>CM060943.1:475082774-477582774 GCA_030765085.1 Allium cepa | reverse complement strand
AATTATAAATTACAAATAATTTAGACACTTAATTATTAATTTACCACTTAATTAATTGCAAATTGATAAACCCTTAATTAATTACAATGATAAATTAATTAACCAATCTTTACTTATCATTATATATTCATCATTCTTAATTTCTTTCCAAAACAATTAATTAATAATTCATCTTAATTAGCCTTTCAAAATCTTCTTTAATAACTTTGAAATTAAATTATTACTAACAACAAAACTTTAATGTTAATTAAATTTAACACTTACCTTACGTTAACTGCCTAATTGAAATATCAATTAAGATTTTAAAGACATCCTTAAATATTTACTTGGTTATTTAAAGCTTAAAATAAATTTTAGCTTAAATTGTTAAACGTTTTTGTAAATTTAACAATACTTAAAACTTATTGGAAAAAAATCGCTTACTCGAGTAAACAACCCGAGAGAAATCCTATACTTACTCGAGTGAACACAGAGCCCACTTCCTTCATTACCCAAGTCATTCTCCTTTGTTTCCTCACGCTTTTCTGCTTTCCTCATTTTTTTCTCTACTTATGTTTAAACCTTAATTACAACAGTTAAAACATTCCATGATTTCACAGGAAGAAACTCGAGCTATCTCCAAGAAAAATGCGAGTTCCCCTTCGCGTTATCACAACCCAACGTCTACAGATATCCGATCCATGCCGTACACGTGCACAGGCACTCGTCGACGCTTCGGCGAACTGCGCCTCCTCCGGCAAGGCACAAATCACCACCACACTCGATAGCAATGATTAATTCAACGCTAACGCCCCCAAACGATATTCAAGTTTCCAGTCGAAACTCGAACTCATCCCTTCTTCCAAAACCACCTCGACACGACCATCTAGACCACCAGAGCCACCGCGTCTCCGTTCACGTCTTCGCCTACGTCTCCAGTACACCCCCCACCAAGTCCGGTCACACTCGACGCATTGAGGAATGCGCACGAGCCCGAAACCCAGATGCTCATTCCACAGTCCTTAAACCCTACTTTGGGTTCGTTCGACAAGTCCAAGCATTCGAAAATTTATTTAGCAATTTTCTCATCATCATAGAGGTTCAAACAAGCTTCAATCCAAATTTCCATGATTATAATTGAATCGTTCATCGGGAATTTGGGAAAATGTAATTTTTGTTTAAATTCGAACCGCTCTTAAATCCTAACTCGAAAAATCATGATTAAGGCTTTAAAATTCATGTTATAGTGTATGAATTCAGATTACAAACCTGGATTCATGAATTTAAATGTTTGAAATTCAACTTATTTAAAGTTTGCTTAGATTCCTTTGATTTCCAGAGCTTATATGAAATTGTTTGAACAAAAATAAATTTTTAAAACTTAGTTTAAAATCAAACAAACAACTTTTGTTTTAACCCTAAATTCAAACATTGAGTAGATTTTGAAGAAATGATTTTTTTTGAATTAAGGTTCATGCTTAAAATCTAAGAACAGAAAACATATGCTAACAACAGCCTGTATAAAACACTTCCAGTTTAAATATATTCAGAGAATGCATATGTATTTATAAACAAACCTATTTCACAGATTTATAGATAAGCAACAGATTTATGCCTTTTAAATAAAAACAAAACAAATATGTTACTCACATGTGTTTCCAGAAAATGAACAGAGTTGCTCCTCTGTATTAAAAAACTGCAGGCTTGATCCTTCCTAAATCTTCTTGCTTTTGTTTGGATAAATGATGTTTTAGTTTGATGTTTTAATTGAAGTTTGTTTAAGTTTGAGATAACCTTACTTCAGGTTTGCTTTGAATAAATGGAAGAAACTTAGAGGAAGGAGGTTGATATATAGGAGATGTGTACATGGTATTATAATGTTGTTTGTAAATAGCAAAGAACCGACTTTAGTTATGCTAGGGATGTAAACATTAAATGCCATGGTACAAATCTATACTTATTTAGTTTGCCCATACTTGATTATGTATCTTCTTGTCTCGGCTGATAATTTGTTTGTGCAAAGTAGTAATGGGGTATTAAATGCATGTCCTTTATGTCTTTTTTTTTATACTTTATTTGTTTTAGATATTTTTACTACTTTGTTCTTAGCCTTGCTTTTCAAAAATTTACAGGCAACATACAAATATTTATTTGCCTGGCAGCTTTTACTTTATTCTTGCCTGATCATGTTTTTATATCCTACTAGGTGGCTGAAATGATATGTATTTGTATGCTAAAGATTTATTGCCTTTGTCTTCTTACTTTATATTATAAACAATTTCTATTTTAATTACTATGTTAAAAAATTTCTAATGTATCCACTTTATATTCTATTTTATCTTATATTTATAAATCTATTTCCATTTTCAATTTAAATATTTATTTTTAACGGACATACTTATTGTCTTATCTTACATTTTCATTCATTCATTATTTAGATATTAATTTTTTTAAAGAAATCGTTTTTTAAAAAAAAACTCAAATCAATTAATCAATTAATTTCATAATTTTTTATTCAAAAATTAAATTAATTATTTATTAAATATAAATCAAAATCCGGGATCGTTACATTTAGCGTCAAGGACAGACATTCAGTATTTTAGCATCAAGGACAACTTTCTTCAGGTATCAGTTTTTAGTTATAAATACCAGTTTTTAGGTATCAGTTTGTAGTTATCTGTAGCAGTTTTTAGGTATCAGTTTTTAGATAGGTAGCAGTTTTGGAAGAATATTTGTTTTTATGAATAATTTTGAAAGATTGATTGTCCTTATGAATTATTTTTAGGAGAATGTTTGTCCTTATACTTGAAATATTAAGATCGTGTCATTGAGGCTAAAAAAATACAAAATTTTGTCCTTTAAATTAGTTCCCTTTTTTTATGAATTAACCATACGGATTGGATCAACAAAATGTAACGGAAACTAAATAAATTATTGAATATGTTAATTAACAAAATGGCCAGCCATCGGAAATATCGGAAGGGTCGTCGACGGCCGCCACCGCCCGCCGCCGCAAATCACAATATATCTTGTAGTGATAATAGATTGTAGATTATAGATAAAGGAATTGGCAATGTGGTAAAGAAAAGAAACTTGAAAGCCAAAAGACACAGCTAACCCTTTATTTTATGAGTTAGACACAATAGATAGACATATAATAGAGGTGCATAAAGTAAACTGTTAAGGAGAAATAAATTATTTGGATAGGAAAAGAAAGAGCACACAAATTTAAAATAATTTACATATACATAACAGATAACAGAAACTACGCCTCCTCTCTTCTCTTTGTTCTTTATCTTGGTTTGCCTGGTTATTTGTAGTAGACTAATATATTTACCATTTTCAGCTCCAAATTTTGGCCACATGCGAACTGAGAACAATGGTGAGCTTTGATGTATCAATTTGAGGTTGGTAGCAGCAAAATATGTGGTTAAAATCTACATCTACTAATTCAGATTTTTGATACTTATTCAACCTAGCTGCATCGTAAGCAGATTTAGTTCTGCTAATATTCAACTAATGCTTTTCTGGCATTCATAACCGAGAGAGGAAACATATCATAAGTTCAGAGTATGTACTCCAACAAGATTACCCAACTTTGTTATAAGCTTCTGTTTGTTTTCTATGCTCACTTTCTCGCTAAAGCTGTTAATTTTCCATCAATTAATCCTTATATTTCAAGCTAGTTCATTATACCGTGTAACTTAATTACTGTCTTCGATCAATGTGCTAGGCATTGCATGTGCTTTAGGAGTCAAAGTCTTCATCTTTGTTCAATGCCGAATATTCAACTCTGAAAGAAACGGACTTGGCATTTGAGATGTTCCAACACGCCGAAGAATTTTAGCAAGTGCCAAAATATTGCAACATGTTACCACTCACAAACAGAAAATTTCCTTCGTTCTATATTTTCTCCATGTAGGGATACCTTTGGTTTCTCACTGCTTCACGCAAAGAATATTTTAAATTAGTAATTTTACATTGTAACAGAACACGGTTGTTTATTATTTCCATGAATGTAAGCATACCTTCGAAGACCAAACCGTCCTGTCGTTGAATAATGAAATATTCTACTGGTTCAAACGACCACACCATGAAAATGCTATTTTTTATTTTTTTGATTCAAATGTAAAAAATTTCAATTAATGTTCTTAACCATTTATAATGAATATATTAACCATTAAAACAATTATTTTTTAACATTTGACATCCACCTTCTGATTCCAAGACCCTACACCCCGGAATTGCACGTTTCTGGCCTCCAAGCAGTGTTCAACCTCATATCCAACATATCTAAATCTTTTTGAAAAACGGACTGCGTTTATTAAAAAATCCTATTAATATTTTTAATCTCCTGTCAAATTTGACTAATCAAACTTTCTGTTTCTGATAGAATATGTAAATCATCTTTTATAAATTAATAGAATATTTTACATATTTCTATCAGTTTCAATCGTTCTCGCCAAAGAAAAGGGGGGAAATTTTTGGGTAGTAAAATTGAATTGTTCAGCATTCAAACATGCAAAAATAAAATGCATTTCTCATACCTCTTACTGCTTTTCTTCTTCTTCCTAAACATACCATTTCTCCCTTCTTTCTCAGAGCCAAACCCGGCATCTTCTGGGTACAAAAACTGTGAGCCTCAACCGTACAGATGCGGCGACACAACCTACACTATCTCATATCCATTCCACATAGATTCCCGTCCCAGCTACTGTGGCAATCCAGACTACTTCATCAACTGCACAAACAATAACACAACTCTAGCCATCACAATCTCCAACCAACAACAGTATAAAATCACTGATATCGACTACGACAACAATCTCGTGAACATAGTCAATGAAGACTTCGTATCGGGCACAGGCTGCCCTCGAGCTTTTACCAATACTACCATTAACATCAACTTGTTCCAGTATTCTCAGCGCGACCGGAACTTGACTCTTTATATCAACTGCAGCGAACCTCTGGCCATTCCAGCGATAGTAAATTATGCATGTTTAAACTTTAGTGGCCAATCATACTATAAGTTGGATAATGGAACTTTGGATGATTCGTTCGGGAAGTGTAGTTCTATAATTAATGTGCCGTTGGGTCAGGAAACTGCTAATAATTTGATGAATGGAAGGTTGCAGATTAGACAGGCTTTGCAGCAGGGTTTTTCTTTACAGTGGACTGCCGGTTCTGATTGGTGCGGTAATTGTGTGAATTCTGGAGGGTATTGTGGTTATAATAGTTCAGATATTCATCAACGTCGCTGCTTTTGTGCCAACGGCAAATCGATTGGTTCCTGTGTTTCTCTAGGTATTTGTTTTCTTTTTCTTAATTTGGCTCTTTTTTTCCATATTCGTGATTGCTCTGAATTTGTTCTGAAATTTTTAATGAAATCGATTCTGCAGGCAGTGGTCATCCTTCTACCAGAAACATCATAATGATAATATTGGGTAATAAATTCTTTACATGTTAGGTTGTTGAAATATGACTATCCGCTCTACTTTTGTAAATTAAGGGAGAAATCCGTGAAAGCACATATTGGCCTAAAAATAAAGAGTATAGTGTATGAATTCGTTGAAAAGGATATAACTTTGTACTAAGATACTGAAGAAAAGTTTCTGTTGGAACACTGAACATGACATCGAAAGATTTTAGGATATCAATATCTTATAACAAAATCAACTGCAGATATGTAGCCCTGTGAGTTCTAACGGCTGTTCTTTCACTACAGGCGTTGCTTTTGGATTAGCTTTATTTTCGATACTGGGCAGCTTTATTTTCATTCCCAGGTTGCACGGTCCGAACAGAATTATTGAAATATTTTACAAGAAAAAGAAAGCAAAACATCCGCATACAATCGAAGCCTTTTTAGCAAACTTTGGTTCTCTAGCTACAAAACGCTATGCATATTCTGATATAAAGAGAATGACAAAATCTTTCAGTGACAAAATTGGGCAAGGAGGTTATGGCAGTGTTTACAAAGGTAAACTATTTAACGGGCATCCAGTAGCAATAAAAATGCTGAATGAAACAAAAGGAAATGGCGAGGACTTCATAAATGAGGTAGCAGCGATTGGAAGGACTTCTCATGTTAACGTCGTTGGCCTACTTGGCTTTTGTGTGGAAGGGTCTAAAAGAGCTCTAATTTACGATTTCATGTCCAATGGATCATTGGATAAGTACATATATAAGGATAAAGACACAAATCAAAGAACCTTAGGATGGGATAAACTTTACGAGATTACGATTGGCATCGCTCGAGGACTTGAGTATTTACATCGTGGGTGTAACACTAGAATAGTGCATTTTGATATCAAGCCACATAATATACTACTGGATCAAGATTTTTGTCCCAAGATTTCAGACTTTGGAATGGCAAAACTGTGTCTTGCTAAACAGAGTATTATATCAATATATGGAGCTAGAGGAACAATAGGGTACATTGCCCCCGAAGTCTTTTCTCGATCTTTTGGTGTTGTTTCCAGTAAATCCGATGTTTATAGCTATGGAATGATGCTGCTAGAATTGTTTGGCAGTAAAAGAAAAAACATTGCAGGACTTGAAAGTGTGAGTGAAAATTACTTTCCTCAATCAATTTATCAACACATTGAGAGAATGGGTCGACTTGATGCCAATGAATATGGATTGACAGAAGAAAATGAAGAAATTGCAAAGAAAATAATGATAGTAGGATTTTGGTGCATACAAACGATGCCAGAAAATCGACCTACGATTAGCAGGGTGGTTGAGATGTTAGAAGGAAGCATACATGACTTGTCCATTCCACCGAAACCAGTTCTATCATCTCCTTCAGATTTGATAATGAGCTTGCACACAACATCTTCTTTGTAGCCTTAAGCTTGTTTTCTTTTTTCTTACTCTACCAGAATAATTAATCATCTTTGCTTTTGCGAAAAATGGCAAGCGCGATTTCGAACTTTGTTTTTGTAAAAAACGCAACATAAATTGCGAAATTGTAATTACAACCTTGTTTTCAAGTAAAACCTTATCTTCCTGCTGAATATATAAGTTGAAACCAAATAACCCCCCACCCTCTGTTATTTTTTAAAATATAAAGCAACCTTTTTTTTTGATATTGATAAAAGAATGACCAAATGTCCATTCTTATAGAGTTTGGAGTATGCCCAATGGACAATTATGTAATTTGTTATATATATCTAACTCGTTGACTAATCCTGTTTGAAATAAAAGTATTTCCTTTCTATTATATACTTGATATAATGTAGCTATATTAATTAATTAACTAATTAAAAGTATATTTAATAGAAAATCCATAAATTGTATGTTTCGTAATACTAGTTAAAAAGTGTTATAACCGTGAGTAATTCATCACAATAAAAATAAATATACCATTTTAAATGTTTCCAGTTAAGATGCATCAAGATTGGATATCGATGTATCCGTTGGACTAGCTAGAGTACGTAACGCTCTCAAAATGTTGGACAGTGTATTATTCATGACTGCTGGAGGCACCTAGGGGTTACATACTAATAGTTATTGGATAACTATGAAACGATCCATTCGATAGTTTTCTGTTGGTTGATATAACTAAGGTCACACAGAAAATATCGATGTGAATAATTTACACAGTTTTTTCGACTTGAGAATAATGTGAATCTTCAATATGAAAGCTCTGCTTTGATTATAGTCAAATCATGGTACACCATCCATCGAGTGACTATAGTTGTGTCAAGTGGAAGTATTGGAAGTGAAACACTATTTAAAAGAAAATTCGTCTTCTCGTTTATATGAGGTTAGTATCATGGTCAACTCAATTTAAACCAAAGTCAAAATCCTTGGGCAGAGTAGTTCGGTTAATAATAATTGTTATTATTGAATCAAGAACTTTGTGTTTGGACTATAGAGTTGAATGGGGACAACGTTGGAATTTTTGACCATACCAAATTCAACAAGTCTAAAGTAATATAATTTTGATGAAGAGAATTGGTGTAAATAATTGTCATAACTGAGTAATGCTTATTAAATAAAAATAAGATTTTTTTCGAAAATGAGTAAGTGAAAATTTTGGCTATGATGTCACACCACCTGCTAAGTGAAGTGTGAACGTTAACGTTCGAATAGTTCGACGTTAATCGCTGATCGAATTTACACCCAAGAGTCACACCACCGAATCGATGAATACTCTTAAGACCGAATGATTTAATTGGTTTATAATTTCATAAATCGATTAAATTAATTAATATTTATGAAATATTAATTATAAAATTTAAAAATGTTTTGAGAAATAAATATGTTGCATGTATTTATAAAAAGTTATAAACATGTTGATCGGTATGAGATATCAATAACAAATTTAGTTGAATATAGCTATGTATATTTAAATTATGTTAAATGGGCTCATAACCCATGAATTTTAGAGGTGAAATTCGTTGGTTTTGATAGAGGAAGGGGGCATCTACTCTGCATGAGATTAGGGTTTTGAGATGTGTGGTTGAGATCATTATTTGCTCTCTTGTCCTACCCATATAAAAGCTAACATCAAAACCCTGGTCAATGGCTAATTCATTTGTTGAGCTGCCGCCTTCTTCTTATTCCTTCTCATTTCAATGGTAGCAACCCTCCTTTAAAATCATTCCAAAAATTCTCAAATCCAATTTAAAGTAAAAAAATACAAATTCGTAGTAGAAGGTTTCCAATCCCGGATTAGCAACCTGATGGATTGAGAATTGTTCTTAGAAGAGAATTCATTGTTCAAGTGGACTCAAAGGCTTCATTAGGAGGTAAAATTTTATTTATTGTTATTTTTTTGATTTCAAGTTTATCATATGAATGTTAATTTACATCCAAATCACTTGTTTATATTTAGATCTGTATATCGTTTAGATCAGGTGAGATTTTTGTGGGTACATGTGTTTGTTACAATTGGATTGGTTATGTGCTTATTGTAGTATTTTTATATTGATTTATTATTGAATTTTTTTTCAAAAAAAATTTAATTTTGATTTATATTATTATATATAAATAGATCTAGATTAAATGTACATCAATTTGTAAAATTGTGTATATGTATAATTGTAAATGCATTTATATCTTGTATATATTCAATCTAAAAAATTTCTTATGATGCTTTATAACTATTGTGAATCATAAAGTACAAAATTATTTCACTAAATAGGTATATACATATTTTATTATTATTTAATGATTTTGTGAATTGTTTACTATGCATAACATAATTAATGGTTCAAAATTTCAAATATATATTTTTTGCACCATGTATGATGCTTAGTATAAAATTTTATGATTTTTGCACTTAATTTATTATTTTTTAAAATTAATTTACTTTCGAACTGCAATTAATTATTTAATTAAAAATATAAATTCAATTGATAAGATTCTGGAACTTTTTCATAAGCATTAGACATATTACAGGTATCTTTAGAAAAAAATTCAAATATTTAGAATTTAATTTAATATTTTCTATAATTAATTTATTTTTGAAATATAGTTAATAATTTAATTAAAAATATAATTTCAGTTAATGAAATTCTAGAATATTTTTCTAAGCCCAAAATATGTCTCACCTACCTTAGAAATTTTTTTGGAATTTTAAACTTGATTTTATAATTTTAAGAATTAATTTGATTAAGGACTATTATCAACTATTTAATAATAAATATTGTTTTAAATAAAAAATTCCATAAATTAATCTTGAGCCCAAAATATGTTTTTATATTTTCTAAACTTACAAAACTAGTATTGTTTATCATGTGATTATTCTACATTAACTTATTATGGCAGAAATTGTTTTATTCAATATATATATTCCTATACATATATTAATATCATGTTTTGATATATTATACAAGCACATATTTGAATAAATTACGGCACATACAAAATGAGCTAATGTGTCCATTGCAATGTAAATCCCAGCATCTATATACGGGCACATTATACCCTTCATGGATTATGATGTTACACATGCACGTATATATAAGTGTATGTGTAGTTCATATATATATACACACACATACATACATATTAAAACTTATATAAATAAATAAAAAAAATCAAATAAATCTCAAACTACAATTTGCATGGTTAAAATACATATGGACATAGTAATAAATCTCGACATTAATAAATTATTAAGTAATGACATTTACTTTATCAATCAATTCAAATTAAAGAGATAAGATGAAAGATTTCTCTCCTTATTTAATGCAATTAATCCTCTCAATTAATTCTTGTTTTAGGGAAAGAAATGAAAGGTTTCATCCCCTATACATTAACTAATTGTTAGGTGTATTTGATACACTATACATTTGAAATTAAAAACTTCCATTTAACTAAGTTAAATAAAATAAATGATTTTATTTAAAACAAATTTAGAAATGTTTTGAATAAATTAGGTTTCATACGCCCAACTAAGATCCAATATGGTAAAAAAAATTGAAATTCAACCATTTCTTCCGCTACGGGCTGGCCCAGTTCCTTCACATACATAATACCCGATAGCGAAACGGTATAATACTTATCAACCTCCCTCAACTATCTTATCTAACCCTAGCCGCATAAGCCTCTCATTTTACATTACTACATCGAAACATTAGAAAGAACAAGTCTTAACAAATTAGGGCATCAAGCGATTTGGGGCGATTCTCTTCAATCTTCATCAATCATTGCAAATCCTTCTACCGTAAAGTCATCAAAGACCTCTAATTTTGCTGCAAATCCTTCCTTCATGGAGGTTTCCATAACTTCTCCTTACTTTTATCAGCATCGATTTGCTCTAGATCTAAGTAAATTTCACTGAGGTTGCTAAAATCGTAGATACTCTTGTCTGATTTCTTCCTTAGCTCTTGAAACATGCTATTTTCTCCTTTATTCCACATATAAGCGATAAATATGCTTATTAATCTTGCTTCTATAGAAGTTTGCTCCAATTCTCTAATTATTGTTTTCCAACTGGAAACTTCTTTCTTATTGCAACGATTTAACCTCTTCGGGAACACGGTTAGGCGAGTGATCGCTCCCGTTCATAGCTTGTGAGAATAATTTACTATTAGAATTTTGATTTGCATATTTATAATTAATTAAATTTAAAACATTAAGAGTCTGTTTACTTCCCTTCTAGAGTTCAATCATGCTTTGGATTCTGGAATGGCAACCCTAGGAAGATAGCCTGAATAGGGATCGCTCCGACTAGCTTCAAAGTTCTTTGACCTATGACCACCACTAAGTTGAAGACATTTGTTTCTTCTTTGGGAAATCTCTGAACGAAATTTCGCACATTGTAAGTAATCCTCCATTATTTCTTTGTAATTTTCTAGTTCTCATATGCTTGAAATGTAATTGTTATGATTGGCTTTATTGCTGTTTTTTAGAAGCAGAATATTATATTCTGTTTCTATGTTTTTTTAAAGTTAAATATTGTCTATTTCAATTCCTTTATGCAGTCTGCTATTTCGTTCTTTTTAAATAAAGTAGATCACTCTAGTTAGAACAATGCTTGCTCTATTAAATTCCTTCTTATTATTTTTGAATACTTCTTGTATGTGTTGGATGTTATCCATGATATTTTGACGAGCCTTCTGGTTGTCAAGCTTTACTTATTTTTTGCAATGAACCATAAGTGTCTGGAACAAAATCAGTCGAAAAATAGATATTCTATGTTTTCAGGCTAATTTTTACAAAAAGGATAGTTGATGTGTCCATTTTTACTCCATTTAACACACCCATCCCTTGTTGGCAATCTATTTATAGTTGCAAAATAGGCAGAATGGGCCAACTTTGGACAATTTATATTATTCCAAATTGCATTGTGCCAATCTACTTCCACTTCTTCACCTTTGATATAACCCCATGTGTTTTTAAATGATAATTTTCCCTTTGTTGAGGTTTTCATTCCCAAATATCTTCTTTTAGACTTGTGTCTATTTCTAGTTTACTGATTGCTGAATTGAAGGTTAATGCTGCTAGTTGTAAATGTGTTTTCCAATTTTAGTTTTGAATGATGCTTTTAGCTTTCTCATTAATTCCTCCAAATTGGTATAAGTTGTTCCAACCAAGCAAATTTATTAAGGAATTTCCATTAATCTAAGGATCAAAACAAAGGCTAGTTTGATTGCCTTCTTTGAGTTTTCTTACTATTAATTTTGCACCTGCTTCTCTACATTTCAGAATGCTTTTCCAAGTATGACAACGATGAATTTCCATTGGCATATTCCAAAAGTTACTATTTTTAACATATTTGGCTTTCATCCATCTAGCCCATGAAAAATTGCCTTCAGTGAATTTCCAAAATAACTTTAAGTTGCATGCATTATTCAAATCTTTTAAGCTTCTTAGACCTAAACAACCATATTTCTTTGTTTTTGTGACTGTGCGCCATGCTACTTTGTGGTACTTTCCTTTCCATATAAAGTTTGCATATATCTTCTCAATTTTATTCAATGCTTTAGTTGGAATGTTGCGTGCTTGTATGTAGTACATGATAATAGCTATAATAACTGTGTGCGTGAGTTCCAATCTACCTGCAATAGGTAATAACATACTGGACCAGTGATCTATTTTGCTTTGGATGATATCATGTAGTCTAGCACAGTCCCAGTCCTCGAGCTGGTTTGAACTGAGAGGGATGCTCTTGTTTTCATTAATTTGTAAGCCAACAAATGTCTTGAGCTTGTCAAAAATTTCCCCAATGATTCTTGCATTTTATAAATCTCCATTAAAAATATTAGCAAATCATTTGCATATAAGAGAGTTATACAAGGAAAAGTGGTGTTTAATGATTTTATATTTTTGACCAACTATTCCTTCTCTATTTGTAATGAAAAATATTGCATAGCTATCGTAAATATGTAAGAAGAAAGAGGAACTCCTTGCCTAATACCTTAATTACTATGAATAAATCCGCATGGGGAGCCATTTATAAGAATGGAATATGTTACATTACAAAAGCATTCTTTCACTCAGTTGTAGAATGTTTCATTGAAACCTAATTGCCTCATCATAAAAATAATAAAATTCCTATTTATTTTGTCAAAAGATTTATGCTAGTCCACCTTAATGCACATCTTATTTTTACCCCCCAATTAAAGTCTTAGCATTTCATGTGTCAATAACATGTTTTCAACAATTAGTCTGCCCGGGATAAAAGCACTTTGGTTTTCAGAGATTAAATTTTTCAAAAAACTTTTAATCTATTACTTAAAATGGTAGAAATAATTTTATACTAGAAATTACAGTAGGAAATAAGTCTGTAATCACCTAAACAGTTTGGGACCTTCACTTTTGGTACTAGGGTAATAGAAGTGATTAATATTTTTAAAAGCTTCCTAGTATTAAAAAATTCATTTATAGCTTCAAAGAACATATGCTTTTTATCCTCTTAATGGGTTTTTTAATTTATCCCCAAAACCATCTAGGCCTGGGCTTTTATCATCATTAGGATTAAAAATAATATTTTTAATATCCTCCAAACAAACTTGAGCAAGAAGTATTTCCTTACTTTTACCATTAAGCATAAATTTTGTAGTAATGTTTGGGAAGTTATTTAGACTCCTATTAGCATTATAAAGATCAGTAAAATAGCTAATAACTTCCTTTTCTGATTGAGAGACATCATTTAATATATCACCCTTTTCATTGAGTAATCTTCCTATGTCATTTTTGCACTTCCTACTATACATCTTGGCATAGAAAAATTCACTAGAAGTATCACAACTAGTAAGCCAATCAACTTTGGCTTTCTGCTTAAAATTAACAGACTCCACAAGCAGCTTTTTGATTAGCATGGAATCTAAACTATCAAAATCAATACTATCTTGCAGTCTCTCACATTCCTTTATGATTTGATTAATTTTTCTGTTTCTTTTATTCTTATTCCAAAGCTTTAAATATTTCTTTGTGCTTTGTAAAAGCTTACTAAATGTAAATTGAGCTGTACCTGCTATTTGATTTTGGAAACAATTTTTGACAACAATTTTATATTCCTTGTCAAAAGTCCATCCATTTTTAAATCTAAAAGGAAAACTAATTTTAATTAAATTACTCTAAGAAAATATTAATTGCAGAGGAATATTATCACCAGTCGCTTGTGGTAATGTATCGCATTTAAAATTGGAAAAAAGATTAACAAAAACTTGATTAATATGGATTCTATTTAGCTTGCAATGTATGTTTTTAAATTCCCCGACTTCCAAGTAAACTTATTACCCATTATTGAGGGTTATGTTTACCCAGTTTTGAACATGAAATTGTTGAGGAATTCCAATTTTTTTAAAGGAATTGGAATTCCTCTCCTTTTCTCTAAAGCATGCATCAATGTGTTAAAGTCCCTAATTAAAACCCATGGATTATTAGTTATTTGATTGAATTATTCTAAATGATTCCAAAGTAATAACCAATCTTTATTTATATTAAGTGCATAAATAAAGGTTATGTCAAGTTTTAACCCCCGCTATATTTTTAAATTTACAATGTATATTGTGTAAATTTATAAAATATTGATATAATTCTCAAACATTGGGATTTCAAATTACAATTATTCTACCATTGCCACCCATAGAGTTATTATTGACCATACTCCAATTACTTACTTGTCATTTAAAGTCAGTAAGACGTTGATCATTAAGCTTGTGTTCTAATATACCAACAATACAACTAGAAAGATCATGTTTCCTTTCTGGGAATGTAGTCCCCTAACATTCCATGCAATAATTTACATAATTAAAATATTTATAGAGGATATTTATAAAGGATATCTCTACAGCTACAATGTAATATTAGTGCTGCTGACTTCCATGCTATTGGAAGTTTCCCCCATCTTCTCTTCCAATCTTTCTTGTCTTGAACTTCCAGGTATTTATCCCATTCAGGATTTTTCGTAATGTACTTTTCTTCAAAGCTCTCTGAGTCAACAATGGCATTATTGTTCCTATTCATAATTTCATGTATACTTTTCTTCTTGTATTCTTTCTTTTGTTAGGGTTTGATATAGTAGCTTTATGCAGACCGGTATTTTCCATATCTGCTGAAGTTATCCTTTCATTTGGGCTACTACTTTTTGTAATTAAACTTGGCTCTTCCTGTGGGGGGATGGGTCATGAACGACATATTGAAATCCCCTGAACTCCTTTGCTTGATATCTAAGACATTATTATTCATTTCGCCATAGGAAACATTACCCTCAACAATTTTGCCTTTAACGCTTTGATGATTAGTTTCAATGGCTTCATAAATGCTATTTTCTTGACTCTTATTTAAAATTGGTGTAGCTTGTAAAAGGGGATTCCCAGTTTTCTCATCATCACTAATGATTTCCATACTATAAATTACTTTTTTTCAAAATTGAGTCATTTTTCTTTTCTTTGAAAAGCTGAATTTTTTCTAAAACTGAATTGTTTTCAAGAATAATCGGATCCTTTGTATGAACGCTATTTTCAAGGTTTTTAGAATTACAAACCTGTTCAACCGTTTACTGATTTGAAGAATTTTTTTATTTGATTTCTTTGGAACTTGCAATTTTTCTGAAGCCAAATTGGGATTTACTTTTTTTTTCCAAACTTGCTTTGATGAGCATGTTTTTATGAGATGTCCAAAAAAGCACACTTCATACATCTAGGCGGTATCCATTCATATTCTATTTTCTGAATTATAGTTTTGTACACCCCACCTCTATACTCACAGTAACCAAGGACACTACTAGGTAATACCGTCAATTAGTATGAAGAATAAGGCTGTTGAGGAGCGACCAATAGTATAATTGATTTGAGCGAGAACCGATATGTCAAATAGTATGTCATGTATTTCATTTCAAGAGAAAATCTGACATATCTAATCCAAACTCAAATCTACTACACAGTGGCTAAGTGGCCTTCAGAATTAATATAAAATAAGCACAACACAAAATCAGTCATAGATATTCATATCACTAAGGCGAAAACATATATGAATATAACACATAGAAGTGTACATCAAAGTAGTGGTCATACAAGATCCACCACATCACAAAAGAATAAGTACAAGTGCTTCTCAAAAGAATATGTATACATTAAGGAGTCCCTATCTTGAATGTATAAATACAAAATCTACCAAGCTAAAGTAGTTAGCCAAAAGTCAAAAGCTAGTCCCTACTAAGAAGTCAAGTGGAAGCACCTGAAACACCTCGGTCTGACCCGAGTATTATTTAAGAAGAAAAAATAATAAACGGATCAGTCTAGCTATGAATATCATACAAGATGAGAAAGGATAAGAGATATGACAAAAATATATGATAACAATAATGTCATACTTTGACAAGTATATATTTGATAATAATGAAAGTCATACAATATCTCAAATCTCCTCAAACATCCAAAAAGAATATCATATTCTTTACTTATTCACCAAACCTTAAATATTGACAAAGCATATCAATGCAAATCGCAAAAATTGGTGAAATGCAAGTTCCAGAAATCTATAATTAGAAATCCAGAAAACACTAAGGGGAAGGCCTATCACAAACGGGAGCATGAAAACTCATCAACACGTGTATCACAAACGGAACTCTATTCCATGGTCGCTAACCCATCAAATTTGTGTCGAAGCTCTACAAAAAGCCCGAAGACCATGGGTCGCTACCCTGCCAATTTGAGCCGAAGCTCCACTGAAATGAGGTTTAGTCTCCCACGCAGACAAAGAGACATCGAACATCACTAGTATAAATCACAAAATGATCATCATTGATCGATAAGTGTAAATTACACTAAGCTAGTAAATAAATGAGTTTAGCTTCATGTCCCACAACCACTGGCTTAACTTAAATATTTACGAAAAAATTGTAGATTTCCACTCAAAAATTGTCACAAGATTTCAATCGAACAAGTCAAAGAATTAACCGACGAAGTAAACGCAAGCGTTTCATACCACTTGTTTTGCTAAATCCTTTAATTGGATTTCTCATACGAATGAGATAAAGGTTTGTATATACTAATAGATTGGAAAACGATTTTAAAAACGAGCTTTGTATTAAAAGTAACATCGAAATCATTTTTGTGAAAGAGTTTGAGTATTTACAACTAGTATAAAAACCTTTGTATTTTAAAGTGACAAATCATAGAAATGATTGTAAAAACAATCTATCACCAAAATCCACATTCGACGACATGAATTAAAACCATAAAAATCGATATCAAATCCATCAAATGGATATTTTCAAAAATCCACAAAAAGAAGTCATCAAAGTCGATAATAAATGACAACAACTAATCGGATTAACAAAAATCGATAAAAATTGTAAATCCACTCAAAAACAGGCGAAATAGGCAAAATTCAATAGGACCAAACATCTGGTTGGTTGGGTTAGACGTCTGACCCAGGGTTCTGGAAGTTTTATACTTTTTCTCCTTTTTCTTTTTTTATCCCCTGAAGCCTACCAGACATCTGGTTGGGTTTAACTAGACGTCTGGTTCTTGGCTCTGCCATTTTGTTTTTCTACCATTTCTTTCTTTCCCTCTAGTGCCCTAACCAGACGTCAGGATTTTTCAACCAAACGACTGGTTGCCTGTACTGGGCAACAATTTGCTTAGGCCATTAATGGCCAAACAAATTCGTAAGCTATCGGATGAGCGATGGAGGCTAGGGATTAATGCTAAGCAATAACCCAGCCCTATAGGCTCATCGATACACCCCAAATATCATGTCCAAACATTCAAGATAGAATCTTTAAAGGTTTTGACTTCAGAATACCAAAATTGAAAAATTCACCAAACTAATTCAAATCAAAAGTAAATGAACATGAAATAGATGTTAGGAATTCATACCTAACAACAACGAAAGCTATAGACATAGATGTGAGTTTAAGAACTCACCTTTAAACTCAAAACAAGGAATGAGAAGCTCTAAGAACAAAGCAAGACCAATTCCACTTCACTACACCTCTATAATCTTCAATGTATTATCAAATGCAAAGTTTTTCCTAAGATAGGTTATAGGAATAATCAAGAATTGAAGAGGGATTGAGATGGAGAAGATGAAGAGGATACTTATCTAAGCTACTCCTTGATTTTGGAACTTGAATTTGAATTTCCTAAAAGAACTAAGGCTTGCGAATTTCTAATCTCCTCTCTTTCCCCCATTTTTCATTTTGCTTGAGAGTGTTAGGAAAATAGAAATAGAATGAATGAAGGAAGAGGAGTGGAGTGGGAGCTATTAGGTAGAAGAGTTTGGGTTCTCTTGTTGAGTTAGTGGGCTAGAACCCAACCCAAAGCCCAAATGGAAATACCAAAATACTAATCAACTCCAAAAATATCAATGTTTATACTTAAACAAGTTGTAAACGTCGTTTTAAACTCAATAGAAGTGGTCTCGAGTCTGGATTCGACTATTTACAAAAAGTCACATTTCAGAATTTAAGTTCAACTATCGATACTATATTTAAATAAATCATTTATATATGTAGTCGTAAAATATGCGGGTAATTACAGACTCCCCTCCTTAAAGAAATTGCATCCTCGCAATACTTAAGAAGAAAATAAAGAGTAACAACCACTCTAAGGCATAATAACAAAAGAGAAAATTTTAAAGTGAGAAGTTCACCTTAAGGAGCACGAGAGAGTAAGTCCGGATGTGTTCGCTCACCGAATTCTATGGATTCGTAAGAATAATCCTTAAGATTTGCGGACTATTGAACTTTCACAAGCGGAACATCTTTATTTCGAAGGCGTTTAACCTCCGTAACAATGATACAAATAGGATGTTGCTCATAAGTCAAATAAGGTGAAATTTCAATTTCTTTAATAACACTAGGCTCAAGAATAGAATCATAATCACTAAGGCATTTCCGTAGTTGATAAATGTGGAATACGTCATGAATAGCAGAAAATTGAGCTGGTAATAAAAGGCGATAAGCCACAGAACCAATGCGTTCGGTGATGGGAAATGGACCAATATATCGAGGTGCCAATTTTCACGAACGACTGAAACGCACAACACATTTCATAGGTGAAATACGAATGAACACCAAATGTCCCACAGAAAATTCCAAATTCCTTCTTCAGTTATCAGCATAAGATTTTTGTCTACTTTGAGCTTCTCTCATCCTATGACGAATAAGGTCATTCTTTTCTGTGGAATCATGAATAAAATCTGGACCTAGAACCGACTTCAAGCCAACGCGAAAGAAATCGGTATGGCCTTCCGCAGAGTGCCTCGAAAGGTGCCATACCAATGCTAGATTGGAAGCTATTATTATAAGAAAACTCGACAAGAGAAATATGATCTTTCCAACTTCCACCAAAATCAAGAACACATGCACGAAGAAGATCTTCAAGAGTTTGATTCACACGCTCTGTTTGTCCATCAGACTGAGGATGATAAGCGGTGCTAAAATTAAGCTTCGTTCCCAAAGCTTTTTGAAGACCTTTCCAAAATCTACTAGTAAATAATGGATCATGATCACCAACAATAGAAGTTGGAACTCCATACAATTTAACAATTTATTTAACATAGAGTTTAGCCAAAAGTGGTATGGTCCGGTTGGACCGAACGGGAAAAAAATGAGTGAATTTTGTAAGTCTATCTACTAACATCCATAGACTGTCATGACCCAAACGAGTACGGAGAAGACCGCCAATAAAGTCCATGGAGATTTGATCCCACTTCCAAACTGGAAAAAGTTGCAATAACCCACCGGGCCTTTGATGCTCTGCCTTAACGAGTTGGCAAGTCATGCAACGCTTAATAAAGTTAGCAATATCAGATTTCATTCCATCCCAATAATAAAGTCATTTCATGTCCACATACATTTTACTACTACCAGGATGAATGGTAAATTTAGAACGTTGAGAATCTTCTAAAATGTCTTTACGAAGATCACTGATATTTGGCACAATGAGTCTACCAAATTTTTGAATGCCTCCGCGAGCATCAATATCAAAGTCTTTCAAACCATCAGCATTGTTTTTATCCCTACAACTCTGGTTAAGAAGAGCCAAATCGGGATCTTGCTTTTGAGCTACAAGGATGCGGTCTAAAAGAGAAGTATGAGCCTCAAGGCTACATAAAACAAGATATGAACATGAATTAGATTCAAGATCTCAAATCTCAAAAGTAGACAAAGTCTTGAGATCATTCTAGTCGGATATCATCATGGAAACAACAACTTGTTGCTTACGACTAAGGGCATCGACAACATAATTTCCCTTTCCGAGATTATAAAGAATATCAAGATCATAAGATGCAAGGAATTTGAGCCAACGTTTTTCATGCAAATTAATTTCCTTTTGAGAGAACAAATACTTCAAAAATTTATGATCAGTGTAGAGAAAAAATTTCTCTCCAAAAGATAATGACGCCAAATTCTAAGGGCAAAAACAATGGCCGTGATCTCTAAATCATGAGTGACATGTCTAGTCTCGGCAGGCTTTAATTGCCTAGAAGCATAAGCGATAACACGTTCCCTTTGCATGAGAATGACTCCCAAACCAACACGACTAGCATCGGTATAAACAATTAAGTCTTGGTTCCCTTTGGGAATCACAAGAATAGGAGCATCGGAAAGGAGTTCTTTTAATTTCTGAAAAGCAACTTCACATTTGTCTGACCAAATGTACTTAACTCCCTTCTTTGTCAAACTAGTAAGAGACACGTAAATTTTAGAAAAGTCTTTCAAGAAACGACGGTAATAGCCCGCCAATCCAAGAAAACTACGGATTTCCACCACACTCTCTGATCTCTTCCAATTTTGAATCGCTTCAATCTTCGAAAGATCCATGGAAATTTCAGATTCAAAAATAATACGTCCTAAAAATTCACATGGGATTGCCAAAGTGGCACTTAGAAAATTTTTCTTTCAATTGATTGCTCCTAAGAGTTTCCAACACAATCCGAAGATGTTTTTCATGCTTTTCCTCGGTTTAGAATAAACAAGAATATCATCAATAAAGATGAGAACAAATCGATCGAGGAAGTCTTTGAAAACTCGATTCATAAGGTCAACGAAATAAGCTGGATAATTCATTAAACCGAATGGCATAACAAGCCATTCATAAGACCAATAACGTTTACGGAACAATGTCAAACGAATGCTATCCTCTGTAATACGAAGCTGATGAAAACCGGTTGCTAAGTCTAACTGTGAAAAGACTCTAGCACCATAAAGTTGATTGAATAGATCATCCACACGAGGTAAGGGATATTTATTCTTAATGGTGAGATCAATAAGTTTGCGGTAGTCAACGCAAAGCCTAAGTGTACCATCGGATTTCTTCACAAAGATAGCTGAAGCTCCCCAAGGAGAGGAACTAGAACGAATAAACTATTTTGCTTTCAATTCGGATAATTGTTTACCATCTCCTCATTTTTCTTATTGGACATACAATAAGGAGGACGAGTGATAGGTAGAGCTACAGTGATTAGATTAATTCTGGACTCAATTGCTCGCTTAAGTGGTAATTCTAAAATGGGCTCAAATATATCGAGAAATTCACGAATTACGTGAATGAAGGAAATGACATCTTCCTCATCATCACGTGGATTTAGAGAATATGAGGATGCCACCGAATTGTAATCTGAATTTTTAAGAATAATAGAAATCTGCTTAACAGATTAGGGATGTTGAAGATGAATTGTCTTCTCGAGACGTAGGATGTGGGCTTCATAACTGTTAAGCCAATCCATTCCCAAAATCATTACGAAACCTAAGTAACGCATAACATGCAAATCGGCATGGAAAGCACAATCACATAAAATAATTTCAACATCCTTACAAAATAAACTGACTGTTGCGGATCCACCAACTAGATTCACAATTCTTAATGAAGTCATCAAGCCCATAGCATTTAAAGACAAAGTATTAACAAGTTCTTTTGATATAAAACAGTGAGATGCACCCGTATCAAAAAGAACTCGAATAGGATGATCACAAAACATAATAATGCCATCAAGGATAGAATGAGAAATACCATGACCAAGAGAAGTGTTACTAGGGGCTTGCACAACATTCAGCTTTCCTTCTTTCTTGCTTTGAAGTTTGGGACACAAAGATTTAGGATGACCCAAACTTTTGCAATAGCGACAAATAAGGGGCTTCAGACACTTATTTGCATAGTGGTCCTTAGAACCACAATTGTAGCACTCTCCATGATTAGGGGTAGGAGTCTTTGCTGCCAAAGTTGCTTGCTTCCCTTTCTTGTTGGGATTAGGGCCTTTGAACCTACTGTCGGGTTGCGTCTTCTTATTGTTATTGAAGTTCTGTTTGGCACCCCAACATCACCATCACTTTCTTTATCGGCCTCTTCAAGTCGAAGAGCGATATATACTAGCTGATCGAAAGGAACTTCTAGTTTCAGAAGTAAAGGATTTTAGATGTTCTTATTCAACCCATAGATAAAACCACTAATTTTTTTTCAATGGGGTATTAATATACTCGACATCATATTTGGAGAGGGATTCAAAAGATGTGACATAATCTGTCATAGAAGATTCACCTTGAATAAGGTCAATAAAGCGTTGGGCTAAAGTTACCTTTTCAGCTTTTGACATAAACGTTAACTCAAACCTTTCCCAGAATTGCTCCCAAGTAAGATCTGCCCCAACAATTTCCGAAACCAAAAGCTCATACCAATCTAATGCTCTCTCCTGGAGCATGCTAGAAGCCACTTGGACTCGATGTAGATCCACAAGATTCATGCGAGAAAAGATGCAGTCGCATGTTCTAAGCCAAGCTTGGACTTCTATAACGCTTTCAGAACCCTTGAATGACCTTCCACCTAAATTGGTATAATCACTGCACAAGCGTGCAAACCCAGATTTAGGATGAGTAGGCTCTAGAATGGGTCCGGCATCTTGGGCATTCTTTACAAGATCCAAAAGCTGTTAGGCAGACATGAATATGCCATCCTGAAGAGTAGCACTGGATTGACCGGCGTTGGGACGACCAGGTCTAACAATTTCTCTTCTTTAAGAAAGAAAGAAGAGGAAAAAGTTATTCTCGGAATGAATTCAAATAAACTAGATTAATAAACAAGGCATCATAAAAGAAAGTAGGATAGAACGGGTCCTAAGCCTCAAATTAAATCCTAAGGCACGATTCCTAAGAGAAACTTAGGACAATGATCCTTGCTAGATTATCCTACATTGTTCCGAAGTTTGGCTCCGATACCAAACTATGATGCCCCACCTCTACACTCACCCTAATCAAGGACACTACTGGGTAATGCCGTCAATTAGTACGAAGAATAAGGCTATTGAGGATCGACCAACTGTATAATTGATTTGAGCGAGAAACAATATGTCAGATAGTATGTCATGTATTTCATTTCAAGAGAAAATCTGACATATCTAATACAAACTCAAATCTACTACATAGTGGTTAAGTGGCCTTCGGAATAAATATAAAATAAGCATAACATAAAATCATTCACGGATATTCATATCACTAAGGCGGAAACAAATATGGATATAACACATAGAAGTGTACATCAAAGTAGTGGTCATACAAGATCCACTACATTACAAAAGAATAGGTACAAGTGCTTCTCAAAAGAATATGTATACATCAAGGAGTCTTTATCTCAAACGTATAAAAACAAAAACTACCGAGCTAAAGTAGTTAGCCAAAAGTCAGAAGCTAGTCCATGCTAAGAAGTCAAGTGGAAGCACCTGAAACACCTCCGTTTGACCCGAGTATTATTTAAGAAGAAAAAAATAACAAACGGATTAGTCTACCTATAAATATCATACAAGATGAGATAGGATAAGAGATATGACAAAAATATATGATAACAATAATGTCATACTTTGACAAGTATATATTTGATAACAACAAAAATCATATAATATCTCAGATATCCTCAAATATCCAAAAAGAATATCATATTCTTTACTTGTTTACCAAACCTTAAATATTGACAAAACATATCATTGCAAATTGCAAAAATTAGTGAAATACAAATTCCAAAAATCAATAATTAGATATCCAGAAAACGCAAAGGGAGAGCCTTATCACAAATGGGAGCATGAAAACTCACCAGCACGTGTATCACAAATGGAACTCTATTCCATGGTCGCTAACCCATCAAATTTAAGCCGAAGCTCCAAAAATGCCTCGAAGGCCATGGGTCGCTACCCCACCAATTTGAGCCAAAGCGCCACCAAAATGGGGTTTAGTCCCCCACGCAGACAAAGAGACATCACACATCGTTAGTCCAAATCATAAAATGATCATCATTGACCGTTAAATTACACTAAGCTGGTAAATAAATGAGTTTAGCTTCATGTCCTATAATCACTGGCTTAACTTAAATATTTACAAACAAATTATAGATTTCCACTCGAAAATTTTCACAAGATTTCAATCGAACAAGTAAGAATTAACCGACGAAGTAAATGCAAGCGTTTCATACCACTTGTTTTGCTAAATCCTTTAATTGGATTTCTCACACGAATGAGGTAAAGGTTTGTATATACTAATAGATTGGAAAACGGTTTTAAAAATGAGCTTTGTATTAAAAGTAATGTTGAAATCATTTTTGTTAAAGAGTTTGAGTATTTACTACTAGTATAAAAACCTTTGTATTTTAAAGTGACAAATCATAGAAACGATTGTAAAAACAATCTATCACCAAAATCCACATTCGACGACATGAATTAAAACCATTAAAATTGATATCAAATCCATCAAATGGATATTTTCAAAAATCCAGAAAAAGAAGTCATCAAAATCGATAATAAATGACAACAACTAATCGGATCAACAAAAATTGATAAAAATTGGAAATCCACTCAAAAACAGGCAAAACAGGCGAAATTCAACAGGACCAGACGTCTGTACGTCTGGTTGGTTTGGCCAGACGTCTGACTCTGGGTTCTGGATGTTTTATACTTTTTCTCTTTTTCCTTTTTTTTATTCCTTGAAGCCTACCAGATGTCTGGTTGGGTTTAACTAGACGTCTGGTTCTTGGCTCTGCCATTTCTTTTTTTGCCTTTTCTTTTTTTTCTTCTGGTGCCCTAAGCAGACGTCTGGATTTTTCAACCAAAATGTCTGGTTGCTTGTATTTGGCAACAATTTGCCTAGGCCATTGATGGTCAAATCAATTCGAAAGCGATCGGATGAGGGATAGAGGCTAGGGATTTATGCCAAGGGACAACGTAGCCCTATAGGCTCTTCGATACACCCCAAATATCATGTCCCAACATTCAAGATAGAATCTTTAAAGATTTTGACTTCAAAATACCAAAATTAGAAAATTCACCAAACCAATTCAAATCAAAAGCAATTGAACATGAAATAGATGTTAGAAATTCATACCTAACAACAATGAAAGCTATAGACATAGATGTGAGTTCAACAACACACCTTTAAACTAAAAACAAGGAATGAGAAGCTCTAAAACAAAGCAAGACCAATTCCACTTCACTACACCTCTAGAATCTTCAATCTATTATCAAATGCAAAGTTTTTCTTAAGTTAGGTTATAGAAAAAATTAAGAATTAAAGAAGGATTGAGATAGAGAAGATGAAGAGGATGCTTACCAAAGCTTCTCCTTGATTTTGGAACTTGAATTCCTAAGAGAACTAGGGCTTAGGAATTTCTAATCTCCTCTCTTTTCCCCATTTTTCATTTTCCTTGAGAGTGTTAGGAAACTTGAAATGGAATGAATGAATGAAGAGGAGTGGAGTGGGAGCTATTAGGTAGAAGAATTTGGGTTCTCTTGTTGGGTTAGTGGGCTAGAACCCAACTCAAAAACAAAATGAAAATAACAAAATCCAAATCAACTCCAAACATATAGATGTTTATACTTAAAAAAGTTGTAAACATCATTTTAAACTCAATGGAAGTGGTCTCGAGTCCAGATTAGACTGCTTACAAAAAGTCACATTTTGGACTTTAAATTCAACCAACGATGCTATATTTAAATAAAACATTTAAATATGTAATCGTAAAATATGCGGGTTGTTACAAGTTTCTCCATCATGCATTATGATATTAGCCTCCTTTGGCAGTTCTTCGTCAGCTTTAATCTCTATAAGAATTCTTGCATAACTGAGTCATGTCTCATTAGCCATTGGCTCGTTTAGCTTTAGTGGTATGCCCATTACACTGGCTATAGCAACGAATGCTTCTTTGTCCCAGAGTCTAAGATTTAACTCTGGTATTCTGATCCAAAATTGGATAAGTAGAATACAGATCTCTATCAAGAATCAACTTTTTCTCCATCTTTTTAGTATGATCAATTTTCCATTAATGAAATAAGGACCACCATTAAAAAAATTATTGCAATCAGTTGCATTTGAAAATTTGGTAATAAAGAAACCATTGTTCCTTGTGTAGATTTCAAATTTGTCTCTTTACTTCCATGTTCTAACCACAAATTCTCTGAAGTGATGACAATAGGGACGAGATCCAAAGATATAAGAAATAATAGAATTTCCCCATTTGTCTTTAGTTCTTTGACTAATAGCTTCCTTAACAGCAACAATTCTTTTATCACCTAATTTGATAGGCGCAACAAACCCCAAATCAAAATTGGAGTTATGCACTCCATTTTTAACAAGATCCGCCTAGTTTGATGAAGGTTTATCTTGGTTTATTGCTATGGTTGAGCGATTTCTTGAGTTTCTATTGATATTCTAAGCCTGCTTGCTCCAAAACGATTGCTGTTTTGATAAACTCTTATTGATATTTGAGACCTTCGGTTGATATCTTGCCAGAATATAAGTGCAGGTCTTTGTATCATTGTTGTTAGGTTCCTATGGTGATATCTTACGGGTTGGAACCCATCATTATCTATGTCCAAATGCTTATCCTTTTGATTTAGGAAAGAGGGGATATTGGGTTTAGTTGGATAATTGGAGAAAGGGGATGTAGATGCCTTCAAAATCTGATCAGAGACCATTTCTTGATTATTTGTAATATAGCTATTTTTTTAGCGGTGGCTAGTAAGCATACCTATGAACGTGTTGTTATTGTTGCTTTAATAACCCTTTTTTTTAATGAAAATATAAAATCAATGATGTTTTTTCACATTCTTTGCAACATAACATCCTTGAAAGTTTTTAATTTTTTTTAATCTAAATTTCATGTATTATATTATTAAACTAAATGATATATAATGATAAATTATTAAATTTTCAAAATCATGTAATTTTTTAAGATTTGATGACTTCATTTTACATTGAACTTTCCTAATGAAATTTATTGGAAATTTGAATATATTTATTTGTATATAAACATTTTAAAATTATGTGATCGATATAGGATGTTGAATGAAGACAAATATTAGAACTATAAATTGTTTTAGTATTGTCTTGTTATGGAATTTAGATTGCTTTTGCTATATATTGCATTTTATATAGTGTAATTTATGTGTTTTTGTTTAGCTCATTGCATTATTCTAATGCAAGTTATGTAAACAATCAATATAACTTTACCTATATCTATAAATGTTAGAGGTATTTTTCATGTATTGTGACAATTATAAACAATGTCTGCACTTTTGATTTCGTTGATGTTCACTTCAAGAAATGCAGAATGTTGCTCTTCTAATACCGCAGTTTACCCTCTACACCGTTTGATAAAACTAATGAGTGAGTAGAGTTTATGGAAATATCTCTCAAGATACAATGGAACTTGAGTATTGACACTCTCTGACTGGCTGTGGTTGCACAATCGAAGTTTGACCTCAATTATCTTCTGAGTGACTATAGTGACAAGAGTAATGAGAGGTATAACTCGTAGTATCACAAAATCAATATGGATTTCAGAAACGAAATGATGAAAGAGAACAAAGAGAAGAAGAGGGTCGAAAATTTTGAGTGAAAATAATCATTTTTGTATTTGGGATGGTGGGCCTATATATAGGCAATGAACAATTATGTCCATTACTGTAACAACCCGGGGTTTAGCACCAATTTATAATCGTCATTAAAAGATTAATGTGCTAGCTAAGTGCTGTTGGAGTTTTTAATCGGTTGAAATTCTTTTGAAAAATGGTTAAAAGATATGCAGGCTTTAAAATTGAATTTGTGGTCCACGTTTCTTTTTGTTTTTGAGTCGTGTTATATCAAAATGAAAACTGGTTCCTCCTTTATTCGTTTTCACTTGGCAAACCCTAAAATAAATGAACGAAAAAAATAGAAATGGCGGCTCAGTTGCAAATTAGGGCTTTCGTGAAAAATTGAAGAGGCCGACTTAAATTACTTCGATCGATTGGATTTGCGCTCGTTAAACAAGGTGAGTGATTTTCTTCACTCACATCTAATTCGAATTTTAGATGATTTTTGACTTGTTCAAATTCGTGACTTTCGTTGCTTGATCTTTCGGCCGTTCGATATTTACTTTGATGTTGATGATTTTTCTAACCTTGTTCGATTTCTGGATTGCCAATGCTCTGACTTTATTGTGATGATGATTTCTTCTTTGGGTTTGTTGACTTGATGTTCTACTGTCACCATTACTGTTAGTTTGGAAATTTCTTTGATGACTCACGGCTTTGGCTAAAACCGTAGCATTTACAAAATTCGGCCATTCTGGAATTTTTGATAATTTGGTCCTTCTTTGCGTCTTCGTCACTGATTTGGTTTGAAATTGTTGATCCATGATTTCGACCAGTTTGAAACTGTAATTAATAGTTACTTGTTGACTCCGTCCAGTTGACACTTTTGTAAAAGCACTGCCTTTGTTTGAAAACTGCTATGTAAAAAAGTTTGACTTTGAACTGGTTGCCTATGAGTATTGAGTTCATTTTCATGGGCAGTATAGCTTGATGCTTTGTTCGAAAGTGATTTTTGTTTGACTTTGGCCATACGGTTCACTGTCTCTGGCAACACTTGTTCGTTGTCACCTGCTGGCTTTGTTATGAATTTGTTTGAACTTGCATCCTGACTTGATTTTTGTAGTCGTTTGCCCTTATATTATCACTGATCTTTTGGCACTGCCCTTGTAGTTGACTTCAGAACTTTAATGTTGTATTGAGTTATGATCATCCATTCGACGACAGTTGGCACTTTGCATGTATGCTTGCTGTCTGGTTCAAGTAGCAGTGATACCACTTGCATTCTGGTCTCTCTGTACTTGATCTTCAGAGTGTTTGTAGTAGTGTTGGCTTTGTTTGAAGTCTTACTCTTGTTTGGTTTGGATTTTGCCTCTTTGAGTTTGGCAGTTTGTATACTTTATGTTTACTAGTGCCATATGTTATACCTGTTTTTACAGTGTCACTGGTTTGGGTTTTTTGAACATTTGATGTTCAGGTTGTGTGCACAATTCATATGTTGCCAACCTGGGTCCGTTGTACCTTGTTGTTCCACTTGGTGGCATTTGTTTGCTGTTATGTTGGTTTAGACTTGAATTATTGGTTCAGCACTTACATTTCATTTGTTGCCATACCTCTATTGCTGTGTGCCATATTCATTATGTGGTTCACTGTATCATGAGTGGTGGTTAGCTTCATTCTTTGTGCTTGTTAGAAACCGATACTTGCACATGCTCTCTGGAGTCGTGGCATTGATTCTTCGATCACTCTCCTTGACTCTCTGTATATTGAGGTTTTCTTGCTTCATTTTGATAATTGCAGTTTCACTACTGCCACTGTAACTTGAACTGGTAGAGCACATGTTGTTTCCATTCTGGTACATGATATTTGAGTTTCCCCAGCATGTTGTATCTGTTAGCACTTGGATATTGGACTGCTTCATGTTGTCTGGTTATCCACTTGTTGCTAGTTGACATTTTCGCCTTGTTAGTCATCGGGTCCGGTTCCGTGTGGTCTTCTGCACCACTGTTGTCATCTGGCTCGTTGATCTTTTGTGTATTTCACGCTGTAGTGGCGAGGTAGTACACGCGTGCGTGTACTACAGCCCTACCAGAATTGATGTTTTTTAATGATATTTCAATTACTTGAATTGTTTTGTCCAATTCAATATTTTGAAATGGTATTTTGATTAGGTTTGATTTGATCATTTGGTTGTTGTCTAATTATCTTTTTGATAATTAGATTATGAGTTTCTAATTATTTATTTAATAATTAGATTTTGTAGTTAATTGCTGTTTAGGCAATTCTGTTGTTTTCTAAATTATCTTCATTGATAATCCTTTCATTTATCTTTGTGAATATTTGAATTTGCTGATTTGTTGTTTAACACTGTTACGTGTTATATTTACCGTTATCCGATTTCCTTATTAAAGAATTGGACAGGTAAGGTTTATTGTGACTGTCGTCTATTTGATTACTTAATTATTATTGCTTCCGTGCATTAATAACTGAGTTTGAATTAGACCGATCCATGTATTATTTTCTTTTGAATTTAATACTCGGGTCAGACCGAGTTATTTCAGGTTGTAGATATCTTGCTTTGGGTTGCTGCATGAGCTATGAAGTCTCTTTATACCTTTTGGAGTAGTTGTTGTCATAGTATAGGATGATATGTATTCATGTATATTATTGTCGATAATGTACTTGTATATGTAACTTCCTGAGTCGACAGTTGTAGTTGTATCACATGTATTGTAACTGACTTCAGTTATATATATATACATGAGATTTTACATTATCTCTGTTTCGCAGTTAGCTTATCTGTGTTATTATTACGTATGTTGTCCTAAACTATTATGAACCATCATAGTTTATTTTATACTGGAATTGAATATGTAGATGGGAGTAAATAAACAAAGATGAAAAATATATACCACTCCTATCGAGATAATCAATACTAATGTAAGGCCTAACTACGGATGGTCGCTCCTATCCATCCTTATTCTTCGTAATAACAGACAGTATTTCCTTTAATACTCTTTGTTATTGTGAGCATAGAGGTGGGGCGTCACAATAACCATTCACTCCGACGGTTATACTTCTTCACTCCAATGGCCATAACAATTTACCACAATGGACATAAATGTTCACTCCAAATAAATGCTCATTTAAACATCACATCCATTGAACATTACTCACCCTTAATTAACACTCATTCGAATCTTCAAATTTGAATTCATTTTTAGCCTGTTTATTTAGCTAGAACCTTGGTCTGATTATATAAATTCTATCTAAAAATATTATTTGGACCCAAAGTCAAGCCCAAACCATTACCCAACACATGCATGTTATGTTATATGACCTTCTTCCTCAACATAAGAGAAAAAATTTGGGTCCCTAAAGGGACCAACCTTTCTCATGTAAACCTTGTACGTAAACAAATACAATTACAAAAGTTTGAAAGTGTGGGTTTATTTCCACTTCCCACCCTTCTTCTTTTCTTCTCTCTTTTTCTAAAACAAAATAACTCATAAGAATTTTATTGAAAAATTTCTAACAATCCTCCACCATATTTCAATAAAATTTCACTTGTCAGTTATTGTAGCAAAATTTGTTCATGAGTTTGGATGGAATCGTTGATTAAACATTCAATTATCGATCCTATGTGATGTACTGGATGTGTTTTACACACATGTTTGCTGAATCTTCAAATAGTATAATTATGCTAATATGTGTATTGCCTTATTTCTGTATCTCAGGTTCATGCAATGCCCTTAGAGCCTAAGCCAATGTCTCGTAGAAGGTGGCACCACCTTCATGCATTCGTATAGGCAGGCTTATTTACTGAAATGGTCCTATAATATACAATTCAACATTATCCATGTTATAAAACTATTAAGCACTAAACAGTAGAACATCCACCATTTTATTATAGGTATTAAGCACTTTACCTTGGAATAGAACATAATACTAGTTATTCAGACTAATATTATAGTGCTTTCAATCGAATCATATTATGTACTTTTGCTCATTAAATCAAGGTAATGAACTTCATTATGTTGAATTAAGTTTCCAACTGTGATAATTGACTTCAATTGACTTTAAACTCATTACCTTTGATGTTTTCAGCACCAAGTCCCTTGCAAGTCCTCTAATAAAATGGATCTTTTAAGTTTCAGCTAGATCTTACAAAATCTATGGTAATTACCACATCAGTGGTTAGTCATCTAACCACACCGTGCATTAGGTCAATGTGCCTAGATTGACCATTATAGAACAAGCTATAGGCTCATGAGAATGTTGCTTGACTACCATAGTGCACAAATATTGGAGGCGTCAGTTTCGACCATAAAGGAATTTCTAGTAGTAAATTTATTAACCATTTCGTTTCTTTGTTACAAGCAGCTAATGCTATAAATTCAAAAACTATGGTAGAATCAGCAATACACATTTGTTTCATAGAGGCCAAAGATATCGCTTCCCTACCTAGAGCAAATAACAACCCGCTAATTGATTTGTTATATTCACTCCTATTGTTCTAACCAGTGTCTTTGTATCATTCTATTACACTTGGTTACCTACTGTATAAATAACCATAGTTCATAGATCGTTTTAAATTATTTACAATCCTTCTTACAACAATCCAATGAACATGACTTGGGTTACTGGTATATTTGCTAGTCTTGCAAACTACATAAGCAATTTCTGGTTTGGTGCATGTCATGTCATACATCAAACTTCCAATAACTCTAGCATATTCTAATTGATCTATTGATCTACCAGTATCAGAATACAACTGCATATTTGGTTAAATAAGGTGGATACCGGTTTGGGTCAAAGCAATTGAAATTTTTATTTATTTTCTCAATTTAGTGAGATTAGGTAATAACTAATCCTTCCTTTATTCTCATGATTCTTATTCCTAGAACCTCTTCTGCGACCCTTATGTCCATGCCAAAGTGTGAAGATTGAAATAAAGATAAGAACCTTTTTTTTCTTTGATGCTCGAAGTACACGCCTTAAATATCAACGTGTCATCAATATAGAGACAAATAATTACACATTTTCCAATATGAAACTTGCTATAGACGCAGTTAACCGATTCAAAACAATCCTAAAACCATTATACATTAAGTTTTTACCTAACTTTTCATGTTATTGTTTTAGTGTTGTTTTAAGACCATGAAGTGATTTCACTAGTTTACATACCTTGCGCTATTGCCCTGGCATGAAAAAACCTTTAAGATCTGTCATATATATTTTCTGATTAGGTTCACCATTTAGAAATGCAGTCTTAACGTTGATTTTATGAATTTAAAAATTATAAATTGATGCTAATGTAATTAATTTTCTAATTATTGAAATCCTAGCTGCAGATGCATAAGTATCAAAATACTTTAACTGTTTCTTTTTTGTAAATCCTTTACCAACTAATCAACCCCTAAACTTTTCTATTGTACCATCCGTTTTTAGCTTTTTCTTAAATATCCACTTACATCCTTTTTCCTTAGAGCTGGGAAGTAGGTACACTAGTTTCCATAACTGATTTCTCATAATAGTATCTATTTCGTCATGTATGGCATCCTACCAAAAGGATGAATCCTGAAACTTTATTGCATCGTTGTATGTTTAAGGATCATATTCAATGGTTGTAGAAAGCACGAGGTAATGATGAGTATCATCCCTTGATCCTTCAGACAAATAAGTGACAAAATGCAATCCAAATACCTTTTTGGTCGCATTCTTTTTCTTTCTCTAAGTAAATCACTAATTTCATCATTATTTATTTTAGTGTCTCCCACTAATTCATGAGTTGGCAGATTGAGCTCCATTGTTTCAGGAATATATGCATTTACCATTTCATCAATAGATGGATTATATGGATAGGACGTGAATCTATTTTCATAGAAAACTACATCTCTTGATTCTATAACACTATTTACCACAATCGAGTTATTTCATTCCATGATCAAAAATCTATAACTCTTGATATGCTGAGCATATTATCTAAAAAATACACTCAATACATTTATGTTCAAATTTCCTGATTTTGGGTTCAGGTAATCTGGCAATCACCCTACAACCCCAGACTTTATGGCAGTCCATGTTTGCATTTTATCCTTCACAAAGTTCACATAAGGTGACTTTGGTTTTCTTATGAGGTACTCCATTCAATATATAACTTATAGTTAATAATGCTTCATCCCAGAAGCTAGTATTAAGTCCAAAATTACACGAAATTTCATTAATAATTTCAGTGACCGTCCGGTTTTTTCTTTTCAACTACTCCATTATGTTGTGATGTGTATGCAACTGAGGTATCACGAATTATAACTATAGATTCAAAAAAAAGCAAGAAAGTAATGTTCACCGCCTCCACCAGATCTAAAAATTCTAATTTTACAATTACAATGAGTTTCTACTTCATTTTTATAAATAATAAATGAATTTAATGCTTCATCTTTAGCATGCTTAAGAAAAACATAGCAGTATTTAAGGTAACTATCTATAATAGTGACAAAATATTTTTTCCCCCTCTAATAGGAGTATTGTGCATATTAGATACATTACCATAAAAGAGTTGTACTAATCCGGTGCAACTAACAGATTTCAACGAAAATGGTTTTCTAGTTATTTTTGTTAAATAACATACTTTACATTGATTATTTTTGTTATTACCATGGTTAGGGATCACTATCATGCATGTGTCCATTACTAACTGTCCTAATCTACTATGATGTAGAGAGAATGCAACAACATATGTATATATATATATAAGTAGAAGTAAAATATACCATCACACATGTAGCATTTTCCTACAAACACCACCTTTGGTAAGCAAATGCTTATCTGACTCAAAAACTTGTCTAAAATCAAACTTATTTAACAGATTGCCAAACACAAGGTTCTTTCAAATTTCAGGTACATAAATACATTATTCAAGCTTAATGCAAACTCCAAGTCTATTGTCTCATTCACGTTGATTGTTGTTTTGGTTATAAGGATAATTTTCCTTCTTAGTCAGTTCAAGTATCTTAAATAGATTTTTGTCATAGCATGTATGCTTAGTAGCATCGAATTCATTACACCAAAAGTTATTTATTTCGATTGTGTTGATTTTAGATATTACGACCATGAAGTTTTCCTTCAATGGTTATTGTTTCCTTTTAAAATAGCTATCCGTTTTAATGTCACCTGGCTTTCCATAGATGAAACAACCATTCGCTTTCTTGACCTTCCTGTTATGGAAGTTCTCGTTATTACTATATTTCTTCTTTTGAAAAGAGTATTTCGAGGCTTTATTAACTCTTCCTCCACCATGTAAACCTTTGAATACATTGTTCTTCAGAGTATTTCTTCTACCTTAATTCAATCTGCAAAGACCATACAAGATTGTCTGAATCCATTTTCTCTTTCTTATGTTTAAGGATTTTTCTTTGATCTTTTCAAGAAGAGAGAAATTTGAATATTATGGACAAAATTTTGATTTAATCATTCATATTTATATTATGCCGATTGAATTAGTTTAGTATATGCATATTATTGTTTAATTTCTCTAATACTGCCTTGGTATCTTTCATTTTATAATCAAAAAAACTAGTGGAAAGAAATTTCTTATCGATTCTGTCCTCCAATAGATAATTGGCCTCTAATGCATCACAAATGCCCCTTGTAGTCAACTTATTGTAATACATATCAAACAGTGTATCTGATGTAACATTGGAGAGGGTCCATTTGCATATCACCTTTATTTATAAAATTAATTCTTTATATAAATAATATTTATAAATAAACGATTCACTTATAAAAATCATTTCTTTACTTTAAATAATAATAAGTACTAATTAAGCTTCATTAATCACTCAATTAGCTTACTAACTTTTCCAAACAATATTCAAATGGTTTAATTAATATCTTCTAATAACACACACATTAATATATTACTTAATCAATCTCAAATCAAACCATAAAATCATAAACAATCATCCAACTTACTCTAAATCAATTCTAAAGCTCACTAACTTTTCCAAACATGGTGATTAAGGGTCTAAATAAATAATTAGTTCATATAATCATGACTACTACATAAGCACAAGCCCAAATTATTTCACAACATCCTCTAAATCATTACACATAACTCTATAATTATTATCCGGCCTTTTGACCCGACTATATTCAGGCTGCCTGGGCAAGTTAGACTCAATGATTATCGAGGCAAGCAGCTCAAAGAGATGATCCTAGGGTATAGATACCAAGTATAAACAAGATCATAAGTGGGGAAGGGGGAAAACCATCCCAAGAAATTCCAAAGTCATAAAAATTAGATGAGGGATCATCACTGATCCCACACCTAAGGAAGAAAATCACTAGGTGAGGGATCATCACCGATCCCATAATTAGAGCAATACCAAATTAAGTGTCGAATCTCACTAAGTGTGGATCGGTAGTCGTCCCTTCCCTAGGCGATCGGTGTCAATCCCCAAATCTTCATCCAAAGTGACCCAGACCACTTCCACTCACTAATGATGCCAAAAGCCTATTTCAAGTTCTCTTCCTACGATTCTTTGCAATTCTCAGTCGATCTCCATGAGCACTAGAGTTAGCAACACCTTAGAATATGCTAAATGTAGATTAGTTCTCCCCCTACATGGGGGATCGGTACTGATCCCTAAGGATACATCCAAAGTAGCCCCCACTCCTATGACACTCTTCTCTATCTACATAGAGCCTAATTCAAGTGTCGTTTCGAAGTTCCTATGTGTCGTATTAACAATCTCCATATACGGCCTAAAGTAGCAATTCAACCTTCCGTAGATCCATTGCTTGGACAAAAAAAACCTTGGTGACTATGCAAAACAATCTTGGAAACATGAAACCAACATCAAGAAGAGCCAACACAAGAAGTCGCAAGATCCTCTGATGCATAAATTAGGATTGGTATCGATCCCCCTAGAGCGATTAGTATCGATCCCCAAACCTAGGGGATCCGAAGTCGAATTTTTTTGGAGGACTTAGTCTTCATCATGAGGATCGATATGCGAAATATCAACGAGATATTTGGATGTTTACCCCTACAAATATAGATAGCATGGTTCATCCTAAGGATCTTTACGCTACCATTACACTCTTACTCCACTATACTTTGGGATCCATACTGATCCCTCCTACTTGTAATCTTAAAAATTAGTGCCCAAGTAATAAAATCATTCACCTACACTTAGGCCAAGATTACCGAACCACCATAAATTTGTGTTTGCTTGTTTTAACTCTATTTTCATTTACTTTCTTCCATTTAATCTGTACTATTTGCTTTTCTGAGTGTTTGTGCCATTTTTGGTTTAAACATTTTGTTACTTTAAGTGAGAAACTCGTTTCTTGGGATATTTGAATCCTTGTCTACTATTGGATTGCCTATAATCCAAGGAAGAGACTCATTTCTTTCTCAAATACTTTCAATTCTACTCAGATTTTCATAAAGTCTATAGGAAGCTATCTTTAATGGGCCCTAAGAAAGATAAAGCTATTGTCTCCTAAAGAGATATTGATGAAATAGAGAACGCTAACCTTCACGTCCTAGTTGAAGATGCATACCAAGAAACTATTAATGCCAGAATCCTTCAGATGTTATCACATGATCGAATTTGAGCGTATGATAAAGGAGCTATAAGTAGCCATGCAAAATTGAACCGGCAAATCCAAGAGAACAAAAACTTGGTGACCCGACTGAATACTCATTATAGGAAGACTAGAAGAGAACCAACACCTCCGTACTCAGATTCAGGTGGTTTCTCATCATATGACCATTTCTAGAGGAATAGAAGACGAAGGACGAAAGCTTATGATTAGGAACCTTTAGGTAGGAGAATGCAACTAGCACTTACCTAGTCATAGGGGTCGGTAACGATCACCTCCCTATAAGGGTTGGTACCAAACCCATCCACCAAGGACAGGACTTCAAGCTGGAATTGCAACGCAATCTAGGTGCACTAAGACTGACCAGGGCACCAAAAATCAAAAGTTAGCTGGTAAATTACCCTTAAGAAATGAACGTGGAGTTGTCGAGCAGACGGTTTTTCCGAGGTTAGGAGAACCTAGGTAACGAGGCACAAACCTTGGAACATTTGTTAGGCTAAGTATAAGTGACAGATTACAACTACCCTACCCAAGAGGTAACCAAGAGCCGAACTTGGCTAAGATGGTAAGGCAACTTGTGAGAGAAAGTCAAGCCTAAACTAATGATGACTAGGGTACCTCCTCAAATCGAAATCCCTTCACTAAAGCAATTTTACACGAAGAGTGCCCGTAGAGATTCAACAAGCCTACAGTGCCCTCATACTTAGGAAATACGAATCCTAGGCAACACCTCATGAAATACGAGTGGCATATGGACTCCGCTAGAGGAACTGAAGCAGTCAAGTATAAATGCTTTCCCGTTTCCCTAGAAGAAGTATTGACCATGTTGTTTACTCGACTACCACCAAGGTCCATCTAATTGATTGACAAGCTAGTGAAAAAGTTTATTGAGTAGTTCAAGATGTAGACGACTCACCCATATGATGTCATGTCGCTAACCAACCTCTTCCGAGGACTAGGGGAATCTCTCAAAGAGTTTCTACAAAGATTTAATAATGCAGTGACTGAGGTGAGTAACCCTCGGGAGGATGTAATCTTGATGGCTTTGATCAGGGGGATCCACCTCGATATAGAATATAGTGAATGGTTGTCAAAAAAGCCTCCTTCTACTCTAGATCGTTTATACAATAAGGCGGCCTAGCACTTATGCAAGGAGGAGGCTACGCCGACTAGAAGAAGGAATGATACATGCCATGATGCCAAAGAAGTGCAAAGCAACGTTGATATGAAATAGTTCGAAGTGAGTTCCGGGAACATAGCCGTGAATGTGCAAAACAAAAGTGGTGGTTAGAACAAGGGCTATAAAGGGGCCCATGCAAGAACCCAGATTCTAGGAGATGACCGAGAGTCCTAATATTTGACACATACACCCTATTAAATGACTCAACTAAAGATATTTACTTGGCTACAAGCAACTCAGAGTAGTATAGGAAACCAACCTCAAGAGAGTCAACTGAAGACCAGAGGAAGTCTAGAAAGTATTGTAGATTTCACGAGACATATTGTCGTGACACAAGCGAGTGTATACACCTTCGTGATATGATCAAAGAATTGACCTAAAAGAAAAAGGTCCAACAGTTTGTGAAAAACTCGTAAGATGGCGGGCAACGAACGTCCGCCACCAACGAGGATAGACCGCTCCTAGTGCCGATGAACCTATTTCGCCTGAAAGGAGATTGATTATAAACTAGACCACTGACGGTCATTTTTCAACCGTGAAGGGATGGAGCGGAATGTAATAGCGAGCATCTACGATGCTATTTCGCTGGAGAATAAAACTTATTCCTTTATGCGTTGAATAATTTCATAAGACAAGCTCTGTTATTTTTCGATAAAATGGCTTTTCAGCCATGCAACTTTACATATATGCAATTTTGTTCTAAACCACGACAAACTCGAATGAAACTGCATATGAATAATGCAAGTGTGCAGGTACCCAAAGTTAGGTGCCCATCAAATCTCCATGGTCCATGATCAGACCTGTGGAGCTCTACCAAGGCGAGCATGACTCGACCACTCATCAGCCAACTCTTACCCCTGACTCAGGAGCAGGACCATGATCTAAAAGTGGATGTGACTCGGCTATCCACATTTAAGCTCGTACCCGACGTTTTCCAAAAAACTTACACCTTGCTTGGAGCTCGATAAGCTCAGAACCTAGTCTAACATGGACATCACATGACTGTTCATGCACTAACTCTTGCCATTGGCATGGAGCCCAAAACATAAACCAAAATGGATGAGACTGCTAGCCATCAACTTAACCCTATCCCTTGAACCGTAGGGGGATTTCAAACTAAAATGGATGTGATTAACCATCCATCAACTAACTCTATCCCTTGACCCGACAGAGGGAGTTTAAACCAAAATGGATGTGACTAACCATCCATCAACTTAACTCTTTCCCTTGATCCGAAAGGTGAGCTTAAATAATAAACAAGCGAATGTGACTAGCCATTCGTCTCCAAACTCTTTCCCTTGACTCGACAGGGGGAGGTTAAACACAAAAGAACGTGATCCGACCTCCATAGCTGAACTTAGAGTGGACGTGACCCGGCTATCTGGCTCCTAGCTCTTTTCCTTGACTTGAGTGGAAAGCACAAATCAAAAAGCAGGTGCAACTCGACCGTCCGATCCTACATGGATGTGATCCAACCATCCATCAGCCTACTCTTTCCCTTGATCCGACGGGAGGAGTATGAAATGAATGGATGTGACATGACCATCCATTCGCTAACTTTGACTATCCAAACAAAGGTGGATGTTACTTGACCATTCACTCACCAGCTTCTGCCCTTGGAACGGGAGCAGAAGCATAACCCAAGATGGAAATGATCTGACCATCTAACAGCTAAAACAACCAACGATCTAGAAATTCACCAACTCCTACCTTTGATCCAATGGGGGGAGTACCAACTGAGAATAGAAGTGGCTTGACCAACCATACACTAATTCAGACCATAGACCCGACTGGAAAAGTATAACTTCATAAGGATGAGACTCGACCATCTGTACACTAGCTCCGTTAACCTAAGACTAAGGATACGAGCACAGTCACCCAAAAGCTAGATACGATAGCTTAACATTATGGTTCATGCCTAGTGTTCGATACAACTTACGACTATGACTGAAAGGATGCCTTAGGAAGGAACAATTTTAATTGCCCGATAACTGGCTTATGGCTTAAATCCACATCGTCATGGCCAGCCTCATCGCCACCATATATTATTTCATCTTCCTCAACATCATGCTGAGCTACTTCGACCTCTTGACTAGGACTGGGGGCGCGATAGCGCTGACATGGTCTATTTTTGGATGTACATGGTCACAAACAACTTCTTCGTAAACATCCCCGACTTGGTCAGTACCACGACCCCCTATAGGGATTGGTACCGAGTCCTGCTCGTAATAAAAAAACAACTTGTGATTACAATTCCATGGAACTTGGCAACAACCTATAGGCATATGAACATGCTTAAGAGCCAATGGCAAAAAAATTTGCATGGATGTACGAGCATGTATGCATACTCGATATGCAATCTCCTGAATCGATGAGAATTGTATTCTTAACTAAGACATTCAAAAAGGAAACCAATTCATATAGCTGAGGCCTACTAACTCAATCTACTAGCTTAATGGAACTATGCACAGATAATTACCGAGAAAATACATTCTGATTTTATAATGTTAGATATCGACGAAGCATCTCTGCGAACAGTTAGAGATACGACACTTCGTAAGATCTACTCAATGTGAGAGTAACAGTTCGAGATACAGAACAAAATCCTTCATGATAATCCTAACTTTTCTCGATTCAAAGCACATCTAATTTGCAACAAGTTGTGCTTTTGGAGGTAAGTGTAATCTGGCCTTTTGAACTTGCCATATTCAGACTGACCGAACAGGTTAGTGCAACAACCCGCATATTTTATGGTTGTATATTCAGATATTTTATTTAAATATAGCATCGTTAGTCGGATTAAAGTCTGAAATGCTACTTTTTGTAAACTGCATAGTTAGGACTCAATAGCACTTCCATTGAGTCCAAAACTGCGTTTGCAACCTTTTTGAGTATAAACATCAATATGTTTGGAGTTGTGTAGAATTTCGCTATTTTTCTATTAGGCTTTCGGCTTGGTTTTCAGCCCACTAACTCATCTAATATCCTAACTCCTCCTCCTTACTCCTCTCCATTCATTCTATTATTTCCTAACTCTCAAGCTAAAGTAATAATGAAGGAAAGAAGAGGAGATTAAAATTCCTAAGCCCTAGTTTTGCTAGGAAATTCAAGTTCTAGCTCCAAAATCAAAGAGAAGCTTAGGTAAGCATCCTCTTCATCTTCTCAATCTCTCTTCAATTTTCAAAAATTCCTAAACCCTAACTTAGGAAATATTTGCTTATAAGCTTAGATTCGAGCTTCTTGGGTTGAAGTGAATAGTGGTTGATCTTTCCTTTGTTTTAAAGCTTCTCATTCGTTGTTTTTGAGTTTAAAGGTGAGTTCTTGAACTCACATCTATGTCTATAACTTTCTTTGTTGTTAGGTATGAATTCGTAACATCTATTCATGTTCATTTGCTTTTTATTTGAATTTATTTGGTGAATTTTTCAATTTTTGGTTTTTGAAGTCCCATTTTTTGAAAATCCTACTATGGATGCTTAGACATGTTATTTGGGGTGTATCAAAGAGCCTATAAGGCTGGATTGTCGTTTGGCATAAATCCCTAGTCTTCGTTGCTTGTCCGATCGCTCCCGAATCGTTTTGGCCATCAAGGCCTAGGAAAACTGTTGCCTAGACCAGGTGACCAGACATTTGGTTATCAAGTCTAGACGTCAGGTTATAGACCCAGGAGAAAAGAAAAATATGTGGCAGAAAAAGAAAAATGGAAGAGAACAGAATCAGACGTCTGGTACACCCTTTCAGACATCTGATACAACTTGTCAGACGTCAGATACAACCTTTCAAACGTCTGAAAGGTTTCTAAAAAATTTCAAAACCTAAAACCAGACGTCTGGACCTTCAACCAGACGTTTGGAACTGCCAATTTTGCCTATTTTGGCTGTTTTTGAGTGGATTTTCAATTTTTAATCGATTTTTTTTGATCTGGTTAGTTGTTATCACTTATTATCGACTTTGATGACTTCTTTCTTTGGATTTTTGGAAATATCCATTTGATGGACTTGATATCAACTTTCATGGGTTTAATTCACATTGTCATATGTGAATTTTTGGTGATTGATTATTTTTACAATCATATTTGTGATTTGTCACTTTAAAATACAAAGGTTTCTATACTAGTAGTAAATATCCAATCTCTTTCACAAAAATGATTTCAACGTTATTTTTAATACAAAGCTCGTTTTTAAAACCGTTTTTCAATCTATTAGTATATACAAACCTTTACCTCATTCGTTCAAGAAATCTAATTAAAGGACTTAGCAAAACAAGTGGTATGAAACGCTTGCGTTTACTTTGTCGGTTAATTCTTGGACTTGTTCAATTGAACTCTTGTGACAATGTTTGAGTGGAAATCTACAATTTGTTCGTAAATAGTTAAGTTAAGCTAGTGGTTATGGGACATGAAGCTAAACTCATTTATTTACTAGTTTAGTGTAATTTACACTTATTAATCAATGATGATCATTTTGTGATCTAGACTAGTGATGTGCGATGTCTCTTTGCCCATGTGGGGGACTATACCCTGATTTTATGGAGCTTTGTCTCATTTTTATGGGCTAGCGACTCATGGTCTTTAGACCGTTCGTGGAGCAATCAGCTCGAGAAGTCGGTGCATGGGGCGTATCTTTCTAGGTGCGTTGATATTCGACTTTGCATGTGGCATATCTTTTTAGGTGCGTTGATGTTTATTTATGCATGGGGCGTATCTTTCTAGGTGCGTCGATGTTCGACTTTGCATGGGGCATATCTTTCTAGGTGCGTCGATGTTCGACTTTGCATGGGGCATATCTTTTTAGGTGCGTCGATGTTTGTTTATGCATAGGGCGTATCTTTCTAGGTGCGTCGATGTTTGTTTATGCACGGGGCGCATCTTTCTAGGTGCGTCGATGTTCGACTGTGCATGAGGCGTGTCTTTCTAGGTGCATCGATGTTCGACTGTGCATGGGGCGTATCTTTTTAGGTGCGTCATTGTTCGGTTTTTGGGATAGCGTCTCATTTGTGATACACGTGTTGGTGAGTTTTCATGCTTCCATTTGTGATAGGCCTCCCCCTTTGTGTTTTTTGGATTTCTAATTGATGATTTCTGGAATTTGTGTTTCACCAATTTTTGTGATTTACATTGATAAGTTTTATCAATATTTGTGGTTTGGTGAATAAGCTAAAGAATATGACATTCTTTTTGTTGTTTTGAAGAGATTTGAGATATTGCATGATTTTTGTTGTTATCTGATGTATACTAATTACAGTATAGCATTATTGTTATCATACGTTTTTGTCATATCTCTTATCCTATCTCATTTTATATGATATTTATATCTAGACTGATCCATTTATTATTTTCTTCTTAAATAATACTCAGGTCAGACAGGGGTATTTCAGGTGCTTCTACTTGACTTCTTATCAGGGTCCGTCATCCGACTTTTAGCTAACTACTTAGTTTAGTAGTTTTTGTTTTATACATTCGAATATAGACTCCTTGATGCATACTTATTCTTTTGTGACGTTGTGGATCTTGTTTGACCACTACTCTGATGTACACTTCTATGTGTTATATTCATATCTGTTTCCGCTTATGTGATATGAATATCTGTGACTGATTTGTGTTATGCTTATTTCTATATTTGTTTCCGAAGGCCACATAGCCACTGTGTAGCAGCTTTGAGTTTGTATTTGATATGTCGGATTTCTCCTTAAAATGAAATGCATGTCATACTATCTGACATAGCAGTACTCGCACAAAGCAATTACACATATGGTCGCTCCTCAACAGCCTTATTCTTCATGTTAGTCGTTGGCATTACCCTGTAGTGTTCTTGGCTAACGTGTGTATAGAGGCGGGGCGTCACAACTTGGTATCAGAGCCAAACTTTGGAACAATATAGAAGTCTCTCTTCGGAATTGTGCCTTAGGATTTAATTCGAGTCATTGGACCCGTTCTATCCTATTTTCTTTTATGATGCCTTATTTTATCAATCATGATTGATTGATATTCATTCTAAGAATAATCTTTTTCCTCTTCTTTCTTTCTTTCTTAAAGAAGAAGAGATGGTTAGATCTGGTAGTCCTAGCGCTGGTCAATCCAGTAGTACTTCTCTGGATGGCGTATTCATGTCTACCCAACAACTTTTGGATCTTGTAAAAAATCAAAGGTTTATCTGTGCTTTGAGTAAGAACCCCACAAAGGTTTTACCTCTGAAACTAGAAGTTCCTTTTGATCAACTTGTAGATATCACTCTTCGACTAGAGGAGGCTGATAAAGGAAGTGATAGTGATGTTGGAGGTTCCAAAAAGAGCCTCAATAACAACAAGAAGAGGCATATTAAGTTTAAAAGCCCTAATCCCAACAAGAAAGGGAAGCAGACAACTTCGGTAGCAAAGGCTCCAATCCCTAATCGTGGAGAATGCTACAATTGTAATTCTAAGGACCACTAGTAAATAGGTGTCCAAGGACTATTTCTTGTCGCTATTGCAAAAGTTCGGGTTATCATATTTCTACATGTCCCATACTTCAAAGTAGGAAGGAGGGAAAGCTGAATGTTGTGCAAGCCCCTAGTAACCCTTCTCTTGGTCAAGGTATTTTTCATTCAATCCTTGATGGCATTATTTTATTTTGTGATATTCCTATTCGAGTTCTTTTTGATACGGGTGCATCTCACTCTTTTATATCAAAAGAACTTGTTGATGCTTCGTCTTTAGATATTATGGCATGATGGCTTCACCAAGAATTGCGAATCCGGTTGGTGGATCTACAACACTCAGTTTACTTTGTAAAGATGTCGAGATTATTTTATGCAATTGTGCTTCCCGATCCGATTTGCATGTTATGTTCTACTTAGGCTTCGGAATTGAATTTTGGGAAAGGACTGGCTTAATCATTATGAAGCCCATATCCAATATCTAGTGAGGACTATCTATCTTCGACATCCTCAATCTGTTAAGAAGATTTCTATTTTTCTTAACGATTTCGATTCCAATTTGGGGGCATCATTTTATTCTATAGATCCACTTGTTGAGGAAAATGTTATTTCTCTCATTCAAGTAGTTTGTGAATTTTTTGGTATTTTTGAGCTTGTCTTAGGATTACCACCAAAGCGATCTATTGAGTGGTGCTAAGGTCTTTTCAGCTCGACCTTGCCACAGGTTTTCATCAGCTACGAGTTGCGGAGGGTAGCGTTCCACTTACCGCATTTCGTACTCATTATGATTCTTATGAGTGACTCGTGATGTCATTCGATTTGTCCAGCTTATTTCATCCATCTTATGAATCGAGTATTCTGCGAATATTTTGATGAGACAACCCTTGTATTCATTGATTTTGGATGAAAACAACAATTTAAAATTTGCAAATCTTTTTAATAAGATATCTGTACGTATAATTGGATTTTGTTCTTAAAACGAGCAAAGAATATTCGTAAATTTTTTAAGAGATATGTTTATCATATAGAAGATGATTTTGTGTTGTTTTGCCCATTGAGCGCTTTAAGAATTCTGGTCGATGCGCTTGATCAACGTTATCGATAGGAATCTCCTAAACGCTATAATGAGACAATCAGACACAGTAAATTGACTTGGAATAAGTGAATTCTTCTAAAAAGATAATTACATAAAGTTAATTGTAATTTTGAAAGTCTTAGCTTTTCGGGAAAGGGGATCATAAAAGAACTCTTTTCCAATACTCCTATTCTTGTGATTCCCGAAGGGAACCAAGACTTCACTGTTTGTACCGATGCTAGTCGTATTGGTTTGGGTCCCGTTCTCTTGCAAAAGGGAACGTGCTATCACTTATGCTTCTATACGATTAAAGCCTATCGAGACTAGTTATGCCACTCATGATCTAGTGCTCGCGGCTATTGTTTTCGCTTTTAGAATTTGGCATCATTATTTCTTTTGGGAGAGAAATTTGTTCTCTACACCGATTATAAATCTTTAGAGCATTTATTTTCTCAAAAGGAACTTAATTTGCGTCAACAACGTTGGCTCGAGTTCCTTGCATCTTTGATCTTGATATTCTTTATACTCCCAGAAAGGGAAATCGTGTTGCCGATGCCCTTAGTCGTAAATAACAAGCGGTTATTTCTTTGATGATGTCTGAATGGAATGATCTTTTTAACAGGTTCATATTACGTACCATTATTGTACTATGTCGTTGTTCCAAATTATTCAAGTTTCGGGTTCCTCGGGCGTACCGTTATTGAACTACGTCTTTGCACCGGCTTAATTTTTTGCTATTCATGACGTTTTCCACGTCTCTCAACTACTGAAATGCCTTAGGGATTCCGATTCTATTCTTGAGTCCGATGTTATTGAAAAAATTAAAGTTTCACCTAATTTGACTTATGAGCAACATCCTATTTGTATCATTGCTTCGGAGGTTAACCGCCTTCGAAATAAAGTTGTTCTGCTTGTGAAAGTTCAATGGTCCGCAAATCCTAAGGATTGCTCTTGGGAATCCAGAGAATTCATCGAGCGAACACATCCAGACTTACTCTCTCGTGCTCCTTAAGGTGAACTTCTTATTTCAAATTTTCTTTTGTCTTGATATGCTTTTATGGTTGTTACACTTTGTTTTCTTCTTAGGAACTACGAGGACACGATTTCTTTAAGGAGGGAAGTCTGCAACAACCTGCATATTTTACGATTGCATATTTAAATATTTTATTTAAATACAACATCGTTAGTCGGATTAAAGTCTGAAATGCTACTTTTTGCAAACTATCGAGTTAGGACTCGAGACCACTTCCATTGAGTTCAAAACTGCATTTGCGACCTTTTTGAATATAAACATCGATATGTTTGGAGTTGTGTAGAATTTCGCTATTTTTCTATTGGGCTTTGGGTTTGGGTTTCAGCCCACTAACTCATCTAATATCCTAACTCCTCCTCCTTACTCCTCTCCATTCATTCTATTATTTCCTAACTCTCAATCTAAAGTAAAATGGTGGAAAGAAGAGGAGATTAGAAATTCCTAAGCCTTAGTTTTACTAAGAAATTCAAGTTCTAGCTCCAAAATTAAAGAGAATCTTAGGTAAGCATCCTCTTCATCTTCTCCATCTCAATCTCTCTTCAATTTTAAAAAATTCCTAAACCCTAACTTAGGAAATATTTGCTTATGAGCTTAGATTCGAGCTTCTTGGGTTTAAGTGAAGAGTGGTTGATCTTTCCTTTGTTATAAAGCTTCTCATTCGTAGTTTTTGAGTTTAAAGGTGAGTTCTTGAACTTAAATCTATGTTTATAACTTTCTTTGTTGTTAGGTATGAATTCCTAACATCTATTCATGTTCATTTGCTTTTTATTTGAATTGATATGGTGAATTTTTCAATTTTTGGTTTTCGAAGTCCAATTTTATGAAAATCCAACCGTGGATGTTTGGATATGTTATTTGGGGTGTATCGAAGAGCCTATATAGCTGGATTGTTGCTTGGCGTAAATCCTTGGTCTTCGTTGCTCGTCCGATCGCGCTCGAATCATTTTCGCCATCAAGGCCTAGGCAAACTGTTGCCCAGACCAGGTGACCAGACGTCTGGTTATCAAGTCCATATGTCTGGTTATTGACCCTAGAGAAAAGAAAAATATACGACAGAAAAAGAAAAATGGCAGAGAACAGAATCAGACGTCTGATACAACTTGTCAAATGTCTGGTGTACCCTGTCAGACGTCTGGTACACCCTTTCAGACGTCAGATACAACTTGGCAAACGTTTCATACAACCTTTCAGACGTTTGGAAGGTTTTTGAAAATTTCCAGAACCTAAATCCAAACGTCTGGATCTTCAACCAAACATCTGGAACTGCTAATTTTGCCTATTTTGGTTGTTTTTGAGTGGATTTCCAATTTTTAATCGATTTTTGTTGTTCTGGTTAGTTGTTATCACTTATTATCGACTTTGATGAGTTCTTTCTTTGGATTTTTGGGAATATCCATTTAATGGATTTGATATCGATTTTAATGGGTTTAGTTCACATTGTCGTATGTGAATTTTTGGTGATTGATTGTTTTTACAATCATATTTGTGATTTGTCACTTTAAAATACAAAGGTTTCTATACTAGTAGCAAATACCCAAACTCTTTCACAAAAATGAATTCAATGTTATTTTTAATACAAAACTCATTTTTAAAATCGTTTTTCAATCTATTAGTATATGCAAACCTTTACCTCATTCGTTCAAGAAATCTAATTAAATGACTTAGCAAAACAAGTGGTATGAAACGCTTGCGTTTACTTTGTCGGTTAATTCTTGGACTTGTTCGATTGAACTCTTGTGACAATGTTTGAGTGGAAATCTACAATTTGTTCGTAAATAGTTATGTTAAGCTAGTGGTTATGGGACATGAAGGTAAACTCATTTATTTACTAGCTTAGTGTAATATACACTTATCAATCAATGATGATCATTTTGTGATTTAGACTAGCGATGTGCGATGTCTCTTTGTCCACGTGGTGGACTATACCTCGATTTTATGGAGCTTCGTCTCATTTTTATGGGCTAGCAACCCATGGTCCTTGGAGTAATCGGCTTGAGAAGTCGGTGCATGGGGCGTATCTTTCTAGGTGCATCGATGTTCGACTTTGCATGGGGCGTGTCTTTTTAGGTGCGTCGATGTTTGTTTATGCATGGGACGTATCTTTCTAGATGCGTCGATGTTCGACTTTTCATGGGGCGTATCTTTTTAGGTACATCGATGTTTGTTTATGCATGGGGCGTACCTTTCTAGGTGCGTCGATGTTCGTTTATGCATGGGGCTATCTTTCTAGGTGCGTCGATGTTCGACTGTGCATGGGATGTATCTTTCTAGGTGCTTCGATGTTCGAGTGTGCATGGGACATATCTTTTTAGGTGCATCAATGTTCGGTTTATGGGATAGCGTCTCATTTGTGATACACATTTTGGTGAGTTTTCATGCTCCTGTTTGTGATGGGCCTCCCCCTTTGTGTTTTCTGGATTTCTAATCGATGATTTATGGAATTTTTGTTTCACCAATTTTTGTGATTTACAATGATAATTTTTATCAATATCTGTGGTTTGGTGAATAAGCTAAAGAATATGACATTCTTTTTGGTGTTTTGAGGAGATTTGAGATATTGTATGACTTTTGTTGTTATCTGATGTGTACTTGTTGCATTATGGCATTATTGTTATCATACGTTTTTGTCATATCTCTTATCCTATCTCATTTTATATGATATTTATAGCTAGACTGATCCGTTTATTATTTTCTTCTTAAATAATACTTGGGTCAGACCGGGGTATTTCAGGTGCTTCTACTTGACTTCTTATCAAGGTCCGTCATTTGACTTTTGGCTAACTACTTAGCTTAGTAGTTTTTGTTTTATACATTCGAGATAGATACTCCTTAATGTATACTTATTCTTTTGTGACGTTGTGTATCTTGTTTGACCACTACTCTGATATACACTTCTATGTGTTATATTCATATCCGTTTCCACCTTTGTGGTATGAATATCTATGACTGATTGTGTTATGCTTATTTCTATATTTGTTTCCGAAGGCCACATAGCCATTATGTAGTAGCTTTGAGTTTGTATTTGATATGTCGGATTTCCCCTTGAAATGAAATGCACGTCATACTATCTGACATATTGGTACTCGCACAAAGAAATTAAACAGATGGTCGCTCCTCAACAGCCTTATTCTTCGTGCTAGTCGACGGCATTACCATGTAGTGTTCTTGGCTAGCGTGAGTATAGAGGTGGGGCGTCATAGTTAGACTCGACGATTATCGAGGCGAGTAGCTAAAAGATCCTGTAGTCCTGATACCAAGTACAAACAAGACCAAAAAATCGAGGGAAGGGGCAAGCCATCCTAAGAAATTCCAAAGTCATAAAAATCACTAGGTGAGGGATCATCACAGATCTTGCACATAAGGAAGAAAATCACTAGGTGAGGGATCATTACCGATCCTACACCTAACGCAAGACCAACTCAATTGCTGAATCCCACTAAGTGTGGGATCGGTACCGATTCCTTGCCTAGGTGGTAGGTACCGATCTCCAAATCTTCATCCAATATGACCCTGACTCCTTCCATTTACTAATAATGATGCCAAAGCCCATTTCAAGTTCCCTTCCTATGACCCTATGCAATTCTCAATCAATCTCCATGAGCACTAGAGTCAGCAACACCTTGGAATACACTAAGTATAGAGCAGTGTTCCACCCTACATAGGGGATCGACACCGTTCCCTAAGTGTACATCCAAAGTAGCCCCAACACCTATAATACTCTTCACTATCTACATAGAGCCAAATTCAATTGTTGTTCCGAAGTTCCTATGCATCATATTGGCAATCTCCATATATGGCCTAAAACAGCAATTTAACCTTTTGTAGATCCATCGCTTGGACCAAAAACTACCTAGGAGACTAAGCAAAACAACCTTGGAAATATGATACCAACATCAAGATGAGCCAAGACGAGAAGTCGCAAGACCCTATGATGCATACATTGGGATTGGTACTGATCCCCAACCCTAGGGGATCTATGTTGAGATTTTTTGGTAGACTTCATCTTCACCGTGAAGATTTGTAGACGAAATATCAGCAAGATATTTAGGTGTATACCGCTATAAATACAGGTGGCATGGTTCATTCTAAGGATCTTCATGCTGCCATTACACTCTTACTCCATTGTACCTTGGGATCCCTGTCGATCCCTCCGAGTTGTAATCACAAAATCTAGTGCAAAAGTAATAAATCATTCAATGGACATAGGCTAAGATTGCCGAACCACAATAAATTTGTGTGTGCTTGTTTTTACTTTGTTTTTATATACTTTCTTCCATGTAATTTGTTTTACTTACTTTTCTAGGAGTTTGTGCCAATTTTGGTTCCAATAGTAATTATAAATAATTAAATATATGAAGTATAACATGTAAATTTGTAAGGAGAGTCATTCGACTCACCTTTATTTTCCTTAATCAAGTTCTAATTACTAAAACCCAAGCTTTCCCCTCTCTTGAATTTTTAAATGGACATCCAAACCCCGATTCAAGCTAATTCCTTTACAGGTTTTGTAGAGAATTTGATGAGAAAAATTGTGATGATTTTTATTTGAATTTAGCAAATTTATTTGGAGGGTTTAAGGTTGGGAATTAAGGAGGGATTAAGGGTGATTAGAGAAAGATTAGGATAAGAAGAGGAGGGAGAAACATGAAATGAAAATGGAATTAAGATTCTGAAGAGAGTTAGCCACTTATAGGCTAAGCAACAGGCCTTAACCTAAATTCATCTCATACACTCAAAATCACTATTCAGTCCAAAAATTCATCGACTCCAAACCTAGTCAAATTTATACTCATTTTACTTGCAACAAAAAAGCAAACTCAACTACGAGTGTTTCCAGTCCTAACTTTCTTGTTTGTAAAAGTATAGTATAATAGGCATTCACCATTAATTAAAAACTCAATATTTATATTCATTGTTTATATACCGAGTTGTTAAAATCCAGGTTGTTATACGTACTGATAGTTATTGGATAACTATAGAATGGGTTACTTAAGAATTTTTCTGTTTGTCAGTATAACTATGGCCAAAAAAGGATCTCAAAGTGACATTACAAAATTCCCTCGACTTAAGAATACAATTGAACTTCAATATTGATACTCCACTTTGATTAAAGTTAAATCATGACTAATGTCCATTTAATAACTATAGTTGGTTCTGAGTTATTGTCACGACCCGTCTTCCACTAACCAGAAAGACGTATCATGAATTAAGAAAGAAAGAGATAGAAAGAGAAAGAAAGAGAAGAAAGAAGAAACAACAACAGAATCTCAACAGCGGAACGAATAAATTATATTAATAACAAAAGTATTACATAGTATACAACAACTATCAGAGTTACACAGCTTATACAGCACATACTAGACAGTTATAAACTCCTGTCTAGTTATTACAACACAATACAAAACAACTTAAACAAACGACTCAGAGATACCAACACAGCGGAATACTAGATAACTACAATGCAGAAGCCTCCTGCTCCATTGCTCCTCCATAATTCATCAAAGCTAACCTGAATCCTTTGGCTACTCGTAAAAATTTGAGTACCCAAGAGTTTAAGAAAAACAGAAATAAACTCCGGGCCAGACATGGGTCTGGTGTGAGTAACAGGTTAAAGTTGCTTAACTTTTAAAAAAACTTTAAAAAGAAAGGTATCACGTAAGACTTCTCACACATAAACATGGAAAAGTTTTTACCTTATGCTAACCAAAACATTTGATAGGAAATCCGGTGATATTACAATAGTGTCCAGGGTTTTCAAGTAAAATACAGAAATAGTTGGAATGCTTACATCTCACGTTCCAATATAGTTGGGCACAATCAATACGTATGACACTTATTGGATTTTGGATTCCATACAATGGCAGGGCTACCGGGGTACCGCCCGTCGTAGTACGTGGCCTAGATCGCCATACCGAGGATCACTCCCAATCCCCTGCAACACAAGGCCAGAACCATCCCTTACTGGACAGTCCCAAACAAGACAACCCCGCAGTTGGCCGCGACCCAACCGCCCACACAGCCGAATAGAAAGAGACTTCTAGATAGGGGAAAATCTCGTCCTACTTGGGCATGACCTACTTAGCCTTGCTACACCTCCCATGTTTTAGCCATTCCCCGTTGATGAGGCTTGAGGCTACGATTACCTTTTTGAGAACACATCTCTTAGAATGCTCATCATCCACCTGACGATGTTCTGAAAGCATTCAGTCCATACAAGTTCGTTCCGGGTTCGAACGAAACTGAAGGCATTATCTCGTTACACTCATTTTGCAATCACCCTCAGAGTTAACGACGATAATCGTTGCACTCTGAATCTTCATCTTCACTTGAGATTCACGACCTATCGTTTATTTTGGATCGATGTGGTTTTCGGATATCCAAATATGGAAACCCGATCCCGATCTCATCGAATCCAAAATGCCATCTTTTAGGTCCAAGTTGTTTTAAGTTAAAACAATCTATATACACACAGATAGATAATTCACATTATCACAATAGATAATCATTACCACAGATAATCCATATTATCATTATCAGAAGAAAATCCAAATCATCATCACAATGCAACCAATGCATCCATATCACACATCATTACTAATCTCATAGATGAGATTTCAAACCATTCAAGGAAATCTATATCATCCATATATAAACAAGGATTAATAAGCACACCATAGATAATTAATTTAAAATGAATTAAATTAATTACATCATCTCTAATTAATTTAAAGTAAATTAAATTAATTACTTCAATCTATAAATTCTGCTTATATAACCATTGATTACAAACCAATCATCTAATTAATTCCCTTGATTAATTACCCTTGATTAATCATCGTTTAATTACATTCAAGTAATTAATTTCACAAATTCATTATCCTTAAACAAATACATTAATTAATCTTTAATTACTTCATTAATTAATTAATTATAATTAATTACATTAATCCTTAATTAATTACATTAATTAATTACTACATTAATTACTTATCATTGATTAATTAATCTTAATTACATCATTAATTATATTAATTAATGATACCTAATTATATTTAAATTAATTAACTACATTAAGTAATTAACCATAATTATTAATCACTTTTGATTAATCACCTTCAGTAATTAACTACTCTTAATTACTTCATTGAGTAAATTGATTACCCCTAAATTAATTATATTTAATGACTAATTATATTTAATAATCATCCTTGATCAATTTTATTAGTAATTAATTACCCTTAATTAATTACATTACTTAATTATTTTCCAAATGACTTAATCAATCAATGCTTAAATTAATTATGCCAAGTAATTAATTATTAATTACTTTCACTAAGTAATTATCCTCCATAATAATTACATAAGCAATTAACCCCAAACTCTTCTATACTTCAATAAGTTACATTCAGTAATTACTCATCTTAATTACTTCTCTAAGTAATTATCCTTCATTAATTACTTATCAACCCATCAAATGATTATTCTAAATTAATTAAACTTAATTAATTAATTTAAACTAATCAAATTAATTAATTAATTTCAATGATTAATTAATACCTTTTAATTACTTTTATAAAGTAATCATACTTAACCAAATACCATAATGATTATCTAATTTAATTAATCTAATTAATTATCAAATTAATCACATTAATTAATTAATAAATAATCCTAAGTTAATAACCTTCATTAACTTATCAACAATTTCCTTAATTACCTTTCTTAAGTAATTAACTTAAATTAATCATTATTAATTACAAATTTATTAATCTTTTTTTTTTGAAAAGGCAAGAGTATATCTCATTTATTGACTTAAGCAAGAATTACAATAGTCTCAATGACAACACTATAACCCATTACATCCAATCTTAACAAATCAAATGAATAAACAATAAGATACAAATTTACATTCAGCAAAAACAAAATTTATATCTCTGGCTTCACTACAAACTTCAGCAACCCAGAGCCATTAACTGCAGCATTCCAGAAAAGTGCTTTAGTGACCAGTCCCTACATCCAGAAGAAAAACCATCTGCATTATGTGAATAATTCCTTGAATCTTTATGTATGTTCATCCTTTAGGTCTCTAAGTATACTGCCATGAATCAAATTATACGGCTGCAATGGATTCTTACTGCCATTGCCAAAAATTCTATTATTCCTCTCTGTCCACACTGCGTAAATCATTCTTTTAAGAAGCTTTAACAGCAACCTAGTCATACGAGTCTTCCATCTTGTTGCTTTAAACACATTAAACCATTCAATTGAACTGAGAGGTGATGGTTTATAAAATCCACCATTTGATAGAAGCCTATACCAAATTTGATATACAAAAGAGCACTCAAAGAATAAATGAGTATTGGATTCAGTTTCACAGTTGCACAAAACACATAAATCCTCTGAAATAATACCAATTCTACAAAGCTTATCTTTAGTATTTAGTGCATTTGCCATCACTTTCCACAGCAACAAGTTTTCCTTAGCATTTCCACCAATCTTCCAAATTCTTGAATACCATGGGAACAGTGAACTATTTTGACTGAGAATATTATACACAAGACTTATTGAATGATTCTTACCCTTATTTGACCAGATTAGAAAATTATCACTATTTCTAATGGGGTTGCTTGTTATGAGACTCCATAAATTTCTTAATTGGAATGAACTAGAATAAGGTAAAACTAAACCATCATCATGTATAAACTCATCAACTGTAGCATGCTCATGAATTCCCGAATTTCTTCTCAAATTATAATCAACAACAGAGCTTAAGATCAAACCTTGTTTAGCCCATGGAGAATGCCAGAAAGATAAACCCTTAATCAGAACATAATTGCATTGCAAGTGAGGAATAAAAGTCCCCCTGAGTTTGAGAATACACCTCCAACTCCAGCTACAACTTTGTGGTATAGGCATTGTCCAAAAATTCCTTTTTCCAATAAGGTTGTGATTAACCCATTGAGACCATAGGTTTTTATCAACTTCAAAGATCTTATTAAAGTATACTGAAATAGCAGCTTTGTTCCATTAAAAAGTATTTGTAATACCAAGTCCACCATACTTTTTAGCATCAAACAATTTATAAAAAGAAATTGGTATAAGCTTTCTAGAAAATGGATCACCATGCCAGAGAAATTTGTTAAGTGCACTGGATATCATACTGATTAGTTTAGCTGGAAGAATGTAATGTCTAGTCCAATAAGTTGTCATGGCCACAACAATTGATTGAATAATTGTAAGCCTACCAGCTTGTGACAGTTTATCAGTTGGCCATATTTGCAATTTTTCAATAATCTTCTCAAAGAGTGGTAAACAGTCTTGCTTGGTTATTCTAGAGCTAAAAATAGGCAAACCTAGATAATGAGAATTTTTGGATAATTGTTGAAGGCCTGAGTACTTTACAATGTTATTTTTCTGAGCAATATCTAAACCAGCAACCAAAATACTTGATTTTGATAGATTTATTTGCAGGCCAGTCATGGTATAGAAAAAATGCAGAGAGGTAATAATACTTTGTATATTATGATAAGTAGGCTTTGTGAATATTATTAGATCATCAGCAAAAAGGAGATGAGTAATGAGAGGTTTCTTACACTTAGGATGAAGCTGGAGTTCTTTTTTAGCAACAAGATCCAACAATATAGTGTTGAGAAGCTCCATGACAATTATAAACAAATAAGCAAAAATTGGGTCACCTTTCCTAACACCTTGAAGCCCTTTAAAATAACCATACAAACCACCCTCTCTCGAAATAGAATACATTGGTGATGATATGCACGTATAAATCCAGGCTAGAAAAGGTTTAGGAATATTCATCTTCGACATAATAGCTAAAATAGAATTCCAAGCAATTGAGTCAAAAGCCTTCTTAATATCTAACTTCAACATACATCTTGGTGAAATGTTTTTCCTCTCATAACCATACAGTAATTCTTGTGTCAATAGGATATTATCACTGTTTTTCCTCTCAGAGATAAAGGGCAGCCACCCAGTTTTTGATTGCTAGCAAACATACAATTAAAATCACCGCCAATTAGCCATGGGGTAGAAGATGAGTTCAATGATGGTATAAGATCTAAAAAAGCTTGCCTCAAAGATAAGGAATTTTGAGCATAAACAGAAGTAAGAAGGAAATTGATATTGGAAGGCAAATGAATACAATTGTAGTGTATGAATTGATCAGAGGCACTTATTCTGGAAAGCTTGAAAGTATGAGGGTTCCATAAAGTAAGCAATCTGCCAAAATTAGATTCAACAAAATTATCATCATATGACCAAGAAGGAGAAATCAAACGAGCAGCCTTAATGGTAGACTGAATATCAAGTTTTGTTTTAGAGATACACATCAAGTGAATATCATTATCCTTTATAAGATTCTTAACCTCAAGTTGTTTAGAAGGAAAATTAGCCCCCCTTATATTCCAAAAAGCAATATTATTCATTTAGAAGGAAGTGAAGGGAGCAGAGGTGAAGGATTCTTCCTTGTATGACTTTGATGAGAATTTTTTGATGAGGATAATGGTAAGACTTCCTGTGGTTTATAGTCTACCCCTTTATTGAGATCACCTGTTTGCACAGTATTAATAGAAACAGAGTTATTCAATACAACTGAACAATCACCTGTTTGAGAGGGAGGTGGAAGTATTATATGTTTAGGTGGAGACAAATGCAAATAAGGTGAAGGATGAGTTGAATTTAACAAGGTTGGAGATTTGGAACTAAAATGAGAACTACAAGAGGTTGATGCAGAAGTAGAGTTAGAGAAAACAGTTGATACAACATTAGTAAAGTTTTCAGAATTTGACAGATTTTCAATTGGTAAGGATGTAGCAGATTGAAAAGAATCAGATAGAACTCCAGGATTTTCTGTAGATGCATCAAAGTTTGATAAAACTGAAAAAGAATTGGATGTAATAGTAGAGCAAGAACCATTTACATTATATACTTCATTCTCTTTAACCTTTGCATTACTTTCTTTGACAACTGATTCTTTCTTCTTCCATACCCCTTTATTCCTTCTATTGATATTTCTCCAACTTTGATCAGTTTTATTGATATCAATTTCACCTTGATTCTTATTCACATCCTCTCCCAAAACTTGCACCTTACTGACATCAACATCTATAGCTTCTCTCACAAATTCACAAGATACAGTATCATGACCAAAAAATTTACAATGCGTGCAAATTTTAGGTTTCCAATTATAAGATAAAAGAACATCTGGACAATTATTACCCAATTGTGGAATGCGAATAGATTCAGGCAATTCAAACTCAGGGGAAATTTCTACTAGAGCCTTAGCATATTTGAATCTTTTAAGTTTTTCAGTACTACTATCAAAGCAAATCAATCTACCAATATGACAAGCCAACCAGTTAATTCCCACTAACGTCCAGAGAATAATTGGAATCCTATGAAAATGAATCCATATTGGTACTTTTTTAATTTGAGCTTGAGAGTTACCAATAGATGGATCCCATTTTGTAATAATGAACATTCTTCCTCTTATAAAAATAGGATCCGATTTAAGCACCATATCTTTGTCTTCTTGATTTGAAAAATTAAAGTAGAAATTAAACCCATCCGATTTAAAATCAACTTCACCTTTGAGTTTCCAGTATCTTTTCAAGAAATTGACTACACTCAAGATGAAAGCGTACCATCCAAAAAGAACCCAACTAAATGATTGTTCTAGTACTTTAAACCCTCCTCCTTCACAATATCTGGCAAAACAGATGGTGGCTTATCCCGCAAAATATCAAAATGAACAGGTTTATAAGATCCAGCATTGCGGGGTAAAGATTTAAAGAGTGAGGACCAAATAGAGTTCAAAGAAGGATTATCAGTGTCATTGGAATGATTATTCAAAGAAACAGATCGATTGACGGAAGAATGGATAGATGAAAGAAGAGTCGAGGAAGAGGATGAAAGTAGAGAAGAAGAAAGAATAGATGAGGAAGATGAAGACAGAGGAGGAAAAGAAGAAGAATCAAGAGAGAAAGATGAAGAAAAAAAAGAAGACGCCATTAAAATTTCACTGGGAGGGAAATTTTTTCATATTTATCTTCATCAGTTATTCTTTATTAATCTTTAATAATCATTTAATTAATCACTAATTGTTTAATTTATTAAGTTTTTAACTTAATTAATCTCAATCTCTTGATAAATTAATTTCTAATCATTAATTAAAATCTTAACCTATTTAATTAATGATATTGTTTCCAAATTAATTAATCTTAATTAATTAACTTCAACCTTAATTAATTAATTCAAAATCCTTACTTAATTAATTAAATAAATTAATTAATTATCCATCTAATTACCTTACTAATTTAATAAATCAAAATCATTAAATCTTTGATTTATTTTAAAATAAAACATTTCTTATTAATGATTACATTATCATTGACAAAGCAAATTTAAAACAACTTTTCTTTAAAAATTTGTTTTCAAATTACATTTTAAATTTTAAATTTTAAATGAAATCAAACCTAACTTAACAAAGTTTTAAAAACATTTTAAAAACCTTTTTAAAACTTATGCAAAAGAATTTCCTATTTTATAAAAGATGTTTAAAGGAATTTAAACCCATATTTATTTTAAAATACAAATCATATTTAAAATATGTTTCAACATCCAAAGTTGTTTAAACATTTAAATTTTTTAAGACTTTCTTGATTTTCAAAACATTGATTCAAATTGGATTTTGATTCCAAATTCAAATAGGTTTAAATCTCTATTTTTTATTTTTATTTTAAAACTTAACTTTTAAGTTCAATTTATTTAAACTCTTTTAAAGTTGTTTAAACATTTTAATTTAAATTAAATTTTAAACTAGGATTCAAACTTAGTTTTGAATCCATACTTAAAATTTAGATTTTAAATTCTATTTTAAAACTTGCTTCAGATTTTTAAACTGAATTTTAATTTTGTAAACAAACAGGTTTTCCCTGAGAACCTGTAACTATTAACATACCCAAACCCCCTTTCAGTTACTCGAGAAAAACCCCTAACCACTTCGAGCAAAAACTCGATTTACTCGAGTAAAACTCGAGTCCAAAATATTCTGCAACCCCAACCCTTTCCTAACACAATTCCTTGCACCGTGCATATGCACGGTGGTTCTGGCCGCCTCCAGTCACCACCAAGACAACGAGCATAATGACGCTCATCCCTGAAACACATCACGACCGTCAAAACCTCACTATCCATTCGAAATCACATTCGAGTACCCAAATCTGAAACCTGGAAACATACTGGAACATCACCACCATTTAATCCCAAAACCTGGAAACTGCGACGCCAACCAAATTCTGATCACCGTGTCGACTGCAACTCCGGCCACGTCTACGTCAAAGCTCCAGCTATCAATCCCTAGAATCCCAAAGCACTCGATCCACTGGAAGGTACGAGACGATCAAAAACTCAAACCATACCAAAACTAGGTTTATAGAACAAAACTTAACACCACAGCCTCCACAGTGATTTACCACCTCTTTCACTATTTTTCCTGTCATCACTGTTTATTCTACCATCGCCAGAAGAAATCCCGACCTTCTAGACAATCAAGATCAACAGAAGCACTCAATTTTCTATTTTCTAGTTAAACCAGAAATGCTATTAAATCTCTTTACTAAAAATAGTGATTTTAATTTTAAAAATCAAATTTTAGTTTAAGTATTTGATTCATATACCTGAATCAAAGAAACTTGACAATTTATTTTGACTCATTTTTAAGCTTACTGATGCTTATTTATTTCCAAAGGAAATATAATTTAGTTTAACTTAACCAGATTTTTAAACTTTAAATTATGATACAACAAACATACCTTGTCCAATACTTAAGTCTTAACAAAGGTTGAATTAATGGCAAGTGAATTTTGATTAAATCTTGACCATGGAACAAGTACTACAGCATACACATAACACTATACATTCATACAGAAACATGCACTTGTATACATAAAACATAACAAACTTATTTCAGATAAAATCAAGCAACCAGATTCAATTTATAATCTTTTTAAAGATGTTGTTACTCACCTGACACAACGATGAAGCAGAGCACAAGATTTTCTGAAAAGCCCTTTTTTTTGAATTTAAAAACCAGAGTGCCTTGCTTTTAAAATTTCAACTTGAATGCTTCTTTGAATTTGATAAAACTTGAGTTACAGATGGCTTTGATTTGCATGCAGGCTTGAACAGATTCCATATTGCAGAAGACAAACCCAGATTCATTTGAATCCTTAAATTTGAATGCTTTAAATTTAAAAAACTTGCAGTTGCATGTTTTTGATTTTTACAGTGGTTTGCAGACTTTGATTAAGGTAGGGTTTCAGATTTTGATAATGTTTGCAGGCAGGCTTGATATTTGAGAGGTTTACAGGGTTAAGTTAGAACCTGAAAAATGTTACAAGGTTGTGATTCTTAGAATTCTGGTTCTAGTTTTTGAAGATCTCAGATTTAATTTTGAAAATAAATTATAGGATATTGATTTTGGTTTTTGAGAGTTTGGAAACAAATTTGTTTTCAGCTGAAATTTTCTTCTTAACTTTGAAAAATGAAGATTAGAAAAGAATGAGGATGAAGAAAACATGTTTATATAAGTATAAATGATTTATTTAAAATTAAAAGAAAAAATCAAAAACAAATATGACACTTGTAAAAGAACTAACATTTGTCATTTATTTCAATTAATTAATTAACACATGTCATTATACCACTTAATATATTAACATGTGTCTTAAGAATAATTTTATTTGTTTTTTTATTTAATTTAAAAGTAAATAAAACCCTTTTCTTTATTTATTAAATACATACATACATACATACATACATATATATATAAATATTTTCATAAGTAAATGTATATGCATTTCTTTTTTAAAGAAAATGAAATGAAACAAATTATATAAAAATGAAAGCTTACTTACATAATTTAGATATGTTTATTCTTTTGAAATTTCAAAATTAATTCAAATTCAAATTCTATTCATACATTTAAAAATCCAATTTAAAACTAATTTATATTAACATATTTAATTAAAAATGATAATAATATTGTCTTTCAAAATTTATCTATATTTATACATTTATTATTATTTGAAAATAACATATTTATTAATTTAAATAATTTATAAAAGAAATTATAAATTACTTATCACTAATATATCTTATTTAAATGCATTAATGTTTTTAATATATAAATGATATTTTTAATTCTCATATATAATTCCAAATTATATTTATTAAGCTATATTCAAAAAGGAAATAAAATAAACTTTTGTTTATCTTATTAAAATTTAAACTATACTCTAAAATATATTTAAACAAATTAAAACATTTTCTTTAAGAGTCTTAAAACCATATAGTTATTTATTAAATAGTTTTGAATAGTTATTTATTAAATAAAATAATAATTTCCAAATTATCAAAATGAATATTAGAATTTAAAAACAATATTTTATTTGTTTATTAAACTTCAAATCAAAACTTATCTATCTACAATATACACACACACACACACACACACACACACACACACACACACACACACACACACACACATTATAAATAGAAAGCGTTTTATTAGCTTTTAAAAGATAAAATTCACCAATTAAACATTTATTTAATTGGATTATTAAATCAAGTTAATTTTTATTAACAAAATTTATCAAATCCATTTAATTTTAAATATAGATTATTAAATTGATATTGCCAAAATTTCTGGGATATCACAGTTATAGAATTGGAATGAAACACTATTCAATAGAGAGTTCACCTATTCAAATGTATGAGTTTAGTGTCCTGATCAACTGTAGTCGACTCAAAGTTAGAGTCTCTAGTCAGAGCAGTACGGTAAATAATAAATGTTGTTACTATACCAAGAATTTTGTTTTCAAAATAATCCAGTTGAATGTAGATGATATTGGAATTTTGATCAAAACAAAATTCCATAAATCCTTACGTGATATCGCATTGATGGAGCTAATTAATGTAAATAATTGTTGCTAGTAGATACCGCTTATAATATGTAAAATTGGATTTTTACCGAAAAGGTGTGTCGACGATAAATTCAACTGAAATATCATACCACTAATTAAGGTGATTTGTGAATATTAATATTTGAGTTGTTCAGTATTAATCGCTAACTAAATTTATACCTTTGAGTCGCATAATCGTAATGATTAATACTTCAAAAAACCATACAATTTAAATGGTTTATAATCATTTTAAATTAATTAAAATTTATGAAATATTAATTATTAAATTTTATTAGACTTTTTTGAATACCATTGATATTTAATAAAGCACATATATAATTGTTATAAACATGCATATCAACATACAATATCGATAAAATATTTAAACTGGATTTACATAGATTAATTGCTAAGTGTTTTTAAGATTTTTCTGAGGCCCACATGCCTATTTTATAATCGGTCATGCATGATGAGGGGCGAGAAGGTTAAAATGTGATTTGAAAACTCATAGGAGCAATTAAAGGAAGGAAATAAATCTCCATCCTTTACTCATTATTTTGACTTACTTAAATCTCATTTATGAAATGTTTTTCGCCTTTACTCTTTATTTCTATTTTTCTATCGAAAGCATGAAGAAAGTGGAGAGGACTTGATGATATTTAATGAGGAATTAAATATGGAAGGTTTAAGGAGGGACTCGAAACGTTTCCGTGCTTTCTTAAAATAAATTCTCATTCATTCATTCCAAATACTATCTCCGCAATTTATTTCTCTCTCTTTCTCTCCGCCTCTCATGGCCGAAATTCCATGGAGAAGTTATCCAAAAGAAAAATTAAATTAAAAATTAAAATAATATAAATATAAGATGGTGCTTCAAATCCTTCCAAAATCTACAGATGATTCAATTGAATCTAGGAGCATCGATTCGTTTTCACGATGCAACTTTTATCTACATCCTAAGGTGTTATTATGATTTGATGTATTTATGTGTTTCTCATGTTAATGTGCTTTCAGACTACCATGTCTATTTGATTTTTCATCTTGCAATATATAATTTAAATTCCTTTTGTCCATCTCAATTAATAGTATGCTTATTACGTCGACTTTATTCAGGTCCACCTTTGTTCTGAATCTCCATTTACTATATGTTCATCATGATTGATATAATTTAGATCCTCTATTTCATTTGGTTATTTGTTGTGTCCCTTGTATAATTTAGATCTGAATGCTTATATCATGAATTTATATGTGCCTAAGTTTTCTGATTCCCTTTTTTGTTTTAGAAAGTTTTGTTAATAGAAAACCTAATTTTAATTAGAAAACCATCTTATAATTTTATAAAAGTTGCATACACAACTATAAATAAACTGTATATGTTAAATTTTTAATCTTTCCTTGAAAAGTGTCATCTTATGTTATATAGTTAATTTTTTTGTATATTGTATACATAAGAATTAAATGTCTTTTGATCTAAATTCATGAATGGAATTTTGTGTAAAATTATAAATCTTATTTCCATTCTATATTCAAAGTTTTGTATGAAATCCTAAATCCTTTATTTCCTTTCCAAATTACAAGTTTGATTCAATTGCTGAGTTTAATACATATATATAATAAATTAAAACTCCTCATACATGATTTGTTTCTAAATTTAAAGCATCACCTACAACTCTTGATATATATAGAAACATATCTGTGTACGCTAATTTAATTTAAATTCATGAAATGTACTTTACTATAAAGCTATAAATTTAATCTTAACCTCTTTTTTAACTGAAAATAAATTCATTACTATTAACCTTTGATCTCAAAAAAAAATGGTCAAATTTAATGTCAATACACATGCATATGCATTCACACATGTCTATTTATCCACTATTTTATGTATATATTTCAAATCAAAACTTTGGACAACAAAGATATATGTTAAGGCAAAATGGATTCATTGCGGTGTAGATTCCAACACTACATATGGTCGTAATTACTATGTAAATTTCTTATTCATAACACCTACATTTTACACAAACAAGTGTATTTGATACACTTACGAACAAAATAACTTTTTAAACAGATTAAATAAGGTAAAGATTTTGTTTAAATAATTTTATACTGAATCTAAAAACCACTTTAGAGTTCGTAGGCCCAATAGATCCAAAGAGGATTTTTTTAAATCTATCAGTTTCAGCCGCTTCGATATGACCCACTTCCGTCAACGACATCAAAGCCCAAATGGTCCATACGGTCTGTATTAGAAACGTTAAGCTAATTGATTAAGGCCTACCCATTTAGTACGGTATCTAGAAAGATAGTGTCGAAGGTTGGGTTTGTGTAACAAGTGCTCTGCCGTACCTGGCTACAGCCTTGCTCAAGGTCTAACGATTCGCCTTTTCGACCCTCAGAAGTCAACACTAATACATTATGGTATTCACATGTCGAACAACCAAGTGCTGGAAAAACAGATGGTAAGGGAAAAAAGAAGAAAGAAGAGAAGAAGAAACTAAAACACACATAATCTCACAACGTAACGAATAATTTATAATATAACAATGATCTTTACAAAATAAAACTTTTATATACATACATCCATCAGAGTACTAGCTTATCATCTACCCAAATAGTTATAACACTTATCCTTAAATTTTTTGATAAATAAAACAAAACATGCAGCGATACACAAAGAAATACGTAGATACATCTTAGCCTCCAGCTTGTCTCCTGAGCTCCAATGCATCCAAAGCTAATCCGAAAAATATACTCGGTCTGACCCGAGCATCATAAGAAAACAACACCCGAGTCAGTTTGGTAAAACAAGCATGAAAAACTCAAATAACAAGGAAGTTTATTTATATTAACTTGTAAAATCCTTTGAAATCAAAGGTATCTCATAAGACCTTGTCGCACATAATCATGGACGGGTTTTTATCCTATGATAACCAAAGCATTTTCATTATAAAATCCAGCGATATTATAAAAATATCTAAGGGTTTAAAGTAAATTATCAAGTAGTTGTGATGTGTGTACATGACAGCAATAGTACGTATACAATCAAAACCAAAGGCAGTTATTGGAGAATGGATTTCCAACAAATGGCAAGGTAAGGGACTACCTTTCAAAAATCTGTACACCTTAGGATAAAATGTACAGTGAGATCAAAAACCATTCGACCACTACCAACACAGGACCGGCCTACCCCTTACTGGATAGTACCGAATATGATCACCTCTTGGCTATGATTAATAACCAACAATGGGCCATAAAGCATACATTGACATATCAATACTTGAGCTTGGGATGATCATACCCTAATGGGTGCGACCTACATACCCCAGCCACATCTACCCTATTTTAACCATTACTGGGATGTGAGGTTTGAGAGGCCACGATCACATTTTTCCTCCTAGCAGACCATCTTGGAACGCTAACACTACCTTCTAGGTAGAAATGCAATGCCAATATTCATCTATACAAGTATTTTCGAGATCGAACAAATATTCAACATTTTCTATCTTCCATTTTGGAATCATCCTCAAGAAGAATAGTATAGCTCCATAGCATACTTTATAATGATCCATCACGAACATTATTAGTTTGGAGTAGTTCGAATAAATTATACTTATCCAAAACTGGTGTCTTCCAACTAAACCGTAATTCCTAGCTAAATCAATTCTGGTTCTTTGGAAGTATGCAACAAGTATTCAAGTGCTCACCGGGGAACTAATATACACAATATACTTCCTAAGTTAAAAACAGGTCAAAATTTGATAGTCAGCTATTTATCTACTAACATATAATCAAACAATAATCCAGATATTTAATTTTCCTATAGCAACCACTAAGCATCAAAATAAGTTTTCTTTTATTTAAGTCTCTTTTAAGAATGTCTATCAACATATTCATATACTTATCATATTGGAATAAGTATATCACAAAGCATTGTGAAAGATTTCTCATTTCAAAATCATATTAAAAGGATCAAACAAATGTTAATTAAATTTGAGATAAAGATATATTTCTTCGGTGTTAAGCATGGAACAGTTATCCACACCACCATAATTAAGAAGGTCGATTAAGGGAAATCCCATCTCCAATTCTTTTATAAATTCCTTCAACTAATCTTTTAATAAATCACTTTCATTTATGAAATCTCCTTTTGCTAAAATTCTAAATCCATTTACAAACCTCTTTTATAAATATCCAAAAATCATTTATAAAACTCTTTTATAAATATCCAATGTCATTGATAAGACTTCTTTTATACATCTCCAAAATCATTTATAAAACCTCTTTTATAAATCTCCAAAATCATTTATAGAACTCTTTTATAATTCTCCATTTATAATTCCTTTTTCTTAAAAATATCATTTACAAATATCATTTGTAAATCCCCGTTAAATAAATCCTTTATAAAATAATACTTAAAAAATATCATTTGTAAATACCTTTATCAAAATAATTGGAAAACTTACAAAGTCATTTAAAACACTTATTCTCGAATTGGTATTGAATTAAAGTTAATTAAAAACCATAACTTTACAAATTTGAAAGGAGGCTTAGTGACTACAATGGTACTAAATCAAGTTATCATTTATTTAAATTTGTCTTCCAAGTCACGTAACAATTATTTACATAAGTCAACATATATATAAATACAATCCATAACCAAATCAAGGAATAACATGTCAATACAAACCAACTGGCAGATACATATCCAAACAACATAATAGTAGAATGGTGATTTATGCTGCTAAATAGATGTCCAAGTAATCTATTGAGTTTAATATAGCAGAATAGGGATTTATTATGCTAAGAGATGTCCAATAATATACTTAATTGAGGTATAGCAGAATGGGAATTTATTCTGCTAACAATGTCAAAGTTTTAGTATAACCAATTAACATTTGTATGGTTACTCAATGGCATCGAAATTAGAATCTCTTATGTTTAAAACTATTCTTTTTAAAAGAAAGTTGCCTTTAAATGAATTGATTCTTGTAAAGTAATTAAGAACCAAAACCTCTTTTTAAATAATTAATTACAAGTTAAATCCTTTTTAAAAACATAATTAAATCTTAACTAAGTATTAACTTAACTTAACTATTAATAAGAAATAATTAACCTTTAATAAGTAATTTATTTATAAGTTAAACCCTTAATTAATTTATAATTAAAATAATTAAACACCTGCTTAATAATTAATTAACAATTAACCCTATACTAAATTAATAATTAATTAAAATACATTATATACTTAATTCATAATTAACTAAAAATAAATCTTACTTAATCAATAATTAATTAAAATTAATCTCACTTTAAAAGATAATTAATTAGTAATTAATCTCCACTTAATTATAACTAATAAACCATACTTAGTACTTAATTAATTATTAAATACCAAAATTAATAAATAGATAAATAAATACTTAGTTTACTATTTTAAACTTATTACCGAGTTTAGAAAACATTTCTAAAGTTTACTTAAGTATAAAAACTCAATTTTGTAAAAAGTTGAATTTTTACCGAAACTGCATCCATAAAGACTATCGCTATATGGACAATAACTTGAAAACTTGTATTGGTTTTCCTTTTTGAAACTTAACTCATGGAAACTTACTAAATTTTTTAAACATAAAGCAAGAGTTTTTTAAAGCTAAAACAAAGTTTGAAACTCGAAAACTCGTTTGATTTTTGAAAACGAATAACCAAATTGTTTACACAAGGATTCCAAGTCACCAAACCATACAAAGGTGCTAACTTTTCTAAGCGTACGACTATATAACCATGTCCATAACATACATAATCATATTACAACCACAAACACATATACGGATCCAAACTTTATCACATAAAGATCACAACTTGCAACATTACTAACTTTTCGATTTCATTTCAAGTCAACAATAAATACCACATATAAGCACATATAAACACATGTATAATCACATAAAACAACATCAGATTATAACTAATCATCCAACAAAACATAGTAATAAGTAAAGCAAAATAAAAAAATAAAAATATGTTAAAGATATGAGCTTTACTCACCAACTTAAGCAAATCCCTTTAAAACTTTAAAATAAAACCTAGAGGTTGGATTTTTCAAAACAAAACTTGATTTTAGCCAAGAATGCACAAATATGGGCTCGGCCTAGATGGACTTGGGCACAGCCATGATGGTGAGGAGGGTATAGGGATAAAAACTTGAAAAAGGAGAGAAGTAGAAAGGAAAACAATAGTTTAAACAAGATTTTAAAAGGTTTTGAAGTGGTAAAATATGGTTTTTAAAACTTGAAAAATTCAAAGGAAGCCATTAAGTTTAAAAGATTTTGAAAATAAAGCGACGTTTGAAAAAAATGACAGTGAAAAAGGTAAATGAGAGTGAGAGAGGAAAAAGAAAAAATGGTTTTATATAAAATGCATTTGGTAAATTACCAAAATGCCCTAAAGTACAAATGGGCTCCACTAGATTCGTGCCACATCATCACCTTCCTATCTTGCCCCCTCCTCACGGATGAACAAATGGTTTATCTCCTTTACTGAACATACAAGAGCCTTCGCTTGTACTCAAGGTGTAAGATAAATGTCATGATTTCTGTTTTTTCTATTTAATTTTTGAACTTGAAAATTGTCGAACCGCTTTATTTTCACTTAAGTAAATATATATTTACCCTTTTACACACTTAATTAAATTCATATTAATTTCATAAGTGTGTGTTTAAATATATTAAGGCGTTCTACAAATTTTTAAACAAGTTTTGAATGATAAAAAATCAGCATTTTTGAAAAAGCTTTCCAATCACATTTTTTAATTTCCTTTAAATAATTATTTTGTAAACCAAATTCAAAAATGAATTTTGTATCATTAGTTATAAATTACAAATGGTTATTTAATTATTAAAACCATTAATTGGATATTTAAAATTAATTAAATATTCATAAATCAAAGCGATAAAATTCTTGGTCGTTACATTCTCCCTCTTAAAAGAATTTTGTCTCTAAAATTTAACCACATGAATACCTAATATTATTAATAAATCTGCACATATGAAAAGTCTAATTCAATCTTCATCCAAATACATAACTTCACTTCCTAGCTAGTATCGCTCATCCGGTTCACTAGTGCAGACTCCAATCAGGCTTCTTGACCACAAACTTCCATTCTTCTTACATAGCCAAATATTATGATAGAAAACTTTAGCTCCCCATCAAGAACCCTCATCAAGCGCTCGCCATCATAATTGAGTGATAAATCCTTATCCAGAATGATGTAAAACACCTCAAGTCATGTACTGGAATCTTCGATCGAGTACAATATGAGAAAGGGAAATGATCTACGTACAACCTATATACTCATTTAAAGATTCATATTTACCTATTTATCTTCCTACCCTCCAAAAAATATTTATGAAATCATTTCATAACAATTCCAACTTAGATTCAAACATTTCTAAATGATACCACTTATTTATGAAACCTTTCATAAAATCATCTAAATTTATCAACTTGGATAATACCGTCCTACATCCTAAAAGTATATACAAAACATCTCATTTCTAATTATATTCACTTTTAGCTATTTAGATGTAGGCACAAAATAATTTTGGGTCTTTAAAACTAAGCCGACCAATACAACCACTTTACCCATTCAGTCTGGTAAGTAGCTAAGAAGAGTTGGATGGTGGTATCCAAACCCCATCCTAGAGTCTTCTTCTTGGACACCTCTAAGTAAAGGTGTTTATAAGCCAATGCAATAACATTAAATAATGTTTAACCTTCTAAGTGTTAAAATCCAAAAGACACGGTTTAATAAAACCATGTTTATTAAACCTTCATATTAAATTAATTAAATTTTTAAAACTTCATTTATTAACCATTTAAAATCAAGATACCTTTACATCTTTGGAAAATTAAGAGCCAAATACCCGGGTTTTATTTCAAAGATCATATGAAGTAATATTATGTATTTTACTCATAGAAAATATACATATAGCTCGAGTAACCACAAAATAATATTAAAAATTGGGTACCACCAAATAGTATCATACATTCCCTTACCTAGAAGGGTAATACTCAAGAGAAGTGTTTACCATCCGAACACATCTCTTCCGCATTTTAAGTTATTTTCGGGCCACTAGAATGTAAAAATACTTCTTTTACTCTAAAACTCTCTTTTTGAAACAATACTTTACATATTTTCAATAAAATATTTATTACGAACTTGCTTTGGGTTCCTTAGAGTTTGAACTTGTTTCGATCATATAATGATAAAGAGAATAACTTACTAAGTACACTACAACAATCGCCTAGGAAAACATCCAATCATCACTTAGAAAATTAGTTTGATTATTACAAAAAATCGAGACTCATTCTCCAAACCAATCCAAAGAAAATACCTTTTACATAAAATTCCCATTCCCAAAATTTTTAATACTTAAACCAAAATACTTTCAATCAACTATTATTACTTTCCAAAACCTTGAAAACCATTTTTCAAAAGCACCAGGATTTAAGTACTGAAGTTCCCTACTTAAATCTTTTTACTCTAAAGATCCATTCTTATAAATCCATTTTATAAAATCTCTCTTTTATAAAATCGTTTAAAATATTCTAACTTTCCTTTTAATAAACATTCTTTGTAAAATCAATTCCTTTGCCCAACATTAACATCGAACACCTTATAGTCAAATTGTAATACTTAATTCACAAGGTGTCCGTTTGAATGTTTCTTGTTTTTCAATTTACCCAACCCATGTTTAAAAAATGGAAGCTACCTATAACATTCAACAATAATTAATGCTCAAAATGGATGAATATGACTAAACCAATTCCTAAAAGAGAATAATAGAATATTATCATATCCTATTCAACCAGCATCAATACTATACTACTTTTGAAAATCATTTTAATATATAAAAATATGATCCTAGGTAAAATTATTTAATTTACCAATTTTAAAACAATACTATGTCGGTTGGTCTCGTTCAAGTATCTAGGAACCCCTATCGATAACGTTAGCTGGACGCATCGAACAAAATTCATAAGTCACTTAACAGATCAATTAATACAATATTAAACATTTTTATATTACTAAAAATACGAGCTCTTATATAATACACTCGAACTCATTTTAGGGTGTCACTTACCCTATCTCTAACGAGATTACCCCACCAAAGCCAAGATTCTTGCTTAACCTTTAGCTTTGATATCAAATGTAACGATCAACCATTATGACCCTCAGAAGTTGACATTAAAACATCTATGGTATTCACGTGTCGAACAACCAAGTGCGGGAAAGATAGATGGTTAGGGGAAAAAAGAAGAAAGTAGACAATATAGAATCTCATATTGCAACAAATAATCTATAATATAACAATGATCTTTACAAATGAAAACTTTTATATACATAAATCCATCAGAGTACCAGCCCATCATCTACTCGGATTGTTATAACACCCGTCTTTATAATTTTTGATAAATACAACAAACCATGCAGTGAAACATAAAGAAATATGTAGACATGTCTTGACCTCTAGCTCGTCTTTTACGCTTCAATGCATCCAAAGCTAATCTGGAAAATTTGCTTGGTCTGATCTGAGCATTATAGGAAAACAACGCCTAGGTCAGTCTGGTAAAACCAACGTAAGAAACTCAAATCACAAGGAATTTAATTATTATAACTTGTAAAATCCTTTGAAATCAAAGGAATCTCATATGACCTTACCATACATAAATATGGATGGGTTTTTTCCTACGATGACCAAAATATTTTTATCATTGTTAACCCGCCTTTTGGCAAGGCTATGGACAGGCAGATTTAACTAAATCGATTGCTCGTTTGTCGAGGCTGGAATACGATGGGTTTGACTCAACTGGATGGATAGACGTTCAATCACAGATGATATATATATGATTACAGAGCTGGGGTTTGGCAAAACATGGTTCGGCCATGTGGGTCAAGGTGGCTCGGTCATATATGGGTCGGTCGAGGAGTAGAGACCATGCATGGTTTAGTCTTGGTGGCATGGTCCGGTCTTGGTGGCATGGTCAAGTCTTGGTGGCATGGTTCGATGATGGAAGTCGGTCGGCTGAGGAGGATAAGTGGAGCAAAGAAAGGAAGGCATGTCATTCTATCATGGTGTGAAAGTTGAGGTGGGTCTTCCATATATGGTTCGGCTTTGGAGTGGATTGGCACTGGTGGTTCGGCCTCGAAGGGAACGGCCTGGGTGGACTAGTTATATTGGATCGACACTGGTGGATCGGCCTTGGAGGGATCGACCTTGGTAGATTGGTTATATGGGATCGACATTGGTGGTTCGGCCTCGATGGGATCGGTCTTGATGGTTTGTCATGCTCTGGTTCGGTCATACTGAAGTGGATCGATGGATGTGGCTTGGCTTGCCTGGTTCGGTTGTAGTGTTGAGTCTGGTTCGGCTATGGCCTTGATGGGCTCGGACTACTCAGGAAGTCCGGTAACTCGGGTATTGCCTATAATTCCTCTGTTCTTACTGCTTTCTTTTTAATTTTTATTGTTCTTCATATTTATACTCTTTACATACATTCAAATGTGACGACCCGAATTTTCGCGTTCAAAAATCGACATCCATACTTCAACTCGTATTCGAATGCCGTCGATTCAAACGTTCAATCCGATTCGTCGGAGCTTATAACACATTAAGTACAACAACACAGCGGAAGAAAAAGAATAACTGTATTGATATACAACATCTTGATATAACAATTTGATACAAATGATATCAATATACATCAGAGATACAAGAAATAGCAGCGAAAAGAAACAACAACAGAAGATAAAGCAAACTAGGCAACTACAGCGGAAAGATAATGTCTCCAATGCCAAACTCCAAAGATCTCCAATCCAATAAGCTCAAACCACCATCATCGATGACTTAAGCATGGTCAGTCATCCAAAGATTGAAGAAGATTCGCAAAGACTGAAAGCTACCGAATCAACTCCTACAATTTGATTATCTGAAAAACCCAACTCTAGACTGTACGTGTGGAAAATTGTGGGCACCCAGAGTTTAGGAAGGAAACAATAAACTCTGGGTCAGTCATGGGTTGGGTTTTTCAGATAATCAAATTGTAGGAGTAGATTCGGTAGCTTTCAGTCTTTGGGAATCTTCTTCAATCTTTGGATGACTGACCTTGCTTAAGTCATCGATGATGGTAATTCAAGCTTATTGGATTGGAGATCTTTGGAGTTTGGCATTGAAGACATTATCTTTCCGCTGTAGTTGCCTAGTTTGCTTTATCTTCTGCTGTTGTTTCTTTCCGCTGCTATTTCTTGTATCTCTGATGTATATTGATATCATTTGTATCAAATTGTTGTATCAAGATGTTGTATATCAATAAAGTTATTCTTTTTCTTCCGCTGTGTTGTTGTACTTAATGTGTTATAAGCTCCGACAAATCGGATTGAACGTTTGAATCTGCGGCATTCGAATACTAGTTGAAATATGGATGTCGGTTTTTGAACGCGAAAATCCAGGTCGTCGCATTAGGTATCAGAGCCAGGTTTCGATCCTGGGACCTATGGGTTCTTCTGACTCAATCAGATTTTTCTGATTTAATTTTAAATAGTTAAATTTAAAATTGTTGGTTGCATGCTTGGATGATAAATTTTTATCAGTTCTTTTGAATTAGACCCTTTGCGCCGCATAATAGCGGATGATATTATATATGAACCCATATACCGCGATATTCCACCTCGAAGTGGAATTGGTATTATATATGTATTTGGAGTAATTTTTTACCCGCATTATATAGCGGATGAGACCCTATGCGCCGCATAATAGCGGATGATATTTTATAAATCCCATATACCGCGATATTCCACCTCGAAGTGGAATTGGTATTTAATTGTTGTGCTAACATCTGTGGATGTAGGGAAACAGGTTGGAGGGATCCAACTGGATTCCTCAAAATATTTTGATTTGTTTCAGTGTTATGTGTTGATTATTTATAATCTGTGCATGATTGTATTTGTGATTGAAACTGTGGAAGGCTATAATTTAGCGGAATATATTTTTGGTGTCGTAGGATACCAGAAATAAATAAAATCAAATTTTTGAAATTTTAAGTAGAAAATTTATAATAAATTCTTTTAAAAGAATTGGGTGAATTTAAAAGAAGAAATTTTAAATAGATAAAGTTTTATTTTTGAAAACTTATTGAATAAATTCCAAAATAGGGGAAAATATTTTAATAAATGGGTTTTGATTAATATGGTTTAACATTTGAAGAATTTATTTTAAAAATATGGATTTTAAATAGTTTGGAAGAGATAAAGGATTTATTTTAAAAGGAAATAAATTTAAAAATTAAATTTGGGATTTAATTTGGAGTTGAAATAAAATTAGAAATCGATTTGGAATTTGATTCGGTGTTTGAAAATAAATCTTTGAGAAATCAATTTGAATATTTGATTTGGTGTTGGAAATGAATTTAGAAAATGAATTTGGAAATTGATTTGGTGTTTGGAAATAAATTGGAAATCAATTTGGGATTTGATTTGGTGTTTGAAATGATTTTAGAAATCAATTTGAAAATTGATTTGGTGTTGAAAGTGAATATTTGGGAATCGATTTGAAAATCGTATATCAGTTGATATTTGGAAATCTAAATTCACAATGGAATTTTTAAAGGAAAGGGAATTTTGTTTTAAAAATAAACATTGGGTTATTTTTTAAAAGTGTGGAAAAGAATTTACGAATTTGGAACGTAAATTTAAAATAAATCGCGAAGGGTTTATTAATTGGTTTAAATGAACCATTTTGAAATGGAAAGCGTATTTTCCCTGGGAACCCGAGTATATTTTCAAAGTAGCTTTGAAGTATAAAATAAAAGTTTTAAAGTTGTTTTTAAAAGAATATTTTCGAGAAATTATTTCTTGAGTTGTTTTTAAATCTTTAAAGTGAAGATTTAATTAATTAATTATAGAAGTGATTATTTTAAAGATTTAATTGATATTTGATTTAGAAAAAGGTTATTTAAATATTTAAACTCTATCTACTAATTTTATTTTAAAATTAGATTGGACTTGAAGTTTTATATGAGATATTGGTATAATATTTTCGTAACTAATATTTAAATAAATGTCTTAAAATAGTTTTATCTAAATGTTTTCCAAGTATATATTTTGGAAAAGTGATTTAAAGTATTTTAAGGTATTTGAACTACGCAGACTTTCAGTGGAAATAAATAATATCGGGAATCTTATTCCGCGAGTGAAAGATTTGAAATTGTTTTCAAATGGTTGAAGTGTGAAAATTTTATCTTGCGAAGATATTTTGAAATTAAATAATTGAGGGAAAATTATTTGAAATTTGATGGTTGTTGTGAATGTTGATTGATAGTTAAATAACCGACTATCAATATTGGCCTTTTGATGGCACTTGAATTTCGATGTGACGGGGGGTCGGATTCCAAATGGATATTCGAAAACCACATCGAACCTTTGTGATTGTGATGGGTCTTTTGTTTAAAAGATCAAAGTGGAAATTATTGTAATTTGTTTGAAATCTGAATGTAAAACTTATTTTAAAATAAGCACTCGTTATTCGAATTAGCCGGGAGAGGACTTTGTGTCATAAAACCCATTTCGAATAATGATACGACGAAATGTGATTGCATTTGAAGATGGTGTTGAAGACCGGGTATTTTCAAGAATGAAAGGATTACCTGTCGAATGACTCTGCACTGAGTTGCTCCGGTATAGAGATCTCCATATGTGATGGGGAGTCCGATCGGGATTGTGAATACCCGGATTGCAAGGGCTTCTTTGGAAGTGCCTTCGGTTCTGTTCGAACCCGGAACATACTTGTATGGATGTGTGTCTGACGTTACACTTTGAGATGTAAAGATGGTTTCTATCAAATACATTTCTGTTGGTGGCGGAGAATTTATTCTCTTAGCTTAACACCCTTCTCCGAGACGTACGAGCTCGGAGGTTATGTAGTTGATGGTTACTAGTGATACATCCCAATTTGGTAATGTGGCATACGAAGTGCTGCCGATCATTTGTTGATCGAAGCATGGCTTTTGTGAAAAGCGTAGCTTTATGGACCAGACTTCGTCGAGCCTCACAACCCGGAAATGGTTGAAACTGGAATGTTGCGGCAAAGTTTTTAGGGGTCGCGCCCTAGGGTATGTCCATTTTCTTCTGGATAAGAGGTGGTATCATGGTATGGAGCCCAGATATTTAACCTATGTGGTTGTTGCAAACTTATTGCTTTGTGGTTGTTGTTGTTGAGGGCCCTCGGATAAAGGTCGGTAACGACCGGAGATGGCATACTTGTGTGGCAGTTACCTAGTTACAGCTTGGTTAAAGCGTGAGGTATCGTCGGCCTTGTGTTAGCAGAGATCCGGTTAGGTTCTCGGGGACGTCCTTCCAAAGGCGTACCCATTTCGGTGTAGGAAGTTACTTTGCCTGACCATTGTTGGAAATCCAAAGAAACAATACGTGCCCTGTATGGTTTTAGTTGTATAACCTGCCATGGAATGTGGCGGTAACCTGCTATTGAACATGGTAGCTATAGTGGGCATACGACGAAATGTGGTATGCTGGCTAAGATTAATATTATACTTTCGAAATGTTTTCTGAACTATGCACTAATAATAATATCAAATGGTTTTCGCGTATCAAGCATTTTTGACTGTCATAAGGAGAAATCTCCTCCAAGTGTGCGCTTGCATTGTGTGTGGCGGGAGGCCTTATGGAAGTTTCATTTTTCAAAAAGCATTGCGGATTTCTTTAAAATTCTTTTGTTTTCTTTTGATAAAGATAAACTATTTTTGTTTGCTCATACCAGTCAAATGAATGACCCGGAGTTTATTGTTCCCTTCCTAAACCCTGGGTGCCTACAATTTTCCACACGAGCAGTCTAGAGTTGGGGTTTTCAGATAGTCGAATAATAGGTGTAGATTCGATACCATTCAATCTCTGGATATGGGCAATCGTTTTTGGATCGAGTCGCTTCACTTCAATGTTGATGGTGGTTCTCGCTTTTAGCTTTTGGAGTCTTTCTAGTCTTGGAGCATTGTCGATGGAGATTGATGATATTGGAGTTCTTTCTTTGGAGTTCAAGTTTATGATATTGTTCCACTGTTGTATATCTCTTGGCTCTGATATTTGATATTCATTGTATCAGAATGTTGTATCACTGTTGTATTGAATATTCTGTATCAATGATGTTATTCTTTTCTTCCGCTGTATTGTTATACTTAATGTGTTATAAGCTTCGGCGAATCGGATTGAACGTTTGAATCTGCGGCATTTGAATATGAGTTGAAGTATGGATGTCGATTTTCGAACGCGAAAATTCGGGTTGTCACATTCTATCTGTTATCCGTGACTGTTGGTTGGTGCTTTCAACGGCGTTTGGGTGTTAGTGCCCAGTTTTGGCCCTAACATTTTGGTGCTTTCACTCAGAATTGAACTCAGGGACTCTGAAGCTTGGAATTTGGATATAAAGGCTTAGGAACTTAGATTCTAGAGACTATGGCAAAGCAATCAACTCGGAGACAGAGGACAGAAAGAAGTCAGCAAGAGGGAAGTCAGGAGGCTTCCTTTGGAGCTAATCAAGCCTCCGTCTACATCGCTAGGGATGAGATGCAGGTCATGATGAACTCCATGCAGGAGCAGTTTAAAAGGCAAGAGGAAATGATGCAGACACTTTTCAGACAATTTGGACAAGCAGGAACTGCCGGAGCTCAGATCCATGGAGCTGTATCAGAAGGACTAAACCAGCAAGTAGATGGAGTGGTTTAGCAGGGGACAGCCCCCAATCAGCAAACAACTATCAATCTGGGTAGACTTAGACTCGAGGGCATGCCACTAGGTAATGCCGGACCAACCCATGAAGGGATACCAGATGATGCTGCACAGCCTGGCGCCAACAGGAATGCAGGAGTGCATGACGAGGAGTATGTACTGGAATTCCCTCAAGGACTTGGAGGGCACTTAGGAAATGTAGATGGTGGGCAACCCTTGGCATGTAACACTGGATTGGCTGACATCATCAGGCTAACTATTCGTAGGGGTTTGACAAATAGGGATTTGGAGGGAGTAAACAAAAGTCCGTTTACCCGAAACAAAAGGATAGCTAGGAAGCCACCCGATTTCAAGCTGCCCACTCTCGAAGTATATAATGGTAAACTGGATTGGATTATGAATCAAAAGGTATGGCTATAGATAACATATGGACTTTGGGTATCAAATTTGAGGCTATTCAAAACACACCTTCTAATAGCAAGGCATGTTTTGGTGGAAAATTGTTAACCCGCCTTATGGCAAGGCCGTGGACAGGCAGATTCAACTAAATCGACTGCTCGTTTGTCGAGACTGGAATACGATGGGTTTGAGTAAAATGGATGGATAGACGATCAATCACGGATTTTATATATATATATATATATATATATATATATATGATTACAGAGCTGGGGTTTGGCATAACATGGTTCAGCCATGTAGGCAAGCCATTCGGTCAAGGTGGCTCGGCATATATGGCTCAGTCGAGGAGTGGAGACCATGCATGGTTCGGTCTTGGTGGCATGGTTCGGTCTTGGTGGCATGGTCCAGTCTTGGTTGCATGGTCCGGTCTTGGTGGCATGATTCGGTGATGGAAGTGGGTCGGCTGAGGAGGATTGGCCGGGCAAAGGAAGGAAGGCATGTCGTTCGGCCATGGTGTGAAAGTTGAGGTGGGTCTGCCAAATATGGTTCGGCTTTGGAGTGGTTCGGCCTCGAAGGGATCGGCCTCGGTGGACTGGTTATATGGGATCAGCATTGTTGGTTCGGCCTCGGAGGGATTGGCCTTGGTGGATTGGTTATATGGGATCGACATTGGTGGTTCGGCCTCGATGGGATTGGTCTTGATGGTTCGTCATGTTCTAGTTCGGTCGTACTGAAGTGGATCGGTGGATGTGGCTCGGCTTGCCTAGTTCGGTCGTAGTGTTGAGTCTGGTTCGGCTATGGCCTTGATGGGCTCGGACTACTCAGGAAGCCCGGTAACTCGGGTTTTGCCTATAAATCCTCTATTCTTACTGCTTTCTTTTTAATTTTTAATGTTCTTCATATTTATACTCTCTACATACATTTTATTTGCTATTTGTGACTATTGGTAGAAGCTTTCAACGGCGTTTGTGTGTTAGTGACCAATTTTGGCCCTAACAATTATAAAATCTAGTGATATTATGATAATGTCTAAGGGTTTATAGTAAATATAACAAGTATATGTGATGTTTGTACATGATAGCAATAATAGGTATACAATCAAAATCGAAGGTGCTTATTGAAAAATGGATTTCCAACAAATGGCAAGGTAAGGACCTACCTTCCGAAAATCTGTACATCCCTAGACAAATTTTACAGTGAACTTGAAAACCTTTCGACTGCTACCAACATAGGACCGACCTATCCCTTATTGGAAAGTACCGATACCCCTTGGCTATGATCAATAATCAAAAATGGGCCCCGAAGCATACAAAGAGATACTGACACTAGATCTTGGGATGATCATACCCTAATGGGTGCGACCCATATAGCTCCGCCTCATCTACCTTTTTTAACCATTACCGAGATGTGAGGTTTGAGAGGCCATGATTAACTTTCTTCCTTTTAGCAGACCATCTTGGAATGTTAACACTGCCCTCTGAGTACCTTTAGGTATAAATGCAATGCCAACATTCACCCAAATTGTTTCGGGATCAAACAAACATACAACATTTACTATATTCCATTTTGGAATCACCTTCAGCAAGAATAATATAGCTCCATGACATACTTCATAATGATCTGTAATGAATGTTATTGGTTTAGAGTGGTTTAGAAAAATCATACTTATCCGAAACTGGTATCTCTCAACTAAGCGGTAATTCCGGCTAACACAATTTTGGCTCTTTGGAAGTATGCAACAAATATTCGAGTCCTCACCAGAGAACTTTAATATGCACAACATACTTCCTGAGTTAAAATAGGTAAAGATTTGACAACTGGTTATTTAACTACCAAATACACAATCAAACAATAATCTAGAGATTTAATTTTCCCATGGCAACAATTAAGTCTCAAAATAAGTTTTCGTTAATTTAAGTCTCTTTTTATAATATCTATCAACATATTCATATATTTATCACACTAGAATAAGAATATTCGCAAAAAATTGTGAAATATTTTTTGTTTCAAAATCATATTAAAAGGATCAAACCAGTGTTATTTAAATTAGACATAAAGATAACCCCAAACACCATTCCTTCGGTGTTTAGCATGGAACAATTGTCCACACCACCACCATAATTAAGAAGGTCAATTAAGGGAAATCTTATCCCCAGTTCTTTCATAAATTTCTTCAATAAATCATTTTAATAAATCACCTTCATTTATGAAATCTCCTTTTTCCAAAATTCTAAATCCATTTATAAAACTCCTTTATAAATATCCAAAAATCATTTATAAAACTCTTTTATAAATATCCAAAGTCATTTAAAAATCTTCTTTTATAGATCTCCAAAAGCATTTATACGCCTTTTGGCAAGGCCGTGACACCAATGAATCGACCAGAGACGAAAGACAGTTTGTCCCAAGGACTGGTTATACACAGATTCCCTATGGATGTCGACAAATTTTGTCCAAGTCCGGATTGGGCTACAATTGATGTGACATGGCAAGAAAAACTATAAAAGCCGATGTTCCAAATTTCAAGTCAATCGTAGTTCGTGTGCTCAAGATATGATCGATGCAATCCAAAGAAATCAACTCGCACACATCTATCTATTCGTATCCGTCATCATACAGCCATCTGTTCGTATCCATCATCACGCAGCCATCTGTTCGTATCCATCAAATTGGTTCAACTTCGTACCAATCGATTGAAGTCAATTCGCATCGATCCCAATCGCACAGTTCGTATTGATCGATCAGCGATCGATACGAATAAAACAACCTCCAGCTATTGATGTGAAATGGCCCTCTGCTATCGATATGAAATAGCCTATGAGTATTGATACGAACATGACAGCATCGATCGATACGAACAAGGCAATGGCAATCGATATGAACAGGACAACATCCATCGATATGAACAAGGCGCATGCATAGGGAAGACTCGATCGTTCGGCATGAAAAGTGGATAGATCCGAAGTTTTAGCGCCACGTCAACTTACAGGCACGTGCCTGAATCGATTCGAACAGATCGATATGAACAGCATCGATATGAAGAGAACGGCGGTCGAAAATCCCAAACTTGCATCGATCATAACTTGCAATCTACATTCCAAATGCTATGAGATTTTCACAGGAGCTTACGTACAACCTAAAGAATGTTCATGCTCAATTTCGACTCGATTGGGTCAAATCTTGATCGATACGAAATTCGTTCGTACCAATCACGGACTGAGTGTAAATAACATGGGATTGATTGCGTGAGCCCACCCACGTGCCAGAAGAGGTTTTCCGAGATCTGAGTGAGATATTTGCAGCCTACGCATATAAATAGCATCCCAGAGCCAACAAAAAAAGGACTTTTAACTCTCCTACGTCCAGACTCTGCCGAAACCATTTTTACACTCCAAGATCACTGTTGTACTCGAAATTTACTGCTACAGTCCGCTGTAATCAGTTGTAATCAGCAAGAAAACATCAATAAAGTCATTAATTTCATAGTGGACGTAGGCCATGCGCCGAACCACTCTAAATCACTGTGTTTCTGCGTGTTTTTCTGATCTGTTTTTGAAGTATTTGTTAGATAATCCTCTTTTTACATTTATTTTCTTCATTTTATCTCTTCAAATACTTCCAAAGAGTGTTGTGCCCAATTTTGGTACAAACACTTTGGTGCTTTCACTGAAAACACCCAGTTTTTCTCCTGCTCTTTGAATATACTATCAATACCAGATTGCACAAATCTAAGAAGAAGACCCAGATCTCAAGTCTAGAGTTCTTCCATCCTATTCAAATTTGCGTCAAATCTACGAAAGAACTTCGCCATCCACCATGGTTAGCACAAGGACCACTTCTACAATTGCAGATCCAAAAGGACGGGATCGATAGAATCCCACGCAACTCCCTCCAACTAATCAGAATGCTGCCAGACCATCAGATCCGTCAGTCCCTGTCACCAAGGAAAAGTTTTAGATGTTGCTTCAAGAGTTGACACAGAGTCGACGACAACTTACTGAATAACTGCGTGCCAATGCAGAATTGACCAACCAGCTGAATCGCCAAAGGCGTAAATGATCCAGGAGGGATCATGCTTCCTATTCCTCCACCGAGAGTTCAGCCTCTTAAGATTACCATCATAGATCTACGCACCCATGGCTAGATGGGAGTTACACTCAAGTTACCGGACATGAACATATGCTGAACATTGGGAAATCGAGAGTTGGCCCATCGGCCAGTTACCAAACTGGACACTCCTCCCAAGGAGGTACTGTTCCTCATTACGACGTAGACAACCGCACTGCCACCGATGCTATTGAACCAGGAGTTGATGCCCAAAATCAGCCAGATCCGAACCAACGTCAACGTACTCCCAAGCCTTATCATTGAAGACTTAGAACCAAGGAGGCGAGACCTGGACCGTCGACCGCGTGCGGCCCAGCCTCGCATTGTGGAACCCGACCACACCTTGGCCCAACGTGCTCAAAATGTCCAGATGCCGGATATACCGACGATGATCCGAGAGAGTCAAGGCCTCACTAATGACAACTGGGGAATCTCCCAAAGTCATACTTCTTTTACTGATGAGATACTTTATGCTGAACCACCTTGGCGATTCAGGATGTCGACTTTGCCAGTTTATGAAGGGAGCTTTGATCCTAACCAACACATTCTGAAGTATGAGTGGTTGATGAATGCTACACGAGCTGACGATGCAGTCAAGTGCCGAAGCTTCCCGATCTCTCTAGAGGGCATAACTACTATGCGGTTCACTCATTTGCCACCTCGATCTATTTTTTTGTTTTGACCAATTGGCAGCAAAGTTTTTTGAACAATTCCGCATGCATGTCGCAAGGCTGAAGGATGTTAACACTTTGTCTAGTGTCACTCAAGCTCCTGGGGAGACACATCGACATTATTTAGAAAGATTTCATGCTGCATGTGCTGAGATCAGCAACCCTAATGATAACTCCATTCTTATGGCACCGACCAAGGGGATAGATCTTGATTCTGAATTCGACAACTGGTTGGCCGGAAAACCCCCTACATCATTGGACCATTTCTACTCCAAGGCAGCCCAATTCTTGAGAAAGGAGGATGTAAAACAGTCTAGGAAATAGGATGACGTAGGGCCCATCATGGAAGGAATTCAAAGTAATTTAGCTGTTAAACAATCCGGGGAGAGTTCGAAAAAGTTCAGTTGAATATACAAAATAAAAAGACTCAGCAAAAAGGCAATGGGGATCGAAATAGAAAATGGGATCAGAACCGTGGTCCACGACGTAGGGCTCCTATGTTTGATAATTATACTGAATACGTCGCTGGAGAATTTATATCTACAAACTTGCAATACTATACAGTACAAGAAGTCTGCTCCGAAGCAATCATCGGAGAGACAGATCAAACAGAGAAATTTTGTAGATTCCACGAAAGCTATGGCCATAATACAAATGAGTGTGATCATTTGCAAGATCTCATTGAAAAGTTGATAAGAGAGAGGAAATTAAAACAGATTGTGCGGGCGCCGCAGTTTGGAGGTGCCGGCCCTTCAAATCAAAATCATGTACCTAATCAGGCGAGACAGGAGGAACCCGCTCGTACCGACGGAAGGTTAGTGATAAATACTGTATGTGGTGGTCCTCATCCAGCAGACTGAAGCTGGAAGGAAATGGATTTGTATGCCAGTTCCGCGAGGCATGCAAGCTTCGAGTGTTGTAGCAATTTGGAAGATAGGGCTCCGGCCAAGCAACAAAGTACGATGACCGACGACATCGTCTTTCGAGACCGAGATGCCGACAGGGTTAAATCCCCAACCATCGATCCGCTTGTCATATCAGCTCAAGTAGGTCCTGCTTGGATGAAGAGGATCTTGGTTAACAGTGGAAGTTCTATGAATATCTTGTTCAAGCGAGCCTATGACCAAATGAAGATGGAAGTCGAAGATTTGAAGCCCTGCCAGTCTCGAATTCATGGCTTCGATGAGAGCGCTACTATAACCACTGGAGTAGTGGAACTACCAGTGGAGTTGGGAGTTAAAGAACGCCGGAGAGTCCGGATACTGCATTTTGTTGTTTTGGACATAGATTCGCCATATAATGCTTTCTTAGGCCGATCGGACCTAGCTGAATTCAGGGCAGCCATTGCCCCATGGTGTTTGACTCTAAAATTCCCCACCGATCGTGGAGTAGGAGTCGTTCAAGGAGATTAGGCTGCTGGACGAGCCTGTTATGTTGCTGAGTTGCGGAGGCATAGCGAAAGGAGAAAGGAAAGGGTGTAGAAGAATCTCTCTGCGTCCATTTTGTTGATAATTGACAATTGGCGCCTGAGCCAAGGCCCGGGCACCCCAACCACTTCCAAAGAGATCTTGACCCAAGAGATAACAAAAGCGAAGATGAAAGTAAAGACAGTCAAGCTTTTTCGGCTGAACTGACGATCGATGTCCCGATTGACGATAGCAATGATTCTAGAATGATAAAGATTGGGTTTCAGTTAAGCCAAAAAATACAAGAGGAATCGGTTGAATTTCTCTGGACAAACCTTGACGTGTTTGCCTGGACACATTCTGACATGTGTGGGATCACATCGGACATCGCGAGCCACACATTGAATATTGACCCGCGGTACATTCCGGTCAAGCAAAAAAGGCGTGGTATGGATCCAGAGATATCTGCCGCCCTTAAAGAAGAGGTCGATAAGTTAAAATCGAATGGATTTATTCGAGATGCCTTATACCCGAAGTGGGTATCCAATCTCGTACTTGTCCGAAAGCCAAATGGGAAATGGAGAATGGGTATTGACTACTCAGACTTGAACAAAGCTTGTCCAAAACACAGTTTCCCACTTCCTCGAATTGATCAGCTCGTAGATTTAACGGCTGGACACGAATTATTATCCTTCATGGATGCATATTCAGGCTACAACTAGATACCATGCACTTACCCGACCAAGAACATACCAGCTTCGTAACTGATCTGGGACTCTATTTCTACAATGTCATGCCTTTTGGACTTAAGAACGCCAGGGCAACATACCAATGACTAGTCAATCGAATGTTCGCTGACCAGATCGGAAAGTCCATGGAAGTATATGTACACATATGCTAGTGAAGTCACGATTTTCCACTGATCATATTAAAGACCTAGAGTCAATGTTTAATATCCTTCGAGAAAATAGAATGAAGCTCAACCCATTGAAATGTCACTTTGGGGTCGCATCTGGAAAATTCCTTGGGTTTACCGTCAACGCTCGAGGAATTGAAGCCAATCCCAAAAAGATGTGGATGGTCAGAAATCTTGAGACACCAAGAACCATAAAGCAAGTCCAGATCCTCAATGGGAAAGTAGCAGCACTTAGTAGGTTCATTTCAAAATCCACCGACAAATGCATTCACTTCTTCGATCTGATCCGAAAAGGGAAACAGAACTTTGAATGGACTGCAGAATGTGAGGGCGCATTCCGGGCACTAATTCAGCACCTCTTCGCACCGCCTATTTTGTCAAAGCCTATCGATCATGAGAAATTATACCTTTACTTAGCCATATCAGAAAACGCGATCAGTGCTGCCCTAATTCAGGAGGATGACTGAGTGCAAAGACTGATCTACTATATTAGTAAACGACTAACCGGAGCTAAGAGAAATTATCCGAAGCTAGAGAAATTGGCTTATTGTCTCGTTATTGCCTCAAGGAAGCTCCATTCGTATTTCCAGGCTCATTCTGTCACTGTTTACACCGATCAGCCGTTACGACAGGTCCTTATGCGGCCTGAGACGTCTGTAGGTTACTCAAGTGGAATATCGAGCTAAGTCAGTTTGATATTGCCTACACTCCATGGCGAGCCATTCAAGGACAAGTCCTAACAGATTTCATAACAAATTTACTATCCCAGAGGACTTGCCCGAAACCAGTGAATCTCTCAAGTATATCTAGAAGCTACATACTAATGGTGCATCAAACGACCGGTGCTCGGGTGCTGGAGTTGTACTTGAAACCCCCGAAGGTCGATCTATATATTATGCTCTAAAGTTTGATTTTCGTGCATCCAAAAATGAAGCTGAACACGAAGCCCTGCTTGCTGGATTGAGACTTGCCCAAGATTTGAGAATCATTGCTGTGGAAATTTATTGCGATTCGCAATTAGTTGTGTGTCAAGTTTGGGGGGAGTACCAGGACAAAGATCGAAGATTGGCTGCTTACCTATCACGGGTCCAGGAGATACTGAATCAGTTCGATTATTATGCTATCTACTGCATCCCCCAAGAGCGCAGTCAAAAAGCTGATTCATTGGCAAAATTAGCCAGTTCAGGTGAGGCACAATAAATGGGACTTGTTCCCGTGAAGACGTTATCCTTCCCGAGCATCGATCGAATGGAGATAGATTGGGTGTTAGAAGTTGTGCCCGATAAAGAGTCATGGATGACTCTATTCTGAAATTATCTCGAGCATGGAACATTACCAAAGTGCAGGAGTGAACGAAACAGATTCTTCGAATACTTTGCGGTTCACTATTTAGAATAGAGTCATGTACAAAAGAGGGTACTCTGTTCCTTTACTTCGGTGTATCGCTCACGATGAAATTAAGCGAGTGTTAAATGATGTACACGAAGGAGAATGTGGCGATCACACCGGAGGGCAAGCTTTAGCTAAGAAAGTTCTCCGACATGGATACTATTAGACGATTATAAATCGTGATGTGGCAGATTACGCCAGGAAATGTAATAAATGTCAAAAGCATGCTCAAATTCCTAGGTCCCCACCTACTGAGATAACCCAAATGGTCAGTCCATAGCCGTTTGCAGTATGGGGGATCGATATTATTGGCTCTTTACCTCTGGCTAAAGGTGGTGCGAAGTACGCCGTCGTCGTAGTTGATTACTTTACCAAGTGGGCCGAGGCTTAACCCCTTGCTACAATTACAACGAAGAAGGTGATCAACTTTGTAGTTCACAACATTATCTACTGATTTGGTCTCCCACATACCATCATCACTGATAACGGAACCTAATTCGACAGTGTTGAGTTCAAGGATTTCTGCCAACGATTCCACATTCAGAAGAAATTATCTGCAGTTGCACACCCTCAAATGAATGGATAGGTAGAAGCTATTAATAAGGTTATCAAATCTATTCTAAAGAAATGACTGGAAAAGGCCAGGGGCAAGTAGGTTGATGAACTTCCTATGGCTCTATAGGCTTACCGAACAACCCACAAGTCCGCGAATAGACATACTCCATTCTCTCTTTCCTATGGTTCAGAAGTGGTTATTCTAGTCGAGATGGAAGTACCTTCTCATCGTGTGACTTATTATGATCCAAAGATAAATGCCATACTACTTGCTGAATCCTTGGATTTGTTGATGAGAAGCGCGAAGAGGATGATTTGAGGGCAGCCGCATACCAAAGTCGAGTCGCCCGATTATACAATGCCAAGATCCGACCCCGAACCTTTGGACTCGGCGATCTCGTCCTCAAAAGATTCTACCCGGTTCCTTCACACATGAATCCAACATGGAAAGGGCCCCATGTGATTGAACGAAAGCTTGAAAATAGCACATTTAAGTTATCGACCGTTGACGGTCTTACTTTGCCAAGAGCCTGGAACAGCGAGAGTCTCCGCCGCTACTGCACGTGATAGACTTTATTTATTTAGTCTATTTTTCATCTGCAATTTGTTTCTTCATTTTGAAGTTTGAATTTGTAATAAGGCAACTGAATTTTTCGTATTTTCTTACTTCAGGAATAAAATGTCATATCTTCCAGCCAGAGCTGTGATTTACTGGATGTGTCATACAACCATCACGATGCACGAAGAGCTAAGTTCCATCATACAGTGGGATTTATTCAATTAGAGAGTGACCGTGATACGACCGGTCACTCACTAAGTGAAACCCGAGCTCAGGTTAAAGTCACTACACTGAAGCCAAAAAAGGATTGATACACAACATTTCTTTAACTAGCTCCAGTCTCCCAGAGTGTGAGTTAGAGTATAAACTTATAAACGCGGTTTCGAAGAGGGTGGATCCATCCACCTAACGAATTCTCCCGTATCTTGACCAAGTTTGAGGAGGATGGACCCGTCCATTTAACGACCTTGCTTGTTAATTCAGGGTGGATGTGAATCGACCATCCACGATCCTGATAAATCCATCATTCCTGGAGTGCGAACGAAATTCAAACGCCTAAACAGACGTGACTGACCGTCTGTTGGCCAACTCCAAGTTCCCATAGCACGAGCTGGAGTATAAACATCAACTCCAAGTCCCAGAGTGCGAGTTGGAGTATAAACACTAACTTTGGATTCCTAGAGTGTGAACCGGAGTATCAACATCAACCAACTTCAAGTTCTCGTAGTGCGACTGGAGTACAAACGTCGACTAACTCCAGATTCCCAAAATGTAAACTGGAGTATCGACTGCAATTAACTCTAAGTCCCTAGAGCGTGGATTTGAGAATAAACATCAAAAAACCCTAAATCCCCAAAGAGTGGGTTAGAGTTTAAACACAAACCAGATACAAATTGATCATCCGTAACACAACTCTGAGTCCCCAAAGTGTGGTCAGAGTATAAACATAACTCGGGTGTGAATGACCACTTGTAAACTAACTTAAGTCCCCAGAGCGTGGACATATACTTAAAATTTAAACAGGCGTGACCGATTGCCGACGTACAAATGCAAATCCCCGGAGTGCGGATGTGATCATTAATAAGTGAGCGAGTGTGATTCGACCACTCGACCCTCACATGTTTCAGCATCAATTCAATGACGTTAAACTCGACGAATTGAAGGCAAAATGCAATCGCTAGCCGATCCTTACAACTCATCCCCGAAACTAGGGCAGAACTTAAGTGTAGATCATTGACTGAAGCAGTGCAGCATCAGAGTCCAGCTTAATCTCTGGTTATGACTCATGTCCGTGATTTCAGGATTTGACAAATAAACACGAACTCAACTCGAAAGTTGGAACTTCACAAGTGCACTAAGCGGGATTTCAAATAATGAAACACTTAAGCAAATAAACGATAATTGAGTTGAAGCCAAAATAGAAATTTTATTTCAACTATTTATGGAAGGAATATATGTACAAGTTATTCTCAAAAATCCTACTAGCGAGGGCCGAACCCACATCTACACACGGCCAAAAAAAGCTAAAAAAATTCCTATCTACTCAAAAATGAGCCGAGGAGAAGCATCTATTCTTTTTTCTTCTTCGGTTTCCCTTTCGGTATGGACCCGTTGGAGCTTTCACTTAGTTTTCACTTCGAGCCCTTGCCTTTCAGCGGCCGAACTCTAGTCGGGGGCATTATGCCCACTTCCTCCTTCGAGCTCACATGTATGGGTATGCTCCCTGAAGGCGGAGTCGGAGGGACCGTATCAACTGTTGGAGATGGGGTAGGCATGTTGATATCAAAAACTGTACCATCGGGAGATATCATCCTTAACGGAGCCGGGCCGGGTCCCACCATTCCAATTCCAAAGTTGCTGGTTCGGGCCGCTGCTTCCATTTTAGCATTAATCTCAGCTACAATCTCCTCCTCGTGAAGTGTTTGCGCATTGCCAAGAATGCCTGCAGTTGGACCTGAGGAACTAGTCGTCGGTGCGCTTCCGCTCATGACGAATGGCAGATCCGCAAAGGGGTCACTGTGATGACCGAGAAGTTCCTCCATCAACTGTTCATCAAAGGGAAGTGTGCACCCCTACGTTCCATCAGTAGGCGCGGTAGTTGTCATAACGACTGCTTCAGTTACGATGGCCTCCTTCACATGATCTTATTCTTGAGTGGTAGGAGGCGCGATTGATGTGGCTCTAATCACTCGAAAGAGACAAAGAAAAGCTGTTATTAAATATTTTTAGTGAATCTTCCGATCGTGAAAAAGTATACAAAATGATCAGAGTGCCTTCCTTAGTTCGACTTGTTGGCGGCTGAATGGCCTCGGAAAGTTGCTTGACAACTTGAGATATCTGTGGCTGATCCGGGTTGTAAGCAGGAACAGATTGATAATCAACCGCAGAAGTTGGTCCAGGCTGAGTCGGTACACGAGTTTCGGGACTTGTGTCATGGTGCTCGACACCAAAACCTTCTCCAACTTCCGAGTGCTGAGCGCCAAACTTCTCCTTCTCGTATGAAATCATAGCATCATGGAGAATTTTCCTTCTGTCTTCGTTCAGCACTCGGTTCTCAAGCTCGAATTCATCGACCGATTCACCTTGATGGGCAGCCTTCTCATCCTCCACCAATCTGCCCTAGGCATTGTATAAGTGTGTCGGATAGTTATCGAGCCAGACTAGGTTCCTATGCCACAAGACGTTGGCATTATAGGTAATGAGGAGATCTTCAATGTCAGCCTCTAGCCTGGACTCCGCCATTCAGACCTTCTCCTCGACCACAGTCTCCACCTCCCGGACCTTAGCCGTTGCCGCATCCCATTCATCCCGGGGAACTACGGCCTGTTCACATGCCTCTTGGGCTGCGCCTTTTCCATCATCCCTTTCCTTAATGATTTCAAAAAATTTGGATTTGATCTCGTTAAGTATTTTAAGAGCCGCATCCCGTTCGGCTATGACAGTGGTGTTTCGGTGGCCCATCTCCTCCACCAGGGCAAAATGTGTCTGCCGCATCCTCTCCATTCCCATGTTCGCCTCATCGGCCTTTTGAGTGGCTTCTATTTCTGATTTCCGAGAGGATTCGGCTTCAATGTTAAGTACTTGAATGATTCAGTCCTTTTGAGCGAGCTTGGCTTCTAATTTATCTTTGGTATTCGCCCGCTCAAAGGCCAGTTTCAATGCTTTCTCTGCAGCTTTCCCCCACTCTTTGTACCGAGCATAGATATCATGAATATAATCATGCATTGTGTGCTCTGCTTCCGCTGGAATTCTCTTCAATTGAGGGGGGAAGATGTAGCCATCAAAGCAAATATTTAAAAAATCTTTCTTTAGCCAAGCAATTCCAATAGCGCCTTCCCCAGTGGGCTTAGTAATAGCCTGTTCAGCAGCAATAAGAGTTTCAGCCTCATGTCTACGATGGTGTGATTCAGGCCTAGAGGTTTGAGAAAATGATTTATGGCGGGGAGGCTCTACCGGTTGTTTTACATTGCCCGAAGGGTGTGTGGAGGCTCGAGGAGGAGAACGGGATCGGGATCGATGTCTGTAGTTCCTGTCCCTGTCTCTTTCATTTCGTTCCTGGCTAGAGTACCCACAATCGTGGTCCCTTTCTGCTTCTCTCCTACGTGATTCATAATACGAAGAGGACCGGGGAGCTGAATGAAGGCTCCCCAACATCAACTCACGTTTGGACATTATATCTGCAAAGTAAGAGAAACAAAGTTAATAATCTCCTGAAGTAAACAACTTGCGATCGGAAATCGTGTAGTGCCGTGAAGTGTATATGTATGTGCAACCCCTCGACCAACTGGAAATGTCGGCCAAGCTTGTGGGAAGAGACTCGCTTAAGTCTAAAGCACTCTGAAGCTCCTCCAATCCGGCGTCATGTTGAAGTGACACATAATCCGGGATTGGGATATCGGCAAGCCCTTCGAAAAGGTTCTCCACTTGCGAGGGAGAAGCCTCTGAAATTCTAATACCAGGAGAAAGCAAAGACACGATTACAGATTTCCATCTCAAAGATTTGTGGCGCTTATGCGCTGCAGCCTTGCCTGTTCTCCTTCCCTCAGAATTTTGAAAGATGTCGGAAGGCCCGGCTACGGGTTCATCATCGGTGGGTGTATTCACCTCATCACCCTCTTCAGTTATTACGACCCCGGGCATTTTACGCTTTACTCGCCTCGTCGGGGCTGCCCTTAGTGTTCCTTCAAGTCTTATATTTGGCTCCGCTCGATTAACCTGACGGTTCCCTAATTTCTGTCTGTTAGAACCGAACAGATGTCCCTCATTTCACTTGGAACTTCTCGAAGGACCCGTACTATTTCTTTAAAGTGTGCGCCTTCAGGTCATGGAATTGCGGCTGTAAAGAAAAGAAGATATTAATTTTAACATCAACTACAATTATCTTGGTAGCTACTGGAAAAGATTGCAGCACTTATGTCTGACTAACCATCAGCTAGCAAGTCCTGGAGAGCATCAGACATAGAACCATTCCGTTTTAAAGTAACTCGGTCTGGTCTAGGATCCCGTTACCACTTAACAATTCCCGACCGACTCCAGGAACGTCAAAGAAGGGCTATCTCCCCGACTCTTGACATTAAATAAATATCTAATTTCGATCGGAGTCAGGGGCCGAAGAAGATGCGCCATGAATAAAATGAATAGGCTATTCAGCAGCGTGTATCCGTTTGGGTGTAGCCGTGATAGGGCAATTCTAAAGAAAGACAACACTTCTCTAATATACTGGTTGAATGGAGGAAGTGTTCCTACTGTACATGCATGGCGATTAAAGGCAGTAAACCCCTTGGGGGGAGCATGCAGTCTGTCATTTGGTCTTGGTAATTGGACGTCATCCAACGATAGACCGTGCCTTAAGCATATCCGTCCCAACATATCTTCAAAGACGTTAGATGGAACAGAATCCTGTGGGTTACCGATGAACCCGGCACCTGGCAGCTCATCCGGAGCCGGATCTATAATCTCGGCTGCAATGGCCGGCAACTCTATTATTGGGAAAGATGGACTTTGAATTTCTTGCTGTTGTGAGCTTGTAGACTCCATAACTAATTAACTTATTAAAAACCATCATTAGACGATAATAATCCCGTGTGTCCCGTAGTGTGAAGTGTGTGAATGTGTTATGCAGTGCTACATATTACTTTAGCAACTCAACAGAGTTTGAATAGATGTTAAAATGACAAGACTTCGAGACTCAATCGGAGTGACCGTCATCGCTGACCGTCACGACCGTGCCATCCAGACTTCAACGAACGTTTCAAGTTAAAGATCGTTAAGTTTTGTCAAGTTATAGTTCCATCGACGAGCTTCGAAAGGAAGTCAGATATGTAATTAGGCAGTTAAGTCAAATTGTTCAAGATGGAAACTCGTCGGAGTCGAATGTTCGATTATGGGAAGATTTTATATCCATCGGAGTTCGGAGTTGGATCGATCGCCAAAAGCCTAAATCATATCGATCTCGGAATATAGCGTTTCATATCGATCGCTCCAAGGTCAGTTCATATCGATCCCAAACATCCTTGCTCGTATCGATCACCATGTTCAAGACTTCATATCGATTGCATAATCGAGTCTTCGTACCAATCACCTTGGATCGATGCGAACTCCTACCCTTCCCAATCGATACGAAGCATTTCCCTCCATCGTTGCGAACTTCCACTGTCACCTGATCTGTACGAACATCTTCCTCCATCCACAATTGATACGAGCGTTTCCTTCATTCGTCCTTCTTCCCCAAGCAACTTAAGCACCATCTCCTCCTTCCTCAACCAAGCTCCGACCCAACTCTAGCATTGCCCCGACCAACCTCCGGTGTCAATGTCACCAAAGACCGACCATGAATGTGAATGGATTGACATTCGAACTCGAGTCTCATCGTTTTGGTGTGGATTAATTAATCATTTACCTAGCCAAAGTATCGATACAAAGGATTGGAATGGTGTTCGATTCAAGAGCGAGAACGGTTTTTTCCTCTTTTCTCAAGTTTTTGGGCGATATGAAGGCTAAACTATCAATGAGCAAGTAAAGGAAAATGGCTAAGTACAAAGGGCTTTTATATGGGAACGAGGGATGAAAGTATACGATGATTCGGCCCCTTATGGTTTCAACCAGTAAAAACGAGCCACTTTCCAAATCGATACGAAGAGCACAATTCGTATCCATCCCACTGAAGCTGCAGCTACCCATATCAATCGAGACGAAGAAGCATGCTTCGCATCCATCATCTTCCGCTGGATATCACTAATTCATATCCAATAACTAACCAAAGCAATGTCAACCACCATGGATACAGAACCAAAGCCTTGTAGCCCACATCTCAAGTGTATCCAACAAGTATCGATACGAACCAAGATTCATGTCCATCGTCGCGAACGACATCAAAGTGACAGCTAATTTCATATCGATTGTCATCGAGACGAGTATAATTTTCTAAATTTTCGCATCGATCCAGGAGAGGATCGATATGAAATGACATTACAAAACGATCGCCAAACGTCGTTACAACTCGAGTTTCACATCGACTCAAGAGAGGGTCAATATGGAATTCGATGCAAAAAACCTGCCAATGACTTGCGAACGTTCGAACGTTAGCGGGAGTCAGACTAACATACATGCATGTATGATAGACTAACATCTAATTCTTAAAATTCACAGGAACTGAATACTCGTATGGTGACAATTGCAATAACAGATCACTATCATACAACACTCAATTATAATAGTACGCGGTGCAACAATTGGCAGTAAATGCTTGATATTACGGAAGATCGATCAAAGGTTATATCTTCCAACGAGAAGACAACAAATGTTCAACAAGTCAGGTGAAACTGTTCAGGATGAAGGTTGCAACTTTACAAAGCACATCATGTTCTCATAAGACCTACTTTGGGGGGAAAATGTTATCCTGCCTTTTGGCAAGGCCGTGACACCAATGAATTGACCATAGGCCAAAGACAGTTTGTCCCGAGGACCGGTTATACACAGATTCCCTATGGATGTTGATAAATTTTGTCTGAGTCTAGATCGGGCTGCAATTGATGTGACATGGAAAGAAAAGTAATAAAAGCCAACGTTCCAAATTTTAAGTCAATCGGAGTTCGTGTGCTAAAGATATGATCAATGTAATCCAAAGAAATCAACTCGCATGCATCTATCTGTTCGTATCCATCATCACGTGGCCATCTGTTCGTATCCATCATCACGCAGCCATCTGTTCGTATCCATCAAATTGGTTCGACTTCGTACTGATCAATTGAAGTCAATTCGCATCGATCCCAATCGCACAGTTTGTATTGATCGATCAACGATCGATACGAATAAAACAACCTCCAGCTATGGATGCGAAATGGCCCTCTGCTATCGATATGAAATAGCCTATGAGTATCGATATGAACAGGACAACATCGATCGATACGAACAAGGTCACCGCAATCGATATGAACAGGACAACATTGATCGATATGAACAAGGTGTATGCATAGGGAAGACTCGATTATTTGGCATAAAAAGTGGATCGATCCGAAGAGTTAGCGCCATGTCAACTTGCAGGCACGTACCTGAATCGATTCGAACAGATCGATACGAATTGCATCGATATGAAGAGAATGGCGGCCGAAAAGTCTAAACTTGCATCGATCATAACTCGCAATCTACAAGTCCAAATGCTATGAGATTTTCACAGGATCTTACGTACAACCTAAAGAATGTTCATGCTCAATTTCGACTTGATTGGGTCAAATCTTGATCGATACGAAATTCGTTCATATCGATCACGGACCGAGTGCAAATAATATGGGATCGATCGCGTGGGCCCACCCACGTGCCAGAAGAGGTCTTCCGAGATCTGAGCGAGATATTTTCAGCCTACGCTTATAAATAGCACCCCAAAGCCAACATAAAAGGGACTTTTAGCTCTCCTACGTCTAGACTCTGCCGGAACCATTTTTGCACTCCAAGATCACTGTTGTACTCGAAGTTTACTACCGTATTCCGCTGTAATCAGTTGTAATCAGCAAGAAAACATCAATAAAGTTATCAATTTCATGGTGGACGTAGGCCATACGCCGAACCACTCTAAATCACTGTGTTTTTGCATTTTTTTCTGATCTGTTTTTTAAGTATTTGTTAGATAATCCTCTTTTTACATTTATTTTCTTCATTTTATCTCTTCAAATACTTTCGAAGAGTGTTGTGCCTAATTTTGGTACAAACAAAAACTTCTTTTATAAATCTAAAAATCAATTATAAAACTCTTTTATAATTCTCCATTTATATTTCCTTTTTCTTAAAAATATCATTTTTAATCTCCTTTAAATAAATCCTTTATAAATAATATTTACAAAATATCATTTGTAAATACCTTTATCAATATAATTGGACAACTTACAAAGTCATTCAAAACACTTATCCTCAACTTGATATATAATAAAAGTCAACTAAAACCATAATTTTACAAATTTGAAAGGTTGCTTAGTGACTACAATAGTACTAAATGAAGTTACCATTTATTTAAATTTGTCTTCCTAGCCGCATAATAATTATTTACATAAGCTAACATATATGTAAATACAATCCATAACCAAATCAGGAAATAACATGTCAATACAAACCAACTAGCAAATACATATCCAAACAACATAATAACAGGATTGTGATTTGTCCTGCTAAATAGATGTCCAAACAATTTATTGAGTTAAATTTAGCAATACGATCTATTGAGTTTAATTTAGTAGAATGGTTATTTATTTTGCTAAGAGATGTCCAATAATCTACTTAATTAAGGTACAGCAGAACATAGATTTATTCTGCTAACGATGTCAAAGTTTAGTATAACTTATTTACATATGTATGGTTATTCAATGGTATTGACAATAGAATCCCTTATGTTCAAAACTATTCTTTGTAAATGAAAGTTGCCTTGAAACGAATTGATCCTTGGAAACCAAAGTAATTAAGAATTTAAACCTCTTTTTAAATAATTAATTACAAGTTAAATCCTTTTTATAAATATAATTGAATCTTAATTAAGTCTTAACTTAACTTAATTATCAATTAAGAAATTACTAACCTTTAATAAATAATTTATTTATAAATTAAACTCTTAATTAATATACAATTAGAATAATTAAACACTTGCTTAATAATTAATTAATAATTAACCATATACTTAACTAATAATTAAAATAAATCATATAATTAATTCATAACTAATTAAACATAAATCATACTTAATCAATAATTAATTAAAATTAATCTCACTTTTAAAAGATAATTAATTCGTAATCAATCTCCACCTAATTATAATTAATAAACCTCACTTAGTACTTAATTAATTATTAATTAAAAAACTTAATAAATAAATAAATAAATACATAATTTAATATTTTAAATTTATTATTAAATTTAGAAAACATATCTAAAGTTTACTTAAGTATAAAAACTCAATTTTGTAAAAAGTTGAATTTTTACCGAAATTACATCCACTACGATATCGCTATATAGACCATAACTTGAAAACTTGTCTTTGGCTTTCCTTTTTGAAACTTAACTCATGGAAGCTTACTGACTTCTCCAACCATAAAAGAGTTTTGTAAAACTATAACAAAGTTTGAAACTTGAAAACTCTTTTGATTTTTGAAAACAAATAACCAACTTGTTTACACAAGGATTCCAAGTCGCCGAACCATGCAATGGTGCTAACTTTTCTTAGCGTACGACCATATAACCATTTCCATAACATACACAATCATATTACAACCATGAACACATAAAAAGATCCAAATTTATCACATAAAGGTCACAACTTGCAACATTACTAAATTTTTGACTTCATTTCAAGTCAATAACCAATACCACATACAAGCACTTATAAACACATGTATAATCAAATAAAAACACATCGAATCACAACCAATCATCTAAAAAATAGTAGTAAGTAAAGAAAAATAAAAGAAATCAAAACTTGTTAAAGATGTGGGCTTTACTCACCAACTTAATCAAATCCCTTTAAATCTTTGAAATAAACTCTAGAAATTGTATTTTTCAAAACAAAACTTGATTTTACCCAAGAACACATATGCATGGGCTCGTCCTAAATAGACTTGGGCATGGCCATGATAGTAAGGAGGGTGTAGGGCTAAAAACTTGAAAAAGAAGAGAAGTGCAATGGTAAATAAGGGTTTAAACAAGATTTTAAGAGGTTTTGAAGTGGAAAAAATATGATCTTTAGAACATGATAATTTCAAAGGAAGCCAGTAGAGTTTGAAAGCTTTTGACAAGAAAGTGAAGTTTTAAAAAAATGAAACTGAAAATGGTAAACAAGAGAGTGAGGAAAAAGAAGAAATTGGTTTATATAAAATGTATATCGTAAATTACCCAGATGACCTAAAGTACAAATGCCCTCCACTAGATTCATGCCACATCATCATCTTCCTACCTTACCCTCTCCACATGTATGAACCAAGGGTTCATCTCCTTTACCCAACATGCAAAAGCCTTCTCTTGTACTTAGGGTGTAAGATGAAAGTGACATGTCATGATTTCTTTTTTTATTTAAATTTTAAACTTGAAAATTATCACATCACTTTCTTTTCACTTAAGTAAACATATGTTTACCTCTTTACACACTAATTAAATTTATCTTAGTTTTACAAGTGTGTGTTTAAATATATTAAGGTGTTTTACAACTTTTTAAACAACTTTTAAATGATCAAAAATCAGGATTTTAAATAAGCTTACCGGTCACATTTTCTAGTTTCCTTTTAACTAATTATTTTTTAAACCAAATTCATTTTATTTTTAGCAAAGCTAAGCAAGGTTAGCTAGTCCCCTGCCAGTTTAGTGAAAACAAAATAAATGATAAATTGCACCATAACATTCTATGGCACAAGGAGAAAAAAGAAAATAAAGAAAAACAACAATAGTGGAGCAGTAATGAGTTAGATTAGTTCCAAATCCTTGTAATATGGTTTCCCAAACTATAAGAGCTGTATCTCACACCCACTCTTATTGTATTTACTATTTCATTCCACATTTCAATTTCAGTTTTTTTCTTTCCATTGAAGGTTCTATAATTTTTTTCTCCTTATCACCCTAATGAACTTTTTAAGCCAGCAGCAACAATATACTCGTGTCATTCTTCCATCTGGTTGCCCTATATTGCACCATTCAATATTGCTGATTCTGGACCCGCTGCCATGACCAAGGATGAGCATAAGCTTCTGCCATAAGAAATGCACAAACTTGCAATTGAAAAACAGGTGAAGATTTGACTCATGTTCATCATGAAAGTAGGAACAAGAAGCATATATTGCCATACCCATACTGTTCAATCTGTCCTTGGTATTCAAGGCATTTCTTAGCACCTTCTATAAGAGGAAGTTGTCATTTTCCTTACAATGGTGGTTCCAAACTCTCTTCTTCCATGCAAAATGCGGCACGCCTGTTCTATGGTTCAAACAATCATATACTTTTGAAACAGAATGTTCCACATGATCAGCCGACCACATAATCCTATCAACCGTAACTATATAATATTGTTGCCTGCTGATCTCATGCCAGTGCTGCCAAATGGTCTGGTTGCTTGAATAAGGCATGGTGATTATACCATAAAAATGAAGTCCCTTTCTTTGGCATCATAAGGGATTCCAGTCTGGATTCTCTGATTATAAGACAATATTTTGTTGAGGACAAGCCCACTCTTGGCCCATGGATCGTTCCAAAAACTTACAGTACCATCAGGAGAAGCTACATGTGCTAGGTAAGGCAGCAGCCTGGGCCTTAGGTTTAAGATGGATCTCCAAGTCCAGCTGCATCCTTAGGGGATTTCCATGCTCCAAAAAGATTTGTTGTGAAGGCCATATTTCATAGTCCAAGTAACCCATATATTGTTCTTAGAATTAATAAAATTGTGAAGATGGGCACTGAAGGCAGCATGTTCCAATTTCTGATATTAATGATGCCAAGGCCACCTAGGTTCTTTTTAGTTTCAACTTTGCTGAAGCTAATAGGAAAGCCCACTAAATTTGTGGAATGCATTGGGAACATCCATGATGCTACTGATTGAAGAGTTGGTTTAGTGAAAACTATAAGATCATCACTAAACATGAGAGCATAGATAAAGGGATCTTTACATTTAGGGTAGATGAGGATCCTGCTGTAGGCAATCTATTTATTTATCATAGTTGTTAGAACTTCCATGATAAGGATGAAAATGTAAGAAGACGCTGGGAAACTCTGTCTAATTCCCTGCCTACTCTTGAAATATCCTGTAGTTATTCCATTGAAATTCAAAGAAAAGTTAAAGGTAGAGATGCATGTGTATATCCAAGAGGCAAAATGAGGAGGGAAGTTCATTTTGACAAGCACTCTAGTGATGGAAGTCCACTGAACGGTGTCATAGGCTTTTCTTTTATCAAGTTTAAATATGGCTCTTGGGCAGACAGAAGCTTTATTGTAGTCCTTGAGAAGCTCATGGGAAAGGAGCACATTGTCTAAGATGCTTCTCCCCTGTAAGAAAGCTGCTTGGTTAGGAGATGTGAGGGAGGGAAGCACAGTCTTAAGCCTACTAGCAATGATTTTGGAGGGGCATTTGTTGGTGGTATTGCAGCAGAATATGGGTTTGAAATCTGAAACTTTGAAAGGATGGTCAATTTTGGGAATTAAATCTAAGTTGGTTACATTTACACCTGATAGCATTTTATTATGAGTAAAGAAGCTATTCACTACTTTGAGGAGATCTTTTTTGATAATATATCAACAACTTGTAAAGAAATTTGCATTAAAACCGTTTGGACCTCCACATGATTCCTTATTCATCTCAAAGATGCTTTGCTATATTTCATCTTCATCAACCTTAGCAGAAAGGTATGCAACATGCTCAAAGTTGAGGAAAGGAAAGTCTAGGTCATTGATTACCATGAGGCCAGGTTGGAAATCTTCTACATTCCTAAGGAGAGTTGATAAATAATCGAGGAAAGCATTATCAATCATAGCAGGGCTGGAAACAAAATTCCCAGATTGGTCAATTATGCTATGAATATGGGATCCTGAATATTTATGTTTTAGGCTATCATGAAAAAATTTTGAGTTCCTGTCACCCTGGGTATTCCACTTGAGTATGAGCTTCTGTCTTCTCATGTCATCCTCCAAATCTAATGCGCTTTTATATTAATCTTGTAGTTTGTATTCAATGTTGGCTAGATCAAAGTTACCTGGTTTTTACATTGCCTGAGATCGTGCATTGGCCAAGCTAATCTCAAGAGTGGAAGATAGCAGATCACCTTTGCCAAATCTACTTCTTGCCCATAATTCAAGAGTCCCTTTTGTATTCTTCATCTTATGCTGCAAAACAAACATAGGCATACCAGCATATTTAGTGTTCCAAGCTTCTTTAACAATGTTCAAAAAAAAAATCAAGCTCTAAAGTCCAAACATTAAAAATTTAAAAGAGGCCTTTCTTTTCATGTCACCATTATCCAGGAGAAGGATTTGGGGAGAGTGGTCAGAGAGTAGTGGAAGGGGGAGGAAGGTAGTCATGGATGACCAAGTGGTTAAGGATGGAAAGTTACAAAAAGTGTAATTAATTTTACTGTATATTCTTCTACCAATCTTGTTCTTGTTATCCCAAGAGTATCCGGTTCCAGTGAATGGGACATGAATGAGATTAGAGGAGTGTATTGAAGTATTCAGAGGAGAGATTTCTTTTAAGGTAACCGCATTTCCACCAATTCGGTCATTAGTACTAAGGAGACAATTAAAGTCCCCAGTTCAATCCAAGGGTGGAAATTTTGGGCTAGATGGGGGAGGTAGTCTTGAAGTGCTTGTCTGCTGGAAGCACTGTTATCAGCATAAACTACGGTTAAATATATGGAGGTGGATGAAGGGATATGAGGAAGATGAGAGTGAATGAATTGTTTGTGTGAGAGAATCAGAGTGATTGTGTAGGTATTTGGGTTGAAGAGGATCAGAATTCTACTATAAGGGGCTTCATGAAGGTTTTGGTAGGAATGCCATGAGGGATTGATGAAAAGAGAAGCTTTATTACTGAGGGTTAGGTTGAGTTTAGTTTCAAGGATAGCTATGAGGTGGTGATTGTATTTGGATATGATGGTTTTGACTTGGTTAAGTTTAGTTCTAGGTGGGCACCTCTAATATTCCACACACCTAGAGCTTGTGTCATTGAGGAAGACTGTTTTTATTGGTTTTTTGGTTTGTCTTGCTTCTGTTTGTAGAAAAAGGTCTTCCACTAGTTTCTGGAAGGATTCTGGTGGTAGAGGTGATTTTGGAGATGTTCATACATTTTTGGATTTATTGCTTTGGAAATTTTTTCCTTTAAATTTGTTAGAACCAGCATGTTTGGATTTGGTATAGGGATGGTGTGAATGAGAGGAGTTGGATTGGTTGTAATTTTGCTTAGAGGATGGTTTTACAGGACCAACAGAAGGTTGGGGCATGTCAGAGAAACATGGTGGTGGAGGAATGTGGGGAGTAAGGCCCTGGTGATGATGGCATAACATTGTGGACAATGTCATCAGTGTGGACATTGGGTGTGGGAGGTGAAGGTCGATTGGTTTGCTGAGTTGGAAACGGGATACACTTGGAATTATGGGCAGGTGGCAGTGCAGATTTGTGTGCACATGGTGTCATCGTGCACACTTCCTCTATGCACATTTCGTTACTATCAGAATTTTCCACAATGTCTTCTATAACGACCCGATATTTTCAACTATTCGCATCCGCACATGTTGGACTTGAATTGCTCAAAATACCGCGTTGTAAATAAAATTTGGCAAATCTCAGAATATACAGTAAATAAATAATTCACAGATCACAGACACAGAGTAAATAATAATGTAGTGGAAGTAAAAGAGATAGTAGTTCATGAAGCTACTATATATATATATAAGATACATCAGAGTTAAACAAGATAAAACAGAAGAGTAACAAGATACATCAGGTACAAATCAGAATACATCACTGAAATCACTGGATACTGAAAGCAGAATAGATGGCTGGATCTTCAAGCAAAGCTCTAACTCCAAAGGTGAGTCTTTGTAGGATTGATTTCACCCTAGAGGGGGGTTGAATAGGGTGATGCTATTAATTATAAAAATTGATCATGGAAGCTTATAGAATAATTTCAACACAGATCACAGAATAATAGCAGCACAGATAATAGCAAAATAATAAATGCAGAAATAGAACGACACATAATTTAGCCAGCTTCGGCAAAACCCTACCTACGTGCTGCCCCCAAGGTTTCTACTAGAAATTAAGTAGTCAAACGCTTACACACGTAAACTCGCGACACCCTCTATTGACTAACCTAACTCTACGCTCAAAACCCTGCCACAACTCAGCCACTGAGTCGCAAATTCCCAAACTACGCCACGTAGTTTGTCCCCTAGTCACACGACTAGAAATTATACAAGTTTAAAAGGAGAAATACAAATTTAAAACAATTAAAATAAAAACAACCCTAATTTTAAAATAAAAAACCCTTATATACTTAAAAACAAAAAGCCGGCCCCTTTATTATTTGGCCCGTTCCTTTTTTGTTAGTGGCGGCTTTGTTCTTTCTTTGCAAATTAGGGCTTCGTTCCCTTTGTTCCAAATTAGGGTTATGAATTAGAAGCTGCCGATAATAGATGCTTGATCGAATGATGAATTAGGTCTTTTCTTTGTCGATCGACTATTTCTCTGGTTAGCATACGGCTGTCCCCAATTTTGGATCGAGTTCGATTTCTAACTTCGGTATGTAATTTATCCTTTTTGTGCTTTAATGATTTTCATACTTGAACTCGATAGTTTTTCAACTGCCGATGATGAATGGAATTTATAGGAGTCTAATTCCTATATTTACGTTCTTATACATTTATTTGAATTCGTCTTTGGCCATTCGATTTTGTATTGATGATTGTGATGATTTCTGACATTTTCAAATCGTATTTTTTGGCTTGGTTAACACGGCTTCGATTTTGACTTTGCTCGTTTCTTTACCACCACGTCTCTAACTTGTTCAACATACTGACTTGGTTCAATGTTTACTTCGGTACTGATTTATTGATTTCCACGGCTTTGAGTTCTTTGGTACTTTGACTTCGGTCACTTAGAATTTGTTTATGCGATTCCATGACTTTGGCATTTTGATTTCTTAAAAAAACTGGTGATTAATGTTCGAACTGTACCATCTGTTCCATGATGATGAATTCTGTTACCTTGTTTATTTTCAGCTTCATAATATTTTTGGCATGTCTGCTTCCATATATGCATTCATCTTTGCACTTGTATTTGCATGTCAAGTTATATTTGCTGTTGCTATTCCATCTGAGTTCACATGTATGGTTTGTTTGTCTAGTGGTACCTGTTCTTTGGCATTGCTGGTTTGAACCATGACTTAGTTCAGTGTATATTGATTCTCTTCAGTCTGCATTAGCTTGTACTTAGAGTTTGTTTCTTTTTCACTGTGGCATTTGTTTGTTCATTTGGTTTTGTATTGATGTTGCTTGGATGTTGAACTGCTTCATGTATTTGTAGTTTGCATCTTGGGTTGTACTGTCTTGAACTCGAGTATTTGCTGTGTCCTTTGTGCTTTGGTTTGGACTTGCAGTAAAGTTGAGTTGCAGACTTCATGTTGCCTTGACTTTGGTTGTTGCATTTATGCAGCTGTCTTCACTGTAATATGTCTTCAACTGTGCCTTAGCCTTGCTTTTGCATCACCATACATCTGTTGCATCCATTTGTTTGTTTGCATATATCACAGGCTTGACCCTAGCATATGCTCTCTGATATATGTTTGAACTGGCTGTGTCACTTGCTTAGTGCATTAGTTTGCACTATGCATTCATGTGTATTGGTCTTTGAGCATAGCTGAGTGTGTTTCTTTATACTGTTGCATTAAGTTGAGTCATGATAGCAGTGACTTGACCTTTGCATTTTGTTTGTTTTTCGAAATTTCACCTAAGTTGAATCCAGCTTGAAGCTCGGATTTGACCTTATGTTGAAAGTTGTGACATTATTTTATTGCACTTGAGTTGAATCCATTTCTCAGATACTGGATTCATATTGGAATAAAGTCGAAGATAATTACGAGTGTGAGTGATATGTAGTGAGGTCAACTGTAAATGTGAAATTGTGATGTAATCAAAGTTGTACTGTAATTGAAATTGAATATATAGTGAGAGCTTGAACTTTGTACTATTCAAAGATTATAATAAATATTTGTTTGAATAAAAATTCTGTATGAATTCAAATTCTGTGTTATTTATTTTTATTCAGTAAATATTTATTTAATCTATGAAAAATAAAATAGTACATTAACAAATACATTTACACGAATATATATATATATATATATGTTTATTATCATCAAACAAAAATCATATAGTCGCATATTTAACAGTCTTGAATGCTGAATCACTCAGTCTGACCCGAGCATAAAGCAAAACACAAAACACTCGAGTCAGGACATAAATACTTATGAATTGTAAATCAACTCAAGTGAACAGTAACAAAAATGCATCAGTAACTTAAAGGATGCTTGGGATCTCCCATGCTTTGAGGATCCGTTAAACTATTTACTACGTAGTAATATTTTGTTATTATAATAATGTCTATAGTAAAATAAACTTACTTCAAAATAGCGTTAAGGAGTGACCCAATATTCCCCTTAACACGTAATAGTGCCAAAAGTCTATACAGTACCTGCATATCTCCTGATCGGGAGACTATGAGAAGATACTCCATAGGTACGACACACATCGAACTCGTAGTAAAGCTCGCTATGGTAGGTGACACGGCACACAAGGCAATGCCATTGTAGATATACCAATTACGCACACGGGATAGCGGTAACGTAGCAGCCACTACGCCTACCTCGGAACACATTCCCAATCAAAATTGGAGGATGTCCATCAAATCAACCACAAGTAAGAGTATAGTATCGAAGAAGTGCGTCCGACCAGAGGAGCTACCCCTTTTGGCCCGAGATCGCTCCTGTTTTAGCCACCTTAAGCCAACTCACGGGAGTTGGGACCACGTAAATATACCTCAATAGGATCATCGCCACCATCCTACTTCATTCTCGAATTTGTACCGCGTACACAGTTGTTAAAGTGGTTTTCGGAGTTGGCAGAGAGTATGACAACTTTTGATCCCGGTCTCTTTAACAACCAAATATTATTATAACGCCATGGTCATTTCAAAATAGTTTATACTTCAAAAATCAAATCATTTCATTTCAAACTATATTCCTTTCAAAATAGTTTTATATTTCAAAACCAAAACCATTCTTATTTCAAAACTATATCCAAATCAATACGATATCATTTCCACTTCAAACATATATTCACCTTTCAAAAATCATAATACTTTCAAAGTTATAACTCTTTTAAAACCAAAATACTTTAAATCATTACACTTTGAAAATCATAACATTTCGAAATCATACACTTGAAAATTTCAAATTTCCAATTTAATTCAGTTCAAACCATCAATTTCAATTCAGTTCAGTTTTCCAACAAACCATTTCAAATCTTATCAATTTCAAATACAAATTTAATCCATAAAATAAACTATTCAATTTTTAATATATTTCAAAGCTTTAATATCCTACATTTCAAAACTAAATTTTATAATTTCATATAACTCTGATTTAACTTCATTATTACCTAGTTTGGAAATATTCATTTCAAAAATCCAATATCATTTCAATAAACCAGAATTACAAGTAAACCAAATATCCTTTCATAATAATATAAACTTCAAATATTCATTTATCAAATAGATCAAAATCAAATATCATTCCAAATTCATATTCTTTATCGAAATAAAGACTATGTCATTCAAAACCATTTCAAAATCATTTCCTTTCAAATCCTTTATAAGTTCATTATCATTCTTTAATTCAAATATTCAATTTAAATATCATTTTAAAATCAAATATGTCATTCATTTATTATTACAAATATCATTACAAAACAGGTTTCAAAATTTCATTCAAAAATCCATTTATCTCATTTCATTTCATTCAAATTAATACATAACCAAGTAAACCTTATTTAAATTCAAATTTAATTTAAATTTCTTAAAAATTCAAATTTAAATATTAAAATATATTCAAAACTCGTAAATTTTCACAAATAATCATTTCCAAAAGTTAAATCATTCAACACTTTAAACTATAACTCAAACAGTGCTAAAATCTATAACATTTCAAAACATTGTCAAATTATAGCAACGACGGCATTTATAAAGTGTTATGGTAGATATTTAATTTTCGAAATAGTTCAATTCAAAAACAACAGCATTTATAAATGCCATAATAGATATTTAGTTATTTCGAACATAGTTAAATTCAAAAACAACAGCACTTAAAAATGTTCTCATAAGACCACAGCATTTTTTGGAAATGCTATTAATAAAATTCCAGATTTTATTATAACTTTAAAAACATTAACATTCCAAATTTTTGTTATTTTAAATGTATACATCATATTTCTAGACTTCAAAATTTCACATTTAAATAATTTTAACATATGATTTATCACAATAAAACTTTACAATCAAATATCCAATTTAAAACTCAATTCATTTGTTAAGTCAAAATTTCACAGTTTATTTACGTGCAAATTTAACAATACTTTAACATTTTACTTCAAATATCTTTTCAAAACTTTAAATTTAATTTCCATTATTTACTTACATTTTCAAAATAAAATTTAAAGTCAAAAATCACATTTACTTCAAATTTACATACTTAAATTCACAAATTCAAAACTTAATATTTAGCTTTCTCAAAACCATAACATATATATATTTTTCAAAATTTCATACTTTAAAAATACATATCTTAAGAAAAATCATTTAAAAATATACCACGGGGTCTGTATATAATTTTCTATCCTAGGTCAAGTGATACAGATATGTATCATTTCAATCCGCAGTTTAAAAAGAAAACCTGGGTTCTATCATTTCAAACCCGCAATCCAAAGTCAGATAAAAATAAGATAAAAATACAATAAAAATCACTTGAGCCTATCATTTCAGCTCATAATGATTTTTCCCTATTCTAGTGTCCGTTCGGGTTTGTATCATTTCAATCCATAGTGATTCTATTCTAACAGGGAACTTGCAGTGTGAACATATGCATAAACAATATAAACAAATACACTAACATGTCAATGTCACGATATACTGTCATATATCATATGTTAGGTGATAATTAACAAAGCTAACATGGTAATAACATGGAGTTACATATCATATAATCATCATTAACTTGCATAACATTTTAATTACTAATCACTTGTCATCCATTTACCATTTCATAAGTAAAAATGTTAGAGTGAGAAAGACTCACCTTTATCACAGCTAGAGACCACTACGACACACAATAACGATTCCAAAGGCATGGCAAGCACGATACAGCATGACTTTTGATTTTAATGAATAGAGATAGATATTGATCTTGTATACAACAAATAAACAAGACAATATAAACATATGTATTCAATACAAAATACATTGAAACAATTGGAAATTTAAAATTAACAAAGAACAAAATGGTTTGACCTTGCTTTAACCACTCAAGTGCTCGGCCATGTCATCAATTTGGGTCGGCCATAGTGATGCTATAGACTCGGGTATGTATCACATATGCATGGCTAGAAGTGGATGGTGAAGTATAGGAGTTACAACATAGGGAAAATCAAAGGACAAGGAAAAAGAGAAAGGGTTTGGTCCATACTAGGCTCGGCCTGGTCAACATTGGGCTCGGCCATGGTGAGGTACAGGTCTGGTCAGATCTGAAGTTGCGGCCAGAGGTGGTGTACTTGCTGGTGGTGGTGTCTATGGTGGTGGTCGAGGCAAATTATGAAGGGTATGGTGAAAACAATGGTCGGCTATGCAATGTTTTAAGGAGTTTTTTGCAATTTTTTGTGGTGTTTTGGTCATGGAGCAAGGCACAGCCCTATCTGATATGAAGGCTAGGTGTTTGGCAGAGGATGATGAAGAGGAGGAGATGGTGGTGGTCGGTGGAGCTGAGGGTGGTAGAGGCTAGGCCGAGCAAAGCTTTGAAAAGGAGCAAAGGCAAAATCATTGAAAATGAAGAGGAAAAGTAAAAATGAAAGAAGCCATTACTAAAAAATTCTTTTGGCCGTGAGTTTTGAAATGATGAGAAGTTTTCTCACGTGAATTAGTAAATGGAAGTCACGGCTAACAAAGACAAATGTACGGCCAAAGCAAGGCAAGTGAAAAGCCAAAGGAAAATGAAAAGACAAGTAAATGAAAAGACAAAAGAAAATGAAAGGCCTTGACTCTTTGAATTTCTAATTTCTTTTAATCAAAATAAACAAAATAAAATTCAGTAAATAAAAATAAAAGACAAACAAAATAAAGTGAAAAGAAAATAAACAATTATTCTTAGGAAAAATAAGAAGTAAATAAAGAAAATAGTTTATTATATTGAAACAAGACTTTAAAATTGTAAAAAAAATAAAATAAACATGTGAAAATTATAACTACACTTTAAATTTTTTTAAATAAAATTATATACATAGCATGTCATGTTACACATATATACACAAATTAGAACATGATATGACAAACAAAAATATTATTTATATAAATTGAAATAAACAATTGTGTTAAATAAAACAATTTACATACAATGGTTTAAAAAGCATAACTTTCACAATATTAATCGGATTTCAATGAAATAAAAAACAGTATACCTAAAATTTTATTTACTTTCATAATAAAAGATAAAATTCAAAAATTTAAATTTTAAAATTTTAAATTAAAAGTCAAAGTTTGACCATATTGACCAAAATTCACATTTCTGGAAAATATTCTATCTATTCATGTTTGGAATTATAATTCACATAAAAATCAAAATTTATATTTAAAATAACAAATTTTATTCATTTTAATAAATAAAATAAAGTTTCTAAATCAGGAATTTCAATTAAAACAATTAAAATAATCACAAAATACAAGGTTGTTACACTCTCCCCCACTCAAAACTTTTCATCCCCGAAAAGGAATGAGGTATGAGAAAAAACAGAAAAAGATAGAATGAAATAGGATTAAGACGAGAAGACAAGAATATAAAATTTTATACCTGATAATTGTTGTTATGGGTAAGTTTAACATGGTGGAGATGATCTTCCCAAGTCCTCCAGAATCAAGAACATAAGCACACAAAAAAATCTTCAAGTATCTGATTCACCCTTTCCGCTTGACCGACGGTCTGTGGATGGCAAGCAGTGCTCAGATTCGAAAATGAGTACCAAAGATTATTAAAGATTATAAAAAGATTTCTAAACAGACTGATATAAGCAATAACCTTCCCATTCTGTAGCAAGATAAGGGAAATAAGGGCAACCAAAAGATAGTTTGAAAACAAAATAAGATAATAAATTTGAAACCATGAAAATTTCAACTTAAATTGAAAATTAATTTTACATAAGTTAAATAAATCCATCTCTAATTTCATTATCATATCATCCAATTATCTTAAATTAACAATCTCAAAAATCATGGATTTGAAAAAAAACATTTGTTATACTCATAATGTACTCAATAAATTTAATTCTTCTTTATTCCTAATTATAATTAAATTTATTCCTCTCTGTAATTAAATTTATTCCTCTCAATATATTTTATCACCTATGTTAAATATATTTATACTTACTATAACTACTTTAAATTTATTCTTAGTTCCTTTAACATCATTTTATATTGTAAATTATTCCATTACCCTTTTTCTCTATTTACCTCTGTTAATCTTTTTATAACTGAAATTTAAATGTATAACATTTATTAGAACCTCTCAAATTTTATTTATAAAATCCTTTTATATTGTATATTATCCAATTACATATTCAACTTCTGAAAATTAAGGTAAGTTATATTGGAATGAAATTATGTATTATATAAATAAAACATTCTAATTTTATCATTTCAAGCTTGAATATTTATCCAAATCTTGAAATTATACTTGAAATTATCCTTCAAGATAAATTTTAGGAATTAAATTTCCAATAAATTCCAAACTGTTTAGAGATAAATAAATGCACATATACTATATATATATATATATATATATATATATATATATATCCATTCAAATTTAAATCATATATCGGCACATTTTATAAATCCAATCTTATTTTAGAAATTCAAATCAATTAAATTCCCGAAAACAAAACTGTAGCAAGACTAGAGAACGGTCTCTTCACTTCAAAACTCGAAAATGAATGTCGATGATGCTGCAGTCATCACCGAAGTTATTTTCTAGCGACAAAGAGAAGAGCACTAGTTTTAAAACTTTAAAATTCTTTGGAAACAAATTTCTATTCGAAAATACTTTATATAATATATCCAAACTTTAAATACAAGGCTTGAAATCCATCGGAAATTAAATTCTCAAATTCTTGTTTTAAATTCATTTTAAATTTCCAAATAAATTTATAACCATGTTTATAGTTCAATTATTTATATATTGAACAAGAGATAATGATATATAAAATCAAATATTATTTCTTAACAACCAATTCAATAAAATCCAGAAATTTTATAATATGGTTACAAAATTTATTTCATTACTAAATTTGAAAAAACATATTGTTTCAATTTGCTCTATTCAAGTGTTTTGGAAATCTTATCGATAGCGTTGATCAGACGAATCGATCGAAAACCCAAATCAACATCAACAACTCAAACAACACAATATATAAAACATTTTAAATATTAGTTTACAAATACACTTCAAGAATGTTTTGAAGATAAGTTAGAAACAAAGATGAGATGATTAAATAACAGAATAGGAAGATGGATAAGCTTATATAAATCGCAGGCAACCTTAACTTTGTCAATCGTGACTTAAAGAGTAAGATCGATGTGGATTTCTGGGGAAATCAACATTCGATCTCAAGAGACAGAATTTGGGATAATAAGAGATACTAGCATCTAAACCGAGGATATAAAATCTTTGGTAAATCGATGCCGTTGTAAAGGAGTTTCACCCCTTTACAAATCAATTTGAGATTGGTGGGACCGCCGACTCATTATAAAGATTATTTGAAGTGGAGTTATGAGATACTCCAGAATCAAAAGAAGACGAATAGTGAGAGGCACAAGTAGATTTTGGAACCGTAGGAAATGTTCTAAAATTCAAAGGAATCGAGTCAAAAAGGAAGAGATTGAAACTCGAATGAAAGTGATTCTGTAATTAAATCTAATCCATATGCTGAGTTTTGCCTAAAACCGAAGCTTTGATACCACATGTAACGACCCGATATTTTCAACCATTCGCATCCGCACATGTCGGACTTGAATTGCTCAAAATACCGCGTTGTAAATAAAATTTGGAAAATCTCAGAATATACAGTATATAAATAATTCACAGATCACAGACACAGAGTAAATAATAATGCAGCGGAAGTAAAAGAGATAGTAGTTCATGAAGCTACTATATATAAGATACATTAGAGTTAAATAAGATACAACAGAAGAGTAACAAGATACATCAAATCAGAATACATCACTGAAATCACTAAATACTGAAAGCAAAATAGATGGCTGGATCTTCAAGAAAAGATCCAACTCCGAAGGTGAGTCTTGAATGCTGAATCACTCAGTCTAACCCGAGCATAAAGCAAAACACAAAACACTCGAGTCAGAACATAAATACTTATGAACTGTAAATCAACTCAAGTGAACAGTAACAAAAATGCATCAACGCTTGGGATCGCCCATCCATTAAGGATCCGTTAAACTATTTACTATGTAGTAATATTTCATTATTATAATAATGTCTATAGTAAAATAAACTTACTTTAAAATAGCGTTAAGGAGTGACCCAATATTCCCCTTAACACGTAATAGTGTCAATAGTCTATACAGTACCTGCATATCTCCTGATCGGGAGACTATGAGAAGATACTCCATAGGTACGACACAAATCAAACTCGTAGTAAAGGTCGCTATGGTAGGTGACATGGCACACAAGGCAATGCCAGGGTAGATATACCAATTACGCACACGGGATGGTGGTAACGTAGCAGCCACTATGCCCATCTCGGAACACACTCCCAATCAAAATCGGAGGATGGCCATCAAATCAACCACAAGTAAGAGTATAGTATCGAAGAAGTGCGTCCGACCAGAGGAGCTACCCCTTTTGGCTCGAGATCGCTCCTGTTTTAGCCACCATTAGCCAACTCACGGGAGTCGGGTCCACGTAAATATACCTCAATAGGATCGTCGCCACCATCCGACTTGATTCTGGAATCTCGACCGCATACACAGTTGTTAACGTGGTTTTCGTAGTTAGCAGAGAGTATGACAACTTCTGATCCCGGTCTCTTTAACAACCAAATATTATTATAACGCCGTGGTCATTTCAAAATAGTTTATACTTCAAAAATCAAATCATTCCATTTCAAACTATATTCCTTTCAAAATAGTTTTATATTTCGAAACCAAAACCATTCTTATTTCAAAACTATATCCAAATCAATACGATATCATTTCCACTTCAAACATATATTCACCTTTCAAAAATCATAATACTTTCAAAGTTATAACTCTTTTGAAACCAAAATACTTGAAATCATTACACTTTGAAAATCATAACATTTCGAAATCATACACTTGAAATTTTCAAATTTCCAATTTAATTCAATTCAAACCATCAGTTTCAATTCAATTCAGTTTCCCAACAAACCACTTCAAATCTTATCAATTTTAAAATACAAATTTAATCCATAAATAAACTATTCAATTTTTAATATATTTCAAAGCTTTAATATCCCATATTTCAAAACTAAATTTTATAATTTCATATAGCTCTGATTTAACTTCATTATTACCTAGTTTTGAAATATTCATTTCATAAATCCAATATCATTTAAATAAACCAAAATTACAAGTATACCAAATATACTTTCATAATAATATAAACTTCAAATATTCATTTATCAAATAGATCAAAATCAAATATCATTCCAAATTTACATTCTTTACCAAAATAAAAATTATGTCATTCAAAACCATTTCAAAATCATTTCCTTTCAAATCCTTTATAAGTTCATTATCATTCATTAATTCAAATATTCAATTTAAAATCAAATATGCCATTCATTTATTATTTCAAATATCATTACAAAACACATTTCAAAATTTCATTCAAAAATTCATTTATCTCATTTCATTTCATTCAAATTAACACATAACCAAGTAAACCTTATTTAAATTCAAATTTAATTTAAATTCCCTAAAAATTCAAATTTAAATATTAAAATATATCCATAACTCCTAAATTTTCATAAATAATCATTTTCAAAAGTTAAATCATTTAACACTTTAAACTATAACTCAAACAGTGCTAAAATCTATAACATTTCAAAACATTGTCAAATTATAGCAACGAAAGCATTTATAAAGTGTTATGGTAGATATTTAATTTCCAAAATAGTTCAGTTGAGAAACAAAAGCATTTATAAATACCATAATAGATATTTAGTTATTTCAAACATAGTTAAATTCAAAAACAACAGCACTTAAAAATGCTGTCATAAGACCACAGCATTTTTTGGAAATGCTATTAATAAAATTCCAGATTTTATTATAACTTTAAAAACATTAACACTCTAAATTTTTGTTATTTTAAACTTATAAATCATTTTTCTAGACTTCAAAATTTCACATTTAAATCATTTTAACATATAATTTATCACAACAAAATTTTGTAATCAAATATCCAATTTAAAACTCAAATCATTTGTTAAGTCAAAATTTCACTGTTTATTAACTTGCAAATTTAACAAAAATTTAACATTTTACTTCAAATATCTTTTCAAAACTTTAAATTTAATTTCCATTATTTACTTACATTTTTAAAATAAAATTTAAAGTCAAAAATCACATTTACTTCAAATTTACATACTTAAATTCACAAATTCAAAACTTAATATTTAGCTTTCTCAAAACCATAATATATATATATATATATATTCAAAATTTCATACTTTAAAAATACATATCTTAAGAAAAATCATTCCAAAATATACCATGGGTTCTGTATATAATTTTTTATCTAGGTCAAATGATACAGATATGTATCATTTCAATCCGCAGTTTAAAAAGAAAACCCGGGTTCTATCATTTCAAACTCGCAATCCCAAGTTAAATAAAAATACAATAAAAATCACTTGAGTCTATCATTTCAGATCATAATGATTTTTCCCTATTCTAATGTCCGTTCGGGTATGTATCACTTCAACCCATAGTGATTCTATTCTAACAAGGAACTTGCAGTGTGAACATATGCATAAACAATACAAACAAATACACTAACATGTCAATGTCACAATATACTGTCATATATCATATGTCAGGTGATAATTAACAAAGTTAACATGGCAATAACATGGAATAACATATCATATAATCATCATTAACTTGGATAACATTTTAATTACTAATCACTTGTCATCCATTTACCATTTCATAAGTAAAAATGTCAGAGTGAGAAGGACTCACCTTTATCAAAGCTAGAGACCACTACGACACACAAGAACGATTCCAAAGTCACTACAAGCATGATACAACACGACTTTTGATTCGAAAGAATAGAGAGCCTTGATATTGATCTTGTATACAACAAATAAACAAGACAATATAAACATATGTATTCAATACAAAATACATCGAAACAATTGGAAATTTAAAATTAACAAAGAATAAATTGGTTTGACCTTGCTTTAACCACTCAAGTGCTCGGCCATGTGATCAATTTGGCTCAGCCATAGTGATGCTATAGACTTGGGTATGCATCACATATGCACGGCTAGAGGTGGATGGTGAAGTATAGGAGTTACAACATAGGGAAAATCAAAGGACAAGGCAAAAGAGAAGGGTTTGGTGCATACTAGGCTCGGCCTGGTCAACATTGGGCTCGGCCATGGTCAGGCACACGTCTGGTCAGATCTGAAGTTGTGGCCAGAGGTGGCATACTTGCTGGTGGTGGTGTCTATGGTAGTGGCTGAGGAAAACTATGAAGGGTATGGTGAAAACTATGGTCGGCAATGCAATGTTTTTAAAGAGTTTTTTTTGCAACTTTTTGTGGTGTTTTGGTCATGGATCAAGGCACGGCCAGATCTTATCTGAAGGGTAGGTGTTTGGCAGAGGATGATGAAGAGGAGGAGATGGTGGTGGTCGGTGGAGCTGAGGGTGGTAGAGGCTAGGCCGAGCAAAGCTTTGAAAAGGAGTAAAGGCAAAATCATTGAAAATAAAGAGGAAAAGTAAAAATGGAAGAAGCCATTACCAAAAATTTCTTTTGGCCGTGAGTTTTGAAACGATGAGAAATTTTTCTCACATGAATTAGTAAATGGAAGTCACGGCTAACAAAGAGAAATGTACGGCTAAAGCAAGGCAAGTGAAAAGCCAAAGGAAAATGAAAAGACAAGTAAATGAAAAGACACAAGAAAATGAAAGGCCTTGACTCTTTGAATTTCTAATTTCTTTTAATCAAAATAAACAAAATAAAATTCAGTAAATAAAAATAAAAGACAAACAAAATAAAGTGAAAAAGAAAATAAACAATTATTCTTAGGAAAAATAAAAGGTAAATAAAGAAAATAGTTTATTATATTGAAACAAGACTTTAAAATTGTAAACAAAATAAAATAAACATTTGAAAATTATAACTACACTTTTTAAATGTTTTAAAATAAAATTATATACATAGCATGTCATGTTACACATATATACACAAATTAGAACATGATATGACAAACAAAAATATTATTTATATAAATTAAAATAAACAATTTTGTTAAATAAAACAATTTACATACAATGGTTTAAAAGGAATAACTTTCATAATATTAATCAGATTTCAACGAAATGAAAAATAGTATACTTAAAATTTTATTTACTTTCATAATAAAAGATAAAACTCAAAATTTTAAATTTTAAATTAAAAGTCAAAGTTTGACCATATTGACCAAAATTCACATTTCTGAAAAATATTCTATTTATTTATGTTTGGAAATATAATTCACATAAAAATCAAAATTTGTATTTAAAATAACAAATTTTATTTATTTTAATAAATAAAATAAAGTTTTTAAATCAGGAATTTCAATTAAAATAATTTAAATATACAATTAAAATAATCATAAAATACAGGGTTGTTACATCTTCCTTATTTGAGACATGCTCCACTCCTACAGCTTCTTCCAAGGATGACATAACATTGAATCTGTTATGATCACTATCATCACACAGTATGACATTACCCTGGGAAAACTGGGGTTTTTCTATTTTATTCTTCGAAGTAAATTCCTCATCCTCATGTGGTTATCAGGTTGTACAACGCCTTCACCCATTGGTAATGTACTACCAGACTTATTGTTCACACCCTATTATTTTGTTTCTCACTAACCTTGTACATATGTTTTCTCCTTGCAACCTTTTGCCATTGATGTTTTCTTGTGTTGTTGACCCCTTTTGGAGTATTACTTTCTTCTACTTCTTGTCTAGGATAATCACCTCATGCTCATTTATTTTGGTCTCCATAGGCACATGCTCATGCCTCAAATCACACACTTTAGTCTTGTGACAAAAAACCTTGCAATGTGAACAGATTTCAGGCTTCCATAAGTAATTAACATGAACCACCTGTTCACTCCCATCCATAAGCTTGACTGGGAACCTCTCAACCATTTCATTATCTGGTGTTACTTTAACTAGGCATCTGGCATAGTAGATTCTTTCAAGATTTTCAGTTGATTCATTAAGACAGAGTGATTTCCTAATTCTTATAGCCAACCAATTTATGCCAAGATGTGACCAGGCGAAAATTGGAATGTTTGAGAGCTGTAACCAGAATGGAACGGCTCTAACTTTACCTCTGACATTCCAATCCCAGGAGTCCATTCTTGTATGACGAATATCTTGTTCCCCATGAATATTGGGTCACTTCTTAGAATTCTGGTTCTGCCTTCAACACATGAAAGTTGGAAAAGGTATAAGACTCCGTCAAATTTAACTTTAACAAAACCCTTCAACTTTCAGAACTTTTTAAGGTTCACAACAACGGTTGTAAAGGAAAGAGGCTTGTCTAAGAAGAAGCCAACAATATGGTCTTTCCAAATGGCAGTGCCAGCTGCCAAGACTTCAAACGGCGGAACCATAGCTTCGCCGATGAATTCGAGGTTCATAGAGGTCGGAGAATAAGCTCTAGCATTACGGGGTTTGGTTTTGAAAAGGTTTGACCAGGCAGGGGCAGTCTGGTTGGAAACGATGTCGGGCTGAGGGACAGGAGATAAAGGAGGAGGAGGAAGAAAAGAAGGGCAGTAAGTATGGTTGGTGGCGATGAATGATTCGGGGACCAAGGATGGGGGAATGGCCTGCTTAGGTTAGTCAGGTGGCATGGGTTGATCAGGAGGCATGGGGCACAGAAGGACGGGAATGATGGGAAAGGTCAAAGGAGCAGGTAAGGCGGGAAAACGGATGTCATGAAAAGAAAGTTTGAAGTGAAGTGAGCCCAAAGATTATCCCCAATACAAAGGCACAAATTGATTTTTTGTTTTGGGCTAATTTTCAAAATTTGTTCAAAAATTTAAAAGATATATTGAATTTAAATATTAAATTTAAAATATGAAAAGGAAACTATAGAAACATTATAAAATGCATTTAAAATTTTCAAAATTGTTTTGAGATAATGAATAATTAATTTTGAAACTTTGAAACTTAAATGTAATTAATGCGATTAAGTAAATTTAATTAAATAACTAATTAAAAGTTGACTAATTAAAACATATATATTGTTATATGCGTATAACTATAATTGTTGTAGTTATTTATTTATCTTAAAATAATTTATGATAAATTAATTTAAAATTTCAAATTAATTCAAATATTTAATTAAATAAAATTTATTAAATAAAATTTATTAAAAGTTGAATAATTAAATAAACTATAAATATTATAGTTGATTAACTATCTTAAATAGTTTAAGAAGAGTGATAAATTAAAATAAAATAAAATAATTAATTATGATTAATTCATAAGAATTAAAATTAATTAAATAAGATTTAATTAATCAGGTATAGGTATATATTAGATAAATGAATTAAATTATAAATTTGATAAGTAAGTTAATACTTATATAATTATGTATGTATAAAATTAAGTGGAACTGTAAAGAAACCCTAATTAGATTTAAGGAATAAGTATATGTGTTTGTGTGTGTGTGTAGTTCGTATACTGTGATTTCAAATATGTTTGATTTTAGATATGTTTGATACTTAAGTCGATATCCCTTAATATATGTATGTTAAAAATTATGAAACCTTAATATATAAGTTGTCCTCTACCATTTTTGTATTAAAAGATTACTTACATACTCTTTAGTTGTTGATATTCCTCAAACTAAAGATGTTATATGTAGTACTCTTAATATATTAACTAGACGAGGTAAGATACTAGTATGTATCTATTGATATTCCTCAAGGTACATGCATTATACATAGACCATCGTGAAATTGTAGGTATGAGTGAATAATCCCTTTCGATTTGTTGATATTTCTAGTTGAGATGAGATTTGGCCAAGGACCATGTGTTATGAGCTGTATTTGATGTAACCGATCAAAGTTATCCATCGTTTGCAGACCTAAGATTTTCTAATATTCCTTAAGGTCAGAATTCCAAGGCAAGCAAGTCTCAATGCCCACTAGAGAAATTAAAAGATTTCTATGTTTTTCTTAAGGTTTTGAGAAATAAAAAAATCTAGTGGGGCCTTATTAGGAAAACAAAATGGCAATGGTTAACGTTTCTAATATTGTAAGAACATTTGCTATATAATGTTAAATAATGTACATTGAAAAATTTATGCTACTAATAAATTAGATAAATGTTTTATAGCTAAGATATACAAATGAACTAAATTAAAGATTGATAAAGAAATATAAAATATGCTTACCTTTGAATCCTTTGGCATATTGTTGCTTTAAGACCCATGCAAGAGCCAATTTGTAAAATCACTAAAACATTCATGCCTCGATCACCTAATTTTTATTCATAAAAGACTATGTATTGTATTTTATGAATGTCAAACATTTCACAAGAATATGGATATTAAATCCATATTAATCACATATAAATATTATGGGTGAACGGTCGTGGTTCACAATATATGAAACTGTAATGAAATTAGTTTTGTGGAAATAAGCAAATAAACCATAATGCAAAATCATATATTCAATATAGTTGATTACAATAAGGATCTCCTTAAATGATTTGACTATTTTGGAAAGTAAAGTGAATGTGTGAGAGCGGATGTAACATAGGCACGGTTGGGCTAAAAAGAGTGGATGATCACTTCTGCTTCATAAAGGGACATCGAAAATGAGAATTGTATGAATACTAAAAGATACTTAAATATGAAATGACAAATTTGATTTGTATTACAATTGTGTTATAATATATAAAATTGTTTCCTATAATGGTTATTTGAATGAGTTTAAGATATTTGATCAAAAATTCTCGGCTGTAAATTAGTTATAGTAAAAGAAATAAATAGCTCATAGTAAGTATTTAAATTACCTTGATATTTCATATGGTGGGGGCATGTCATATAATATTTAACAGTGGATGCATCAAGATGCGAATAATTATTATCTTAAATATACCAAACACTATTTATAAAATAATAACTATTTTCAGTATTGATTGAAAATAAATACAGTTTTATTTTTTTAATATTCGTTATGGAATAATCCATTAGAATAACCGTATTTGTTGCATTAGCTACATAAAATGTAAGTATCTAAAAATTTAAAAATTATTTTGGGGATTATGGGCTAAGTCATATCTTGGAGAATATTTCTTTAAACCATATGATTATGAATCATATGGTACTGATGAATTATATCTAAGAATATTAAAGGAAAAGTACTCATTTAGTGGAAGCGACAAAAGAGTAAGTGAACTCTTTTGATTGATACATAAAGATGTATGTAGTAAAAGTCTAATGAAACTAAAATTGATCCACCTACTTTGTTTAATCGCAAACTAATTATCATCGAAATGAACGTGTGTATTTACTACACAAGCAATGTTTTTGAGATAAGTTCATTGGATATAGAATAGAAGTAGAAAATATAACATGCAGAGGAATAAAATAATTCGATTTGATCGAATAAGTGAGTATATTGAAAAGGGTTCCCAATTTACCTAAAATGAGTAAGATTCTATCTCCTAATCACTCCTTTGGATGATAAGTTATGGTGTCAATGTAACAATCCACACCTCCGGATACACCGATCCAAAGCCTATGGTGATTTTCGGACTCGCATCGTGCCAGGAAATGCGAGCTGTTGGTTTTCAATTCATTATAGGATGTGATTATATGGATCAAAATCTAAAACCTTCTACACTTTCAGATCTCACAACGAAAGGTGCTAAAGTATAAATACAGAGAATAATCATCTCAAAAAATATCCGAGGAAACAGAAGCTCAAAATCTATATAGTCAAAGTACAGAGTTTAGAAATTAGCAACATATAGTCTGGTAAGTGCTAAATACGAAAAACAGTTACATGGAGAGTGATGAAGATAATATGTTGTGCCAACGCTAGGATTAATCCTCCATGTACTAGAACTGGGCTAATCACTTATTGTTGCTTTCCTCTTATGGTTGGGGGAAAAGGAAAGGAGTGGAGTAGACAAAAGCCTAGTGACTGAGTTGCATCATTAATATTTGGTGATCACATGCAATTGACTTAATTTTTAATATATGTGACCTAGGATGTTAAACTTGTGTTTGAGAATTACCTACTAGGGTTAGTCTTATAGACTTAAGGAATATAGCTCTAAATACACCTTCACCCAAACATCTTGTGAAGGCTTACACTTAGGGTCGAATAACTAATCAAACCTCAAATCAACAATGGATTGGACAGATAACCTCTAAGACAACTTCTAACATAAGATCGCATACAATATCACCCTTGGGACTACATTACTCAAACTATGACTACAACGTATCGTACTTATGCATTAAGAGCAGCCCATAATGCCGACTAATGCGAATGATGTCTTAGGGTCCACTGCACCCACGTCCAATCTCAAATGGTAACGCCACTTGTTGCACCATGTTGGTCATCCAACAAAATCGTGACATCCTAATTGCTGTATGCACTGAGGAGCCTTCCATTAGTGCCATGACCTATACCGCATCAAGCATCTGATAATAATGTTGCACGTATGTCGTGGAACCTCTTTATGAGTGCTTCACGATCGAACCGCCTAATATCGAATATCAAATTCGTCGAATGAATAGTGTCTACGCCTAATTGCACCCGTACACATTAACCTAGTCCCGTAACATCAAAGAGCCAAGGATTTAGGGAACTAATTTCCAATACGCATTTTATATAATGTAGTAATATGTATGTGTATATATATATATATATATATATATATATATATATATATATATATGTACCGACCCGGAATTTTGAGCAATATCAATTTAATAATCTTTGATAATAATTAAATTGATTTGATCATTTTATATTATAAATTGACAAGTTAAATTTATTTTAAAGATTGATAATAATAATAATTTGTTAATATCTATTAATATTTTTCTTTGCAATATAAATAAGCAAGATTAAATTCTTTTGAAGTTTATAATAATTTGATTTGGAAATATTCATAAGAAGTTTTAATGCAATAAAACTTTATATTCAAATTGTAATATATATGAATGTATATATTGTGATATGATATTTGTTTTAAATTTTAATTTGAAAATTAACAAATTTAATATTAGAATGTTTTCTATTTGAAATGTGTATATATATATATATTTGTATATATATATTTGAAATAGGAATTTTATTTAACCTGAATTTAATAAGTGTTTTCAAACTTTAATAAATATATTTAGTTTTGAAATTAGAAATGATAATTTGATTTAATGTCTTTGAAATGATATTTGAAATTTAATTTTTAAATAATAAAGTTAATTTCTTATTTTATAAACATATATTTTAGCTTTTGTTTTTAATAAGATAAATTGTTTTAAAATTTCTATATAAAGAATTAAAATAGAAGTTTCAAGCATATAAACATTAAATTGAATTTAAAATGTAAGTTACTTGTTCATATGAATATTACATAATAAATAAATAATTAAGCCTTAAAATGCATTACATATATATTCACCTTTCATGTAAAATTTAAAATAAATTATAAAATAAAAATAAAAATAACACTTGTAAACATTATAGGATATGTAAGGACATTTGTAAACATAGGTGTTAGTAAATTAGAGTTTCTTTGTGACAAATGTCTCTTTCATTTGTAATAATAAAATTTAAAATCTAAATTTGTAAAATAAGAAAGAAGAAAAATCTACTCTTGAAAACTTCAGCTGAAAAACATTTTCTTCAAACTCAAACTTAATCAAAACTAAAAAGGGAAAATGTAAACAAAAACAAAACAAAGTTCAAATTCTGGAATCTGTAAAGAAATCTGAATGAAAAGAAGGAAGAAGCAAAATCTGGATATTCAAATCAAATGCAAAATCACCTTCAAAATTTATCAAGCAACTCAGAAATCAACTGCAAGTAGATTGATTTCAACATGCAAGAGCTGGAAATTAATCATCTCTTCAACATGCAAAAGGAAATCAAAAATCTGGAAACATGCAGCTCTGTCTTCTGCAAACTCCAGGCGAGTAAATGAATTTAAAAACAGTTTAAAACTCTGGATTTCAAGTTGTTTTTGTGAATGAATATTGTGATATTACCTGAATACTTCAGTTAATGTTGAATGCATGTTGGATTTATGATATTTGATTGCCTGTATAATGCTTCTTTAGTATCTGTAAAGAACAAGTTTACAATTTCATAAATAAAATCCAATAACTTGATTTTTAAATTTGAATTAGACTTTGAATTGTAAATAAAAGTTGTTTGAAATCAAGTAGGCTATCATCTAAAAATAATTTTAGGTTTTTAAAATGGATAGTTAGCTTAAAAACTTTGAATTTACAGTAAATTGGTAAATGGGGTCAAAAATTTATTAAATCAATTTTGAGTTTTGATTGCATGTATGAAATAGCAATTGGAAATTATGAATTTTAGTGTGATTACCATAATTTTTAATTTGGAAATTTGTGAGGTATCTGTGTTAATCAGTTTTGGGGTTTTTGGCCGATTCTTGGTGAACGGCGATGAACTAGGTTTCGGGATTGAGCATGAAGGTGAAGGGGGCAATGGGGATCATAGGAAAAATGAGATTTGATTTTATTAGGGATGAAGTTGGCCGAGAATGGAGTGAGTAGGGTTTAGTTTACTGTAGGAACCGTAGTTGTTCTTTTGGGCTTTGCTTCAACGTGGGGATACCGGAGGTTATCGCGAACGTTGCCAAGGATCCAGGGGATTGTGGGGAAGCTACGGAGGTGGTGGCATGGTCTCCGGTGAAGGGGATGGTCGGCGGTGGTTGGAATTGAGGATGGGTTTTCTGAGCAGTTTGGGATGGAGGGCTTTATTTCAATTTTCAATCGAAATATTTTTTTCTGGGTGTTGCATAAGGATGTGGTGGTCGAGTGCGACCTGGGGATGATCGGAGTGGTGATCGCCGTTGGTCAATTGCGCCGTGCACGTTCATGTGCATGTTTATAGGTTACTGCAAAAGTTCTGAGGGAGAAGAAGGTGGAAGACTCGAAGATGGCATCGGGTTTTTGGCGTGCTGACTCGAAGCAGGCTTGGGTGGGGTGGAACTCGGAGTTAGCGTGTTTCTTTCTCATGGTAGGCACGGGTTTTAGCAGGGTTTACTCGAGTATTTAGGTATTCAGGTTTTAGTACAGAAGTTAGATATGATTAATACAAAGAATATTTGTTTTTAGAAATAAAGTCTTTAAAACAAAGGTTGAACAAGTTTCAAATTAAAATTGTTTCAAAGTTATGTTTTTAACAAGTTTATATATTTTAAAATATGGGAGTTTTAAAATAAAATAAGTGGATTTGAAATAAGTTTATATTAAACTTTATTAAATAAATTTGGAAAGGTTTTTAAAGACTTAAAAGTTCAATTGAAAATATGTTTAAATTTTATTGATTTCTAAATATTATATTTTATATAAATAAAGTTTAATGATTTAGAATTTGATAATCAATTGTAATAAAGATTATCTTTAGTTATTTTTAATTTGATTTAATTAAAGATAATTAAATTTGTAAAGATAATTGAGATAATTAAATCATTTTTAATTATCAAGTTTTATTTGTCCATAAATGATTTAATTAAGATGATGTTTTCTAAATCAAGAACCATTATTATATAAGAAGTTAAGAATCATTTAATTAAATTTAAATGATTAAGTTAAATAGTTAATTAAGTAATTAACTTGTGATTAATTAAGATAATCACTTATGAGTTAATTTAATATAGTTACTTGGGAAAGTAATTGAAATAATTAAGTGATTAATTACTAGAGGTAATTAAGTAAAGGATAATTACTTCATGAAAAGTAATTAAGTAAATGTGATTAAGGATTAATCACTTGAGTTATTAATTAAAGAATTAATTAATAATTAATTAAAGGTTTAAATTATTTGATTAATGATTTATTTATAAAAGGATTAAAGGTAATTAATTAAGTGATTAATTACTAGTTAAAATAATTAATAAGGAAAGAAATTTAATTAATGAAGTAATCTTTAATTAATGAAAATAATTAATTAATTATTAATTAATAATTTGAGAATAATTAGTTTATAATTAAGTCTTAATTAGTAAATGAAATTAAAGTAATTAATCAAAGGTGATTAATTAAAAAGTAATTAATTAAGTATGATTAATTAAGAGTAATTAATCAAGTGTGATTAATTAAAAGTGATTAATCAGGTGTAATTAATTAAAGGAAATTAAGGAATAATTATCAGGATAATTAAAGAATAATTAATCAAGTATGATTAATTTTAAAAGGTAATTAAGAGGTAATTACTTAGTTTAATTTGAAAGTAATTAATCATGATGATTAATTAATATGAATTACTTAAAGTAATTAAGTGATAATTAATCAGGGAAGATTAATTGAAAAGGAATTAAGTGATGATAGTTAATTAATTAAATTGTAATTAATTAATGAATAGTAAATGGATTGAAGATAATCCAAGTATTTAATTTAAGGATTAATTAAATTAATCAAGTTTGAATCAAACTTGTTTATGAATGATTAATGATTGGATGATATATATTATTGGATGAGTTAATGATATTGGCTGTTGTTGGATGAAATTGATTAATGGGTGATGATGTGAATATGCTATATCTGAATGTGATATATATGCTGCTTTGTGATATGTATAGATGCATGTGATAATAGATGCTTATCTATCTGTGTAATAGAATACATCCATTTATATTAAGTGATGTTTTTAAATATCTATTGTTTAAATCCCTTAAGTATAACTTGGACATTAAAATGGCGTTTGGTTTCGGTGAGACCAGGATCGGGTTTCCATATTTGGATATCCGAAAACCACACCGTTTCCAATTAAACGTTTGGTCGTTAATCCAAGCGGAGCAAGTGAAGACTCGAGGTGTAAGGGCTATATGTCAGTATAACTCTGTGGGTGATTCCGTAATGAGTTTGACGGAATAGTGCTTATAGATTCGAGATGGAGATTCAGAGTGCAAGGGCTATGGTCGTTGACTCTGAGGGTGATTCCAAAATGAGTGCAACGAGATAGTGCCTTCGGTTTCGTTCGAACCCGGAACGAACTTGTATGGATTGAATGCTTTCAGCACATCGTCAGGCGGACGATGAGCATTCTAAGATAATTGGTCCTAAAAAGGTAATCGCAACCTCAAGCCTCATCAACCGGGAATGGCTAAAACAGGGGAGGTGCAGCAAGGCTTCGTGGGTCGGTCCCACTGGAGAGCGAGATACATCCCTGTCTAGATGTCCCTTTTATTTCGGCTTTGTGGGCAGTTGGAACTGCAGCCAACTGCGGGGTGGTCTTGTTCGGGACTGTTCAGTAAGGAATGGTCCCGGCCTTGTGTTGCAGGGGATGAAGGGAGTAATCCTCGGTACGGTGATCTAGGCCACGTACTGTGACGGGCGGTACCCCAGTAGCCCTGCCATTGTTGGAAACCTATTTTCCCTACGAGACCCTACGGTTTTGTTTGTATTACCCACTTTTGTGGCCAGTAGCTGGAATTTAATCGTGTAACAATTTCGGCTATTTCATATTTATTTGAAAACCCTAGACACTATTATAATATCACTGGATTTCCTATCAAATGTTTTGGTTAGCGTAAGGTAAAAACTTTTCCATGTTTATGTGTGGGAAGTCTTACTTGATACCTTTCTTTTCAAAGGATTTTCTAAAGTTAAGCAATCTTAAACCGTTTACTCACACCAGACCCCTGTCTGACCCGAGTGTTTATTTTCTGTTTTATTAAACTCTTGGGTACTCATATTATGTATGAGTAGTCAAGTGATTCAGGTTATCTCTTGATGAATCTGGAGGAGCTATGGAGCAGGAGGCTTCAGCGTGTAGATATATAGTTAGAGTTTCCGTTGTGTTGATATTCTGTATGATGATCTTGCATTGTATTAGACAGAAATGTTATAACTGTCTAAATTTGAGATGTTTAGTTGTGTACTCTGATGTATATAATACTATGTATATGTTCTATATTATATTTAAATCGTTCCGCTGTGAGATTCTGATGTGTTGTTTCCTTTTCTTCTCTTTCTTTTCTTCTTCTATCCCTTTCTTTCTTAATTAGTGATGCGATTTTCCGGGAGTGGAAAGTCGGGTCGCTACAGCTGGTATCAGAGCAGTTAGGTTGAGTGAATACCTAGGCTCTGGAGTGGTGTCTATCTTGAGAGAGCGTACTTGTAATTTATATATATATATATATATATATATATATATATATATATATAACTACCTAATCTGTTGGGTTATCTGTTTGGATTTTCCAACATAGGTTATAAAAGGTAGATAAGGTAGGAGTGTGTGGAACACGACTACCACTAATGGAAGAGGTTATATGTGTTGTGGTTGGAGGTGTTTATCGATATTGTAGATCTAATACTATCTCGAATAAGCTGTGTAGATTGTAGAAAGGATTTCTTTGAGTCCGGAGGAAGTATTTTCAAGAATTGGAGTATATTCTTGGGTGTGAGGCAGATTTGCTCTCAAGTGAGCGGGATTTCCAAGAGTTGAGTTGTCCGCTGAGGAGAAGCAAGTGGTGGTATCTTGATAGCTTCAAGAAGGAGTATCTATATGATGGGATGCAGTTTCCATGGATGGTTCTGAAGATGTTTCTTTTGGAGCCAGATTAAGATGATATTGGAAGAGCATTGATGCCTACTGCAGTGAAGATTCGGATATTTAGAGGTTCTCTGGATCTCAAGTAAGGGTATCTTTTCTATATTAAAGTTTGAGACTAAGGTCGATGAGTTACCTCATTTCAGACATGGTCTCAATTGTTTTCTTTAAGAAGATAAGTGGTTGGTGTTTGGTTTGGAGCCGAGTTTCTTTGAGGAGATGTCTACTCGACTCAAGGATGTTTTAGTGGAATTGGGTGATAGTTTTGAGTCTCAGGAATTGGTGGTTAAGGAAGATCTTGTGGCTTAGCTGTATCATTGAAGTGAAGTTTGGAAGCAGCAGCATGGATCTGTTTCTTCGATGATTCAGTAATCTTTGGGGTTCTACTATCAGCATACCAGGCAGTAGTGAAGGCTTATTCTTTTCTTTGGAAGGCTCAGTAGAGCGAGATATTTGTTGGAAGTAATCTATCAGTTTCTGATAGGTAAGCCATTCTTGAAGATTGGTCTTGGATAGGAAAAGTTGTTCTAGTTGAGGAGATAGTTCTTTGGAATCAGAACTGAGTGGGATCGCAAAAGTGACTTGCGATTAGTTTGGGAATCCTTGAGTATTCTTTGGATTAAGATTGAGGCATCTCAAGTAGAGGTGAAAGCTATGAAAGTAGTAGGAGATTCTCTAGATGCTTTTTGAGGAAATCTGAGGTCTACCTGAATCGAAGATTGAGATTTCTTATCGACTTGGAATTCAGGAGTAATATTGATGATTCAACCATATAGTGGGATGACTCTTGGAGCGGGAAGAGTTTGGTGAGGCAGCTCATGATTCTTTGGATTGATCATCTTATTTTGAGTTGAGATTCTGTTGAGATGTTTTGACCAAGTGGAATGGTCACTAAGATTTTATGGATTGGATAAACTGTGTATGGAGAAAGATTTTTCTTGTATTCTTCGATGGCATTCTTATCTGCTCTAGATCAGAGTTGTGCAGCGGAAGCGAGTTGGCAATTATTCTAGTATGGGAGCAACCAGGAGTTGCAGTAAAGAAATTTCTACAGGAAATTCAAGTATGAAGGAATTTTCTGGATTTGAGGGTAGGGTTGTCAGGTGCAACTGTTTAGCTATTCTAGATAAGAGAGGTAGGTTTGAAGTCCATTGATGTTTGTGGTATAGAGTCGTGCTTTGGATTTCAGCAAATTATTTTCTGAGAGCCATTTTGTTGAGTAGAATTTGCAGATTTGGTTTGAATTGGTGCTGATGTTTCTTGAAGCAATCAGCAAGGGTTAGACTGATCAGGAATATTGGAGGTGACTCAGAGCATCTGAAGAGTTGTGCAGTTAGAGTTTGGATATTGATTTGGTTTTATCCGATCAAAGGGGATATAAGACTGGGTAAATCTGGAGAGCTAGCTCCAGAAGTATTTTGAGTTTTTCTGTGTTCTCTGAAGATTTAATTTTGATCTACAGGATGGAATTGCCAGTCCGGATAGCTGGAACTCATTATATTCCACATATCTCTGAGGAATATGCATATGATTCTTCGAGTGATAGAATCGGTAGTTAAGAAGGATTTGGTAGTTGGGCTGGTTTTGAGTGTAGTCTGAAATCTTGTTCAGATTTGAAGAATCAGATGAGGGAGTTCTTGGTTTTAGTAGTGTAGTTAATTAAGATTCTGTAGAGCGAGTATTCCAGTATAGATACCAGGAAAACTCTAGATAATATTAAGAAGTTCTATTCAGAATTTTTCTGGATAGATGAAATTATTTGTTTGAATTGGTTGCTATGATTGATTGTTTGATTGCTAATTTAAAATTAAATTCTTAAGCTGGGATATTAAATTATCTTTGCTTTTAAATTTCGAGGACGAAATTCTTTTAAGGGGGAAGGAATGTAACGACCTGTAATTTTGAGCAATATCAATTTAATAATCTTTGATAATAATTAAATTGATTTGATCATTTTATATTATAAATTGACAAGTTAAATTTATTTTAAAGATTGATAATAATAATTTGTTAATATATATTAATATTTTTCTTTGCAATATAAATAGGCAAGATTAAATTCTTTTGAAGTTTATAATAATTTGATTTGGAAATATTTATAAGAAGTTTTAATGCAATAAAATTTTATATTCAAATTGTAATATATATGAATGTATATATTGTGATTTGATATTTGTTTTAAAATTTAATTTGAAAATTAACAAATTTAATATTAGAATGTTTTCTATTTGAAATGTGTATATATATTTGTATAAATATATTTGAAATAGGAATTTTATTTAACCTGAATTTAATAAGTGTTTTCAAACTTTAATAAATATATTTAGTTTTGAAATTAGAAATGATAATTTGATTTAATGTCTTTGAAATGATATTTGAAATTTAAATTTTAAATAATAAAGTTAATTTCTTATTTTATAAACATATATTTTAGCTTTTGTTTTTAATAAGATAAATTGTTTTAAAATTTCTATATAAAGAATTAAAATAGAAGTTTCAAGCATATAAACATTAAATTGAATTTAAAATGTAAGTTACTTGTTCATATGAATATTACATAATAAATAAATAATTAAGCCTTAAAATACATTACATATATATTCACCTTTCATGTAAAATTTAAAATAAATTATAAAATAAAAATAAAAATAACACTTGTAAACATTATAGGATATGTAAGGACATTTGTAAACATAGGTGTTAGTAAATTAAAGTTTCTTTGTGACAAATGTCTCTTTAATTTGTAATAATAAAATTTAAAATCTAAATTTGTAAAATAAGAAAGAAGAAAAATCTACTCTTGAAAACTTCAGCTGAAAAACATTTTCTTCAAACTCAAACTTAATCAAAACTAAAAAGGGAAAATGTAAACAAAAACAAAACAAAGTTCAAATTCTGGAATCTGTAAAGAAATCTGAATGAAAAGAAGGAAGAAGCAAAATCTGGATATTCAAATCAAATGCAAAATCACCTTCAAAATTTATCAAGCAACTCAGAAATCAACTGCAAGTAGATTGATTTCAACATGCAAGAGCTGGAAATTAATCATCTCTTCAACATGCAAAAGGGAATCAAAAATCTGGAAACATGCAGCTCTGTCTTCTGCAAATTCCAGGTGAGTAAATGAATTTAAAAACAGTTTAAAACTCTGGATTTCAAGTTTTTTTTGTGAATGAATATTGTGATATTACCTGAATACTTCGGTTAATGTTGAATGCATGTTGGATTTATGATATTTGATTGCCTGTATAATGCTTCTTTAGTATCTGTAAAGAACAAGTTTACAATTTCATAAATAAAATCCAATAACTTGATTTTAAATTTGAATTAGACTTGGAATTGTAAATAAAAGTTGTTTGAAATCAAGTAGGCTGTCATCTAAAAATAATTTTAGGTTTTTAAAATGGATAATTAGCTTAAAAACTTTGAATTTACAGTAAAATGGTAAATGGGGTCTGTGACGGCCCGATTTTCCACTCCCAGAAAATCGCATCATCAATTAGATAGAAAGGGATAGAAGAAGGAAAGAAAGAAGAGAAAGAAGAAAACAACACTGGAATCTCAACAGCGGAACGAATAAATTATATTAATAACATAAGTATTTACATAATATACAATACCAATCAGAGATACACAGCAAACACATCACATAAAACTTTACACAGTATCATATACATCAGAGTTAAACGGCTAATACAACACAAACTAGACAGTTATAAACATCTGTCTAGCAATTACAATCCAAATACATCAGAGAAACAGATACAACTCAAACACAGCGGAACCACTACATATATCTACACGCTGAAGCCTCCTGCTCCATTATCTCCTCCAGAACTCGATCAAAGCAATCCTGAAACACTTGACTACTCATACATAATATGAGTACCCAAGAGTTTAATAAAACAGAAAATAAACACTCAGGTCAGACAGGGGTCTGGTGTGAGTAAACGGGGATAAAAGTTGCTTAACTTTAGAAAATCCTTTGAAAACAAAAGGTATCACGTAAGACTTCCCACACATAAACATGGAAAAGTTTTTACCTTACGCTAACCAAAACATTTGATAGGAAATCCAGTGATATTATAATAGTGTCTAGGGTTTTCAAAATAAAATACAGAAATAGCTGGAATGCTTACATCTCACGTTCCAACATAGTTGGGCACAATCAAAACCGTACAGGAACTTATTGGATTATGGATTCCATCAATGGCAGGGCTACTGGGGTACCGCCCGTCACAGTACGTGGCCTAGATCACCGTACCGAGGAGCCACCCTAACTCCCCTGCAACACAAAGCCGGACCCGTTCCTTACTGAACAGTTCCGAACAAGACAACCCCGCAGTTGGTGTACACTGACAACTGCCCACTAAGCCGAATAAAAAGGGACCTCTAGACAGGGATCAATCTTGCTCTCCAGTGGGGGCTACCCACGAAGCTTTGCTGCACCTCCCCTGTTTTAGCCATTCCCGGTCGATGAGGCTTGAGGCTACGATTACCTTTAGAGGACTTAGAGGACACATCTCTTAGAATGCTCATCGTCCACCTGACGATGTTCTGAAAGCATTCAATCCATACAAGTTCGTTCCGGGTTCGAACGAAACCGAAGGCATTATCTCGTTACACTCGTATTGGAATCACCCTCAGAGTTAACGACAATAACCCTTGCACTCTATATCACCGTCTCGAACCTATAAGTACTATTCCGTCAAACTCATTACGGAATCACCCACAGAGTTATACTGACGTATAGCCCTTACACCTCGAGTCTTCACTTGCTCCACTTGGATTAACGACCTAACGTTTAATTGGAATCGATGTGGTTTTCGGAATTCCAAATATGGAAACCCGATCCCGGTCTCATCGAAACCAAACGCCATCTTAATGTCCAAGTTGTACTTAAGGGTTTTAAACAATTAACTTATTTCATTGTTATCTAATTCATACAGATAGATAAACTATATCTCAAAATAGATAATCACATTCATATCATAAACAGACAATCTGTATCATCCATAAACAGATAATCATCCATCCAAATAATCCATCACAAACCATCATAGTTATCCAAACATTCATATCATACAGATACAATCATCTCATTTCTGAGATCACAACCATTTAATCAATAACATCCATAAGCAATGATTCATTAACCAACAATTATAATTAATTTAAAATGAATTAAATTAATTACAACCATCTCTAATTAATTTAAAATAATTAAATTAATTACTCATTTAAATCCTGCTTAACATCCATTAATTAACCCAGTTAATTAATTCACTTCCTAAGTATTCAACTTGATTAAACAACTTTGATTAATCATTCACTAATTACAATAAGTAATTAGTCTTTAATTAATTTTATAAATTAATTAACCTAAATTATAAGTAATTAACATTAATTACTCATTTATTAATTGATTATAATTAATTATAATTGCCCTTAATTAATTACAATTAATTAATTACAAACTGTTCTGTTTTGTTTTAAAATGAAATAAGTAAACTTACATGCATAAATTTGTGACACCTGAGTATATGAAGTGAAGATAAATAAATGATGTGGTGATTACAAACTCATGAATGATATGTGTGCATAGGAATGAATTTGCTTATATGTTTTTTTTCTTATTTCTGGGATCTGCATACCTAGTTGGTTGTGAACTGAGATGTTTTCTTAAATAGTAAAGCATTATTATTTAAATTGTTGCTGTTATTAAACTTGTGTGTAAACAAAGTATGTTAGTTAGTATAAATGTAGTTTCTGGAAAAAAAATCATGAATTAGTTAAAATATGTTAAAATCTAAAACCTGTTACCTCTGAAATAACTATAGCAGTGAGTATATTTTCAAATAAGAATTGGGATACCAACATCATTAATTATTATAAACAAGATTATAACATTGATGTATGTTAGAAATAAGGAAGTATAAAACAAGTTTCATTTTTTTTAGTTGACTGTGTAAATGTGCATTTCTGTTTGAAACAAAAAAGGAAACTTGAATTAATCTGTTAAGCTAGTGGATATTGAGTGTTTAGGTTCTTCATGCTAGTGGTATATTGAGGTTAGAATGGAGTAAATTGGGTGATATATGATCAGAGAAAGAGAGGAGTTAGGAATTGAGTTCTTTTCAGATTTCAGAACTTTGTTTGAATGTGCAGTTCTTAGTATATTACCATGCTCTCTGTTGCTTCAAGTTATTTGTGGCTTTGGGAACTTGTAGAGGGGATGTAAGGGAAGATATATTCAAGAATGTGTCGATGATGGTGGCTGGAGGTGGTGTTTCTAGGTGATTGACAAGGGGTCTTTGTTGCAGTGTGTACTCAGGGGATTATTAGTTGTGTGCAGGTTGTTGACTCGGGGAATACTCGGGTAGATTGGCTTCTGACTCGAAGCAACAGATAGGGAAACTCGAAGTAAAATTTTGTGTACTCGGGTAAGTTGGCTTCAGAGTTGAAATAGAGAGTATTTGCAGTTTTTTTAAGAATTTGAATGGAGTTCAAATTCTAGTGTAAGGTTTGATTCATATATATGTTGAAATTGAATTCAAATAGAGTTTGAATTCAAAGTTTTTTTAAAATTGAAATATCTTAAAATAAGTTTAAATTTGGTTTTAAATAAATATAAAAAAATGGTTACAGGTTCAAATCCTGTAGTTTGCAGTTTTCATAAAATTGAATGAAATTATAATTTAAAGATCTTAATTTGATTTAAATATAAGTTAAGTCTGAATTCAAATGAAGTTTTGAGTTCAAGGTTTTAAAAATGAAATTTTTAAATTTAATCAAGATTTAAATTCAGTTTTAAATCAAAATTAAAACAGTTTCAGGTTTTAATCCAGAAGTTTTGCAGTTTTTAGACTTTTGAATGAATTCATGTTTTTTTTTTAGTGGATCTTGATTCAAGTGGAAGTAGAAACTGACTTCAAATAAAGTTTGAAATTCAATGTTTTTAAAAATGAAAACCTTAAATTTAAACCAGATTTAAATTTTGATTTTAAATCTAGATAATAAAAACTGTTTCAGGTTTTTTTTTTAAACTCAGAGAGTAATTTGCAGTTTTAGTTTAGATGAATTCATTTTTTTTATAGATAAAATCTGATTCAAATGGAAGTTGAATCTTAATTCAAATGTAGTGTTGAATTCAAAAGTTTTAAAAATGAGAATCTTAAATTTAAACAAGTTTTAAACTCTGTTTAAACCAAGACTAAAAACAGTTTCAGGGTATCTTTCAAAACCAGAGTTTGAATTTAAACAGTTTTTGTATGTTTTAAAACTTTGAACAGATTTGAATGTTTTAAGTAAGTTTTAAGTAAGTTTTAAACTCAGTTTGAAATCAATTTAAAACTGTTTCCAGATTTCTTTGAAACCCAGTTTAATTTCAAAACAGTTTTTAAAATTTGAAATAAATGAACATTTAATTAAATACATATAAGCTTTTTATAAAACTATACACTTACATATTAATGTTTGTTTAATTCTTTTTAAAATAATATTCTATATGAAACTAAATTTCAAAAGAAAAGAAGATTTTAAAATAAAACAAAACAAAATAAACCTTTATTATAAAATGAAATTTAAACTATATTTATTTTAAAAACAAAATAAATACATACTTACTTTTTAATAAAGATATAAGAAAGAAAATTAAAACAAACTTGAGAAAATTATACAATACTAATTTAAATCAAATTAATTAATATACAAATTATTCGTTTATATAAAATAATTAGAAAATATTCTTTATTACATATAAAAAAAAATTAAAACCAAATCTTCTATTTACAATGTATAAACATTTATACATTATAAATATTTTTAATCTTTGAAAAGATAATTATTTAACAAACTAAATAATTATTAATTTTCAAAAGAGATTTCCAGTTTAAATTAAATTATTAAAACAATATTTCACATTTTTAAAATAATTATCAATGAAATTATTAAAGGGTCAAAAATTTATTAAATCTGTTTTGAGTTTTGATTGCATGTATGAAACAGCAATTGGAAATTATGAATTTTAGTGTGATTACCATAATTTTTAATTTGGAAATTTGTGAGGTATCTGGGTTAATCAGTTTTGGGGTTTTTGGCCGATTCTTGGTGAACGGCGATGAACTGGGTTTCGGGATTGACCATGAAGGTGAAGGGGGCAATGGAGATCATAGGAAAATTGAGATTTGATTTTATTAGGGATGAAGTTGGCCGAGAATGGAGTGAGTAGGGTTTAGTTTGCTGTAGGAACCGTAGTTGTTCTTTTGGGCTTTGCTTCAACGTGGGGATACCGGAGGTTATCGCGAGCGTTGCCAAGGATCCAGGGGATTGTGGGGAAGCTACGGAGGTGGTGGTATGGTCTCCGGTGAAGGGGATGGTCGGCGGTGGTTGGAATTGAGGATGGGTTTTCTGAGTAGTTTGGGATGGAGGGTTTTATTTCGATTTTCAATCGAAATATTTTTTTCTGGGTGTTGCATAAGGATGCGGTGGTCGAGTGCGACCTGGGGATGATCGGAGTGGTGATCGCCGTTGGTCAATTGCGCCGTGCACGTTCATGTGGATGTTTATAGGTTACTGCAAAAGTTCTGAGGGAGAAGAAGGTGGAAGACTCGAAGATGGCATCGGGTTTTTGGCGTGCTGACTCGAAGCAGGCTTGGGTGGGGTGGAACTTGGAGTTAGCGTGTGTCTTTCTCGGGGTAGGCACGGGTTTTAGCAGGGTTTACTCGAGTATTTTTGTATTCAGGTTTTAGTACAGAAGTTAGATATGATTAATACAAAGAATATTTGTTTTTAGAAATAAAGTCTTTAAAACAAATGTTGAACAAGTTTCAAATTAAAATTGTTTCAAAGTTATGTTTTTAACAAGTTTATATATTTTAAAATATGGGAGTTTTAAAATAAAATAAGTGGATTTGAAATAAGTTTATATTAAACTTTATTAAATAAATTTGGAAAGGTTTTTAAAGACTTAAAAGTTCAATTGAAAATATGTTTATATTTTATTGATTTCTAAATATTATATTTTATTTAAATAAAGTTTAATGATTTAGAATTTGATAATCAATTGTAATGAAGATTATCTTTAGTTATTTTTAATTTGATTTAATTAAAGATAATTAAATTTGTAAAGATAATTTAGATAATTAAATCATTTTTAATTATCAAGTTTTATTTGTTCATAAATGATTTAATTAAGATGATGTATTCTAAATCAAGAACCATTATTATATAAGAAGTTAAGAACCATTTAATTAAATTTAAATGATTAAGTTAAATAGTTAATTAAGTAATTAACTTGTGATTAATTAAGATAATCACTTATGAGTTAATTTAATATAATAACTTGGGAAAGTAATTGAAATAATTATGTGATTAATTACTAGAGGTAATTAAGTAAAGGATAATTACTTCATGAAAAGTAATTAAGTAAATGTGATTAAGGATTAATCACTTGAGTTATTAATTAAAGAATTAATTAATAATTAATTAAAGGTTTAAATTATTTGATTAATGATTTATTTATAAAAGGATTAAAGGTAATTAATTAAGTGATTAATTACTAGTTAAAATAATTAATTAAGAAAGAAATTTAATTAATGAACTAATCTTTCATTAATGAAAATAATTAATTAATTATTAATTATTAATTAATAATTTTAGAATAATTAGTTTATAATTAAGTCTTAATTACTAAATAAAATTAAAGTAATTAATCAAAGGTGATTAATTAAAAAGTAATTAATTAAGTATGATTAATTAAGAGTAATTAATCAAGTGTGATTAATTAAAAGTGATTAATCAGGTGTAATTAATTAAAGGAAATTAAGGAATAATTATCACGATAATTAAAGAATAATTAATCAAGTATGATTAATTTTAAAAGGTAATTAAGAGGTAATTACTTAGTTTAATTTGAAAGTAATTAATCATGATGATTAATTAATATGAATTACTTAAAGTAATTAAGTGATAATTAATCAGGGAAGATTAATTGAAATGGAATTAAGTGATGATAGTTAATTAATTAAATTGTATTTAATTAATGAATAGTAAATGGATTGAAGATAATCCAAGTATTTAATTTAAGGATTAATTAAATTAATCAAGTTTGAATCAAACTTGTTTATGAATGATTAATGATTGGATGATATATATCATTGGATGAGTTAATGATATTGGCTGTTGTTGGATGAAATTGATTGATTGGTGATGATGTGAATATGCTATATCTGAATGTGATATATATGCTGCTTTGTGATATGTATAGATGCATGTGATAATAGATGCTTATCTATATGTGTAATAGAATACATCCATTTATATTAAGTGATGTTTTTAAATATCTATTGTTTAAATCCCTTAAGTATAACTTGGACATTAAAATGGCGTTTGGTTTCGGTGAGACCGGGATCGGGTTTCCATATTTGGATATCCGAAAACCACACCGTTTCCAATTAAACGTTTGGTCGTTAATCCAAGTGGAGCAAGTGAAGACTCGAGGTGTAAGGGCTATACGTCAGTATAACTCTGTGGGTGATTTCGTAATGAGTTTGATGGAATAGTGCTTATAGATTCGATATGGAGATTCAGAGTGTAAGGGCTATGGTCGTTGACTCTGAGGGTGATTCCAAAATGAGTGCAACGAGATAGTGCCTTTGGTTTCGTTCGAACCCGGAACGAACTTGTATGGATTGAATGCTTTCAGCACATCGTCAGGCGGACGATGAGCACTCTAAGATAATTGGTCCTAAAAAGGTAATCGCAACCTCAAGCCTCATCAACCGGGAATGGCTAAAACAGGGGAGGTGCAGCAAGGCTTCGTGGGTCGCTCCCACTAGAGAGCGAGATACATCCCTGTCTTGATGTCCCTTTTATTTCGGCTTTGTGGGAAGTTGGAACTGCAGCCAACTGCGGGGTGGCCTTGTTCGGGACTGTTCAGTAAGGAATGGTCCTGGCCTTGTGTTGCAGGGGATGAAGGGAGTAATCCTCGGTACGGTGATCTAGGCCACGTACTGTGACGGGCGGTACCCCAGTAGCCCTGCCATTGTTGGAAACCCATTTTCCCTACGAGACCCTACGGTTTTGTTTGTATTACCCACTTTTGTGGCTAGTAGCTGGAATTTAATCATGTAACAATTTCGGCTATTTCATATTTATTTGAAAACCCTAGACACTATTATAATATCACTGGATTTCCTATCAAATGTTTTGGTTAGCGTAAGGTAAAAACTTTTCCATGTTTATGTGTGGGAAGTCTTACATGATACCTTTCTTTTTAAAGGATTTTCTAAAGTTAAGCAATGTTAGACCGTTTACTCACACCAGACCCCTGTCTGACCCGAGTGTTTATTTTCTGTTTTATTAAACTCTTGGGTACTCATATTATATATGAGTAGTCAAGTGATTTAGGTTATCTCTTGACGAATCTGGAGGAGCTATGGAGCAGGAGGCTTCAACGTGTAGATATATAGTTAGAGTTTCCGCTGTGTTGATATTCTGTATGATGATCTTGCATTGTATTAGACAGAAATGTTATAACTGTCTAAATTTGAGATGTTTAGTTGTGTACTCTGATGTATATAATACTATGTATATGTTCTATATTATATTTAAATCGTTCCGCTGTGAGATTCTGATGTGTTGTTTCTTTTTCTTCTCTTTCTTTTCTTCTTCTATCCCTTTCTTTCTTAATTAGTGATGCGATTTTCCGGGAGTGGAAAGTCGGGTCGCTACAATATATATATATATATATATATATATATATATATATATATATATATATATATATATATATATATATTCCAACCTGGGCCATAGGCTGAGGTTCAAGTCACGCATGAAATACAATGACTGATCAACCGCCGGCTATTGTATCTGCCGACCGCTCACATCGACCGGTTATAGTAAGCCCATCGACTGGTCGAATCAATTAGTGTAAACTGCTGATTTTCTTTGATTCATTTTCTTGATAATTAATCACACTTTTAATGTTCAATAGTGAACCCAATTTCGTTAACAGTGATTAAATCCCAATTTCTGACTAGATTTCACCTATTTTCTAAATCTACAATTCCAATATTTCCATAGTTTTGACTATTTTGTAATTACATAGGTGTATTTGTATCTCAAATTAGCATAGGATGAAATCAATAGGGTATCGATATAAACACATGAAATTCTATATTCAATTAGAAGTTTTAACAAAAAGGGGTGTTCATATTAAAATCAATCTAAATCAACTTATATCCCAAATTTTACTTTGATTGAGTTTATATCAAATAGAGGTCATATTTATATGGTTTAAATTTATATCAAATTTCCAATTAGTTTCAATTAAATAAAATATATCTAAGATTTAATTGGATAAATTTCTAGATCAAACAGTTGTATAAATAAACTTGATTAGAAATTAATCAACATAGTTAATAATAAACCTACTTACCTCTTAAGCGCTTTCTGCCTTTTACTCATTTTGCCCCTCTTGGAATTCAATTTAACCTTGTTTATCTCAGCTTTCTTTGATCTATCTTCTAATTTATGTTTAAGAATTTTTTGGAGGAGACGGAGAGTTTGAAGCATGCAGGATAGATTATGGTTCATACTTTTAGATTAATCATGCAGGATAGATTATGGTTCTTACTTTTAGATTAATGCCCTATTTATAGACGCTCCCATCAACCTGAACCATTAGATTTAATTATATAAAATCCAAGATGTTTGGCTTGACCTAACCCTATCGCTGACACATGACCGGTTGACCGGTGGGTTTGGGGCGGTCGACTGGTGCCAAGGTATCGACAGGTTAAAGTTGCATATTTTATAATTTCTTACTATATATTTATATTTTAATTATTTTCGATTCTGAATTTTTAAACATTAATAACTTTTTCATACGAGCTCCGATTACAAAAATTTGTGTATGAAAATTATTTACAAAATCACCATGAACGTGACGTTGCAAGTTTCATAGCCAAATTTTGATGTTTTTAAAACTCTTTTACCCTTAATATAATTAAATTATTTTATTTTATTTTCGATTAGTTTTTCCGAGGTGTTTCATTCTTCTTCTTTAAAAGGATTTCATCCCCAAAAACTTCAAGGATGCAAAAATGCAACTTATACATAATGAAATTATACATACAACCATATATACTCAGCCATCAACCACTGGCAACTGTTGTCCTTAGTTCAAATTTCTTATGCAATATGTATATATAGGCATGGAATGCACGTGACCCGATACTAATGCAAAAATTAAGCGGCCTCCCAATGTTGTTGGTCTCCTTGAATGTAAGTGCTTATGCCATGTATTCAAATGTATGGAACATCCTATGTAAATATACTGGTAGTTCAATATGTATGCATAACCATTCAATTCATATGCAATAACCATGTGGATATAACTTGATAAAATAAAACAAGTGATGGTGTGAGTGTATGCTAACTTAAAAAAAATTTCCTACATGCGCAAAGATCAATTTAATAAATACATCCATTAGTAATCATCATCCAAAACATATCCTAATGACATGTTCACAACCATTTCTAGTATCCAACGTTCCTATTTATGGGGCATACTAAGCTAAAGTCTAAGCGCATAAGTGGTTGTACACATATTAAATAAAATGGAAACATACCAGAAAAGTGTTCTAGATGGGTAGCTCGGATCCTCTCTTCGGGCTCTCATGTACTCTCCACTAGGCTGCCTTCCCATTGGACCATAACAAGCTTAATAACTTTATTGCGGAGTCGCTTTGTATTATGCCGAAGGATGTGGGTATGTGCATAACAAATAAGTGGCTCCCTTTCTACTACTACCTCCTCTAAAAAACTCAACTCAAGTAGAACTTCTATATCGTGCAAACACTTTCGCAAGTGTGACATATGGAAAACGTCGTGTACTCCTACTAACTTTTGAAAAAGCTTCCCCCTATAAGCTAACTTTCCTACTCTTCCTATCATCGGATAAAGCCCCACAAACCTTGGCGGTAGCTTTCCTGAACTTCCAAACCTTATAACATGTTTAAGTGCTAAGACCTTTACAAAAACCATGTCGTCCACTACGAACTACAACTATGCGCCCTCCTATTAGCATAAGACTTCTGCCTATCTTGCATGATTTTTATCCTTTTACGGATCAAGTCCACCTTCTCTGAAGTCTTCCTTACTATATTTAGTCCAAGAATGATCCTATCCATAATGTCCAACCAACAAGACAGTGTCCTACAAGGCCACTCGTATAATACCTTAAACGTTGCCATCCCAGTACTTGTCTGATAGTTGTTATTATAAGTAATCTTCATTATTGGTAGGCAATCCTCCCAAGTGCCTTCGAAATTAAAGATACTCTCATTCCCCCTCCTACTTCTAGGTAGTATATTAATGAAATTCATAGAAATACTATCCCACTTCCACTATGGTATATCTAATGGCTGCAATAATCCACCTGGCTTCTTTTCCTCTGCCTTTACCCTTTGGCAAGTCATACATTTGGACACATACTCTACTACATGCCTCTTCATTCTAGGCCAATAAAAGACTTTCTTTATATACGATACATTTTTGTCTCCACTAGGATGAATGGTCAACCTAGAACAACCATTACCATGTCAATCAAATCCGCAATGAGAGGGACATATAGTCTAACATCTCTCCGTAACTACCCCTTTGAGTCAATGGTATAGCACCTCAAATGACTCAAATGCTCTCCTTTACCTAACTTCTCAAAATATCTAGTAACTCTGTATCTTGCTTTTGACTTGACCCAATGTGATCCATGAGTGTAAGCGGTAAATCCAAACTTCTAACAGTCCTGGAGTGATGTCCAACGATGGTCGAAAATTGAACGTAGAGATAAGCTCCAACTGCTTCCACTCTATGAACACAAGACTCGATATCTCATGCTTTCTACTCAAAGCATCGGCTACAACATTGCCTATGCCTGGAGTATAAAAGGTATAAAAATCATATGATGCCAAAAACTCCATCCAACTCTAATGTCTTAAATTCAAACCGCTTTGGGAAAACAAATATTTCGAAGGCTAATGATCCGTGAACGGCTCAAACCTATCTCCTAATAAAATAAAGTCTCCATGACCTGATTGTAAAAACAATGGCTGCCAACTCAAGGTCATGTGTAGGATAGTTTCTTTCATAAACTTTCAACTATTAACTAGCATAGCTCACCACTCTCCATTCCTGCATCAAAACAGCGCCTAATCTCGTACTGCAAATATCGGTGTATACTGTAAAGGCTTTCGTAGCATCGGGTAATACTAGACCAGCTGCACTAGTCAATGAATCCTTCAACTTGATAAAATGTTCTCGCACTTTCATTTCTATGAGAAAACCAAATTCTTCTCGGTAAGACGGGTTAGAAGGGTAGAAATTTTAGCAAAGTCCTTAATGAACTTCATATAGTTGCTCGCCAAATGAAGGAAACTCCTCACTTCTATGGCATTTTTCGACACATGCCAATCCTGTACTACAACAACTTTAGTAGGATCGACTGCAAGCCCACACTCGAAGATAACATGTCCTAAAAAGCAAACCTCCTTGCTCCAAAAATGACATTTGAAAATATTCGCCTTCAACTTATGCCCACGAAGGGTATTGAACACTTCTTCTAGATTCAACCTATGCTCCTCATTTTTCGAATAAACTAATATTGTAACGACCCAGAATTTTGAACAATTTAAATTGAAAATATTTAATTAATTTTAAATATTTGAATGATGGTTTGACTTGAATTTCAAATTATCAGAATAAATTCGGCAATTTAATTATCAAACTTAATCTATTGAAAGTTGAATAAAAATTTGAATCTTCAATTTTAAGCTGATTAAAAATATATCAAAGGCTTGTAAAATTCGTATTTATAATACTGAAGGTAATGGAACTTTAAAAATTGAATTTAATAGTGTTTTTTTCAGTTTTAAAAAAATATACCGTTTAAATTGAATTTAAAAATAGCCGTCCGAGGCACAGTCTCGCATTTCGACGAAACCAGTTCCATTGGATCCGTAATAGTGTATTATTATTGGGTTTCAAGTTTCGTAGTGATTGGAGTTGTTAAGTGAGTGTACGACATATAAACGTGTGAAAGAAAATTTATATCGAATCAAATTGAATTTAAATTAAAATAATAATAATATAATAATCACATCAGCACGCTTGAATTACACCTGCAATCATGAAGAGATCGTGTAAACCATGCCTCTTTCAATTTTAAATATTCACGTCCTCTCCCCCACTTTCAAAATCAATTCACAGAAGAAAAACAAAATGGCCGAAGCCTCGTTCTTCCCTTTTCTTCTGTCTCGTTCTTCCCTTTTCTTCTGTCTCGTTCAAACGAGTTTCCTCTCTTCTCTTCCTACTTAAATCAAACTCGAAGTCAACAGTTCAAAATAAAAAGGATGGACGCGCTCGTGGAAAGAAAACAAAGGGCCGAGAATATAAGTCGTCCCTCCTCTCCCAGTTCAAATCGTAAAATGAAGATACGCGAGTTTCATCTGTTCATTCATCGAGTCGCGCGCGAGTTCGTTCGTAAGATTGGGAATTACATAGTTGTCGCGAAGCTTGAAGGAGGATGTGGCAACCTAGGGTATACCCGATTTTGGTATCATGGCGACCGATTTGGAGGATTGAATCGCAAGCCTCGAACGGTGGGATGGCCAAGGTTGCGATGACGGCTAGGGCAGTGGGCAGGTGGCGATTCGATCGCGTGAATGGATTCGCGTACGCGAGCAAATTTTGCGTAATAGCTGTAAGTTTTACTTTATTTATTTTGTTAAATTTTTTATACAGTAAGCAGAAAAAGAAAATTTATTAACAGTTGTTTTAATTAAAATTTATAGATATGCAGATTTTTATAGATTTACAGAAAAATAAAAGATTTTATATACAGATAAAGTTTTGAAATAAATATATATGCAAAAGTTTATAAAGAAAAAAATGTTACTGTGATAATTTTTGTTATTAGGCAGAAGTATTTAAAGTAAATAAATATATACAGTTTAAAGAAAGTATATATGGATAGACAAATATGGGAATGATCAGTAAGATGTAAAACAGTTTGTTTAAGATTTACAGTGATGGGAAAATAAAATATTATGTTAAAAGAAGGAATTAGTAAAAATTAAAAATATAAATGGGAATTTATTTCTAAAATCAAATGATTACTATGAAATGGAAATTATTTTTTCGACTAGCGGAATTAATTTGTATAAATGGTTCATTTAATTATTGGCATTAAAAATAATTTATTAAAGGAAACTTAGTTTTAGATTTTAAATTATAGTTAAATAAAATTATTAAAGGAGAAATTTGTTATTTAAAACTATCAAAACGAAAAAATTGATTATTTGATTTACTTCGAATATTTATCAACTGTATAATATTTATACAAGGTCAAAACTGTGAAGGAAACGAGCTAAAATGGAAGTGGATTGCAAAATAAAACTAAGGTGAAAACTTATCACTCAAAAAGGGTTTTGTTTAAATTTTAAATAGTTAGATTTAAAATTGCTCGATTTTGTTGATTGTATGCTTGGGTGATAAATTGCTAACTATTATATTGAAATAGACCCTATACGCCGCCTATTAAGCGGATGTTATATATTAAACCCATATACCGCGATATTCCACCTTGAAGTGGAATTGGTATTATATATGTACTTGGAGTTGATTTCCCGCATTATATAGCGGATGAGACCCTATTGCGCCGCATAATAGCGGATAATATTTTATAAATCCCATATACCGCGATATCCTATCTTGAAACGGGATTGGTATTATGCTAACATCCGTGGATGCAGGGACACATGTTGGAGGGATCCAACTGGATTCCTCAAATAGATTGAATTTTTTTCGATGCTGTGTGTTAATAATCCCTGTGTGATTATCTTTATGATTGAAATCATTGAAGGCTAAAATTTAGCCGAATAAAATTCTGGTATCGTTAGATACCGGAAATAAATAAAATTTGATTTTTGAAAATTCAGGTTGAAAGTTATACTTAAAATTATGATATTGAGGAATAAAATTTAAATGTAAATTTTGAAATATGGAGTTAACTATTTTATAGAATAAAGTTAAATAGAGGTTTTTGAATTATATTAAAAGGTTTATGTAAGAGATTTATAAAAATCAATATTTTATAAATCAAGATAATTAAATTTTAGACAAGTTCTATAAAAGTTAAAATGAAGTTATAAAAGGAGGTTATAAGTGAATGAGATTTAAAATTGTGAAGTTTTAATATAAATGATTTGTAAAATAAGTGAATTATAAGTTATTAACTTATAATTTGGCTTTTGGGTATATAATCGTGTTATAAACGGAATTGGTTAATAAAAAGGATATATATATATATAGTAGTTTTTATAAAGTGAAAATTCCCGATTTTGGACAGTGAATATATTATTAAATAAAATGGGTATATTTTGGGAAAGTGATATTATAAAATGAAGTTAATTGTTTTAAAGATGTTTTAAAATATATTAAATATCGAAACCATAGATTTCAACATTCATTGTTGAAATAGACGTTTTCGAGAAATAAGGAAATGGTGGACTATAACACTGTTGTTATAGTAAATGATTTCCGAAAGGAAATGTTTTATATAGTATTGGGGTTTATATATCTATCTTAATTTCGAAACCCTATACTAGTGATTTTGGGTTGTCGTAACGATGTTTTACGTAACATTCGTCCTGACCCAAATAAATGTATTTAAGAGAATGTTTTCTTAAGGAATGAAATATATACTTAACGGTGATTTAAGTATATTGAATATTTTCCAAGTGTTGAAAATAAATGGATTTGTGAATTACTTATTATGAAATAAGTATGGAAATGTTTTCCAATATGAAGTGAATGTTTTGAGATTTTGTCTTTTAAAGATAAATTGAAAATGAATATTAGAAATCGATTTGAAAATCATATATTCATAGATATTTTGGAATTGTAAATTCACTATGGAATTTATAAAAGAAAGGGAAATTTGTTTAAAAATAAACGTTGATTTATTTTTGAAGTGTGGAAATAAATTTACGGATTTGGAACGTAAATATAAAGTAAATCGGTAAGGATTTATTTAATTGGTTTAAATGAACCATTTTGAAATGAAAATGAATAAAGATTTGTTAATATATCAGTGTAGGGAAACGATTTGAAATTTGTTTTCAAAAGTTGTAAAGGTGAAAAGTGATTTGATTTTTTTTCAAATGTTGAAGTGTGGAAAATATATATATTGTAAAGATATTTTTGGAAAATAAATAATTTGGAAAATTATTTGGAATCTGGTGATGTTGTGTATACCTATTGATAGTTAAATAACCGACTATCAATATTTACCTTTAAATGGGTATTTGTTGTGATTTGCTTGAATTTGAATGCCACACTTATTTTCAAAAATAAGCGCTCACTATTCGGGTTAGCCGAGAAAGGACCTTTGGGTCGTATAACCCATTCCGAATATGTGATACGTCGTTATGGATTACATTTGAAGACCGGTGTTGAAGACCGGATATTTGTGAAAACGGAAGGATTACCGTCGAATGTTTCTACATCGGCTGATCTCCGATATAGAAATTTATTTCCCTTTGTGATGGGAAGTCCGGTCGTGATTAGTGAATATCCGAATTGCAAGGACTTCTTTGGAAGTGCCTTCGGTTCCGTTCGATCCTAGAACGGACTTGTATGGATGTGTGTCTGACGTTACAATTTGAGATGTAAAGCTGGTTTCTATCAAATATATTTCCGTTGGTGGCAGAGAATTTATTCTCTTAGCTTAACACCCTTAGAGGTTATGTAGTTGATGGTTACTAGTGATACATTCCCAAAATTGGTAATGTGGCATACGAAGTGCTGTCGAGCATTTGATGATCAAAGCACAGCTTTTGTATAAAGCGTAGCTTTGTGGACGAGACTTCGTCGGACCTCACACCCCGGAAATGGTCAAAACAGGAAGGATGCAGCAAGGTTATTAGGGGATAGCGCCCCATTAGTGTATGTCATTCCTTCTTGATAGAGGTGGTATCATGGTATGGAGCCCAGATACTTAACCTATGTTGTTGCTGCAAATTTATTACTTTGTGGTTGTTGGAATCGAGGATCCTCGGATGAAGGTCGGTTACGACCGAGGGATGGCATATTCGTGTCAGTAGTTAACCAGTTAGGGGTAACCCGGCCTTGTGTTGGCAGAGATCCGGTTAGGTTCTCGGTTCGTCTTTCCAGAGGCGTACCCATGTGGCAATGGGAAGTTCCTTGGCCTGACCATTTGTTGGAAATCCAAAGAAACAATACAAACCTTGTACGGTTTTAGTTGTATAACCTGCCATGGAATGTGGCGGTAACCTGCTATTGAACATGGTAGCTATAGTAGGCATACGATAATGGTCGTATGTTGGCTAAGATTTATATCTTTACTTTTGAAATGATTTTTCCTACACTATGCAGTAGTAATAATATCAAATGTTTCTTTTTAATGCGTATCAAGCATCTTTGACTATCATAAGGAGAAATCTCCTCCGATTCTGCGTTTGCATTGTGTGTGTGTGCGGGAGGCCTTATGGTAGTCTCATTTTCCAAAAAGCATTGCGAATCTATTTTAAAATATCCCTGTTGTTTGTTTTAAAGATAAACTGTTTTAAGTTCTCACACCAGTCCCATGACTGACCTGGAGTTTATTGTTTTCCTTTCTAAACTCTGGGTGCCCACCAATTTCTACACGGGCGGTCTAGAGTCAGGTTATTCGGTCATTCTGGAACGCGGGAGTTGCTGTAGAGATCTGGAGGCAAGCTGGATGGCATGGCGTATTACTAGTATATAGTATTTCTTTTCCGCTGTTTGTTGTTGTACCCTCTGATGATGTAATGTGATAACTGATATAGTTCTTTGTTTAAAGATCATTCATTTATCTATTATATGTTGTTCCGCTGCGATTGTGAGATTCTGATATTGTTCTGTTGTTTCTTTCTGTTCCGTTCTTCTTTCTTTCTTCCTCTATCTTCTTCTTCTTCTTCTACCTCTTTCTTTTTCTTTAACCCTAAAGACACGTAAGTTTGTTCCTCTTTGGCTGGATTGTTGTGGAATGTTGCCAGCTCAAAGGAGTATGGATTTTCGGGCTCTTTACATTTGGTATCAGAGCATATGGTTAAGCGACAACCATGGCTCTATTGGGAATTACTCATTAGAGATAGAGTCAGTAGTACTCTAGAATGAGTTTGAGTGTAATAATAGATATGAGAGTGTATTTGTTAGTGAATATAAAATGGTTTATACTGTGATGATTGGTTTGTTGAGTGGTATATGGATTCTGGTCGGTATGGTCTGGACAACGCTATCGATGGGGATCTCTAAACACTTGTTCAGAACAATTCGGCACGATATTGTTTAAAATTCGGTAAATGAAATAATTTTACCTTGATTTTATTTTATATATAAAAGAATAATTTTTCAGGAATTATTAAAGTGTATATAGTTGATTGTTTGGTCGTTGAAAATGTAAGAATATATAAGTGAATAAAAGTTGTTTGAATAAGTTAAATAAAAACAACAGTTGTAAAAGAATGAATTGTATAAGCAAATGAATTATAAGTATGGAATTATAATTAAAATGATTTACAATTATAAAACAATCTTATATATATAAGAAGTGAAAATTATATAAGTAAAGGATTTGTAAAGGTGATTTATGGTCTGAAATAAAATTCCAGAGAAGTGTTTTGAAAGGATTTGATATTTTGGAAAATTGTTTTGGAGAGATGAAAGCTCTAAACTCTTTTCGGTCGCTGGAAAATAATTCCGATGATGATCGCGACATCATTGGTGTTCATTTTCGGGTTTCCAAAAGAAAAATTGCTGCCAGATTATTTTAAATTAAAGTTGTTTGAAATTTGGGTTTGGTTTTGAAATTCAAAGGATAATTTGAGTTGTTTTCAATAATGGTTTTGAAATGTTGAAAAGGCTCTAGAATCATATTTAAAATATTTATGGCAATAATAAATGAGTTGATAACTTATACAATTTAAATTTTGGTAGAATAAATTTAATTCAAAGGATGGAGTTAAATTAAAGTAAGTATAAGCGAATGAATTAAATGAAGTGAATTTGAAGAAAGGTCTAAGGAGGCTAAGTGAAATGATTACTTAAAGAAAATTAATTAAGTCAAAATTTAAAAAAAAAATTGGAGTAGTAACAAATGAAACTAAATTGTGTTTGGAAATGAACAAAAGAATAAAGTTGGAATTGAAATTGAATATTGAAAACCAATTTGAATGGTGTGAAAATAAAATGAAGTTGTAAAATTTGTTCGAAGTAAACTAAAGTTAATAAAGGTGGAAATAAAATGAATTGGAATTTGTAATGGATTAGTAGATGAAACTAATTTAAAATAGTGCAGTTGTGAATGAAAGATGATTGATAAAATTTAATATTCAGAAGTTAAACTAAATCTAAATAGGGGTGAAAGTGTAAATTGAATTCAAATGAAATTGGAAATGTAAGATTGAATGAAATTGAATATATAAACTTCAATAGTAAACTAAAAATGTATAAGAAGCATACATTGAAAATTTTGTAATAAAATGTACAAAATGATATTTGAATATTGTAATTGGATATTATGGATATCAGGATATACAGGTGTATTAAAAGAAATGGAATTGGGATTTTGATTTCAAAGATAAAATTGAATTGCTCGACAAAAAGGTACGTATTTCAATTTCAGTATGAAATTTGGTGATTTTCTTGTCCAGCCGCTTGGCTATTTGTTTTCTTTTGGGATTTGAGGGCCTGTGGTGCCATTTTATAGTCGTACCGAGCTAGCCGCGCAAAGGAGACGCTGGCGAAATTTTTCGAAAATTTAGAGAGTTAGAAAAATTTTGAGAAAATTTTGAAAGTTTAAAATTTGAATTTAAATTTAAATTTGAATTGTTAAGAAAACAGTATTGTTGAAATCTATGAAATATTTTGGAAAGCTAGTTGAAATGATGATGGATCTTTAATAAAAAGATTTGTTTTGGTAAGTTGATAAAACTATTTTGTTTTGGAAAGATAGCGAACGAGTTAAGGACCATTTTTCCTAACTTGTAATTTCGGGACGAAATTCTTTTAAGGGGGAAGGTTGTAACGACCTAGAATTTTGAACAATTTAAATTGAAAATATTTAATTAATTTTAAATATTTGAATGATGGTTTGACTTGAATTTCAAATTATCAGAATAAATTCGGAAATTTAATTATCAAATTTAATCTATTGAAAGTTGAATAAAAATTTGAATCTTCAATATTAAGCTGATTTAAAATATTTCAAAGGCTTGTAAAATTCGTATTTATAATACTGAAGGTAATAGAACTTTAAAAATTGAATTTAATAGTGTTTTTATCAGTTTTAAAAATATACCGTTTAAATTGAATTTAAAAATAGCCGTTTGAGGCACAGTCTCGCATTTCGACGAAACCAGTTCCATTGGATCCGTAATAGTGTATTATTATCGGGTTTCAAGTTTCATAGTGATTGGAGTTGTTGAGTGAGTGTACGACATATAATGTGTCAAAGAAAATTTATATCGAATCAAATTGAATTTAAATTAAAATAATAATATAATAATAATCACATCAGCACGCTTTACGCCTACAATCACGAAGAGATCGTGTAAACCATGCCTCTTTCAATTTTAAATATTCACATCCTCTCCCTCACTTTCAAAATCAATTCACGGAAGAAAAACAAAATGGCCGAATCCTCGTTCTTCCCTTTTCTTTTGTCTCGTTCAAACGAGTTTCCTCTCTTCTCTTCCTACTTAAATCAAACTCGAAGTCAACAGTTCAAAATAAAAAGGATGGCCACGCTCATGGAAAGAAAACAAAGGGCCGAGAATACAAGTCGTCCCTCCTCTCCCAGTTCAAATCGAAAAATGAAGATACGCGAGTTTCATCTGTTCAATCATCGAGTCACGTGCGAGTTCGTTCGTGAGATTGGGAATCGCGTAGGTGTCGCGAGGCCTGAAGGAGGATGTGGGAACCTATGGTATACCCGATTCTGGTATCGTGGCGACCGATTTAGGGGATTGAATCGCGACCCTCGAACGGTGGGATGACCAACGTTGCGATGGCGGCTAGGGCAGTGGGTAGGTGGCGATTCAAATCGCGTGAATGGATTCGCGTACGCGGGCAGATCTTGGGTAGCAGCTGTAAGTTTTACTTTATTTATTTTGTTAAAATTTTTATGCAGTAAGCAGAAAAAGAAAATTTGTTAACAGTTGTTTTAATTAAAATTTATAGATATGCAGATTTTTATAGATTTACAGAAAAATAGAAGATTTTATATACAGATAAAGTTTTGAAATAAATATATATGCAAAAGTTTATAAAGAAAAAAAATGTTATTGTGATAATTTTTGTTATTAGGCAGAAGTATTTAAAGTAAATAAATATATACAGTTTAAAGAAAGTATATATGGATAGACAAATATGGGAATGATCAGTAAGATGTAAAACAGTTTGTTTAAGATTTACAGTAATGGGAAAAGAAATATTTTGTTAAAAGAAGGAATTAGTAAAAATTAAAAATATAAATGGGAATTTATTTCTAAAATCAAATAATTACTATGAAATGGAAATTAATTTTTCAACTAGCGGAATTAATTTGTATAAATGGTTCATTTAATTATTGGCATTAAAAATAATTTATTAAAGGACACCTAGTTTTAGATTTTAAATTGTAGTTAAATAAAATTATTAAAGGAGAAATTTGTTAATTAAAACTATCAAAACGAAAAAACTGATTATTTGATTTACTTCGAATATTTTTCAACTGTATAATATTTATACAAGGTCAAAACTATGAAGGAAACGAGCTAAAATGGAATTGGATTACAAAATAAAAGCTAAGGTGAGAACTTATCACTCAAAAAGGGTTTTGTTTAAATTTTAAATAGTTAGTTTTAAAATTGCTTGATTTGGTTGATTGTATGCTTGGGTGATAAATTGTTATCTATTATATTGAAATAGACCCTATACGCCGCCTATTAAGCGGATGTTATTTATTAAACCCATATACCGCGATATTCCACCTTGAAGTGGAATTGGTATTATATATGTACTTGGAGTTGATTTCCCGCATTATATAGCGGATGAGACCCTATTGCGCCGCATAATAGCGGATAATATTTTATAAATTCCATATACCGCGATATCCCGTCTTGAAACGGGATTGGTTTTATGCTAACATCCGTGGCTGTAGGGAAACAGGTTGGAGGGATCCAACTGGATTCCCCAAATAGATTGAATTTGTTTCGATGCTGTGTGTTTATAATCCCTGTGTGATTATCTTTATGATTGAAATCATTGAAGGCTAAAATTTAGCCGAATAAAATTCTGGTATCGTTAGATACCGAAAATAAATAAAATTTGATTTTTGAAAATTCAGGTTGAAAGTTATACTTAAAATTATGATATTGAGGAATAAAATTTAAATGTAAATTTTGAAATATGGAGTTAACTATTTTATAGAATAAAGTTAAATAGAGCGTTTTGAATTATATTAAAGGGTTTATATCAGAGATTTATAAAAATCAATATTTTATAAATCAAGATAATTAAATTTTAGACAAGTTCTATAAAAGTTAAAATGAAGTTATAAAAGGAGGTTATAAGTGAATGAGATTTAAAATTGTGAAGTTTTAAAATAAATGATTTGTAAAATAAATGAATTATAAGTTATTAACTTATAATTTGGCTTTTGGGTATATAATCGTGTTATAAACGGAATTGGTTAATAAAAAGGATTTATATATATATATAGTAGTTTTTATAAAGTGAAAAATGGAATTTATAAACATTTTTTTATATATCCGTAATCAAATAAATTTGATAAGTAAATATATAAATTACTAATGGAATTATATCCACGATTTTGGATAAAGGATAAATCCTTTAATTAAATATGTAGAAGTGTTGAATTTGGATTAGAGATTATATTCCCGATTTTGGACAGTGAATATATTATTAAATAAAATGGTATATTTTGGGAAAGTGATATTATAAAATGAAGTTAATTGTTTTAAAGCTTTTTTAAAATATATTAAATTCGAAACCATAGATTTCAACATTCATTGTTGAAATAGACGTTTTCGAGAAATAAGGAAATGGTGGACTATAACACTGTTGTTACAGTAAATGATTTCCAAAAGGAAATGTTTTATATAGTATTGGGGTTTATATATCTATCTTAATTTCGAATCCCTATACTAGTGATTTTGGGTTGTCGTAACGATGTTTTACGTAACATTCGTCCTGACCCAAATAAATGTATTTAAGAGAATGTTTTCTTAAGGAATGAAATATATACTTAACGGTGATTTAAGTATATTGAATATTTTCCAAGTGTTGAAAATAAATGGATTTGTGAATTACTTATTATTAAATAAGTATGGAAATGTTTTCCAATATGAAGTGAATGTTTTAAGATTTTATCTTTTAAAGATAAATTGAAAATGAATATTAGAAATCGATTTGAAAATCGTATATTCATAGATATTTTGGAATTGTAAATTCACTATGGAATTTATAAAAGAAAGGGAAATTTGTTTAAAAATAAACGTTGATTTATTTTTAAAGTGTGGAAATAAATTTACGGATTTGTAACGTAAATATAAAGTAAATCGGTAAGGATTTATTTAATTGGTTTAAATGAATTATTTTGAAATGAAAATGAATAAAGATGTTAATATACCCCGTGTAGGGAAACGATTTGAAATTTGTTTTCAAAAGTTGTAAAGGTGAAAAGTGATTTGAATTTTTTTTTCAAATGTTGAAGTGTGGAAAATATATATCTTGTAAAGGTATTTTTGGAAAATAAATAATTTGGAAAATTATTTGGAATCTGGTGATGTTGTGCATACCTATTGATAGTTAAATAACCGAATATCAATATTTACCTTTAAATGGGTATTTGTTGTGATTTGCTTGAATTTGAATGCCACACTTATTTTCAAAAATAAGCGCTCACTATTCGGGTTAGCCAGGAAAGGACCTTTGGGTCGTTTAACCCATTCCGAATATGTGATACGTCGTTATGGATTGCATTTGAAGACCGGTGTTGAAGACCAGATATTTGTGAAAACGGAAGGATTACCGTCGATGTTTCTGCATCGGCTGATCTCCGATATAGAAATTTATTACCCTTTGTGATGGGAAGTCCGGTCGTGATTAGTGAATATCCGGATTGCAAGGACTTCTTTGGAAGTGCCTTCGGTTCCGTTCGATCCTAGAACGGACTTGTATGGATGTGTGTCTGACGTTACAATTTGAGATGTAAAGCTGGTTTCTATCAAATATATTTCCGTTGGTGGCGGAGAATTTATTCTCTTAGCTTAACACCCTTAGAGGTTATGTAGTTGATGGTTACTAGTGATACATTCCCAAAATTGGTAATGTGGCATACGAAGTGCTGTCGAGCATTTGATGATCAAAGCACAGCTTTTGTATAAAGCGTAGCTTTGTGGACGAGACTTCGTCGGACCTCACACCCCGGAAATGGTCAAAACAGGAAGGATGGAGCAAGGTTATTAGGGGATAGCGCCCCTTTAGTGTATGTCATTCCTTCTTGATAGAGGTGGTATCATGGTATGGAGCCCACATACTTAACCTATGTTGTTGCTGCAAATTTATTACTTTGTGGTTGTTGGAATCGAGGATCCTCGGATGAAGGTCGGTTACGACCGGGGGATGGCATATTCGTGTCAGTAGTTACCCAGTTAGGGGTAACCTGACCTTGTGTTGGCAGAGATCTGGTTAGGTTCTCGGGTTGTCTTTCCAGAGGCGTACCCATGCGGCAATGGGAAGTTCCTTGGCCTGACCGTTTGTTGGAAATCCAAAGAAACAATATGAACCTTGTATGGTTTTAGTTGTATAACCTGCCATGGAATGTGGCGGTAACCTGCTATTGAACATGGTAGCTATAGTAGGCATACGATAATGGTCGTATGTTAGCTAAGATTTATATCTTTACTTTCAAAATGATTTTTCCTACACTATGCACTAGTAATAATATCAAATGTTTCTTTTTAATGCGTATCAAGCATCTTTGACTATCATAAGGAGAAATCTCCTCCGATTCTGCGTTTGCATTGTGTGCGGGTGGCCTTATGGTAGTCTCGTTTTCCACAAAGCATTGCGAATCTGTTTTAAAATATCCTTGTTGTTTGTTTTAAAGATAAACTATTTTAAGTTCTCACACCAGTCCCATGACTGACCTGGAGTTTATTGTTTTCCTTCCTAAACTCTGGGTGCCCACCAATTTCTACACGGGCAGTCTAGAGTCAGGTTATCAGGTCATTCTGGAACGCGGGAGTTGCTGTAGAGATCTGGAGGCAAGCTGGATGGCATGGCGTATTACTAGTATATAGTATTTCTTTTCCTCTGTTTTTGTTGTACACTCTGATGATGTAATGTGATGTAATGTGATAACTGATATAGTTCTTTGTTTAAAGATCATTCATTTATCTATTATATGTTGTTCCGCTGCGATTGTGAGATTCTGATATTGTTCTGTTATTTCTTTCTATTCTGTTCTTCTTTCTTTCTTCCTCTATCTTCTTCTTCTTCTACCTCTTTCTTTTTCTTTAACCCTAAAGACTCGTAAGTTTGTTCCTCTTTGGCTGGATTGTTGTGGAATGTTGCCAGCTCAAAGGAGTACGGATTTTCGAGCTCTTTACAAATATGTCATCAACAAATAGCACCACGAACTAAATAAGAAACCCTCTAAAAAATCGACTTATTAGATGAACAAATTAGGTGGACGCATTCACTTAAACTAATTGATCAAAGAGATCATCTATATGGGGCAATGGGTCATGATACTTCTTTGTCGGCTTATTTAGCTCGCGATAATCAATGCGAAGCCCTAAAGAACTATCTTCCTTGGTACTAAAGACAATTGGTGCTCCCCATTCTAAAATACTCCTCTTACTGAAGCCTTTCTCCAATAGCTCATTCACTTGCTTATTCAACTCGCATCTTTCTTTAGGAGCCATATGCCTCAAAGGTAAGGTAATAGGTCTAGAGTTCTTCTTAAGATAAATTCGAAACTCGATCTTCCTTTAGGGTGGAAAATCGATAACTTCGAAAAAGACATCTATATATTCTCGAACTACTGGCATTAAAGCTAACTCATTGTATAATAGGTCTAAAGAATATGGGTAACTCAACATAACTGAACCTCTAGGTCGCAATAAACCTCTAGATTGCGCCCACTACAAGTACATAAACGAATGACCTTCCTATCACAAACTAAGATCACCTCGTACATGGCGATCCAGTCCATACCCGAAATTGAACCAAACTCGGATAACCCCAAGATAAAAGCAATGATGTAACAACTCGGAATATCAGACACTTCGTATTTAAATATCTGAATTATTTAAATATTTGAATATTAGATTTAATGTTATTAAATTGATTTAATAACCTTGTTAATCCCCTTTTAAATAATAACCGATGATAAGAAATTTTACTTCGAATAAACATCGATAGTGTGATCGAAAATCATTTTATCAGTAAATGATCTCGAAATGTGTAAAATTATCATTCCAGGTCACGGTCTTGGATTTTGGCAAAAGTAGTGCAATTGCGACCAGATGAATAAGATGATGTATGCCGACGAGTTTCATAGCAATCCATTGTCCAATGTGATTGTGCGAGCTCAAAATGAAAAGCAATTTTACAAGAGAAATTAAAAATAATATATTTTTAATATATATACTCTTTCACCTACACTTCTCTTCCTCTCTCTTTTTTTGCATGTAAACAAAAATAAGTAGCCGCTGCCAAGTCTTCAATTATTCCCGGAGCTAGAGACATCGATAGAGCTCAATGTTCAATTTGTTGGACTAGGGGGAGGGAGGGCTTCAAATTGGTATCTCCGATGTAGGGTGCGGCAAAGTTTGGTTGTGGCCAACTGTTGGTGGTTGAATTAAGGTTTTGATTTGGTAGTGATGGAGATGGAGTTAGGCAAAGAGGTGGTGTTATTGCATTTCTCTTCGCAAGGAGCACCTGTAAGCATCGATAGTTGGAGGTCCGATCGACATTGGTGGAACATGCCATTTGTACATTCGAACGCATGGCTATAGGTCGTATTTTGATTTAGATGTGTAAGGACATGATTTTTGATCCTCGAATGTCGACAATAATACATCCACCGTATTCGTGTGTCGAACATCCAAGTGCCGGAAAGATAGAAAGTTAGGGTAAAAATTAAAAAGAAGATGAAATAAAACAAGAAAGGAAAAACACAAGATCGGAATCATACAGCAAAATGGTAATATATAATATCAATAGAATAGTGTAAAGTGTTATTTTGAATATAGCATTTTTTGAGTTACAAAACCTAAGTATTATCATCATTCGAGACAAATATAACTGTTTGTCCTTACATTACTGATATATGTACATAGATAATGCAGAACAATAGAAATAGAAATAGAGAGATAATGGAAGCCTCCATCTCATCTTATGAATTCTAAAGCGTCCAAGACAAAACATGCCATACTTAGCCTACTCGGAAGAGTACGCAAGGTATTTAGGGAAACAAAAACCAAACCTCAAACATAATTTTGTTAAGAGAAAACATTTGTATATACTTTTAAAATACTTGAAAATGTTTATAAATGGTTTTAAAACATTTATCCAAAATATTACTTGAAAATAACAACTTTACAATTTTCCTTAAAACTTAAAAACGACATGTTTTATTACAAAGCCCATCTTTAAAAATTCACAAGTAATTCGTAAAAATTCATGAATATCTCAAACCACTTTTGAAATAATCTAATATAAGTTACTAAACACTTGTAAAAAGAATGAAGCAAAATGCTTAAATTTAAATATCTTTTTAAACCTTTAAAGTCCAAAAACTAAGTGTAAACGGGGCAGTTTTGCACTAGTGATGTTTTAGTCATTTTCGCGATTTTAAATTTTTACTATCCAAGCTTTTAATAGCAACAAACATACATAAAATATATTGAGAAACCCCCAAGAATCTCTACAAAATTCCTTAGAAATCGCCAAAAATAAAACAATCAACAACTGCATCTGTAGCGACTATCGCTGTTAGTGCACTTTCAAATCCGAGTTATATTCAAACCAATGTTCAACTACAACCTATGTGCTTTATTCCAAGACTTTGTTATATGTCAAAAAAGTCCATTAAATTCCATTCAAGTCCATACATATTCCACTTGCTTAACCAAGAATAAGAATCAATGTTTTCACATATGTCCATATTAATTCAATAACATTTATACAATAAAACATCATCATATATATATATGTGGTATTTTCCAATCAAAATGGTATGTTAGCTCACCTTTTATCCAATAAAAAATAAGATTCAAGAACCAAAGTCCAAACCCAAGCTAGCAACCTCCTTTCCTTCCCTTCCTCTCTTGCTTTTGCCTTGCCTTTAGCCTCCAATACCCTTATATTGCTCAAGGCCTTAGGGTAGGGGAGTGGATGGCTTTGCTTTTTCAATTCTAACCAGGTAGAAGGTTTTGTTATGTGGTGGTAAGGCTTCCCTCCAAAGTTTGAAGTGATTTGGATTTGATTTATAAAATTTTTCTTTAGGAAATTATTATTATTATTATGAAGAAGAAGACGTGGATTTTCACCCTTAAGATTTGTAAATTTGTGAATGAATACTAAAGGTACGCCCCTCCTTACATAGGCTAAGAATGGCTCTCTTTAAGCTTGTCTTCACCCCTCCCCCTCTCATACCATGAAAGATTCATCTTCCATCATTTCTCCTTTAAGTCACTTCTTTTTATGCTAATTACCGTTTTACCCCTCTTATGATAATATCTCTTATCCTAATAGAAGCTTCTAAAACATTCCAAGCTTTATGAAAAGGTGTGTGTTATTGGTTGCTATTGTGTTTATTTGACTATTAGCCAAGTGCACAAGAGTTCGAACAACTTATATCGATTAAAAAGTTATTCACTGATAAACCAGTTTTCTGTCACATTATCGATTTTTGTTTGAAGAATATATTTTTGTAAAAAAAAATTCACAAAAAAGTTTATTATCATTATTTATTAACTAAATTATGTTTAACAAAATTATAAAATCATATTTATAACAGTTAATTATATTTTAAAACGTTTCGATATTCAAAGATGAAGTGTTTGAATTTCAGGGTCATTACATCATTCTCCCCCACTTAGAACATTTCGTCCTTGAAATTGAAATAAGAATGAAAATCAAAGAAAATAGAAGAACAAGATATATATATATATATCATATTGTTGAAACTATATACAAACTAACTGCAACCTAAAATGCAAACTTAGTGACTCCACCTCAAGTGGTGAGTACATGACAAAAGATGTATAATACTAAGATAAGAATATCTAATTTAAGAACAAACCTGAATAGGACTCCTTTAAACTATCCTTTGTTTCCCATATACAATCCTAAGCATCCTCACTCCATTATACATTGACGAACTTCATAACCTTAGTCTTCAATCGCTTCGTATCCCTATCAATAATACAAACAAGCTGTCTTAAAGTAGTCAAATTTGGCTCAATCTCCAAGTTTTGATACGATGCTTCCACTACCATCGAAGGATCATGCACAAACTTACGCAAATGTGACACATGAAATACATTGTGCACCCTCTATAGTCTAATCAATAACTCGACTCAATATGCAAGTGTGCCAATCCTCGCCAGAATTGAGAATGGTCCTGTATATTGATGAGGCAACTTCCCATCCCTTCCAAACTAAACTACACTTCTCATCGAAGAAACCTTTACAAACACAAAGTCTCTAACTAAGAACTCCAAGTCTCTGTGCCTCTCTTCTGCATAGCTCTTCTACCGATTTTGCGCTTCCTTGATTCGCTTTGGAATCTCTATAACCTTATCCGACACCTCTTGGATCATATCCAGCCCAATCATAAGACGATCTCCAGGTTCTACCCAACATGATGGAGATTTGCAAGGCCTTCCATACAACGCTTAAAATGGTGTCATTCCAATACTGGCCTGATAATTGTTGTTGTATGAAAACTCAACATGTGGTAAGTGTTCTTCCCACAAACCCTAAAAATCCAATATACATGCTCTAAGAAATTCTTCCAATACTCAGTTTACCCTTTCCGTTTGCCCATATGTCTACAGATGGTAAGCGGTGCTCAAACTGAGCTTGTTCCCTAAGGCCTCATGCAAACCTTTCTAGAACTGGCTTGTGAATATAAGATCTCTATCACTTACGATATCACAAAAAACATTATGCAATCTGACGATTTCCTTAACATATAAGTTATCCAAACTAAAAGTTGTTCTCGTAGTCTTAACAGGTATGAAATGCACGCTTTTGGTCAGTCGATCCAACAATAACCCACACACCTTCGTTACCCCTCCTCTATCCAGGCAATCTGTAGATGAAGTCCATGGAAATCTACTCCCATTTCCACCTAGGAATCTCGAGTGGCTAAAGTAGTCGAGTCGTCTTTTGGTGACTACCTTTTACCTGTTGGCAGTTAGCACACCGCTTACAAAGATAGAAACATCCCTCTTCATGCCCTCCCACCAGAATGTCCTCTTCATGTCATGATACGTCTTAGTGACCCAAGATGTATCGTCAACCTAGAATGGCGACTCTCCACTAGAACTTCTTGCTTAATCCCATTAACATTTAAAACACATAACCTACTGTTCATTCTCAAAATGCCATGGCTATCCACCTCAAATCCTGGCTAACTCTTCGGTGCGTCATTATCGCTTGCATTTTTAGCTACTCTAGCAAAATGAAGATCTCTAAGTTGACTCTCCTTGATATAACTAATCAGAGCCCGACGAACCTTAGCTGTGACATTAGCTATCCTCGATATGTATAATATATCCAGATTATAGGAAGGAAGAAACTCCAACCACCTTTGTTGCCTCATGTTTAAGCCTTTTTGCGTAATAGGATACTTCAAAGATTTATGGTTCATATATAACTCGAACCTTTCACCTAGCAAATGATGCCTCCACATCTTTAACGTAAATACTACTGCTAACAACTCCAAGTCATAAGTGGTATACCTCGTTTCATGTGGTTTGAGCTGCCGACTCGCATAAGCAATAACCCTTCCATGCTGCATTAACACAGCACCTAAACCCGTTCCACATGCATCAGTATAAATAGTCAAATCCTCACCACCATCTAGCACAGTAAGAATAGGAGCACTAGTCAACTTTTCCTTTAACTCTACGAATGATTGCTCCCATCAGTCCATATAAATTGGACATCTTTCTTCATCAAATTCGTTAAGCGAGAGGTAACCTTTGAGAAATCATGTATGAATCTCCTGTAATAATCTTCTAGACCCAAAAAGCTCCTAATGTTAGTTGCACTTTCTGATCACTTCTAGTCCTGAATGGCCACTGTTATCCCGACTTTTGGCAATGCCGTGACATCAAGAACTTGACTAGAAACCAATGATAGTTCGTCCTGGAGATCGGTTATATATAGGTTCACTATGGATACTGGTAAATTTTTCCTGAGTCTAGATCGAGCTATAATTAATATGACATGACAAGAAAAGCTATGAAAGCCAGCGTTCCAAATTTCAAGTCAATCGGAATTCGTATGCTCAAGATATGGATCGATAAAAATTAAGAGAGAAAGCATCGGTTTGTATCCATCAATTACTGGTCTACTTCGTATCCATCATATTTATCCCACTTCATGTCCATCATATTTATTCCACTTTGTATCCATCATATTTGCTCCACTCATATCCATCAAATGAAAGTAGTTCGTATTGGTTATCCAAATGATCGATACGATGTAGCACCTAAAAGCATCGATACGAAGTAAGATGCAATCCATCAATACGAAGCGGCTGTACATATTCGATACAAAGCAGTCACTAAATCATCGACACGAAGTAGAGCACGGAGCATCGATATGAAAAGAGTTACTCAGACCGATACAAAATCATATCGATATGAGTTCGACAACACATTGAAAATCTAAACTTGTATCGATCATAACTCGAGATCTACAAGTCCAAATGCCACCAAATTTTCACAGGAGCTTGCCTACAACGTCAAGAATGTACCAGATCAATTTCAGCCAAAAAGGATCAATTCTTGATGGATACGAATTCCATTCGTATCGCTCTTAGATCGAGTCGAAATCACCTGAACTCGATCCCGTGGGCCCACCCACGTAAGAGAAGAAGTCCTCCAAGATCTGGGCAAGATATTTTCAGCCTATGCCTATAAATAGCAACCATATGCATCCAAAAAAGTGACTTTTGGGAAGCTTCTACGCCATCACTCTGCTGAAACTCCATTGTAATTTGAGTACTAGCTATTATATCATTGTAATTCAGTTGAGAATCATGAATAAATAGCAATCTCTTCAAAGTGGACGTAGGCTACAATGCCAAACCACTACAAACGCTTGTCTTCTTCTATTCGTGCATGCTTTTATTGGTGTGATTGTTAGATTAGCCTTATTTTCCCTATAATTCCTACATTCTAATCTCTTCAAGTACATCCGATGAGTGTTGCGTCCAATTTTGGTATAAACAGCCACAACCTTAATGGGATCCACAGTAATACCTTTTACTAAAATAACATGACTAAGAACCTAACTTATGTACACCAAAAATGACACTTCGATTGCTTAATCTTTAACACCTACCCTCTTTGTGTTTTTAGAACAATCCTTAGATGGTGCAAATGTTCCTCCTCGATCTAGGGGTAGACCTGAATATCATCGATAAAAACAAGAACAAACTTATTCAACACATCTCGAAAAACTCTATTGATTAAGTCTACGAAATATGGTGGAGCATTAGTTAGGCCGAATGGCATAACTAACCACTCATAAAATTCGCCAGATCTAAAATAAATCAAGGGTATACTCTCTTCTTTCACCCTCAACTAAAGAATCACCATAATAAAATCAAGTTGAGTAAACACTCATGCTCCATGAAGCTGATCGAACAAGTCGTCTATCCTAGGCAAAGGATACTTTTTCCTAACGGTATGTTTGTTGAGCTTGCGATAATGTACATATAGTCAAGGAACCATCTGCCTTCGTAGCAGAGACGATGGGTGCTCCCCAACTCGGATGACTTGGTTGGATCAATCCCTTCTACAATAAATCGCTAATCTGATTTGTTAGCTCTAACCTCTCCTTTGGGGAAAGTCTACGAATCGGTAACACGATAGGTTTTTCATCATTTACTAAATCGATGCAAATTTTCATCTCTCGATGAGGTGGTAAACCTGACACCTCTTCAAAGATATCCACATATTCCTGAACAACAGGGACCAAACCAAACCCCTCCTCTGCCACATCAAGAGAATAAAGGAAAATAGTCATAAGAGAATTAAGTCCTTCACAATCTATAGTTAGAACCTTCCTCCCTTGCTTTAATACCACAGTTCGCTTGTCACAATCTCAGACTACGTTATTCCATGATAACCAATCCATACCAAGTAGAACATCAAAACCCATAAAACCCAAAACATAAATATCAGAAGGAAAGGGCCAATCAAAACAAGAAATTAAAAGCAAACTGCAGTAAGATTGGCCAAACCCTCAATAGAGTTCGACCCGCAAATAGAATCTAAAGCTAAAACTAGCTTAAGTTCCAATCTATTAACAAGTGTACGAGATATGAAACTAAGAGAAGCACCAGTATCAAACAAAATACAAACAGGAATGCCAAAAATAGATAGAATACCATCCAAAACTTGCTTCCCCTCTGCTACAGCGGAAGGTGCTGAAGCTATAGGAAAGGCTTTAGGCTGCTCCCCTTTAGGAAGCATCGGACAACCTTTAACTAGATGATCGGGCTAATGATAATTGTAGCAACTCCTTAGTGAAAACTGTGCCCCAGCTGTCTACGGTCCAATCTTTGGTACCTTAGCAATAGGTGCCTTAACTATTGGTGCTTTTACCACTTGTTTCTTTCCAATCGACGTACAAACTCCTAGCGAAATGCCCCTTCTTTCCACACTTGTGACAAGTAAAACCAAAAATATTGCTCGGAGGCTGGAACTTCCATTTGTCATTCCTTGCCGGTGTAGGAATAGACGGCTTCTGCGCTAAGCTCTCAAATCTTAACCCCGTGTTCATCAAATTTACATAAGACCCCAATATGTGATTAGTCATATTACCCATGAATTATGGGAGTATCCCTGTGATGAACATCTCATTCCTCTTCGATGTCGTGTCTACCAACCTAGGCCCGAATCTAGATAAGGCGATGAGCCGGTTATCAGACTTTGCCGCTATCATAGTCCCTTACTTCAAGTCGAGGAAGCTCCTAAACAACATAGTCTTCCCGGCTTCTAGGACAAACTTCAACTTGAATCCCTCCTTAAATTAGGCCCAAGAGATGTCGCTCTCTTGGACATCAATTGTGATAAAACTCCACCAATCCTTGGCTGGGTCCGTCAGATGTCATGACGCCAACCGAAACTTTATCGCACCATCTAGCTCCATATCCCCAAATATTCGATCACATAAGTTGATCTCGGTTTGTACTTCTATGATCTTCTCCATACCACTAAAACTCTTACCTCCTAGCCTCTCGTAACCATGGCAAAACTAAGCAAAATTCATATGAGGCCATTGGTTCCCCTATTGGAGTTACATTCCTTGGTGCTTGATTTCCACCATCTGTGACGGTACTACCTCAACCATCTCTACCTCCATGAGCATTTGATAGCTTTAATACTCATGATGTACAACCTAAACATAGTAGAATATATTTAGGATATGAAAGGCTAGAGTTATTTCAAAGAAAGAGATTATTCCTAAGGAAAGCTGAAAAAAGGGGTATAGGTTTATAGAAAATACAAATGCATGCTCGTATTCACTAGACACATTCTAGAGTATCGCTTACTTTATCTCTAATGAGCCACACCCAACGAAAGGCGATGTATTCGCCCAACCTTGTGCTCTAATGCCAAATGTAATGACCTAACTTTTCGACCCTCGAATGTTGACACTAATACATCCACGGTATTTATGTGTCGCGCACCCAAATGCCGGAAAGATAGAAAGTTAGGGTAAAAATAAAAAGAAAACGAATAAGAACAAGAAAGAAAGAACACAACATCAGAATCTCACAAAAAAGGGTAATATATAACAGGGTTACTCTGAATATAGGATTTTTAGAGTTAAAAAACCTATGTACTACCATCAGCCAGGATAGTTATAACTGCATGTCCTTGCATTGCTGATATGTGTACATAGTTAGATAAATAATGAAAGTCTCTAACTCGTCTTCTGAACTCTGAAGCATCCAAGTTAAAACCTACCATACTCAGCCTACTTGAAAGAGTACACAAGGAATTCAAGGAAACAAAACAAAGCATCAGACATAAGTCTGATATGAGAAATCCTGAGGTACATGCAGTATATAATAATAACTTTTGAGACCCTACAGATTCACTAATAGTTTTACCCTTAAAAGAAACCAACCACTCATTAATTTTAATATAGTGATATGATAGATAATGTTTAGGATATAGAATATAAATCATATCAAATTGCTATGATGCTTATATTAGTCACACCAGAACATATTTAGGTTACACTTAAAACCACTATGGTATGTTTGCATAATCGATTTTCCATGGAGATCCTTTCGGTCAAGCCAAAATCAAATCTGCATGCACAAGGATTAAAATTCGCCTTTCAAGAATTATATATCTCAAGATAAAATATACTATATGGAAAACACAAAGGCCGATGGTCGAACATAAACATGAACCACGGGTACCAAATATTATCAATCCTCGGTATCAATATATAGATAATTATACTCTAGACACGGAGTTGATAATTTCCTATTGTGGGTCAGCCAAACCCCAAATTGTACAGCCTACTATATCTTTAGCCATTTCTGATGTCGAGGTTACGTTCAATATCATTCACATAAGTCTTCACCACTCGAATAAAATACGAATCCCCAAATAGATTCCGACATCTCGAACAGATCACGAATCACTACATGGATTCGAGCATCTAGAGTAGATCTCAAATCTCCGTATAGATTCCCTTTCTCAACCACTTACAAAACATATAATATTTATACTAGTTTTGAAATGGAATTCAGTACGTAAAACACTTACCAATCCCAGACTTTTCAAAACCAATCGATGAATTTTCGGCTAACTCAGTTCTGGTTCTTTCAAAAGTAAGTGAAAGCTAGAGATGTTTGGTACCAATATTCCTCCCCAGGGGTTCATATTGGTATAAAATTGTGAAGCCTTTCAATAACTTCTTAAGTTAATATTAGGTCAAGTTCAATAATCGACTAGTCGATTATCTACTCGAAACAATTGCCTATACAAATCAATATTCGTACGCTTAACTCGTTTCCAACATTCCAACCCAACTATTCCTCATCCAAGAGTAAAGCCAAGTATGTTTGAGCACTGCTTGCATCAAGCCTTGCTCAGCACTTCATTCTTGAATCTCACAAATAGATAAGTCTACATCGTCGGCTTTTAGTATTAAGTATAGTATTAATGATTTTCATAAAAAATAAGAAATCAACACAATTAACACATTTCCGACATTTTCCCACTTACTATTCCTCAATCAAGAGAGAAACCGTTAGGTTAGAGCTCTATTGCTTTGTCCCTACTCGACATCAATCTTACCTCTCATAAATAAGTAGGACTTACTTCATCGACTTTTAGTGTTAAGTATAGTTAATTACTTTTCAAACAAGTAATTAAATAATTAACCATTTAGCCACCAAGTAATTCTAACCCCTTTTCGAAACCATTTGTATATATTTTTGAAATACTTGAAAATATTTGTAATAGGTTTTAGAACATTTATCCAAAATATTACTTGAAAATAACAACTTTACAATTTTCCTTAAAACTTAAAACGACATGTTTTATTACAAAACTCTTCTATAAAAATTCATAACTAATCCTTAAAAATTAATATGAGTTAGTAAAAATTTGTAAAAATAATGAAGTGAAATACTTAAATATCTTTTCAAACCTTTAAAGTCAAGAAATCAAGTTTAAACAGGGTAGTTTTGCACTAGTGATGTATTACTGTTAACTTTTTACTATCCAAGCTTTTAATAGCGACAAACATACATATAATATGGTGAGAAACCCTCAAGGATCTCCCTAAAAATTCCTTAGAAATCGCCAAAAACAAGACAATTCACTACTTCATCTATGGTGAGTATCGCTATTAGTGCACTTTCAAATCCGAGTTATATTCAAACCTATGTTCAATTACAACCTATGTGCTTTACTCTAAGACTTGTTACATGTCAAACAAGTCCATTCAAATCCATATATATGTCACTTGCTTAAAGCAAGAATCAGAATCAATGTTTTCACATATGTCCATATTAATTCAACAACATTAATATAATAAAGTATCATCATATATATGTAATATTTTCGAATCAAAATGGGTGGTTAGCTCACTTTTATCCAACAAATAACTAAGATTCAAGAATCCAAGTCCAATCCCAAGCCAGCAACCTCCTTTGCTTCCCTTCTTCTCTTGCTTTTACCTTGCCTTTAGTATCAAATACCCCTATATTGCTCATGCCTTAGGGTAGACGAAGAGGATGGCCTTTCATTTTCAACTTATAACTAGGTATAAAATTTTCTTACATGCTGGTAAGGCTTTACTCTAAGTTTGAAGTGATTTGGATTTGATTTGCAAATATTTTTCTTTAGGAAATTATTATGAAGAAGGAGACATGGATTTTCACTCTTAAGCTTTGTAAATTTGTGAATGAACACTGAGGGTAAGCCCCACCATATATAGACTAAGAAGAGTGCTCTTTGAGCTTGCCTTCACCCCTCTTCATCCCATTGATGAGTCACCTCCCACAACTTCTCCTTTAGGTCACTTCTCCGTTATGATAATTATCATTTTACCCTCTCATGCTAATATCTCTTATTCTAATAAAAGCTTCTAGAACATTCCAAGCATTATGAAGAGGGGTGTGTGTGTTAATTAGTTGCTAATATGTTCATTTAATCATTAGTCAAGTGCACAAGAGTTCGAACAACTTATATCGATCGAAAAGTTGTTTACCGATAAACTGATTTTTGATCACATTATCGATTTTGGCTCGAAGAATATATTTTTGTAAACAAATCTCAAAAACAAGTTTCTTCTCATTATTTACTAATTAAATCATGTTTAACAAGGTATAAAGTCATATTTATAACACTTAATTATATTTCAAAATGTTTTTGATATCGAAGATGAAGATTTCGAATTTCTGGGTCGCTACAAGATGGCTGAGCCTCAAGTGGTTACAATGGTTGTGATGGGCACACGAAGGGATGATTGTGGATGAAAATGGGGTAGTGTTTCGTCGAGTATTGGACGAGAAATTGGTGATGGAAGAGTCGACTATGGTGGATTGTGCAGAAGTGCATGTACATGGATTTATTTGGGAAGAAGATGATTAGGGGAAGGTAATTAACTTAGTTAATTAAGTTAATCAATTAGTTTGTATTCGAAATCTTGTAAAATTTGTAACTTTTTCATACGAGGTTCAATCGAAACGTTGTCTCTATCGTTGCACTCGTAATGGAATTTTCTATGTCTTGGCTTGGTCTTGGGTGAGTTTACTCAACATTGAATTTTTATATGTTGTGTACATAACGTTGTTGTGTTAAAAATAAGTTAAAATAGATAAAAATGCAAGCTATTACTTTTGGACCCTCCTTGCTTTAAAAGTAAATGACAACATTATATGTAGTATAATCTCTCTTATGACCCACTATAACATGAATTGTGGCCAAGACTTGTTGTTTACATGTTTGATAGTATGTTGTGAATGTTTAAAGCGACATAGTCACTAAAAATGCACTTTGTAATTTCTTGTATTTAGTATATGTTAAAGTGGTTAAAGGTGAATATATTGTTATGTAATGAAGCAACAAAGAATCGAAAAGGTCGTTATGGGTGCACTTTGAAATCGCTTTGTATTCAATGATTTTAAAGTTAATTTTGAAAGACATTATAGGGCTTTATTTTTACTTTTAACGAGTATTGTAAGTATACTTATTATTGAAGAAGATATCAAAGATTTGATATATATTAATAATTAATTATGGATTTTTAAAGTAAAGTGCTTTAAATTATAAAAATGCTTTTAATTATTTTCAGTAAATTATAAAGTAATTATTTTAATGTTATATTTTACACAGATATCTCAAACCAATTTATAAATATTTATAAGTATTTATATATACATAAGTTTGGAAAAGTATGTCAAGTGTTTTATAAAAGAATAAGAGACGGATTTAATTATAACACCTATGTTATAATAAATGGTTTTTTGAAGTTAATCAATGACATAGTACCTTGTTTAATAAGGCACACATCACCAAACCACTATAAATCCTTGTGTCTTTATTATTGCTTAATTTTGATAGCTTATTTACGTATCCTCTCTATTTAATTTTGATTATTCTTCATTTATTTCTCTACTATTCTATTCTTGAGTGTTTGTACCCACTTTTGGTGAAACGTTTTGGTGTTTCATTGAGAATGCTTGATTTTCAGTTTATTCGGATCCCTTTGTTGCTACTAGATTTCGTAAATCCCCCGACTGAGATCCATAATTATCTTCAAGAAGCTTGCTTGTTCTATTCAGGTTTGCAATAGTCTAAGTAAAGCTATCACAATGGTTAGGAATGCCAAATATGATTCTCAGAACGCAAAAGGAAACAAGAATGCTAGCATCCAACAAGGAGTCCTGAGCAATCAACCGGTGGATGTGAATGCCACTAATCCAGTCGATGTCCAGAATCCAACTGACTCCATTACAAGATCCAAATTCCAGAATATGATGAGAGAGCTAGTGGATAGCCATCGAAAATTGAATTAGAAAATTCAAGCAATAATGATATAATGAACCAACTTAGTTAGCAACGGTGTAGGAAAGCAAGGAGGGGCCCTACCCCTTACTCTGCATCGAAGAGTTCCAGTTCATCGGACGATTATCACAGATGTAGACGTCGTAGAATGGACGGATACCATGCTGAAGCATCAACCAGCCTTCCCTCGATCGTTCCTGATAGAGCAACAACGATTGGTGTCGATCCATCTGGAAAATCGGTATGGATCGTTCTTTGGATGGATGGTACCAGCCAGTGACAACACGGTTACATACCGACGATGCTGCGATTAATCTGGATGTTGGAGTTGAAGGAAATACTGACCAGTTGCTTCCCCGTAATGACGATAAAGGAAATTTACGTGATATATATCGAGAGAATGTTGAACCAACTAGGTATGGAACGGCCCGTAGACAGTGACTGGACCATCTACTAAGGTGGAACACAACCACCGCTTGGCTCCAATTATCCAAATGTTGGACTTGTTGGCTATGGTTAGACAGTTAGTGAGAGAGAGCTAAGGCTTGACCAATGACGACTGAGGAATCTCGAGAAGCCATTCCCCGTTTACTGACATTACCTTACATGCAAAATTTCCAAGAAGGCTCAATATGCCATCAATGCTGCCTATGAGGGAAAGACCAATCCCAGGCAGCACATCATGAGATATGAATGGTTGATGGATTCCATATGAGTAGATTATGCAACCAAGTGTAGATGTTTTCCTATTACACTTTCCGAAATCGCAACGATGTGGTTTATAAGATTATCCCCATGGTTAATCTCTAGATTTGATGATTTAGCAATGAAGTTTGTGGAGCAGTTCCGCATGCACACAACTTACCCCAAAGATGTAATGTCCCTATCCAGCGTGATCCGGGCTCTAGGAGAATCGCTAAAAGATTACTTGGAGAGATTCTATACAGCCGTCACGAAAGTTAGTAATCCAAATGAGTATTCAGTATTTATGGCGGTAATAGGAGGGATTGACCCATATTTTGATGACTAGTTAGCTAGCAAACCACCTATAACATTGGAGCATTTCTATGCAAAGGTGACTCGGCATTTGAGGAAAGAGGAGGCCATATGCTCTAGGAAGAAGAATGTTATGGAACCAAGTGGAGAGAGAGTATAAAAAAACATTGTAGTGAAGCAGTCTGATGATAGTTTTGGAATTTAAGTTAATGTCCAAATTAAACCAAATCAGAAAAAGAAAGGCGGAAATAGAAGCCGGGAACAAAATAGGGATTCTAGAAGAGGAAAGCCTAGGATTTCGGTGTATGATACTTACACGCTGCTGAATACATCTCCAGTGAATGTCTATTTGTCTACCTACAATACAATGCAGTACAGGAAGCTGCCTCCGAAAGAATCAATGGAGAAGCAAAAACAAACTGGAAAGTTTTGTTGGTTTCATGATTGTTATAGTCATAACACAAATGAGTGCAGGCATCTCTCGGATATTATCGAGAAAAATGATTCGAGAAAGAAAGTTATAACAATTTGTTAAAGCCCTGCAGGATAGAGGGCAGGGGTCATCGGACCCCAACTGAGGAAAACCATCACACATGGATGAGGAGCCTGCTCGGACTGGTGGAAGATTAATAATCAATTCAATAGTTGAAGGACTGCATCCAGATGATAATAGTTGGCATGAGATGGAGCGCTACGCTAGCACGATCAAGCATGTGAATTTTGAATGTTGTTCGAGTACAGAAGATGGAGCTCTTGCAAAATAGCAACGTACAATGACCGATGACATTGTATTAAAAAACAGAGATGCAAAAATGGTCAGGCACTGATAATTGACCCAATGGTCATTTCGGCCATGATCGGCCCCGCCTTAGTGAGGACGATTGTGGTCGATTATCGAGCTCCGTAAATATAATTTTCAAAAAAGCTTATGATTAGATAAAGATGGAAGCGGAGGACTTGAAACCATTTAAACCCCGCATTCAGGGCTAACGGTGATGTGATCGAAGCTATTAATTATATTGAATTGCCCGTGGAGTTGGGAGAAGGTGACCATAAGAGAGTGCAAATTTTTCCATTTGGTGTTTCTGATGTTGACTCGCCTACAATTCTTTTCTGGACCAACCGACCCTAGCTGAGTTCTGGGTAGCTCTTACCCCATGGTGTTTGACTTTAAAGTTTTCGATAATGGTGCTAGAGTTGTTCACGGTGATCAGGTGATCGAGTGCCTACTATGTAGCTGAATTGAGGGATGCTTAACGGAAGAAGAAAGGTAAGGGTATAAACAAGTCTCTCCACATCCAAGCCATCGAAGATTGACAACCAACGTCTAAGCCTTGGCTCGGGTGCCATAGTCGATTCTATAGAGACATCGATCCAAGGGATGATGAGGAAGAGCCCAAGCAACTAAGGCTACACCGGCTGAGTTGACAATTGACATCACGGTCAGCGACAATTGACCATCATGGGTCCTAAAGATCGGATCACATCTCAGCCCTCCGATGATAAAAGAACTTGCTGGTTTTCTCCGAGCGAATCTTGACGTGTTCGCTTGGATCACTTTGGCATATATGCGATCTCGCCTGCCATTGCGAGCCATGCATTGAATATCGACCCAAGACATGTCCTAGTAAAGCAGAAAAGACAGTTTCCCCCTTCCAAGGATCGACCAACTGGTAGACTGTACTGTAGAGCACAAATTGCTACCTTTCATGGATGTATGTTCTGGATATAACCAAATCCAATGCACATTCCTGATCAGAAGCACACCAGCTTCGTTACCGACTTTGGACTATATTGTTATGTGGTGATGCCATTTAGATTAAAGAATGCTAGAGTGACGTACAAACGTCTAGTCAATAAAATGTTTAAAGATCGGATAGGAAAGATGATAGAGGTATACGTGGATGATATGCTCTTGAATTCATGATGATCTAGCAAACACATTAGAGACTTGGTAGAAATGTTCAATATCCTTACGATATTACAAAATGAAAGTCAATCCTCTGAAGTGTTCTTTTGGCATTGCATTAAGAAAGTTCTTGGGTTTCATCATTAATGCCCACGGAATCGAATCTAATCCCGAGAAGATCCAAGCTATTCACAAAATCTAAGCACGAAAGACCATCAAACAAGTACAGAGCCTAAATGGGAAGGTTGCCAACCTGGGTCGATTTGTGTCTAGAGCTACTGATAAATGTATACCTTTCTTTGACTTGATTAGAAGAGGGAAAAGTAATTTTGAATGGACATAGGATAGTAAACACGCATTCCAAGCTTTGGTAAACTACTTAGAGAGACCTCTCATCTTGTCAAAGCTGGTAAATCATGAAGACTTGTATATCTACTTGGCCATGTTGATACATGTTATAAGTGTTGCATTGCTTCATGAAGAGAATTGAATCCAGAGACCAGTTTATTATGTTAGCAAGTGATTAACAAAAGCTGAAAGGAACTATCCAAAGATAAAGAAATTGGCATACTGCTTGTTGATTGCTTCAAGAAAGCTCTGCCCTATTTTTAGGCTCATCCTATCAACATCTACACCGACCAGTCATTACAACATGTCTTACTGCGACCTGAGATGTCTGAAATGTTGCTCATGTGGAATATTGAAGTGAGCTAATTCGCATCACTTATCTTCCTTGGAGGGCTATCCAGGGACAGCGCTGATGGACCTTATAGCAAAATTCACTGCACATGATGAATTCCCAAAGAGCATAGAATCCCTACCATATGGTGGAAGGTGTATACGGATGGAGCATCCAATGATCGTTATTCTGGAGCTAGAATTATGCTAGTAAATCCATAAGATCGGTCCATTTGCTATGCTTTAAAGCTTGATTCTTTGCAACAAACAACGAAGCTGAGTATGAAGCTCTAATTTCCGGACTTGAACTCACCAGAGAAGTGGGATAAAATATTATGAAATCTTTTGCGACTCATAATTGGTAGTATACCAAGTCAGAGGAGATTACTAGGCTAAAGGATAACGACTTGCCCCGTACCTTACTCGAGTCCAAGAGCTGTTGACTAACTTTGAATACTATTATATTAGACACATTCCTCGAGATCAAAACAAAGAGGCCAACTCATTGGCAAAGTTTGCTAGTACTGAGAATGCACAACAAATGGACATGGTCCCAGTTGAAGTACAAAATGCTCCGAGAATAAACTTGATGGAAATCAACAAGGTACTAGAGAGGAAGCCTCAGAAGGAGTCGTGGAAGACTCCAAGTAAAGAATGATTGCTACATGAGTTCTTCCTGAACGGAGTAATGAAAAACAACAAGTCCTTTGCAAAGCTTCACGATATATCATTCAAGAAGGAGTTATGTATATAAAGGGTTTTTCTGTCCCCTTACTTCGGTGTATCTCTCATGATGAAATAAAATGAATACTAAAGAAATTTCGTGAAGGGGAATGTGATAATCACATCGGGAAGCAAACCTTAACAAAGAAAATACTCCGTTATGGGTATTATTGTTTGACTGCCGATCGAGAAATTGCTGATTATGCAAGGTGATTCGACAACTGTCAGATGTATGTAAAAGTTTTGAGAGTTCCGTTAACGGAAATCACACAAATGGTCAGCCCATGGCTGTTTTCCATATGGGGCACATATTTTATCAATTCCTTGTCAATCTCTAAAAGTGGTGCAGAGTACACCATCATCGCAGTTGATTACTTCACCAAATGGGCCAAAGAAAAACCTTTTGCCATGATCAAAATAAAGAAAGTAATCAACTTCGTCATCCAGAACATTATCTGTCATTCAGGCCTTCTACAAATTATAGTAACTGATAATGGAACCCAATTCGACAATGTAGAATTCAAAGGCTTCTATCGTCGGCATCATATTGAAAAGAGATTTACTGCAGTTGCTCACCCTCAAGCAAATGGACAAGTTGAAGCTGTGAACAAAATTATAAAGTCCATTCTGAAGAAGAGTTAGGAAAAGACTAGAGGTAAGTGGGTGGATGAACTCCCAACAACATTATGGGCCTACAGAGCCACTCACAAGTTCGTCGCTGGCCATACTTCATTCGCCCTTACTTATGATTCTGAAAACGTTATTCCTATTTAACTTGAAGTCCCTTCTCATCGAGTGGCCTACTACGATCCTAGAATAAATAAAGATCTCTTTTTAGAATCTCTAAACTTTGTAGACAATACTTTAGAAATCGGCGATCTCATCTTAAAATGGGTTTTTCCTGCCCCATCACATATGAATCCTACTTAGGAAGGACCATATGTCATTGAACAGAGGCTTAGAGAGGGAAATTTCAAGCTAGCGACTGTTGATGGCGCCACACTCCCAAAGGCGTTGAATAATGAGCATTTACAATGCTACTTCTTTTAATTTATTTCTTTTTCATTCAGTTGTATTTAACTTTAGGATTTTCTTTAGCATTTATTTTTCCAGATATGTAATAAGACAAATTATGTCATTTCTTTCCGTTTGGCAAAAAAGTTTTGAATTTTTCTTCATATCTGTGATCTGCCATTACATTGCATATTAGTGTGACATATGGCCAACTAAATCCCACCATACAATGGAGTCAACATGACTTTATAGTGATCTTGGTTAGATCGATCACTTGTTGAATAAAACCCCATACTTGGTGGTAAGATGACTGACTAAGGGAAATTGAATCCGACGGTTTTCCAAATAGCTCCAAACTCCCAAAGTGTGAATTGGATTACAAACACTAACTAGTGCAAACAACCACCCATGGAATAACTATTATCTGCAGAGCATGGACATGAGTATAAATGAATAAATAAGTATGATTCGACCACTACTACTTAACCAACTCAGACCTGAATTCGATAAGATGAAAACGTAATTAGTGGAGATGGAACTCAACCATCCACTAATTAATTTTTCCAACCCAAGATGGGGGAAGAAACATAATTACTTAATCTCTGAGTTCGACGGTGTAATATTAAGGCTCGAGCCTAACATTTGAATAAGACTCATAGCCACAACTTCAGGGAGGCCATGAGATTGATGAATCGAATCTATATTTGAGCCAATGGGCAACGAATTACAAGCACATTGAATGGAAAATGTAATAGCTCGATCACTTATGTAAATACACAAAAGTGTTATATGAAATCCACAAAACTTTTATTCACATTAAACTTGTAAGTTGTAATGCAAGTTTTTCCAAAAAATGAGAACTATAGGCGAGGGCCATACCCGCACAAACATGGCCAAAAAAAGAAAGGAGTAGCAACTTAAGCTATCTACACATCAAGTCGACCCGATGGCTACTTCTTGGACATTTTTCCTTCCTCAATTTCTTAGGGATGGATCTACTCGAACTATCACCCGACCCTCTCTTTGATCCTTTGCCACCTCTACCTCCTTTTAGAAAGACATTTCGGGACTGAAGAAGCATCATCCTTAGAAATATGAGGGATCTCATCCTCGGGAATCAACCAGCCTGGAGGAATGACTTAAAGCGAGATAGGATCTGAAATTATTAGGGTCTATGTCAATTGGCTTAGCCTTTTTCTTCACTGACTCTTCCTTCTCAATGTGTTCCTTTAGACCGAGCTCGTCAATGGGATCAGAGGTACCCTTGATCACGATGTTATCAATATTGGGATTTCGTGGCGTGAATCGCTACTTTCTCGAAACCATGCGTCCATCATGTGCTTATCAAATATGAAAGCCTCCTCTTTTGGAACATCTTGAGTCGTATCCGAGGTTGTAATTGTAACAGATTCTATTGCAGGCACTTGAGGCCTCGGTTGGGATTCTTGAAGAGGAGGAATTGCAGTTGGAGGACCTAAAGCCGAGGAAACATAGAAAAAAAGATTAGAAGAATCAACTGGGGACACCCCAAGTTTCTAAAAGACAAGGGATGTCAACGAGATACTTCTTCGATCTGTCTCCGAAGATGTGCCAAAGCATCTTCAGAACTTCGTTCTTGAATTAGAAAAAGCTTGCTGCGAATTTCATATTAAGGCTTGTTCGAGTTGTATCCTGGAACTGTGGAAAAACCTATGGAAGTGCTAAGAATACCCAGAGAAACAAGGGCAAATTAGTTGCAACATTGGATGGCGCAGACCCAGACCTTCACCTGCTTCATGCTGGGTGGCTTTAGTTGGCTCTTGCTTGAATACAAGTTAGGCATCAAGTAAAATTTTGGGTTCGTCGCCCAGTAAGATCTCGCCTTCAAACCTCATCAGATTAATCTCCTCTACATTGAGCGCCCTCTTCTCTTCAGCAACAAGAAATTCCCTGGCACGCAAAAGTTGTTTGAGATAGTCATGTTGAAGCCATTCTAGGTTTCTATACTCAAGAATATTGGCATTGTAGAGAAGAAGTAGCGGGTCAAGCTCATTTATCACTTCCTCTCTAGATTTTTCCTTAGCGGCATCCACTTCACGCTGAACGAGGGCATCAACATCTTTAGATTTCTCAACGGTCGCATCCTTTTTGAGCCTGACAGTCACTAGCTCCTCACAGGCGTCTTGGCCAATCTTTTGCATCTCATCTTTCTCCTTACTTTCACTTTAAAGTTTATCTTGAAGTTCGGCTATCCTCTTTTGGGTTGTGTCCATTTCAAGTGAAAGCACGTTGTTCAGAGTGTCGATTATCCTCTTATCTTAGCCTTTTGGAACTTTAGTTTTTCAATCTCTACCGCTCATTCGAAGGATACTTTGGACATTTTCTCTGCAACTTTCATCCACTCATTATACTACCTATGGATATCAGTAACACAATCTATAGTCATTTATTGAACTTTTTCAGAAACCATTTTTAGATTAGGAGGGAAGAAAACCCCATCAAAGCAAAAGCTCATGAACTCTTCCCTGAGTAGAGCATGCAAGTGGCTGGTTCAATTTCATTCTTTTCAGCAATTGTTGCAATGTCAGCACTTTCCTTGCCTAGCTTTTGGGAAGCAACATGCTCGCTATGATGACGGCGATCACTAAGTCAATGAGAATGAGAAGGGACTAAAGGCTGTAGAGGAACCAGAATAGAAGAAGGACCATGAGAAGAATTAAAGGCGGGTCCGGACGATTAGTTTTCTTTTCAAAACCCTTCGAAGAAGGGGATCTAGATTTTGATTGATGCTTGCCATAGGCAGACCTGTCTCCATCACCTTTATCCTATCGTTCTTGATCTCGATTGGAGCAATAGCTTGGATCATACTCACGACCACCACCTTGACGATATGGGCCTGAATGTGAGCCTGAAGTTTGGTGGGATAAGTCGGGGAGAGACTGGAACATATTCCTCTTCTTCACCATGGTTCTTACAAAGGAGAACAAGGAGTGAATCAACTTTAAATACTTAAGGGCATGAGATTAACGCAGCTCAATGTCGTAAAGTGCATGTGTGTTTAGGTGTCCTTGTTTTCCCCTCGATGGACCGAATGTTAGAGCTTTGCTCGTAGGAGTAACCTCTCCTTTAGTAGTAGATGGGATTTCTGCACCGGTTCTAGTAGGAGATTCCAACTCACCGATGCTCATATCAATAAAATGAAAATTTTCAATCTCGTGTGGAATCGGCAAGTTAGATAATGAGCCAAACAGTTTGTCCAAATGCTTAGATGGTTGAGAAGTAGACTCATATGATATAACTTGAGGAGTAGAAGACTGATTGGGCTGATTTGAGAGATGACTCTTAGGAAATCAATAAACGAGTTTCTTTTTCTTCCCTTTCCCAAGAGCCGAGGGCTATGAGGCCTATGAGGATCCAACTATGACCCCAAGAATAGACCCTTCGTTTTCACGACAGGGCTCATCACCTTCAACTTTTTTAGCGTTTATATCGGTAACCTATTGAGCTTTCACAACTGGGGGCATGACAGAATCAACCTGATTTCCCCTTTGACCAACTATGGCACATTGTCTTACCGCTACAACTTGAGCTGTATTCACTAGCCCTGTGCGTTGGCCTTCTTCTGTCAGACAAATGGTGATGAGATGTTCATCAGTAAGGAGGCACTCAATATCTCTATCTTCAGGTGGCACTTCCTTGAGAGTCGAGGCTGCCTCATCAAGATGTTTACCTTCAGGCCACGGGATAGTGCCTATAAAAAAAAAATCAGAAAAACTGCTTAGTCTAGGATACGACACGGATATAAGCATATGATTAAAGTGAAGAGTGACATTTGCGTCTTTCCAACCACTATCGAGTGAAGCCAGGAAGACATCGCACAACGAACCATTCACTTTTGAAAACGCTTAATTTATTTCAGGTACCTCTTAAGATTTGGTACTTCTTAACTGACTCAAGAAATGTAAACGAGAGACTCCCTGTCCGTTGCTTGAAGGTGAATATGAATCAAATATCCTTGGCGTTAGAGGGCGATATAAGAATTCCATAAACAACATGTAAATAAAGTTGAGCAGGGCATAGCTGCTCGGATGTAGTTACGCCGGGGCTATCCTCAAGTATGTAAAACCTCGTGGATATATGAGTTAAATGGCGGAACGTATCCAGCCCAACATATAAATTTGTTGCATTCTATATGCCCCCTGGAGGCCTGTGAGCTCTATCGTCCTATGACTGGACCAGTACATCATCAAAGGAAATCCCTTGTCTCTCGCAGATTCGACGAAGAGCGGCTTAACTAATCTTCGAAACCAGGGAATCTAGAGGATCTTCCAAGTAGACTGTGTCCTCTAAAGTGTCAAGTGTGGGATCGATGGTTTCTGCTGGAAGAGTAGGAACGGTGGAAAATAAATCAAATGGTGGACCAGAGCTTTCTGTTTGCTAGGATTGATGACTAGGAGATGGACTGTCTGATTCAGTGGCAGAACTCGACTCGGCACTGAAATTGTTGTGCTAAGAAGATGGTCCAGCGGACACAGCTGTAAGACGTTGTCAACGTCTGGAATCCATCGCTATTGAACTTAGTAAAAAATCATTAATAGACAAAATAATCTGTACCCCCCAGTGCAGAGTGAGTGCTAGTGTTGTGTGGTGAAGTGTCATGCAATCCAGTGATAAGTTATATAGAATTAAAGGCGGAAAAGAGGACGAGACTTCAAAGTTTGACCGAACTGACCATCATTGCCGACCATCATAACGGTTTCTCCACATCATTACAGAATGATTCGGCCTGAGCCTCAAGATCAATTGTTAGTAGGTTGAAGATTGACTTTTATCCTCATAGACAGACGATCTTTTAAAAAATTGTCCAAGGCATTTGTCCATGTCATAATTCGAATCTCGTATATGTCACGGTATGTAATTCAAGTCATTTGCAAGTCGTAAGTGCTCACTCTAGTGTTCAAGGCCGAAGCACATCTCAGAGTCCAAGTTCATATGATTGAATTTCATTTTAAAGTTCATTGTTGATAACCGATCATTCCAGCAAAGAATGGTCCATCATTTCAAAACGATCATTCATACATAATTGTTCCATGATGATCGTCCATACTCAAGCCAGGTGCCACACCATTCCTCTAAGCAATCGTTCACTCCCTCCTACAATCCGATCATTCACTCCATTCCACCATACGTTCACTTCAATTCTCCATCTGATAGTTCCAAAAAGATTGTGTAATATCCAAATCATTACTATATGATCGATCACATGCTGCATCGTCCCCAATCGATCGTCCCATACATAGCTTCAATTCCCATCGTTGAAACATTCTTCAGCTCCATTGTTTTATGATGTTTGAAAAATGATCGGTTGAATTTATGAAGCTTCGTTCCATACCAAGGTCACTTTTCCATCCAAGAATGATCGGCCAAATCTTTCTTCCCAACAATGCAACCACTTCACCATCACCAAAACGACCGACTGGAGCCTCTCTTCTTCCAACATGCTTCGAATCAATTAGCCTCATCGTCTTAATTGAAGATCACGAGGTCGAAGGACCCGAAATCTTACTATCGAATCCACATATAAATCAAAATCAACCTACCTATGTAGAAATTTCAAAGAGCAGGAGCGATTTGAGTTCGATTCCACACGAGATCTGGACCAATGAAGATGATAATGATGGGTGTGGAGAGAAGTATGCTTGATTGGAAATTAAATGAAGGAGGAGGTGCGATCTTTGGTGCGAACGAAGATGATGCAGAAATGAGAAGTTGAGCTGGAGTGACTAAGTCAAAAGTATTTATACGAAGATGGACCAAAACTTTAAAACCAACGAAGTAAGTCTATGTGATTGTTCCTTACCGTTTGTTTTATAGAGATAGCTTTATATCATTGTATAACAATCGTTCATTTATTGATTCAGAATGATCCACTATTTTCTCACACCTACTAAAGATCGGATGCGATCATTCTTTAAAAAAGGGCGAGAAACAATGATCGTAAACAAACGGTCCATATTTGATGGATCCACAACTAACCATCAATCAATTCAACAACAAATGATTGGGTGTGATTGTTTCAAAAAAATAGAAAGGAACTTGACAATGACTTGTGAACGTGTAATCGTGATCAGGGGTCAAGTATGAATATGCATACATGTTAGTATATGTACTGAAGATTCAATTTTTGAAATTGACAGAAATTGAACCTTACCTAAAATCAATCAGGGAAAAGTTTAAACCAGATTGCTAGAGCCTGAAAATCACTGGAAATAAAACAAGATAATCATCAACAAGCCATAATCCAGTTTTATGCTGTTGGAAATCGACTAATAGTCATGATAAACAGAAGAAAATGCGACTCAACAGAAAAATGACGATTGTTCAACAAACTGGATGGAATCCTTTCTGACGATTGAAATTTGCAATGACTCAAAGCATGTCATATTCAAACAAGATGTACTTTAGGAGGCCAGTGTTATTTGACATTTTGGCCCGGCTATGTCTGGACCAATCAGATGAGACATACTCAATTGCCATCAGAATCGATGTATCAAATTAATGATCATGAAGCCTAGAGATCATGCCTAAATGATAATTTGGAAGCAGGAGGTGAACTACGTAAAATACTCAAAGCATGAAAGCTCACCATTCTCTAAAGATGGATCGGATATGAACCATATTCAATAATATGGATCATATCGTATCGATTCCATATCTCAATTCAGCGATGATCGATTGATATCTCAAGATCTATAAGTCTAACACACTTGAAACTTTTAGAGCATTAATATATTAAGAGAAGTGTCCCCATTAATGATCGCATGCCAAGATGATTGAAAGTGAATGATCGGTATATATCGTTCATGAACGATCATACTATTTCAGCATGAACGATCTAAAGCAACGAAGATTGGTCGATATCTCACTAACCATGCCAAACTTTAGGAGCATACAGTAGAGATATGGAGATGCCACTTAAAACTATCATACCCTCATCAGAGTGATCATGAACGATCGGCATCAAGCGTTCCAAACAATGAATTAGAACTTGCGATCATTCTGGTGGCCCCCTATGGATGTAGAAAGTCTTATGCCGAATTTCTAGCGAGATATTTCTCCATCTTCACCTATAAATACAGTTTTCTTTCTCCATTTAAAGGATCTTTACACTGCTCGTTGCTTTGGACTCCATTGTAATCAAGTGCTATTATCATTACATCATTGTAAACTGATTTACAAGTGATTGATAAAGCAAATTCTTTAAAGTGGGTATAGGTACACAACGCCAAACCACTAAAAATCCTTGTGTCTTTATAATTTCTTAATTCTAATTGCTTCTTTACTTATCCTCTCTGTTTAATTTTGATTATTCTTCATTTATTTCTCTACTATTCTATTCTTAATTGTTTGTGCCCACTTTTGTTGCAAACGATATATAACTAACTTTTTTGAAGTACTGAAAGAATATAAATGAATATACAAAATTTTAATTAATAAAGGAGTATTAATTAAACAAGTGAAGTTTTAATTAATGAAACAAGTTTTATTACATAAAAGGGAGTTTTACTAATAAAATAGGTTTTAATTAATAAAGGATTAATTAAATAAAAGGGGATTAAAAGTCGTTTATGTGAGTTGATCGTGCTTTATGTGTGTTAATTGTGCTTTGTGTGTATTAATCGTGTTTTTTGTGTTTACTTGTCTATGGGAAGTAATCAGTCGCATACTTAGCACTAAAAGCCAACAAATTAGCTTTTTTCTATCTATGAGAGTTAAGATTAACGATTCAAGTAGGGTGCAGAAGCAATAATGCTCTAACATATCGCCTTCACTCTTGACTAAGGGATAGTGTGATTTGAAAAGATAGGAACATGATTAGTATATTTGACTTGGTTTCCATTTGCGATCGTCTTTCTTGTACTTGGTAGTCGATTTGTCGACTATCAAATTTGACCGAATCTTAGAAAATATCTAGAAGAAACACAAGGGTTATATGGTACAGTTATCTTCGAAGCTTTTATACTATACTTATAAACTAAACTTGCTCCTTTAGGACAAATGACAAGAAAATCCATTTGGATAGGAGAGGATCTCCACCCTTATGTGTTGTCTACCTATTTCTGAGATGATTTGAAATCGTAACCATTTCAGAACCATATATTTGTTCTATGCTTTGAAAGAGGTCTGTGATCTGTTCGAGATGTTGGAATCTGTATGGAGATTCGAGATTTGATTGAGATGCTCGAACCTATGTAGAGGTTCATGATCTATTCTGGATGTGGAAATCCATGTATGATTCCGAGATCTGTTGAGATAAGGAAATCCATGTATGGTTTTGAGATTTGAGTTGGGACTCCTGTGTTGAGATCTGTTCGAGTGATGAAGGCTCATTTGTTGAGATGCTAAACGTGATTTCACCATCATTTGTTGAGATGCTAAAAGCTACTTCGAAAGGATATCTCTAATCCTTGTATAGGAGGACCATTCTCGGAGTATTAAGGGCACCTCCGTGGAATTCTACATAATTATGCAAACATCTCTTAGCGGTTATTGATTATATACCTAATTTTTGGTGGTTTATATGCGACAGTGCTATTTTTGATTATATTCTTCACCTTAAACATTATTTATTACATCACCTTATGTACGTATTAGATGATGGTTATTTTGAGGGAAAACCTGCTATGGCATTCAATGTAGTCTCAAAAGTACTGTTATATGTTGGCTGCATATTTCTTGAGTTTCTCATACCAAAATTATGTCTAACAGGTGGTTTTTGTTTTCACTAAATTCCTTGTGTTCTCTTTCGAGTAGTCTGTGAAAGGCATGATGTCGTTGATGTTTTTATTAGAGCTCAAGGAGACGAGTTGGATGTTTCGCCTACTATAGTATTCTTATTTTAGCTGCAGTACTGCATTATATGTCAGCATCTATGAGGGCATGTTGTTATAACTATCCAAGTCGATGATAGTATGTAGAATTATAAGTCTGAAATGTTATGTATCTTAGAGTGCCAATTTGTACCACTTTTAATATTACATGTTATCATTCTATTATGAGATTTTGATATTATGTTTTCTTCTTTCTTATCCTCTTTCTTTTATTTTTATTTTACCCTAAAATTCATCTTTCTAGCACTTGGATGCTCGGCACATGAATACCATGGATGTATTAGTATCAACATTTAAGGGTCTAAACGGTGGATTGTTACATTTGGTATCAGTGCTGAAGGTTAAGCAAGAACCTTGACTTTGGTGGGGTATGACTCATTAAGAGATAGGGTAATGGAATGCCATATTATGATTTGAGTGTATTATACATATGAGAGCATATATGTATTTGTCATAAAACGTGTGCCTTGAAGGTAATTCCAACAACGAAAATTAAAGATCTTATATACGGTAACTTATATAAGTTTAAATGAATAGTATAGTCTAATTTATGTAGGGATTAATGATGTTCATCTATTATCCCTCATTGATTAGTTTAATCTTTCTCAATAAGTTTACGGTCATTATTATCGTTTATTAATTGATTAGTTGTGCTCGGTCAGTTTATAAGTGTTGATTATTGTTTGTTGATTATTGCTTTGTACTCAACCAGTTTATAAGTAGTTTTACCTTTCTACATCGTGGGTTGGGTCGATAGTTATTGTGGTTACATTGAAACAAACACCATGTGAATTCAATTTCATAGTTTGACTATAAGACGTTCAAGGACAATGCTGGATTAAAAGCTGAATTTGGTAAAAGTCATTTATTTTAAATAAAGGAAAGTTAAGATATTTTGTAAATAAACATTTATGAAATAATTTTATATAAGAAAGTGAGTTTTCATAATTATGGTTAATAAAATATGGTTTATAAACAAAAGAAGGATTTAAACTAGTATTTTGAGAACTATAATCCCGATGTTCTGAAACGGGTTTAACAAAATTTTGGAAAATATAGAGTAGTATTATTTTAATGTAATATTTGGGAAATTGGTTTATGAAATTGAATTATGGTACTTAATAATATTTATGAAGTATTTGATACCACGGTGAAAATGATTTCGGTTAAGTCCGAAAGCCATGATTTGGATGTACTGAACTCACTTTCGTTGCTTGAAAATAATTTGGGTAATGACTACAGTACTATCGACATTAATTTTTGGTGTTTCTAAGTAGGGAATACTATGGAGTTGTTTTGGAAAAATAAATTTTGGTTTAATCCTGAAAGTATGATTTGGTATACAAAAGATATATGCATATAATATTATTTTAATTTATTTGAAATAAAAATCGAGGTTTATTTCTAAAGTTTCTTTAAAGAAATTTGAGAAAAATGCTGAGTGGTTTAATAAATGTTTTTATTTAAGCTTTCTATATGGAATTTTTTATTGTATGCTATGTAAGGTGCCCGAGTCATAGTGGCATAACCCATATATTTGTGAAAACTTTTCATGTTTTCCCTTTATAGTGAAGTGTGTTAAATAAATAGTCGGAACTTTGTTAAGTTATTTTATAGACACATGTATCATATGCATTAGAACCATGTGGTATATGCATCATGTATGATATATTTTTTGGTAGTTTTTATTTGTTAAAATGAAACAAAATTTTCAGTGATTTTGGAATGTCAAAAACTTTCAAATTGTTATAAAATTGTGGTTAAGTTTTGTTGAAAATATAAAGCCAAATTTATATAACACTTGAATTGAGAAGGTAGTAGTTGAAATATAAGTTTTAAAGTGTTGAACTTACTTGTTAAGTAAAATGAATTTGATGTTTATAATATACTCTTAGGATGTAATGGAGTATTATATGAGTATAAAATTAAGTTATAAAATGTTTATAAACTTGAAGATAGTTTTTATAAAATGGTTCATAAATGATTTTAGTATTGAAGAGATATAAGGGTAAACAAATTTGATTAAAATGTAACTAGAATAAGTTGAGGAACCAATAGGATAAATACGTAAGTTGTACGTAGATCGTTTTACCAACATGATTGTTCTTGATACAACATTCGAGCATATGGTTTCGAGGTGATTTCCACCAGTATGAACAAGTTTTTTCACTAGATCCTTAACAAGGAACACTTGATATGGATTCTTAATACAGCCTCAAGTTTTCCATCATAGTATATGTCTATGTAAGGAAAATAGAGATTTCCAATAATGAACTTGATCGGAGTCCATACTAGAGATCAAGCGATCTATCCAAGTTTGGAAGTAAAATCTATGTAACCTAGCATGTGATCAGATTTGATATTGCATACGGATGACATAGGCGCATCGTACGGGCCTTGGTATAATTGAATGCAATGTTTTTTTGGTTGATGAGGAGTTTGGGAAATGACTCTTCGAATGATTTGAGGTAGCATGAATAATCGACTAAGTAATAACTGAAGTCGTCGAGCGTAAGGTACGCTTAGTGGATTGTTTATCATCCTTGTGCGATGAAAAGGTTGTTGAACTTAAGCAAACCATAAGCTATGGTTGCTAATGACTTTAATATTGTTATGTATTGATGATTGATTGTTGCTTTTGTTGCTCATGTTGGAATTTCAAGGACAAAATATTCTGACTGGGCAAAATGTAACGACCAAGAATTTCAGGCACTTAGTATTCAAATATTGGATTTAATGTTATTAAATTGTTTTAACCACCTTGTTAACCTACTTTTAAATAATAATTGATGATAAAAAATTTGTTTTTGAAATTTGTTTACAAAAGTATATAGTTCGAATAAATATCGGTAGTGTGAACGAAAATCGTATTATCGATAAACGATCTTAAAACGCGTGAAATTATCATTCTGAGGCATCATCTTGGATTTTGGGGAAAGTAGTGCCTCTAGATTGGAATAATAAGGTGATATATGTTAATGAGTTTCATAGCGATCTAACATCCCATGTGATCGTGCGAGCTTGATTTTAAAAGAGAAATCAAATATAATATAATTTCATATAAATACCTTTATAGCCATAGTTCACTTCATTTCTCTCTTATCATTTGCTTGTAAACAAAAATAAGTAGCCGCCGCCATATGTTCAATTGTTTTCCGAGCTATAGACATCGATAGAGCTCAATGTTGGATTTATTAGACTAAGGGGAGGGAGGGCATCAAATTAGTGTGTTTGTGATGTTGGGTGCAACGAAGTTTGGTCGTGGTTGACATGTGCTAGCCGGATTAGGGTTTTGATTTGGTGGCGATGGAGGCGGAGTTAGGTGAAGAGTTGAGTGTCGTTGCATTTCTCTTAGCAAGGAGCGTGTGTAGGCATCGATAGTTGGAGGTCCAATATATTTAGGTGGAACGCGACACTTGTACAGTCGCACGCACGACTATAGGTCACATTTCGAATTAGATGGTCCAGCTTTAATTGGTTGCAACGGTTGCGACAAGCATGCGAAGAGAAGATTGGAGGCGATGATGGGGCAGTGTTTTGTCGAGTATTGGATGAGAAACCGATAATCGAAGAGTCGGCTATGGTGGGTTGTGCACAAGTGAGTGTACAAGAATTGATTTGGAAAGACGATGATTAGAGGGGAGTTAACTAAATTCAGTTAATTAATTAATTATATAATTCCAAATCTTATAAGTTCATAAATTTTGCATATAAGGTCCAATAGAGACATCATCTTCACCATTGCACTCGTAATGGGATTTTCTACATCTTGGCTTGGGTTAGGTGAGTTTACTCACCCTTGATTTTGTATATGTTGTGTACATAATGTTGTTGTGTTAAAAATAAGTTAAAATAGATAATAATGCAAGTTATTACATTTGGACCTATCCTTGCTTTGAAAAGCAATGACTACATTATGTGTAATGTATTCTCTCTGTAACCCTTTATAACATGTATCATGGCAAAAACCTATTGTTTACATGTTTGATAGTGTGCTGTGAACGTTCGAAGTGACTATGCTAAAATCACACTTTGAAATCCCCATTACTTAACATATGTTAAATTGGTTAAATGTGAAAATATTATTATATAATATTTTTTGGTTGTTCTCTATACATTATTTGGTGTATGGGAAGCAAGGAATTGGTTTGGGAAGTTATAAAAACTTTAAGTGAAAGATAGAAGCAAAAATGTCGCTATAGATGTACTTTGAAATTGCTTTGTGTTTTGTTATTTTAAAGTTAATTTTGAAAGATATCATGGGGCTTTGTTTATATTTCTAATAAGTACTATAAGTGTAATTATTACTGGAGAAGATACCAAAGTTTAAATATATTTTAATAATTCATAATGGATTTTTAAAGTAAAGGGTTTAAATTATAAAACATGCTTTTAATTGTTTTTAGTAAATTATAAATTAATTTTTTTAAAGTTATATTTTACATAGATATTTAAAAGCAATCAACAAATATTTTCAAAGTAATTTTTTATATAAGTTTGGAAGAGTATGTTAAGTATTTTATAAAAGGATAAGAGATAGATTTAATTACAACACTTATACTATAATAAATGGCATTGTGAAGTTAATTAAAAGTTTATTACCATGTTTAATAAGCATGATATACTTGGAGCTTTAAAATGAATGTTTTAAAGATAATGACAAGTATGAATTGGTTTTGGGTTTTTGTGACAATGTGTTGTTAAGATTTGTTTTAACCCTCTTCGATTATACTTAGTAATATAATTATATCTTTAAAAGAATGTTTTAAAGATATAATTGTAAGAGCAGTTTTAGGTTTGTAGTAAACAATATTTAAGTAACATTTGTTTTTAAACCCTTGAATTGTATTGTAAGGTGGAAAAATATTATTTAAACGATTTGAATATGCTTAGATCTTTAATAATGGGATTCTAAAGATAACAACAAGTACTGAGTCTTTTGGAATATAGATAAAAAAAGATTAACATATAAAAGAAAACAACTTTGCAGTAAATAAGGTTTTATTAACATTTGTTTCAATCTCTTTAATTATATTCTAACGTAAGTGAACTTTGTAAGTGATTTGTTAATGTAGTTATACCATTGAGATAAGTATATTAATATATTTTTTGAAGTGCTGAAAGAATATTAACGAATATACGAAGTTTTAATTAATAAACAAGTATTACTTATATAAGTGAATTTTAAATTAATGAAAGAAGTTTTATTGGATAAAAGGAGTTTTACTAATAAAAGAGGTGTTAATTAATGAAGGATTAATCAAATAAAAAGGGGATTAAATGTCATTTATGCGACTTGATCTAGCTTTGTGTGCGTTAATCGTGGTTTGTGTGTTTATTTGTCTATGGGAAGTAATTAGTCATGTACTTAGCACTAAAAGCCAACAAAGTAGATTTGTTTTGTCTGTGAGAGTTAAGATTGATGATTCAAGTAGGGTGTAGAAGTAATAATGCTCTAACCTACCGGCTTCACTCTTGACCGAGGGATAATGTGAGTTGAAAAGATCGAAAATGTGATAAGTATAGGAGACTTGGTTTCCATTTACGATCGTCTATCTTGTACTTGATGTTCGATTAGACGACCATCGAATTTGAGGAAATTAACTTATGAAATATCTAAAAGAAACACGAGGGTTATATGGTAAAGTTATCTTCTGAGATGCTATATTGTACATATAAACTTGTCTTTCTCTTTTAGGACAAATGATAAGGAAATCCATCGGGATAAGAGAGGATCTCCACCCTTATTTATTATCTATTTATTTCTAAAAGAACTAGGTTTAAGTTGATCGAAATCCATCGATTGGTTTTGGAGCATCCGGTAAGTGAGGGAATGTACTTATATGAGATGACTCAAAACCATAACCACCTCAAAACCATATATGTGTTTATGCTTTAAAAGAGATCTGCTGTTTGTTCAAGATGCTGGAATCTAAGTGGAGATTCGAAATCTGATTGAGATGCTCGAACCCATGTAGAGGTTCATGATCTATTCAGGATGTGGGAATCCATGTGTGGTTCCGAGATCTGTTGATATATAGGAATGCATGTGTTGTTCCGAGATTTTTTGAGATATGGGAATCCATGTGTGGTTCCGAGATCTGTTTGAGTTAGGGCTCGTGTATTGAGAATTGTTCGAGTAATGATGGCTCATATGTTGAGATGTTGAACGTGATTTCACCATCGTTATGATAGAAACTATAGATAGGATGCATAACCAAGGGGTTTAGCTAAACCATGAGGGTGTAGTCAACTCCATTCTAAAGATACTTACACATATGCATGTAGGACTGATGCACTCGGCCTCATGTTGTAGAGGACGGCTATGTATTTCCTATGGTACATTCACTAGAGATGTATGTTGCTTCAGAAGAATATCTCTGATCCTTGAGTAGAGGACCGTTCTTGAAGTACTTAGGGAACCTCTGTGGAATCCTACGTAATTATACGAACACGCCTTATCGATTATTGATTATATACCTGTTATTGTTGTAGTGTATAAGCGGCAAAACTATTTTTTAATTTATATTCTCCACCCTTGACGTTATATATTATATCATCTTATATACTTATTAGATGGTGCTTCTTTTGAGGGGATGACCGTTATGGCATTACATGTCGTCTCAAAAGTACTATTATATATTGGCTGCATATTTCTTAAGTTCCTCATTCCAGACTTATATCTAACGCATGGCTTTTGTTTTCCCTAAATTTCTTATGTGCTCATTCAAGCAGTCCGAGAAAGGAAGGTTTTCGTTGATTTATTGGAGCTTAAGGAGATGAATTGGATGTTTTAACTACCATAGTATTCTTATTTTCGCTGCATTACTATATTATGTATCAACATTTATGAGGACAGACTATAACTATCTAGGCTAATGGTAATATGTAGAACTATAACTCTTAAATGTTATGTGTCTTAGAGTGCTAGTTTGTACTCTCTTTTGTTATTATGTGTTATCATTCCGGTATGAGATTCTAATATTCTGTTCTCTTCTTTCTTGTCCTCTTTCTATTATTTTATTTCACCCTAACAATTCATCTTTCCGATGCTTGGATGTTCGGCATACAAATACTGTGGATTTATTAATGTCAACATTTAGGTGTCAAAAAGGCATATCATTACAATCGCAATCAAACTCAACCCCTAAAATAAACAATTTCAATCCCTTACAAATCATAAGTAAATGATCTGATCCTCCAACATGGTTTAATACAACTACCGAGTCAGTAACTATGCTAGTGTCTATTTGGAACTCATATATAAGTCTACTCGAAATAAAAGAGTGTGATGCCCCGGTATAAATTAAGGTACGAATGGATAAATCAGATGAAGTTAAAACAACATCAATTACGACCTTCTTCCCCTTGTCCGCTACTAAAGGTGCACTCGGGCTAGGAATGATATCTGGTGCATAAGCTGAAACCACTTGGGTAAAGATCTTCGGTGGAATTGGGCAATCTCTCCTCATGCGCCCGAGTTGATTGCAGTTGTAACATTTGATCTTCGAGATGTCCATCTTGCACTCCTTCACAACATGCCATATTAAACCGCCTTTCGCAAGGCAGTATACAAGTGGATTTAACCCAATAGACTTCATAGTTATCGAGGATGGAATATTATGGGTTTGGCGAATGGGTGGATAGATGATCGATTACGGATAATAAATATGAATATGAAGCCAAAATTAAGCATAGTCGATGAATAAACGGTGCTGGGTACTTGGAATATGGATTTTGGCAAAGGTCCAGTTGCTTTGGGTCATTTAAGAAGTTGCTTCGGGTCAGCTAAGGAATCACTTTGGGTCGGCATGGACTTCACTTTGGGTCGGAGTTTGATTGACTACGGGTCGGCATATTACTTTGGGTCAACATGTTACTTCGGGTCGGCAATGGTATAACTTCGGGCCGGCATCAGGGTCAACTTCGGTTCGGCATAAAATAGTAGTTGTATCATCTTCAATTCGGCTATAGAGATGAGTCACTTGGGGTCGGCATACGTTTCACTTCGGGTCGGATCGACATTTGCTTCGGGTCAGCGTAAAAGCAATTTTGGGTCGGCAGTGGAAGATCAAGCTCGGGTCGGCATACGTGTTACTTCAGGTTAGCATCAAGTTTGCTTCAGGTCGACGTTGAGTTTTCTTCGGGTCGGCATATCACTTGCTTCGGATCGGCATATGATCAACTTTAGTTCGGCATAGGATGGACGATTTAGGCTCGATGATCCTTATGGTGGACCCATGTAGGTGAGAAGGACTTGTAGCCGGAGTTTCACCTATAAATAAAGCAGGTTTGGCTTCAGAAAAAGGGATCTTAATTCTAATTCTCTTTATCTTCTACCTAGAGGCTACTCTGCTATTTTTATTCTGGAATTCTGGATTGTAACTATAATCAAATTCCAATATAATAAAAGGGATTTTTCTGAGTGGACATAGGTTGGAGTTAGTCGAACCATTATAAATCTTGTCTCTCTTTTACTTGCATTCATTTTAATTTTGGCTATTCTTCATATTATATTCTCTATATATATATTCTATTTGTGATCCGTGACTGGATATTGGTTCTTTCACATATAATCAGGTGTTGGTGGTCAATTTTGATGCCAACATTTTGGTGCTTTCACTGAGAGAGCTAGCACACCAGAATCTAGAAGTTAGGATCTTGGATTTGGAAGCTTGGGAACTTGAATCTAGGAAGCGATGGCTAGGCAATCAATAAGGAGATAGAGAACAAAAAGGAGCCATCATGAAGGAAGTCGGGAGGCTTCCTCAAGAGATAATCATACCTCAATCTATATTACTAGAGACGAAATGGAAGGATGCTGAAAAGGCAGGAGGATATGATGCAGAACCTACTCCGATAGATTTGACAAGCTAGAATGCAAAACCAAGGGAATAGAGTAGTAGAAAATAATGGAAATGTGGATCATGAAGTTGGAGCAACAGGAGTAGAGGAATTCCAGAATCAGAACCAAGGAAATAGGGCAACTAGGATACAGGATAGAGTGGAGCCATCAGAAGCAGCCCTTGGACTTGAGGGACCGTCCCTGGATCATATTGGCCCAATTCCAAGCAGGATACCAGGCGGTGCTGTGCAGTTTGGCGTGGATTGGGAAATGAATGCTCGTCCAGTAGAATAGATTTCAGGATTCCCTCTGAGCTCAGGGGGCAGATTGGAGACAATGGACAAAGACTACCACTTGGTGAAAATGAAAGGTTGGTAAAAATGGTCAGACGGGCCATGAGAAGAGGATCGGTGAATAGAGATTTGGAGGATGTGAATAGAGCCCCTTCGCCCCTACAATTAGGCAAGTTAGGAATCCACCAGAATTCGGACTACCAATGCTGGAGACATATGATGGAAAGATGGATCCAGTTGTTCATCTGACAAGGTTTATGGGGCACATGGAAGTACCGGGGGGCATCGAAGGAGGTCATGGAATGGTGCTCCCCTTTGTATTTGATGGATATAACAGCACTATGGTTCAGACAATTAGAAAGCGGTTCTAATTGAACGTGGACAGAATTGATCGAAAGGTTTATGAGGCAGTTTAGAGTTCACATCACGACACCCAAGAATGTGATGAGTTTGGCAACACTGAAGCAGAGGATTGGAGAGTCTCTTAGGAGTATTCTAACACGATTTAATGATGTGGTAGCATCGGTGGATTGTCCAGACCCATCCATGGTTTTGATGGCAGCTGTATTTGGCATTGCTGATGGCACATAATTCAAGGATTCACTAGAACGGCATCCACCTAGGGATTTATGAGAGTTTTACCATGGAGCATAAAGGTTTCTACGATAGGAAGATGCAAAAGCTGATAGAGGGAAAAGAGAGGAAGTTGAGTTATGTGGTCAAAGGTGGAGATCCACCTGGGGAAGATTCAAACAAGGATAAAGGGAAATGAAGAGTAGAGAATAGCTTTGATGGACCAACGCGGCCACGAAGGGAACCGAGATTCACCTCTTACACGGAATTGACTGAAACATTATAATAGATATCTCGACACTAAGGGGCAGGTTCCCTATTGAAGGCCAATTAAGAGGAGCCCATCAATAATGAAAGGAAATCAGACAAATACTGCCCATTCCACGAGCTAGGTGGCCATAGTACAAATGATTGTAGGCACTTGAAGGATGATATTGAGGGTCATATCCGAAATGATGGGCTATTACAATACGTAAGAACACGAGCAGCGGAGTGGAGCAGGAACGACCGTCATCCACATCAAACGGAAACGGCCCTGGATCGAGGCGTCAACTTATCATCAATTGATCAGAATGGCAAAGAATAAGTAATAAAATCCACAATAAAATGTCTAAGTCACTTACACGTGCACGGGATTGCAAATGGTCCTCAGGCATGCTCTGAGATGACGATGAATCGTCACAACCGGAGATGCATGCACTTTGATGTTCTGGTTTTTGCTTTTGTTTCTCTTTTTTGTTTCTGGAATTGATTTTGTTAGTTGGATATTTTGATTATAAGACTCACTCGAATGTGAAATCTAATATTTATAATTCCATGTCCCATCTGGACACTCACATATCGCCTTGAACGACACTCAATCTCGAACGATCACATATCGCCTCGAACGGCACTCGATGTCGAACGATCGCAACTCCCCTCGAATGGCACTCAATCTCGATCAATCACATATCGCCTCAAATGGCACTCGATCTCGAACGATCCCATATCGCCTCGAATGGCACACAATCTCGACCGATCACATTTCGCCTCGAACGACATCCGATCTCGAATGATCGCATTTCGCCTCGAACGACACTCGATCTTGAACAGTCGCATTTCTCCTCGAACAGACATTTGATCTCGTGCGATCATCATTCGCCTAGGACAGCTACGAATTTGGTTAACGGTCTCGAACGCTCATTACTAACAATCAAGCATGGTCACTGATTTGTTCACAGGTCATCAACGGGTTTTGAAAATTGGACCTAAGGTAATTCAAAGCAAGCCTTCCAGTGGCAAGGCATGTTTTGGGAAGCAAAGTGTTAACCCGCCTTTTGGAAAGGCTGTATACATGCAGATTTAACCCAATAGACTTCACGGTTATTGAGGCTGGAATATTTTAGGTTTGGTTCAAATGGATGGATAGATGATCAATTATAGATATTAAATATGAATATGAAGCTAGGATTAAGCACAATCGATGAATAAATGATGTTGGGTACTTGGAGTATGGATTTTCGCAAAGGTAGAGTTGCTTCGGGTCATCCAAGGAGTTGCTTTGGGTCAGCTAAGGAATCACTCTAGGTCGGCATGGACTTCACTCTGGGTCTGCGTTAGATTGGCTTCGGGTCGGCATGTTACTTCGGGTCGGCATGTTACTTCAGGTCGACAATGGTATAACTTCGGGTCGGCATCAGGGTCAGCATAAAATAGAAGTTTTATCAATTTCGGGTTGGCTATAGAGATGAGTCACTTGGGGTCGGCATACATTTCACTTCAGGTCAGCATGGCCTCACTTTGGGTTGGATCAGCATTTGCTTCGGGTCGGCGAGGAAGATCAAACTCGAGTCGGCATACGTGTCACTTCGGGTCAGCATCAAGTTTGCTTCGGGTCGGCGTTGAGTTTTCTTTAGGTCGGCATATAATTAACTTTGGATCGACATAGGATGGACGATTTGACTCGACGATCGTTATGGTGGGCCCATGTAGATGAGGAGGCCTTGTAGCTGCAGTTTCACCTATAAATACAACATGTTTGGCTTTGGAAAAAGGGATCTTCATTCTGCTTCTCTTCATCTTCCACCTAGAGGCTACTATGCCATTTTTATTCTGGAATTCTTGATTGTAACTGTAATCAAATTCCAATATAAAAAAGGATTGTTCTGGAGTGGACGTAGGTCGAAGTTAGCAGAACCACTATAAATCTTGTCTCTCTTTTACTTGCTTTCAGTTTAATTTTGGCTATTTTTCATTTTATAATCTCTACATATATTCTATCTGTGATCTATGTCTGGATATTGGTGCTTTCACGTACAATCGGGTGTCGGTGGTCAATTTTGATGCCAACATGCCCCTTCTTAATGCATATTCTTTATTTAGTTTTCTGCTTCTTAATCTTCCCTTGGATCCCTATTCTGGCTTTGCGCTGATTCTGCTGGGTTGTCTTTTCTTCTGACTTCTTAGGCTCACTCCTCACCTCTTTTTTGGAAACAGTATTCAACAAAGCCATCTCCAGCAAACCTTCGTAAGTTTCCCCTATGGGAATGTGACTAAGGGCCAAACCTTAAAGATGTTGATTCAGTCACTTTGCAAACTTCAAAGATTTCTCGTGAGTGGTATTTATTACATCTAGTCCAAACCTAGCCAACTCATTGAATTGATTGACATAGTATTTCGCTGGCATCTCTCCTTACTACAAATGTATGAACTTCTCCAGTTGTACCCTCTGATCTATCAGGGAAATAAATCTAACATCTCCTAAACTCTCTCCAAGTTATCTCTTCCTCATTTGTTTCCGCCACTACTACATCCCACCAATCTAGAGCCTCTGTTTGTAAATTCCTAGAAGTAAGTTATCCCCTAACGACATCTCTAAGGCTCATCAATCCAAGAATTCTCCAACAAGTACGAATCCATGCCTTTGAGTCCATAAAAGATTCGTTTTCCATATAGGGCTTCCCTCCTAGACTCACAAAGTCCTTAAACAGCTTGGCGAAGTTAGTGGCAGGTGGGCTGGCAGGAACTGCACCACGTGCCTACCCTATGGGTACCCTATTTTGGTTAAGCTCGGCTTGTCCTCTCACTTCTAGATACCGGTAGAACCATATCAGGATGTTCATGCCCAAAATCACATCTGCTTCACCTAAGCCGCACCTAGCAGGATTGCTCATTCTCACTATCTGTGATTTGGGAATTATTAACAACTTTTATACATATGGTATTAAAAAGAATAAGTGATAGCATTTTTCATGTTATATCTTTAAGAAACTTTATATATATATATATATATATATTATTTTTTTTGAAAACCTTTTGGAAAACTTTTTTTCAAAATATTTATGTATGTTCTCTTAATACATACCTAAATCCTAATGAATCTTACACCGATGTCCTAATGCCAAGTGTAACAATCCATACCTCTAGACACATCGATCCAAAGCCTAGTGTGACTTTCGGGCTGGCTACGTGCCAAGAAATGCAAGCTGTTGGTTTTTAATTCATTATAGGACATGACTATAAGGATAAAATCTAAGACCTATTTCACTTTCAGATCTCATGGTTGGAAGGTGGAAATTATAAATACAAAAAATAATCATCTTAAAAATATCCTAGAAAACACAGCCTCAAAATATAAATAGTCAGAGTTTACAAAATAACATCATATAGCCTGGTAAGTGCTAAATATGATAGATAGTTAAATGGAGAGTGATAAAGAGTAATATGCGGTGCCAATGCGAAGCTCACTTCTCCACGTACTGGATCTGGGCCAATCACCTATTGCCCTATCCTCCTTTGGTACGGGAAAAAGAAAAGGAGCGGGTCAGACAAAAGTCTAGTGAATGAGTTGCATCATTAATATATTTTGATCACATGCAATCGACTTCATTTATAATCGCTGTAACCTAGGGTATCCTACTTGTGTTTATGAATTACTTACTAGGGTTGGTCTCATTAACTTAAGGAATATAGTTCTAAATACACCTACACCAAAACATCTTGTGAAGGTTTACACTTAGGGTCGAATAACTAATCGTACCTCAAATTAGCAACGGATCAGACTAATAACCTTTGGGACTACTCCAAACATAAGATCGCATACCGTATCACCCTTAGGACTACATTACCCAAACTATGACTAAAACGTATCAAATTTACACATTGAGAGAAGCCCACAATGTTGAATCACGTCAAAGATGTATTAGGGTCCTGTGCATTCGTATCTAAGATCAATGGTAACGCCACTTATGGCACTATGTTGGGCATCCAACATCAATGTCATGTCTGAATCGCCGTATGCACTAAGTAACCTCCCATTAGTGTCGGGCTCTGCATCGGATCAAGCATATAATAACATCGTTGCACTTACGTCGAGGAACCTCCCGACGAGTGCCTCTGTAACAACCCTAGTTTTAACTAACATTATTTAGGATATTTAATTAGATAAATTAAATAAAATAATGTAAAATGGTAAGGAGATTGAGATTTGATAATTAAAATAGGTCGACCCTTAATTAATAAACTAATGGAATTAATTAGAATATTAATAAGAAGGAGGATATATGAGGAAGGCAAAGCAGGAAAAGAGTAAATTTCCTTAATACATACCCTCTCATTCTCATTTCCTTCCTCACTTCATTCATACAAACAAAAACTAAAAGAGTTCAGGCCAACCATTAACAAGGGAATCAAGAGAAAGAAATGCTAGAAACTAAGGGTAAAGCTTAGGAAAAATTGATCAACACACAAATCTCAACCTTCTTTAATCATTCAAGGTAAATAATAGTTATGCATCTTAAGTTTTAATTAGTATTTTTTGTTTTAAGTATAAAACCCAAATTTTTTGCTTGTGTTATGCCATGTTATGATAGTTTGAATGATATTATGCTTATTGATGAATATTTGGATTTATTATGAAATTAGTTAATAGGTTTATGTGAGAAAACCTATCATATGATAACCAAATGACTTAAAATTTTGATATGATGTTAGAAACATTTTTTTAGAAAAGTGTTTTTAACTTCATGATTTTTCAGTTAAGTATGAATTTATTATGAATTTTCTAAGTGTAAAACATGGTTTGTTTTGGGTTTTAATTATTGAAACTAATTAAATAAAGTTTTAAGCCTTGAAATTTATATATGTTAAAGGTCACAATAAATTTGATATATTGCGATTTTTGGGGATTTTTTCCAAGTGTTTATGATTATTTATAAATTCTTTGAGCTAGAAAAACTTAATAACCATGTTAAAATATTAATATAAGATTATAGGTTTGCAAATGTTTTAGATACGATAAATCTACTCTATAGTAGTTTTTTGAAAAGAATTTTGTTAAAGAAAGTTGTTATCCAATGGGATTATGACAAATAGAAGTAGTTGGTGAACCTACATGTTTGTGGTCACCGCTTTTCACCTCTTCATGTTCGTGGTCTTCCTCACCAACCAAAGATGATGCATATGATACCAGCTATAATTGGTATGAAATGGATGGTCTTGGTTGTAGCACGAAGCATGGAATCAAAGTCGATATCATGAACTTGGATGTGAGCATTGCCGCATGTTCTCAATAATGACTTTGCATGTTTTGATAACCTCTCTGAAAGACAACTGTGCCATATATTTTTGATAACGCAATGAGGTTGTGTCTTTTAACTTCGGCACCTCGCTTTAACAACTTCGACTTTAATCTTGCCACATGTTTTGAATTTAGCTCTAATAAAGCCGCGTTTGTAATGGCCATAGTGACATCTCTTATTTTCTTTTAGGCACTGATGCTGATACCCATCGATATCGACACTTATCTTATGAAACTTTACGCTATGCAAACTAATGAGATTCGATATCATGCTATACAATGTGGTTAACTTCGAATATATAGCCGTAGGTTTTATAATTGAAAGACTTTAACATATTTTTATATTGAAGAAGGGTGATAACCCTAAAGGCGATACTATTGCCGAGCTCTATCAATATACAAGGTTTATTGTATTGGCCTTATGGCCTATGTTTACAGGTTAAATAGCTTTTGGTGATTAAAGCTTCTATAGACTTGCAGGAGGCATAGCTAGCTATTTAGGATTCTATCCTTATATATCATTAATCCGCTGTATTAAAGCTATTTTGTTGAAGTGTATGTAAAGGCATATGATATAACTATCTATTAGTAACTCTGGTCAACGAAGGGGGCATTTTCATATGTCACTCTTGGAATAGTTTGTAATAATTATATTTTATCTGAATCTAGGAAATGTTTAGGATTATGTACTGAATATGAAAGTATGTCTTTGAAATGAATATGAAAGTTCATTTCGAATTGCATTTAAGAAAATATCATATTCTTGTGCTTTGATGTTATTGATACAATTAGCATATCCACATTTTGTCACTGTAAATTAAGAGTATAGATGACTGCAGCATCTGTAGCGGTTAGCTTTGAACCTCAAAATAAAGGATGTTACAACTTGGTATTAGAGCATAGGTTTATGTAAAGACAAAGAATTTTTGAACTTAAAAGAGTTTTGAAAACATAATCCTAACAATTTAGAGAATAATATTAGGATACAGGTTAATACTATGGTAACGTACTTGTATTTTCTATATATAAGTATACAATTTATCTTTATTCTCCCTCTCGCTTAGACCTTTCTTCCATATCTTATTAAGGATTGAATGCAGGTTTAAAGAAGTTAAATATGGAGGCTTGAAACGGAAGGGTGAATCTCGATGGACAAAGCACCACTATAAATGGAAATGTCAAGCCCAATAACATAAGGAATCTTAGTCAACAAACAACTACTAATATAGGTGTTGGAACACCACTAGTAGATAAGGGAGCTATGTAACCGTTCTTTGTCAACATGATGCAAGCATGAGTTACTGCAGGTCTAGTTGGTGGAAATGCAGCGGAGTTAATCATGAAGCCCCAGTTGTTTACAACTATGCTAGTTTGAGCAGGGATTAAGCGAGACTTGGAGAGAAACCCATTATTGGAATGGAGGATGCAATTGAAGTAGAGAATTAGTTGCTTCATTATGAAAGGATTTTCGTTGATCTTGGTTTGAAAAATGAGAAAAAAGGAGATTGGCATCCGCGCAACTACAAGGAGCTGCATTGTACAGGTGGAACAATGTTACTGTTAGAGTGGCTAAGGAGACTTTGACTTGGTCAGATTTTAGAAGGAGGTTCGAAGAGTGGTTTATGTCTGAATTGCCAAGTCTACTTTGCTTAGGAAGTTTGTTGGGTTAGTGCAAAAAGACATGACTATGTTGGAGTATGCAACAAGGTTTGAGCAGCTATCCAGGTATGGGTATGTTATGGGAGATACTATTATTAAGAGAAATGAGAAGTTCATCCATAGATTGAGACCAGAGCTTGCAAGAACAACCCTACCACACTTAAGGGATCCATGTGACATGGTAGTGGAGATGGCCTTGAGGAATGAAGAGATGTTTGCTTTGTTCAGTAATAACAAGCCAACAGAGAATTAGAGTGGATAGAATTAGAAGAAGTTCTTTTAGAAAAAGAGAAACTGAAAAGGGCGGAGCTGCTAGGAAAGGAAGTTTCGAAGTTTTATGTTACAAGTGTGAAAAGAAAGGGCATTTTGCAAACGAATGTTGTACCAATGATGGAAAGAAGGTGATTAGGAGAAAGAACATCAAGTGCTAATTGTGACCAGATCGGGCATTACAAGAATGAGGAAGGGAAAGTGTTTGCTTTGGAACCAGCTACCCCGAGAACCACGGCAGAGGACAAAGAGAAGGATGTGACAGGTACGCTTTTGATTCATGGATTACCTGTTAGAGTGTGATATCCCAGAATTTCTAGCAGTATAAATTTAATAATCTGTATTTGAAATTAAATTGATTTGATAATTTTTGTAAATAAATTTGAATTGATTTAATAATCTTACTTTAATAAGTAATTAATTAGTGAATTTATCTTTTAATAAGCTAATAAATTGTTTTCTATTTATAATATGTATATATATTTATATATATTTTAAATAGATGAGTTTTGTTTTAAATTAAATTAATACAACATATTTTCTAATTTCAAATATTTTGGTAATTGGAAATTGGTTTTTATTTAATATTAAGCTTTTCAAAGCTATTTAATAAAATAACTAAATGATTTTAAATACATAAGACAAATGTTTTATTTGTTCAAGTTATATTTTAACTTAAGTTTGAATATTAATTTAGATTAAAATAAAGTTATAAAAATGTTTGTTTTATTTCTTTTTAAAATATTGATTAATAAATGTGATTTGTAAATTAGATATGAGTTTAAAATACAATTAAATATGAAACATTTATTCATTTAAATAACAAGTAATTTATAACCTCTTTTATAAATTTATTTAAAATGACTAAAAATATTATTTTCAAATAATTGATATGTGTATTATTTTATTTATAATTATACTTGGGTTTATTCTTTAAAAATTATCTATATACATAACTAAGTATTAAAAACTAATTAATTAATTTTAAACTTTCATTAACTTTAATTATAAATACTAATTAATTAAAGGGACATGTGTAAACATCTTAGAAACATAATTTAACATGTGTTAGATGTTTAAATAAGAAAATTAACAAGTGTTAACACTTAAGACAAGTGTCAAATTTGTATTTTTATTTTTCTTTGATTTTAAATAAATCATAAATCTAGTTATATAAACTTGCCTTCTTCCTTTCCTATTTTTTTTCTTCTCATTTTCATTTCATAACCAAGAAAATTTTCAGATAAGAATGAGAAACATTCCATTCTAAAAACAAATCTGAAACCCAAAAATCAGTAATCTTCCTCAAAACCAAATCTGGAAAATCGAAACCTTTTTCTCCTTCAAAATTTGATGCAACCTGTTCTAATGCAAAGCATTTTCATTCATGCAAATCTGAAACCATTTTCTCCTTCAAAAGAATCTTGTATTTCATTTTCAAAAAAAAAGCCTGTAACTCCTTCTTGCAAATCATTTTCAAAAGCAACTTCATTTTTTTCAAAAACTGTAACCTGCATTCCCCTCTTCAAAAACTGAAAAATCAAGCAAACCTGAAATGGTTTCCTTCATTTTTTAAAAAAAAATCTGGAAGCACATGCAAGACAAAAAGCAAGTTTTCAAAAGATTAAAGGCTGTTCAAAATCAGGGAGCAAAAGTTTTAAAGCATTCAAACAAGTTTGCAAAAGATTTTCAAAAGGGATTTTAAAAATCTGGTGCTTGTCTTCTGTATAGGTGAGTAACTTTTTAAAAAAAAATTAAAAGTTAAAAATTTATTGCATGCTAGTATACTGAAATGAATAAATATTGCATATGTTTATAATTAACTGTCTGATGTGAAATTGTATTTGTATGCATGCTGTTAAATTGTCTTGTTCTGTTTTGTTTTCTTGGCATAAGTTTTTATTAAAAATCCTTATTTCTTTAATTAGTTTCTGCTAGAATGCAATTTATAAATCAAAGTTGTTGATTTACCTTAGGTTAATATTTAAAGATTTTAAGTAAGTTGAAATATAAGCTTGATGGTCTTTGGAAACATATAAAACATCCATACATGTTGATATAAATCAAAATTCATACTTTATAAATTATAAATTCAGTATTGTAGATAGAATATACAAACTAAAACATGATTTTTAAATCAAGAATCAAGATTTTTAGGGATAGGATAAAGGTGTAGTTTGGATATTTATTGAAATGGGAATTCTTGATTTCCTGGTGATCTTTGTAATTGGAGGGGACTGAGTTCTTCCAGATGGTAGAGGGGTGATTGTTGATGCTAAGAAAAATTGTTGATGGTGATTCAATTCATCAGAGAAGTTGCGGTAGTGATTTGAAGCTTTGGAACCCTAGTTTTACTGGGTTACAGATTTTGCTTGGGTTCGATCTCCTCTGTTGATCGAGTTCAACTATATCTTTGGTACTGGAAGATGATGGGTTGTCGAAGTCTTCGCCAGAGTTTTAGGGGTAACGGTGGCCGGAGGCACGTGAACGAGGTGTTGACAGGTTGGGGTTGAAGTGGGTACTGTTGTTCCAGGTTTGAGAATTCAATCTTGATTTTGATTTCGAGGGGAAAACTGGGTACTGGTGATGGATATGGGATGCCTTGGTGATCAATGACTTGTTCTAGTCATCAGAGTTGATCGGAGAAGGCGGCGTCATGGGTGCATGTGCACAGAGTTTCTGGGAATATGCTGGTGAAATGTTTGTTACAGGATTTTGGTGCCTCGCTTTGGTCTCGAGGGAATTAGGTTTCAACTCGAAGCATGGCAGGATCTGACTCGAAGTAAAATTTATGTTGCTCGGGTATTGATGTTGTTCCAGGTTTTATTAAAAACAGAATCCTGTTTCTGTTTTATAAATTAAAAGTAAGGTTTTAAATTATAAACTAAAATTTAAACTAAGATTTAAAAACCAGAATTTGAATTTGAATTCAAGGAGTTTGAATCTGAATTTGAAATTTAAATTTAGTTTTAACAACATTTAAAGTATAAAAGAATATTGTTTTGAATTTAAACTGTAAGTTTTAAATTGTAAAATAGAAATTTAAAATTAGTTTAAATTCTAGTTTTAAAATCTGGAATTGGGTTTAAACTTCAGCTTTTAAAATAAAATAAGTTTTAAATTTAAATTGTTTAATCACTTTAAAAATATGGTTAAATGATTTGAATTTTAAAATGAAGATTTGAAATGCAAGAATTTTTTTAAAGATTTAAGTTAAATATGGAATAAAGATTTAATCTGTATTTCAGTTTTGAAATTAAAGTAATCTTTTTTAAATTTAATTTGTTTTTAAATAACTTGGAATGTTTAAAGTGTATGTTTAAATTGATTTGAACTTGATATTCTTTTAAACATATTTTATAAAATGGTTATTTCTTCAACATATGAGATAAAAAGGTTTTAAATTGTTTTAAACCTTGTTTAGATAAATTTATATTCATTTTAAAATCTTAAATTTAAATTGAAGTTTAAAATGGAATTTAAAGTAAATTTAAAACAAATTGTTTTAAATGCTTTGATTAAGTAAGAAATGTTTATCTTAAAGATAAATAAAATTTAATGATTTGGATTTATTTAAATTATTAAGTTAATTTAAATGGGTAATTAATTATTTAATTAATTAATAATATGGATGATTAATTAAGTAATTAAGAATTTTTAAATAGATTAACTAAAGACTTAAGTTTAATTAATTAAGGTTAATTAATCTGTGATTAGGGATTATTAATTAGATTTTAATTAATGATTAAAGAATTAATTAATCAAGTAATTAAGGATTAATTAAGATTGTAATTAACACTTAATTAATTAAATAATTAGAGATTAATTAATTGGTAATTAAATATTAATTAATAATGATTAATCTGAGTTAATTTCTTAAGAAAGAAATTAAAGAATTGTTAATGAAGGTCATTAACCAAAGATTATTTAACAATTAATTAATGTGATTAATTTTGATAATTAATTAGATTAATTAATTAATAATAATCATTTATGTAATTGTTTATGTTTAATTACTTAATGGAAGTAATTAATGAGTTAATTACTTAATGTAATTAATTAAGTTTAATGTGATTAGTTTAGATTAATTAATTAAGTTTAAGTAATTTAAAAACTTGATGTTTGATAATTAATTACTTAATGTAATTAATGGGATTGTAATTACTTAGGGAAGTAACTAATTGATAATTACTGGATGTAATTAAAGATGTTTTAATAATGAAAGTTATTTGGATTAAATTACTTTGTAATTAATCAAGGGATTAATTGAGATAATTAATTAAGGAGTAATTAATTTATGGAATGAGTAATTAATGGTAGTTAATTACTAGATGTTATTAATCAAGGGTGATTAATATATGTGTGGTTTAATTGAAGATTAATTACTTAATGTAATTAATTTAAATAGAGAGATTAATTAAAAAGGTAATTAGAAATCATTAATTAATAAAATTAACGATGTAATTTAGAATTGATTAATTGAGGAATATTAATAAATGAAGTAATTAATTAATAAAGGACTTATGTAATTAACTTTAGTTAATTAATTGATTAAGAATTAAAAGTTAATTATTGCAAAGTGTTAAGTATAATTAACTTGTGTAATTAATTTAATGGCAAATTACTTATTGTAATTAGAAAATTATTAATCAGGAATGATTAATTGAAGTGAATAATGAGATGGTGATTAATTAATTGATTTGTAATCAATTAATGATTAAGTTAAGCAGGATTATAATGATGAAGTAATTAATTTAATTCATTTTAAATTAATTAAAGATAAAGTAATTAATTTAATTTACATTAAATTAATTATAGATGGTGTGATCATTAAATCATTGCTTATGTATGAATGATTGGTATTGGTTGCCTTGAATGGTTTGTAATCTCAGCTATGAGATGAGTAATACTGTGTGATATGGATGCTTTGGTTGCATTGGGATGATAATATGGATTATCTGTTTATGATATGAATTATCTGCTTATGATGATAATGTTGATTATCTATTGTGAATCTATGAATTATCTATCTGTGTGTATATAAATAATGAATTGGAATTGTTTTATACTTTAAAACAACTTGGCCTCAAAAGATACGTTTTGGATTTCGGTGAGACCGGGATCGGGTTTCCATATTTGGATATCCGAAAACCACATCGATCTAAATTAACAATAGATCATGAATATCAAGTGAAGATGAAGATTCAGAGTGCAAGGGTTATCGTCGTTAACTCTGAGGGTGATTTCAAAATGAGTGTAACGAGATAATGCCTTCGGTTTCGTTCGAACCCGGAACGAACTTGTATGGATTGAATGCTTTCAGAACATCGTCAGGTGGACGATGAGCATTCTAAGTGATGTGTCCTATAAAGGGATCGTAGCCTCAAGCCTCATCAACCGAGAATGGATAAAACAGGGGAGGTGCAGCAAGGCTAAGTGGGTCATGCCCAAGTAGGACGAGATTTACCCCAGTCTAGATGTCCCTTTTATTTCGGCTATGTGGTGCGGTTGCTGATCACAACTGCGGGGTGGTCTTGTTCGGAACTGTTCGGTAAGGAATGGTTCCAGCTTTGTGTTGCAGGGGATTGGGAGTGATCCTCGGTACGGTGATCTAGGCCACGTACTGTGACGGGTGGTACCCCGGTAGCCCTGCCATTGTATGGAATCCAAAATCCAATAAGTTCCCTCGGTTTTGATTCTATTACCCACTTTCGTGGCTAGTATCTGGAATTTAATGAATGTAACAATTTCGGTTATTTCTTATTTACTTGAAAACCTTAGACCTATTTTAATATCATCGGATTTCCTAACAAATGTTTTGGTTAGCGTAAGGTAAAAACTTTTCCATATTTACATGTGGGAAGTCTTACGTGATACCTTTTGTTTTCAAAGGTTTTTCAAAAGTTAAGCAACTTTAACCTGTTACTCACACCAGACCCATGTTTGACCCGGAGTTTATTTCTGTTTTTATTAAACTCTTGGGTACTCAAATTTTTACGAGTAGCCAAGGGATTTCAGGTTAGCTTTGACGAATTATGGAGGAGCAATGGAGCAGCAGGCTTCTGCGTGTAGATATATATAGTGTTCCGCTGTGTTGGTATCTCTGAGTGGTTTCTTTGTTGATGTTGTATTTGAGTTGTAATAACTAGACAGATGTTTATAACTGTCTAGTATGTGATGTATTGTCTGTGTAACTCTGATAATTGTTGTATACTATATAATACTTATGTTATTAATATAATTTATTCGCTCCGCTATTGAGATTCTGATGTTGTTTCTTCTTTCTCTTTTTTCTTTTCTCTTTTCTATCCCTTTCTTTCTTAAAGATGATGCGTCATTCTGTGGAGATGAATGGCGGGTCATCTCATAGAGTACTATTTGATACTAGTGCATCACATTCATTTATATCTCGTTGCTTGATAGGTAAGCCTAACCTAAAACCCTCATTCCTACTTACTTCCTTAAAGGTTGTGAATCCAATAGGAGGGTATGCAACTCTTGAAATGAGATATGACCCTTTAGAACTTAAATTATTAGGTCATGTATCTGCCTACAGTTTATATGTGTTTTATTTTTTGGGCTATTTTGGGTATGGACTACTTAAGTATATATGATGCTAGGGCTATGCAGTTAAAGTGCTCTGTTGGATCTCAATTTTTGATTTATGCCAAGACGATCAAGATGACATAAGAATGATTGAAAATTCTACAAATCTACGACTACAAATTGCGAAGATGACTAGACTCGAAGACCGTATATCAAGTATGAATTTTGTTTTAGAGTCTAAGTTAGTGTTCATCTATGTTAAAATCTATGCTCAAGTAGTTCACACTTCCTCACATATCAATGACGTTTATTTAAAACTGAATTCACATTGGTTGTCAAACTGGTTTTATGGAAATTCACAGATTCAGTCGACTGAATGCACAAAATCAGTCGACCGAACCTGTGCACATATGTATGCATGTATATGTTTTCAAATTCAATCGACTAAAGTTCATCAACCAGTTGACTAACCTGGTTATAACTGTCATTTTATGAAAAGACACTTCTTTTCTCGAATAGATTTTTTCTTTGTAGAGAGTTATATCCATTACTGTTCGATAGAACCTTTCACCAAAGGTTGTAACTCTCTGTCTACTATAAATAAACATGATTTTTCAAGATCAACTTACTTAATTTTCTATTCTCTACTCTCTTGAATTTTAGAATCTCTTATTGCTTTAAGTTTGTGCAATCACGCTTTCAATTCTCATATAATCTTCCTTATCTTCATATACACACAATTACACACATTATACTTAAGGAAAAGATTATAGAAAGGGTGTACTTCATTCGACAAATATGTGTTGTAATAAGAGCACGCAGAGTAAAGGAAACATTTCATTTATATCAAAGTCTTGTTCGGTTGCTCAGGCGGAAAAATCCTACTCGATTGCTTAGTATATATTCCATATTACATGATCATATAACATAGTTAGTTTCATTTAATATCAGAGCCATAACTGTAATACAATTATTTGATATATTAGTAATATGGAAAACAAAACTAGCATAAGTTTTACTAAAGGTCAATCTACTTCACGACCAATACTATTTAACGGATTGAAGTATAACTATTGGTCTACCAGAATGAGAATTTATGTGCAAGCTAATGGTTATGAAACCTAAAATATTACTCAAATAGAATATAACATACTTGCTACTAAATATTCACAATGGTCTAACACACAAAAATTAGAGGCTACTGCAAATGCCAAAGCTATGAATATGTTATTTTGTACATTAGACAAAAATGAGTTTAATAGAGTTTGTATGTATAATACTACTTATGAAATTTGGCATTACACTTAAAATTACACATGAAGGTACAAACAAAGTAAAACAGAGTAAGATTTCTATGCTCAAAAATCAGTTTCATAATTTCAAAATGAAGCAAGATGAAACCATAAATGAAATGTAATCTATGTTACAAGACATACATCATTCCCTCTTAGCATTAGGAGAAAAAAATTCAGATTTTGATATTGTTTCAAAGATCCTTAACTCTTTAACGAATGAGTGAGAACGAAAGGTCTTATGAATCGAAGAAGCTAACGACATTACAACCATTAAACCATAAGAGTTGATAGGAAATCTAATGCCTTATGAAGTTAATCTCCAGGAAAAACGAGTACAGACTTAAGATAAGAAGAATATAACATTCCTAGTAGAAAAGGATGAATCAGATTTAGATGAGGAAGATATGGCATTCATTGTTAAGAATTTCAAAAAGTTTTTGAAATTCAGAAAGAGAAAAAAAATTCAAAAACAACAAGAACAGCTTCAGCTGTAATAATAACAACAGTAAGCCATTGTCTTCTACTCTAAAATGTTATGAATGTCATACGAAAGGGCATATCACGAAGTACTGTCCTGATCGAAAGGGAGACAAATTTAAGAACAAGATAGACAGATTCAAAAAAAACCTTCTCTGTTACATGGGATGATTCAGAATCATCTTTGTCATCAGACAGTGACACAAATAGCGATTCTGAACAAGCCGATGTCAGTTTTATAGCCACAAATGACGAGGTGAGTGATTTAATTTTTGATGATTTAGTGGAAATAAATTCTGAATTGCTTGACAAACTAAGAAACGTCAAAAGAAAATATAAAGAAACTCTTGAAAAATTAAATAGGACTGAAACTAAGGTAGATATGTTAAGTGAGAAAGAAATTTAGAAGAAGAACTTGAAACTTCTTAGGAATCTTGTTCTAATACCACATCACAGCTCTCTATGTTAAGTCAAGAAATAGAAAATCAAAAGGAAAAGAATGATGCTCTCTTAGTTGAAAATCATGATTTGAAAGTTAATATTAAAATATTGAAATTAGATATTTCTAGTCTTAAAACAAAATTAAATGATATTACTAAAAGTGTCTCTAATTTTAACAAAGGAAGAGAGAATCTTTCTATAATTATAGAAAATTCTTAGATAATTTCAAATAAAAGGGGACTAGGATATAAGTAAATTTCAAAAACTATTCCAAAGAAAAACAATTCTTTATATAACAATTTCAAAAGGAATAATGATACTATTGTAAAATCGATTTCAAAAATTCCAAATTATTCTAAATCAATTAAGATTTAGATTCCTTAAACCAACAATTCCTTGATTAGAAACAAATACATAAAATCATTTGTAGAAACTATTAACAAAAATAAAGATTTTATTTACAAAAGGAATTCTGAATCCTTTTGGGTTTGGTTTCTAAAGACCTAACTTTTAGAATCCTAACAAAAGGTGGGTACCAATGTTCATTCTATATTTTTTGCAGGTACCACTTAAAAAGAGAGAAAAATGGATATTGGACAGTGGTGTATCATTATAAGCTATCTTATGTTATGAATATTTCTTACATATTTTTATGTATATACTCGATGACAAAGGGGGAGAAGAAGTGTTGTGCTAACAAAATTGACGGGTTCAACAAAAATTCCATCTCGGATTCATGGGGAGTTATATAAGGATTTTTGTTGAGATTTTGCTCATATTTCAATATATCATAAATAGTTGTCATCAATCAAAAAGAGGGAGAGTGTTGGATCTCGGTTTTTTATTTATACCAGGACGATCAAGACGACATAAGAATGATTGAATATTCAACAAATCTACAACTGCAAATTATGAATATGGCTAGACTCGAAGATCATATATCAAGTATGAATTTTGTTTTAGAGTCTAAGTTAGTGTTCATATATGTTAAATCTGTCCTCAAGTAGTTCACACTCCCTCACATATCAGCAACGTTTATTTAAAATTGAATCTACATTTCTTCTCAAACTGGTTTACCGAAATTCACAGATTCAGTCAACTGAATGCACATAGGCAGTCGACTGAACCTGTGCACATATGTATGCATGTATATGTTTTCAAATTTAGTCGACTGACCTGGTTATAACTGTCATTTTATGAAAAGACACTTCTTTTCATGAATAGATTCTTCTTTGTAGAGAGTTACATCCATTACTGTTCGATAGAACCTTTCACCGGAGGTTGTAACTATATGTCTACTATAAATAAACATGATTTTTCAAGATCAACTTACTTAATTTTCTATTCTCTACTCTCTTGAATTTCAGAATCTCTTATTACCTTAAATTTGTGCAATCACGCTTTAAATTCTCCATTTCTAAAGTAGTATATATCTTCCTTATCTTCATATACACATGATTACACACATTATACTTGAGGAAAAGATTATAGGAAGGGTGTACTTCATTTGAAAAATCTGTGTTGTAACAAGAGCATGTAAAGTCAAGAAAACATTTCATTTATATCAAAGCCTTGATCAGTTGCGCAGGTGGGAAAATCCTGTTCGGTTGCTCAAGTGGTCAAAGTCCTGCTCGGTTGCTCACACCGTGTAAACTTATTCCTCCAGGTTGAGTGAGGGCTGCTAGTTTGAATTCCAGAAGGAGTCTGGGACTGGACGTAGAACGGGAAGTTCGAACCAGTATAAAAATCTCTGGTGTCATTTTACTTTACCGTTATTTTATTTTATAATTACTTTCCACACTAGTTAATAAGTTTAATATATATTTCATAATACACGATCCTATATCACAATTACTTTCATGGTTGGTAGATTCAATGCGATGGAGGTGCCAAAAGTCATAGTGAGGATACAACAAGGAAATAGCGGGATATAGCGAATGACTCTAAAATAGCATATAAAATTCATACTTGATGTTTTTACAAATATATAAATGGTAATTAAATGAAAAATTAACATTCAATTGAATTATAATTGATACATAAATAATTTTATATAAAAACCTTTGCGAATATACTGTAAATAAACGTAAAACTGTTATATAACATAATTGAATTTAATAGAATATTAGAGTATTATCATTTCTGAAAATATATTAAAAATTCAATTAAATAAATAAATTTCATAATTTTTATAATGTATAAATGTCAGTTTTCAATTCATCTCTTTTAAAGAAGATATAGCAGAAATAGCGGAATATAGCGGGAATAACGGGATATAGCGGAAATAGCGGGGCATAAAGCGGAAAGGCCATATTTGGGGCTGTATGAAAAAATCATAGTGGTAGAAATCAGCTATATGATATAGCAGGGTTATAGCGAGGTAATAGCGGGGCATTAACTGTACAGTGCTAAGGTATTTTGCCATGATAGGAAAATATCATTAAGACACCCAATAGTAGCAATTGAATTATATACTCAATAGAGGACTCGAGTTTGTATTTTTGTACTTTATTTGGTACAATAGAGGAGGAAGAAGAGTTGAATAAAGTTTTAATTGTTAGAGAGTTTGCTGATATCTTTGAGCCAGTGACTAGACTACTGTCGAAACGAACTATTGAGTTTCAAATAGATCTTATACCAAGAGCCTAACCTGTAAGTACACCACCTAGTTGAATGATACCTATTGAGACGAAGGAATTAAAGGAGAAGCTAGAGGATTTAGTAAGGAAAAAATTAATTAGACCAAGCAGTTCACCTTAAGGAGAAGTCGTGGTGTTTGTGACGAAACCGGATAGGTCATTAAGGATGTGTATCCATTATCGTAAGTTGAATGAAAAGATGATAAAGAACTGATATCCCCTGCTAAGAATCGATGACTTATTTGATCAGTGGAGTAGAGATAAAGTACTTTCTCAAATAGATTTAGTGATAGGGTTCCATCAATTAAGAGTGGTGGAGGACAACATTCCTTTAATGGCATTTCGAATGGGATATTGTTCATATGAGTGGTTAGTGATGCCATCGGGGTTAACTAATGCACCCGCTTTCTTCATACATTTAATGAACCGAATCTTCTGAGAGAACTTGGATGGATTTTTATTAGTGTTTATGGACGACATTTTGGTATATCCAGGAATGAGAGAAACCATGAGACTCACCTTAAAATAGTGCTTGAGACACTAAGACAGCATCGGCTAAAGGAAAAGTTTTCGAAGTGTCATTTTTAAAAGAAAGAAGTGAAGTTCTTTAGTCTTAAAATCTCTGAAAAAGGGAAATTAGTAGATCCCACTAAGATAGAAGTAGTAAATAATGGGAAAAGACCCAAGAAAATTACTGAGATAAAGAGTTTTCTTGGACTAGCTGGCTACTGTCGCAGATTCATCAAGGATTTCTATCGTATAGCAGCACCAATGACTAAACTAACATGGAAGGATGTGAAGTATGTTTGGACCGATAAATATGAGGAGGAATTCTAGAAGCTGAAACATTTATTGAAAAATGCACTCGTATAAGTTGTTCCAAACGGAAATAAAGATGAGGTGGTGTATACGGATGCATGTGAAACTAGATTAGGAGCTATGTTAATGCAGAGGGGTAAAGTGATTGCCTACGTTTCTTGACAACTCAGATCACATGAAGTTAGATATCCAACCCGTGACTTGGAATTAGATGCAGTGACTATTGCCTTGAAGGTGTGGATACATTAGCTTTTGGGAGAATGATTCGAGTTGTATACTGATCACAAGTCTCTAAACATATTTATTCTCTTAAAAGGAACTGAATATGAGGTAGCAGAGATGGTTAGAGTTTTTGCCTGCTTATGATTTTAGAATTGAGTACAAACTGGGGAAAGGAAATAAAGTTGTAGATGCGCTTAGTATGAAACATCAAAATGCAATGTTAGCAATGATGTTGAAATGGAAAGATTTGGAAGCGTTAATTACTTGTAGTATGTTGTTACGGTCACCTGCTAGTTCTAGTCAGAGTATCACAATGTTATCTTACTTGGAAGTTCGACCAGTATTTAATCAGAAGGATTGCTTCTAAGCAAAGAGATGAACCATTACTAGCTAAAAGAGTTAGAAGATTGGAAGGAGGAACTGAGATCGATGATTTGAAGGATTTTTATCTTGACCAGAATGGATGGTTGAGAAAGAAAGGACGTTTGTGTGTTCCCAATGTTGGTGACCTAAGAAAAGAAGTTCTTAGGAAATGTCATTGATTGAAGTTTACTATTCATCCTGGAGGAAATAAGATATACCGGGATATGAGGAGAAGTTTCTTCTAGGAGGGTATGAAAAGGGATGTAGGCTTATGGGTAAAACAGTGTCTAAATTGCCAACAAATAAAATCCGAACATCATAAGCCTAGTGGATTGCTTCAGCCTTAAGATAGACCAGTATAGAAACAAGTTTCTATATCTATGGACTTTAAAGACAGGTTGCCAAGTTTGAATAAATGAAATAAAAGTATCTGGGTTATAGTGTACAGACAAACTAAGAGTACACATTTTATACTTGTTAAGTCAATAAGGACGACACCCTATTTAGTTAAGTTATTCATAAAGAATACAGTTAGATTATATGATGTTCCCAGAAGTATAGTCGATGATAGAGATTTTTTATTTACTAGTGAATTTTGGAATGTTGAATTTGCAAGTATATGATTTTTTTTCGATGATAATAAACATATATATATATATATATATTCATTTAAATGTATTTGTTAATGTACTATTTTATTTTCACAGATTAAATAAATATATGCTGAATAAAATAAATAACACAGAATTTAAATTCAAACAGATATTTTATTTAAACAAATATTTATTACAATTTTGAATAGTACAAATTTAAACTCTCACTATATATACAATCATTGATTACATCACAATTTACTATTTACATATGCACCTCACTACATTTCACTCACACTCGTATTTATCATCAACTCTATTCCAGATTGAATCCAGCATCTGAGCAATCTGCAAAATAAACACTAACGCAGTAAAATTGAAAAGAAAATATTTTTGCAGTGTAAAATAAAATGTATTTTGAAAATATTATTTTCCTCAATTATTTGGTTTGTTCGTCATCATTTATTTTTGAATTCATCTACACGAACAACTTGTGACATGCACAGTGTGTCACTATACATGCCGCAAGGCCGTGCACACCGATATACACTTGATAAAATTACAGGGACAGGTGAGCACATGTCAAACCCAAATGAAAAGCCGGGTTCAACTCAAGTCCAATACAAATAAAGTCACGACACAAGCATAAGGTCAAACCCGAGCTATAAGTTGGATTCAACACAGGTGCAAATTCAAATTAAATGGTAAAGACACATAAATCAAGCCTCGACCAAAGTTCAAGTCATACACATGAAAAATGAGGCTAGACAGTCTAACCAGGCAGTGACAATAAGCGTAATGCACAATGAAGACTAACACAATGAAGCATGGTCAGTGTTCAAACTAAACTCAATCGAACTTCAAAATGAATATTGAAGCACACTGGAATATACAGTGCAACTCAAGGAAGAAGTCCATCATGTAACAGCATGTATAAATATAGGCAGTGTGCAAATTCAAGTGAATTGAACCACCATGAATCAAATGTCCAGACTAAATACAATGCCACAAAGAAAAATAACAAAGGAATGATACAGTATGCCAATATACAAGTGCAAGGCAATAGTGGAGACTTCAAATTATATGTTGATACAACAATGAGCAGTCGAGACAAGTTAATGCTAACATGAAGTACAATAAACCTCAAGTCTGGTCACAACAAACGACAACAAAAACCAAGTGTATACAACAAGTATACATGTGCATAAGGACCAGACTTAATGAAACAACACTGCAACACTGCAGATGCAAGCAGAATCGAGTCACAGTGCAGCTAGAACCAGCAACAATACCAAAGTGAAGCCACCAATTGAATCTGACTCGAAGCAAAGCAACAGTGACATGCACAGTCAAATGTACACATTCAAGACAAAAATACAAAATATACATTGGGGGAAAAAGTTGCAAACAATTTCGAACAAATCCAATTCAATGCCAGATAATATCATCGAATTAACAAAGTCAAAATTTCAAAAATCGAGTCACTGGCCGAATTCAATTTACAGAGGAATAATTCAAAGCAATGCCGAAGTCACAGAGGCCTAAATCAAAACCGTGAAGAAGCCGTGGGTCAAAAGTCAAGTAGCAGTTTTGATCAAGGACAGAGAATATGAAGTCAACTGAAAATCAAGCCGTGGTAATCAAGAAATCAAATAATGTCAACAGCAGTTTCAAACCAGAATCGAAACCGTGATGACCAAGAAAAATGAACAGTTCAAAATCGAAGCCGTGAGAATCAAGCAACGAAGTATACGAAATTAAAGAAGTCAAAAAAAATCACCAGCATCCAAACAATATCAAACGGCCAAGCATATAATTATCAGACGAATTCGTATGAAAAATACGAATGAAAATATAGGGGATCAAACCATATATAAACCCTTAACATCATCGGCCAAAAGATCATTCGAGTTCAAGCATACCACAGATCACAACATCAATTAGGAACTCGGATCAAGTCGAATATAGTACAAATCGAAGAAGGAACGAACATACCAATTTTTGCTGCAGATAAAATCGACTCAAATTGAAGGAGTCGTGAGCAAAGTAAGGAGATGGTCGATCGACAGAGCAAGCAACGTGGAATCATCATTCGATCGAGCAATTAAAGTCGGCAGCCTCAATTTATTAGAAGCCATAGTTTTTGTAAAGAGGAACGAATGCTAAAGGAAGCAACCATTTTTAAGCTCGAGCAAAAAGAAACGTGGCAGAGGATAAAGGCCGATAGTATAAAAGAATAAAGGGATAACTTTTTCTATCACTACATATTTGGGCTGGTCATTATAAATAAGTTATGGGCTATAGTTTATAAATTAGGGATTCATTGTTTTTAAATTGTTTTACTTTGCATTTTCTCTTTTAAACTTGTGTAAATTCTAGTCGTGTGACTAGGGGACGAACTACGGTGGTGTAGTTCGAGAATTCGCAACTCAATGGTTGAGTTGCGGCAGGGTTTTGAGCATAGAGTTAGGTTAGTCGATAGCTGGTGTCGCGAGTTTATGTGTGTAAGTGTATGACTACTTAATTTCTAGTAGAAACCTTAGGGGCAGCACGTAGGCAGGGTTTTGCCGAAGCTGGGTAAATCGGTGTGTTCTATTTTTTGCTTTTTATATTCTGCTATATCTGTGCTGCTATTATTCTGCTGTGATTTGTGTTGAAATTATTTTATATAAAATTCCGCAATAATTTTTATAATTAATAGTATCACCTTATTCACCCCCCCTCTAGGGTGAAATCGATCCTACAAGTGGTATCGGAGCTAGGAACAAAAGCCATTTTTTAAAAATTTGATTTTTCAAAAACCAAATTTTGTTTTACAAATTTGAATTTTTAAAATGGATACTTTTAATAATGCTTTTACTGAGGGTCATTTCAATATTATTCCTCCTGTTTTTGATGGAACGGATTTTTTAAATTGGAAATTAAAAATGGAATTTTATTTAAAATCTGTTAATATTAAATGTTGGGATACTATTGAAAATGGGTGTGATATAATAGACGAGAAAATTACTTCAATTAATGCTCTTGCTATGCATATAATATATTCTCATATTGATCAAGATAATTTTAACTTTATCTCTCATTGTGAAAATGCAATATATGGTGCAAAAGTCAACAATCGTGAGAGATCCTCCATAATCGACACAGAAACATGCTTAACAGGATTGACAAAAAGCAATAGTGATGATGATGATGAAGATGGAGCAGATGAGCTGGCATTACTAATGAAGAGATTAAAAAAGTGGAATCGCAAATACAAAAATCCAGCTCTACATCAAAAATTGAAAAGCAGAATAGTCAAAGCACTAGACAACCCAGAAGAACGGGAGATCATCTATCACAAGTGCAACAAACTCGGACACATCAAGCCCAATTGTCCTCGAAATCGACACGGCCAAGAAAAGATATCTAAAAGGAGAATTTTTACAACCAAGTGGAATTAAAGAGACGATGATTATAAAAGCACTAGTAGTGAGAGTGAAAGAGCACATCTGTGCCTTTGAGGTGATATAACTGATAGCGACGATGACGAGCCAAGCGAGGTATCAAAACTCACTCACTCGGAATTACTTATATATTTCAACAAAGTAAATGGCTGTTTTGAACGACTTAGGGAAAAATATGCCAAAATTGAATCACAAAGAGACAGTTTGATAGAATCAAATAAACAGCTTAATCAATTGGTTAAAAACTATCGAACTAAGAGCCCTAAGTGTCATAAGTATCCAACATTCGAAGAAGAAATTAAAAAATCAGAAAGTACAATTAAACAACTTGAAAATGATATTCTGATTTTGAAAGAGAGTGAAAACACTAAAAGAGAAAATTCTATTAAAATGTGCACTCAATTATTAAACGAAAATGAATCACTCAAAACATAAGTCCAACAACTGTCAACGACTTTAGGAAAATTTTCCAAAAGTGAAAGGTCGTTGAATATGCTATTAGGGAAACAAACCGTTAATACAGTTAGACAAGGACTTGGATATAATCAATCTAAACCTGTTAAAAGCAAAATTAATAAAGTCAAACCGAGTGCACAATTTGTAGAAAAATCGGACACAATCAAAACATTGCTGGTATAGACCCAAACATGTGAAAACTATACCAATTTGGGTTCCAAAAGGCGCAAATATAAAATCCGTTAAAGTTAAGAAAATCTAGGTGCTAAAAGGAACAGATATAAATAGTTTTGGGTCTCCACAAACTTATTTTTTAAAATCATTTGCCACTACAACCATAGACCTATAAAAACAAACAGGTCACAAAAATCTTTTAACGTGTAGGTATGGTGGCAGGCTAAGGAAGAACAACAGTGTTATCTGGATTCTGGCTGTTCCAGAAACATAATGGGAGACTAATAAAAGTTCCTTAGCCTAGTGCAAAGGTGGCAGAATCACAATGGGCAGCAATGAAATATTATTGGTAAAGGTAAAAGAGGTAATGGTATATTCATCTTGAACGATATATTAATGTGATAATCTGCACCATAATCTGATTTGAATTAGCCAATAAAATAAATGATGATTTTGATTCTGACTTATTCTTATTTGACTTGTTTTTATTTTTTCTGATTTTGAGCAAAAATGTTGACCAATCACTTTTTAACTTTGAACTAATTCATATAAATTTGTTTGGTCTTATGATGGTGTTTTATTAATACATGTGGATATATTTGACTTGATATTATATTTTGTTTTTGCTTGTATACATGGCTTCAAATTCAAATTCAAATTCAAGAGAATTTTATTTAAAAGCCGTTGAAAATGATTTTAAGAAATTTGTCGAAACTTCACAGTCTAGTCTATAACATTCAATTAACGATAATCTTGTCTAAGAGAAATTCAGATGCAGATTACACTAGTAATCTAGTTGATAAAAAAATTACTAGTGGAACGTGATTTATGTTGAGACATTCAATAGCTGCATCGTTTCTTAAAGAAAATATCTGCATATTTTTCATCTCAAATATTTTCAAATTAGCAGACATTTTTCTTTCATAAAACCCCTTCAAGAAAATCACTTTTGTTGACCTTGTTTCATATTAGTCATTTTGAAAATTTGATTTTATAATTATTTTGGATTTGATCTTAAATAACTATGTTGACTAATCTGACTCTTTACTGATTATTGAAAAGATAAATAGCAATTGAAAAAGCGATGAGCGTCAATATTAATCATATATTATAACTTGACGGTATAATTGATAAATTTCTTTAGAAATTTAAACAAGAGTTACAAGCACTTTTTGTTGGTAAAAATTCCATGACCATCTCTAGTTTTATCATATTTTATCGACCATCACTCATCAAAATTCAATATAGTATGTCAATATGTGGTGTTTTAAACAGGAATCGTCTGTTTTTCATTTTATTATATTTTTAGCAATAAAAACACCCAGAGTATTCACTCCCATTTAAAAGTCCACACAATTATGCATGAGTGAATTACTTAGAATTTTTGATTATGTGCTTCCATGCTCATTTAAAAGTCCTCACGGTTATGCATATATGGAACGCATATCAAATTGATTGATTAAATAGACAAGTTGATTCTAATCACATTTAAAAGTCTCACAGTTATGCATGGTTAGAAGATACTTGAATTCATTTTTTAAAAAAAAAATTGGAATACTACTAATCTCATTTAAAAGTCCTAACAGTTATGCATGGTTAGTAGATATTCAGATTCCTAAAATAAATATACCACAAATAGACACAACTGTATGGTTTTATATGATGACATCATCCATATCACTCTAAAGTGGAATGTGCGTCAAACAGAGTATTTATGATTTTTGTTTGATTTTTTTTTATTGAAATTTAATATTTATATCCAATTGAGTTTAAATGTTGTATTAATTTCTATCAGTTTATCTCTATTTATCTAACACTAATACTCTTTTGCTGATACCAAAAGGGGGAGAGAAAAGTAACGATTTTGACAAATAAAGGTCAAATATTTTCTATTTGCATCTAGGATCATTTGCATATTTTTATTTACATGTATATATGAAGGGGGACCTTTGTATAGAGAGGGAGCATTCAAATAGGAGGAGAAAATTGAATGATCAAATACATTTAATAAATTCAAAATCTTAAATATATGTTGTTATCATCAAAAGGGGGAGATTGTTGAATATGCAAGTATATGATTTTTGTTTGATGATAATAAACATACATATATATATATTCATTTAAATGTATTTGTCAATGTACTGTTTTATTTTTACAGATTAAATACATATTTGCTGAATAAAATTAATAACACAGAATTTAAATTAAAACAGATATTTTATTCAAATAAATATTTATTACAATTTTGAATAGTATAAAATTGGGCTCTCACTATATATATAATCTTTGATTACAATACATTGATTACATCACAATTTGTCATTTACATATGCACCTCACTACATTTCACTCACACTCTATTTATCATCAACTCTATTCCAGATTGAATCCAGCATCTGAGAAATCTGCAAAATAAACACTAACGTAGTAAAATTGAAAAGAAAATATTTTTGCAGTGTAAAATAAAATGTATTTTGAAAATATTATTTGCCTCGGTTATTTGGGTTGTTCGTCGTCATTTATTTTTTAATTCATCTACATGAACAACTTGTGACATGCACAGTGTGTCACGGTACATGCCACAAGGCCATGCACACCGATATACACTTGGTAAAATTACATGGACATGTGAGCACAGGTCAAACCCAAATGAAAAGCCGGGTTCAACTCAAGTGCAATACAAATAAAGTCACGACATGAGCACAAGGTCAAACCCAAGCTATAAGTTGGATTCAACACAGGTGCAAATTCAAATGAAATGGTCAAGACACATAAATCAAGCCTCGACCAAAGTTCAAGTCATACACATGAAAAATGAGGCTAGAAAGTCTAACCAGGCAGTGACAATAAGGGTAATGCACAGTGAAGACTAACACAATGAAGCATGGTCAATGTTCAAACTAAACTCAATCAAACTTCAAAATGAATATTGAAGCACACTGGAATATACAGTGCAACTCAAAGAACAAATCTATCATGTAACAACATGTATACATATAGGCAATGTGCAAATTCAAGTGCATTGAACCACCATGAATCAAATGTCCGGACTAAATACAATGCCACAAAGAAAAATAACTAAGGAATGATACAGTATGCAAATATACAAGTGCAAGGCAACAGTGGAGACTTTAAATTATATGGTGATACAGCAATGAGCAGTCGAGACAAGTTAATGCAAACATGAAGTAAAATAAAACTCAAGTCTGGTCACAACAAACGACAATAGAAACCAAGTGTATACAACAAGTATACATGTGCATAAGGACCAGACTCAATGAAACTACACTACAGATGCAAGCAGACTTGAGTCAAAGTGCAGCTAGAACCAGCAACAATACCAAAGTGAAGTCACCAATAGAATCTGACTTGAAGCAAAGCAACAGTGACATGCATAGACAAATGTACACAGTGAAGACACAAATACAAAATATACACTGGAGACAAAATTAGAAACAAGTTCGAATAAATCCAATTCAATGCCAAATACTATCATCGAATTAACAAAGTCAAATTTTCATAAATCAAGTCACTGGCCGAACTCAATTACAGAGGAATAATTCAAAGCAATGCTGAAGTCACAAAGGCCCAAATCAAAACCGTGAAGAAGAGATGGGTCAAAAATCAAGTAGCAGTTTTGATCAAAGATAGAGAATACGAAGTCAACTGAAAATCAAGCCATGGTAATCAAGAAATCAAATAATGTCAACAGCAGTTTCAAAACAGAATCGAAACCGTGATGACTAAGAAAAATGAACAGTTCAAAATCAAAGCTGTGAGAATCAAGCAACGAAGTATACAAAATTGAAGAAGTCAGGAAAAATCACTAGCATCCAAACTATATCAAACGGCCAAGCATATAATTATCAGACGAATTCGTATGAAAAATACGAACGAAAATATAGGGGATCGAACCATATATAAACCCTTAACATCATCGGCCAAAAGATCATTCAAGTTCAAGTATATCACAGATCACAACATCAATTAGGAACTCGAATCAAGTTGAGTATAGTATAAATCGAAGAAGGAATGAACGTACCAATTTTTGCTACAGATAAACTCGACTCAAATTGAAGGAGCCGTGAGCAAAGTAAAGATACGGTCGATCGACAGAGAAAGCAACGTGGAATCATCATTCGATTGAGCAATTGAAGTCGACAACCTCAATTTATCAGAAGTCCTAGTTTTTGTAAAGTGGAATGAACGCTAAAGGAAGCAGCTATAACAGCCTGATATTTTCAACCATTCGCATCCGCACGTGACGGATTTGAATTGCTCAAAATACCATATTGTTTATTTATATTTGGCAAAACTTAGCATACACAGTAAATAAATACAACATAGAATCACAGACATAGTGTAATATACAATATGCAGCGGAAACAAAAGAATAGTAGTTCATGAAGCTACTATATATATAACAGAGTTAAATAAGATACAATGGAAGTCTCAAATACAATAATCAAATACAAGATCATAATACATCACTAGAATCAATGAATAACAGCAAGCTGAAAGATGTAGATGGATCTCAAAACGAAACTCCAACTCCAAAGGAGAGTCTCAAAAACTGTATTACTCAGTCTAACCCGAGCGTAAAGCAAAACACAAAACACTCGAGTCGAGATTAACGTTCTTATATCAATAAATCCAACTCAAGTGAAATAACAACTGAAATACAAGTAACTCAAAGGATGTTTGGGAAAACCATCCTCTAAGGATCCGTCAAATTATCTACTATGTAGTAATATATGCTATTATAATAACGTCTAAAGTAAAATAAACTTACTTAAAAATAGCGTTAAGGCTTTACAATTTCCACCTTAACACATATATAGTGCCAATAGTCTATACAGTACCGTAGTCCCTCCTGATCGGGAGGCCACCAGAGGATACTCCATAGGTACGACACAAATCAAACTCGTAGTAAAGCTCGCTAGGGTAGGTGACATGGTACAACTAGGCAATGCCAGGGTAGATATACCAATTACACTTCCGGACCGGTGGTAACGCATAACCGCAGCTACCACCACCTCGAGCCACACCCAAAAAAAATCAAAGGTGCACCCAATCAATCACAAAGTAATAGAATGGTATCGAAGGAGTGTGTCCGATCAGAGGAGCTACCTCATTAGCCCGTCAATTGCTCCTATTTTAGCCACCTTATGCCAACTCACGGGAGTCGGGTCCACATATATACCTTAATAGGACGTCGCCACCGTCCTACTTCATTCTGGAATCTCCACCGCGTACACAATTGTTAAAGTGGTCTTCAGAGTTGGCAGAGAGTATGACAACTTCCGATCCCGGTCTCTTTAACAACCAAACCTTGTTATAATATCACGGTCATTTCAAAATAATTTATACTTTAAAACCAAAATACCATTGCCTTTTCAGAACCATATCAATATGATATTATTTCCATTTCAAAAACAAATATGATATAATTTCCATTTCAAATATATCTTTTCCAAAATCATAGCACTTCAAAGTTATAACATTTTCGAAACCAAACACTTGAAAATTATAACACTTTCAAAACGTAATACTTTGAAATTCATAACTTTGAAAACATAGCTTCCACCACTTAAACAGTTTATATATTAAAATAGTATATATAATAAAATAATTTATAAAGTAAAATAGTTTAAATAAAAGAGTCATAAGTTAAAATAGTTTATATAAAAATAGTTAGTATATTAAAATAGTATATATTAAAAATTATTTATATTAAAATATAAAATATTTCCTCAAATTTCACAAATCGATTACAAATCAACTCGAAATCCAAAATTCAAATTTAATCAAATCTCAAATCATCAATTTCAATTCAATTCGGGTTCTCAACAAACCATTTCAAATTATTTCAGTTTCAAAACAGATTTTTAACCACACAATAAACCATTTCAATTTCAATATATTTGAAAGCTTTAAATATTCAAACATTTCAAACTAGATTTGAAAATGCCAAATATATCAAATTCAATTTACTATTATTTAGTTTTGAAATATTTACTTAATAAATCTAATAAATCCAGTATTATTTAAATAAAACTTTAAACTTCAAATAACTGAATATTCCTTCAATTTATTTAAACTTGATATATTTATTTAAATCACCTTAAACAAAAATCAAGTTATAAAAATCATATCCTTTAAAATCTCAAATTTAATAAATTTCAAATCAAACTTATTTGAGTATAATTTTTAAATAAATTTAAATTCAAATCAATTTTAAATTTATCCTCCAACCTTAATTTATTTAAATCATTATAAACTCTATATAAAAATATAATTTAAATAAATGTTTAACCATAATATATATTAAATAAAAATCAAACTTTATTATTAAATTTATTCTATATTAAAACAAATTTATACATAGCTTAAAATCAAGAATTTAACTATACATAAAATAAAATTTATATATTGTCTAAAATCTATATTTTATAAAACCGTATATTTCTTTCCAAAACCAATAGAAATCATTTTCAAAATATTTATATATAGACCAATGGTGTTTGTATATAATTTTCTATCCTATGATCAAGTGATACTGATATTTATCATTTCAATCCATAATTTAAATTTATATGGGTATATATCATTTCAACCCGCAATCCCAAATTCAATTCAATGAAAATTGCTTGGGTCTATCATTTCAACCCATAACGATTTTCTCATATTCTACAGATCGTTCAAGTATGTATCATTTCAACCCATAGAGAATTCTATACTAATAGGGAACTTGCAGAGTGATAACAGATATGATAAAAATATAACAGGCATATATCATCAATAAAAATAACAGATTATGGTGTCAGATGTCACAGGTGAACTGATACAGATAATAACATATATATATCAATGTAAATAACTAGCAGCAGCATATTTCAATTGTCGTTTCAATTGAAATCAAATTTAATAAATATAAGAACGTTAATCGTGAGTGATTGCTTACCTTTTGAGGCTAGAGAGGATAGCGAATGAATTGAGTTACAGATCCTAGCACAAATTCCAAATCAAAGCTAGATTGGCACAAATTCGACAAATAAAGCTGATAACAGAAGTCGATGAGAACAGATCAAAATTTGGTATAAACTAAAGTATATACATATCACTATGTTATAATATATAAATTCTATTTGTTTTTCTAAAATAAATTTCAAAACACAATTTATTATAAGACATTACAAACTTATATAACTAACTGTCGTATAAACTTATATACATAGTCGATATATAAACTGACCCATCATAGCTTATATAATAAAATTATACAACAGATACTTATATAAATAAATAACTTATAACACATTTTAATAACCTTATATCAATAGATCATAAATATCAGCAATATACAAATGCAGACAGAAAGAAAAATGTATGCAGGCACAATGTGTTTGCGAACACTTGACAAATATGCAGACCTATATTTTTTTTTTAAATTTAAGTAAACACATCTTTTGATACGACCCTTATATAATCATCTGCATGCATTACTACTATATTTATAAGACTTGTATAAAATTAACATTTTATATTAATATAAGTTGTCACAATATAATATATAATACCTACAATTTAAAACTATTATCATTATAACATAGATACCTATATACAAAAAAAATCAATATTAATTTTAAACCTATATCTGTATAAACTACATAGTAATTCGAATATAAACTATATATACTAGAAAACCCCACTCGCATGCTAATAGATACTAACAGACAAATATCAATATAATATATACTAACAGATGTTTATTCATTAGAAAATAATACACTTACATACATAACATATAATACCCTTTAAAACCAAATCAGCACATAATATATGATTAATATAACTTTTATATGGGAAACCTGACATAACCATTTTCTTACATGAAACTTATATAATGACTTAAGTAGACCTTTTATAACTAAATATACTTTATAATTCAAAACTGTATAAACTTATTTTATACTCAACTCATATATAAGCATGTATGAACCCATATATAAGTATCAGATATATATATATATATATAATTTGTATAAAATATACATATACTGACTTATATTATTTCTTATATACATATTTATATAACAGAAAAAAATATAAAACAAAAACAAAGGAAAATAAATACCAATATAAAAGCAGGAGAACGTTGTGGCAACAAGGGAGAGGTGAAAGGAAAACGTGGGTGCAGGCGGTTGCTCGGCTGTGGATGCCAATGGGAAGGTGGTGGCCGATGAGATGATGCAGGCGAGGTCTTGTGAATGGAGGAGGGTCAACCGCTAGCGGAGGAAAGAAAGGTGGGACCGAAGTTGAAGTCGAGCATGGCTTTGGAGAGGAGGTGAAATGAAAGATGAGGAAGAAAAGGGCAAGGCAAATTGACAGGTTGTATAAATTAATCTACGAACCACATATGTGTTTGTTACTTTAAACCCATAACCGAAAAAAAAGGAGAGGAAAGGACCACACAAAAATTAACGAACCAGAATGGAAATCCACCAATGGGAAATAAAACAACTTTTGGATTCACGAAAACATTAATATCACATGGCTGTTGGTTTACAAACGGAAAGAAATGAATGGTTACTGGAAGGCCAAATGCCAATTTACGGAACCGATACGGCAAATCGCTTCGCGATTTCGCCACGTCCCGGACACTGAAACACATATACGAATATGCTACGGAGAAAAGCACGACGAGACGATCGAAACGGTATAAAGATTCAGTGGTACAATCATCCGATCAAAAGTCGATAATCGGTACAGAAAATGCTACTAAAATGCCAAAATAAGAAAAATGGAGCAATAACAGTCAAAATTTGGAAAAACGAAATATGACGTCTCACACAGAATATGATTTATCAATTTTCTATAGAAAAATATTTAGGTTTGAAAAACATTTCATGATCATTAAATATTGACTGATTTAAATTGAATAGAATTTACACAAGAAAATAAACTTCCATATTATCAGATGAAAATTTTCCATTTGCTATGTTTAATTAGACGTATTCCAAATATCAATTTAATATTTCAAAATTTTATTATTTAAAATTTCATAAAATTTCAGTTAAATATACCACTAAAATTTTCGGGTCGTTACACTCTCCCCCACTCAAAATTTTTCGTCCCCAAAAAGGAACGAGGTTGGAGAATAGAAATAACCAGAAAGGAAAATAGATTTGAAAAAATAAAACAATTAATTTAAACCATATAAATTTCAATTTTATTTAATTAATATTCAATAATTAATTTTACTCCATTAGATTTCACTTAAGTTAAATCAATCTTAACTATTTCTAAATTGATTATCTTATTATCCAGTTATCTTTAATTAACAATTTCAAAAATCATAAATTCGAAGAGTCATTTATTATAATCATATTTTTATTCAACAAATTTAATTCTTTTTTATTCCAAATTATTTTTCAATTTATTCCACTTAATATATCTTATCACATATATTTACACTTATTATTACTACTCAAATTTATTTATAAATTCCTTTAACATCATTTTACATTGTATATTATCCAATTACATATTCAATTTCAGAATAATTTTGGGAAGTTATATTAGAATGAAATTGGGTATTATACAAGTAAATTTTCCAATTCAATCATTTCAAGTTTAAATACCTATTCAAAATTTTGGCTTCATTTTATAATTAAAATCACCTTTAACATAAATTTAAGAATTAAATTTCCAGTACATTTCAAATCATTTAGATATATATATATATATATATATATATATATAACAAATCTAATCTATAATCATATACCTATTATAATACATATATGTAAATCAAGTCATACTGTAGAAATTCAAATCAATTTAATTTCCCAAAATAAAAGTGTAGCCAAGCTAGAGAATGGCCTCTTCACTTTAAAACTCGAAAATGAATGTCGATGATGCGGCCGCTATAACCGAAATTATTTTCCAACGACAAAAGAAGAGTACTGATTTAAACATTTAAAATTCTTTGAAATGATTTCTATTTGAAAAAACTTTAAATAATATACACTTTAAAGCTTTAAAACCATAGTTCAAAATTAAATTCTCAACAGATCAAGTTATAACCAAGTTTTATAAATTCATTTATTTATATTGCAATAGTCAACGGTTAACAAAACAATAAATGAAAATCAAATATTATCATTTCTGACAACAAATTCATTAACAATTTAATTTCAAAAAATTTTATACTTATATATAATATAATCGTACAAAATTATGTTATTTACCAAATTTGAAAACAATACTGTGTCAGTTTGCTCTGCTCAAGTGTTTTGGAAATCCTATTGATAGCGTTGATCAGACGAATCGATCGGAAACCCAAATCAACATCAACAACTCAAACAATACAATATATATAAAATATTTTTATATTAATTTACAAATACACTTCCTTGCTCGACGATACAATAATGGGTTTCAAAGCAAGGATAAAGGTTCAAATTTGATGGACTCAAATCAAAGAGAATTTTGATTCGAAGATAGGTCCGAAACAAAGATAAGATGACTAAATAACAAAATAGGAAGATGGATAAGTTTATATAAATCATGGGCAACCTTAACCAGGTCGACCGTGACTTCAAGAATAAGATCGATGCAGAATTCCAAGGCAAATCGACAATCGATCGCAAGAGATAGAATTCAGGCATAGCAGGAGATAAATAGCATCGTAAGCCGAGGATACAGAAATCTCCGGTAAATCAATGCCTATTGTAAAGGAGTTTCACCCCTTTTCAAATCATTCAAAGATTGGCGAAACCATCGAGTTATTATAAAGATCATTCGAAATGGAGTTATTAAGTACTCCAAAATCAAGAAGCACGAATAGGAAGAGATAAGGATGGATTTTGGAACCGAAGGGAACGTTCTTCAAAGAAAATTAGAATCAAAGAAGAAAATTTTCAAGCTCGAACGAAAGTGATTCTGTAATTAAATCTACTACAAATGTTGAGTTTTACCTAAAACCAAAGCTCTGATACCACATGTAACAGCCAGATATTTTCAACCATTCGCATTCGCACATGCCGGATTTGAATTGCTCAAAATACCAGATTGTTAATTTATATTTGGCAAAACTCAGCAGACACTATAAATAAATACATCACAGAATCATAGACATAGAGTAATATACAATATGCAGCGGAAACAAAAGAATAGTAGTTCATGAAGCTACTATATATATATATATAACAGAGTTAAGTAAGATACAACGGAAGTCTCAAATACAATAATCAAATACAAGATCAGAATACATCACTGGAATCAACTGAATAACTGCAAGCTAAAGGATGTAGACGGATCTCTAAGCGAAGCTCCAACTCCAAAGGCGAGTCTCAAAAGCTGTATCACTCAGTCTGACCCGAGCGTAAAGCAAAACACAAAACACTCGAGTCAGGATTAACATTCTTATATCAATAAATCCAACTCAAGTAAAATAACAACTGAAATACAAGTAACTCAAAGGATGTTTGGGATAACCATCCTCTAAGGATCCGTTAAAATATCTACTATGTAGTAACATACGCTATTATAATAATGTCTAAAGTAAAATAAACTTACTTAAAAATAGCGTTAAGGCTTTACATTTTCCACCTTAACACATATATAGTGCCAATAGTCTATACAGTACTGTAGTCCCTCCTGATTGGGAGGCCACCAGAAGATACTTCATGGATACGACATAAATCAAACTCTTAGTAAAGCTCGCTAGGGTAGGTGACACGGCACAACTAGGCAATGCCAGGGTAGATATACCAATTACACTTCCGGACTGGTGGTAACGCATAACCGCAGTTACCGCCCACCTCGAGCTACACTCCCAAAAAAAATCAAAGGTGCACCCAATCAATCACAAAGTAATAGAATGGTATCGAAGGAGTAAGTCCGATCAGAGGAGCTACCTCATTAGCCCGTCAATTGCTCCTGTTTTAGCCACCTTATGCCAACTCATGGGAGTCGGGTCCACGTATATAACTTAATAGGACGTCGCCACCATCCTACTTCATTATGGAATCTCCACCATGTACACAGTTGTTAAAGTTGTTTTCAGAGTTGGCAGAGAGTATGACAACTTCCGATCCCGGTCTCTTTAACAACCAAACGTTATTATAATACCGCAGTCATTTCAAAATAATTTATACTTTAAAACCAAAATACCATTGCCTTTTCAAAACCATATCAATACGATATAATTTCCATTTCAAAACCAAATAAGATATAATTTCCAGTTCAAATATATTTTTTCCAAAATTATAGCACTTCAAAGTTATAACATTTTCGAAACCAAACACTTGAAAATTATAACACTTTCAAAACGTAATACTTTGAAATTCGTAACTTTGAAACATAGCTTCCACCACTTAAAAAGTTTATATATTAAAATAGTATATATAATAAAATAGTTTATAAAGTAAAATAGTTTAAATAAAAGAGATATAAGTTAAAATAGTTTATATTAAATAGTTAGTATATTAAAATAGTATATATTAAAAATTATTTATATTAAAATATAAAATATTTCCTCAAATTTCACAAATCGATTCCAAATCAACTCGAAATCCAAAATTCAAATTTAATCAAATCTCAAATCATCAATTTTAATTCAATTCGGTTTCTCAACAAACCATTTCAAATTATATCAATTAAAAAACAGATTTTTAACCACACAATAAACCATTTCAATTTCAATATATTTTAAAGCTTTAAATATTCAAACATTTCAAACTAGATTTGAAAATTCCAAATATATCAAATTCAATTTACTATTATTTAGTTTTGAAATATTTACTTAATAAATCCAATATCATTTAAATAAAACTTTGAACTTCAAATAACTGAATATTCCTTCAATTTATTTAAACTTTATATATTAATTTAAATCACCTTAAAAAATTCAAGTTATAAAAATCATATCCTTTAAAATCTAAAATTGAATAAATTTCAAATCAAACTTATTTGAGTATAGTTTTCAAATAAATTTAATTTCAAATCAATTTTAAATTTATCCTCCAACCTTAATTTATTTAAATCATTATAAACTCAATATAAAAATATAATTTAAATAAATATTTGACCATAATATATATTAAATAAAAATCAAACTTTATTATTAAACTTATTCTATATTAAAACAAGTTTATACATAGCTTAAAATCAAGAATTTAACTATATATAAAATAACATTAATATAATGTCTAAAATCAATATTTTATAAAACCATATATTTCTTTCCGAAACCTATAGAAATCATTTTCGAAATATTTATATATAGACGAACGGTGTCTGTATATAATTTTCTATCCTATGGTCAAGTGATACAGATATTTATTATTTCAATCCGTAATTTAAATTTATACGGGGATATATCATTTCAACCCATAATCCCAAATTTAATTCAATGAAAATCGCTTGGGTCTATCATTTCAACCCATAACGATTTTCTCCTATTCTACAGATCGTTCGGGTATGTATCATTTCAACCCATAGGGAATTCTATACTAACAGGGAACTTGCAAAGTGATAACAAATATGATAAAAATATAATAGGCATATATCATCAATAAAAATAACAGATAATGGTATCAGATGTCACAGGTGAACTGATATAGATAATAACATATATATAACAATGTGAATAACTAGCAGCAGCATATTTCAATTGTCGTTTCAATTGAAATCAAATTTAATAAATATAAGAACGTTAATCGTGAGTGATTGCTCACCTTTTGAGGCTAGAGAGGATAGACAATGAATTGAGTTACATATCCCAGCACAAATTCCAAATCAAAGCAAGATTGGCATGAATTCGACGAATAGAGCTGATAACAGAAGTCAATGAGAACAGATCAAAATTTCGTATAAACTAACGTATATACATTATCACTATGTTATAATATATAAATTTTATTTGTTTTTCTAAATAAATTTCAAAACATATATATTTAACAATATTTATTATAAAACATTACAAACTTATATAACTAACTGTTGTATAAACTTATATACATAGTCGATATATAAACTGACCCATCATAGCTTATATAATAAAATTATACAATAGATACTTATATAAACAAATAACTTATAACACACTTTACTAACCTTATAGCAATAGATCATAAATATCAACAATATACAAATGCAGACAGAAAGAAAAATGTATGCTGGCATAATGTGTATGCAAACATTTGACAAATATGCAGACCTATATATATATTTAGACAAATTTAAGTAAACACATTTTCTGATATGACCCTTATATAATCATCTGCATGCATTACTACTATATATATAAGACTGATATAAAATTAACATTTTATATTAATATAAGTTATCACAATATAATATATAATACCTACAATTTAAAACTAATATCATTACAACATAGATACCTATATACAAAAAAATCAATATTAAATTTAAACCTATATCTTTATAAACTACATAATAATTTGAATATAAACTATATTTACTAGAAACCCCATGCATGCTAACAGATACTAACAGACAAATAACAATATAATATATAATATATACTAACAGATGTTTATTCATTACAAAATAATACACTTATATACATAACATATAATACCCTTTAAAACCAAATCATCACATAATATATGATTATTATAACTTTTATGTGGGAAACCTGACATAACCATTTGCTTATATAAAACTTGTATAATGACTTACGTAGACCTTTTATGACTAAATATAATTTATAATACAAAACTGTATAAATTATTTTATACTCAACTCATATATAAGCCTGTATGAACCCATATATAAGTATCAGATATATATATATATAATTTGTATAAAATATACATATACTGACCTATATTATATTCCTATATACATATTTATATAACAGAAAAAAAGATAAAACCGAAACAAAGGAAAATAAATACCAATATAAAAGCAGGCGAATGCTGTGGAAACAAGGGTAAGGTGAAAGGAAAACGTGGGTGCAGGCGGTTGCTCGGTCGTGGATGCCAATGGGAAGGTGATGGCCGATGAGATGATGCATGTAACGACCCGCCTTTCATTCCACAGAAAGACGCATCATTATTAAGAAAGAAAGGGATAGAAAAGAGAAAAGATAGAAAAGAAAGAACTAAACAACATCAGAATCTCACAGCGAAACGAACAAATTATATTACATCACATAAGATATAACATAGTATCATATACATGAGTTATACGGCTTATACATCACAAACTAGACAGTTATATACACCTGTCTACTGTACAATACAAGTTTCATTCAAGACATCATCACAGAGATCAACACAGCGGAACCACTATATATCTACACGCTAAAGCCTCCTGCTCCAAACCTCCTTTAGAATTCGTCAAAGCAAACGTGAATCCCTTGGCTACTCGTAAAAATTTGAGTACCCAAGAGTTTAATAAAACTATAAAATAAACTCTGGGTCATACATGGGTCTAGTGTGAGTAAACGGGTTAAAGTTTCTTAACTTCGAAAACCTTTGGAAACAAAAGGTATATCGTAAGACTTCCCACACATAAACATTGAAAAGTTTTTACCTTACGATAACCAAAACATTTGATAAGAAATCTAGTTATATTATAATAGGGTCATGGATTTTCAAGTAAAATACAGAAATAGCTGGAATGCTTACATATCATGTTCCAACATAGTAGGGCACAATCAATATGTACGACACTTATTGGAGATTCGATTCCATACAATGGCAGGGCTACTGGGGTACCGCTCGTCACAATACATAGCCTGGATCAACGTACCGAGGATCTATAACGACCCACTATTTTAGACCATTCAAATCGACAATAATCCATACATGTCTAACTTGAATAATTCAAAATAATAGATTGTGATAAAATTTTGGAGCATATGAAATACAATCGCAGAATCACAGACACAGAAATATCAGAATAACTCGCAGCGGAAATTAAAATACCATAGTAGTTCATGAAGCTACTATAACAAACTCTCAAAACAAAATACATAATATCAGTTTCAAAAACATATACAATAGAAATCTCACATACATAGAAGTGTATAAATACCAGAGCTGAAATAGAAAAACTAAAACTGAAAGGGAATAGATAACTAGACAAGCAGAATCTCCAGCGATTCCTAGCTCCAGAAAAGAAATCCAAAGCTAAGCTGTAAATACCCAGGCTGACCCGAGCGTAAAGTAAAACACAAAACACTCGAGTCAGGATTAACATTCTTATATCAATAAATCCAACTCAAGTGAAATAACAACTGAAATACAGGTAACTCAAAGGATGTTTGGGATAACCATCCTCTACGGATCCGTGAAACTATTGACAATGTAGAAATATACACTATACACCGTGGTCATTTCAAATTAATTTATACTTCAAAACCAGAGTATCATTTCCATTTTTTTTTTTTATATATATATATATATATATATATATTTCCAAATTTTATCATTTTCAAAGTTATGATTCAAATCAACTCAATTTCCAAATTCAAATTTAACTAAGTCTCAATTCAACAAATTTCAACTCAATTCAGTTTTTAATAAACAATTGGAAATTATATCGATTTCCAATGCAGATATAAATCACAAAATAAACCATTTAAATTCCAATATATTTCAAAGCTTTAATATTCACATTTTCAAAGCTAAATTTAATAGTTTCATATATCCTGATTTAACTTTATTATTGTTTAGTCTTGAAATATTTCCTCATTAAAATTTAACATCATTTAAGTAACCTTAAATTACATCTTACTAAGTATCTCCTTTAATTTATTTTAACATGGAATATCCATTAAGTCGCTTAAATCCAAAAATCCAGTTCAAATCATATCTTTAAATTTCAATTTCAATAGTTCCAAATCGATGTTTATTTACCAAAATTCTTAATTACATACAATTTCAAATACATTTAAATTTACCTTCCCAGCATTAACTTATTCAACTTATTACCAAAACCTATAAATTTGAATAAGTACTTGAGCATATTGTATGTATTACATCAATCTCCATTTAAAAAATATATTCAATCTATATATTGTATTTCCAATATATAAATTTAAGAATCAATATTTATTAAAACCTTATATTTCTTTCCAAGACCATAGAAATTATTTTCAAAATATTTATATATGGACCAAGGTGTCGGTATATAATTTCTTATCCTATGGTCACGGATATTATCATGTCAATCCGTAATTTAAATATATATATGTATGTATGTATGTATGTATGTATGTATGTATGTATGTATGTATGTATGTATGTATATACGGGTAGATATCCTTTCTACCCGTAATCCCAATTTCAATTCAATGAAAATCGCTTGGGTCTATCATTTCAACCCATAACGAAATTCTCCTATTCTAAAGTCCGTTCGGGTATGTATCATTTCAACCCATAGTGAATTATATACTAACAGGGAACTTGCAGAGTGATAACATATATGACAATAATAATAGGCATATATCATCAATAACAATATAATATAAACAACAAGATATGGTGTCATATTGTAACAACCCGCAAATCTTTATCCCTTGAGTCAACACTATACTGCAACAATCAACTCAAGTTGCACAGAAATACGAACCATTTTGGGTTAAAGAAGAAGAGGTAGAAAAAGAAAATAGAAAATCAACAACAGAATCTAACCATCGCAGCGGAATAAAATATAATAGATAATAGATGATCTTTACACAAAATCAATTTTATCTGTATATATATAAATAACATCATCATCAGAGTACATCAATCACAACAACAACAACATATAGATGATATACACAGCAACTCAACACAGCGGAATATATATACATAAACAAGTACGGAAATACGTATCGACATCCAGCTCGTCTCCTGAGCTCCACAGTATCATACCCTGTATCCTATAATACTCGGTCTGACCCGAGCATTACAGTTAAATAACACCCGAATCAGTCTGGAATACCAGTGTGAGAAAATCACACCCAATTGATTATTAAAGTTTCAAAAATCCTTTGAAAACAAAAGCATCTCGTAAGACCATGCCACAAATAAACATGTCGGGTTTTTACCTTACGATAGCTCAAACAATTTTTATAGAAATCCTCTGATATTATAATAGGGTCTATATACAAATACTTATAAAATAGCCGAAATTGTTACATCTATTAAATTCCAGCTACTAGCCACAGAGTGGGTAATACAAACAAAACTCGTACAAGGCTCGTAGGGAGAATGGATTTCTAACTAGTGACTAGGCACTAGGGTACCACCTGTCGCAGTACGGGGCCTAGATCACCGTACCGAAGAGTACGCCCGCTCCCCTGCAACACAAGACCGGGACTACCCCTTACTGGATAATCCCGAGTGAGATCACCCCGCGGTTGGGATCAGCAACCGCCCACTAAGCCGAAAATAAAAAGGAACATCTAGACAGGGATGACCTCACCCTTCTTGGGTGCTACCCACCTATCCTTGCTGCATAACCCCTGATTTTCAGTCATTCCCATTTGATGAGGCTTGAGGCTAAGCGTTACTATTTTAGAACATATCCCTTAGAATGCCCATCGTCCACCTGATGATGTTTCGCAAGCATTCATCCATACAAGTCCGTCCCGGGTTCGAACGGAACCGAAGGCACTATTCCTACTACATCCATTTTGGAAATATCCTAAGGATTAGTAGCGACTAGCCCTTGCACTTCACTGCTCCATCTTCGAATCCAAAAATCGTTTTTCATGAAAACGTACAGACCAGATCGAAGTGGTTTTCGAGAAATAAATCTCGATCCAGGTCTCTTCGAAACGATCAACGCATTTTTGTCCAATATTGATAGTCGGTGATTTAACTATCAATTAATATTCTCAAACAACCATCAACTAATAAATAATTTCCCAAATTATTTATTTATCTCAAAATATCTTTAAAAGATATATTCTCACTTTCAAATTCCTTTGAAAACAGTTTTCAAAACTATCTGCCTTTCTCAGAATAAATTCCAAGTATTTCTATTTCCACTGGAATCACCAAGCACAAAACTAGATTTTTCTAAATTAATTTAAAACACTTTACTTTTAAAAATGTACTTTAAAACATTCAAGTTAAAATTTCTTTAATAATTTGTTAAAAATACATACTATATGAATATTTGAAAATAAGGTTACTTAATAAAATATAAAACTAGATTTCTACTTTTAAAAACAAAATACTAAGTTACTTCTTTAATAATTACTGCTAGAATAGATTAAAAGAAAATACTTACTTTAGACTTTAAATATTAGAAATAATAAATTTTACAAAACTTGCTTTCTTTAAAAACAACTTTAAAACATTTAATTTATATTTACAAATTTACTTTTAAAAACATGTACTTGGCCATCCAGAGAAAATTCCAACTTCAATCACTTAAATCAATTTCCCCAAATTGATTTCCAATTTATTTTATTTGAAATAAGTTTCTTTAATTTCTCAATTCATTTCAAAATTCATTAGTTATGGACTTATTATTAATGTTATTATTTCCCGTTTGATTTTAAACCTTTTAACTGAAATATACAAATTTCAGGTTTTTCCCAATTTCTTCTTTATTCCTTTTAATAATTTTAATCTTAAATATTAAATAAATGTTTTGTTTTATTAAATAATATCATTGAAGTTTCAAACTTCATTAACTTTCTGTTTATTCAAAAATTCCTTTCCATATACAGAATTTTATTAATTAGCATTTTGAAACCACTAATATTCTTATCCAATTCACTTTAATTTTATACATTCTTTATAATTATTTCTTAAGAGTTCACTTCTTTTATTTCCTTTCAAAGTCCAATTCTATATATTTGGATAAAACAGAGTACCGAAATATTCAAGCAGACTATAACATTCAATATTCTAATATAATTCATCACAGAATATCAATTGATCACAGCTGTGGGTGTTTAATAATTTAAATAAATGTTGAGGGATCCAGTTGGATCCCTCCAACCTGTTTTCCCTGCATCCACAAACGTTAGCACAATATAATACACCAATTCCAAAATATACCATACTATAGTACATCAACCAATTCAATCATTCAAACAATTTTTTTAAATTTAATCATTTAAATTTAAATTAACTTAGTGAGATTAACTCACCTTTTATTTTTGTTGTGCAATCCGATCCAATCCGGCTTGCTTCCATCAGATTTTTGACCTTGTATAACAATCATACGATTTATTATCACTTTGAAATAACTTGAACCATTTATTTCCATTTTATAAATTTAATTAACCAATGATTTACCATTAAATTGGCCAACAGTTAAATTTAGACTAAACATTTGGTTTTAAACTAATAAATCGATTTTAAATAAATTCCATTTGCTGAATTTAATTTAACTAACAAATAATTTTATTTAACCAAATTTTCATTTAATAGATTAGTTTTAGAAACTAAAATAAATTAATTATGCTAATAGAACAAATTAACCACCTTAATAATTTATTTTAAAATAAACTAGTAAATTTAAAATGTGAGTATGTCTACTTATGTTATTATTACACATTTTCTTCAACTTCCTGTATATAGATATAAATTAAAATTTGCATTCGTATATAAAATAATATTGTTTGTATTCATTATATAAGATAAAAACACAATTGCTTAATATTTTACTATAATCAATCTGCATTTTTTTATATCATTCAGCATATGAATTTAAATTAGATTTAACTGGGAAATAAATTAAAAACGACTACCTCACTGCTATCACCTTGCCGCCATACGCGCTCCTCCCTAAGCCCACGCGCCACGCAGAAACCCTAAATCCACCCTCCATCTCGAGCGACGCCGTAGACGAACTCGATCGCGAAAGTGTTCGCCGCCCCCGAACCGTAATATTGAACGCGACCTCCGGCCTTGCTCGAGAGCTCGAGCTGCCTCGACTCCTCTATTCGCACGCGCGCGAAGCTCCCCTCCGAACTTACTGATTCGATTTACCCCTTTTTTTTATTTATAGCCAAAGTCGAATTCGGCCATTGTTTCCGATTTAGAATTTTTTCTGAAGAATCGTTCGAATAGAAGAAAAGAAGAAGGGTGCTAGGTTTATTAGAAGGCTCGGCTTACAGAAGAAGGAAGACGCGGCCATTAATCTTTTTCAATTGAGTATTCGATTATGAAGAAGGAGGTTTCGGTGAATTCATTTAGGGAAATGAAGCTTGCGTGATAAGAGAAAGGGAGACATGATGATGATAATATGTACGAGAGGAGGCAGCGATTTGAAGGAAAAACAGCGGATGGGGATTAGCACGTGAATAGCTAATTAAATTTTTAAATAGAATTTTCGATGAAAATTTCCAACGCGTTTATGTATCGTACGCTCACATAACAACCCCAATCAATACGAAATTTAAAATCCAATAATAATTCAATATTACGGAACTAATGGAAGTGGTTTTAAATTCAATAATTCCAACGTGTCGAATTCCGAGACCGTGCCTCAGAAGGCTATTTTTAAATTCAATTTAAAATACAAAATTTTAAAACTGAACAAACCACTGTTAATTTCAATTTACACCTTCTATTGTCTTTAGTATTATCAATATAAATTTTATGAGCCTTCAAATTATTTTTAACAGGCTTAAAATTCCAGATTCCATATTTTACTCAACTTTTATTTGTTTAATTCAATAATTTAATTAACAAATAATTAATGATATTTGAATTCAAGTCATAATTAACTTTTAAATATTTAAAAATCAATTAAATATCCCGATTTAAAATGCTCAAAATTCCGGGTCGTCACACGTATCCATGGGTGAACAATTGCATATAAATGCATATCATATATATAACTATTTTAACATATTTCAATTGTCCTTCCAATTGAAATCAAATTTAATAAATAAAAGAACGTTAATCGTGAGTGATTGCTCAACTTTCGAGGCTAGAGAGATTCGATACAGAAATGAGCTACTAAATCCAAAGCAACGCTAGATGGATATGATTTGATGTAGAAAACAGGCACGACGGACAAGGCTGATAATAGGAAATCGATGAGAACGATTGAATTAGTTTTGATATAGCGGAACTATTCAATTTATATATTATTATTTGTTTCTAAATTTTTTTTCAGAACGTATATTTTCAAATCCATATCATGTCCCAAAAATTTTAATTTAAACAAAACTCAATATACAATGTTTATACAATTCATACATTTCCTTAAAATTTCCTTAAATCCCTTTTAAACGCTAAAACTAATATAAGTTTGAAAACCGACCCAACATATATGCAGACAAATACAAATCCATATGCAACGATATATATTGTCTTCCCATGAGATCAATATTAAATTTTTAAGATGCATGTTAAAATAAAAATCATTGTTTACATTTAAAACGCCTAAACAGTTTAGATGTTGAAAATAGCATATATATTAAAATACTTTAAATAGTTTATATATTAAAATAATTTGTATATAAATTTAAAATTTTAAACACATATTAAATTAAATATATATCTAAAATCATTGTTTTTAATACTTTATATAATACTTACAAATATGCTGCCTAACGCAAATTGATACTCTAAACAAATATATTTCTAAATAAGCTAGAATATACACAACAGGTTGAACCCATGTTAACAACTTTACATAACACTTAACTTATATTATTATACAAATAATAGGCTATATGATTTACATACTTGATTCTATATGCATAACAAAATATACTGTAAGCTTTTCATATTATGTTGTAAGTCTATATATGCATGCACTACATAACTATATGCTGCTAATACAATTTTTATAGCTTAAGTAAACTTAAAAAAATAATGTAACTAATAGATTTGCATGCTCATATAAAACTTATACCTACCTATATTTTATTTTTCTATTTTTAAAACACACGTACACATTAAAAATCAACTTATATATATCTATACTTTAAACGCGTTGAATAAATATTTCAACCACGTATCATTCTTTCCTTAAAACATATGTATGTTGCATAAAAAACGAAAAAAGAAAGAAGAAGAAGATGACAAGGCAGCTTATATATATTACCTACATACAGATGCTGCGGCTAAGGTGATGAAAGAGGTACGGCTTCTAGCAGTGAAGAAGGTGATTAGATGCAAGCGAAACAGTGCTGGGAGGAGAAGAGCCGAGCACTTGATGGAGTGAAACAATGGAAATAAAAGAAAATACAAGAAGAAAAAAAAAGATGAAAAAGAAGAAGAAAAAGAAAAGAAATAAGAAAAAAAATAAGTGCAGCCATTTACCTACAGGAGAAGCTTCACACGCAAGAGAGGAGATGAAGGGCAAATAATATGCGGTGGGTATTTGTGTACGTGTGATTTGTATTTATAAGAGAAGCCTCAAATTGATAAAGTGGAAAGTACGCAAGCAATAAATGATTTTGAAACGGCTAGGAAAATAAAAGATTTTATTCTTATCAATTACAAAGAAGCAAATAGGGAAGTGAAATAAGATGGGGAGAATTTAACGTGAAGGGCAAGGCAAACAATAAATTTGAACGGCTAGAGTTAAATTCCTTCCCTCTTTTGAAATGCACGGTTATTGAATGATTTGATTTTTCTTTTTTTTCTTTTCAGTTAAGGTAAGAAATTAAAGAGTGCGTATTTATAGAGGCAAAATTTAATTTGCAACCTATGCCCAATATTTATAACAAAAGTAACGTAATTTAAATTTATTCGTTTCTTATTTATTTAGTAAATATGCTAAAGAATATTTTAGTAAATAACGTACCATTTATAATGCCAAATGATTAAACAAGAATGGATATAAAACGTGTCAAGTAAACGTATAAATTTATTTCTTTTTATACATTATTTATATAAGTTATCATTTCCAAACAATTACATACAGAACATTAATTTTATTTAATCACTATTTATTCATTATTAATTCATTGATTAATTCAATATTTACATTCATTTTTCTTATATTAATTTATTACCAAATATTCCTATTTACAATTAAATATACCCAAATATTTGTTTCAATCAAATTAGGATTGCATTGAATTAATTATTAATTAGCTTACATCAACATTCTTACATTTCATTCCCGTTATTAATACATTATTACCAAATAGATAAAATTACCTTAAATTAAATTTGATTACCAATTTTATTTACACACTAAATAACTAACATATATAAATTCAATACTTAGATTTGTTTACCTATGTTTCATTCATAACAAATTATATTATTCCCACTAATTCAATTAATTTGAATTCCATTCTAGTACCAATTTATTACTTATTCCTACGCTACATTTATATGAAATTTATACTTTCACACTTTCCGTTATAATATTAATTATCATTAAAGAAATGTTCATTATTGGTCACCAATGATTATACCAACTCATCACACTAATTCTATTCAATTCCCATTTATTATGCAGATTTGTATTAATAAATCAACATTTACATTCGCTACTTACATTCGCTTATAGCCAAGTTATACTATTTTATATTATTTAATTTATTACAATTTCATTCAAATAGTTAATAATTAACTTTGGTTAACCTTGTTACTTTTCATTTACATTATTATCTCCTTATTAATTAACAAATTTTTCATTCTTTCAATATTAAATTACCAAAACTTTATCAAATTAACAAATTTAAATCATTGAAATTTACGGGTCATTGCACTCTCCCACACTCAAATCTTTTCGTCCTCGAAAAGGAACGAGGTACGGAAACCACAGAAAAAATAGAATGAAATAGGACTAAGACAAGATGACAAGAAGATTAAAATTATACCTGATAACTGTTGTTATAGGTAAGTTTATCAAGGTGGAAAGTAGGAATGGCTAGAAGGGAAAATAAGTTGAAAGACAAGGATGAACCATTATTTTAAAATTATATAAATTTCAATTATTTAGAAAGGTAAAATAAATGATCAAAATATCCTTTATATGATACTTTATCAAAATACTTTTATAACTCGATGACTTAACAAGTTTATCCTTGTTCTTGTAGACTCTGGCAGTGCGTTGATCAGGCGAAAAGCTAGAGTTCTCCAGGTACTTAGTAGATTTGTTTCAACACCCAGTGAAAATACTTGAAAAACTTTTAAAAATAGATATGGAAAGTACAATCCAAATAAATCAACCAAACCATTTGTCCAACCATGGATCGCACATACACAAAGGTTACGCCTGAATCCCCTAGGAAACATCTGTATCCGTAAGCTTTCTCAGCCCTGTGAATTTCGTCATGACTACTAGTAGACCGTAGATACACAAAGGTTACACCTGAATCCCCCAGGAAACATCCATATCCGTAAGCTTTCTCAGCCCTGTGGATTTCGCTACTAAAAACGACCTACGTAGATCACAGGATACACAATGGTTACACCTGAATCCCCCAGGAAACATCCGTACCCCTGGGCCATCTCAGCCAGGCGAATTACGCTACGGAGTCGCGCCAAGAAAAAAAACCATGGGTTACGCCACGGTGGGACACTCGAGTATCACATCCGGAAAACCAAAATCAGAGAGAATAATATCGATAGAATGAATCCAAGATGTGGCCACAAATCGAATATCAAGCAGAAGGCACTTTTCATATCTTTACTTCGAAAATATGTATCATATAGTACCTTTTCAAATCACTTTCAAATATCATACTTATATAGAGTCCATTATATATAAAATTTCATTTCCAAATCGAATACTTTCCAAAATCAATAATATATCAAATCACACTTATATAGATTTCGATTATATAAGATTTCACTTTCAAATTGAGTACCTTTTTAAATCATAGTTTTCAAATCAACTTCATACTTAAACAAATCAAATTTATATAAGTTCGATAACTCCCAAATCAAGTATTTAGTCTTCAATTCAGTTCAGTTTCAAAGCCATATACTATTTCACCAAATTATTACTTCCAAATTTAATATCTTCAGTTTCAAAGTTTCCAAAATCATAAGTTTGGCAAATAATTCAAATTTTCAAATCAACGGAATTTAGGTCAAACAAAATTCATTTCCAAAATCATCATATAAATACTGGGTTTAAATTTCAATCTATTTTCGAAACCAGATATTTTTTTCAAAATCAATTTTTACCCCCAAATAGTTACTAAGTTTTTAAAACCGTCCCTTTTTAAAACCTTTAAACTATTTATTTCAATTTACCATTGGAAATATTATTATTTTATATATATATATATATACTTTATTCAAAACATTTAAATCTATATTGCATACTAGTATAATTCAAAATAGTCTTATTCATTTTCTTAACAAAGAAGTTTCAAACTTATTTAAATCATATTAAAGCATACAAAACTAATCTTATAAACTTATCAAATACTTTATACTTTCCAAAATTACTTAGCTTTGAAAAGTTAACCTTGATTTGCAAGTGCTCGAACCTTCAAAATAGTCGAAGAAATCATATTTTCAATCCATGAGTTGGAAATCACCAACAAATTAGTAAATCAAATTTCAAAAGATAGGGTTATATCAATCAGATCCGAACCCAAAGACTGAACACCGGCTCATTACAAATCGTTTCAAATATATATATATATATATATATATATATATATATATATATATATATATATATATGCATGTATCTTTTGAATATCAAATCACACTTCGAAAATTGAAATCAAAATTGGTTTCACAAATTAATTTGCATAGAAAAGCTATCGAAGTGGCCTCTCCCCCACTCTGAAACTCGAAAATCAATGTCGATGATGCATGCATTCATCACCGAAATTATTCTAGCAACCTAAGTGGATTCTGGACTTTTATTTTCTCAACTTCTTTTGAAATTTCTTTGAAATCATTTGAAACATTTCATAGTCGGAAAATACTTTCAAATCATATTATTTATTATTTCAAAATCCTAAAACCAGTTTCAAAAATGTCGGAGTTCAATCACTCAAATTCAGATCCAAAACCTTCAGTTATAAATCATTTATATGAAACCATTTCTTATGTAATTTTAAAAATTCATATCCTTCCAAACTTCAAATTCTTTCGAAATTTCAAACTTTCATTTTTAAAAGGTATATAATCCTTATCGAAAGCGTTTCATCTTTATATATAAAATATAATCATCCTTATCCAAATAACAATTTCGATGTATACAAATTTAAAAATGCAACTAAACACAAATTTTCATCGGATTTTTTTCAAGAATGGATTTCAGAACAAACAGAGATTCAAATTTAGAGGAACTCTAATCAAATAGAATTCTGGTTCGAAGATGAGCTCGAACGAAGATAAGATAATTTTATTACCAAATAGAAGATGGATAAGCCTATATAAATCGCGGGCGACCTTAACCGGGTCAACCGTGACTTCAGGAATATAATAAATGCAGAAATCTAAGATAAATCGACATTCGATCGCCAGAGATAGAATCCAGGTAGAGCAGAAGATAGATAGTATCATAAACCGAGGATACAGAAATCTCCAGTGAATCAATGCCAATTATAAAGGAGTTTCACCACTTTACAAATCATTTAAAGATTTGCGGAATCACCGATCTTTATATAGGTCATTCCAAAAGTGGAGTTACGGAATGCTCCAAAATTCAAAAGGATAAAAATAGGGAAGACAAGACTGGATTTCAGAACAAGTGGGAGCGTTCCAAAATACAAGGAATCCCAATCTATAAGAATCCTAACCAAGAGATTTCTAACAAGGTGAATACAGAAGGGATGAAATTTAGAAAATCTTGATTTCAAAATAAGAAGATTTTTATACTAATATAATCTTTGAAAATCCTTTAAAAATCACTTTGAAAACATTTTATACTTCGAAAATATGTTCTCTTACAAAGAAATAATTCTAAGATTGATTTCACTCATTATAGGGTATTTCTACCCTATCTCTAATGAGTTTTTGCTTTGTAGGCTATGGTTTGCCTATAAACCAAAGCGTTGATAGCAACTGTAACGACCCACTATTTTGGACCATTCAAATCGACAATAATCCACACATGTCTAACTTGAATAATTCAAAATAACAGATTGTGATAAAATTTTGGAGCAAATGAAATACAATCACAGAATCACAGACGCAGAAATATCAGAATAACTTGCAGCGGAAATTAAAATACCATAGTAGTTCATGAAGCTACTATAACAAACTCTCAAAACAAAATACATAATATCAGTTTGAAAAACATATACAATAGAAATCTCACATACATAGAAGTTTATAAATACCAGAGCTGAAATAGAACAACTGAAACTGATAGGGAATAGATAACTAGACAAGCAGAAACTCCAGCGATTCCTAGCTCCGGAAAAGAAATCCAAAACTAAGCTGTAAATACTCAGGCTGACCCGAGCGTAAAGTAAAACACAAAACACTCGAGTCAGGATTAACATTCTTATATCAATAAATCCAACTCAAGTGAAATAACAACAACTGAAATACAGGTAACTCAAAGGATGTTTGGGATAACCATCCTCTAAGGATCCGTGGAACTATCGACAATGTAGAAATATACAATATACACCGTGGTCATTTCAAATTAACTTATACTTCAAAACCAAAGTATCATTTCCATTATATATATATATATATATATTTCCAAATTTTATCATTTTCAAAGTTACGATTCAAATCAACTCAATTTCCAAATTCAAATTTAACTAAATCTCAATTCAACAAATTTCAATTCAATTCAGTTTCTAATAAACAATTGCAAATTATATCGATTTCCAATGCAAATATAAATCAAAAAATAAACCATGTAAATTCTAATATATTTCAAAGCTTTAATATTCACATTTTCAAAGCTAAATTTAATAGTTTTGTATATCCCGATTTAACTTCATTATTATTTAGTCTTGAAATATTCCCTCATTAAAATTCAACATCATTTAAGTAACCTTAAATTACATTTTACTAAGTATCTCCTTTAATTTATTTTAACATGGAATATTCATTAAGTCACTTAAATCCAAAAATCCAGTTCAAATTATATCTATAAATTTCAATTTCAATAGTTCCAAATCAATGTTTATTTACTAAAGTTCTTAATTACATACAATTTCAAATACATTTAAATTTATCTTCCCAGCATTAACTTATTCAAATTATTACCAAAACCTATAAATTTAAATAAGTACTTGAGCATATTATATGTATTAAATAAATCTCCATTCAAAAAAAATATTAAATCTATATATTATATTTCCATTTATATATGATATTTAAGAATCAATATTTAAATTTGAGGTGAGTGCCATCATTTTTAAAAGTGAAACAAAACATATTTAAATTTTAATGGCCCCTGGCGATTCATTGGCCGTGGCGATTCTATCTTCGCTCCTGCCCTAATCCGCGTTTCTCCCCCCTTTCTGCCGTTCCATCCTCGGCTCCATCTCGCTTCTTATGTTCGACTCATCTATGTCTCCTCAAGTTCCCAACCCCCAATTATCTTCGACTCGGTCTGGCCGAGTTTTCAAGCCGCTATTGCAAATGTCTGTGCGTCCCCCTGCCCTCCACTCGCCTTCTGAGTTTCCTCCTTTGCCATCTACAGCAGTACGCCCCTCTGTTTTGGATGTGAGCGAGTCCTTGCGTGCTGTTTCTGTTGCGTGTGCGTTGGATCTGGGTAGCCAGTTTGAGGTGAGTAGTGATGTGGTAAAGAATTCCTTATTTGTTGAACGTGATTCTAGTGTGGTAGTTGAACGTGATTCTAGTGTGGTAGTTGGAGTGTCTGACCAAGCTCAGGGGAGTGTTTCAGCTTTAAATACTTGTAGTGGTCTTGGCACACCACGTGCTTGTGTTTATTCCCCTGAGAATTCTGATCCAAATGTCACTGTTATTAGCTCTGATGCTACTCTTCCTTCTGTTCCTAGAGTTGTTGATAGCCGTGTTACAAATGTTACGAAGCAGCCCACAAAATCGTGGACTTCTCTTTTCTCGTCCTTGCCCCGTAATGCGGGTGCCTATATCCCGATTGAATTTGAGTTGGTTGAGGAAAATGGAGTGATGATTCCTCCCCCTTGTGTTTTGCAAGCTGGTGAGGAATTTTGGTCAGACTATTTGATTGGTTTTTTCTGGACCCACATCACCAACTTACAAATGCGGCTATGGTGCTGCGCAGGGCTTGGAAGATTCGTGGTAAATTGCATGTGAAACTAATTGATACGATGTATTACCTTAAGTTTTCCTCTTTTGAGGATCGTCGGCTTGTTTTGGATGCCGAGCCTTCTATCGTTGATGGAAGGCCTTTTATTGTTACCCCCTGGTCTCCTACTGTGGCGTGTGCTCGTGAGCAAGTTTGTTCTATCCCTGTTTGGGTTTATTTTTCTCAGATTCCCTCAGTTCTTCAGCCTCTTATTGGATTGAATTGGTTAGCTTGTAATGTTGGTAAGTTGAAATGTTTTGACTCTAACACGGTGGAGCGTGATAAGTTGATGTATGCGAAGGCACTTATCGAAATTTCCCCCTCTAAGCCTCTCCCTACTTCTATTCTTGTTCAGCTAGCTGTCGGCCATATTGTCGAAGTCAGGGTTCGCTATGGCTGGGTTCCAGATATTTGTACCTACCGTCACTCCTTTGGTCACCTTAATAGTGATTGCCAACTTTCTGTAGCATCTCCGGCTGCTCCTAAGATACCTTTACCGCGCCCCCGTCGTAGGATCTGGGTCCCCAAAGTTTCTGCCCCACCCCCTCACCTTTATCCTGCACCTGAGGCTGCGATGCCAGTTCTGAGTGTTCCTTCATTGCCCCTAGTTATGCCTGTATCACCGCCTGGTTCAGAGGATACTGGTGCTGCTCCAGTCATCCCACTTGTTGCTCCTGACCCTTCCTCTCCACTGCCTCCTATAGCTTGGGATGAGGCTGAAGGGTGTTGGATTGATCCCATTTCTGATATGAGGTATAACCCGGAAATTGAATTCTTCTTCCGGTTTGTTTCTGATAATCAACTGGATCTTAGATGCCTTCGCTACAAACAATCTGGTGACTCTATAGTTCTTGATATGGACGGTATGGATGCAACTTCAAATTCTGACATGCTTGCCGATCCAACCTGGGATCGATCGTTTATCTACTGTGCTGATGATGTGGTTTATGATCCTAGTCTTGCTCTCCGTTTCCGCCCTTTTGCTGGTCTTTCTGGGTCTGACCCTTTGAGCTCTTCTTTGGTGTCTACGGTTGTTGGTGATTCTCCCTCCTCGGAGGAGTGCTAGTTTTTTATGTTACTTATAGTTATCGTGACATAGCTGTCATGTACCTGTGCTGTATTTTCTATTTCTTTTTTAGTAGATAAGGTGCTTCTACCTTGCTCCTGTACTTCAAATTTTTATTACTTTCGTAATAAAAAGTGGACGGTCCACTATAAAACCGGCTAGCCTTGCCAAAAAAAAAGAATCAATATTTATTAAAACCTTATATTTCTTTCCAAAACCATAGAAATTATTTTCAAAATATTTATATATGGACCAACGGTGTCTGTATATAATTTCTTATCTTATGGTCAAGTGATACAGATATTTATCATTTTAATCTATAATTTAAAATATATATATATATATATACGGGTAGATATTCTTTCAACCCGTAATACCAATTTCAATTCAATGAAAATTGCTTGGGTCTATCATTTCAACCCATAACGAAATTCTCCTATTCTAAAGTCCGTTCGGGTATGTATCATTTCAACCCATAGTGAATTATATACAAACAGGGAACTTGCAGAGTCATAACAGATATGATAATAATATTAACGGGCATATATCATCAATAACAATATAATATAAACAACAGGATATGGTGTCATATCCCATAGGTGAACAATTACATATAAATGCATATCATATATAACGATTTAAACAATTAAAAGTTAAATTTTAGCAACATATTTCAATTGTCGTTTCAATTGAAATCAAATTTAATAAATAAAAGAACGTTAATCGTGAGTGATTGCTCACCTTTCGAGGCTAGAGAGATTCGACACAGAAATGAGCAACTAAATCCAAAGCAACGCTAGATGGATATGATTTGATGTAGAAAACAGGCACGACGGACAAGGCTGATAATGGGAAATCGATGAGAACGATTGAATTAGTTTTGATACAACGGAACTATTTCATTTTATATATTATTATTTGTTTCTAAAAAAATTCAAAACATATATTTTCAAATCCATATCATGTCCCAAATTTTTTAATTTAAACAAAACTCGATATACAATGTTTATACAATTCATACATTTCCTTAAAATTTCCTTAAATCCATTTTAAACGCTGACACTAATATAAGTTTGAAAACCGACCCAACATATTTGCAGACAAATACAAATCCTTATGCAACGATATATATATTGTCTTCCCATGAAATCAATATTAAATTTTTTAAGACGCATGTTAAAATAAAAATCATTGTTTACATTTAAAACGCCTAAAAAGTTTAGATTTTGAAAATAGGACATATATTAAAATACTTTAAATAGTTTATATATTAAAATAATTTGTATATAAATTTAAAATTTTAAACACATATTAAATTAAATATATATCTAAAATCATTGTTTTTAATACTTTATATAATACTTACATATATGCTGCCTAACACAAACAGATACTTTAAACAAATATATTTCTAAATAAGCTAGAATATACACAACAGGTTGAACCCATGTTAACAACTTTACTTAACACTTAACTTATATTATTGTACAAATAATAGGTTATATGATTTACATACTTGATTCTATATTCATAACAAGATATACTATAAGCTTTTCATATTATGTTGTAAGCCTATATATGCATGCACTATATAACTATATGTTGCTAATACAATTTTTATAGCTTAAGTAAACTTAAAAAAACAATGTAACTAATAGATTTGCAGGCTCATATAAAACCTATACCTACCTATATTTTATTTTTTATTTTTAAAACACACGTACACATTAAAAATCAACTTATATATAACTATACTTTAAACGCGTTGAATAAATATTTCAACCACGTATTCTTCTTTCCTCAAAACATATGTATGTTACATAAAAAAAATGAAAATAGAAAGAAGAAGAAGATGACAAGGCAGCTTATATATATATTACCTACATACAGATGCTACGGCTAAGGTGATGAAAGAGGTACAGCTTCTAGCAGTGAAGAAGGTGATTAGATGCAAGTGAAACAGTGCTGGGAGGAGAAGAGCCGAGCACTTGATGGAGTGAAACAATGGAAACAAAAGAAAATACAATAAGAAAAAAGATGAAAAAGAAGAAGAAAAAGAAAAGAAATAAGAAAAAAAATAAGTGCAGCCATTTACCTACAGGAGAAGCTTCACACGCAACAGAGGAGATGAAGGCCAAATAATATGCGGTGGGTATTTGTGTACGTGTGATTTGTATTTATAAAAGAAGCCTCAAATTGATAAAGTGGAAAGAACGCAAGCAATAAATGATTTTGAAACGGCTAGGAAAATCAAAGATTTATTCTTATCAATTACAAAGAAGCAAACAGGGAAGTGAAATAAGATGGGGATAATTTCACGTGAAGGGCAAGGCAAGCATTAAATTTGAACGGCTAGAGTTAAATTCCTTCCCTCTTTTGAAATGCACGGCTATTGAATGATTTGATTTTTTTTCTATTTTTTCTTTTCAGTTAAGGTAAGAAATTAAAGAGAGCGTATTTATAGAGGCAAAATTTAATTTGCAACCTATGCCCAATATAACAAAAGTAACGTAATTTAAATTTATTCGTTTCTTATTTATTTAGTAAATATGCTAAAGAATATTTCAGTAAATAACATACCATTTATAACGCCAAATAATTAAACAAGAATGGATATAAAACATGTCAAATAAACGTATAAATTTATTTCTTTTTACACATTATTTATATAAGTTATCATTTCCAAACAATTATATACAGAACATTAATTTTATTCAATCACTATTTATTCATTATTAATTCATTGATTAATTCAATATTTACATTCATTTTTCTTATATTAATTTATTACCAAATATTCCTATTTACAATCAATTAAACCCAAATAGTTGTCTCAATCAAATTGGGATTGCATTGAATTAATTATTAATTAGCTTACATCAACATTCTTACATTTCATTCCCGTTGTTAATCCAATATTACCAAATAGATAAAATTACCTTAAATTGAAATTTGATTACAAATTTTATTTACCCACTAAATAACTAACATATATAAATTCAATACTTACATTTGTTTACCTATGTTTCATTCATAACAAATTACATTATTCCCACTAATTCAATTAATTTGAATTTCATTCTAGTACCAATTTATTACTTATACCTACACTACGTTTCTATGAAATTTATACTTTCACACTTTCCGTTATAATATTAATTGTCATTAAAGAAATGTTCATTATTGGTCACCAATGATTATACCAACTCATCACACTAATCCTATTCAATTCCCATTTATTATGCAGATTTATATTAATAAATCAACATTTACATTTGTTACTTACATTCACTTATAACCAAGTTATACTATTTTATATTATTTCATTTATTGCAATTTCATTCAGATAGTTAATAATTAATTTTGGTTAACCTTGTTACTTTTCATTTAAGTTATTATCTCCTTATTAATTAACAAATTTTTCATTCTTTCAATATTAAATTACCAAAACTTTATCAAATTAACAAATTTAAATCATTGAAATTTATGGGTCGTTACAGGATCCCTCCCGATCCCTGTAACACAAGGCCAGAACCATCCCTTACTGGATAGTCCCGAACAAGACAACCCCGTGGTAGGCTACAGACCAACCGCCCACACAACCGAAAAAAGGGACTTCTAGACAAGGGAAAATCTCGTCCTACTTGAGCGCGACCCACTTAGCCTTTCTGCACCTCCCTTGTTTTAGCCATTCTCGGTTGATGAGGCTTGAGGCTACGATTACCTTTATAGAACACATCTAATTTAGAGTGCTCATCGCCCTCCCAACGATGTTCTAAAAGCATTCAATCCATACAAGTTCGTTCCGGGTTCGAACGAAACCGAAGGCACTATCTCGCTACACTCATTTTGGAGTCACCCTCAGAGTTAACGACAATAGCCCTTGCACTCTGAATCCTCATCTTAATTGAAAGCACTATCCCCGTTAACTCATTTTGGAATCACCCCCAGAATTAACGACAATAGCCCTTACACTCTGAATCTTCACTAGAGATTTCACGACCTATCGTTTAATTTGGATCGATGTGGTTTTCAGAATTCCAAATTTGGAAATCCGATCCCGATCTCACCGAAATCCAAAACGCCATCTTTTAAGGTCAAGTTGTTTAAGTTTAAACAATTCAATTCAATTTAATACTTTGATTCACATAGCATTCATCATAGATAAATATCACACATTTATCACAGATATATCCAATATCACATCACAAAATATCATTGATTATCATCCAATAGATATCAATCAATCCAAACATTGTACTCAAACAATCATCCACAAACAGGAATTATTAATCCATATTATAATTAATTTAATTAACTTAAATCAAATTAATTACTTAAGAATTAATCACCCAATCCTGCTTAATCAATTATTAATTAATTACAACCCATTTAATTTATGATTCCTTAATTAATCTTTAGTCACAGATTAATTATTATTTTAACTATTAATTAATAAACCTTAATTATTAATTAATATTCCTCAGTACAAATTAATTATCCTTAATTACTTTTATAATCAATTAATTAATCTTTAATTAACTAATTAATTATCCCTTATTTATTAATTAATAAACCTTAATTATTAATTAACAAACTTAATTACGAATTAAGTAATTCTTAATTACGAGTCAATTGACCTCTAATTACATAATTAATTAATATCTAATTACAAATTAATCAATCCTAATTACTTAATTAATTAATTCTTAATTACAACTTAATTACTCAATTAGTTAATCTCTAATCTTTATTTAGTAATCTCTATTTACCTAATTAATAATCCTTAATTACAGTTAATTAACCTCTAATTAATTAACTTCTAACCCTTAATTATTATTTAATATTCCTTAACTATAAATTAATCAAATTAATTAATTACTCTTAATTAATTAATTAATCCTTTATCATTAATTAATTATACTTAAATTTCTTTATTGACTTAATTAATCTCAACTTATTAAAAACCTTAGTTCGCTTTTTAAGGTAAACCATTATCTTTATTAATAACATAATTATCATTAACATTTAAAACATTTTATCTTTCATTAACACTTAATTTATTTAAAATTAAGTTTTAAAGATACTGTAAGCATTTAACAAATTTAAGTTAACAATTCAAATAACTTCTTTAATCAAATAATTTAAAAATATTTATCATAAAATAGTTTAAACGAGATTTTAAAACCTTCTTATCTAGATTAACACTTAATTACATTACTAAATTTAGTTTAAAATAACATAAAATAATTTTAACTTAACAAATTTTAGTTAACCAAATATATAACTTCTTAAATCACATAAATTAAACATTTATCATGTAATAGTTTAAATTAAATCCAATTTAAATTTAAAAACTTGATTTTATAACAGTTTTTTTTAAAAAAATATTTCGAATCTTGCTTCGGGTCTAACCCGAACATCACTCGAGCCAAGCCTGAGTTCCCCTTCTTCTTTCCCATTTTTTTGAAAAACTTAGTTTATTTATGTTAAAAACCAGAAACAATTCTCTCACAATCTCGAAGACAAGTCGGAGCACAAAGTAAATTCCTCGAGTTTCCCTTCAAGCCAACCTCCACAACAACCCACCGACATAAATGAAACTACCGTGCACGTGCACCGGCGTCAGAGCCAGCTCCGATGAACCCTCCGGCACATCGACCATCGGTTTTGCAACCTATCCCGATCACCAAAACACAATCACAAGCCCAAGAACAAGATCGAGCCAATCTAACAAACCTGGAACCAAAAAACCAAATCTGGAAACCCCTCGTCCAAACGATTCCGACCACCAGAGGTCGAGCAACCTCGTCCACACCTTGCTGACCCTCCACGCCACCATTTCCCAAAGTCTCGAGCAACTTGATCACCTAGAGACGCCATAGTGACCACAAACCTGACCTCAACATAAACTAGGGTTAAAACCTAGTTCGGCCCACCGCCGATGTCATGGTGGCTTATCCACCTTGCTGATATTTTTCCCGGGCTCGACAACTCCCCAGCCACCTTCGAACGAAACCCCGATCACCCAAGATTCTTCGGCCATCAAAATTTACTCAAAAACCGTATTCTGGTCATTACCAAAATGCACACTCGTTACAATGCTAAAATTTGTGATTTTTGTTTTAAAAATCCTAACGTTCAAAGTAGATTCAAGTTATAAATATGAATCAGTAAATTAAGATGTTTGGTTTTTAACATGTTTTTAGAAATTTACTTTATTTTTCTTGATTTCAATAGTTTTCAAACCTATTATGCTTAAACATATTTTTAGCACCTAGATTATGATTAGATTAACTAATCTTGTTTGAATCTCAAGGCCTAACAAGGAATGGATAAAAAGATTTGAAATATTGATCAAAACTTTTAAGCTTTGAACTAAGAACAGAGATGTTCAGTACAATAGACATGCACACTTACATATATTCATAAACACAGAGTACAACAGACATGCACACTTACATATATTCATAAACACAGAGATATCACTTATATATGCACAAACAAAGCAGCATTCATCTCAAAGCTTCACATGCCACAGAATTTAATTTACTTAAGTTTTTAATTTAAAATGTTTACTCACATGTTTTTAAGACAGAGAATTTGAAACTGGGATTTGAAAACTTGAATTGTTTGAATGCTTGTTTTACTGGAAACCTTTAATTGCTGAGATGATTTAAGACTTTGATTGTGATGCAGGTTGAAGCTTTTTTGTTGATGATTCAAGACTTTTGCTTTTCTTCAGGTTGCATTTGAAAATGAGCCTTCGTTTTGATAAAATGTTCACAGGGTTTTGATGAATGGTTTACAAGGTTTTTTAACTTCTTTGTTTTGATTTGTTTTTGATTTGTTTTTGATTTGCTTGAAAATGGTTTTACAGGTTGAGTTTCTTGCTTTGAAAAGAGAAGATAAGACAAGATATGGGAAAGAGGACACGTATGTTTATATAATGTAAATTAGGATTTGTTTAAAATTAAAGAAAATATAAACCAAATATGAAACTTGTTCAATTCAACAACATTTGTCATTACCACTATTTAACTCCTTACACATGTTAATAAAAGGATTAATAATCTAACACTTGTCATTAAGCACTTTTATTTTTTAAATTTTTTTAATATAAAGCTTTTATATTTATTTTCCTATTAAATAAGTACTTTTATTAATTTATAAATGCTTTTCTTAATTTTAGATAAATAAAATCCTTTAAAGAAAATAGAATAAAATCCTTTTACATTTATTTTAGTATTGAATAAATATTTTCTAAATTTATATAAATAAATTTGTTTTAAATAAAATATTATAAAATAAATCTTATTCTAATAAAAACCTTATTCATATAATTTTATATCCAAAATATTTTTAAGATTATATCTTTTAAATTCCATATTCAAATCTGAAATCCAATCTAAAATCAACTCAAATATATATATATATGTATGTATATAAATTTAAACAAACACATTATTAAATTTGTAAATAATTATTCTATTTAAAATCTGTATAAATTTATATATATATAAACAATACATTATTATTTATTGTTTGAAATAACAATTAACCAATTTTAAATAATAAATAAAGGGGATTATCACATTTTAAATTATTTGAAATCCCGGGATATCGCATTCCTCCCCCCTTAAAAGAATTTCGTCTCCGAAATTTAAAACAAAAGATAATCCAATTTTTTTATTTTATTTCAACCATTTCAAGCATACATATCAACCATACACTATCAACCAAACAAACAATTCAAACAAACAACTCTAATTATTCAGACAAAATTCTGGATAGAACTTCATAATATTATCTAGAGTTTCCCAGGTATCAACACTGGGATGCTCGCTCTACTGAATCTAAACTAGCTACACTACTCCGAATCTTTAAAAGATTTCCTTCATAGATTGGTGAAATCCTTACACCATGCTGCTAAGCTTACTCGAGATGCCCAATACCGCTCTGGCAGATACTCTTCCACCTCAATCAGTCGGACTTCTTCTATTGGTAGTCGTGCTACACGCACCACTATCCTCAACCAAAGAACTTATGTTGGAAAACCCGAACAGGTAACCCAACAAATTTGGAAATATGTATATATTACAAGTACGCTCTCTCAGAAAGATTCACTTCAAAGCTTAGGTATTCACTCAACCTAGAGCTCTGATACCACTATAACAAACCGCCTTTTATTCCACAGAAAGACGCATCATTATTAAGAAAGAAAGGGATAGAAAAGAGAAAAGATAGAAAAGAAAGAACTAAACAACATCAGAATCTCACAGCGGAACGAACAAATTATATTACATCACATAAGATATAACATAGTATCTATACATCAGAGTTATACAACTTATACATCACAAACTACATAGTTATAAACACCTATCTATTGTAAAATACAATATTCATTCAAGACATCATCACAAAGATCAACACAGCGGAACCACTATATATCTACACGCTGAAGCCTCCTGCTCCAAACCTCATCTAGAATTCGTCAAAGCAAACCTGAATCCCTTGGATACTCGTAAAAATTTGAGTACCCAAGAGTTTAATTAAACAAAAAATAAACTTTGGGTCAGACATGGGTCTGGTGTGAGTAAACGGGTTAAAGTTTCTTAACTTCGAAAACCTTTGAAAACCAAAAGGTATCCCGTAAGACATCCCATACATAAACATGGAAAAAAAATTACCTTACGATAACCAAAACATTTGATAAGAAATCCAATTATATTATAATATGGTCTAGGGTTTTCAAGTAAAATACAGAAATAGCTGGAATGCTTACATCTCACGTTCCAACATAGTTGGGCATAATCAATACGTACGACACTTATTGGAGATTTGATACCATACAATGGCAGGGCTAGTGGGGTACCGTCCGTCACAATACGTGGCCTAGATCAACGTATCGAGGATCCCTCCCGATCCCCTACAACACAAGGCTGGAACCATCCCTTGCTGGATAGTCCCGAATAAGACAACCCCGCAGTTGGCTGCAGACCAACCGTCCACACAGCCGAAAAAAAGGGACCTCTAAACAGGGGAAAATCTCGTCCTACTTGAGCGCAACCCACTTAGCCTTGCTGCACCTCCCATGTTTTATCCATTTTCGGTTGATGAGGCTTGAGGCTACGATTACCTTTATAGAACACATCTATCTTAGAATGCTCATCGCCCTCCCGACGATGTTCTGAAAGCATTCAATCCATACAAGTTCGTTCCGGGTTCGAACGAACCCGAAGGCACTATCTCGCTATATTCATTTTGGAATCACTCTCTGAGTTAAATACAAATAGCCCTTGCACTTTGAATCTTCATCTCAATCGAAAGCACTATCCCCGTTAACTCGTTTTGGAATCACCCTCAGAGTCAACGACAATAGCCCTTGCACTCTGAATCTTCACTTGATCTTCACTAGAGATTTCACGACCTATCGTTTAATTTGGATCGATGTGATTTTCTGAATTCCAAATTTGGAAATCCGATCCTGGTCTAACCGAAATCCAAAATGCCAACTTTTAAGGTCAAGTTGTTTAAGTTTAAAAAATTCAATTTAATACTTTGAATTCACACAGCATTCATCACAGATAAATATCACACATTTATCGCAGATATATCCAATATCACATCACAGAATATCATTGATTATCATCCAATAGATATCAATCAATCCAAACATTCTACTCAAACAATCATCCACAAACATGAATTATTAATCCATATTATAATTAATTTAATTAACTTAAATCGAATTAATTACTTAAGAATTAATCACCTAATCCTGCTTAATCAATCTTTAGTTAATTACAAACCATTTAATTTATGATTCCTTAATTACTCTTTAAACAAATTAATTAATCTTTAGTCACAAATTAATTATTATTTTTGACTATTAATTAATAAACCTTAATTATTAATTAATATTCCTCAATACAAATCAATTAATCCTTAATTACTTTATAATCAATTAATTAATGTTTAATTAACTAATTAATTATCCCTTATTTATTAATTAATAAACCTTAATTATTAATTAACAAACTTAATTACAAATTAAGTACTTCTTAATTACCAGTTAATTAACCTCTAATTACTTAATTAATTAATCTCTAATTACAAATTAATCAATCTTAATTACTTAATTAATTAACTCTTGATTACAACTTAATTACTCAATCAATTAATCTCTAATCATTAATAAATAATCTCTATTTATCTAATTAATAATCCTTAATTACAATTAATTAACCTCTAATTAGCTAACTTCTAACCCTTAATTATTATTTAACATTCCTTAATTATAAATTAATCAAATTAATTAATTACTCTTAATTAATTACTTAATTAATCCTTTTTCATTAATTAATTAAATTAATTAATTATACTTAAATTTCTTTATTGACTTAATTAATCTCAACTTATTAAAAACCTTAGTTAGCTTTTTAGGGTAAACCATTATCTTTATGAATAACATAATTATCATTAACATTTAAAACATTTTATCTTTCATTGACACTTAATTTTATTTAAAATTAAGTTCTAAAGATATTTTAAGCATTTAACAAATTTAAGTTAACAATTCAAATAACTTCTTTAATCGAATAATTTAAAAACATTTAACATAAAATAGTTTAAACTAGATTTAAAAACCTCTTATCTTAATTAACACTTAATTACATTACTAAATTTAGTTTAAAATAACATAAAATTATTTTAACTTAACAAATTTAAGTTAACCAAATATATAACTTCTTAAATCAAATAACTTAAACATTTATCAAGTAATAGTTTAAATTAAATTCAATTTAAATTTAAAAACTTGATTTTATAAAAACCTTTAAAACTTTTTATACAAAAAACTATTTCTAATCTTGCTTTGGGTCTAACCCGAACATCACTCGAGCCAAGCCCGAGTTTCCCTTCTTCTTCCCTTTTTTTTAAAACTTAGTTTATTTAAGTTAAAAACCTGAGACAATTCTCTCACGATCTCGAAGACAAGCCCAAGCACAAACTAAAATTCCTTGAGTTTCCCTTCGAGCCAACCTCCACAACAACCCACTGACACAAACAAAACCACCGTGCACGTGCACGGCATCAGAGCTGCCTCCGACCTCCGATGAACCCTCCGACACATCGACCATCGTCGTTGCAACCCATCCCGATCACCAAAACACAATCACAAGCCCACGAACAAGATCGAGCTAATCTAGCAAACCAGGAACCAAAAACCCAAAATTGAAAACCCCTCGTGCAAACGATTCCGACCACCATAGGTCGAGCAACCTTGGCCACACCTTGCTGACCCTCCACGCCACCATTTCCTAAAGTCTCGAGCAACTCGATCACCCAGAGATGCCACAGTGACCACAAACCCGACCTCAACATAAACCAAGGTTAAAACCTAGTTCATTCCACAGCCGATGCCATGGTGGCTTATCCACCTTCTTGATATTTTTTCGGGCCTCGACAACTCCCCAGCCACCGTCAAACGAAACCCCGATCACCTAAGATTATCCGGCCATCAAAATTTACTCAAAAACCATATTCTGGTCATCACCAAAATGCACACTCATTACAATGATAAAAATTGTGATTTTTGTTTTAAAAATCCTAACTTTCAAAGAAGATTCAAGTTATAAACATGAATCCGCAAATTAAGATGTTTGGTTTTTAACATGTTTTTAGAAATCTACTATATTTTTCTTGATTTCAATAGTTTTCGAACCTATTATGCTTAAACATATTTTTAGCACCTAGGTTATGATTAGAGTAACTAATCTTGTTTGAATCTAAAGGCCTAACAGGGAACAGATAAAAAAATTTGAAATATTGATCAAAACTTTTAAGCTTTGAACTAAGAACAGAGATGTTCACTACAACAGACATGCACACTTACATATATTCATAAACACAGAGATATCACTTATATATGCACAAACAAAGAATCATTCATCTCAAAAATTCACATGCCATAGAATTTAATTTACTTAAGTTTTTAATTCAAAATGTTTACTCACCTCTTTTTAAGACAAAGAACTTGAAACTGGGGTTTGAAAACTTGAATTGTTTGAAAGCTTGTTTTACTAGAAACCTTGAATTAGTGAGATGACTTAAGACTTTGATTGTGATGCCGGTTGAAGCTTGTTTACTGATGATTCAAGACTTTTGATTTGCTTCAGGTTGCATTTGAAAATAAACCTTTTTTTTGATAAAATGTTTACAGGGTTTTGATGAATGGTTTACAGGGTTATTGAACTTCTTTATTTTGATTTGTTTTTGATGTGCTTGAAAATGGTTTTACAGGTTGAGTTTCTTGCTTTGAAAAGTGAAGATAAGAAAAGAGATGGGAAAGAGGAGATGTATTTTTATATAATGTAAATTAGGATTTATTTAAAATTAAAGAAAATAAAAACAAATTATGACACTTGTTCAATTCAACAACATTTGTCATTACCATTATTTAACTCCTTGGACATGTAAATTAAAGGATTAATAATCTAACACTTGTCATTAAGCACTTTTATTTATTTTAAAAATGTTAATATAAAGCTTTTATATTTATTTTCCTATTAAATAAGCACTTTCATTAATTTATAAATGCTTTTCTTAATTTTAGATAAATAAAATCCTTTAAAGAAAATTGAACAAAATCCTTTTGTATTTATTTTACTATTAAATAAATACTTTCTAAATTTATATAAATAAATTTCTTTTAACGAAAATATTATAAAATAAATCTTATTCTAATAAAAACCTTATTCATATAATTTTATATCAAAAATATTTTTAAGATATATATCTTTTAAATTCCAAATTCAAATTCAAATCTAAAATCCAATCTAAAATCAACTCAAATATATATATATATATATATATAAATTAATTTAAACAAACTCATTATTAAATTTGTAAATAATTATTCTATTTAAATTTATATATACAAACAACACGCTATTATTTATTGTTTGAAATAACAATTTTACCAATTTTAAATAATAAATAAAGAGGATTACTACATTTTAAATTGTTTGAAATTCCGGGATATCACAATGCAGGCGAGGTCTTGCGAATGGAGGAGGGGCGGCCGCTAGCTGAGGAGTGAAAGGTGGGACCGAAGTTGAAGTCGAGTATAGCTTTGGAGAGGAGGCGAAATGAAAGATGAGGAAGAAAAGGGAAAGGCAAAATGACAGGTTGTATAAATTAATCTACGAACCACATATGTGTTTATTACTTTAAACCCATAACCGAAATAAAGTGGAGAGGAAAGGACCACACAAAAATTAATGAACCAGAATGGAAATCAACCAACGGGAAATAAAACAACTTTTGGATTCACGAAAACATTAATATCACATGGCTGTTGGTTTACAAACGGAAAGAAATGAGCGGTTACTGGAAAGCCAAATGCCAATTTACGGAACCCGTACGGCAAATCGCTTCGCGATTTTGCCGTGTCACGGACGCTAAAACAGCGATTTCGTCGCGTCCCAGACACGGAAACATGCATACGAATATGCTACGGAGATCAACACGACGAGACGATCAAAACGGTATGAAGATTCAGAGGTACGATCATCCGATCAAAAGTCGATAATCGGTGCCGAAAATGCTACTAAAATGCCAAAATAAGAAAAACGGAGCAATAGCGGTCAAAATTTGGAAAAAAACGAAATATATCGTCTCACTCAGAATATGACTTACAAATTTTCTATAGAAAAATATTCAGGTTTCGAAAACATTTCATTATCATTAAATATTGACTGATTTAAATTGAAATAGAATTTACATAAGAAAATAAACTTCCATAATATCAGATGAAAATTTACCATTTGCTATGTTTAATTAGACGTATTCCAAATATCAATTTTATATTTCAAAATTTTATTATTTAAAATTTCACACAATTTCAGTTAAATATACCACTAAAATTTTTGGGTCATTACAGCAGCCATTTTTAAGCTTGAGCAAAAAGAAACGTGGCAAAGGATAAACGCCGATAGTATAAAAGAATAAAGGGATAACTTTTTCTATCACTACATATTTGGGCCGGTCATTATAAATAAGTTGTGGGCTATAGTTTATAAATTAGGGTTTTATTGTTTTAAAATTATTTTGCTTTGCATTTACTCTTTTAAACTTGTGTAAATTCTAGTCGTGTGACTAGGGGACGAACTACGGTGGTTTAGTTCGAGAATTCGCAACTCAGTGGCTGAGTTGTGGTAGGCTTTTGAGCGTAGAGTTAGGTTAGTCGATGGTGGGTGTCACGAGTTTATGTATGTAAGCGTCTGACTACTTAATTTCTAGTAGAAACCTTGTGGGCAGCACGTAGGCAGGGTTTTGCTGAAGCTGGGTAAATCTGGGTGTTTTATTTTTGCTTTTTATATTTTGCTATAACCGTGCTGCTATTATTCTGCGGTGATCTATGTTGAAATTATTTTATATAAACTTCCACAATAATTTTTATAATTAATAGTATCACCCTATTCACCCACCTCTAGGGTGAAATCGATCCTACATGGAAGAGTCTACAAAAATCTTTAGGTACCAAGCTCAAGATGAGTACCACTTACCATCCATAGATCGATGGGAAAACGGGGAGAGTTAACAAAGTTTTAGAAGATTTGTTAAGAATTTGTGTGCCAGATTTTGGAGGGTCATGAAGACCATCTACACTTATTCGAATTCTCGTATAACAATAGTTATCTAACTAGTATAGGCATGGCACCATATGAAGCTTTGTATGGAAGACCATGAAAATCACCCGTATGATGATTAGAGGCCGAAGATAGATTGGTCCTTGGTCCAGATTTAGTAAGAGAAGCTGCAGAAAAGACTAAGTTGATTCGAGCTAGCATGAAGGACGCTTAATTTAGACAGAAGAGTTATGTAGATAAGACACGGAAAGACTTAGAATTCTCAGTTGGAGATCATGTTTTCATCAATTTATCACTAATGAAAGGTGTAGTAAGATTTGGGAAGTCGGGGAAATTAGCACCTAGGATTGTTGGACAATTTCCTATTATAGAAGGATTGGGAAAATCTCTTACACGATAGAGTTACCGAACGATTTGATAGGAGTCCATAATGTTTTCCATATTTCTTATGTTCGGAAATGTGTTCGAGATCCAGAAACTACTACCACTCGGACTGCATTGGAAGACTTAGTGATGGAACATGACATGACAAATATTAGACAATTGATCGGAGTTGTGGCTAAGTATGAGAAAAAGATAAGGAACAAGACGATCAGATTAGTAAAAGTCCGGTAAAATGATGACAAAAGAGGCTATACTTGGGAGATAGAGAACATGATTAGAGACACTTACCCTAATTTTCTTTGATGGTATGCTCTATGTTAATAGTTATAATTGTTGTTATGAAGCTTATCATAATTTCAATGACGAAATTCTTTAAGGAAGGGAGTCTGTAACAACATTGGTTTTAATTAACATTATTTAGGATAATTAATTAGGTAAATAAAATAAAATAATATAAAATGGTAAGAATATTGTGATTTGATAATTAAAATGGGTCGCGCCTTAATTTAAAATAATGGATTAAATAGAACATTAATAAGAAGGAGGATATATGAGTGAAAACTGGAAAAAGAGTAAATTTCCTTAGTACATACTCTCTCATTCTCATTTCCTCCCTCACGTCATTCATACAAATGAAAACTAAAAGACTTTAGGCCGGCCATTAATAAGGGATTCAAGAGAAAAGCTTTGGGAAAATCGATCAACACTCAAATCTCAACCTTCTTTAATAATTCAAGGTGAATTATTAGTCATGAATCTCGAGTTTTAATTAGTATTTCCAATTTAAAGTATAAAACCCGCATCTTTTGCTTGTATTATGTCATGTTATGATAGTTTGAATACTTGCATGCTTATTGGTGAATATTTGGATTTATTATGAAATTAGTAAATAGGTTTAAGTGAAAAAACCTATCATATGATACCTAAATGACTTGAAATATTGATATGATGTTAGAAAAAATATTTTAGACATAGTTTTTTAATTTTTTATTTCCAAGCAATTATGAATTTTCTAAGTGCAGAATGTGGTTTATTTCGTGTTCAATTATTAAAGATAATTAAATAAAGTTTTTGGTCCTATAATTTTTATATGTTAAAGGACACAATAAATTTGATTAGTTGTGATTTTTGAGGATTTTTCCAAAACATTTATGATTATTTATAAATATTTGAGCTAGAAAAACTTAATAGTCATATTAAAATATTAATATAATAGTATGGATTTGCAAATCTTTGGAAATGATAAATCTAACCTATAGCAGTTTTCTGAAAAGAATTTGTTAAAGAAGGTTGTTATCTAATGGGATTTTTGGCAAATAGAAGTAGTTTGTGAAAAAGTTTTACTTTTAAAAGCAAAATATTTGTTTTCACATTAATTGCGATAGTGCCACGTCGAAGTCATCATGATCGCTTTCCACCTCATCATGTTCATGGTCTTCGTGCGAACCAAAGACGATACATATAATACCAGCTGTAACCGGTATGCAATGGATCGATCTTGATTGTAGCGCGAAGCAAGGCATCGAAGTCGACATCATGAACTTCGATATGACCGTTGCCACATGTTCTTAACAAAGACTTCGCATGTTTTGATAACCACTTCGAAAGGCATAAATGCCAGATATTTCCGATAACAAATCTAAAAAGGAAATTATGATGCGTCTTTTAAGTTCGGCAATATATTGTTGAGCTTTAACAACTTCGACTTTAATCTTGCCGTGTGTTTTGAATTTGGCTCTAATTACATTTCATATGTAATGGCCATAGTGATGTCGCTTATTTTCTTTTAGGCATTAATGTCGATACCCATCAATGTCAACACTTGTCTTATAAAGCTTTACACTATGCAAACTAATGAGATTCGATACCATGTTATATGACTTGGTTAACTTCGACTATATAGCCTTATGTTTTATAAATGAAAGACTTTAACGTATTTTTATATCAAAGAAGTGCGATGACCCTAAAGGTGATACTAATGCCGATCTTTATCATTATATAAGGTTTATTGTTTTGGCGTTATGGCCTATATTTTAAGGAGTGAAGATGTCCAATTGATTTCGAGATTCATCAATTTATAAAAGCATATATCATGGCATAAACATATTGAATAAAGTAAACAACATTTGTTTTAATTAACATTATTTAGAATAATTAATTAGATAAATAAAATAAAATAATGTAAAATGGTAGGGAGATTGAGATTTGATAATTAAAATGGGTCGAGCCTTAATAAAATATTGGGATTAAATAGAACATTAATAAGGAGGAGGATATATGAGAAGGGTAAAATAGGAAAAGAGTAAATTTCCTTGATACATACTCTCTCATTCTTATTTCCTCCCTCACTTCAGTCATACAAATGAAAACTAAAAGACTTTAGGCCGACCATTAATAAGGGATTCAAGAGTAAAGCTTAGGGAAAATCGATCAACACTCAAATCTCAACTTGTTTAACAATTCAAGGTGAACTATTAGCCATGCATCTCAAGTTTTAATTAGTATTTTCAATTTAAAGTATAAAACCCGAATCTTTTGCTTGTATTATGTCATGTTATGATAGTTTGAATGCTTATATGCTTATTAGTGAATATTTGGATTTATTATGAAATTAGTTAATAGTTTTAGGTGAGAAAACCTTTCATATGATACCTAAATGACTTGAAATATTGATATGATGTTAGAAAAATTATTTTACACATAGTTTTTTAATTTTTTAATTTTCCAAGCAATTATGAATTTATTGTGAATTTTCTAAGTGCAGAATGTGGTCTATTTCGTGTTTAATTATTAAAAATAATTAAATAAAGTTTTTGGTCTCATAATTTTTAAATGTTAAAGGACACAATAAATTTGGTTTATCGTGATTTTTGAGGATTTTTCCTAAACGTTTATGATTATCTATAAATTATTTGAGCTAGAAAAACTTAATAATCATATTAAAATATTAATATAAAAGTATGGATTTGCAAATCTTTGGAAATGATAAATCTACTCTATAGCAGTTTTCTAAAAAGAATTTTGTTAAAGAAAGTTGTTATCTAATGGGATTTTTGGCAAATAGAAGGATTTGGTGAAAAAGTTTTACTTTTAAAAGCAAAATATCTGTTTTCACATTAACTGCGATAGTGCCATGTCGAAGTCATCGTCACCGCTTTCCACCTCTTCATGTTTATGGTCTTCACTGCGAACCGAAGACGATACATATAATACCTGTTGTAACCGTTATGCAATGGATTGGTCTTGATTGTTGCGTGAAACAAGGCATCGAAGTCGACATCATGAACTTCGACATGAGCATTGGCACATGTTCTCAACAAAGACTTCGCATGTTTTGGTAACCACTTGGAAATGCAACTATGCCACACATTTTCGATAACAACTCCAAAAAGGAAATGATGATGCGTCTTTTAACTTCGGCAATATAGTGTTGCGCTTTAACAACTTCGACTTTAATCTTGCCGCGTGTTTTGAATTCAGCTCCAATGACGTCGCGTTTGTAATGGCCATATTGATGTCGATTATTTTACTTCAGGCATTAATGTCGATACCCATCAATGTCGACACTAGTCTTATAAAGCTTTGCATTATGCAAATTAATGAGATTTGATACTATGTTATACGACATGGTTAACTTCGACTATATAGCCTTATGTTTTATAAATGAAAGACTTTAACGTACTTTTATATTAAAAAAGGGCGATGGCCCCAAAGGTGATGATGTCGAGCTTTATCATTATATAAGGTTGTGAGAAATGCGGATTATAGATCTTAATGCTGAAATAACACTAGAGGATGGGGTGAATAGAGTTTTATGGATTTTCTAAATCTTTTTGAAACTTATGTAATTTAATCACCAACAAACGCAACTCACAGACACAGATATAATCACAGAATCACACACAGATGCAAATACTAAATAAAAGCAGTAAATGAAAGAACACACCAAGATTTTATACTGGTTCGGAGTTACCCTACATCTAGTCCCGTACAATCGTACGAATTTCTTATCAAAATAATCTCCCATATTACACCCTCGGTTTCAAGGCTACGAGATACATCCTCATGTATTCGAGTCCAGGGATACTATCTTGATTTAACCAGGCTACAAGATCACCTAATTAATTTCCGGGGCTACAATCACACCCAATTGATTTCAAGGCTCAACCCCACCTTTTACTCAACAGTTTGATTTACAAAAGATTCTATAACCCTGAATAGCACTGAGATCTTATGGAGAGAGTGGCAGAGAATCAAACAAGAGATAGTCAAGTTTGATTCACTTGGTATTTCGGTAGAGTATAGTTTAGGATTTTTTAGAATAAATGTGGAAGATGAAGAGAAAAGAAAACAAATAAAATCTGATGAAAAATTCATTTAGAACTACTGGTATTTATAGTAGAGCAACATCCATATCTATTCATGAAAGGATACGACGAATAGACACTTCTTTTGAAAACTTGAATTTTGAATTTAACGAGCACCAAGTCGACATGGGGGATTGAGGGATGTTGACATGCTCAAGGCAAAATTGATGTTTTGATTTTATTATTAGAATGGTTTCTATAATTTGTCAAAACAATTTTAAACTTTGTAAATATATTTGAATATAGTTTAAACATATAAAAGTAATTTTTAATATATATAATCCTAATCTATAAAGTGATTTAAAATCCGAGTATATAAATATTTTAAAGCTAAATATTTAAAACAAGAGATAGTTTAAAATCAAGGACAATTTTGAAATCAAAATATTAAAAATGATAAAGATAATTTTGAGGCTAAAATATTTCAAACAAGAGAGATGTCTTTTTAAAAGGAAGATTTTGAAAACATTTAAAATATGAGATATATTTTTGAAAAACATTTTTATAAAATTAGCAGATATCAAAATAGGACGACTATATGTTCCACTAGATATACTCAAGGGTTCCATCATACTAGGGTTCCATCCCTTTAACAAGCTCGAAGTGGATTCCATTCCATGAATAAATTTCGAATAAAGATGTAAGTACTTTCAAGAAGTTTTAATATAGTTCTAGACTCAATACTTATCTTTTACTCTTGAAATTTTTAACTCTTGATGTCTTGATACTCATGAGTCTTTAATCTTGATATCTTCAGTCTTGAATCTCTATACTGTATAGTCTTCATTCTTGTTACTGCATGTTTATATCCTGCATATACATATATATCTAAACCATAACGTTAGCATGTATATTTTATATGAAGTCCTAAGGTTGTTGTCATCAAACCATCATCTCAAGGACTAACAATCTCCCCCTTTTTGATGATGACAACCTATGTTTATAAAATATACTTCTCCTTCACAATAACTCCACCTAAAACTAATAACCACCCTTAATCTAAGCTTAATCTACTCTAACTACTCTATTTTATATTTCTCCCCCTTTGTCATTAACAAAAAACTTATCCTAAACTAATATAACTATGACAACCCGAAATTTTTAGATATTTGAAATTGGGAAATTTAATTGATTTTAAATATTTAAAAGTTAGTTTCTAACTTGAATTTCAAATATCGCTATTTATTAGATAATTAAATAATTGGAAATTGGGTAAAATATTGAATCTTCAGTTTTATGCTGGTTAAAAATATTTCAAAGGCTTGTAAAATTTATATTGATAATACTGAAGGTAGTAAAAATGTTAAACTTGAATTTGGAAGTGTTTTGTTCAGTTTGAAATTTTATTGTTTAACTTGAATTTAAAAATAGCCTTCCGAGGCACAGTCTCAAATTTCGACGAGACTAGTTTCATTGGATTCGTAATAGTGTATTATTATCGGATTTCAATTTTCGTAGTGTTTAGAGTTGTTGTGAGGTCGTACGATATATAAACACGCTGAAAATTTATATCGGAAATTTAATATAATAACTGGCTTCAAAAGCTATCTTCTCCATACGATTGAATTAGGACACGAAACCTTTTCCATCGCGTTCGAAATAGGGGTATAACCTTTTGAACGCCTAATGGCATGCCTCGATAGGAGATCGAGATTTTTGACTTGATTTCGAGACGTTTAAATTCAAATTTTAATCAAATTTTTATATTGAAACCTGTCAAAAGTAAATTACTGTAATTTAACATGTAGCCTGTTTTCTAACACTTGTCCCTCCCTGAGACACGCGTCTCCTTCCTATTTTTAAAATGCTCGTTTTTTTAAAAAAATTAAAAGAAGAAGAGGAACAAAAGCCTTTTCCATTCAATCGAATCCTTATCTGATATAAAATTAAATGGTCGATCCCCAATTTAAAAAAATATAAAACTAACAACAAACAATTTGAAATCGAATCATGGCCAAACAATTCTTTCTTGCTATTGAATTCGAACCCAGTATTCATCGACAATCGATTCCATCTCGATTCGAAGCTCGCAACCGAAGGTGTCGTGTTGGAGCATGGGGGCGTGGGACGATGGTGGCGGCAGGCGTTGTGTAAGGTGGTGTCGCGAGGTTAGTAGAGAGGAGGCTAGGGCTTGGCGTTTTTTGGGTGTCGCGATCTATAGGTAATCGTGGATGCGGCGAGCAGTTGTGGGACGGAGGGCGGTTTCGCTAGCGGTGAGGTCGAGGGTGCAATAGTGGTTTGGGAGTTTCGTGCTCGATTTGTTCGACGAGGTCATGGTATGGAGGTCAGCGGTGACGCGTGGAGCGGAGGCCGGGAGGTCGTGGTTGATATCTTTGGATCTTGAGTGCAGTAAAGTCTCAAAGAATAGGTTGGAAGCTACGATCAACTTGGAGGTATTCGATTTTCTTTTTTTCAAATTTAAACTTAGCTAAATATATCCGTATGGATTGAGAAATACATTTACAGTAAGGTATATGAATGTTATTTTAAATTGAATTTTAATATATATATATATATATATATATTTATATATATATATCTTCCTACCATTTTGAATTAAAATTTTATAGGTGAGCAGGAAATTGTATATAGGAAAGATTTTGGAAAGAGAAAAGGAAAATAAATTATATATATATACATAGGAGTTTTAGATATTGAAGAATTATAGTGATTAACTTGTTTAAATAAGTTATTTAGTTTATATTAGTTCCTAAAAATAATTTATTAGAGGAAATTGGTTGAAATTAGAATTTATTCGGTTAAAACCAAATTGTTAATTTAAAATTAAATTTTATTAAATGGTAATTGATTATTTGAGTAGTTCAAATATTAATAAAATGTAGAATGTCTGTTCAAGGTCTGAATCGTGTAGAATCATGAAGAACAAGTCGAATTGGAAATGGATTGTAACAAAAACAAAGGTGAGTTAATCTCACTCATCTGGGTTGCTATTTAAATTTAAAAAGTTAAATTTAAATTTTGGTTGAATGATTGAATTGATTGGATGTGGTATATTATATATAGTGTGTATATATATATTGGAGTGATTGATTTCCCGTATTATATAGCGGATGAGACCCTATGCGCCGCATAATAGCGGATGATATAAATATAACCTCATATACCGCGATATTCCACCTCAAAGTGGAATTGGTATTTTATATTATGCTAACATCTGTGGATGTCGGGAAAAAGTTGGAGGGATCCAACTGGATTCCTCAAAACGTTGAATTTGTTTTATATACTCAGCGATATGATTATGTGATGATCTGTGATGAATTATATTGATCATATTGGGAATTGGAATTTGTTGAATACTCTGGCCTGGTTAAATATATATATTGGAATTTTGAGAATTGATATATATATATATATATATATTAAATTTGGATTTTTAAAGTAAATAAAAAGGAAATTTTAAATAAAATAAATATAAGTAGTTTGGATAATTAAATGATTTGGAAGAAATAAAGTTGATTTTTAAATTTTAATAAATAAATCCGAAATACGGGAAGTTATGTTTTGAATAAATAAATTCAAGTGATAATATTTAAGAGGAGGAAAGAATTTATTTTAAAATTCATGGTTTGAATTTATTGGAAAGGATAAAGATGGAATTTGAAAAGAGAAAAGAAAAAATAAATATGAAATTGATATTTTTAGTTAAATAAGATTTTAAATCAGGATAAAGAAGTTAAATCTGAAATTATTGAGTTTTTAAATAAATTTAGATAAGAAAAGAAATTTATTTTTTAAAATGGAATTAATTTTGAAAATCAATTTGAAAATTTATTAAGTGTTTGAAACTGTGTTTTTAAAAGGAAGATGAGCCTATGGAATTTATAAACTGGGTTTATAAAATGAAATGGATATCAGTGGATATTTGGAAGTATAAATTCACGATGGGAATTTATAAAGGAATGGGAACTTGTTTTAAAAATAAATAGTGGTTTATTTTTAAAGGTATGGAAATGGGAAGTGTAATTCCCTAGAAAGCCAAGTGTACTTTAAGGAGAATTTTATATAAGCTAAAGGCTTTAAAATTTTGTTTTAAGGAAATGTTTTAGAAAATTATTATTTTTAAAACATTTTAAATTTTAAAGTAAATATTTTCAAATTTATCTTAGTAGTAATTATTTAAAGGTTAATTGGTATTACGTTTTAAAAAGATAATTATTAATATTTATATTTATAAAATAATTTTATTTTAAAGATAGTTTGGATAAAGTTTATTTGAACACTTGTATAAAAAATTTGTAACTCTTATTTTAAATTTAGTTTGACTTAACTTTTATTTTAAAAATTATTTTATATTTTATAAAGTAGTTTTATTTAAATATTTTTTGAAAAATAATATATTTTGGATAAAGTGTTTAAGTAGTTTAATTTAAATGTTTTAAAGTATAATTTAGAATAAAGTGATTTAATTTATTTTAAACTCTAAAGTATTTAGACTTGGCAAATTTTCAGTGGGAATAAACAATATTTGGAAATTTACTCCGCGAGAGGAAAGTGATTTGAAAACTGTTTTCAAAAGGTTGAAGTGTGGAAGATATCTTGCAAAGATATTTTGAATAATAAATAATTTTGGAAAATTATTTAAATATGATGTATGTTTGTGGATGTTATATGATAGTTAAATAACCGACTATCTATACTGGCCAATGCACTGATCATTTCGAAGAGATCGGGATTGGATTTGCTATATTACAGCATGATAGGGGGTTCTTGCTTCGTGTTTAGTGGCGAGCAGGAGACTCTTACCCCTACATGTCCCTTTACGGTTGTATAAGGCCTTGGGTCGGTTGCGAGTCAAGAGGCTGGCCGTAAACGAAAATTCGAGGTACCAATGTATGTCACAGTGGATCTGGGATGGCTGCAAAGCCTACCAGTCGCCACTGGCTCGACCCGTTACACTTGGTATCAGAGCTGAAGGTTAAGCGAGCACCTTGACTCTGATGGGGATTACTCAAATAGAGACTGTAGTACTCTAGAATGAGTTTGAGAGTATTGATAGTATAAGCGTGTATTTGTTAGTGAATATAAAAAATAAAATTATTTTTATATTGTGTTGACTTATCAGTTAAGTGTTTATGGATTCTGGTCGATGTGTAGGACGCCGCATCATCGATAGGGGTTTCTAAACTCTTGAACAAGATAAACCGACACAGTATGTTTTTAAAAATAGGGTAAATGAAATAATTCTACCCAAAATATTTTTGTATATAAAGGAAATAATTTTCTATAAATTATTATAGATATGTATGGTTGCTTGGTTGTTAGGAGATGATAATATTAAATTATCATCATTGTTAAGTGAAAGTTGAATAAAGGATTAAAATTACAACCAAAGATTAAGGAAATGAATTCATATAATAGAATGGAATTTGTAAATGTGAATTATATATGTGATTTATAATTGAAAATGAAATAAAAATTTCCAGTGTAATGTTTCAATATGAATTGGTAGGATTGGAATTTGGAATTTTGGGAAAAGTTTAAATTCTTTTGAATTTGGAAATGATTTTCAAAGGTTTTGGAATAGATGGTGATAGTATTTGTGAAATGTTTTGAATTGGAGTAGAAAACTGGTGAGATTTGGAATTTTAAAATATTTGGGAGAATCTTTTAAAGAGGTAAAAGCACTAAACTCTTTCGGTCGTTGGAAAATAACTTCGGTGATGACTACAACATCATCGATGTTTATTTTCGAATTTCCAAGATAGGGATTACTACCTAAATGTTTGAGTTGGTTGTTTACAAAATTTGGTTTTGTTTTTGAAGGCAAATGAATAATTGGATATACCGAAGGATTTTGGGTACAGTTGATTTCAAAGGTGATTTTGAAATGTGAGAATTTTTTTAAAAAGACTCTAGAATCTTATTAAAAATGTAATTGGAATATAAATAAAACTTTTTATTTAAAATTTGAAATTTGTGGAATAAGATTCAACTTGAAAGGGTCAAATAAAGGTAAGTGTGACTAGGGAATAAAGTTAGAGAGATAAGCCAATTAAAGCAGGTTAGTAAATGGAATGAAAATAAAATTTGTGGACTGACAATGAATTTGCATTTGTAAGTAAATAGAATTAGAAACTGAATATTGAGAATTAATTTGAATTGTGGGTAATGGAAGTCAGTCAAGATTTGGTTAAATAAAATAAAGGACTGAGATAAAAGTTTGTGAGTAAACTAATTAATTAAGTGGATAAATAAATGAACTGGAATTGAATGTTGGGATGATATTTAATTTAAAATGTGTAAAATAAAGTGAAGTTATAAAATTAATTTGAGGTGAACTAGAATTATAAAAGTTTGGAAACAAGAAATTGTTTGAGATTTAAAATAGATTAGTAAGTGGAACTAATTTAAATAAAGATATGAACCAATTGTGAATGAAATTTAGTTGATGAAATTCAATATCCAGAGTTTGAAGATGAATCAAATTCAAGTAGAACTGAAAATGAAAATATGGATGAAAATTGGGAAAGAATATTTGAAATTAATTCGTAAATTAAAGCAAATTGAATCTATTTGGAATTAGAACCCAAATTTGATTAAATATAGATAAAAACCAAGTGGTAAAATGAAAGCAATAACATAAGAATATATAAAATGCTTATATTAAACTTAGAAATGGTTGGTGAAGTTCTTAAGTAAATTTGGTATTGAAAATGCTAAGTTAATGATGGGATGAAAATTAATCTGGAAGTTGCATGGGATGATTGTGAATAAGTAAATAGAAATCAGAATAATGTGAATAAAAGAGAATTGATATAGTTAAAAAATCAATAGATATAAATACGTAAGATGTATGTATATTATTTATTCGCATAGCGATTTGATCCAGATTCGAGCATAGAATTTCAAGGTAGTTATACCGATCCGAGTTGGGATTTTTCACTCGATTTTAGACGACGAACTCTGGATATGGATTTTTGATTGATTCTGGAAATTCTCTATCATAGTTTGTGGCTATGCAAGGAGAATGACGGTTTCTGATCAAGAAACCAGATCTGAGTCCGCACTAGGAAGTTGGGTGAACGATACTAGTATGGAAGTGAAATTTTGTGATCGGGTGAGCGATCAAATTAGGTATTGCGTACGGATGATATATGTGCATCATATGGATGTAAATGAAATAGATATGAAAACTTTTGTAAAGAAATGTATAAAATGATTTTGAAGCAATGATTGGATGTTATTGCTGAGTAGTATGTTCAGGTATTAAAAAGCAAAACGGAATTGGGATTTTGATTTTTGAAGATAAATTGAAATTTGCTCAGCAAAGGTATGTATTTAAATTTTTGTATGAGATTTGATGATTTTCTGGTCTAGCCACTTGGCTTTTCGTTTTCTTTTGAAATCTGGGGGCCCGTAGAGGCATTTTGTGGTTGTACCGAGCTAGCCGCGCAAAGGAGACGATGGTAAAAAATTTCGAAAATTTAGGGAGTTAGAAAAATTTTGAGAAAATTTGAGAATTTAAAATTGGGATTTAAATTTAAATTTGAATTGTTGAGAAAGTAATGTTGTTTGAAAAATACGGAGGAAGCTTGGAAGGTTAATAAGGGTGATAGTGTTGTTATAAAAAGATTGTTTTTGGTATTGTTTAAACTGTTTGGTATCGGGAAGTTGATAAAAACTATTAGAATGATAAATAGTTAATGGGTATTAGACCATTCCTCTTAACTAGTAATTTCGGGGACGAAATTTTTTTAAGGGGGGAGGAATGTGACGACGTAGAATTTTTAGATATTTGAAATTGGAATATTTAATTGACTTTAAATACTTAAAAGTTAGTTTCTAACTTGAATTTCAAATATCGCTATTTATTAGATAATTAAATAATTGAAAATTGGGTAAAATATTGAATCTTCAGTTTTATGCTGGTTAAAAATATTTCAAAGGCTTGTAAAATTTATATTGATAGTACTGAAGATTGTAAAAATGTTAAACTTGAATTTGGAAGTGTTTTGTTCAGTTTGACATTTTATTGTTTAAATTGAATTTAAAAATAGCCTTACGAGGCAAAGTCTTAGATTTTGACAAAACCAGTTCCATTGGATCCGTAATAGTGTATTATTATCGGATTTCAATTTTTGTAGTGTTTGGAGTTGTTGTGAGGTCGTACAATATATAAACGCGCTGAAAATTTATATTGGAAATTTAATATAATCATTGGCTTCAAATGCTATCTTCTTCATACGATTGAATTAGGACTCGAAACCTTTTCCATCGCATTCGGAATAGGGGTATAACCTTATGAACGCCTAACGGCGTGCCTCGATAGGAGATCAAGATTTTTGACTCGATTTCGAGATGTTTAAATTTAGATTTGAATTAAATTTTTATATTGAAACCTGTCAAAAGCAAATTACTGTAATTCAACACGTAGCCTGTTTTCTAACACTTGTCCCACCCTGAGACATGCGTCTCCTTCCTATGTTTACAATGCTCATTTTTTTTTAAAAATAAAAGAAGAAGAGGAACGAAAGCCTTTTCCATTCAATCGAATCCTCATCTGATATAAAATTAAATGGCCGATCCTCAATTAAAAATATATATAAAACTAACAGCGAACAATTTGAAATCGAATCCATCTCGATTGGAAGCTCGCAACCGAAGGGGTCGTGTTGGAGTATGGGGGCGTGGGACGATGGCGGCGTCAGGCGTTGTGTAAGGTGGTGTCGCGAGGTTAGTAGAGAGAAGGCTAGGGCTTGGCGATTTTTGGGTGTCGCGATCTACAGGTAATCGTGGATGCGACGAGCAATTATGGGAAGGAGGGCGGCTTCGATGGTGGTGAGGTCGAGGGTGCAGTAGTGGTTTGGAACTTTCATGCTCGATTTGTTCGACGAGGTCGTGGTATGGAGGTCAGCGGTGACGCATGGAGCAGAGGCCAAGAGGTCGTGGTTGATATCGTTCGATCTTGAGTGCAGTGACGTCTCAGAGAACAGGTTGGAAGCTACGATCAACTCAGAGGTATTCGATTTCTTTTTTTCAAATTTAAACTTAGCTAAATATATATGTATGGATTGAGAAATACATTTACAGTATGGTATAGGATTGTTATTTTAAACTAAATTTTAATATATATATATATATATATATATATATATTCCTGCCATTTTAAATTAAAATTTTATAGGTGAGAAGGAAATTGTATATAGGAAAGATTTTGGAAAGAGAAAAGGAAAATAAATTATATATATACACAGGAGTTTATATATTGAAGAATTATAGTACTTAACTTGTTTAAATAAGTTATTTAATTTATATTAGTTCCTAAAAATAATTTGTTAGAGGAAATTGGTTGATATTAGAATTTATTCGGTTAAAACCAAATTGGTAATTTAAAATTAAATTTATTAAATGATTATTGATTATTTGAGTAGTTCAAATATTAATAAAATGTAAAGTGTTTGTTCAAGGTCTGAATCGTGTAGAATCGTGAAGAACAAGTCGAGTTGGAAATGGGTTGCAACAAAAACAAAGGTGAGTTAATCTCATTCATCTGGGTTGCTATTTAAATTTAAAAAGTTAAATTTAAATTTTGGTTGAATGATTAAATTGATTGGATGTGGTATATTATATAGTATATATATATTGGAGTGATTGATTTCCCGCATTATATAGCGGATGAGACCCTATGGGCCTCATAATAGCAGATGATATAAAGATAACCCCATATACCACAATATTCCACCTCGAAGTGGAATTGGTATTTTATATTGTGCTAACATCTGTGGATGTAGGGAAACGGGTTAAGAGGGATCCAACTGGATCCCTCAAAACGTTGAATTTGTTTTGTATATTCAGCGATATGATTATGTGATGATCTATGATGAATTATATTGATCATATTGGGAATTGGAATTTGTTGAATACTCTGGCCTGGTTAAATATATATATTGGAATTTTGAGAATTGATATATATATATATATATATATATTAAATTTTGATTTTTAAATTAAATAAAAAGAAATTTTATATAAAATAAATATAAGGAGTTTGGATAATTAAATGATTTGGAAGAAATAAAGTTGATTTTTAAATTTTAATAAATAAATCCAAAATACGGGAAGTTATGTTTTGAATAAATAAATTCAAGTGATAATATTTAAGAGGAGGAAAGAATTTATTTTAAAATTCAGGGTTTGAATTCATTGGAAAGGATAAAGAAGGAATTTGAAAAGAGAAAAGAAAAAAATAAGTATGAAATTGATATTTTCAGTTAAATAAGATTTTAAATCAGGACAAAGAAGTTAAATATGAAATTAATGAGTTTCGAAATAAATTTGGATAAAAAAGAAATTTATTTTTTAAAATGGAATTAATTTTGAAAATCAATTTGAAAATTTATTAAGTGTTTGAAACTGTGTACTTAAAAGGAAGATGAGTCTATGGAATTTATAAAATGGGTTTATAAAGTGAAATGGATATCAGTGGATATTTTGAAGTATAAATTCACGATGGGAATTTATAAAGGAATAGGAACTTGTTTTAAAAATAAATAGTGGTTTATTTTTAAAGGTTGGAAATGGGAAGTGTATTTCCGTAGAAAGCCAAGTGTATTTTAAAGGAGACTTTCATATAAGCTAAAGGCTTTAAAAATTTGTTTTAAGGAAATGTTTTAGAAAATTATTATTTTTAAAATGTTTTAAATTTTAAAGTTAATATTTTAAAATTTATTTTATTAGTAATTATTTAAAGGTTAATTGGTATTATTTTTTAAAAAGATAATTATTAATATTTATATTTTATAAAATAATTTTATTTTAAAGATAGTTTGAATAAAGTTTATTTAAAAACTTGTATAAAAATTTCGTAACTCTTATTTTAAATTTAGTTTGACTTAACCTTTATTTTAAAAATAAGTTTTATATTTTATAAAATTGTTTTATTTAAATATTTTTTTTAAAAATATAAATTTTGGATAAATTGTTTAAGTAGTTTAATTTAAATGTTTTAAAGTATAATTTAGAATAAAGTAATTTAAATTATTTTAAAATCTAAATTATTTAGACTTGGCAACTTTGGAAATTTATTCCACGAGAGGAAAGTGATTTGAAAACTGTTTTCAAAAGGTTGAAGTGTGGAAGAATCTTGTTAAGATATTTTGAATAATAAATAATTTTGGAAAATTATTTAAATCTGATGTATGTTTGTGGATGTTATATGATAGTTAAATAACCGACTATCAATATTAGCCAATGCACTGATCGTTTTGAAGAGACCGTGATCGAGATTTATTTCCCGACAACCCCTTCGGTCTGGTTTTAAACGTTTTCGTGAGGAAGACAAGAGCTTGGAGTCGAAGATGGAGCAGTGAAGTGTAAGTGCTAGTCGCTACTAATCCTGAGGGTGATTCTAAAATGGATGTAGTAGGAGTAGTGCCTTCGGTTCCGTTCGAACCCGGACCAGACTTGTATGGATGAATGCTTTCAGAACATCGTCAGAAAGATGATGAGCATTCTAAGTGATTGTGTGCTAAAAAGGTAACGCATAGCCTCGAGCCTCATCAACTAGGAATGGCTAAAACATGGGAGGTGCACACAAGGCTAAGTGGTTAGCAACCAATTAGGGTAAGGTCACCCCTGTCTAGATGTCCCTTTATATTTCGGCTGAGTGGCGGTTGCTGATCCCAACCGCGGGGTGAACTTATTCGGGCTATCCAGTAAGGGGTAGTCCGGTCTTGTGTTGCAGGGGATTTAAGGTGGATCCTTGGTATGGTGATCTAGACCACGTACTGTGACGGGCGGTACCCCCGTAGCCCTACCATTGATGGAAATCCATTTTCCCTACGTGCCTTTCCCCTTTTTTTGTATTCCTATTAGCTAGAATTTAATAAATATAACAATTTCGGCTATTTGAATAAGTATTTGTATATAGATACTATTATAATATCAAAGGATTTTATAAGACATGTTTTGGTTATCGTAAGGTAAAAACCCGGCATGTTTATTTGTGGTGTGGTCTTACGAGATACCTTTGATTTCAAATGGTTTTGAAACTTTAATAATCCAATTGAGTGTATTTTCTCATGCTGGTTTTCCAGACTGACTCGGGTGTTATTTAACTATAATGCTCGGGTCAGATCGAGTATTATGGGATACATGATATGATGCTGTGGAACTCAGGAGACGAGCTGGATGGCGACACGTACTTCCATACTTGATTATCATTCCGCTGTGTATACAGTTTTGAGGAAAAGATTATATAACTGTCCAGCATTTGGATTTTGATTATGTTTATTGAATTGAGTTGTACTCTGACGATGTAATGTATAAATTAGTACAGATTTCTTTGTATTTTAAATTTATTGTTATATATTATATTTATTCCGCTGCGACCGTGAGATTCTGATGTTCTATTTTCTTCTTCTACCTTCTTCTTCTTTTAACCTTAATGGTTCGATTTTTTGGGCATCGAAAAATCAGGTCGTTACAATAACTCCCCCTAAGTCTTATACTACAGTACCTGTGACAGATTATGACGGAGTGTGTGTGTGTTTATATATATATAATAACATGATTTAATAATAAAGACATGAAAAATATGAAAGTTTAAACCCAATACATATATACTATGTTTCATATAATGTTATACAATCCATTCAAACCAAATTAATTCAAATCAAATCAAACTTCACACTTCAAAAACAAGCAATTCAAACCATAAGGAGATCAAATATTTCTAGAAACTTCAACCCATCCTTCTTCTCCACAGATAGGAACCTTTTTAATAACTTCCCAATCTTTGTTATCTTGAATCAAAGTTCCTATAGGATTCACATCGAAATCATCTTTGTTAGGGCAGAAATCATCCAATGGAGGGCATGGAAATGCTTCTCTTGTTCTTTATCATCTTTTTCTAGATTCGTATCTCCGAGATCATCAGCATAATGAATAGCCGTAAAGCACATATTTGAATTTTCCGTCTTCTGATCATCATCGCTTGAAGATGAGTCTGAATCGTCTAGTGTAGCGGTATACACTCTTTTCCTTTTCTTTGTATAATCATTGCTTGTAGGAAACTTTTGCTTATCAGGGTGCGGACAGTCTCTTTTGAGATGGCCTGGTTCATCACAGTTCAAACATTTGACGTGGTTGGGTACTTCATTATGATTTCCAAAATTCATGTGATAGTTCTTTTTGAAGTTGTTCATCTTTCTGTATTTCAGAAACTTCCGAAAGTTCTTTGTCATGAAAGCTATTTCTTCATCATCATCACTTCCCGAGTCTGATCCATCTGTTAATGCATTGAATGCAACTGACTTCTTTTAAAATGCCTTGACATCTCTTCTCCCTTGCATTTGGACTTTGAACGACATTAGATTTCCAATCAATTCTTTAATCTTTAAAGTACTGATATCATTTACTTCTTCGATTATAAGAGTTTTCTGATCCCATTATGGAGTAAGAGAATTTAGAATTTTTCTGACTTGATCTTCTTCAGAAAAACTTTTTCCCAATGATATTAGAGAATGTACAATATCCTGAAATCTACTATACATATCTGAAATGGACTCAATAAAATTCATTTTGAATAATTGAAACTGATTTGTGAGTATGGATATTTTGGTCTGTTTGACTTTGCTTGTTCCTTCATGAGTAACTTGCAAAGTTTTCCAGATATCATATGCAGACTTACAAACATATACTCTATTGAATTCATTCCTATCAAGTGAACAAAATAAAATATTCATGGCTTTGGAATTATTTTGTGAAATAGTCTTTTGCTCAGCAGTCCACTGTGCAAAACTAGATGTGGGTTCATAATATTCAGTTTGTGTGATATTCCAAGTGTCCAATCCAATTGACTCTAAATATGTTTTCATTCTACATGCCCAATATGCATAGTTATTGCCATTAAAAAGTGGTGGTCTGGCGGTAGACAGGCCCTCTATAAATGAACTGGTGATAGTGTTAACAGAACCAGTGTTAGTAGCCATTTTTAAATCTTTTCAAAATTCAGATTATGGAAACTTTGAAAACCAATGTTCTGATACCAAATGTGAGAAATGTGGATTACGGATCTTAAGGCTGGAATAACACTAAAAGGGAGGGTGAATAGTGTTTTGTGGATTTTTTAAATCTTTTTGAAACTTATGTAATTTAATCACCAACAAATGCAATTCACTGACACAGATATAATCACAGAATCATACACAAATTCAAATACTAAATAAAAGCAGTAAAGAAAAGAACACACCAGGATTTTATACTGATTCGGACTTACCCTACATCCAGTCCCGTACAATCGTATAGATTTCTTATCAAAATAATCTCCCAGATTACACCCTGGTTTCAAGGCTACGAGATACACCCTCCTCTATTTGAGTCCAGGGAAATTCTCTTGATTTGACCAGGCTACAAGATCACCTAATTGATTTCCGAGTCTACAATCACACCCAACTAATTTCAAGGCTCTACCGCATCTTTTACTCAATAGTTTGATTTACAAAAGATTCTATAACCCTGAATAGCACTGAGATCTTATGTAGAGACTGGAAGAGAATAAAACAAGAGAAAATCAAGTTTGATTCACTAGGTATTTCGGCGGAGTATAGTTTAGGATTCTTTAGAATAAATGTGGAAGATGAAGAGAAGAGGAAACAAATGAAATGTGATGAAAAATTTGTTTAGAACTACTGGTATTTATAGTAGAGCGACATCCATATCTATTCGTGAAAGGATACGACGAATATACACTTCTTTTGAAAACTTGAATTTTGAATTTAACGGGCACCATGTTGACATAGGGGGTTGAGGGATGTCGACATGCTCACGGCAAAATTTATGTTTTGATTTTCTTATTAAAATGGTTTCTATAATTTTTCAAACAATTTTTAAACTTTGTAAATATATTAGAATATAACTTAAACATATAAAAGTAATTTTTAATATATATAATCTTAATCTATAAAGTGATTTAAAATCTGAGTATATAAAGATTTTAAAGCTAAATATTTAAAACAAGAGATAGTTTAAAATCAAGGACAATTTTGAAATCAAAATATTAAAAATGATAAAGATAATTTTGAAGCTAAAATATTTCAAACAAGAGAGATATCTTTTTGACAAGAAGGTTTTGAAAACATTTAAAATAAGAGATATATTTTTGAATTTTTTTTTTATAAAATTAGTGGATATCAAAATAGGACCATTGTATGTTCCACTAGATATTGTCGTGGGTTCCATCCCACTAGGGTTCCATCCCACTATTGTTCCATCCTTTTAACAGGCTCGAATTAGATTTCATTCCACGAATAAATTTTGAATAAAGATGTAAGTGCTTTAAAGTAGTTTTAACATAATTCTAGACTCAATACTTGTCTTGTACTCTTGAAATCTTGAACTCTTGATGTCTTGATACTCATGAGTCTTCAATCTTGATATCTTCAGTATTGAATCTCTGTACTGTACAATCTTTATTCCTGATACCTACATGTTTATATCCTGCATATACATATATATCTAAACCATAACGTTTGTATGTATATTTTATAACAAGTCCTAAGGTTGTTGTCATCAAAACTATCATCTCAAGGACTAACAAAGGTTTATTGTTTTGGCGTTGCGTTCTATATTTTTAGGAGTGAAGATGTCCAATTGATTTCAAGATTTATCAATGTTTTTTATAAAAGCATATTTCATGGCATAAACATATTGAATAAAGTAAAGGACTGTAATTTTCATTGTTTTAAAGGTATGATTTCAAGAGTTAAATCATTTATAAAATATATGTTTTTAAGGAAATAAAAAGGGCATTTAGCCTAAAATTTTATTAAAGAGGTAATGTTCTTATCACCTTTAGATAAATTGTAATAGGATGAATTGACTCAAAGATTAAAAAACCAGATGGGACTGGTGTAGGGTAGCGCCCTATACTTCAGCTGTTAGACCCTAGCTCATATAAGTCCAACATTCCAATGCATAGGGCTTTTTTACGGGTAAGTTTAAAAGTAGGTTTACACATAGAAAGGTATACACAAAGATGAGATAGGTTATTGGTGAGCCTGCAAAACCATTAGGATCAGAGTGACCCTAGGAAAAGTAAGTTTCGGACAGACCGTTCAGTTATCTTTCAATAGTACGTTAGGAAATTTGATATATCTGGTAGGCCCGAGTTAGTCCTAGATTTGTAGTTACCCCGAGAAAACTATGATGTTGGGCCATTGATTTGACAGATCGGTGATGATTACTCATGTTGCATGCATGCATGCATATTACTGTTTATATTGCCAATTTGAACTATTGTGGTTGTAGGAGTTATCTTGTAGAAGGTATATTTTAAAAGGGATATAGTGAGGGGAAACTTGTTCTGTGCATTGACGTGGTCTCACTGAATGTCTATAAACTGAGATGGCATATTATTATTCACACTGGGCATTTTGTCTAACTCGAAGTTTATGTTTTTCCCTTAAACTCTCGGATGCTCAAAATTTGATTTGAGTTGGTCATGAATAAGGGTTTGTAGGTTAAGTAGGCTGTGGCAAATAAAGCTTCCGCAGATGTGCATGAGACAAAGCTAGCTATATAGGAGCCTATCTTTATATATTATTAATCCGCTGTGTTGAAGTTATTTTGTTGAAGTGTATGCAAAGACAGATGATATAATGTCTATTAGTAACTCAGATCTACCAAAGGGACATCCTCATATAACGCACTTGGAGTATTTTCTAATAACTATATTTTATCTAAACCTAGCAATGTTTTGGATTATGTACCGAATATAAAATTTTGTCTTCGAAATGAAATGAAAATTTTGTTTGGAATTGTATTTAAGAAAAGTTCATATTCTTGTGCTTTGATATTATTGATACAATTAGCAAATCCACATTTTATCACCAAAAATTAGAACTACAGATGACTGCAGTATTTGTAGTTGTTAGTTCGGGGTTCAAAATGGGGGATGTTACAGCCTCACGATCAAACCGCCTAATATCGAATTTGCTGAATGAATAGTGTCTAGGCCTAATTGCCCACGTACACATCTACCTATTCCCGTAACATCTAAAAGCCAAGGATTTAAGGAACTAATTTCCTTTACCTACATTATATAATATAGTAGTAATATATATATATGTGTGTGTGTGTATTCTAACTTGGCCATAGGCCGAGGTTCAAGTCACGTTGGAAATACGACGACTGGTCGATCATTGGCTACTGTAGTGGTCGACTGGCTACAGTGAGCCCGTCGACCAATCGATTTTTAATAGTGTAAATTGGTGATTTGTTTTGATTTGTTTGCTTGATAATTAATCACACTTTACATATTTAATAGTGAATCCTATTTCATTAGCAGTGATTAAATCCTAACTTCTGACCAGATTTCACCTACTTTTTAGATCTACAATTCCAATAATTTCCGATTTCAATTTTAAGCATTACATAGGTGTGTTTGTATCTCAATTTAGCTCAGGGTGAAATCAAAAAAGGTATCAATATAAACACTCAAAATTCTATACTCAATTCGAAGTTTGAAAAAAAGGGTGAGTACATATTATATCATTCTACATCAACATATATCCTAAATTTTTCTTTAATCAAATATATATAAAAATAGGGTCATATTTATATGGTTTAAATTTTTATCAAAATCCAATTAACTTAATTAAACAACATCTTGGATATAATTGGATAAATTTCTAGATCAAGTAGGTGTTTGCACCAAATTGGTCACAAACACCCAATTGTCGATGGAAGCACCAGTTCACAATCACAGATCACTGGTAACAAGTATGCAAAGAATTAAAAATGAAGAACACTCAGAAAATTAAGGAAAGAACAGTAAAAAAAGAAGAGTTTATAGTGGTTCGGGAATCCGGCCTACGTCCACTTTGAAGTTGATGATTTTATTGATGTTTGCTTGTTGATTACAACTGACTACAGTGGATTACAGTGATGAATTTCGAGTACAACAGTAGTTTTGAAGTGCAAAAATGGTTTTGGCAGAGTTTCGACGTCAAAGAGCCAAAAAGATCCCCGTTCTGTAGGCTCTGGGGTGCTATTTATAGGCGTAGGATGCAAATATCTCGCTCATATCTCGAGAGACCTCTTCTGACACATGAGTGGGCCCACGTGATCGATCCCATGTGATTTCGACACGATCTGTGATCGATATGAAATAATTTCGTATCTATCAAGATTTGATTCAATCGAGTCGAAGTTTGGCATGAACATTCCTTAGGTCGTACATAAGCTCTTGTGAAAATTTGGTGGCATTTGGACTTGTAGATTATGAGATATGATCGATGCAAGTTTGGACTTTTCGTACGATGTTTTCTTCGAATCGATACTTGTTCGCATCGATCCGTTCGAATCGATCCAGGCACATGCCTGCAAGTTGACATGGCGCTAACGACTCGGATCGATCCACTGTTCGTGTCGAGTTGACCAAGTCTCCCCAACGTTTGCACCCTGTTCGTATCGATTTGACTTGTTTATGTTCGAATCGATTGATGCTATTTTGTTCGTGTCGAGTGCCGTGACTCTATTCATATCAATTTAGGTTGTTTCATCTTGATGGATACGAACAACCGATAATGTAATGGATACGAACAAGGTCTCCTTGGATCGATGCAAACATAATGGATATGATCAGGGCCTCCTTGGATCGATGCGAACATGATGGATATGAACAGGGCCTTCTCAGGTCAATGCGAAGCTGATGGATATGAACAAGGCCTTCTCGGGTTGATGCGAACATGATGGATACGAGTAGGGCCTCCTTTGATCGATGCGAACCTGATGGATACGAGGGGAGGTCGAATTTCCTTGACTTGTATTGATCATATCTTGAGCATATGAACTCGGATTGACTCGAAATTTGGAACGTTGGCTTTCATAGCAGTGCTTGTCATGTCTTGTAAATTGTGGCTCGATCCGGCCTCAGACAAAGTCCATTGATATCCATAATGAACCTGTGTATAACTGGTCTTCGAGACAGACTGTCTTTGATTTCTAGTCAATTTCTTGATGTCATGGCCTTGCCAAAAGGCGGGATAACAGTAGGTGAATAAATAAAATCGATTACATCTAAATTAACATAGTTAATAACGAACCTACTCACCTCTTAAGGGCTTTCTTCCTTTTACTTGACTTGATTTGCCACTCCTTGGATTTGATTTAACCTTTTTTATGTTATCTTTCTCTTATTTATCTTTTTATTTTTGTTTCAGATTGTTTTCTGAGGAGGCTGAGAGGTTGGAGCATTCAGGATAGATTAAGGTTCATAATATTAGATTAACATTCTATTTATAGATGCACCTATCGAACTAAACCTTTATATTTTATTATATAAATTCGGGCCATTCGACCTATCATAACCCTAGCTACTGACGCATGGCCGGTCGACCGATGGTTTGGAGCGGTCGACCGTTGGTGGATGACCGGTCCCGACCAAGATGTCAACCAGTCAACGTTACAAATTTTATAATTTATTACTATATATTTATATTTTAGTTATTTTTAGTTTTGAATTTTAAACTCTAATCACTTTTTCGTACGAGTTCTAATTACAAACTTTATATATGAATTTTTTTTAGAAAATCACCACTTTCACGCTGGTGCAAGTTTCATAGACAAATTCTAATGATTGTGAAAATTCCACTTTTACCTTTATTATAATTAAAATTTATTTTATTAAATTTCTGGTCAAATTTTGCATGGTGTTACTATCGATAAGGAGTATTCTAACTTTGTTGGACAAAACACGATTGATGATAAGTGAAGTTGAGTTAACTTCTTTATGTTAGGTTGTGTACCTAAGAGTAAGTACATAAGGTTTAAGTTAATTTCATCAAAATCATAGTCCACGAGATCTAACAAGATAAGAATTTATAAGGAACGCATACATATATTAGGTCGAGGAGTTGACAGATTGTGTGAGTTGTGACCACAACTAATACTTATTTGTATGGGACCTTGTGTGGATCGCCCAAATGAGTTTGAGAACGATCGATATTGATTAGCTAATTTATATGACAAACATAAGTTTTATAAACTAAAACTAAATTAGTTTTATACTATATATAGGTAGCTCATTAAAATGTTTATGATTACTTGTTCTGTTGCACTAAAAAATTATTTTGTTTCAAGAAATGCGAACGTCATGATAAAGGAATTTCTCTTGGAAACTATTGGCAATGAAATGAATTTGGATGTGATTCAAAGAACTCTCGTACATTAAAGAGAAACAATGACTTTCTTATCAATGTCGAGAAAAAAATTTCCGCAGTTGCCAATAAGCCATTAAGAGTATTGACTCTACCATATGGCATTATCCCCAAATCTAGAATAGAATATAAGTACATTATCAAAGTATGATTTTGATTGTTGTTCCCAAAGGAGATGGTCTACTGGCCGCAAAGTGTCTTCGAGAAGTAAATCAGTGTAGTTGGCATATGGTAAGTTGCGTTGATGACATTGTAATTTCAATTATTGAAATTAACGTAACAAATTTTCCATTCAAAATACTTAAAGTAATTCAGATTTTCTCACAAAATTATTGTTCAATATGATTTTTAGTTTTGTGATACATATGTTGAAAAAGAAATTCTAAATAATGAGTTTGAATATATTGTTTGCACTTAATAATGAAACTGTCTCAAAGTCAGTGGGAGCGATTCTAAGTTTGTGGGTTACTGAATACGATCCAAGAGATGATACAAAAGTACCATCCGATAAGCGTCAGGGTTAAGAAAGTACTTTGTTCAAGAAATAAAAGCATTTGACTTTCAGTCAAAACATGAAGGAAGCATGTGTTTGTAAGAAAGAATATTAATAGGTGCTAAAATATTTCTAAAACTATAAGTAAATGACAAACTTATGATTGTTATGATGTACTTGTGTTAAATTCATTTTAGTTTAGGTGCTTAATTCTAGGTATGGAATATGAATTGCACCGTATAAATGAGGTTAGGATTATCCAAAAATGATATACATAGAAACTATAATAAATGTTCAAAATGGAGAATGTAAGATTGATTTCGTATGCATTGGCAATATAGATTATCATACATGTCTTTTTGCCTACAATATCGCATTTCTCTTATGTATTGATACATAAGGCATGTATCAAATCCGAGTAAAGATCACTAAATCGCAATGTAGAGCATTCTCAAGTATTTATGAAATACTATAAAATTGTTTACAAAAAAAACGACTCTAGGAGTGTGCAAACTCGAACTTCATAAAAATTACCGAGTATAATATGTCAATCCTAAATTCATATTCAATCTTGAGTTAAGCATTTTGGAGTTAGAATTGAGTCAAACAATAAGTAGCGGTCGATTCAACCATAAGTTTGGTACATCGCCTTGAATAGCATTATAATAAAGGTAGTATAAATAAATGCACAAATTTATAATTGAGGTGGAATTATTGCAAATGTTGAGAAGCTCATGTCATTTTTATATGCTAACAATGCTATGATACATCGCGAATGAAGCTAGAGCTTACTAGGAATTGAGAAACATACTACAAAAAATTCTACATGCTATAGGCGATTTATCAGAATTGGAGAGAGATGATTAACACAGTAGATAATTAAAATAATATAGCGTACCCATTCACTATGGGATTGGCTCGATCAGTTTTTGAGAAAATCGATCGAAGGAGAAGGAATGATTCCATAGTTGACTCCATGTTCAAGTACGAGATTGATAGAGTTAGGGGTATGATGTAGAGTTAATTACGTAATTTGTGATATATCTAATTAAATAAACAATCTTGTTCAAAATAAACAATGTTTTATTTATATTACATATACTTATTATATTGTGATACACTTAAATAAGTAATTAATTTAAGTGTAGCAAATAGAAAATTCTTTATTGATATGTTATGTGATAGTAATTACAATGTGTTGTAATCATGAGAAATTTATTACACTGAAAATAACATATTATTTTAAATATTCTCAGTCAAGATGTTTCGAGGCGGCCTGTCGATACATCGGTTAAGACTTGAGTGTGTAAAGCTCTCTAAATATTGGGTAGTCTATTACTCATAATTGTAAAAGGCACCAAGAGGTTCTGTACTAATAGTTATTGGATAACCATTGAATGACTCGCTCGAGAGTTTTCTATTGGTTAATATAATTAAGGTCAAACATAGAATCTCAAAATTATGGTGTTGCACAACTCGCTTAACTTAAGATTATTATTGAACTTCAATATGGGCACTTCACTCTGATTATACTTAAATTATGGCATGACATCTATTAAACAACTATATTTGGGTTTGAGTTAATGCAATAGAAGTGAAACACTATTCAATAGAGAATTCATTTCCTCTGTTGTACGTGATTAGTACCAAGGTTAGCTATAATCAACTCAAAGTCAAAGTCTCTGGTCAGAGCAGTACCACAAATAAATGTTATTATTGAACCAAGGATTCTATTTTTGGACTAATCAGAATAAGTGCAGACGAAGTTGGAATTTCGACCAAAACCAAATTCCATATGTTTAATGTGATATAGTGTTAACAAAGAAAAGTGGTGTAAACAATCGTTACTACCAGTACCGCTCATAATAAGTAAAACTAGATTTTATTGAGAAATGTGTAAGCGATAAATACAGCCAAAAAGTCACACCACTAGCTAATGTGACATGTGAACAATAATATTCGAATTGTTTGATGTTAATCATCGACTGGGTTTACAATTTTGAGTCATACAACCGTAATATTGAATCTTTCAAAAAATCAAACGATTTAATTAATTTATAATCATTGCAAACTAATTAAATTAACCAATATTTATGAAATATTAATTATAACCAATATTTATGAAATATTAATTATTTAAATTTTATTTAATTTGTTTGGATACCATATATTTCATAAAGTGTGTATATAAAAGTTATAAACGTGCGTATCGATATATAATATCGATATACCATTCAAATTAGATTTAAATAGATTAATTGCTAAGTGGTTTTAGTATCTTTTTGAGGTCCACATATATATTTATGGCTAGTCATGCATGATGAGGAGCAAAGAGGTTTCAAATGTGATTTGAAAATCCAAAGTAGCAATTCAAGGAAGGAAATAAATCTCCATCCTTTAATCATCCTTATGAATATGAAGAGGGAGAGAAGATTTGATAAGATTAAATGACGAATTAATTAGGGTTAGAGCCTTTCTTTGGTTCAGTGGGTAAGAGTTATAATAAGAAAGGCCTCCTTAGAAAAAATGTAGTAATAATAACAACTTGATACCCGATCAAGTATAAACATTGGGCGACCTTAGATTCAAGGCGCACTTTGCTTATTGTCACTTTTGATTTGATGAGGTCAATAAAGATTCCTTAAGCAAAAGCATACCTTGTACCCAGGTGGTGTACACCCTGGATCATATGTCAAGGGGAATGCCTAACTACAGACGTTAGAAGAAGCCGTTACTAATGCTATTAGCACAAGAAGTTAGTATAAAGGCCTAAATCACTAGTAAGGGGTCTAAATCACTAGTAAAGGGCGAAAGAGTTAAAAGCCTAAATAACTAGTAAGGGAGTTAAATCACTATTACGGGGTCAAAATCACTAGTATAGGGCGAAAGAGTTAAAAGCCTAAATAACTAGTAAGGAGCTAACTTAGGTCACTACCTACGACGGTAGTAAGGGAAAAGCCTAAAATACCTACCTATAATGGTAGTAAGTAGCGAAAAGGAATCAGTTAGAGCCTATATAATTATAAAGAGGAAAAGAAGTGACAAGGAATCGATTAGAACCTAAATCCTTACTAAGAGGGTAAGAAGAGGCAAAGGGAATTAATCGGAGCCTAAATCCTTACCAAGAAGGTAAGAAGAGGCAAAAGGAATCAATTAGAGCCTAAATCCATATCAAGAGGGTAAGAAGAGGCAAAGCGAATGAATCAGAGCCTAAATCCTTCCCAAAAGAGTAAGAAGGGACAAAAGGAATCAACCAAAGCCTGAATCTTTACGGAAAAGGCATCGGGGCAACTTTATATAAAGGAGTCATTATAATTGCCCATCAGGGGGCATAAATCCCTAACTAAATATGTTCAAAGAAGCCATTATCGACACAACTGGAATAAGAAGTCTGCATGAAATAAAATCCTAGGCTCAAATTCCTGGTGACTGGTTAAGTAGACCATTATAAAAGAAGTAAACCCTAGGGTGACCATGCACTTTAGAAAAGACTTTCAAACCACTACGAATTCTAATCCAGATGACATCCAAAAGAGGTACGGATAACTAGCTAACGAAGAAAGCCTAAGATGTATTCTATGGTAAATCAAATGGATATGTGTTTAAAGTAGGATGAACTAACCTAGCGGTATGGTTAGAACATCAAATTCTCAAGGGAACATTAACCGGAATCCGAATAAATATCCATTTGAAAAGAAAGTATAACAAAAATGGGACATCAACGAAATTAAAAGTTCCAACCAATTGAAGAGGGAATGTGAAAAATGATCTCGTAAAGGCCCCGTCAAATTCAGGTAAAATTTCAAACTTCAAAAGATACTAAGAAAGCTTTCCTCTTTTAAAATCATTTCCAAGATTATTTTTCGAAAATCCGAAAGCTGGTTTATTTTACCAATTCATGTATGATAAATTTTTATAAAATTCCCAATTGGGAGTTTTTTATTTAAGGAAGCTATAATACTACTTATGATTTATAAGATATTTGGTTTGGAGTACAACTTCTACAAATTTAGGAAGTATTTCCTCTTCTAAAGATGTTTCTGACAAATTAGTTTCCTAATAAAATTTTAAAAGCCTTTTCCAATTATTACTCTTCAAAGGTTTCAAATAAGAGTTTTCAATAAAGAATTTCCAATTTTCATAAGAAGAGAGAAAGGAGGGTTGTAAAAGAAAAGTTTTAAAAACGGAAGGATAAAAAAGGTTAAAAGCAAGAAATGATTTAAGTAGTGAGGAGATCAAGGAGAAAATTAGGTCATAGAAGTAAAAGTTATCATGAAGAAATGGCCACCACAAAAATGGAAATATTCGTAACATATCGAAGAGACAAAGATATCAAATGTTTATAACAGGTGGTTATCTAGCACTTAAGATAAGGGCTATTGTCAGTACCAGGAGCTATTGGCAATGCATCAGAAATGCAGAAGACATGGTCCATCGATTCACTGATTTACAAGTGGATAGAAACAAATCAAGTGTGTTCCATAAGAAACTTAGGAAAAAGGGGCTCCGTAACAAGAGTAAACATTAGAGAAATACAAGGTGAAAAAAATATTTGGTTTTACACTGAAGTGTAAAAGACTTTTAATACATGGAGGGGGAAATGTTATCCACATATTTCCTACTACTATGCTAGAAGAGTAATCAAAGGAAAAAGAAGAAAGGATATAGAAGCATTGAAAGATAGATACCAAGCCTACATGACAATAAAGATGGCGAGCTTGTAAGTGCTTTGAGGATGTCGAAATTATAGACAAAGAGAGCTGTCAAGCATAAATTCAGGAACCCGTACTAACCATATATGAATAATGGTATCGAGCATTTAAGGGAAAGTATCATGATCCTAAGAAGCTACAAGCTTGTAATATAAGGTGCGTTGAGCATATAAATAATGAAGGTAATGAAGCTACCAATAAAAGACATGTCGAGAATGGAGATGTCGATCTTGTATTCGAAGGAAGTATCGAGCCAACAATAACAGGGGTTATCGAGCATCTAAAGAAGAGGATGATATCGAGCCTCTACAACTATAATGTTTGTCTAGCATCTAAGGAAGAGGATAATATAAAGTATCTACAAGAAATTATTGTCAAGTTCACAAAAAAGATACCAAACATCTAACATTAAAAAACATTATCCAGTTACTAGGAGATGCCGAGCCTCGATATCTACAGAGGATGCTAAGCATATAAAAAAGGCGAAGTCAAACCTTTACGATAATTGGGACATCAAGCATCTAAACAGAGCATGAAGAGAAATCGAACCTCTGTAGGACAGTGGACCTCAAAGGAACATCAAGCATTCATAAATAAAATGTGATGTCGAGCCTTAACAATGAAAAGCATATCGAGCATCTAATACCTAAAAGGTGTCAAGTTTTGAGAGACGATGAGAGTGTTGAATTTATACAACCTAAGGTGCCATAAAATATGTAATAAAGGGTGCATGCCATGCCAACAAGGCATGAAGACAAGATGATAAGTTTTTACAACATTAATTGTTGTAAAGTAGCTTTAAGCAAATAACAGTATTGAATTTCTACGAAAGAAAGGGATGTTATGTATCGGAAAGATGTAACAACCCTGGTCGAGATTACTTGGAATTACACTTAAAAATATTAATTTTTATTTATCTTAATTAATTTTAAGATAAAATTGAGAATTTTATTAGTTATAATTTCCAAATTAAAAAGAATCTGGAATTAAATAAATTGGAAATTCAAGGAATATCCTTTTGGTGAACTTGATTCTTATATTTGATAATATAATAATTATTCTGTGAAAATGTGACAATTAATTATATAAAAATAATTTATAATGTAAAAATGTGAGTTATAATGTTTTATTCCCTTATTTATTATAAGTGAAGATTTATGATAAAATATTTTTCATTTCAAATTATTGTAATAAGTATTGTAGGTTTAATAAAATAATTAATATTGAGATTTCATGTTTAAAATAAGATATTTTTTTTTTACAATTAATAGTTTATTTTTATTAAAAGTAATGAGGATGACAATTTGAAAGGTTATTTTAATTTATAAAATATCTCAAAAATAATAGAAATGAAAATTATTAATTGTGATTATTTTGATAAATTTAGAGAAATCAAAATATGTTAATGTTGGCATCAAAATTGGTCACTAACACCCTTGAATAGAATTATGTATAGAGATTAATGAAGAAAATAAATTAAAACAGAGGAATATCACAGTAGAATGCAAAAACAACGGCAGAAACAAGAACATCAGATTTATATGGTTCGGCGTAACTTCCTACATTCACTTTGAATGTAATCTTTATTGCTTCTTCAAACAATTGAATGCAGATACATTCATAAACAAACGGTTTGAATAAAAGTTTGAGTAAGAAAAGGTTGAGTGCAGAAAATGACAGTCTCCATGGAGTTCTTGAAAAAAGGTCCCCTCAAATGTGACCCTTGCCCCTCTATTTATAGACGAAGATAGGTCGGTTCCCCTGTGCAGGCCCATGTTCACTTTGACCCAAAAGATATTTTAAGGATAAACCCAATGGTTTAGAAAGGGGAACTTTAAATGGTTTCGAAACTATGCTTCTAAGAGTTAATAAGTATTACTTTAATGCATTTGAAAGGTTTCAAAAGAGAGGCTTTAAAATGTTTCGAAAGGCAAGGGCCTAGTGTTTTGAAAAGAAGATTTTAATGCTTTCAAAAGGAAGTTTCCAATGGTTTCGAAAGTAGAGGTTTAAATATTTCGAGTGCATTAGTTTTCAAAACAAATAACCCAATCTCATTTAAAAAGAAAAACCCATGGCTAAAATAAAGGAGTTTTGAAATGATTTAAAGAATGAATTTTTGAAGAAGCTTTCCTTAATAAGATAATAGTTAAAGGGTTAACCATGTTTTATATGCAAATGATTTCAGGGATATTAAACCACAAGTGTTGTTATTATAATGTTATTATGTTGCTTCTTCTAACATATGTTTTCACATCACAATGAACCCATAACTGCATTTTGGGGAGAAAGGGCAGAATAACCAGCTAGGTTATCCCAGTAGTGAATATAAATTGAATTATCTCCTGAATGAGTATAATTGCATCCAAGAGGTCAGATAGACCAGAATATAGGATGCCTAAATTGTGAAGTTGTTTGCACCAAAATTGGTCACAAACACCCAAAATCGTGAAAGCACCCGTTTACGTACTCAAATCAATAATGATTAACACAGAACTCAGCAACAATCAATATATAATTCAGCTCTAATCAACAAATCACAGTAATTCACGAACAACAATCACAAACACAGGATTTATAGTGGTTCGGCGTTCGCGCCTACGTCCACTTTGAAGGTTTTCTCTTTATTGCTTTGCTTGATCAAATCGATTACAATGGATTACAGCTGACAATTGCTTTGAAATCTGAATACAACAGCGATTCTGATAGTCAAACTTGAATCCGGCAGAGTCTTGGCGTTCAATGGCGGAAAGATCCCCTTTTCTGAAGGCTTCAGGGTGCTATTTATAGGCGTTGGAGGCCCAGATCTTGCTGAAACTTCGTGAGACTCCTCCTGGCGCGTGAGTGGGCCCACGCGACCGATCCCACCAAGTTTCGTCTCGATCTGACATCGGTTCGAAGTGATTTCGAACCCATCAAGAAATGGTCCAATCGAGCTGAAACTTGGCAGGAACAATCTTTACCTCATATGGAAACTACTGTGAAAATTTGGTTGCATTTGGATCTATGGTCAAGGAGATATGCTCGGTTCGAAATTGGCCTTCTCGGTTGGCTGGGTCGTTCGAACCCATGATTTCGAACCCTTCGTTTCGAATCCATCAGTGCACGTGGGCTTGCAGTGACGTGGCGCGCAATATTCGAATCGATCCTAACTTATCTCCGAATGGACCGCTTCGACTCCGTGAACTACGGCGAACACGTCATCTAAACCAATTGACTCGGTGGATTCGAAATAGGAAGTATTCCTGGTTTCGAACGTGACTGATTCGAATCCAGGAATCTTCATGGGTTCGAACTTGATCGGTTCGAACTAGATCACTCGATGGGTTCGAAGTGAGGATGTGAGGCCGAGTGAAGTCATGGATTCGAAGGTAGGCTACTGTGGTGGGTTCGAAGGTAATGTAGTCGAAGGCGATGGAGTCGAGGCAGGCACTAGCCGATGGGTTCGAACGTCGCCTGGGTTCGAAGGAAGGCTTCAGGACGGTTTCGAACCAGATGGGTTCGAAGCGGATGGTTTCGAGGCTGGGTACTAGCTGATGGTTTCGAACACCATGGGTTCGAAGGCAAGGGCACGGATGGTTTCGAATAGGATGGGTTCGAACTTCATGGTTTCGAACCAGACAACGAATACTTCTCTTCACACTGAACCCATCATATCTTAAGCATACGAACTCGGATTGACTTGAAACTTGAAATGATGGCTCCTACAACCTTTTTTGTCGTGTCCTATCAATCGTGGCCTGATCCGGACTCGGGCAAAATTCATCGATATCCATAGCTAAGTGATGTATAACCAATCTCTAAGATGAACTGTTTCCCGTTTTCGACCAATCTTTTGGTATCACGGCTTTGCCAAAAAGCGGGATAACACTTTGCCCCCAAAACATGCCTTGCTGTAGGAAGGTGTGTTTTGTAATGCCTTGAGTTGGATGTTCGTATTCGATCATCAACCTGCAAAGAACTCAATAGTTTCATATGTCCTCACATGACGATCGTTCGGGATCGAGCCATTCGGGATGAAGTGCGGCCGTTCATGGTCAAGCGCTCAACTTCAAATGACGATCGTTCGTGATCGAGTCATTCGAGGGGAAGTGCGACCGTGCGCGGTCGAGCGTATAAATTCATGCTTCGATCGTTCGGGATCGTATGCTGCTTGAGGTGAATCGGGACCGTTCGCGGTCCGTGCCGTTCGTGGCATGAGATGGAATAGGACCGTTCGCGGTCGATGCCGTTCGCGGCGAATGATGAGATGGGACCGTTCGCGGTCGACTGCCGTTCGTGGCAAATGATGATCGTTCGCGACCAAGCGCCGTTCAAGGCGAATGGTGACCGTTCGAGGTCGGATGTCGGACCTCAAGTGACAACCGTTCGCGATCGAGCCATTGAGGTAAGGCGGGTTATGACTGTTCGAAGTCGGGTGCCGTTCGAGGCGGATTGTGTGTGTGCCCGGGAGGGCTTGATGTTATCGATGCCAGGGTCACGTTCGGGTGAGTTCCTGGATCGTTTGCATGGGCGGTCCATCGCCGTCTCAGTGCATACCTAGGGATCGTTCGCGACCCCATACATGTGTGCGTAGCTTAGTCATTCCAGAGTCATCAAAATCAAATAATTATTAAACAGATGAGTTCCAAAAACAATGTCCAAATAAACAAAGTCCAAACGTTCAAATCAAAATGAAACGAAAGTAAAGCATGGATGTCAAAGTGTAAGTTCCCACTACGAAACGGTCGATGATCACTCAGAGCACGCCTGGAGATCGTTCGCGATCTCGCGCATGTGTAAATGATTTAATTGCGGTAGTGGAAGCTTACGACTTGTTCATCGTTATCTTACTCAATTGATAACCATACGGTGCCTTGATTCGGGGTCGCCCCTAGCTGATGTGGACGGTGGTCGTTCTGGTTCCGCCACAGGAGCTCGTCTCCTTACATACTGAAGGAGCATACCGTTCCTGATATGCCCTTCCACCTCATCCTTCAGGTGCCTACAATCGTTAGTGTTATGACCATTTAATTCATGGAATACACAGAACTTATCTGATTTCCTTTCGTCAGAAGTAGGATCCCTTCGCATCGGCCTACGGTACGGAATCTGTTCTTTGGTATCCTGATAAATTCGTTCCAGGCTCTCGTTCAACTCAGTGTAGGTGGTGAATCGCGGCTCCCTTCGTTGCCGCTTCGATCTGTCTCTGTCATTCTCAATCCTTCTTTTACCTCTATCCTTGTCCGAATCCTTTTTAAGAGGCTTTTCGTCTCTAAATGCAAAAATTTCTATCCCATCTCTTTCTTCTCTCTCGGCATTCGCATCTTCTAATCATAAAAACTTTTCTGCTTCATGATAGAATTCCTCCAGATCTGTGGGTGGATCTTTAGTCAATGAATTTTTGAACTCTGTGCCGTCAGCTATTCCGGACACAGCTGCCATTACCACCATGGATGGATCCGCTCTATCCACTGAAGCTACTGCTGCATTAAATCGTGCTAGATAACTTCTCAAGGTCTCTCCGGCCTTCTGCTTTAGGGTTGCCAGAGTCATCACGTTCTTGGGTCTTGTAATGTGAACCCTGAATTGCCTCATAAATCTCTCTACTAAACCATTCCAAGTCCCGATGGATCCGTTCTCCAACTGTCTAAACCATAGCGCAGCGATATCTGTCAAGTATAATGGAAAACACCGGGCCATAACCTCCTCCGATGCCCCCAGTACTTCCATATGACTCATATATTTTGTCAGGTGGACCGTGGGGTCCGTTCTCCCGTCATACATATCCAATGATGGTAGTTTGAAATCAGGCGGGTTCCTAGCTTGCCTGATTGCTGAAGTAAAAGGGCTTCTATTAACATCTTCCAAATCTTTGTTCACCATACCGCCTCTCAAAGCTCTCCTAACTATCTCTGCTAATCGGTCATTGTCTCCGAGATGTAATCCTTGTTCACTACTTCCAACCTGCCCCCCGAGTTCACGAGGTAACTCCGGGATCTGCCCCCTTGACTGAGCGTTTGCATCTCTACTACTACCGGGTTGCGCAGATGCTCCCCTTTCTCTCTCCGAAACTGGATCAACGTTCTCCAAGGGTGTGCCCCCTAATCCAAGTGCTACTCCGGATGGTCCTGCTCCGTTCTGGACTCCATTGGCTTCCCTATTCTGTGCTCCGAGCTGTCCTATCTGTTGGAGTAAACTCTGAATCATGTCCTCTTGCCTCTTCATCATAGTTTCCATCTCATCCCTAGTGATGTATATCGATGGTTGATTCGCTCCTGAGGAAGCCTCTTGGCTTCCTTGTGGTTCGCTTCTCTCAGGCCTTGGCCTCCTACTTGATTGTCTTGCCATAATTCCTAAATCTGAACTCCTGGATTTCCAAATTCAACTTCTTCCTGAATTAGCTTCTCAGTGAAAGCACCAAAATGTTTGCACCAAAATTGGTCACAAACACCCAAAATCGTGAAAGCACCCGTTTACGTACTCAAATCAATAATGATTAACACAGAACTCAGCAACAATCAATATATAATTCAGCTCTAATCAACAAATCACAGTAATTCACGAACAACAATCACAAACACAGGATTTATAGTGGTTCGGCGTTCGCGCCTACGTCCACTTTGAAGGTTTTCTCTTTATTGCTTTGCTTGATCAAATCGATTACAATGGATTACAGCTGACAATTGCTTTGAAATCTGAATACAACATCGATTCTGATAGTCAAACTTGAATCCGGCAGAGTCTTGGCGTTCAATGGCGGAAAGATCCCCTTTTCTGAAGGCTTCAGGGTGCTATTTATAGGCGTTGGAGGCCCAGATCTTGCTGAAACTTCGTGAGACTCCTCCTGGCGCGTGAGTGGGCCCACGCGACCGATCCCACCAAGTTTCGTCTCGATCTGACATCGGTTCGAAGTGATTTCGAACCCATCAAGAAATGGTCCAATCGAGCTGAAACTTGGCAGGAACAATCTTTACCTCATATGGAAACTACTGTGAAAATTTGGTTGCATTTGGATCTATGGTCAAGGAGATATGCTCGGTTCGAAATTGGCCTTCTCGGTTGGCTGGGTCGTTCGAACCCATGATTTCGAACCCTTCGTTTCGAATCCATCAGTGCACGTGGGCTTGCAGTGACGTGGCGCGCAATATTCGAATCGATCCTAACTTATCTCCGAATGGACCGCTTCGACTCCGTGAACTACGGCGAACACGTCATCTAAACCAATTGACTCGGTGGATTCGAAATAGGAAGTATTCCTGGTTTCGAACGTGACTGATTCGAATCCAGGAATCTTCATGGGTTCGAACTTGATCGGTTCGAACTAGATCACTCGATGGGTTCGAAGTGAGGATGTGAGGCCGAGTGAAGTCATGGATTCGAAGGTAGGCTACTGTGGTGGGTTCGAAGGTAATGTAGTCGAAGGCGATGGAGTCGAGGCAGGCACTAGCCGATGGGTTCGAACGTCGCCTGGGTTCGAAGGAAGGCTTCAGGACGGTTTCGAACCAGATGGGTTCGAAGCGGATGGTTTCGAGGCTGGGTACTAGCTGATGGTTTCGAACACCATGGGTTCGAAGGCAAGGGCACGGATGGTTTCGAATAGGATGGGTTCGAACTTCATGGTTTCGAACCAGACAACGAATACTTCTCTTCACACTGAACCCTTCATATCTTAAGCATACGAACTCGGATTGACTTGAAACTTGAAATGATGGCTCCTACAACCTTTTTTGTCGTGTCCTATCAATCGTGGCCTGATCCGGACTCGGGCAAAATTCATCGATATCCATAGCTAAGTGATGTATAACCAATCTCTAAGATGAACTGTTTCCCATTTTCGACCAATCTTTTGGTATCACGGCTTTGCCAAAAAGCGGGATAACAGAAGTTATTAGATAGACAGGTTCATAGTAAACCCATGAAAACTACGTTTAGAAAAAGTTATTGGCAGGTGCCAATAGGTTCATAGTAAATCCATGAAAATTATGATTAGAAAGAGTTATTGACAGGGGCTAATAGGTTTATAGTGAACCTATGAAACCTATATCTGAATTAAGTTATTGACAGAAGTCAATAGGTTCCTAGTCAACCCATGAAAACTAGGATAAGAGGAAAGTTATTGGAGATACCAATAGGTTCAGGGAGAACCCATGAAACAGTAAAGTTATTGGCAAGGGCCAATGGGTTCTTAGTGATCCCATGAAAACTGTGAAACTGGATAGGGAGTCCATAAATATTAAATAGGTTATTAGTCAGCCCATGAAAACTAATACGTTAATAGTAATCCTAGAAATTATCAATGAGACAGTTAGTCAAAATGAAAGGGGATGGGAAATCTAGAATTGATTTACTTGTTTGCGTTTCATCATATTATTTTGAACAACTAGTTTTAACAATTGTGGATGCATGAGCACAGTATATGGTTTTATAAAGTTTTAGGATACTAGTGAGGGGAAAACCCGCTCTGCTAAGCGGCATAGTCTCACTAGATATCAAAATGGTTTGAGATGATAGGTTATTATTCATACCAGGCTTTATGCCTGACTCAAAGTTTATGTTTTTCCCTTAAAGTCTTAGGTGCTCAATTAATTTTTAAGTAGTTTGAGAGTTGAGGTTATAATGTACCTTTTTAGATGAATAATCTTACGGAGACGCGCAGGAGGCATGGTGGCTATTTAGAGTTCTTTTCTATTTTGATTTCGTCGTGTGTTGTTGTAAAGGCAAAGTTGTTAATTGCCTAGTTATATACCCTGATCATTTTAGAGGGCATCCTTATATGTCGCTCTTGGCGTATATTGTAATAATTATATTTTCTCTAAACATAGTTCTCGTACTGGGATTATGTAATGAATTTGAAATTCTTTAAAATGGAATGAGAAAGTTTTTTGTTGATTTTTCTTGAATTTTTTCTGTATCCATATGTTTCTATTATATTAATGTATCTACATTACCATATTTGGTCGTCATGGGTTAATAACTATGGATGATTGCAACATCCATAGCCGTTAGTTTTGGGCCTCCAAGTAGGGGATGTTACAAGTTGGTATCACAGCATAGGTTTATGAAACTTAAAATAAATTTAAACCTAAAAGATTTTCAAACATAATCCAATTAATCAGAAAATAAGATCGGGGTTTATGATAACGCTATAGTAACGTACTCGTATTTGGTATGTGTATATATATATATATATATATATTATATAAGTACGTATTCCCCTCTCTCTCTTAGACCGTTCTTCTGTATCTTACTAGGGCTTGTATGCAGATTTATGAGAAAGAAGATATGGAGGTAAGAAACCAAAGAGGAAATCTTGGTGGAAGAAGCACCACAACCAATGAAAATGTTAGACCCACCAGGAGGAACCCGGGTCGACATGCTAATGCTAACCAAAGTGCAGATACCAGTGTGGGTGTTGGAAATCCACCAGTAGATATGGGGGCGATGTATCAGTTCTATGTTAATATGATGCAAGCAGGAGCTGCGGTCGGAGTTGCTGGGAATGTTGGAGGAGCTAATCCTGTGGCTCCTGTTGGGAATAATTATGCTAAGCTGAGCAGAGATTACACCATTCTAGGTAGGAAGCCGTTCATAGGACCGGAGGATGCCAAAGAAATGGAGAATTGGTGGTTGCATTGCAAGAGAATCTTTGTTAGTTTGGATTTGGATGATGAGCAGAAGAGAAGGCTGACATTTAGGCAGTTGCAAGAGGCAGCACTTCATTGGTGGAATAGTGTTACAAATGGGTTCCGAAGGAGGAATTGACTTGGAAGATTTTAGAAGGAGATTTGAACAGAGGTTTTTATCTAAAGTTGCTAAGTCGGCGTTGATGAGAAAGTTTATGGATTTGGTGCAGGAAGACATGTCGGTAATTGAGTATGATATTAAGTTTGATGAGTTGTCCCGGTATGGGTATGCTACTTAGACACCGTCATCAGGAGAAATGATAGATTGATTCGGGGATTGAGATTACTAGGGCAACCTTTCCATATCTCTATGATCCTTGTAATGTAGTTGTGGAGATGGCAATCCGCCATGAGGAGATGCTTGCTTTTTGTGCTAGACAAAAGCCAGCTGAAATCCAGGGTTCTCAAGGGAAGAAAAGGAAGTTCTTAAAAAAGAAGGGAGCCTAGAAGAGAGATGTTTCCAACAAGGAAAAAGCTAATTTAGTTTGTTTCAAGTTTGACAAGAATGGTCATTATGCTCATGAGTGCTGGCGAGGCAAGGGAAAGAAGGCCGTAGATAAAAAAGATGTGAAATTCTTCAACTGTGATCAAGTAGGGCATTATAATAATCAATGTACAAAACCAGTCAGGGCCGACAAGGGAAAGGTTTTTGTTGTTGGACCATTTTCTACTAGGCCAACTGCAGCTGTTAAAGGGAAGACTGTGATGGATGGTACGTTTTTGATTCAGAGTATACCAGTTAGGATACTATTTGATACTAGTGCATCACATTCATTTATATCTTAGAATTTGGTTGATAGGTTATGCTTAGAACCCACTTACCTTGTTACTTCCTTAGGGTTGCAATTCCAATAGGAGGGTATGCAACTCTAGGGATGAGATGTGACTAGTTAAAACTAGAGTTTTAGGTCATAAGTTTGCATGCAGTCTGTATGTTTTTGATTTCATAGATTTTAAAATCATTTTGGGTATGGATTGGTTGAGTAAGTATGAGGCTATGATATTTTGCCAAGATGGGGAGATATCACTAAGACACCCTAGTAGTCATAACCGAATCATATTCTCAGTGGAGAATTCTAACCGGAGTAGTTGTGGTTTGTTAAGTGCTTTGGAAGTGGAAGAAGAGTTAAATCAGGTTCGTTTAGCAAGAGAGTTTGTAGATGTCTTTGACCCGGATATAGGATTACCATTAAAACAAGCTGTTGAGTTTCGAATAGATCTTGTGCCAGGAGCTAAACCTGTTACTAGACCACCTAGCAGGATGACACCGATAGAGGTGAAGGAATTAAAGGTGCAGCTAGTGGATCTAGAAGGATGGGATTTTATTAGCCCAAGAAGTTCTGCTAAGCGGCATGGTCTCACTAGATATCTAAATGGTTTGAGATGATAGATTATTATTCATACCAGGCTTTATGTTTGACTCGAAGTTTATGTTTTCCCCTTAAACTCTCGGGTGCTTAATTGATTTTGAGTAGTTTGAGAATTGAGGTTTTCAGGTACCTCTTTAGACGAATAAGCTTCCGTGGACGTGCAAGAGGCATGATAGCTATTTAGAGTTCTTTTCTACTTTGGTTTAGTTATGTGTTGTTGTAAAGGCAAATATGTTAATTGCCTAGTTATATACTCTGATCATCCAAGAGGGCATCTCCATATGTCGCTCTTGGCGTATGTTGTAATAATTATATTTTCTCTGAACATGGTTCTTATACTGGGATTATGTAATGAATTTGAAATGCTTTCAAATGGAATGAGAAAGTTGTTTTTTAAATTTTAATTTTTTTTCCATATCCATGTGTTTCTGTTATATTTTGATGTATCTAACATTACCGTATTTGGTCGCCGAGGATTAATAACTATGGATGGTTGCAGCATTCATAGTCATTAGTTTTAGGCCTCCAAGTAGAGGTTGTTACAATTGCCAGTCTTGTAAATAGAAGGTTTACCGAGCATATAGATAATGAATATAATGAAGCTACCAATAAAAGACATATCGAGCATGGAGATGCCAAACTTGTATCTGAAGGAAGTATCGAGCCATTACAACAACAGGGTTTGTCGAGCATCTAAAGTAGAGGATGAAATCGAGCCTCTACAACCACAAGGGGTTTCGAGCATCTAAGGCAGATGGTAATATCGAGTCTCTAAGGCAATTATTGTCATGTTTAAACGATACCAAACATCTAAAACTAAGGAATGATATCGTGTTTCTAGTAAATGCCGAGCCTCGACATCCATAGAGGATGCCGTGCATCTAAAAACAGAAGGCAAATTCAAACCTTTATGATAATTGGGACATCAAGCGTCTAAATGAAGCATGAAGAGGTATCGAACCTCTATAGGACGGTGACCCTCAAAGGAACGTCAAGCATTCGCAAATAAAATGTGATGACGAGTCTTAACAATGACAATTCATATCGAACACCTAATACCCAAAAGGAGTCAAGTTTTGAGAGAGGATAGGAATGTTGAATTTATACAACATAAAGTGTCATTAAATGTGCAACAAAGGGAGGATGTCATGCCAATAAGGCATGAAGACAAGATGACGAGTCTTTACAACATTAATTATTGTAAAGCAGCTCTAAGAAGATAACAATATCGAATTTCTACAAAAGAAAGGGATGCCAAGTATCGGCAAGATGTCGAAATGTTAGCAAGCAATGCAAGAAGGATGTCGAATATCAATAATACAAGATAATATCGAGTGATTAACAAGATGAAAACATGGCAGCAATCCCACATGCCGCCACCTCTATAAATAGACCCCCTCCACCACTTGGAAGAGGTGAATTATTTTTTTCCTTACTTCTCAAATTACAAGTTGTAAACCCTAAATTAATTTCGGGATTTCTTGATACAATTCTAACCGTTTGCATATATGGCTTAGAGTACAAATATTGCTTAGCACAATTCCCTCAAATGTGTACCTTGGTCTATTATTGAATAAAGGACTTGGACATTTGGCATCACATAAACATTGATCCTTTATACTTGCATATTAACTATTTATGACAATGTACATATGTGACTTTATATTTAGTTTTGAACTTGGACTTGCATTCCATCAACTTGCCTAAGGCTATTTAAGCCCTTGTTTGAACTAAAGTTTACTAAGCATATCGACTATCATGACCATAGATACATGAACATAAGGATTTGCCTAAGAACATGTGACTTGACTCTTAAAAAATTTGTGAATCTATTATATTCAAGGTATATTATGAAGTTCCCTCAAATATATTTTCTTATACAACATCTTGGGTGCTAAATCAATTTTTGGTTTAACAAAAGGTATATGTAAAAAGTATATAAGTTCATTGCGGTGTAAATCCCAACATCTGCATATGCTCACATTAACTATGTACACTTTTTATCTGTAGCATGTGTGATTTATATAAACAAGTGTATTTGATACACTTATAAAACAAAAAAAATGAATAAAATAAAATAAATATTTTATTTAAAATATTTTAGATTAGATATAAAAATCTATAAAACAAAAAAAAAGAATAAAATAAAATAAATATTTTATTTAAAATATTTTAGATTGGATATAAAAATCACTTTAGGCTATACAGGCCCAACAGATCCAAAATATGAATCTTTTTTGAAATCTACCTATTTCATCCACTTTAGATTGGCCCAGTTTCTTCAAACTATAGGTGCCAGATTCGAGGTTACAACTTTGATAACCTCGGCCATCTTGGCACCAGTGCTCTATCCCGTCGGAGGGACGACAACATCATAAAAAAATGACTTAGGACCATGGTGTGGGTGGTTGCACCAACTGTTCATTAATTCTTTTGGCACAAAAGGGAGTGTTGATTAGCTCATTCATCCTCATGGATCGGAACTATCAATGCCAGATCCAATATTATAATATGTATAATCATGCCCATCCTGACACTAATGCCCCACCCTATTATTATGGTGGGCAGCATCACTGGCGAACGATTCAAGATCCAAATATGGGTGGTCGCGCCGTTAATTCGTCGATGCCTCCAGCACGGAAGAGAGTGTTGATTGGCTCACACACCCTTATGAAGTAATACACCATGGATGTAGAAATCAGAATCGTAGCGTAGATGGTCGCACCATCCTTGCGATGTTGCCTAAACACGATGGTAGTATTGTCCGGCTTGCATATCCTCATAGGCCATTTTGGGCATTTCCCAATTGCATGGGAGAGTCTCTTATGGCTCATCCTTTTCGGATAGCCTTGATAGGGGCGTCCCCGATTAGAAAGAGAGTGTTGTGTAGATCGTCCTTATCGGACAACTTTGCTACTAATACTTGTGCAATTAATCCCTGAGCATACTTTGTTCATTCCATACAAAGATTTTTCATTACATAAAGTACTTTGCTTTATACTTGTTGCTATTTTATACATAGTACGCTCTAAGTTGCTCCAAATTTCAACTTCTAGGCATGTAGGTGACATTTGGATTAGAGAGGCAGTAAGCATCGTTGGCATGTGCAGTGCTGATTACATACAGGCTTTCCCAATTCGATCCTAATTCTCCTTCGGTTGGGTTTTGTTTTTTTGTGAAGATCCAACACAGAGCTAAGTCCATGAAGATTAATAAGTAGAGCTTCAACTTTGAGTTTTACTACTTGGCTATTGTATGCGTCAGTGGGGAGCTCCATCTCAGCTCTTTTTTCTTCCAAGGCGTCGAGCCCCACCTTGATAATTCTATATTTTTCTCAGCATCGTGGGTCGAGTACCGAGGAGATGGGATGCCAATTTTGAAGGGTGATGTGGCTCCATAACCGTAGGCTAAAGAGAATTAGGAGTGTCCACCTGATATGCAACATGAGGTTAGATATGACTAGAGTATGAGCAGAATGTCTTCAGCTTAATTCCTCTTTGCCTGGGTGCAGCGCTTCTTTAGTGTTGCCTTAATAGTTTTGTTTACAGCCTCAATTGCACATTTGCATGTGGGTAGGTGACTGAGGAAAAGTATTTCTCTATATGATTCCTTTTGTAGAAACCTTAGAAAAGCCCGTTCCCGAACCTTGTCCCGTTATCTATAATGATCTTCTTTCAAAGTTCAAAGTGATATATGACGTTCTTAATCATGAAGTTCAGAATTTTTGATGTGGTGAGCCTAGTGAGAGGCTTTTCCTCAACTCACTTTGTGAATTAGCCTATGGCGACGATGGCAGAATTGTACCTTGCTTTAACATTTGGAAACTTTCCAATCAAGTCAATATCCTAAGCGTCGAAAGGTCATAGGGACATTATGGAGGTTGATAGAGTTGGGGTATACTCTAGGGGCTGTTATGTAATTTGTTATCTATGACCGATCTTGTTCATAATAAAAGTATCTAACTTCCATAATATACTTTGTTATATAGGGATATAATTTTTCAGTAACTATTTAAAAAATAGAAATAGGAAAATCCTTAAATCAAATGTAATGTAATTGAAGTTGTAAATAGTTGCAATCGTGAGTAATTAATCACAATATAAAATAACATTTTATTGTAAATATTTATGGTCAATATATTTTGAGAAAGGATATTGATACATCCTTTGAGACTAGAGTATGTAACACTTTCCAAATATTAGGAAATGTATTACTCATAAATGCTTAGGGCACTAAAGGGTTATATACTAATAGTTATAGGATTACTATGAATTGACTTATTCGAGAGTTTCCTATTGTTAATAATAAATAATGTCAAACATGAAACCCTGAAGTGACAATGTTGCATAGTTCGCTCGACTTGAGAATATTGTTGAACGTTAATGTGGACACTCCACTTTAATTATTGTTAATCGTGGCAAGGCATCCATCAAATGATTATAGTTGTGTATTAGTTAGATCATTGGAAGAGAAACACTATTCAATAGAGAATTCGTCTCCTCGGTTATATAAGGTTTGTATCATGGTTAACTGTATTCAATTAAAAGTCAAAATCTCTATTCAGGGTAGTATTGTCAATAATAAATGTTATTATTGAACCATGGACTTTGTTTATAAACTAACCAAGTTGAATATCAACAATGTTTTGGAATTTTAACCAAAAATGAAATTCCATAAATCCTGAAGTGATAAAGCATTGATGAAGAAAACGTGTGTAAATAAACATTGTTAAATGGTAACACTTTAGAAAATGTAAATTTTAATTTTACTAAAAAAGTCTAGAAGTGATGAATTCGACCAAACAATCATGCCATTAGCTAAGATGACATATAAAATTTGATAATTGAATTATTCTTAATTACTAACTGAATTCACATATCCGAGTCACATAACCTGCTTTATGAATTTCTTGAAAAACCGCACGATTTAATTAATTTATAAAATATTGTAAATTAATTAAGTTTACTAATATTATAGAAATTTTATTTATCATTTAATTTTATTTGATGTTTGGGTGTTTTTTAGAATTATCTGAATGCATATATAAAAGTTATATTTATACGCATTGATATACAATATTGGTGTAACTTAAAACAGATTCATATAAAAGATAATTATATGAAGGGATTTATAAAAAAATTATTCCATTTGATGGCAACTATGACTGGCCAAATCATGTGAAGAGAGAGGGGTAGATAGGGAGAAAATTAGGAAAATTGATTAGGGAACTTCTAATTATAAGAATGAGAAAGATTTTATTCTTTCAGTTAAAACAAATATACTAATTCATTTTCTTCATTCATTCATTTTTTATTCAATTTTCTTTTCTCTCCTTCTAACCATTTACGGCCGAATAAACCATGAAACAATCCTTCTAACCAACTACACCCTATTATATTTCCTTTTTATTATGATTTTATTAGATTCAGACTTAATATTAAGCCTTATTTCTTTTTTGACTTCCAATCAAACATTCTCTTACTTTGAATATATCTGTTTTATTATATAGATTTGTTTTCATAATTCTATATATATATATATATATATATATATATATATATATATATATATGTTTCCTGGAGACTTGACCAGGAAACTTAGTACTCGGCATACCCACCGTTCGACTCAACTGGTTCATTTGGCATCTCTTTACGATCGTCATTCAGAAACGCTCGGCATCCAGGAGCGTTCGGCCAAAGGAATCTTTCGGCTAAAGGCTTCGTTCGGTCAAGATATCACTCGGCATGCAGGAACGATCGGCCAAAGGCATCATTCGGCTAAAGACTTCGTTCGGTCAAGATATCACTCGACATCCAGGAGTGATCGGCCAAAGGCATCGTTCGGCTAAAGGCTTCGTTCGGTCAAGATATCGCACGGCATCCAGCAGCGATCGGCCAAACGCCTCGTTCGGCATACCAAGGACATCCGGCATTCTCCCCAGCACAACCGGCTTCGATTGTTGCTCGGTCTACTCTTCCCACAAAACAAACGCACCGTTCGGCATGAAGAGGATGGTTCGGCATTTGGCCTTTCGGCCTGTTCAGTTCGGTACGTAGAGATCACTCCATTTGGGCCGAGATATTCAGCTACCAGGCCCACCAGGGAAGTCCAACCCACCTTTGCCTATAAATAGGGAGGCAAGGGCACACTGAAAAGGGATCTTTTTTCGAGAACACTTGGGAGGCTCTGCCATTTTTTATACTCTCTTCTTCTTCATTCAAACTTGTATTCAAATGATTGATTTACGGATTGTATCTGTACTCAAGTAATGGAAAAAGCAATAAAGATTAACAACCTCAAAGTGGATGTAGGCAATTACGCCGAACCACTACAAATTTGGTGTTCTTGTTCTCTGCATTTAAATTTATACTCTGTTCTCTATTTTAATTTACTTTCTTCATTAATCTCTCTACACGATCTTTCTAAGGATTTTAGTGACCAATTTTGGTGCCAACATTTTGGTGCTTTCACTGAGAATTGAATTCTCAGGCTGTTAGGATCTGCTTTGTAGCTACTGGATTGATAAATCCCCCGAAGGAGATCCAAAATCCTTGACAAGGCATCCGTTGATTCTACTCAGAGTTACAACCAACAACTCTACTATGGGAAGACCACGAACCAGATCGGCCTCTCATAATGCAGATGTCCATGAAACTGCTAGCGTACGATAAGTTGGACTTGGAAATAAGTAGACAACCAGAGGTGCACGGCCCTCCACCCAAATCCAAGCGGAAGTCGTTTCCCGAACAGAGTTCAATGACTTGATAAGAGAACTCAATGAATGTAGAAGGCAGCTTGCTGAACAGATTCAAGCCAACACTAACCTCATGACCCAGCTTGCTCAACAGCAGCGCCATAATGTTGGAGGTAACCCTGTCCTTTATTCTGAATCTGATAGCTCAACCTCAGCTGACGAACCTCCTAGGCGTAGACGCCGTAAGGATGAAGGTGGATAAGTAGGCGTTGGGAATCAAGCCCGCGAAGAGACCGGACACCCGAATCTCCATGACCCAAATCAGGCGGGACATCAACCCGCACGGTCCTGTGGAACGGAACCCAACCTTCCATCCTCCATACAAACTCGGACTTAACAGCTATGGTCAGGCATTTTATGAGAGAAAACCAAGGCTTGACCAATGAAGATTGGGGAGTGACCAGAAGCCATACCCCCTTTACGGATGGTATCCTGCAGGATGAGTACCCCAAGCAGTTCAATATGCTAACTATTCCAGCCTATGAGGGGAAGACTGACCCCAGGCATCATGTGATGAGGTATAGATGGATGATGGATTCTGCAAGATCCAATGATGCAACCAAGTGTAGGTGCTTCTCAATCACTCTATACGGAATCGCCACCATGTGGTTTACTCGACTTCCCCTGCAATCTATATCCAGCTTTGACGAATTGGAAATGAAATTCATAGAGCAGTTTAGAATACACACCACTCGTCCAAAGGATTTGATGTCCTTATCAAGCGTAATCCAAGCTCCAGGAGAGTCATTGAAAGCATACTTGCAGAGTTTTCATGTTGCTGCTACTGAGGTAAGCAATCCAAACGACCATGCAATTTTGATGGCGGTAATGCGTGGAGTGGATCCAGATTCTGAATTTGGAGATTGGTTGGTGGAAAAGCCCCTAGCCACACTGGAACGTTTTTATTCGAAAGCTCGTCAGTTCATAAGGAGGGAGGAAGCTCGGTAGATAAGGATAGACAAGGAACCAGGGCTCGTTCAGGAGTCCATGAAAGGTAACATCGCCATGAAGCAAACCGGCAATAATTCTGGAAAAACCCAAGTTAACGTCCATAACAAGCCTGGGCAGTCTAAAGGATCCGGAGGTGGGAATCCCGGAAAGAAAAAAGAAACAGGAAGATGGAAGTTAAGGATCCCGACCTACAATGAATACACCCCGTTGAACGCATCTCTTGAGAACATCTATTTATCAACTGGCAACACTTTCCAGTATAGAAAACCGCGCCTAAAGGAATCTATAGAGGAACAAAGGTGGACCGAGAAATACTGCCGCTTTCATGAGTCTTATGGACACAACACAGAGGAGTGTAAACACCTCCATGATGCAACAGAAAAGATGATTAGACAGAAGAAGCTGCAGGAATTTGTCAAAGACCCACAAGACAGAAGGCAAGAAACATCGGACCTAGGAAATGGGCCGGCCCCACACCAACCAGAACAACCTACTCGAACTGTAGGTAGATTGGTTATTAATACGATTGCTGGCGGACCTCATCCAGGGGATAAGAATTGGCAGGAGATGGTGCGATATGCAAACTTTTTAAGACACGCGGAGTATGAGTGCTATTCGAATATGGAGGATGGGACTCCTGCAAAGCAGCAGCGCACGATGAATGATGATATCGTATTCCGGAGCAGAGATGCGGACAAGGTTGAGGCTCCTACTATCGACCCAATGGTCATATCTGCGACAATCGGGCCGGCGTTCGTGAGGAGAATTCCGATTGATTGCGGAAGTTCCGTTAACATCATCTTCAAGAAGGCATATGACCAAATGAAGCTGGAGATCAAGGATTTGAAACCATCTAAAGCCAGAATCCATTGCTTTAACAGCACGACAACATATGCAGTAGGGTATGTGAAGTTACCAGTTGAACTGGGGCAAGGCGAGCGTAGGAGGGTGTGAATCCTACCATTCATAGCGTTGGACGTTGACTCTCCGTATAACGTATTTCTAGGACGTCCAACCTTGGCAGAATTTAGGGCAGCATTGGCCCCTTGGTGTTTGACATTAAAATTTCCCACATACAGCGGTGTTGGAGTGGTGCACGGTGATCAGGCAATCGGACGTGCCTGCTATGTAGCCGAGCTGAGAGAGGCTCAGCATAGAGAGAAAGGAAAGGTTGCGGACCGCTCCGTCCGCATCCGAAATGCTGATGGTTGACAAGTAGCGCTCGAGCCCTGGCTCGGGCAACATTCTCGGATCTATAGAGACATAGACCCGAGAGACGATGATGGGGAACCCAGGGAAACAAATGCAGCACCGGCTGAACTAACCATTGACATCCCAGTTAGCCGGAGCGACCCATCACGAGTTCTTAAAATTGGGTCGCAACTCGACCCTTTGGCCGTTGAGAGCCTTACTGATTTCCTCCGAGCGAATCTTGATGTTTTCGCTTGGATACATTCTGATATATGCGGGATTTCTCCTGCGATTACGATTCATATGTTGAACATAGACCCGAAACATGTACCTGTGAAACAAAAAAGGAGAGGCATGAACCTGGAGAGGTCTGCGGCTCTCAAAGAGGAGGTGGACAAACTCAAAGCCAACGGGTTCGTCCGTGACTCCCTCTACATTGAATGGGTATCTAACCCGGTGCTAGTAAAGAAGACAAATGGAAAATGGAGGACCTATGTTGATTATTCCGATTTAAACAAATCGTGCCCTAAGGATAGTTTCCCGTTGCCTAGGATCGACCAGCTGGCCGACTCAACTGCCGCACATGAGCTATTATCATTTATAGATGCGTACTCTAGATATAATCAAATCCTAATACACCTTCCAGACCAAGAACACACCAGTTTCGTCACGAACATGGGATTGTACTGCTATGTAGTAATGCCATTTGGATTGAAGAACGCAGGAGTGACTTATCAACACCTGGTGAATCGAACGTTCAAAGATCGGATTGGTAAAACAATGGAAGTCTATGTGGATGACATACTCGTAAAGTCACGGCAGTCAAACGACCACATCCGAGACTTGGCGGAGATGTTTGACATACTCATGCATTATGGAATGAAGATCAACCCGTTGAAGTGTTCATTTGGCATAGCGTCAGGAAAGTTTCTGGGATTCATTGTGAATGCCCAGAGAATCGAGGCTAACCCAGAGAAGATTCAGGCTATTTGAGATATACAAGTTCCCAGAACCATAAAACAGGTACAAACCTTGAATGGAAATGTGGCCGCGCTGAGCTGATTCATATCCAGGGCCACAGCCAAGTGTATTCCTTTCTTCGATGTCATAAAGAGAGGAAAGAGGAATTTCGAGTGGACATCCGACTATGAGGAAGCATTTCGGGCTCTTGTAAGGCACTTGGAAAGTCCCCCGATATTGTGAAAAACAATAGACCAAGAAATGTTGTACATATGCTTGGCTGTATCCCAGCACACTATCAGCACAGCCCTAGTTCGCGAGGAAGACCGAGTCCAGAAGCCCGTTTACCATTTTAGTAAACGCTTGACGGGGGCAGAAAGAAATTATCCGAAGATTGAAAAACTAGCCTATTGCTTGGTGATTGCAGCACGCAAGCTTCGCTCGTATTTTCAAGCACACACAATCAGTGTTTATACTGATCAGCCTTTGCGACAGATACTCCAACGACCGAAAACTTCCGAAAGGATGTTAAAATGGAATATTGAGCTAAGTCAGTTCGACATCACCTACCTGCTGCGAAGGGCCATTCAAGGACAGGCACTAGCTGACTTCATTGCTGAATTCACTATGACAGGCGAATTAAACGATCATAATGTCATACCTCCCGTTCGATGGAAGATGTACACCAATGGGGCATCTAATGACCGTTGTTCGAGGGTTGGTACAGTTCTCGTAACTCCTGAAAATTGATCAGTCTGCTATGCTTTGAAGCTCGAATTCACAGCAACGAATAACGAAGCCGAATATGAAGCGTTGATCGTCGGCTTGAAACTTATCAAAGAACTGGGAGTAAAATCGGTTGAAATCTTCAGCGACTTGCAGCTAGTGGTGTACCAAGTGCGAGGTGACTACCAAGAAAGGGGGCAGAGACTTGCCCCATATTTGGTTCGAGTTCAGGAGCTGCTAGCGAATCTCGAGTACTATGATATTTCACATGTCCCGCGTGAGCAAAACAGGGCAGCCGACTCGTTGACAAAATTCGCAAGCACAGGCGACGCACAACAAATGGGATTATTTCCTGTTGAGACCCTTCATGCTTCGAGTATAGATATGATGGAGGTAGATTTCGTGTTAGAAACAGAAATCGAGAAGGAATCGTGGATGATCTCAATCAAGCAGTACTTGCTATTCGAGATCTTGCCCAAAGAAAGGAGCGAAAGACGACAAGTCCTTCGTAAGGCTTCTCGTTATGTAATACATGGTGGAATAATGTATCGAAGGGGATTCTCAGCCCCACTACTCCGATGCATTGCCCATGATGAGATAAAACGAGTCCTGAAGGAAGTCCGTTAAGGAGAATGCGGCGACCATACTGGGGGGCAGACATTAGCAAAGAAGTTCCTCCGTCATGGATACTACTGGCCAACTGTGAATCGGGATGCTGCAGACTATGTGAGAAGATGTGATAAATGCCAGATATACGCAAAAATCCCGAGAGCTCTGCCGACGGAACTCACGCAAATGGTTAGTCCCTGGACATTTGCAATGTGGGGAATTGACTTAGTTGGTTCTTTACCCATAATCAAAGGTGGAGCGAAATATGCAATAGTTGCGGTTGACTACTTCACCAAATGGGCAGAAGCAGAGCCTCTGGCCACGATAACCACCAAGAAGGTTATTAACTTCGTCATACGAAATATCATATGCCGATTCGGCCTTCCACGGACCATCATTACAGACAATGGGACTCAATTCGAAAGCAAGGAGTTCAAAGAATTTTGTCAGAAATATGGCATTGAAAAAAAGTTTGCAGCGGTTGCTCACCCGAAGGCCAACGGACAAGTGGAAGCTGTAAACAAGATAATCAAGTCCATATTGAAAAAACGTCTGCAAAAGGCTAGAGGCAGGTGGGTGGATGAACTTCCAACAGCACTTTGGGCCTACAGGACCACCCACAAGACCGCGATTGGCCACACTCCATTCGCGTTGGCATATGGCACGGAAGTTGTCATGCCCGTGGAACTTGAAGTCCCATTACATCGGGTAACTTACTACGACTCCGAGTCGAACCAAAATATTTTATTGGAATCGTTGGACTTCATTGATGAAAAACGCGAAGAAGCCAATTTGAGAGCGGCCGCATACATATATAGAGTCGCTAAATATTATAATGAGAAGGTCCGACCAAGAGCTTTTAGTGTGGGAGACCTCGTTTTGAAACGAGTTTTCCCGATCCCGTCTCATATGAATCCTGCATCAGAAGGTCCATACGTCATCGAATGGAAGCTTGGAGAAGGAACTTTCAAGCTAGCGACCGTCGATGGTGCGACACTCCCCCGAGCATGGAACAACGAGCACTTGCGGCATTATTATACTTAGTCTATTTCTTTCATTTATTAGTTACACTTATTTCCAGTATGCTTTTATTTCTAATTCTTGGCATGTAATAAGGCAATTTAGCTTGCTCTCATTAATAAAGGCTTGAAGCCATCTTTTCCATGAATTACTAATGTCTCTACAAATGATGATCCAGTGACGAGCAAATAAAATTATGTTATTCCGGCCAACGTACGAACGCACACAGACACTTAAAATCTTCAAGTCTTCGGAGTGCGGACTGGAGTACTCTAAGTCCCCGGAGCACGGACTCGAGTATAAACGACTTAAAATCTCCAAGTGCCCGGAGCGCGGATTGGAGTACTCTAAGTCTCCAGAGCACAGACTCGAGTATAAACGATTTAAATCTCCAAGTCCCCGGAGTGCGGACTGGAGTACTCTATGTCCCCGGAGCACGGACTCGAGTATAAACGACTTAAAATCTCCAAGTCCCCGGAGCGCGGACTGGAGTACTCTAAGTCCCTGGAGTGCAGACTCGAGTATAAACGACTTAAAACCTCCAAGTCCCCGGAGCGCGGACTGGAGTACTCTAAGTCTCGAGTATAAACGACTTAAAATCTCCAAGTCCCCGGAATGCGGACTGGAGTACTCTAAGTCCCCGGAGCGCGAACTCGATTATAAACGACTTAAAATCTCCAAGTCCCCGGAGCGCGGACTGAAGTACTCTAAGTCCTCGAAGCACGGACTCGAGTATGAACGATTTAAAATATCCAAGTCCCCGGAGCGCGGACTGGAGTACTCTAAGTTCCCGGAGCGCGGACTCGAGTATAAACGACTTAAAATCTCCAAGTCCCTGGAGCGCGGACTGGAGTACTCTAAGTCCCCGGAGCGCGGACTCGAGTATAAACGACTTAAAATCTCCAAGTCCCCGGAGCGTGGACTGGAGTACTCTAAGTCCCCGGAGCGCGGACTCGAGTATAAACGACTTAAAATCTCCAAGTCCCCGGAGCGCGGACTGGAGTACTCTAAGTCCCCGGAGCGCGGACTCGAGTATAAACGACTTAAAATCTCTAAGTCCCCGGAGCGCGGACTGGAGTACTCTAAGTCCCCGGAGCGCGGACTCGAGTATAAACGACTTAAAATCTCTAAGTCCCCAGAGTGCTGACTAGAGTACTCTAAGTTCCCGGAGCGCCGACTTGAGTATAAACGACTTAAAATCTCCAAGTCCCCAGAGTGCAGACTGGAGTACTCTAAGTCCTAGAAGCACGGACTCGAGTATAAACGACTTAAAATCTCCAAGTCCCCGGAGTGCGGACTGGATCACTCTAAGTCCCCGGAGTTCGGACTCGAGTATAAACGATTTAAAATCTCCAAGTCCCCGTAGCGCGGACAGGAGTACTCTAAGTCCCCGGAGTTCGGACTCAAGTATAAACAACTTAAAAACTCTGTCCCCGGAGTGCGGACTACGGTACTCTAAGTCCCCGGAGCGCAGACTCGAGTATAAACGACTTAAAACCTCCATGTCCCCGGAGTGCGGACTGGAGTACTCTAAGCCCACGGAGCATGGACTCAAGTATAAACAATTTAAATGACCAGGTCCGCTGAAGATGGATTAGATATAAATGATTTGAAGACATCGAGCCTTCAGTGTGCGTATTAGAAAATATTCTAAGCGCTTAGGGCGCGGAAGAAAAAACAGATAGTTCTCAAAGAATTTCCAAGCTATATGAAGATGAACCGAGAGGTCTATTATATTCACAACAGCTTGGATTTGAATCACAATCACAAAGAAAATTGAACGACAAGTGCCATGGAAAGACAGAAAAACTAAGTTTTATTCATCAAAGATAAGTTTCCATTACAACTGACTCTCGTTGAACGAGGGTAATGATTACTTCTTATGCTTCTTCACCTTCTTCACCTCCGTTGTCTTCTCAGACGACCCCTCTCCTTTGCGTTTACCCTTGGTACCCTTCTTTGATGGAGGAGTGAAGTCGGAGAAGTATGAGGGACATTCACGGGTTTAGACCTGCTAGGGAGAATGATCTTCAGCGGCTTATTCAAAGGATCATCGGGGTCCACGGCTTGAGGTTCGACCTTGATCTTGGTCGTTTCTCTCTTCTCTTTCTCCAGCCGCTCCTTCATACTCAGCTCTGACGTGTGTTCAGAGGCGCCTGTGATTTCTACTTCATAATTCCCTTCGATGGGAGAAGAAGTCTTAGATTTGTCTTCATCTAGCCCCCCAATCACCTGAGCATCTGGCCCAGGAGCTTCTCCTACCCGACTAGCCTCACCTATCGTCTCCTTCACCTCCTTGGCGACATCGCTCCTTGGAGTGGGCCCGAGATCAGAATGACCTGCGCGAAAGCATGGAAAAAAAGCATTAGAATACAATAGTCCCAGGATGTCGACATTTGGAATCTCAAAGTGGAGAGCTATCTACCAGCTTCCGGTAGGCTCTCAGCCGTCAAGGGGGTCTCACCCTCCGGAATGGAAGACAGAATATGGACACCAAGGCCAGGGTCCTTCGGATTGCAACCAATATGCTGCTCGAATGGATCGAGTATCGGCCGATCGGCTGATCGAATAGGCGCATGAGCTGGAGGCACGGCCTCAGATGGACCAGTAATAACTTCTTTCCCTTTCTTTGAGGGGGAGCCTTTGCAATAGATAGCTTTGGCCGCCGACAAGTCCGAAGGTTCATTTCCCTTGAGATATTCTTTTATCAATGCCCCCTCATCAATCTCTTCGATGCCGTGCTCGACCTTCCTGATTTATGTCAAAGCCTCCCATGCCTCGGCTAAAGATTCAAGATAGCCCTCGCCCAAAAAATTCAAGTATCGATGCATGAGAACGCGGGCGTTGAACTCAGCAATTAGCGGGTCAAACATGCTTTTGAGCTCTTCCCTGCCCTCTTCTCTAGCCGCCTCGAGACGCGAATCGATATCCACGGATGTTATCCTCTTGCCCTCTTCTCGGGCTCCACTCCTTAACGCCTCAACTTGGGAAAGCTCGGCCTCAAGTTTTTCCTTTAAGAGTCGAGTAGTAACGATTTCGTCACAGTACCATTGTGATTCTTCTTGAGCGGCCGTTTTTTCTTCCCTCTCCCTACGGAGCTGTTCCTCAAGTTCTTTGACTCGAAGGCTGAGGGCGTCCCTCTCCTTCTGAATTGAGTCCTTCTCTAGAACCAAAGCCCCACATCATTGAACCGCCTCGTCAAGTTCTTTCTTATGAGTTGACTCCAGACAAGTAACGGCCTCAGAAGTGTCCTTAGCGCTCTGACGGGCGACCTCGAGCTCAGACTTGTAAGTGGAAATTTCTTCGTCCTGAGATTTAATGATATCCTTGTCATGGATAGCCTCAAGCTTCAGGCGGTCGATTTCATGCTGGCGCTCCACGGAAACTTCAGAAATTTTTTCAGCTAGATGAACAAACGCGTCATGTTGAACATAGACGTCATTCGTACAGGCAAGGGCACTCTGTTTGGCATGTCCTGGAATAGGGTGAATCGCCGGCAGGAATTTCAGGCCATCGAAGCATATTTTTGAAAATTTATCTTTAAGCTCGGCCAACCTCTCTGATACTGTCGGGTCTGTTGCAGGAGAGAGAGGAGACGTCTTTGAAAGTTCGCCCCTCCTGTAAGAATCTCGGGACTATCGAGTGGAAGAGGAGTCGGAGTGTTAGTCTCGGGGAGCATCAGGTTGCGACCTCTTATGGCCGCGCTTGTCTTTACTCTGCTCCACGTGAGAAGAGGTATCCTGGTGGTATTTTAGCTGATAATAAGTTTTCCTTCGAGATGACGAGTCCCGGGAATGATAGTCTTTGTCACCGTCACCATCCCTATCTCGACTTCTTCCGGAACCCGAGTCCCATCCAGAGTGGTAAAGAACAGACGAGCCACGAAGGCGATCGAATCCATGTGAACGCCCCATACCACCTGTACAGAATTCAAATAACAGCGAATTAGCAAAGAGTAGTGTGACGACAAAAGTCTAAGCGAAAATTGAAGTGTAAGTGTTCGTGTGTGTCCTAGTGTTTCCCCCCAACGGACCAGTCGCTTTGCTAATAGGAGTTTTCTCTCCCTGACTCTGGGTTGGAGTCCCCGCATCGTCTCTGATGGGCGAATGGAGTTTGAATGCCTCCGGATCGTCAAAGTCATAATTGAGTAGATCATCTGGAATGGAGAGGTTCGATAAGCCCTTTAAAGAACTTTCTACGTGCTGCGAAGAAGCCTCTTTCTCCGTTGGAATAAGCGTAACTTTCGTAGTTCCGTCAACCTTCTCCTTTCTGATCTTGTACGTCAATCCCTTTTTCCTCTGTGAAGGAGAAGATGACGTTTCGATATCATGCACTTCAACTATAGGATCTTGGGCTGGACCGAAATTCTCACCTTGTGCTTCGGGTGTTTCACCCTCCTTGATTTCCCCTCTTCTTGTACATCAGGGGTGTGGCGTGCTGACGAATCAGCTAATTTTTTTCCTTTGCCAGAGACTGGCCTGGGTACAGTAACGCCTTCGGGAAGACTTACCCGGCGACCTTCTGCTAACAATCCGAACCTCGATAGTGACTCGTTTGAGATAAGAGTTCGGATGTCTCGTTCTTCGGCGGGAAGAGCTCTAATAGCTTCACCGGCCTTAGAATATCCGCGGCCATCGGGACGTGGATTGATACCTGAGAAGATAAAACAAGAGTTAGATTAGGCATATCTTCGACCAAAACATGAGTATCGTTCCAAGAAGAAAACTTACTTCCTTCGACCTATCTCCTCGCGAAACCGGGAGGCAACGCACATAGAACCATTCCTGTTTGTAGAGGGAAAACTTGTTCCACGCCCCGGTTAAAATTGGCATTTGTGGTGCGGCTTGAGGAAGACAAAGGAGGGGCTATCTCTCCGCTTCTTGATCATATAAATATATCTGATGTCGCCAGGAGTGGGAGGCCTAGAGAAGACGGTCATGAAGAGTATGTAAGTTCCATAGATGAAGGCGTGACCGTTTGGATGCAACTGCGACGGGGCGATGTCGATGTATTGCAGCACATCCCGAAGAAACAAATTGAACGATGGCACACTGCCAACCCAGCACATGAATTTATTGCATGCTGTGTATCCGACTGGGGGCAAGTGTGGCCGGTCGCACCCCGATGGAACTAGCACGTCGTCAAAAGGTATTCCATGGATGGAGCATATTCGCCGGAGCGCAACTCCATTGATTTTCAAAGCCTGTGAATCGACAGGGTTGTCCAAGAAAATCGACGCCTCCAGGGCATCGGGGGCTAAGTTATGTGCAGAGGAGGTTGATGGATTTGAAACATCTGCAACTTCCTGTTGAAAGGATGGTCCCGGTCTGTCAGAGATCGTGGCGGAGCTGGATTTTTTAGACATCTTCGATAAATAGTGAATTCGGCTAAGCACCTGTGTGAACTATACTTGAAAACGTTCGACGTTAGAATTAACAACACAAATATTCCCCCCATGTGGGGTGTGAACTAGTGCGGTCAATCGTATATAAGTGCTGAAAAATTGAAAGTCACAGAGTTAATAACATAAAATTGAGCTTCGAGTCATCGCCATCGAAGACCGTCATCGCTGACCGTCTCCAAAAGCCTGCCTTATAGTGTTTATAGTTTCGGATTCAGAAAATGTTAGAAGAAGTTATCTGGTTGTGTCAATTTAAGTTCAGGTTTATGTCTGCTAAAATTAGGGGGTTACCAGTCCAAATCAGTTCAATATACTAGTATGCTGGAGTTTCTGTCCCTGTCTTGCTATGTGATTAGGCAAGGCAATTGATCGTTCGACCTAAGTATGGCTCGGCACTTATGATTGTTTGACCTAAGTATGGTTCGACATTTATGTTTATTCGGCTTAAGTATTGTTTTGCTGAAATATGGGTCGGCATTCATGATCGTTCGACCTAAAGATTATTCGACCCAACTGTCGACCGGGCAAGCTATCGTTCGGCCGTGCTATCGTTCGGCGAAACTATCGTTCGGCCTAAATAACGTCCGGCCTAAGTTCTGCCCGGCCAATGTAACGTTCGGCATCCCGACTAGCTCATGCTTCCTCCCTAACCTTCCATCCCACCGTTCGGCATGTGATGAGTCATGCCAAACCAGAATTACGTCGAACTCCAACGCTCGGCACTTACTCTCTTCCACCATCCATGACGAACAACGAGGGCCGACCGCTCGGCAAATCATGCCAGACCATGCCGTTCGGCATCCCAACTGTTTCCTGCTCCTCCTCTGTTCTTTCTTCCTCCAATCTCGTTCGGCACAAGGTAACTATGCCAAACCACAACACGTCTCCCAACAGCTTCCTAATAAGCTCGTCTCTAATCACTCCTCATTTCCCCCTCATTACTTAACCCTAAAAACTCTTAAACCACCGCAAACAAGACTCGACTCAATCTACGAACTTGAGCGTAAAAACTTTTTAAGTTATAGGAAAGGATTTAGGCAGAAGAATCGGTACCTAGTTAGTAGATCGAAACTTGGAAAGGGTTTGAAAGATCTGTGAAGGTTGTTAGCTGGTGAGGTTGACAAGTACAAGGTAGCGGAGGTAGAAAGTGGAAAGAGAAGAAGGAGGAAGACACTGGCCTTTATAGGGAAGAAGAAGAAGAAGGTGAAACGACGATAACCGGTAGAACCGATAGAACTGGTTAAAGCCACATCGTTCGGCATCAGCTTGTTCGGCATACGATGGGTGTTCGGCTTCGGTTATATCGTTCGGCCTCGGCTACACTGTTCGGCACACACCTCCACAACTAGTATTCACAAGAGAGCAATCCCCAAGAGTGATGGGCTAAGGTTCGAAGCGGAGCATGGGGGATACACAATTCAAAGCGTACTACGTTCGGTCACGTAATACACTTTGGGAGGCAAGTGTTTCCTGAAGACTTGACCAGGCAACTTAGTACTCGGCATACCCACCGTTCGGCTCAACTGGTTCATTTGGCATCTCTTTACGATCGTCATTCAGAAACGCTCGGCATCCAGGAGCGTTCGGCCAAAGGCATCGTTCGGCTAAAGGCTTCGTTCGGTCAACATATCACTCGTCATCCAGGAGCGATCGGCCAAAGGCATCGTTCGGCCAAAGGCATCGTTCGGCCAAAGGCGTCGTTCGGTCAAGATATCACTCGGCATCCAGGAGTGATCGGCCAAAGGCGTCGTTCGGCTAACGGCTTCGTTCGGTCAAGATATCGCTCGGCATCCAGGAGCGATCGCCAAACGCCTCGTTCGGCATACCAAGGACATCCGGCATTCAAAGATGGCGTGGCATTCTCCCCAGCACGACCGGCTTCGCTTGTTGCTCGGTCTACTCTTCCCCCACAACAAACATACCGTTCGCATAAAGAGGATGGTTCAGCATTTGGCCGTTCGGCCTGTTCGGTTCGGTACACAAAGACCACTCTATTTGGGCCAAGGTATTCAGCTACCAGGCCCACAAGAGAAATCCAACCCACCTTTGTCTATAAATAGGAAGGCAGGGGCACACTGAAAAGGGATCTTTTTCCGAGAACACTGGGGAGGCTCTACCATTTTTTATACTCTCTTCTTCTTCATTCAAACTTGTATTCAAGCGATTGATTTACGGATTGTATCTGTACTCAAGTAATGGAGAAAGCAATAAAGATTAACAACCTCAAAGTGGACGTAGGCAATTACGCCGAACCGCTATAAATTTGGTGTTCTTATTCTCTGCATTTAAATTTTTACTTTGTTCTCTATTTTAATTTACTTTCTTCATTAATCTCTCTACACAATCTTTCTAAGGATGTTAGTGACCAATTTTGGTGCTAACAATATATATGTATAGATATTAAATATATACAAGTGGTAATATAATATTATATATACATGTATATATGTCTAAACTATATATATATAGTACTATAAATATCTATATATGTTGAGCCGAAAAATGTTGCAGCACTGAACAACAAGTTCAAATTAGAGATTTGACAAATAAAAGTAAGAACATGAAGAAATTTTATATTAGTTCGGCAAATCTGAGGCCTAAATCCATTGTAATGTTATTGCTTATGGATTTTAGTCATAAGTACAAAGGTTATACTGATATAACAGCTTAAAACAGCAAATAATAGCTTCTTTAGTGACTGGGGTCGAGTAGAAAAAGAAGATAAAGAAAGCAAGTGCAAAAAATACTTTTTCAGTTGCTCTATTCCTTGTATTTACAGGGAATCGCCCCTACAGAATCATAGATCTATAAAGTACCAGTTCTAACGTTAGCTCTAAGAAAGTAGGAGAGGGATGAAATCCCTAAATCTAAAAATTTATCTCGGTACTGATCAGAAGTGATCGGTACCGACCTCTTTTCTTAATGGCAGGGAATGCCATCTTCCTTTCTCTGGTCTTCTATCTTCGATCTATTGCACTCGGAGCACTTTTCCTTAGAAATTATGTTGAAGTTGTAATAGCTCTAGTACTTGCCTTTTTTCTTTCAGAACTTCCTAAGAGGTTTTCACCTACTCCTTTAGAAATGGGACCCATGATGACCACATAAGCCAGTAATCCCTGGGTCTTAGCTCCAGAACCAAGTACCTTGCACAAAAAGTTCACGGTACAGATCAGGAAAGGATCAGTACCAACCTCTTTTCCTTGTTCTACTCTTGCTCAACTCCTCCAAGTTTCTTTTATTATCCTTCCAAGCATGCCTATATGTCCTTGAAAAATTTCGTCTTCATCTTGACATCTAGATTCAATTGAAAGTCGCCTATCTAAAACCGAATAACACTTGCTCCTAAAGCATGCTTTTGCTGGAAACAAAGAATGCTCTAGAATAAGATAAACATATACTATTATTCATACAAGTTCGTTAGTTATCTGAGAGTTGCTTCAAAGCATTGCCTCCATTCCATGGATACCCATCTAACTACTTTATATAGTAGCAATTCCATTCTCTATGCCAAGGACAAGATCCATATTTTGGAGATCATTCCATGCCTTGAACGGGTAGGTACTATCTTTCTCTTTTTTTCCTTTTATTTTCAGTCATAAATTCATCTTGGTACCGAACTGATTTGATTGGTATCGAGTAGAATTCCTTTCGTCTCGGTGTTAGTATATAAGCCAAATACTTAACTCATTTTACTTACACCTCTTCACTTTTCTGATTACCCATTTCTTCCTTGTTCTTCTGTCCAATTTCTTGCGACCAAACCCTTTTGCCTTCGCCGATGGACCTTCTCATAGCCACCACCTTCCTTAGATCACTGCTTCAGTCACCTTTGATTTCTCCATGGAGATCGTGCCCGACCCCTTCAAGTAGATATTCAGTCTGATCGCACTAAGGTTGGTGGTTTCTTGAGCTTCTACTATAACAACGCTCGTGGGGTTGCCTTTGGCAATGGCCAATAATTTCCTACATCCAACAAATGGTTGGGGACCTAAGCTTTGTGCTCAGCCTATGCTCCATTTCTTGGTTAATGTGGATAAATAAATTTCCTAGGGGCAAGACAAAGCATAACTTAAAGTATTTCCAAAGGAATCCTAGGCTTGACCCAAAGTTTGCTTTTCCACCATTCGAATTACACTTATCCCATGTTTTCCTAGGGTCTACCTTGGGCCGTTCTTGAGTCTACTTTAGATTTGCTCCTCTTCTAGAAATTCAAGCCTATGCACATTTCAAGAGGAGTTGATAGATCCTAGTCGATCACAATACATAATTTAATATACTAATGAGATAGTTCTTTTTCAGAGAACGGTTACGCTGATGGCTCTCTGTCATTCAGTTAATCCCATTGCATATCATACCTTGTATTCCTGCAAATGAATGCTCTGCGTCACTCTGGACAATAGTTTTATTATTTACTGTCCAACGATAACGAATAAAATTTGATGCACCATTCCTTCATGTGACATGACTCATTTTCTAGCACGAGCGGGCTATCTACATAGGATGGTCCATTCGTCACGTACAAGATGTAGAACTCACACTGTATCGGTTGACTCTTCCAATTACCTCGATTGACGTTCAAAATCCGATTAGTCAACACACATCGACACTCGTTGGATTCTTGGTGCCGATCACATGGGTTCACATTTAAAATCAAACTAAAAAATAAAACATACGTGTCCATGTTCAATATTGAGTTTTCCTATCCAAAATGACAAGCCACTTTCCTAGATTCCATATTGGCGCCGAGCCATCAACTCCTCTTGAAACCGGGTCTACAACAACTGAGCTTCAACTTTGATGCCTTTTGGACCTAACCTTTTAATCATTTTTAAGTTACATAGAATGATAGTACCATCAGAACCAATCCAAGATCAACCTTCTCATTTAAATAAATGAATGGACTTGAGAGTTCTGGATGACACTCCTAAACAGATGCCGACAGCTCCAACTGCCAAATCTCTCAGGACAATATGCCAACAACACAGGATTCCTGAAAATGATGAATTGCTCCCAACAAAAAGTTACGGATGCATAATCTTCTGATGGGCTACATGGCTTGCAACAAATACATATGCTTAGGTAGCACCATACTGCTCTTCAATACATTCCTATGCTTATTTCTCCAGGAGCTTGAGCTTGTTCCGACCTAAATTCATCCGAACGTATATGCATTGCTGAGCTCCCTATATGTCTTGTTCATGAACGTATTTTAGCGACCTCCTACCTTTAGAAAGTTAACTCACGTCTCGAGATTCAAATAATAAAGGGAGCTACCTTCCTACACGATTTTTGAATCTTGGTACCAATCCAAGGTCATCGATGTGCTCCACAGTAAAAGTTCGTATTTCAAGAATGAATATTTCTTTGTTTGATGTCTATACATATTCAAAAGGTTCTGGATTTCTAGAAGCAAGGCACCTTTCTTTCCACTATTACCATACTTGGGTTCTCACCATCTAAATGCTTAACTTATTATCAAATTCCTTCCTAAATATTCCTACTCGAGACATGAGCAAAGGGCATGCTGAAACTCTAAAAACTCTCAAGAGAATTAGCTTTCGACATCGCACCACCGCTTATCTTCTAACGAATGAGAACCTTCTTTTAAGCAACCTCGTACATCATGAATGCTTTGCCTTTCCTACCACTGCTCCTCCGAGTAGCTCCGGTATACCAACAAGGTCTTCTGCCCCTACTCACAGCTTCAGCGAAAATATCTATAGGGAAGTTGAAGGCCAATCCAGCATGGCAAACATTGATAAACTAGTTGATAGAGCAGTAAAAGAGCACATTACTGGCAAAGTTCAAGCAGAAGAAGAGAGAATTGAAATAGAAATGAACTAAGAAGATGTAGATGGGGGAATGGAGGAAGAGGAAGAAGAAGAAGTAGAAGAAGTGTAACATACCAAATTTTATCAATTTAGATTGGTAAATGTTGAACTTTTATAATATAATTTAAAAAGTTTCAAAATAAATAAATAATAAGTGATAATTTAAATGAATAAAAATTTCAAATTTCTTTTGTTGAAATACTAAAAGTTTTTAGAATTTATTTTAATCTAAATTTTGATTCATATCTGTGAATATATATATGTATGAGTGCATATGTGGCTAAATTTGAATTCATATATTGAATTGATTTTTTATTCGAATTTAAAATTTAAACTAAATGTTTTGTAAAATAATTTGGATTTATAAATGTATATCTATGCAATTTATATAATATGTATTTAAAAATTCAAAACAATCTCTTTTGATAACATGCATTAATATAAAGTTAATATTTGTTAATGGTAAATTATAAGTTTAAAAATAATTTATATAATGTGAATTATTATGTTAATAAAGAAAAAAAATTAATTACAAGCGTGAAACTAATATTGACTAAGGTGACAAGTGTAAATCATGAGAGAGAAAAATTACAAGTGGCATTGTATCAATTTCTTTTTTTTAAGAAATTTACAGAAAAGGGAAAAATAAACTTATACAACTCTTCTCCTCTTACTCTTGTACTTGTTTCAAAGAAAAAATTGTGAAATCTTTATATCAAAAAAGAAAAAAAAAATTCATAAAAAACAACCTACTTTGCCTCAACAATTAAATTAAGAAACTCATTCCAGAAAAAAGAAAAATCTGTAACAAACCATCCTCTCAATAATCTTTAGCCAAAAGAAGAATTCAAAGTCGAATTCAAATCTTCAACATACATTACAGAATCAAGCAAGAAATTCATGAATTAAAGAGATCCAGATTATCAATCAGCAACTCAAATTCTTTTTCCAGTTGCAAAACCTGACAGCATCCTCATTTTCTGTTGTCATAAAGAAAAAAAAACTGTAAGTAAAATCCTTCTTTGGAATTTAAAATGTAATTATGTTAAAGAACTAATCAGGTAATTACATCACAAACTAAGAAACTTTAACCAATTAGTTGCAGGTAAATTGGAAATTCAGTATCAAGTAGAAATAAAAAGAAAAAAAACTGCAGTTCAAAAATTCCAGAACTTCCCTCTGTTCCACTTCTGTTTTCAGTCCTAAAATAGTGAGTAAATCTTTCAAGAAATTTGATTTTTATCCGGTTGATTGAATACTTGATGTATGAAAGTTGAATATGGTTTGCATGCAATAAAATCTATAAATGAATTATGCATTTGCTTGTGCATGTTCTAGCTACAGGTTTCCTTTTTTTATGAAAACCTATCAAGAATCCAAGTTCCTTGATTCCAGTTGTGTTAGACTTAAGTATCAGAACAAAAAAATGTTTAAATTCGTGTAAGATTGAAAGTTAAAACATTTAAAAAGATAATATTCATGATTTAGAATTGGGAACAAGAAAACACAGTTAAAATTCAAGTCATGTTCAATTTCAAATCTGGTAGATTTTAATTTCAATTATGCCATTTGAAAGCTTATCAAAAAATTAAGATTTTTGAAAATAAAATCAAAACTTTTAAGTTAGTAATCACTGGGATAAGCCGAGATAACCAAATTTGGGGGTTTTTGCAAAATTCCGACCATCGAGATGATGTGACGGCCGTGGCATTGCGTGGAGGTGGAAGGGCCTACGGGGAGTCGGGGAAAAATGCTTGGTGGGGTCCTAGTTCATTGTGGTGACGGCGGCGAGGGGATTAAATTTTTAACCCTAATATAGGCAATGGTCGAAAAATTGGTCACTAAGGCTTCGTGCGTGCATCGAGTTGCACGTGGTTTTGGAAGGAGATGGCTGGGTGGATTATGGAGTCGCGGCCAGAGGCTCAAGTGTTCTGGTGATCTTTGGCTTCGGTGCGAGGTATTCGTTTTGAGGCACTGCTCGTTCCAGTTTGGGTTCGATAACGCAATTTCAAAATCGTAATTTGTTCGAACTAGTGAGTGTTCGAGAGGCTCGAGCACATCATCGATGATATGTTGACGACCAGCAGTTGAACCAGAGGTGGCCGGCGAAGTTGTGCAGGTGCACACAGTTTGGTTGTGTCAGGGGAAACAAATTTGGGAAAGAAAAGGCGAACCCGAAGCAGCTATCGAGTAATAGGGCTTTGAACTCGAGTGTGAACTCGAAGTGGTTTAGGGGTTGTTCGAGTTTTACTTAGAAAAATTTTGAAAAGAAAAAAAATATCAGCACTCGGGTCAAATTTTGTTGAAGCTCGAAGCAAGCAAGAGGAAACCTCGGGGAAGTCTCGAAGGGGCTTCGTGGGAAGTCAGCTAACAGGGTGGTTTGCTCAAATAAAAACAATAAATTTCAAAAATTTTAAAACTCGTGTTTTAAAGATAATTTTGATTTGAATTAAAACAAATTTAAGTTAAGTAAGACATTTTTTTTAGTAATTCAATTTAGCTTAATTTTTGTCACATTACTTATAAAAAAATAAGTTATAAAATGTAATTAAAAATGCTGTTAAGATGAAATTTTTTACAAGATAATTTCGATCTCTTAAGAAAATTCACATGATGAATTTAAATTAGATTTACAAGGAAAATCAAATGGTTAACAAAGATAAGAAGGTTATCTCTTGAATTTAATAGGTAATTTACGATTTACTTATGTAATAAATGATTTAATTAAAATCACCATTTAAATTAATTACTTAATATTAAATGACTAATTAAGGATTAATTTATTAAGATAATTAATTAAGGAAATAATTAACTAATAAGAGTAATTAAGATGTAAATAATGAACAATTAAGGATTAATTAATTACGGAATGATTAAATTATGAAGATGATTAAAGATTTAATTAAGGATAACGAATCATTTATTAAAAATGATTAATGAATTAATTTTGTGATTAATTAGTTTAATTCACACGATTGATTCATCGTAGTTGTATATGATTGATAACTATTGTATGATGGGTATTGATTGATATCTCTGATTGTAATTGTGACGCTATGTGATATGAATTGCTTTGTGCTGAGCCGTGATCCTGTATTTTCTATGTGAATATGAAACCCATTTTGCCTGTAAAACGACACTTAAATTTCGATGCGGCAGGGAGTCGGATTCCAGTTGGTTATCCGAAACCCACATCGAACCTGTGAATCTTTGTGAATGACGTATCCACATGTTTTTAAAATTGACGCTCACTATTCGGATTAGCCGGAAGAGGACCTTTGTGTCATATAACCCATTCCGAATAGTGATTCGACGAATGGAGAGCAATTGAAGACCGGTGGTGAAGACCAGGTGTCTTCGAAAATGATAGGATAACCTATCGATTGTTTCTGCACCGAGTTGCTCCGGTATAGGGATTTTGTAAGTGATGGAAAGTCTGATCGGGATTGTGGACGCCCGGATGTGCAAGGGCTTCTTCCTTTATTGGACGAAGTGCCTTCGGTTCTGTTCGAACCCGGAACAGACTTGTATGGTCGTGTATCTGACACTACACTTTGAGATATAAAGCTGATTTCTTTCAAATACATATTTGTTGGTGGCGGAGAATTTATTCTCTTAGCTTAACACCCTTCTCTGAGACGTACGAGCTCAGAGGTTATGTAGTTGAAGGTCATCAGCGATATACTCCCAATTTGGTAGTGTGGCACGCTAAGTGTTGTTGTGTATTGATGATCATTTGTTGATCATTTGTTGATTAAAGCATGGCTTTTGTGAAAAGTGTAGCTTTGTGGACGAGACTTCGTCGAACCTCACAAACCGATAATGGTCGAAACAGGAAAGATGCGGCAAGGTTATTGGGGGTAGCGCCCTTTAGGGTATGTGCATTTCCTTCTTGATAGAAGTGGTATCATGGTATGAAGCCCAGATACTTAACTTATGTGGATATCGCAAATATATATATCACTTTGTGATTATTGTTGTTGGGGCCCCGGATAAAGGTTGGTTACAACCGGGGGATGGCATACTCGTGTAGTAGTTACCTAGTTATAGAGGTAACCCGGCCTTGTGTTGGCAGAGATCTAGTTAGGTTCTCGGGACGTCCCTCAAAAGGCATACCCATGTGGCCCAGGAAGTTCCTTAGCCTGACCATTTGTTGGAAATCCAATTACCAATACGAACCCAGTACGGTTTTAGTTGTATTACCTGCCATTTACTTATGGTGGCGCCCCACTGTTTAAATGGTAGCTATAGTAGGCATAGTTCGGAATGTCTATGCCGGCTAAGATTAATATTATATTTTCGAAAAATGTTTTACTACACTATGAACTAGTAATAGTATCAAAGAGATTTTACCGTATCAAGCATTTTTAACTGTCATAAGGAGAAATCTCCTCCAAGTCTGCGTTTGCATTGTATGTGTGGCGGGAGGCTTTATGGCAGTTTCATTTTCAAAAAGCATTGCGAATTTCTTTCAAAATTCTTTTGTTTGCTTTGATAAGAATAAACTGCTTTTATTTCAAACTACTGTTTTGTTTACTCATACCGGTCCCATGACTGACCCAGAGTTTATTGTTCCTTTTCTAAACTCTGGGTGCCCATAATTTCCACACGGGCAGCCTAGTAGTAGGTATTCCGTGCTTTGGTGCTAGCTGGATTTTGAAGTCGTAGGGTTTGGAGGCTACTGGTTTTTTTTAAGGTTTTTAAGTTGGAGATATTTTGAAAACTTTTGGATCTCAAGGTTCTAAGTTGGATGTTCGCTGTCATTTCATTTCTTTGAAGACTTTCTTGGAGTGTAATCACATGTTGTTCTTTTATGATGGTCTATTTTGGAGTAATGTTGTATATGTATAAAAATACTCTGATGTTGGTGATGTTGTTGTAATGAATATTGTGTTGATGTTGTATCTGGCATATTGATGTTGGAAGTGAAAGTGGTGGTGCGGATCGTGCTATATGGAATTATAATATACTAGTGCGGAAATAAAATAAAATTACTGTAGCAGAGTAAATAAGAAAAATAAAACAAGCACACCAGGAATTTTTATACTGGTTCGAACTTCCCGTTCTACGTCCAGTCCCAGACTCCTTCTGGAATTTCACTAACAACAATCCTCACTTAACCCGGAGGAACAGGTTTACAACAACCCTTGAACAGCCGAACAAGGGACCTGAGCAGCAGAACAGGATTTCGCCTCAACAGCTGAAGAGGACTTCAACTTATATAAAAGTATATTTGACACAATGTGTTCTTAATAACACAAATTTGTCTCTTGATAGTACAAACTTCCTATAATCTTTCTCCTTTATGATATATGTATGAATGCGTGAAGATTAAGAAAGTGGAATTTGAATTTGAATGATATTTTTAGCACAAATGAGTTAGAATCAAGAATTTCAATAATAGAATAATAATCAATAGAAATTGGTGAATTTAAAACTTGATTCTAATGTGTTTATATAGGTAATAGATGGTTGTAATTTGTTCATGAAGAGTTATCATCAAAAGCTATTGAATTAAAGGTCGCAACTCTTCATGAATGGAAATGCCTTTTCAAAAAAATAGCCGTTGTAAAAATTCAGACGTCTCAAATTTAAATTTCAGACTTCTGAATTTAAACGATATTTGAAACAGAAAGCAAATATGCCATTTTGGTCATTTTCAGACGTCTGAATATTGTAATATACAATATTCTATATTACAGATTCAGACGTCTGAAATTAGCTATTCAGACGTCTGAACGTAACATGAAAATTGAATTTCTTATTTTTGAAAAGATGATCATGCAATATATCATATAGGAGAGATTTTAACATACTATTATTACTAGACACAGACTCAATACATACTTTAAGTGTTGGAGCTCTTTTGAATCTGTCCTTTGATTGATTCCTGCAATAAATATGTTAGTATACATAGTAACTTATATAGTTGTCATAGTCAAAATATCGTAATTACGAAGTATTGTGAATACGAAGTTCCAACAATCTCCCCCTTTTTGACGATGGTAACTATATGAGTAAACGATCATATATATAAAGGAATTCTCCCCCTTACTATAAGCTCATACTTACTATAATTCTCCCCCTTTGACATCGACAAAAAAAAATAGAAAAACCAAACCAGAGAATCAACATAGTCATTACTGGATACAAAACAATAGGAGCAAATGTTTGAAGGATACATACCATTATAAGGAAATCAAGTTGCAGGTAATCAGAAAAGTTTCACAAAATAATAGAAACAAACAACTAGTTAAAAAAGGTAGAATATGATAAGATGCAACAGAAATATTCGTGCAATCAGAAGGAAGAACTGGGTTGATCTGTGCCTTCTTCATCATCATCATTATCATCATCATCATCATTGCCATTGCCCGAGCTAGAAGACCATTGAAACAGTGCGGGATTAAACACCTCGGTAGATGTGGAAGAAGAGCAACCAATACGTTCCCAAATTTTATTTAGGAAGCCTCGAATAGAATTAAGTTTCTTATTTGTTTTCTTTTCCAATCTTTCAATCTTGGCATTGAGTATAGATTGATTCCGAGAGAGTGTAACTAAGGCATGTTTCGGTGTTGACTCAAGAGAAACCACTTCGATATCATCATCATCATGCCCGGTAGCTTGTGGAGCCATTTGTTGTTGAGGTTGATGATGTTGGTGAGGTTGTTGAGGTTGGGGTATGTTCTGATCCCTATTTGAGATCCATTCTTGGAAAGAAATAAAATTAAGATTCTGAGGACGTTTAGGCAAATTCATCAACCCTAATGTTTTGGAGCCAAGTTCTTTTATGGGTGAAAATTCGGATTCGGGAAAAGTTACCCCACAGTGTCTAAGAATTTTCATAATATATGCTCCATAATGAAACATTTTATATCGGCGACGACGATTAACATCCATAAATTCTTCAAGAATAACTTGCCCCTAATTAATAGGTTGTTCGGAATAAATGGCATATAAAGCTTGGAAGTTCCGTTTGTTTATGACTTCATAACTTCCGGTTCGTGGTAAAACGGAACGAATTAAAGCACGATGAAGAATACGGGCTTGAGGCCTTAGGTTGACAGAAGTTAACCTAGTGATATCATCAGATAGAAATCTATGAGAGACTTCATCTCTATTTTCTAGGGAGAGTGAAGCATCAGTGTCATCTAAATCAGTCCCGGATGAAGGGCATTGCAAGATATCTCCAAGACGAACTAATGGGAGATATATTTTTACTCCACATACCCAAGTCCAAATTCAATTTTTGCGATTATGTGGATGATGATGATCCAAATTCATGTTTGCATAGAATAACTTAACCAGTAGATGATTTATTTTGACATTATTCGCAGAAAATGACAATAAAGATTCTAACCCGCTTGAATTGGCAATTTGTTGAATCCTATAGGGTTGGAATTCATCATACTTCACAAAAGCTCCTGGAAAGAAGCCAGATCTGTCCATCTGAGCAAACCTTTTCTTGGCTTCATCATTCCACAACCATTGGTCTATATTGGGTGTAGAAGATGAAGTTGAAGCTCTTGGTCGCTTTGCTTTTGGAGCCATTTGGAGTTTTTTGGTGAAAATTTTGAAGATTGGAGATGAAAAAATGAAGTTTTGAAGGGTGATAATGTTGCTGGTTCGGTTATTTGGGGGAAAGGAAGAAGAAGATGGAAGTAATAAAGGTGGCTGGTTGGTGTAAAATTTCTAAAAAGCCCTTGAATTTTGAATCACCATTTGAATTCAGACGTCTGGAATTTAATTTCAGACGTCTGAAATTTTAAAAATTTTAAACAGAAAAGAATTATTCATTTTTGACTTGTTTCAGACGTCTGAATCTATTGTTTCAGACGTCTGAAACTGTAGAAAAAAATTTATTTTTCTACAATATTCAGACGTCTGAACCAATAGTTTCAGACGTCTGAAACTTAAAAATTCAGACATTTGCATGAGAAATTAAAAATAAATGATAGAAATAATATATTAATATCGAACAGAATGAGAAGATTTTCAAATATTTAATAAATGGTAGAAACACCAAATAGAACAGAATTACAAAAAAAATAAAATTAGAAGTTAACTTTCCGAAGCATTTGGAGATTTGCATTCTTCTGGTTCGATTTTTGTAATTTCAGTGAATGGTCGTAAAGGAGACCAGTATGACGTACGTTCCCACGAGTTTGGAGAAACTGGAGGACGTTGTGGACTTGGTTCCCATGGATTCCAACCTGATGTTTTTATTTGATGAGAAGTTGACGGTTCGACTAGTCTTTTTCTAGAGATGTACCACAAAATTTAAATGCCATTTTTTCAATGAATCTAAGTCGTTTAGCATTTATTTTTTGTTCATAATACATCTCACGTTGCAAATCCAATTGTTCTTTTTGATAATGATGAATCTCGGATATTTTTTCTTTGGTTGATGGAGAACCAAAGAAAAGAAATCGTCGAGATTTCTTCTTATCTGGCGTATAACCAGAGTGTTCACGTTGAGGATGAGCTTGTTCATGTGGAGTTGGAGTTGCTAAAATCTCGAAAGAAGACGTTGAATAAGCTGATGGAGAATCGTCAGAATTAGAAGCCATAGAGAGAAGTAAAATAACTAGGTTGAATTTCATTGACGGAGAATTTTATTTTGGTGTTTTAACATGAGATGAAAGAAATAATTAGTTTGAATATATAAATAACAAAAAGGAAAAACTATTTAAAGAAATTAGTTTTATATTAATGGTTACATATAGTTAGTTTTGTTTAGTTACTAACTAATGGATAAAAAAAATTTAAAAAAATTGGAAGGTTAGAAATATACATAACAAATGGAAGGTTAGAAATATTTGTTACTAATTTGTTAGTTATGAGATTTTTAGAGAATAAACACATATGTTGGGAGCAAATATAATATAGATAGAAGATGTATGACTAAAAAAATTGTTACAGAATTATAAATTTTTAACAGAAACAATACCAAGTTCTCGTCTTAGCCTAATAAAAATGTTTTCTAAAAGAGGTTTTGTAAAAATATCAGCTAACTGATTTTCAGAAGATATAAAATCTAAATTTATTGTTCCTTTTTCAACATTGTCACGAAGAAAGTGATGACGAATGTCAATATGTTTTGTTCGTGAATGATTGATAGGATTTTTAGACAAGTTAATAGCACTAGAGTTGTCACAGTATATTGTAGAGTTTAATAAATTAATATTGAAATCTTTGAGTGTTTGTTGCATATAAATTACTTGAGTACATGCTAGAGCAGCAGAAATGTATTCTGCTTCGCATGTAGAAAGAGAAACACAATTTTGTTTCTTACTAAACCAGGATACGAGAGATTTCCCAATGAAATGGCACGTACCACTCGTACTTTTTCGATCTGTTCGAGAACCACCAAAGTCAGCATCACTATATGAGACTAATTCGAATGGACATCCTTTTGGATAAAACAGACCAAAATCCTTTGTGTTTGTAAGATAACGTAATATCCGTTTTACTGCTTTTAAATGTGATTCTTTTGGATTAGCTTGAAATCTAGCACACAAACAAACACTCGTCATTATATCAGGACGACTTGCAGTTAAATATAGTAATGATCCAATCATACTTCGGTATAGTTTCTGGTCAACACTTTTGCCATTTTCATCTTTTTCAAGATGTGTAGTTGTACTCATTGGAGTTGGTTTGGAAGAAATATTTTCCATTCCGAAACGTTTGATTAGATTAATACAATATTTTTCTTGATTAATAAAAATGCCATTTTGAAGTTGTTTTATTTGTAATCCAAGAAAATATGTTAATTCACCCATATGAGACATTTCAAATTCTTTGGTCATTATTTCTGAAAATTCCTGGCATAATTTGTCATTCGTAGAACCAAAAATGATATCATCAACATAAATTTGAACTATTAAAATATCCTTTTTAGAATGTTTTATAAAAAGTGTTTGATCAACTTTCCCAATTAGGAAACCCGAAGAAATTAGATAAGTCTTTAGACGGTCATACCAAGCACGTGGTGCTTGTTTCACACCGTAAAGTGCCTTTTTAAGTTTATATACGTGATCAGGGAATTTTTCGTGAATAAATAGAGGAGGTTGTTCAACATACACTTTTTCTTTTATGTAACCATTTAAAAAGGCACTTTTAACATCCATTTGATAAAGTTTGAAATTATGAAAACATGCATAGGCCATTAATATTCGAATTGCTTCTAGTCTTGCAACCGGAGCAAACGTTTCTTCATAGTCAATTCCTTCCTCTTGATTGTAACCTTGTGCAACTAATCTTGCTTTATTTCTAGTGATATTTCCTTGTTCATCTGCTTTATTTTTGTAAACCCATTTGTTCCAGTAACAGCCTGATCACTTGGTCTAGGAACTAATTCCCAAACTTCATTGCGTTCAAACTGGTTTAGCTCTTCTTGCATTGCTATTATCCAGTAGTCATCTGTGGAAGCTTCTTTGGGATTCTTTGGCTCGATATTAGAAAGGAATGCTACGTGGCCCATTTGATTTAGTTGACTTCTAGTTCGGATATTTGAATTAATTTCCCCAATAATATTTTGTATAGGATGATCCCGTAATATTTTTGGTGAATTCCTTAATTCAATATTATTGTCAACAATGTTTTCATTATTTTCAAAATTTATAGTATCTGTATTTGTAATGTTATCTGGAAAATCATCATCTTTTTGAATACTTGGTTTTTGTAGAAAATTTTCATCGAAAGAAACATTTAATGTTTCTTCAACAATATTAGATTTTTTATTAAATACACGATAAGCTTTGCTGCGAACCGAATATCCTAGAAAGTTTCCTTCGTCAGATTTCGCATCGAATTTTCCAAGCTGATCTTTTGTATTTAATATAAAACATTTTCAACCAAATACTTTAAAATAAGAAATTTTTGGTTTTCTTCTAGTAAAAAGTTCATAAGGAGTATTTTTTGTTAGAGGTCGAATAGAAACACGATTTAAAACATAACATGCAGTTGCAACAGCTTCTGCCCAGAAATATTTTGGAAGAGTGCTTCCATTTAACAAAGTTCGTGCACATTCTTGTAAAGTTCTATTTTTACGTTCTACAACTCCGTTTTGTTGTGGAGTTCTAGGAAACGAAAAATTATGAAAAATTCCTTTCTTTTTACAAAAATGATCAAAAGCTTCGTTTTCAAATTCTCCTCCATGATCACTTCTTATATTTTTTATTTTTAGACCTTTTAAATTCTGAATACGTTTAGCAAAAATTTTAAACTGCTCAAACGTATCATTTTTGTTTTTCATAAAAATAGTCCAAGTATATCTAGAGAAATCATCTACTATTACAAACACATATCTATTATGGTTAATGGATTGAACTTGGGTTGGTCCAAATAAATCCATATGTAGTAATTCAAGTGGTTGTAAAGTAGAGATAACCTTTTTTGATTTAAAGGATGATTTTGTTAATTTTCCTAATTGACATGCACCACAAATATGATTAATTTTGAAGTTTATTTTCGGTAATCCTCTGACTAAATTATTTTTGGAAAGTTTATTTATAGTTTTGAAGTTTATATGACAGAATCTTTTGTGCCATAGCCAAGGATCATTTTCATTAGCTATTAAACACATATCTGAATTATGATTGATTTTCATATTCAAAACATATATATTTTTATCTCTATATCCTTCAAAAATAAGATTTTGATTTTTATCACGAATGCTACACTTATCTTCAGAAAAAGAGATTTTGAAACCTTTGTCACATAATTGGCTGATACTTAAAAGATTGTGTTTTAAATTTTTCACTAATAAAACATTTGAAATAAGAGGTAAATCAGATGTACCGACATTGCTGATGTCGCCTTTTCCAATGATATATCCTTTGGAATTGTCTCCAAAAGTGATAGAGCCTCCATTTGAGTAAGTGATGTTTGATAACATATTTTTGTCTCCAGTCATATGTTTTGAGCAACCGCTGTCGAGTATCCATTTTCCTCTTTTTAAAAGTGGGTCCTGCAAATAATAATAATAACATTGGTACCCACCTTTTATAGGGTCCTAAGAGTTAGGTCTTAGGAAACCAAACCCAAGTAGGTTCAGTATTCCCTTTAAATATATAATTCTGATTTTTATGAACAGTTTCAAAAAAGAGATTTATATATTTATTTCTAAGTAGATTATTGTTTGTTTTGGGAACCCATATTTTTATGGTATTGGAATTTTTATAATTAATATGAGAATTATTTCTCCTAATTTTCTTTTTAGATAGAGATTTCTTAAAATATCCTAGTCCATTTTTATTTGAAGTGGACTGAGAATTTTCAATAATACTAGATAGATTTTCTCTTCCTTTATTAAAGTTGGAAATATTTTTAGAAATATTTTCTAATTTGGTTTTGAGACAAGTATTTTCTAATTCTATCATTTTAATCTTAGTTTTTAGCTCATGATTTTCAGAGATAAGAGAATCATTCTTTCCTTTTTGAGTTTCAATTCCTTGACTCAATAATGTAAATTGAGAATTATCATTAGAAACTTTATCTTGAAGTTTTCCAATTTCTTCTTCTAATATTTTCTTTTCATCGTTAAGCATATCTCTTTCGAATTCTGCTTTTCTCTGATTTTCAAGAGCTTCTTTATATTTTCTTTTGATGCTTTTTAGATTATCAAGAAGTTCTGAATTTATTTCAATCATATCATCAAAAGTAAGATCACTTACCTCATTTTCTGAAGCCATAAAACAAACATTTGCCTGTTCTTTCTCTCTATCACTGCTGCTTTCTGAAGAAGATGAGGAATCTGAGTCATCCCATGTTACTGAAAATGCTTTTCTTTTTGATTTGTCCTTTCGATTCTTATTGTGATATGTTTTCTTCTGTTCTGGACAATCCTTTTGCATATGTCCTTTCTTGTGACAGTTAAAGCATTCTAATATGGATGAAGATGGCTTATTTGGATTGCTGTTGTAGTTCCTTTTGCCATTGTTTCGATTTCCTTTTCTGAATTTAAAAACTTTTTAAAGTTTTTAGCAATGAATGCTAAGTCTTCTTCATCAGAATCTGATTCTTCTTTTTCAGCATGGAATGCTATATTCTTTTTGTCTTGTGCTTGAACTCTTTTAGCCTGCAAATTTACTTCATATGACATTAGATTTCCTATCAACTCTTCTGGTTTCATAGTAGAAAAGGTCATTAGCTTCTTCAATAGCTAAAACTTTTCTTTCCCATTCATCCGTTAAAGAGTTAAGGATTTTTGAAACAATATCAAAATCGGAATACTTTTCTCCAAGTCCTAGTAAAGAGTGGTATATATCTTGGAATCTAGAATACATATCATTTATAGTTTCATCTTGCTTCATTTTAAAATTTTGAAATTGATTTTTGAGCATGAAAATTTTGCTTTGTTTAACCTTGTTAGTTCCTTCGTGAGTAATCTTAAGTGTTCTCCATATTTCATAAGCAGTTTTACACATACTAACATGGTTAAACTCATTTCTATCTAAAGTACAAAATAGCATATTCATAGCTTTGGCATTAGCGGTAGCATCTAGTCTTTGTGTGTTTGACCATGTAGAATATTCTGTTGTAGGAATATTATATTCGGTTTGAGTAATATTCCATGATTCAAAACCATTAGCTTGCATATAAATACGCATTCTAGTTGCCCAATAATTGTAATTCATACCATTGAATAGTGGAGGTCGAGCAGTGGATTGTCCTTCAATGAAACTAGTGTTGGTGTTGTTTTCCATTTTAGCAGAATATCAAATAACTGTGTAACGGTTATTAGAAACAAGGCTCTGATACCAAATGAAAGTGGTGGTGCAGATCGTGCTATATGGAATTATAATATACTAGTGCGGAAATAAAATAAAGTTACAGTAGCAGAGTAAATAAGAAAAATAAAACAAGCACACCAGGAATTTTTATACTGGTTCGAACTTCCCGTTCTACGTCCAGTCCCAGACTCCTTCTGGAATTTCACTAACAACAATCCTCACTTAACCCGGAGGAACAGGTTTACAACAACCCTTGAACAGCCGAACAAGGGACCTGAGCAGCAGAACAGGATTTCGCCTCAACAGCCGAAGAGGACTTCAACTTATATAAAAGTATATTTGACACAATGTGTTCTTAATAACAAAAATTTGTCTCTTGATAGTACAAACTTCCTATAATCTTTCTCCTTTATGATATATGTATGAATGCGTGAAGATTAAGAAAGTGGAATTTGAATTTGAATGATATTTTTAGCACAAATGAGTTAGAATCAAGAATTTCAATAATAGAATAATAATATAGAAATTGGTGAATTTAAAACTTGATTCTAATGTGTTTATATAGGTAATAGATGGTTGTAATTTGTTCATGAACAGTTATCATCAAAAGCTATTGAATTAAAGGTCGCAACTCTTCATGAATGGAAATGCCTTTTCAAAAAAATAGCCGTTGTAAAAATTCAGACGTCTGAAATTTAAATTTCAGACTTCTGAATTTAAACGATATTTGAAACAGAAAGCAAATAGGCCATTTTTGGTCATTTTCAGACGTCTGAATATCTCATTTCAGACGTCTGAATATTGTAATATACAATATTCTATATTACAGATTCAGACGTCTGAAATTAGCTATTCAGACGTCTGAACGTAACATGAAAATTGAATTTCTTATTTTTGAAAAGATGATCATGCAATATATCATATAGGAGAGATTTTAACATACTATTATTACTAGACACAGACTCAATACATACTTTAAGTGTTGGAGCTCTTTTGAATCTGTCCTTTGATTGATTCCTGCAATAAATATGTTAGTATACATAGTAACTTATATAGTTGTCATAGTCAAAATATCGTAATTACGAAGTATTGTGAATACGAAGTTCCAACAGGAAGTTCATTTTGTTTTTGCTGTTTATATTCATCTAATGTTGTTATAAGCTCCATCCGAACTGGAATTCGACGTTCGAATCTCCAGCAGTTGAATACAAGGGAGGTATTTGATGTCGATTTTTTGAACGCTGAATTTCGGGTCGCGACAAGTGGTATCAGAGCTAGAGGTTGAGTAAGAACTTTAGCTACGGAGTATAACACATTAGATGACTCATTTGAGATAGAGTGAAGTATACCCTAGAATGAGCATAAACCGAGACTGAAACCTCCAATTTTCTTAGTCTATTTTCTTTAACTGCTGATATTCCTCAAGATATCTCGCCCGAATATCTAAATCAAGTTTTTTACTAATTACAGATAGTAAGAATGAGCGGGCGAAGAGGTAGAGCTATGGGTCAAGGGAATGCTACAACAGCAAGTCGAGTTTGTCCTTCGGCAGAAGCAGTTATGCCTGCTCAACATCAGCCAAATCTCGCTGATTTGTATAAGAGTTTCGCAAGGCTGGGTGGTATGCCGTTCACTGGCAAAGAGCCAATTATTGAGGCCCTGGCTTGGAGCAGATCATGTGAAAAGATCTTTAAAGGGTTTAAGCTCCAAGATGATCAAATGCGACTAATTGCTTCTTGGCAGCTATGAGATGAAGCCTCAGCCTGGTGGGAACCAGTCACAATAGATGAACCAGAAGAAGAATTTACTTGGAGTTGATTCAAGGAGGTGTTTAAAAAGCGCTATATGCCGTCGGCAGGAATTTCCCGAATGTATCAAGAATTTATGCATTTAAAGCAAGGAAGCTTGTCGTTTGAGGAGAACTTAAACAACTTCAACGAACTATCCCGTTTCGGTCCGGAGTTGGTGAATACGCCTCTAAAGAAAAATGAAAGGTTTATTCGTGGAATGAACAAAAAGTATCACGAAAGGATGACAGCACACATCAAAGAATCTTTTTCTGATCTTATAGATATGGGTTATAGATATGTCACCCTGGATATGCAGGAGTTTCCAAGGGAAAGCGGAAATTCAAGTAATCAGAATTGGAAGAAAAGGAAGTTTGGGGGCAAGAAGCCACATCAAGGCAAGGATAAGAGGAGCAGTCAAGGAAATTCGGCTAGAAATGTAACTTGTTACAATTGCCAAGAAAAGGGGCATTATTCAAACAACTGCAAAAACCCGAAGAAGCAAGTTAAGAAGGAACAACCTGCGAAGAATGATCAAGGATTTAGAGAATGCTATAATTGTCATAAGCCTGGACATGTTGTTCAGAATCGCCCGGTGATGAAACAAGCAAAGGTGGCAAATGTTTATGCGATAAAGGAAGACCCTTCAACTTCGAAAGCAGAAAAAGGAAAAGGTGTTCTGGAAGGTAACCTTACTATTTATGATAGAATCGTTAGAGTTTTATTTGACACGGGCGCTACACATAGCTTTATCTCCCAACAAACCGTAAATGAATTAAAACTTAAACCTAATTTTGTCGACGAGCCCATTTGTGTGAAAAACCCAGTTGGTGTCCCTGCAAACCTTTTTCTATGATGTAGAGACATCCCTATCTCGTATTCTTGTTACCGATTCCCTATCAGCCTCTTTGTTCTTGATTTTAATGAATTTGAAATTTTACTCGAAATGGATTGGCTAACAAAACACGAAGCCAAATTAGATTGTAATAATCGAACGGTCTCGATCAAAACAAATTTTGGAAATTTTATTGAAATCTCTTGTGAGGATCCGAGTCCAAAGAGAGATAAATTAATGTATACTTTGGGATATCCTGAACCCAGTCTGGAGTCTATACCTATTGCTCGGGAATTTTCCGACGTATTTGAAGAAGTGAAATCCTTAACCCCACACAGAGAAATAGAATTCCGAATTGACTTAGTACCCAATGCCCGTCCTGTCGTCCATGCAAGTCGCAGGATGGCACCTAGGGAAAGAATTGAATTAGTCAATCAAACTCAAGATTTGCTGAAAAAGGATTGATTCGCCCTAGTGTTTCCGAATGGGGCTCAGCTGTCGTATTTGTGGCTAAATCAGACGGATCTTTGAGATTGTGTGTAGATTACCGCGATCTCAATAAACAAACTCTCAAGAACAAATTCACTTTACCTAAAATCGACAATCTATTCGATCAACTTCATGGCGCTCGATTCTTTTCTAAGATGGATTTAGCTCAGGGATTCCATCAGCCGCGAATAGCTGAGGATTGTGTTCATTTAACTGCCTTTAGGGGTCCTAACATGTTCTACGAATGGTTAGTCATGCCCTTCGGACTAACCAACACTCCCGCGAACTTCGTAGATTTAATGAACCGTGTGTTTCGAGAAGTATTGAACAAATTTGTCCTTATGTTTATTGATGATATCTTGATTTACTCCAAAACTGAAGAGGAGCATGCTAAACATCTCAGAATTGTTTTAGAGATATTGAGGAGGAATATCCTATTCGCTAAATTCTCTAAATGTCACTTTTGGGTCAAAGAAGTCAGATTTCTCGGTCATATTGTTAATGAAGAAGGGATTTCTGTTGATCAAAGCAAGATTTCTGCAATTCTGGACTGGAAGCGACCCACTACTCCTAGAGAAGTTCGAAGATTTCTGGGTTTAGCGTGATATTATAGAAAGTTGGTCCAAGATTTTTCTAAGTTGGCCAGTCCATTGACTAAGCTAACAATGAAGAATGCTAAAGTCGATTGGACTCCAAAATGTGATGAAGCTTTCCAGGAATTAAAAAGGAGATTAACTACCGCTCCCGTTCTCGCTATCATTAACGGGAACTAAGGATTATCTGTCTATACTAATGCTTGTGGAGATGGTTTGGGTGTAGTACTAATACAAAATGGGAAGGTAATTGCCTACGCGAGTAGACAATTACGGCCGGATGAGAGAAATTACCCAACACACGATTTGGAGCTTTTAGCTGTTATTTTCGCTCTGAAAATCTGGCGACACTATCTTCTGGGTAAGAACCTTTTTCAGCTTTCTTAACGATATAAGAAATTTAACTTAACTAAATAAATATACTTAATGAACTCTCTCTGTTTTAGGTGAAAATTTTGAATTATTCATCGATCATAAGTCTTTGAAATATCTCTTCACCCAGAAAAATTTAAATCTACGGCAACAACGATGGTTAGAATTTCTAGCGTCATATGACCTAGATATTCTATATACACCCGGTAAAGCCAATGTAGTTACCGATGCTTTAAGCAGAAGACATGATGTTCTCGCATATCTTGTTATCACTCCCACTCTTCTTAAGAGGATTGCGAGCAAGCAATATGAAGATGAGTTTCTTCGAGGAATTTATAAAAGAATATGCCAAGGAGAAGACATTAGTTTTGAGATGGATAGTAAGGGAGTTATAAGGTTGAAAGGCAGAATATGTGTTCCAGATATCCCTGAAATAAAGCGTGAAGTTTTAGATGAATGTCATAAGTCAAAACTCAGTATCCATCCAGGAGTTAATAAGATGTATAGAGATATTAAAAGAACCTTCTGGTGGAAGACAATGAAAAGAGATATATCTATATATGTGAGTCCCTGTGCTACTTGCCAGCAAATTAAAAGCGACCAGATGAAGATGGCGGGTTTACTCCAGCCTTTGGAGGTACCAAAATGGAAATGGGATCAGGTATCAGTGGATTTTATCAATGGATTGCCATGAACCAAGAAGGGAAATGAAGCAATTTGGGTTACAGTGGACCGTCTAACCAAAACTGCCCATTTCATTCCAGTGAAATCCACTCGGACAGCAGCAAGTTTAGCCGAGCTATATATCAAAGAGATTGTCCGTCTCCATGGTATACCGAGCAGTATAGTGAGTGGTCGTGACCCGATCTTCACTCGTAGATTTTGGGAGGCGTTTCAGGCCACGTTGGGAACAAAGCTAAATTTCAGTACTGCTTATCACCTACAGTCTGATGGGCAGACTGAAAGGATAAATCGAATAGTATAGGATCTTTTGCGAGCTTGTATTCTCGACTTTGGTGGTTCTTGGGAAGACTATTTACATTTGGTCGAATTTTCATATAATAACAGCTATCAATCCAGTATCGAAATGGCTCCTTTTGAGGCTTTATATGGTCGACCGTGTCGATCACCGGCATGCTGGATTGAATCCAGTGATAGACTCGTTCTTGGACCAGACATGATTAAGGAAGCCACTGAAAATGTTGATTTTATTTGAAAGAAGTTAATAACTGCTCAGAGTCTCCAGAAGAATTATTACGACCGTAGAAGAAGAGCTTTGGAATTTCAAGTTGGAGATTCTGTTTTCTTGAAAGTATACCCAATGCGGGGTGTGTTAAGATTTAGGAAAACGGGTAAGTTGGCACCGCGATACATTTGTCCTTTTCCTATTTTGGAAAGGATTGGTCCTCTAGCATATCGAGTGCAACTACCTAACTGGTTATCCGGCGTACACGATGTATTTCACATTTCATATCTTCGAAAGTACGTGCCCGATCCAGACAGTATTATTGAAGAGGCAGCACAACAGGATCTGGATATCACACCAAATTTAACAGTTAAAAGAGAACCAATTAAAATTGTGGATTGGGATGAAAAGCAATTAAGGAACAAAATTGTGAAACTTGTTAAAGTGCAGTGGAGTGGAGATCTAAAGGACTGTACTTGGGAGACAGAAGACAGTATGCAAAGGTCTTATCCCAAATGCAGGGTGGATATCTTGGCTTAAACTGGTAAGCCATTTCTCTATTCTTTTCTAAATTCGTATATTCTTTGTTTGCTTTTCTCTCTCTTTCAAATTTCAAGGACGAAATTTTCTTAAGGGGGGAAACCTATAACATACCAAATTTTATCAATTTAGATTGGTAAATGTTGAACTTTTATAATATAATTTAAAAAGTTTAAAAATAAATAAATAATAAGTGATAATTTAAATGAATAAAAATTTCAAATTTCTTTTGAGTTTAAAATTTTGAAATACTAAAAGTTTTTAAATTTTATTTGAATCTAAATTTTGATTCATATATGTGGATATATATATGTATGAGTGCATATGTGGGTAAATTTGAATTCATATATTGAATTTGATTTTTTATTTGAATTTAAATTTTAAAATAATTTTTTTTTAAAATAACTTGGATTTATCAATGTATACCTATGCAATTTATGTTATATGTATTAAAAAATTCAAAACACTCTCTTTTGATAATATGCATTAATATAAAGTTAATATTTGTTAATGGGAAAATATAAGTTTAAAAATAATTTATATAATGTGAATTATTATGTTAATAAACAAAAAAAAATTAATTACAAGTGTTAAACTAATAATGACTAAGGAGACAAGTGTAAATCATGAGAGAAAAAAATTACAAGTGGCGTTGTATCAATTTCTTTTTTTTAAGAAATTTGTAGAAAAGGGAAAAATAAACTTATACAACTCTTCTCCTCTTACTCTTTTATTTGTTTCAAAGAAAAAAAATATGAAATCTTTATATCAAAAAAGAGAAAAAAATTCATCAAAAACAACCTACTTTGCCTCAATAATTAAATCAAGAAACTCAATCCAGAAAAAAGAAAAATTTGTAACAAACCCTCGTCTCAATGATCTTTAGCCAAAAGAAGAATTCAAAGTTGAATTCAAATCTTTAACATACATTACAGAATCAAGCAAGAACTTCATGAATTAAAGAGATCCAGATTATCAATCAGCAACTCAAATTCTTTTTCCAGTTGCAAAACCCGACAGCATCCTCATTTTCTGTTGTTATAAAGAAAAAAAACTGCAAGTAAAATCCTTCTTTGGAATTTATAATGTAATTATGTTAAAGAACTAATCAGATAATTACATCACAAACTAAGCAACTTTAACCAATTAGTTGCAGGTAAATTGGAAATTCAGCATCAAGTAGAAATAAAAAGAAAAAAACTGCAGTTCCAAAATTCCAAAACTTCCCTCTGTTCCACTTCTTTTTTAAGTCCCAAAATAGTGGGTAAATCCTTCAAGAAATTTGATTTTTATCTGATTGATTGAATACTTGATGTAAGAAAGTTGAATATGGTTTGCATGCAATAAAATCTGTAAATGAATTATGCATTTGCCTGTGCATGTTCTAGCTACAGATTTCCTCTTTTTTTATGAAAACCTGTCAAGAATCCAAGTTCCTTGATTCCAGTTGTGTTAGACTTAAGTATCAGAAAAAAAAATGTTTAAATTCATGTAAGATTGAAAGTTAAAACATTAAAAAGATAATATTCAGGATTTAGAATCGGGAACAAGAAAACACAGTTAAAATTCAAGTCATGTTCAATTTCAAATCTGGTAGATTTTAATTTCAATTGTGCCATTTGAACGCTTATCAAAAAATTATGATTTTTGAAAATAAAATCAAAACTTTTAAGTTAGTAATCACTGGGATAAGCCGAGATAACCTAATTTGGGGTTTTTGCAAAATTTCGATCATTGAGATGACGACAACGGTCATGGCGTTGCGTGGAGGTGGAAGGGCCTATGGGGAGTCGGGGAAAAATGTTTGGAGGGGTCCTAGTTCATTGTGGTGATGGCGGCGAGGGGATTAAAATTTTTAACCCTAATATAGGCAATGGTCGGAAAATTGGTCACCGAGGCTTCGTGCGTGCATCGAGTTGCATGTGGTTTTGGGAGGGGATGGCTGGGTGGATGGTGGAGTCGTGGCCGGAGGCTCAAGTGTTCTGGTGATCTTTGGCGTCGGTGCGAGGTGTTCTGTAACAACCCGTATATTTGTACCATTTAAATTGACGATATTCCATACTTGTCAACTTAAATAATACAAAACACGAATCATTAATGGAGTATGTATATATAAATGAGAATCATCACAGAATCACAGAAATATAACATCACAGAATAGTGCAGCGGAAATACAACATAGTCATAAGAGTAGTTCATGAAGCTACCTATAAATACAACAATGTCTCAAATAAAATAAAATAGAACAACATAGATGTCCAATAGTCTAAATAGGAAGAGCAATACTGATAAGATAAGATAGTGATAGTGATAGTCTTCGGTCTTCACCTCCAAGTAGAACAGCAACGGCAATCCTCAGTAAAGTAAAATAAAATATCAAAATAGTGTTAAGGCGTTACCATTGTCCCCCTTAACACATTTTATACAGCATTATATACTATACAGCACTGTAAACTCCACCGTAAACTAGTAGGATTTCAGGGAGTACTCCATAGGTATAATACAAAACAAATTCGTAGTGGTCGCGTATATGGGAATACAAGTATGACAAGGCACATGAGGCAATACCCAAGGTAGTGAAACTACCGTATGCTTGATCCGGACTGGTGAGAACGCATCGCCGCAACGATTGAAACACCGCGAAACAACACTCCAAATTCAAGGGTGTGCACCAATCAATCAAAAAGTAAATGAGTAGTTTACGAAGAAGTGTGTTCGCTCGAGGTAGCTAACCCCATTTGGCCCGGCACGGCTCCTGTTTTAGTCATTTCCAATTTGACACAAGTGTCAAGGCTATCCATTATCGTTCTCTTTCTTCATTCATCGCGTACGTCAACCCAACCACTTCATTCTAGATCACACTCCGCGTATAGTTATTAAAGTTGTTTTCGGTTTAGACAGTGAGTATGTCCCTAACCGATTCCGGTTTCTTTAATAACCTTTATAATTCATTTACCGATTGGTCGTTTAACATATTTCAAAACCGAATCAATTTCAATTATAATTCGTAATTCAACATTTATTCGTTAGTCATTCTAAATGAAATTCCAAAATTTTACGTTTCATAACTTCCAAATCTCATTTCAAAATTCTATAATTCAATTTCAAGTTCAAATTTAAAACAATTCAAATATTCATTTAATTCCGTATATAAGTTCATTCCATAATTATTTAACTTAATTTAATGTTCAAATTGAGTTAAACTCATTTATCAATTTCATTCGATATTCATTAAACTAATTTATCATTAAACAGTTTCAATTAAATTTCCAATTCATTACATTACTTTCTTAAGTTCAACTTATTATACCAAGCTTACAAATTTAATTTAAATTAAATTTGTCGAATCCAATTCTTAAAATTACAAATTTTTCATTTGTTTCGAATGACGCATTTTATTTCTTGTTAAAGAAATTCAATTTCATTTATTTATTTCCTTCGTTACATTTCAAACTCAGTTAATAAAGAGATTCAGTTTCACATATTCAAGAAATTCAATTTCACTTAATGAGAAAATTCAATTAAATTTAAATTTTAAATAATTCAATCTCATCAACTATCAAATAATTTCAAATCTTAATTACCACTAATTCCAACTTAATTATTAATAATTTTAAAATTAATTATTAATAATTTCAAACTTAATTATTAATGATTTCAAATAATTAATAATAATAATTCCAAATTAATTATTACTAATGTCAAAACTTAATTATTAATAATTTCAAATAATTAATAATAATTCCAAATTAATTATTACTAATTTTAAAACTTAACTATTAATAATTTCAAAACTTAATTATCAAATAATTCTAAATTTAATTATTAAATAATTAAATTTTAAACAATGTTCTTTTGTCAATTACGACGTTAATATTTGTTTCAAATTCAAATATTCACATTTACGTTCATTCGAATTTAAATTCCAATTTTATCCAAAACCTTGTTATTAGTCAAATAAAACTTTATTTTATTTTAAATCAAAACATTGACCAATCGGTTTTAATTTAATTTTCTATCCTAAGCCAAAGTTATTTGGGTATCTATCATTTCAACCCGATTCCATTTCAATTCAAAATCAAAGCATACAAAGGGAACTTGCAGTGTGATAACTGGGATGTGTCAAAGTAAATAAACAACAATAGCATCCATACATAACAATTCAACAATTTGTTTAAATAATTCCGAAATAATCGTATTAACTTACATTTGTTATTTATGCAAATTAATATAATTATTTCTAGAATCTACAATATCATTTCATGTAGATTAAAGATTATTACATTACGATTTTCACTTGTCGTTCAATTTCAATTTCAATACTACAACACTTAATCAAAGATACGTTCAAAGGTACAAAGTTTATTTATCAAATTCTACGTGTCAATTTAATTAACAATTAAAAGGTCAAGTTTAACTAATCAATATTCAACATATGAAGGGGTCAAGTTTAACTAATCAACATTCGACATATATGATCCATTTTAAATTGTTAACTATCCTATATAAATTTCAACTTGCAAATTATTTATCGCTTAACAATAACAATTAACATCCAATTCAACATCACAAAGAAATCATTCAACAACCATACTTGTATAAGAACATAAGAGACTCAGTCGGTTGCTGCAACATCAGAGAAATAGGAAAACGGTTACTATTTACTCAACAAATCGATACCAATAAATTTCTTTTTTTTTCTTTTCCTTTTTTTTCCCTTTAACACGCGTGCACGAGACTTATAAAAAATCAAGCTGTCACTTTTAAAGCAACCTGCATATTCACGCACATATACATAATTCATGAATATGCAACCCTTCAATCCGACTCCTTCCCTCCTTCTACATGCTACAGCCCTTCACGCACGCAACAACTTGTATTTTTTTTTTTTAGCAAAACACACGCTCCTTGTTATGCACACAATCATATACAAAGTTCCAGATTACACGCACACATTACCTGCATATCCCCTCACAACATTAGGCTCACGCACATATCCATTTACACTCATTTTCACTCACGCACATATCACCTCACAACACACAAGCAACTTACACGCACACACACTTCATAGCAACCACGCATACAACCAAACATGCACGCACGACACACACTCCATATGTATACGCGCTGGCACAAGGACTGAAAGTGGCTTCGGTTTTGGTTTATGGAGGAGTGGACCTTGGGTCGGAACATTTGTTTGAGGCAGTGGTGTGCGAGTAGAAAAGCAGTGGGCTTGGTGGCGCGGCTAGAGGAAGTGGAGGGGTTCAGGGACGGGTTGCGCGCGGGGGAACGTGGGGAAAGGTGTGCACACGATGACCGGAGTTGAACTTGAGGCTGGGGAGGCAGAGTGATGCGCTGGCAGTGGAGGCGACGTGCATGTGGCTAAGGAGGGTAGGTGCGCGTACGCGCATCTCTGGTGGCTACTGGAGGGAACGAATGGTGCTAGACGTTGGGAGTGGGTCATGCACATGCAGTTGGAGAGAATGTTGTGCTTACTTTCTTTTTGGAAAATTTTTACAGTGAAGAAAAGTAAAAAGGAAGAATAAATGTGAAGAAGAAAGAGGAGAGAAGTGTTTCTTACCTATAGCTACAGGAGTGAATAGATAGAAGATGAGTAAAATTTTCGTTTCTTTTAAATTTTATAAATTTCCAGTCAATACGTTACTTCGTATTCCTAAACGCCATCCCAATTTCCAAGTCACAGCTACCATTTACCAACCACTCTATTGAATGCACTTCAGCCATAATCTTATTTTCCAAATCTTTGAATGATTATGGGCTGTCTGTTTGGGCTGAAAATTGCTTAACCAGTCCGTCCGGAGCGATTAAATTAACGCGACAATTTTCCGTCTGACTCCGATTTGCATGAATGAATATACCATTTTGATCAGTGTGACGATGCGCTTCCAACGGTACACAGATTATTGCGATACGATGGTTTTATAAAAACTCGAATTTATGCCGCTTAAATTGTTCGTTTTGCAAAACAATTTAAACGGAACAGGCGATGACCGTTTTTGATGAAACGAATTACATTATTATCATCAGAATAATTTTTACAACATAACTGTGTAAAAATATTTGGATTTGAAAGATACATTTTACGCAGCTTTATATGGACTGATATACAGTAAAACGCGAACGAAATTTACTGTGATATTTTGCGACGAAACTTTTTCTATATTCATATCAAACTGGACGCATCTTATAAATAAAGTTTGGACGTTAATTGAGATCGTTTATAAGTTTTCAAAATTTTATATTAAAACGATGGATTTAAAAATTTAAATTGAGCCGGAAATTCAGGGTCGTTACAATCTCCCCCACTCAAAACTTTTCGTCCTCGAAAAGGAATGAGACGAGTGAAGTAGGAATGAAGTAAACAGGAAAGTCAAGATAGACTTTGAGAAATTAGAATAATACCTGAAATTAGTAATTCGGGGTTTGAATCCCAAATACTATCTTCAGTTCCCATGTACAATCTCGCTCATCTGCACTCCATTGGACTATGACGAGATTTACCGACTTCCTTCTGAGTTGTTTTGTCTCATGATCGACTATCCGTAGTGGCTTCCGCTCGATAGTCAAATCAGGCTCAATAACTATCTCCTCCAATTGAGCAGTAGGGATGGTCATAGATGGATCGTGTACAACTTTGCGTAGATGTGAGACGTGGAACACGTTGTGCACACCGGCGAACTTCTCTGGTAATGCAACTCTATAGGCCAATGTTCCGACTCTTTCCGTTATTTCAAACGGACAAACAAATCTGGAAGCTAGCTTTCCTTTCCTTCCAAATCGAACAATATTCTTCAAAGGCGACACTTTCAGAAACACTTTGTCTCCTTCGTTGAATTCGAGATCCCTTCTTCTTTTGTCAGCATAGCTCTTCTGTCTATCCTGTGTCGTTTTTATCTTCTTCCTGATTTCTTCGACTTTTTCAGAAGCTTCCATAATTATTTCTGGACCAAGCACTAATCGATCACCAGACTCAATCCAACAAGCTGGCGATTTGCACGACCGTCCATATAAGGCTTCGAACGGTGCCATACCAATTCTTTCCTGATTTATAAAGGACAATTAATTCAAATTAAAATATACTTATTCAAATTTGAAATTCAATTTCTTTACCTGGTAACTATTATTATAAGTGAATTCAACCAAATGAAGATGGTCTTCCCAGGATCCACCAAAGTCAATAATACAAGCTCGGAGAAGGTCTTCCAAAATCTGATTCACCCTCTCAGTTTGGCCATCTGTCTAAGGGCGATATGCAGTGCTCAGATTTAGTTTGGGGCCCAAAGTATCCTGAAATGCTTTCTAGAATTTACTGGTGAAAATAGGATCTCTTTCGCATACAATACTGGATGGTACACCGTGAAGTTTAACAACTTCTCTCATATATATCTCTTCCAAACTCGAAGCTGTACGAGTGGACTTGACTGGAATAAAGTGAGCGGATTTCGTCAGTCTATCGACAATCACCCATATGCTTTCGTTACCCTTTCTAGTCCTTGGCAGTCCATCAATGAAGTCCATAGAAATCTGCTCCCACTTCCAACCTGGAATCTCTAGTGGCTGAAGCAAACCTGCTGTCTATCTGTGGTCAGCTTTAACTTGTTGGCAAGTTGTGCATCTGCTAACGTAGGTAGAAATATCGCGCTTCATCCCACTCCACCAATATAACTTCTTCATACTCTGGTACATTTTAGTAACACCGGGATGAAATGAAAGTGAAGATTGATGGTTTTCTCTCAGCACTTCCTGCTTAAGACCATCAACATTAGGGACACAAATGAGATTATCAATTCTCAAGACTCCGTTACTATCAACATGTGCACCCAATTTATTGTCAGCATGTCCAACTCTACCGAGAACTATTTCTTTGATGCGATAAAGCAAAGTGTCCTCGTATTGCTCCGCTATAATATGATCCATAAGAGCTGGGGAGGCGGAAAGCTGGAATAACATTCCTTCAACAAGATTACAACATGCCATTGCTTGGTTTCTGCTCAAAGCATCGGCTACGGCATTTGCTTTCCCTGGAGTATAATTAATATCAAGATCATATGCAGCTAAAAATTCGAGCCATCGGACTTGTCTCTGATTCAAATCCTTTTGTGAGAAGATGTATCTCAATGACTTGTGATCAGTGAATAACTCGTATTTGGTTCCCAATAGATAGCGCCTTCATAGCTTAAGAGCAAATACAACCGCAAGAAGCTGTAAATCGTGAGTTGCATAATTTGCTTCATGGGTCTTTAACTGACGACCCGCATAGGCAATAACCTTTCCCTTTTGCATTAAGACTACTCCTAATCCATCACGGCAGGCATCAGTATAGACGGTCAAACCTTCGCTACCGTCAATAACTGTAAGAACTGGGGCAGATGTCAACCTTCGCTTCATCTCATTGAAAGCTGCTTCGCACTTTTCACTCCAAATAAATTTCACATTCTTTCTGGTCAGTGCGGTAAGTGGGGCAGCAATACGAGAAAAGTTTTCTATGAATCTGCGATAATAGCCGGCCAAACCCAAGAAACTACGGATATCTGTAGGAGTTTTGGGAGTCTCCCAATCCTGCAAATTCCAAGGATTCGAAATTAGATATTGATAAAATTTTTAGATAGAATTGACAAGTAAGAATAGAACTTACATTGAGTATGGCGATCTTAGCTGGATCGACCGAAATCCCATTCTCCGAAATAATATGGCCAAGAAAACGAACTTCATCTCTCTAAAAGTGGCATTTTGAAAACTTGGCTTTAAGCTAATGTCTGGGAAGAGTTTCATGAACAAAAGCCAAATGTGACCTATGCTCTTTCTCATCTTTAGAGAAGACGAGAATATCGTCGATGAAAACAAGAACGAACTTGTTAAGAACATCACGGAAAACTATATTCATCAAATCGACGAAATAAGCTGGAGCATTAGTGAGACCGAACGGCATAACTAGCCATTCATAGAAACCATTTTCAGTGTGGAATGTTGTTTTAGGAATGCTATCCTTAGCGATTCTGAGTTGGTGAAATACGGTAGCCAAATCAAGTTGACAAAAGACTTTAGCTCCATTAAGCTGGTCGAATAGATCGTTGATGCGGGGCATCGGGTACCTGTTCTTGTGTGTCATCTTGTTTAGCTCTCGATAGTCCACACACATTCTGAGTGAGCCATCAGATTTGGTGACAAATACAACTGCAGCACCCCATTCTGAATGACTGCGCCGAATCAAGCCTTTAGAAAATAAATCTTCAATTTGAACATTCAATTCTTCCTTCTCTTTAGGAGCCATTCTCCTTGGAGGAAGAACTACTGGTCGTGCACCAGGAATAATGTCGATGCGGAATTCGATTTCCCGTGGATGTGGTAGAGAATTGACTTCTCCAAACACATCAGAAAAGAGTTGAACAACTGAAGTGGAGCTAAGTTCACTTGGATGAGAGTCAAGAGAAAATATAAAACTCCCAGTATATTCTTGAGGTGATTTGCCTTTAATGTCTAAAGGCATACTCTTGTCGTCAATAAGAGAGACGGTTCGAGCTTTGCATGAGATAACGGCTTCGAACTTTCGCAGCCAATCAGTGCCTAATAGTATATCGAATGCCTCGAATCCAAGGACATAAAAATTCCAAGTAAAACGGTGAATGCCATGCATAAGAGTGACATATTTGCAAACCCTTTTTAGGTTAGCGGGCCCTCCAATAGGGTTAGATACACATAAGGGAATAGATGCAAGAGTGGGTTCTAAACCAAGTTTATTACATAAATCAATAGATATGAAGCTATGTGTAGCTCCGGTGTCAAATAGAACTCTAACAGGCAAGGTATGCAACATAAAAGTACTTTGCAAAGTACCTTGATTATCAGGAACTTCCGGGGCGGGAACTTCCGAGGCAGGTGTGGAAAGAGCAAAGACTCCTGATGGTGTACCTCTCTTCTGTGTTGGGCTGTCTTTCTTGAAGTGTCCAGGTTGTAAGCAGATATGACACACATCCCCCCTAGTCATCTGTGCCGGCGGCGGAACAGCTGCGCCTTTTGGAGATGGGCAGCTACCGGCATAATGGCGTTTTTGGTTGCAGTTGAAGCAAGTAATAGATGATATGTCAATGGGCTTCTTCTGAGAATAGCCAAGCCCAGATTTCATCTGCCAGTTCTTCTTCTGTTGCTCAAAATTTGGCTTTCTCTTCCCAGTCTGACTAGAGGATGGCTGAGTAGCTGGAGCCTTAGTGACTGATGTTCCCTTTGGCTTTCCCTCATATCGAAGAGCAAAATCCGTCAACTCAGTGAAAGTTCCATGTACATGAGCGATGAGGAGCTCGTAATACTCAGGGCGTGCGTCATGTATGAACTTCTCATTCTTAAGCAGAGGTGTATCAATCAAGCCAGGTCCGAACTTAGATAGTTCGTTGAATTTCTTTTCATACTCAGTGACGGTCATGTTGCCTTGCTTGAGATCCATAAAAGACTGATAGAGTTGGGCCTTCCCAGCAGCTGGCATCCATTGAGCCATAAAGGAATCCCTATTTACAAGTGATATGAAAACGAGTCAAAATTTTGACGAGATAAAAGGAATTTTATTTAGATGAAATTTTAGATAGATTACTACCTAAATTGGGCCCAAGTGATGGTTTCCTCGTCAGTACGAGAAGTGACTGACTCCCACCAATCCTGTGCAGCATCCTGAAGCTGCCAAGCGGCCAACTTACGCTTCTGAGCGTCTGTGATCTCCAAGCCAGTAAAGATCCTTTCCAAACTCTTTATCCATTGTTGTGCTTCAATGGTATCTGTTCTTGTGTGTGAGCTTGTTTAGCTCTCGATAGTCCACACACTTTCTGAGTGAGCCATCAGATTTGGTGACAAATACAACTGCAGCACCCCATTCTGAATGACTGCGCCGAATCAAGCCTTTGGAAAATAAATCTTCAATTTGAACATTCAATTCTGCCTTCTCTTTAGGACCCATTTTCCTTGGAGGAAGAACTACTGGTCGTGCACCAGGAATAAGGTCGATGCGGAATTCGATTTCCCGCGGAGGTGGTAGAGAATTGACTTCTCCAAACACATCTGAAAAGAGTTGAACAACTGGAGTGGAGCTAAGTTCACTTGGATGAGAGTCAAGAGAAAATATAAAACTCCCAGCATATTCTTGAGGTGATTTGCCTTTAATGTCTAAAGGCATACTCTTGTCGTTAATAAGAGAACCGGAGGCTCAAGTGTTCTGGTGATCTTTGGCGTCAGTGCGAGGTGTTCGTTTTGACGCATTGCTCGTTCCAGTTTCGGTTTGGGAACGAAATTTCAAAATCGTAATTTGTTCGAACTGGTGAGTGTTCGAGAGGCTCGAGCACATCATCGATGATGTGTTGACGACCAGCAGTTGAACCAGAGGTAGCTGGCGGAGTACTGTAGGTGCACACAGTTTGGTTGTGTCAGGGGAAACAAATTTGGGAAAGAAAAGGCAAACCCGAAGCAGCTATCGAGTAATAGGGCTTTGAACTCGAGTGTGAACTCGAAGTGGTTTAAGGGTTGTTCGAGTTGTACATAGAAAAATTTTGAAAAGAAAAAAAATATCAGCACTCGGGTCAAATTTTGTAGAAGCTCGAAGCAAGCAGGAGGAAACCTCGGGGAAGTCTCGAAGGGGATTCGGGGGAAGTCAGCTTACAGGGTGGTTTGCTCAAATAAAAACAATAAATTTCAAAAACTTTTAAAATTTTAAAACTCATGTTTTAAAGATAATTTTGATTTGAATTAAAACAAATTTAAGTTAAGTAAGACATTTTTTTAGTAATTCAATTTAGCTTAATTTTTGTCACATTATTTATAAAAAAATCAGTTATAAAATGAACTTAAAAATGCTGTTAAGATGAAATGTTTTACAAAATAATTTCGATCTCTCAAGACAATTCACATGATGAATTTAAATTAGATTTACAAGGAAAGTCAAATGGTTAACAAAGATAAGAAGGTTATCTTTTGAATTTAATAGGTAATTTACGATTTACTTATGTAATAAATGATTTAATTAAAATAGCCATTTAAATTAATTACTTAATATTAAATGATTAATTAATGATTAATTTATTAAGATAATTAATTAAGGAAATAATTAATTAATAAGAGTAATTAAGATGTAAATAATGAACAATTAAGGATAAATTAATTAGGGTAATTAATTAAGGAATGATTAAATTATGAAGATGATTAAAGTTAATTAAGGATAACGAATCATTTATTAAAAATGATTAATGAATTAATTAATTTTGTGATTAATTAGTTTAATTCACACGATTGATTCATCGTAGTTGTATATGATTGATAACTATTGTATGATGGGTATTGTTGATATCTCTGATTATAATTGTGACGCTATGTGATTTGAATTGCTTTGTGCTGAGCTATGATCCTGTATTTTCTATGTGAACATGAAACCCCTTTGGCCCATAAAATGGTACTTAAATTTCGATGCGGCAGGGAGTCGGATTCCAGTTGGTTATACGAAACCCACATCGAACCTGTGAATCTTTGTGAATGACGTATCCACATGTTTTTAAAATTGACGCTCACTATTCGGATTAGCCGGGAGAGGACCTTTTGTGTCATATAATCCATTCCGAATAGTGATTCGACGAATGGAGGGAAATTGAAGACCGGTGGTGAAGACCGGGTGTCTTCGAAAATGATAGAATAACCTATCGATTGTCTCTGCACCGAGTTGCTCCGATATAGGGATTCCCTAAGTGATGGGAAGTCCGATCGGGATTGTGGACTCCCGGATGTGCAAGGGCTTCTTCCTTTATTGGATGAAGTGCCTTCGGTTCTGTTTGAACCCGGAACAGACTTGTACGGTTGTGTGTCTGACACTACACTTTGAGATATAAAACCGATTTCTTTCAAATACATATCTGTTGGTGGCGGAGAATTTATTCTCGTAGCTTAACACCCTTCTCTGAGACGTACGAGCTCAGAGGTTATGTAGTTGAAGGTTATCAGCGATATACTCCCAACTTGGTAGTGTGGCACGCTAAGTGTTGCTGTGTATTGATGATCATTTGCTGATCATTTGTTGATCAAAGCATGGCTTTTGTGAAAAGCGTAGCTTTGTGGACGAGACTTCGTCGAACCTCACAAACCAGTAATGGTCGAAACAGGAAAGATGCGGCAAGGTTATTGGGGGTAGCGCCCTTTAGGGTATGTGCATTTCCTTCTGGATAGAAGTGGTATCTTGTTATGGAGCCCAGATGCTTAACTTATATGGATATCGCAAATATATATATTACATTGTGATTATTTTTGTTGGGGCCCCGAATAAAGGTTGGTTACAACCAGGGGATGGCATACTCGTGTAGTAGTTACCTAGTTATAGAGGTAACCCGGCCTTGTGTTGGTAGAGATCCGGTTAGGTTCTCGGGACGTCCCTCCAGAGGCGTACCCATGTGGCCTAGGAAGTTCCTTAGCCTGACCATTTGTTGGAAATCCAATTACCAATACGAATCCAATACGGTTATAGTTGTACTACCTGCCATTTACTTATGGTGGCGCCCCACTGTTTAAATGGTAGTTATAGTAGGCATAGTTCGGAATGTCTATGCCGGCTAAGATTAATATTATATTTTCGAAAAATGTTTTACTACACTATGCACTAGTAATAATATCAAAGAGATTTTACCGTATCGAGCATTTTTTACTGTCATAAGGAGAAATCTCCTCCAAGTCTGCGTTTGCATTGTATGTGTGGCGGGAGGCCTTATGGAAGTTTCATTTTCAAAAAGCATTGCGAATTTCTTTCAAAATTCTTTTGTTTGCTTTGATAAGAATAAACTGCTTTTATTTCAAACTACTGTTTTGTTTACTCATACCTGTTCCATGACTGACCTGGAGTTTATTGTTCCTTTTCTAAACTCCGGGTGCCCATAATTTCCACATGGGCAGCCTAGTAGCAGGTATTCCGTGCTTTGATGCTAGCTGGATTTTGAAGTCGTAGGGTTTGGAGGGTACTGGTTTTTTTTTTAAGGTTCTTGGAGATATTTTGAAAACTTTTGGATCTCATGGTTCTTAGTTGGATGCTCGCTGTCATTTCATTTCTTTGAAGACTTTCTTGGAGTGTAATCACATGTTGTTCTTTTGTGATGGTCTATTTTGGAATAGTGTTGTATATGTATAAAAATGCTCTGATGTTGGTGATGTTGTTGTAATGAATATTGTGTTGATGTTGTATCTGGGATATTGATGTTGGCTGTTCATTTTGTTTCCGCTGTTTATATTCATCTAATGTTGTTATAAGCTCCATCCAAACTGGAATTCGACGTTCGAATCTCCGGCAGTTGAATACAAGTGAGGTATTTGATGTCGATTTTTTGAACGTTGAATTTTGGGTCGTGACAAGAAGAAAGTGATGAAGGAGGCAACGACGATGATGACAATGGCCAAGAGGGAGATGAGTCGTATGGAGAAACATCTTTCGAAGGCACTAAACTTCCTACCTTGCCGCATCCATAGCAAATAGCAATCGAGACTTCAAAAAAAACTGAGAACCGAGGACAACAACAATAACTGAGGCAACTCCTTCAGCTGGTTCTTCAGATAACATATTTGGCTCGCTGAGTGACTTTGATATTCCAATAACCGATATTCTTAAAGAGAACTCTCCAGGATTTAGCTTCCTATCTGAGGGTACCCTAGCCGAAGGCGGCGAGACTCCATCTTTAATTCCTTTCGAACACTGTCCGTAGAGTACTTGGAAGGACACCGACACTCTACGTGCTTCTAGGATTACGAACACGCACTCCATGCATTCATCCGTATTCCAATATTCCAAAATCGATACGATCTCTTCCTCCATTTCAGGTACCACGAGCAGAGACTAATTCAGTTGTCTCCATTACGGCAATTTTGAAGAAAGGAAGCATACGAGCTATACCTCCTCACTCTAGCTATCATAGGGACCGAGAAATAGAAGAAGAAAGAGCCTATAGAAAGAACGTGAGGCGGAAAGTGACCGCCAAGCGGAAATCGACAGTAAGAAGAGGCATCCTAAGGAGAGATAGTCCTACGATCATGGAAAAGGCATAAAGGTTCATGGGATAGTCGTAGTTCCTCTTTTGACATACCTCCTCCTCGATCTCAACCATAGCTACCTCAACAACAACCTATTCCAGCATTATCCTTTCTAACTACCACCGTTCCTCCTCCCCTTTAACCAAAGATGTTTCAAGCCTTCCAACTACTATTCTAGCCTCATTGAGCTACATGCAAACTGCTTTCCCTAAACTTTGCTTGACTGGGGTCATGTTCTCCCGCGACATCAAGGACATCCTTAAAGAGGAGGCGAACCATAGTGTTGGATGGGTCAAGAACTCATTGATCAAGGATACAAGTGGAAGAAACTTTGCTTTCCCCTCTCCGACGTCAACCGAGTCAACCAAATGAACATCTAATCGCTTGAATCTGAAAAAAGAACTTATGCACTACAAGAAATTTTATTTTTGGTGGCGCATAAAAAACACTACCAAAACTTATGGTAGCGTTTTGATAAACGCCGTGATAAAGCCCGCAACTAAAAATCCATGGTTTTTAGTTGCATTTATTTCAACGCCACTATAAATCCTTTTATCGTAGCGTTTCTTAAACGCCACTAAAAATCTTTTTGTAAAATTTTAGAAACGCCACCAAAAGGTTTTTTGGTGCTACCAATAGATTTTCCAACTTTACCCCTACTTTAAGGTTGCGTTTACTCAACGCCACTATATGTATTTCAGTAGTGTTTTTGAAACGCTATTAGAAGTTGTTGATCATTTTGCACCATTTTTTCATGCTATTATTTACTGTTCATGGTCTATTTTTTTATATCAATCAACAATCACTCACATAATCATCATATTCAAACAATTAAAAAAACATATTAACCATATAATCAAATAAGATATCCATAACCATTCTAATACGATAGTTTTTTGATAAAATGACCAAACTCACATACAATAATCATTCGTATACAAATTTGCACACCTGGTACTAATAAATGTTATACCAAACTGGTGCTAACAAAACGCTTGATTACCCATAATTCTTTATCGCATGCATAAGTGAAAGCTAGCACCATAAAAGTTCAAATTTGCTCTCTTCGGAAATCCAATGTCTGCATAAGTGAAAGCACAACATATAGTCAAACAATTATGTTAATTCGTATGACTTCAAATCTAATATCAAACATCTACAACATTGTACGACTATATCATATTATAAATAATGGCATATAAATAATCAATGTTATAAACGAAATGAAATAAATAAAGTCCAATCTTATAGTTATATATAAAATGTTGTTAAATTAGTTATATTATTATTATTTATAAAATTTAGTTAACTTAAACTTAGTTAATTTTATAAAACCTGTTTAATTTTAACAAAGCCTAGTTAACTTTTATTAACTTGGTTAACTTAATTTACTATTATTATTATTGTTATTATTCAAACTCAGTTAACTTAATTATATTATTATTATTATAAACTTAGTTAGATTTTATAAACTAAGTTAATTTATCATCAACATTGTTATTTATAAATCTTTGTTAAATTAGTTATATTATTATTATTTATAAAATTTAGTTAACTTAAACTTAGTTAATTTTAACAGAACTTAGTTAATTTTAACAAAACTTAGTTAATTTTATTAACTTGGTTAACTTAGTAAAATTATTATTATTATTATTACTAAAACTTGGTTAATTTAATTATATTATTATTATTATAAACTTAGTTAATTATTATAAACATAGTTAATTCATCATCATTATCATAATCATAAACTCAATAGCATTCACATACATACGTAAAAAGTAACAATAACTTATTTACGCTAAATGCATGTTCTTTAACAATCAAGTCTTTAACAAATGGAATAAATTTGTAGTCCCTAAAAATCATGACTGTAAAATATATAAACAGATAACACCAGTATATCAAACCTGGTTTATATATGGTTCCATATGATGCAATAACTCATATCCCTATGCAACAATAGAAGTGCTTATTTTAACTGAATGTTTGTTAGGTGAAATATAAGATAAGTTAATACAAGAAAGAGGAAATAAAGCAGCTTACTTGTTTAAAATAGCGAAGCTGTGCATCCATTGTTGCACTCATATTTCCAAAAAATCATACCGCTTCTTTGCCTCAATATTTGATAGAGCTGTGATCTATAGACAGAGTTAACTACTCAGTTCAAACATATGAATTCAATTAACTAAAATACCACAGAAAAATGCATAACAGAAACATACCAGACTGAACCGTGATTCCTCAAATGCAGATCTTGCACTATGAAGCTCCTGTTGTGTTCATTTTTTTTATTCAATATAAGTTAATTAGCTAATATCAAAGTAAGCAAGATATAAGGAAACTAAAGCTTCGCTCAATAAAGATAGTGAAAGGTAATTACATCCTCCAAAATCATGACTACATCATCTTTTGTGCCCTTTTTTAGTGATAAATATCTTTCACGCGCCTGATACAAAGGATGTTGAAAGTAGTTGTATCAGAATCTTGAAACATGCATGCATAAAATTTTAAGAATGGCATTGGTCAAAATGAATGTTGCATTATGAAAGCACTGTGATCTAGCAATGTTTTTTGAAAACGTATAGGTCACCAAGTCACTTTGTTATGTAAATCGTTAATGACATGTGCAGCATTAAAATATAATTATTTTTCCGTAATTTGTCAAAAGTAGATGAGATGTTGAGCATTTTGTTTATGCATGTTCCACCTCCCAATTAGATGCAACAAAACTGTTGTCTACTGATGGTAATTTATTAAGTGTATAAAATGTCAATATATCCTGTGGCCAATTATCATAGAAAACAAAGGTATTTTCTCCCACCGTATAGGATTGTACAACGAAAGCAATTAATTAAACCAGATGAAAACCAAATAAATATAGCCCTGAATGCAAGTTGAAAACCCCTTAAGCATACCTGGTCATATGCAAGGCATGCCTTATCAAATCGCTTCCTTGCATCCTTCAAGAAATATATTATTATTTATCAAATTGCAAGGCATAAGAAACTAAAAAACTAGTTGATGGTTGGGAGCAGCAAAAATTGCAACTAAATAAATAATCATAATCGTACATTATCTCTACACCAAGAGGCCAAAGGAACAAATTATTTCTCATAATTTTCACCATGTCCTAGCATGTTTTTTTTACGGACTTTCACTCCAAATATATGCTTAAACAATTACATATTTAACCATATAAAGATTTTGAGAAACCATATCTAAAATATGTCCCCAAGAAAATTGATAGTATCGATTGTATTTTAATGTATATATATGCACGGACTTCTACTGTATGCACAGACTTCTACTGTCTCATGCACATATCACAAACCGTTGGTATGAAATAAATTGTAAAAAGGCAAATTAACGTGTACCTTGACGTCATGCAAATCGATGCCGACAAAATGCATCAATCTGTCATTTAGCATGTGCTCGACCTGATTAAATAAAAACAAGCTGAGTATCACAAGCCCATACATCTTTCACAGGAGATGAAAATGAAAATCAGCATTCAGAGATGGAATAATATTATGTTATCTACGAAGAAACGTAAACTTTTTACCGTAACATGATATCTGTTTGGGTTCTTTAACATAATTTTCATAATAAAGGAAAAGGAAGGATACCTGGGATCTTAGAACTTCTTTATAAGTTCCAATTTCTCTCAGTGCAATAATAAATTTAGTCATTACAGGTCCTGCAAATCACAGTAGGTACGTAAGCTAATAATTATACTGACATTACCTACATGTTCGTTATTTAGCCAAGTGTGTGTTATAATATAATAGCTAGTAATGATATAAGTTGTTATCAAAAATCAAATAGCATTGTTCATAAAAAAAATTGCATATGCATTGCACGAATGTGTAACATGAACCAATGTACCTAAGGTGCATACAATGTAAATCTGAATCTGCATAGAAATAAATTACAACTTTCTCTTTTTACTTTCTTCTAAAGTACTTCTATCGAAAACGATCTTAAACTTTGACTTAAGTAGCACTATGTCCATGGAATTTGAAGATGCGACCATAACTTCCACTGCCTACCTTCTTCCTCTGCTACACCCAAACCCCCATTCACAAGTGCACTCGAGCATTACCACAACACCACTGCAAAGCCGCCCTGAACTGCCATAGATATCACCAGATCATACAACAACCACCCACACCTTGCCATCGTCGAACTCCAGCAAACCACCTGCTATCCAAATCGAACCCAGACGCCACATAAAAGCCCCTCAATCGACAAACTCGCCAGTGCAACTGTGACAATCGACAATCGGATACAACCGCCATTTGCAATCGACCAAATCGCCACCTTCAACCGCGACGACTTCATCGGTACCAATCGAACTCAACATCGCTTCAAACTAGAGCACGTTCGTTCAACCAGAAAATCGCCCACGGCCTGAAAACATCGCCATAACCTCATTAGCTACCATCAATTCAAGTAACAAACTCAAACAGCTTAACCAATTTCAAACTCAATTCAAACAACAACCTGAAAAAAATCAAAATAATCCAGTTCAAAATGGAAACGCAAAAGAAGATTTGTTTTCGAATTACCTTATAAGAGTTAAAGGTGTTAGTAGAAGATATTTTATGAGCTACATTTCAGGAATTAGGGTTTTGGGGAGGAGTTGACGCGGAGCTGAATTGCGCGAGCAAGACGAAGACGAGCTATTTTGCGACCAATTATACGAGGATACGGTTGAATCGCGCGAGCAAGACGGAGACGAGTTGAATTGCGCGAGCAAGACGAAGTATATTTTGTTCGATTTTCATCGTTCTTTTGAGAGGAGGAGGAGGGTAAGAAAAAATGTTAAAGGGTTAAAGAGATTTGAGCGGCCACCTAAAATTTTAGCAAAATTTTGGTGAATATTTGGCGGTAATCAATTGGCTGCGTTTCTTCATTCATTTCATATTTTAAAATAATTAACGGTTGCATTAGCTTTGAAACGCTACCAATTATTGCAACCAATAGCAAGTTTTCTTGTAGTGATGATAGCCTTATAGAAGGATATAAGAGGATTTTTAAAGAAGATTGGGAAAGTGAGAGACGTGACTCTAGAATTCGAGAAAAAGGCTAAAGACCATATGAAAAAAATAAAGAAGGCTCATAACCAGGCCGAGATCGTGATGAAGAATATCATAAAAACTACTCACGAAGACAAAGCCACTCTCGAACGTAGCTAACATCCAAGGACTTGGCTATCCTTGAGAAAGATATACTGCACTAAAAAATGGGTTTAGTATTGCACAAAAAACCCTACCAGATCCACGATTTTCTATTGAGTTTTCATAAATGTTGCCGAAATGGAACATTTTGCACAGTTCTACAAATGCAGCCAAATAATTTTATCGCGCAGTATAAATAGACTAAAAAGTACCATTGATTAAACCATAAAATATTATAGTACCGCATTCAAAAATACCACATATATATTTTGCAGCGTTTTTTGTCTACCACCATATATAATTTGCATTTACTTTGCTACGTATTCTTTTCTGAGCATTTATTAGACGCCACAAAAAATATTGTTTTTTTGTACATATTTCTCTCGCCGTGGTATACTACACCAAAATATGGAGTAACATATTTCAGTATGAAACCAACAATCATTTATATAATTATCACATTCAAATAATCGAAAAATGTATTGATTACATAATAAAGCATGATATACAAACAATTCGATACAAAATATTTATACAAAATAACCACGTTCGGATAAATACCATAACCATATAGATAAAGTAATTTCAAGACAACCAAGTTAATGTAAAATCCATAACTGTACATAGAAGTTTGCATAACTAGTGCTAACAAAATGTTATAATATAGATGACGATTAAAGACAAGTACTAATTCATTGTTGTAGCTGATCATTTGTTCGAAAAATCTTATGTACCTGTAGACAAGTATAATAATTAACAAGAGAGCTTATCTAAAAATCTTCTAAGAAATATGGTACATAACTAGTTTAAATTGCATTGTGTAATAATATATAGATGATAATTAAACAAACCAAGCAAACACTACCAATCTGTGTTTACGTAAGGTAAGTTAATTATTATGTGTTTAGGATGTGCATCTCTTAAAATAGCATAACATAAAAAACAAGCTTGTGGTAAATAGGTTTATATTTGGTAAAATTCACAGACTTGTGAAAATACAGATCGACTCTATTTTAGATTGAACCAAAATATAGCAACAGGCTTATGAAAACACACTGAGCTACCACATATGTTTTGGTTCGTTTAATTTATCAAAATGGAACAGGCTCAATATAGAGAACAAATCAGGGCAAATTGAGGACAGATTAGGTTGGTACATTTTAATATTGCACTTACAAACTATACTGATTGCTTACGTATAACCAAGTGCTCTAGAAGATTCGTCCTTACGATAATCAAAGCAGTTAAAAACATCATATTTATCTCTTTGACTTAATACTTTGACAAACCATTATCTAATTAATAATTACCAGAATGTATATCAAAAGGCGGTAGTAGTATAAATGATTTGATGCTTACAAGTCACACATTTTTTTGTTTTTTTTATTTTAAGCATTTCTCTAGCTGCTCCAAGTACAATACATATGCACTGTATATTTTGCATCATTATTCCTATACGATAGTCTTTATGTTGTATATTTCACCAAATATTCCAATTTAACATGTTTTTGTTTAAAAGAAAAAAAAAAATTCGGTTAGTAGAACAAAATTTTAAGTTAATAGTTAAGCAAGTCATATATATACAGAGAATCCCAAAAGATCTCAGCAGTTATAAAATACACGTTGACAAATTGCACAATTTTAGTCTTCTGAGTGGAAATTCATGCTTCAAACCCTGGATATACTTTCTTGAATTTAAAGACAAAAATAATTTGGTTAGCTATACTAACTAATAATTATGATCGAGTACATGCCGTTTATTTGTATTAATATGGTTCTAAGCTTCGAAAGAAAGAATAAATTTCTTCAAAAGCAAATGAACTAAAAATATCTTAAAACTCACCAATAACCATCTTAAAATCAAAATTTTCCTGGCCAAAAAAAAAAAAAAAAAAAACAAAGGAAAAAAAAAAAAAAAACTATCTTAAAATCAATAGTCGCAGACATGTTTTATAACTAAAAGTTTTAAACTGTTTCTCCACTCAATATCATTCATTGTAATAAGAAATCTATCAACCATGACAATATACAATAAAAAGCAAGAAAAGGGAGTGATGCTATTGGCAATGAACAACTAATATGAGGTTTTTCTTGTAGTGAGAACTAAACTAATAATATGAACCAGAATACACTAAGCTGAGCATGATATTCCTCTCTTATATATATTGATAAATAGTGTTGAAGTAATGATCAAATTTTAAATCTATGTTAAAAGTGAATGCAACATTTGTATAATGTTGGAGTGTCTCGCATTGTGCGTGGGTAATGGACGCACATTAGGGAAAAAATAAATAAACCAACATCGTGAAAAATAGTGGAGGTGGTGTGGTATATATATGAGTTTGGTTGCATATGTAACAACAAGGATTCTGTTGTCTAAACTCATATGTTGCCACCATGTAGGGATGTGCAGAATGTATTTCAAAATGGTATCAGAACCGATGGTAACGCCTGCGACTGATAAGTTCAGGAAATTTTTGGAGAAAGATAACATAGCATTTCCATTCAAACTCCTAGAATATATAACTCAATATCTAATCAGTCATTTCAGGAAATATATCATTATCAATCTCCTAAAATATATAACAAAATATACAACCGGTCATTCCATGAAATATATCATAATATAACCCACCATATCAAACATATCCTAATACAATCTGTCATATCAAATATATCCTAATATAATTCATCATATCAAATATATCATATTACTCCCCCTCAAGTTGGAGCATGCAGATCACAAATGCCCAAATTGCGTAACAAATAACCAAACTGTTGATGACCAAGGGTCTTAGTCAAAATATCAGCTAATTGATGACCAGTAGGTACATACGAAGCAGTAATATTTCCACCCTGCAACCAATCACGAAAAAAGTGGCAATCAACTTCAATGTGCTTGGTGCGGTCATGAAACACCGGGTTCTTCGCAATATGCAAAGCAGATTGACTATCACAAAATAGCCACATGAGCTTGGAATGAATCACACCAAGAGAACGCAACAATGATTTTATCCACTTAAGTTCACAAGGCGCAACGGCCATAGAACGATATTCTGCCTCCGCAGATGAACGAGAAACAGTCGGTTGCTTCTTAGCTTTCCAGGAAACAAAAGAGCGACCAAGAAACACAAAATAACTAGACACCGAACGACGTATCAAAGGACAAGCTGCCCAATCACTATCACAATAAGCTGTCAGCTGCATATCAATAGGACGAAGCAAAATACCTAGACCAGGTTGACTTTTAATATATCGTAAGACACGGATGGCAGCATCCCAATGTGCGACCTGAGGATTATTCAAAAACTGAGCAAGAGTATGAACGGAATAACTCAACTCAGGTCGAGTAACAGAAAGATACACCAAGCGCCCCACCAAACGCCTATATTGCTCCGGATGCTCATAAGGATCATTCGCCGCATAAGCCAACCGATGATTCTGTTCCATTGGTGTATCAATAGGTTTACAACCTAACATACAAGTCTCTGTCAATATATCCAAAGCATACTTCCGTTGAGAAAGAAACAAACCCTCATCAACACGGGCTACTTCAATCCCAAGAAAATATTTCTAACACACCAAGATCCTTCATATGAAAACATTTACTCAAGTATTGCTTGAACCTCAAGATCACATGATATGAGGAACCTGCAATAATCAAATCATCCATATAAACTAGTACATGTAGAGAAACTTCATCCTGCTGATAACTAAATAATGAATAATCAGCATAAGATTGTGTAAAATCAAATTTTCACAAAGCACTAGATAACTTAGCAAACCACTACGGAGGAGCTTGACATAAACCATACAATGACTTGCGTAACCGACACACTTTCTTAGGAGTAGGACTACTATAACCTGGGAGAAGCTGCATATAGACCTCTCCCTCCAAATCACCATGAAGAAAAGCATTACATACATCCATCTGATGCCATGCCCAATTACGAGCAATAGCAACAACAAGAAAAATACGAACGGTACCCATTTTAGCAACTGGAGCGAAAGTTTTATTATAATCAATACCAGCAACATGTTGGTTACCATACACAACCAAATGTCCCTTAAGACGCTCAACATCACCATTAGCACGTCGCTTTATTTCATAAATCCAACCACTACCAATAGCCTTCTTACCAGGTGGCAAATCCTCTAATGTCCACGTGTCATTCTATTCAAGTGCATCAATCTCCTCTTTCATTGCCTGATGCCAACCTGCATCCTGAACGGCCTCTTTAAAGGAAGTAGGCTCTTTTTGAGATGTAATTGCTGCTAAAAATGCTTATGTCTCATAGAAAATTTATCATAATTCACATAACAAGCTTTACTAAAAGCTTTACCTAAGGAATGAGATGGAGTAGGAGAAGCAGTATGGAGGTCTATCTTGCACATAACTGTGTTAGTAACATATCCTCGAAGACGAGACGAGGGAAGCTTGATGTGGTGCCCACGCCCAAGATTATCACCATTTGAATAGTTGCTTGAATTCTGTCTAGACTCCACACCATCTAAATTAACTCCCGTACTCCCCCTCGACTCCACACCATCACACTCGTGCGTACAAGGCTGCTGGGCAACATGCTCCATGGCTACCCCAGTGGACTGGATTGCTGCCTGCTTCTCACTCACGCCACCCCTATCTTCAACTATCACATCCTCTATGATCTCGACATCTCGTGCATTACCCAAATCAGACATAACACCCAACTCATCATAATCATCAAACTCACCATTCATGAAATTCTTAGATAGAAACTGATTCAAATGCTCGTTCGAGGAGGTGGAAAAGGAGTCATGGGTAGAAAGAGAAAAGACATGCTCAATAAATTTTATATCACGACTAATAAAATACACATGAGCATCTAAATCATACAAACGCCACCCCTTTTGACTTAAAGGATAACCAACAAAGATAGTTCTCCTAAAACGAGGGCCAAATTTATCCTTAACACGAGGCTGATTCGTAGCATAGCAAAGACACCCAAATACCTTTAAAGAAGACATACTAGGTGGACTCCCAAAAAGCATTTCATAGGGAGTTTTACCATCCAAAACAGGAGTGGGAATCCGATTAATAAGGTGACAAGCAGTTAATACACACTCCCCCCAAAAATCAATAGGTAAGTAAGCTTGAAAGCGCAGGGCACGAGCAACATTTAGAACATGTTTATGTTTACGTTCTACTCTACCATTTTGTTGGGGACCTCTTGATGCAAGGTACCTTGTTGAGAAAAAAAATCCTAAAAACATTTAAATTCTTGTCCATTATCCCTACGCAAAACCTTCACTGGCCTATTAAACTGCGTTTTGACCATAGCAAAGAAATTTTGAATCAATTCGCCAATCTCATATTTACCGACCATTAAATATATCCATGTAGCACGAGAAAAATCGTCAACTATGGTCAAAAAATAATGAGCTCCACAACTACAAGCAACACGATAAGGACCCAAATATCACAGTGTATTAAATCAAACAAATCAGTTGCTTTACTTCTACTTAATGGAAAAGGGTCACAAGGCTGTTTAACCATAAAACAAACATCACAATTGTCAACACAAAATTTATCGGTACTACTACTACTACTTCCAACAGGTAATAAAGAACGGACCACTTTCATGGAAGGATGACCCAACCTCTATGCCATAACTGAGCGGAGTCTACAACTGTTGAGTTATTTGTTTGAATACTACAAACTGATCAGAAGAGATAGACCCCATTACACTGCTCCCCTGTGCCGATCAGGTTCCTCAAACTCCGGTCCTGAATAGTGCATAACTTGTTAGTGAAAAATACAATAAATTTTTATTTTTTCAAGCAATTGAGACACAGACAGCAAATTGCAATTAAGGGTAGGTACGTATAAAACATTATCAAGAATTAAGTCATGGCTTAATTTAATACGGCCTTCCTTAGTGGCAGTGTCATGTTTTCCATTTGGAAAACCAACGGGTTCTGAAGCAATTTCTTTGATATCAACAAACAAGTCAAGATTACCCGACATATGGTTTAAAGCTCCTGTATCAATAATCCATTGGTCCGAAAATTTCTTACCATGCAAATTTGGAGTAGAAGACACGGCTGAGGAAGTCTTGAGAGCTGCGATGAGCTGCTGCACTTGCGCATCAGTGTGAGTGGGTAATGAAGCACGATCCACCTCACTCATCGCAAAATCAAATCTTGTCTATACCGTGAAAAATAAAACAGACCTCCGCTTGAAACACAAGCACGCACCACAAATCCACAGCACACAAAACTAATTTTCTAGAATGAACAAGAAAAAGAGAGAGAAAAAAAAAATTATTTTTTGTGCCTTAACTTAGAAGGCTCTAATACCATGATAAGTTCAGGAAATTTTTGGAGAAACATAACATAGCATTTCCATTCAAACTCCTAGAATATATAACCCAATATACAATCTGTCATTCCAGAAAATATATCCTTATCAATCTCCTAAAATATATAACCAAATATATAACCAGTCATTCTAAGAAATATATCTTAATATCACCCACCATATCAAATATATCCTAATACAACCTGTCATATCAAATATATCCTAATATAACCCATCATATCAAATATATCCTATTAGCGACAATGGTCAATGCGTAAGAGATCTGTAAATTGTGGTGGCTAGCATCATGTTGGCGTATTGGAAGACGCATATATGGATGCGAGCCAAGGCGAAGATCTGTTGGGGTGTCTTGCGTTGTGGGTGGATAATGTACGCACATTGAGGAAAAAGGATAATCCTGTAGATAGAAATGAATTAATGGAGAGGAAATTTTACTTCATAAACTAATATTTTTGATTTCTTGATAAATAATGAAAACGTATAATTTATATATAGCCTTAACAAACAACTCTTCATCTAACAGACACAACCGTTCACAATCAACAGACACAACGTTTTACAGATGCAACTTTTCATAATCAACAGACACATCATTTCATTTTCTTGTCTTTTTATTGTAATATATTTTTAATACAAGTTTAATTTACCGTCAACAATGCTTAATCTAAATTAAAATTGCTTCTTATTCCCAAAATTTCAGCATTTCTCTTGAAGACTTGTCCACTAAGTGCCTTTGTCAAAATATCTACCATCTGATCACTTGTTTTGCAATATTCAACAGTAATGTCACCTTTATTCACAAGTTCCCTTAAGAAATGATGCTGAATGCGGATGTGTTTTGTCCTTCCATGAAGCACTGGATCTTTTGTAACTGTTATAGTTGAAATATTGTCACAGAATAGTGTTGTTGGTTTGTTCTGTTGCTATTCAACACTTTCCAGAATTCCACGTAACCAAATTAATTGACATCCTGCATAAGATCTTGCAATGTACTCAGATTCCGCAGTAGAAAGCACAACGATTGAATGCTTCTTCAACCTCCATGAAATTGCACCGCTTCCAAGATGAAAAACATAACCATAAGTGCTTCTGCTATCATCAATACTTCTTGCCAAGTCGCTATCAGTATAACTAATAAGATTAACTAGAATATTAGCCTCATAGAATATTCCATGGTCAATGGTTCCTTTCACATATCTTAGCATTCTCTTTGAAGCCTCCCAATGGTTGGAGTATGGTTTTTCCATGAATCTGCTCACCAAGCCAACCGCATACATGATATCAGACCTTGTAGAAGTTAGATACATCAAATTTCTAACAAGACTTTTGAACATGGTAGGATTAACAAGCTTTACTTCGCCTTCTCTAGATACTTTCAGGCCTGTGATGCATGGTGATGAAACTTGATTAGCATTCTCCATTTTGAACTTCTTAATACTTCTTTTGCATAACCCTCCTGTGAAATAAAAATTCCTTTCTTAGATCGGTGAAATTTAATGCCAAGAAAATAATAAAGTTCTCCCAAATCTGTCATTTCAAACTCTGCCATCATTGAATACTTAAACTCATGCGACATCTTATCATCATTTCCTATGAAAATTAAATCATCAACATAAAGGCTGACAACCACCAATTTTCCTTCCAAACTACTTTTGATGTAGAGTGTGTGCTCATATGGCCGGTTTTGAAAACTGTACGTTTCAAAATATGAATTAATGCGGCTGTACCAAGCTCGGGGTGATTGCTTTAGCCCATACAGAGCCTTTTTTAACTTGTAGACTTTATTCTCTTCTCCTTTCCTCACGAACCCAGGTGGTTGATCAACATATACTTCTTCCTTAAGAACGCCATTTAAAAATGCCGATTTTACATCCATTTGAAACAACTTCTAATTTTTTTTAGCAGTTAGAGAAATAAGTAAACAGACAGTCTCAAGTCTTGAGACGGAGCAAACACCTCTGTAAAATCTTTTTTTTTGTTTGTACCCTTTTGCGACCAACCTTGTCTTGTGCTTATTAATAGAGACATTTGGATTCATCTTTGTTTTGTACACCCATTTTACTCCAATAGAATTCTTGTATAGTGGAAAATTTGTAAGCTTCCACGTATCATTGTTTTTAATCGAGTCAATCTCTTCTTTCATGGCTTTCCTCCATTTTTCTTCTTGACATGCATCATCGAAAGAAATTGGATCTTCCCCTACGAAGAAAGAAAATAATACAACATTATTTGATTCAACTTCATCAGTGACATCATATAATTCCTAGATACTTCTCATCTTTCTTGGTGGGCTTGAAGCAGAAGATATGCTAGATGAAGAAAGTGGGGGTAACGGCTTCTTCTATGGTGTCATTCTCTGCATTTTCTAAATCTGGAAAAATATTTTCCTTGGTTTTAGAAAAAGGAATGGGCATGCTATTGTTTTCAACTTCCAAATTCTTAAGAAAAGAACTTTCATCAAAACGGACATCTCGGCTGATCACAATTTTCTTTGTAGTTGGATTATACAATTTGTACCCCTTGCTTCGTTCACTATAGCCAATGAAAATACATTTTTTCGACTTGTCATCAAACTTTTTTCTCATTGCATTTGGAATATGAGAGTAAGCAACACACCCATATACCCTTAGATTTTGAACATTTGGTTTTATACCATATCATGCTTCATGCGGTGTGCAATTTTCTAGACTCCTTGTTGGTGACCTGTTAATCAAATAAACTGCACAAGAAACAACTTCCATCCAAAAGTTTTAGATAACCTCTTCTTCTTGAGAAGACAATTAGCCATCTCCATGATTGTAATTCGAATTTTTTCTTTCACGTACACCATTTTGTTGTGGACTGTGATGGACTCTCGTTTCATGTCGAATGCCATTGATTGAACAATACTTTTCAAACTAATTTGAAAGATATTCTCCTGCATGGTCAGTCCTTAAAGTGTTGATTTTAAGTCCCGTAAAAGCCTCGATTTCTTTCTTGAAAATTTTAAACTTATGAAAAGCTTCTGATTTTTCTTTGACAAAGTACATCCAAAGTTTTCATGACTAATCATCAATGAAAGAAATAAAATATCGATTACCTCCCAAAGATGTCACTGGCATTGGATCACAAAGATCTGAATGAATAAGCTATAATGTTTTTTTTGCTCTTCAACGGGATTGGTTAGGAAATGGATTTTTGTGTTGCTTTCCAAGTTGACATTCTTCACAAACTTCATCAAGACAATCATTTTTCAGCAAACCTTTGACCATCATCTTTCTTGAAAGCATCTTCAAATTTTTATAATTTAAATGACTATATCTGTCATGCCATAGCTTAGAGATTCTATTATCGGCACCAAAAAAAACAAGACATATTTTGGTTTTGAAGAGTGAGTGAAAAAAGATTATTTAAGGCTACTCTAACTCCAGCAATGACCTGATTAATCTTTGATAAGTGACAAGCCATATCATGGAAGTGAATATTGTATCCCTTCTTCAAAAGATAACCCACGCTAAGTAAATTATTTTTCAAACCAGGAACAAGGTAAACTTCAGACATTTTCTCCATTTTTCCGGTTTTGGTTGTGAATTCAATTTCACCAACGCCACTAATTTTGTATGTTTTCCCATCTCTGACTTTAACTTCTCCATAATCATATTCATACAACTTTGAAAATAAATTTTTGTTACCTGTCATATGTTTGCTAGCACCACTATCTATATATCAGGCATCATCAAAATCTCCGCATTCAGATACTAGCAACAGAGTTTGTGATTATGTTGCTCTTGGTTTTTGTTTCTATATACCAAGTTAGCATCATGTTTTTCATCCTCCTTATACCAAAAATCATTTGCCGTATGACCAAGTCTATGGCAGTTAAAACATTCAAAATAGCCATGGCTTTTTCCTCTTTGATTTCCACGTCCTCTCCTTCTTGAATTCCGATTGCATCAACAATCACCTCTTCCATTTTCCTTGCTTGAATAATCGCCTCTTCCACAAGCGCACGTTCCTCTCCCTCTTGAGTTTCTTCCACGACCACGCCCTCTACCTTTTTTATTTTTAAAATCTTCCTTCTTTTTATTTAGAATTAATTTTGATTGAAGTGCTTGATCCAAATCTATATTTTTATTCTTCCTGTTGAGTCTTTCTTCATGAGCTTGCAACGAACCCATGAGTTCATTAATGGTCATGGAATTTAGATATTTGGATTCTTCAATGGCTACAACAATATAGTCAAATATAGAATCCAAAGAACGAAGAATTTTTTCAATGACACGAATATCATCCGTAGTTTCGCCATTCATTTTTAATTGGTTGACTACAGATAAAACCAATGAACAATAATCTGAAACAGGTTCAGATTCCTTTTTTTGCAGACCTTCAAACTCTCCTCAAAGTGTTTGCAAACGAACCCTTTTTACTTTATCATCTCCTTTGAATAAGCTTTGCAAAATCTCCCAAGCTTGCTTTATAGAAGTGGCATTTTCTATTTTGTCAGAAGCTGCATCATATGTTTGTACTCCCTGGTAGATATAAAGCAAAGCTTGTTTGTCTTATTTTATCAATCTTCTTAAATTCTCCTTTTGAGCTTGCGTTAATCCTCCCTCATTTTCAACTTCAGTATACCCATTTCAACATTCTCCCTTTCTTCTTGAAACCCAAGAAAGACTTTCATTTGAATACTCAATTTACCATAATTTTTTTGGTTAATTGAGGGACAAAAGGAGATGAAAAGGAGTTGTTCATTTTAATGAACAAGGCTCTGATACCAATTTGTAGATAGAAATGAATTAATGGAGAGGAAATTTTACTTCATAAACTAATATTTTTGATTGTTTGATAAATAATGAAAACATGTATGCTATATATAAGTTTAACAAACAACTCTTCATCTAATAGATACACCTTTTATCAATCAAAAAACACAACCTTTCACAATTAACAGGCACAACCTTTTACAGACGCAACCTTTCATAATCAACAAACACACCATTTCACTTTCTTGTCTTTTTGATTTTAATATATTTTTAATGCAAGTTTAATTTACTGTCAACAAATCCAACATCGTGGAAAATAATGGAGAATGAGTGATATATATATATATATATGAGTTTGGTCGCATGTAACAACAAAGAATTCATAGAGATGTGCAGACTGTATTTTAACACCGAATTCAAGTTATAAAAGAATAACAATGAAAAAATTGTAAATAAAGAAGAAATAGTATGATTTTACCATTGTCAATCAGCAATAATGACTAAAACACGATATTTCCTTTTACTACAGAAAACAATATCGATTGAAGCACGAATTACTGGAGCAGACGAAGTAAGACCTGAAAAAGTAGATTTTACTCACTAATAATAGTTGTCCCACCATATATTTTAAACAGAAATGTTTTATATAAAATATAAATTAATGGTAGACAAAAATATGATTAACTATATTACTGTGCTTGCATCCTTAATCTATCTATTACTTAAATAGGAAAGAAGTAACCAAACTATTTGTAGAATGACACCTGTCCTCCTGAAATGCATTTTTATTTTGTCGTCCCAACATTTTTTACCCTAAACAGAAACTGCTTTCACCCCCTTTTCAGTTTTAGTTTCAGTTCCAAATTGTTTTCATCTTCTCTCTAACTTACAGAATATTGTTCATCCTTGCCTTTTTCAACTTCCCATTCCAACTACTACGTGTTAAACCTAGATGAAATAGCAACGACAACGTGAATGGTTGAACCGCTCAATCCAAAACTACATACGAAGATCGATTTGGAGGACAATGATTTTGAGACTGAACATGACCTGCTCTACTACTGCCGATCTGGGCATGGTGGCCTGAACTACCTCAATATCACCGATTTCAGTTAATTATCGACTCGTCTCGTAGGGAGGCGACCACCATCATCAAATATTTCTTACACTTTGTTCGTAGGTGAGTTGTATCCACTGTTTCTACTAGACTGCTTACTGATTTTTGTTATCTATCTGCTTTCCACTTTAAACTAAACTTGCGCTTTTCTAACACCAACTGCTTAGTTCGTACATACTCCCTGATTTTAGTTTTTTCTTTACAATATGGTATATCGCAAACTTTCCCTGATTTAAAAATCATTATTTTTTGATTTGGATGAAATGTGTTTAATTGGACATACGCAGTTTCATATCACCATCACATGTCCTTTCCTTACAGCAGTATTATGCTCTTCCTGATTTTGTTCGCCCCAACGATTTATTCACTGTGGTTATTGCAATGGAACAAAAAAATAGTTACCACTACCTGAGTAAAAAGATTGATTGTTGCATTATGTAGGTCATAAATAGAAAAAATTTCTTCTTATTTATACTAGACTATTATCAATGTGGTACAGTCTGAATTTTTGTACCATTCTTAAATTCGTCTACGCAAGTGGGATCCCAATATTAGTGGTTGTTGCATATTCAAGAACATGCATTTCAGAGTGGACTCCATTTTGTAATTACGGATTATGTCATTGATGGATGTTCCATCATCTGTACCAGTATCTATATTACTTCTCATCACAGCATATTTTTTAAATATTAAATTATTCTTACTTCTCTCCTTCATAATCACCGATAGACTGATGCATCTCTATAGTAAAATCAAGTACATTACATATCAACAAGTACATGAGAGCAGGCTATATTTTTAAATTTTACCTACACAATACAACTTTAATTTGGCAACAATTTAAATTAATCTGTAAAGCCTTGCAACTTACTGTTGAGTGTCAATTCTCAAAATGTTCTACTTTGACGCCAACGAGTTGTTCAATATCAGTTCAAAAGTTTAGCTTTACCAACCAATAATAGTCTTATTCGATTGGTTGGTTTCTCAGGGTTTCTATTTCTCTCTCTTCAAATGTCTGATTGCCTTTCAATGCTAGGAATGTGGTTTTTTTACTGTTGTTAAATGGTATTTACAAATTGCAAACTGAGTTACTTCCATTATTTAATTCTTAAACAAGGATGCATGCCATGTTTTTTTACTTTGGATTTTTTTGTCACCAAAATTATTACTATTTTAACCGATATGGAATTGTGGTTGCAATTTTTGTAACAGGTAAATTTGTATGCTGACAGTTCTTCAAATCTGGAAAAAAGGTAATATTATTAATATTTGTCAACTATTTTGAATGAGGCATAAAATATGCATGGTAATATATAAAATAGGTTTCAGCTATCTCTTATTACAAATAAATTTAACTGTCATTCGTTTTAGGGAAAGGAAGAAGTGGTAGATAATAAGGCACATAATATGCATATTTTGGCGTCTTATAATATATAAGCAGGGTTCAGCTCTCTTTATGTAAAATATATAAAAAGAAAGGCATTTAAATTTTAAATTCATGTTGTATGTGTTCATAACATGAAAGAAATCATTCAATTTCATCCAAAATAATAATTACCAAGTCAGACCTGCATTGTAATTGTGTCTGCTATAAGATGGAACACATTTATCATAAAATCCAGTGAATTACTTGAAGGGTAACGGACTTGGTGTTTAGATTTTGAGAGTTTTAATACATGAACCACCTGCAACCATATGTCAGGGTTGCTATGCAATTCCTTTAATATCTGATCTGCAACTGCTCTTTGCCATAATAGACTAGAAAGCCCCAAGTGGAATTACTTAATAAAAAGGTCAAACAGAGATAAGGGATTGTTAATATGTTTGACCGTATTTTCTTGCTATATGCTAATACAAGTCAACTGAGATTAAATTTTTCATTAACTGTTTTAATTGGTTGTTTGAATATATCAGAACATATCACCTGTTTTAAGGCTAGAAAATTATGGTCATAATAAACTTTTATATAAATCAACAAAACAAAGTGATCTATCGGATATGTGATAGCTATTCAAGAGAACAAAATGAACATATTATGTAATGTTGGTTAAATATCACACATACATAACAAATGGTTAATGCAAAGAAATAAAATAATACGAGTTTGTGCGTTTTCAGGTTCTTATGACTTCCTGTCATGAATGTAGTAATTGATCAAAGTTTTGAATGTCAACTTTCAATAATTCTACAGCTTCCAAGACATATGAATCGGATTATATTAATATATTTCCCATATTTTAGTGAAAAATTAAGTGCATATCTTAATAGTTGATGAGGTGCATATTTTATTACTAAATCAGCTATGTGTTATAGGGTTACATAACCTCTTTCGTGTTCTTAGTTGATGAGGTCCATGTTATCTCATATACCTTATCTTCATTTCTAACACTAGAGTTAAGTTAACTTGATTCATATTTTAGAACCAATATGGTACATAAGGCAATTAGTCTGGGCTTTATACTCATCATCATAAAATAAAATAAAACATAGCTAAATGCAAAGCCAGATTAATGTTTGCTTACAATAAAGGTGGTGTGTACAGAGCCATGCTAAAAAGATCGAAGATTTGGAAAAACCAAAGAAGAAAAGAGTTAGAAAGCGAATGAGTCATAGCTATGCTCGTAGGTTAAGCAAGGATAAGAAAGTATTGTTGCCGGCATGTATAAGGCTGGTGCGAAGCCCGCAGAGATTTTGTCTGTTATAAAATGGAATGGTAATAGCTACTCAATTATTAAAACTATTTACAATTTTAAGAGATTCAGTGAAACTTTGGGGCAGATTGACTCAAATATGAAATGTTCGGTAACCAACGGCCATCAGTAAGCATATCTTTCCTTTTCTTTTTTCTTATCTTTTATGTGCAACACAGTATTTATGCATGACATGATGGTGTATTTGGTTAAGCTATCTCATCTTATACTTACACTATTTATAGAGAATTGATAGGTAAACTGACATTTAAATCATATTTGTTTCTTAAAAAAAGAAACCAATATGATACATTTTATTCTATAGATTCAAACCATAAAATTTGAATTTTGAAAGGTCAAGGGATTTAGGAAGTAGATATAGAAAATTGCTTAGATTTATAGACGTCTTATGGTTAATACAGGGAAGAAATTTTCCAACAATTTTTATGACACGAGCTTTCTGGTGCATGCAATAGACATTAGCAATTTAGATAAGTAAATAGTTTGATCGTTTTGTTAAAACATTGCTTTATATTCTCCTTCACTTTTGGAATTATCTCGACTTAGAGTTCGAACTTATACTTGAGGATAGGGGTGTTAATGATTAAATGAAGTTTCTTTTATACTAACTATTTTCATACATGCTATTGGAATATATTTATGATAGTTTCTTCGATAGAATGATTAAATCTGATAGTAGACATAAAATACAAAAGCAGTTAAACAGTTGATAACACATATTTCCAATTGTTGTTGTATGTTACTAGCTGTACTGCAAAAATATTTTTCTACATCAAAATGGTAACACAAAAAGATTACATAGAGAAGACTACTATGAAATTATGAAACTGTAAATTTGGAATTGGAAAATTTGGACATATCAGACTGTAAATATACAAGATGTTGCTACTGTATGCTTTTAAAACCGTTCAATATTGGAAAATCATTCTTTCTTACATATCAGCATTTGTAATTATAATTATAGAATTATAAGAATATATTAAATGGGTGTGTATTTTATAGTTAAAATTGTTATCGAGTCCTTCTTTACAGCTTATTACCCTTTGAGCTTTTATGCTAGCTTTCTTCTACTGTTTACATGCCCACTTTGTCACTCTATCTGTTTCATAAGGTAGGTGGCATCCCACTAACTGTTCCAGTGGATACAAGATCACCAATTAAATTATACATGATCTACTACATGAACATTCAAGTAATCCAGGTATGCAGATATTTCATAAGCATGATAAGGGATATACCTTTGGCACTTTGCTAACTAAGTTTACTTATGTTCAATTCTTGCTTAAAAAAATTGGTGTACCAATGACACGATAATATAACAAGTTTCCTAAAACTAGGTAATAGCATCCAGTATCGTGATATATACCTTTGCAACTTCACTAATGAAATACTATTTAGTCGAAAGATCCACCCTAGCCATGTAATTAATGATACTATGTATGCATCTGAAAGCATTTTGGTATTCAACGTCCAATAATATATATTGTTACAAGAGTCAAGATGGGCTACAAATTAGCCAACTAAATTGCTAAAACAAAGGTAACTAAATAAATACTAACCAAATAAAGAGGCTACAAATTAGCCAAATGATTTGCTAAAACAAAGATAACTAAATAAATATTAACCAAATAGAGATATCGTCAGATCAGGGAATAAATGCAAGGAATATTCTAACGCCTAGAATATATGTAAAATATATTCTATCACACCCCCTCAGTCAAAGCGAGAGGTTCTCATATGCTCAGACTATCCCTGAAATCATTAAATAATACGCGCGGAAGCCATTTTGTAAAAATATCAGCAATTCGGTAACGGGACGGTACACGAAGCACACACACTTCGCCATGAACTACTTTCTCACGGACGAAATGAATATCCATCTCAATGTGTTTAGTACGTTGATGCTGAACAGGATTGCCGGATAAGTATATAGCACTCACATTATCACAATAAACTAGAGTAGCCTTTTGAATAGGACAATGGAACTCTAGAAGCAAATTTCTGATCCAGCATGAATCAGAAACAATATTAGCAACACCCTGTACTCCGCCTCAGCACTACTACGGGAAAGAGTAGGTTGCCATTTCGAAGACCAAGAAAACAAATGATCTCCGAGGAATACACAATAACCAAAGGTAGAACGACGGGTGTCAGGAAAACCACCCCAATCTACATCTGTATATGAGATAATACGATTAATATTGGACTTGCACAAGTGGAGACCAATAGAAAGGGTACCCTGGAGATAGCGTATGATACGCTTAAGAGCTTTCATATGCTCATTAGTCGGGGCATGCATATGAAGGCAGATCTGCTGCACGGCATAGGAAATGTCCGGCCGAGTGAATGTAAGATACTGAAGAGCACCTGCAAGGCTACGATACTTAGTCGGACCATCGTAAGGAGTGTCTGCGGTGGCACTTGGTTTGGACTTAGTGTCAACAGGAGTAGGACATGAACTGCAGTTAGACATTCCGGTACGTTCAACAATTTTTGTAGCATACTATGTCTGAGATAAGAAAAGACCATGGGCATGACGAGTGACAGCAATACCCAAAAAGAAATTCAAAGGACCTAGATGCTTCATAGCAAATTCAGAAGCTAAGAGAGTCATAATATACTTACGAAGACGATCAGAAGAAGCTGTAAGTATAATGTCATCCACATATAACAGAATATAAGCAATATCAGAACCATTCTTGTAGATGAATAAAGAGTGATCTGATGTACTGTGAGAGAACTCAATGGTAGTACAAAATCAGAAAATCTTTGGTACCAAGCTCGAGGAGCCTATTTTAATCCTTACAAAGATTTCTTCAAAAGGCAAACATGATCCGGATAATTTTTGTTACGAAAAAACATGGGTTGATGCATATATACTGCTTCATTGAGATGACCATGCAAGAAAGCATTCTTGACATCCATTTGATGAATGGGCCAAGATTTAGAAAGAGCAATGCTGAGAACCGCTCTAATGGTGACCGGTTTAACCAAGGGGCTAAATGTTTCATCACAATCAACGCCATGCTGCTGTGTATTTCCATCACCTACAAGACGAGCTTTATAACGCTCAAAGAACCGTCAGATTTATGTTTATGACGAAAAATCCACATAGACCGAATAACATTAACATTAGACGGCATATGCACTAATTTCCAAGTCTTATTGTCAATTAAAGCATTAAATTCATCCAACGTTGCAATTTTCCAATTATGGTCACTAAGCGCACTAACAGGATTTTTCGAAACACGAGAAATATCTGTAGTGGTGGTAGTGTGGTAATTGAAAGAGTATTTGGGGTTGGGTTTAAAAATTCCATTTGATGCACGAGTGGTCATGCGGGTTGAAATGGAGTTGGAAGGCCTAAGGGTGGTGTGAGGAATGGTCAAAGTGGGGGAGCTCATAGATGGGGTTAGGCTGTGGGGAAGAGAGGATGGGCCAGAGGAGGAAATAGGACTACGGGAGGTAGTGTCGTCCGAAAGATGAAGAGGTGGAGTGGGCTGCTGCTGCATTTGGCCCAAATGAATAGAGGACCGAGTGTGGGCAGCAGTGGGAGGTGTGGAATCTGGGCCTGTGTGAGACTGTGGCCCAGATTGAGAAAGAGAGGACGAGTCGTTGGGCTACGTTGTTGGGTAAAGCAGCATATTTTGTGGTGTGGTATCTTGAGATAAATGATGTATTAATTGAGGACTAATATTGTCACTCAAAAAATCATAATTTGAAGGTTTTGTTTTGTGAAGTTTGGAGAATGGAAATTCTGTTTCAACAAAACGAATATGATGAAAAATAATGATTTTACCACTAGACGTGTCATTTGGAGCCACAATAATTAGAAGCCGGACCTAAACAAGCACAAGGAGTCGACCTTTCTTGTAATTTATGAATAGTAGAAGAGGGGAATAATGGGAAACATAAGCAACCAAAAACACACAAACCCGAATAATTCGGATCACTTTGATAGAGGATTTGAGCGGGAGATTAGTAGTCCAATACCTTGGAAGGAAGGATATTGAGAAGATATGTAGCCATGGAGAGAGCATGATGCCAAAAAGAGAGTGGCATAGATGCATGAGCAATAATAGTCCGGATGATATTATTTATGGATTTTATGTGTTTTTCGGCCTTCGCGTTTTGAGGAGATGTATGAGGACATGAGAGACGAAAAAGCATGCCATGTTGCTAAAAAAATCCTTAAAAGTGCCATTAATGTATTCCTTACCATTGTCACACTGAAAAGTCTTAATATTATGTTCAAATTGTATCTTGACTAAAGCATGAAACGCTAAGAAAAGTTGTTTGACCTGAGATTTTTTTGCAATAGGAAAAGTCCACAAAAATTTGTTGTAGTCATCAAGAAAAATAACATAATAACAATGGCCGGAAGTACTAACAATGGGAGAGGTCCAAAGATCACTATAAATAATATCAAACGAAAGAAAAGTATATGACATTGAATCATAAAAAGGTAGCTTAGAATGTTTTTCAAGTGGACAAGAAGAACAAAAAGTTTTACAATCCTTATTACAATCAACAAACTTTTTACTACAAAGAGACTTAAGAATAGCATCGCCAGGATGACCTAAACGATTGTGCCAAATATTCAAAGGCAAAGCAGTAAAAGAAGAATGATTGTTGGAAGAAATGGCTTAAGAGTTGGAGAAAAGTAGATATAAGCCCTCAGTGCTATCACATCTCATTAGTCTGTTCCCCGTCTGTAAGTCATTAACAAAGAAACCAAAAGGGTCAAAAGAGATAGAAGCCCTATTATCTGTGGTAAATTTATGAACAGAGACCATATTTTTAATGAGCTTGGGAGCACGTAACACATTGTTTAGGGTAAATGGTGGGTAAGGTGGAGACAATGTAGTACGACCGTGACCAATAATTGGAATTAAATGACTACTATCAACAACAATGTTATGATACTTATTGCTTGAATTGAAATAAGAAGAGAGAATACCTGCATCCGCCGTCATGTGAGATGTAGCACCGGCCATATCCATGTAGTAGTTCCCATCTGGTTGAGAGAACGAAAGAGCATGCATAGAGGCCTTAATGTCGGTGGGCATGTAGCTAGGAGCAGGAGGAGCAACAACATTGAAAGCTTGAGGTCTGGACCCAATTAAGCCTGACCCAGAAGAGGAGGGACATTGGGCCGCTGAATTGGGTCTTGGCTGCCAAGAGTAGGCGGAAAATGGGCAAGGAGGAATAATCCACCCTCCCCAACCAGGCTGCCATATCTGCTGCCATTGTGGCGGTGAGGTCTGCTGACATGGCTGCCACTGGTGCTGCTGATATGGCGGCCGACTAGGACTGGACCCATTAGTACTTTTGTGGGCCTTTTTCTTTCCATTGTTTTTTGAATTGTTCCTCCCTTTATTATTGTTGTTGCGCTTGTTGCTTGCAGATGAATCGGTGGCAACCATGGCAGCACCATCGGACCGACTCGTAGAACCACCAGTTTCACGAGCCTAACGAGCCTTGATAGTATGCTCAGCCATTTTCAACCTTGAACGACAACTCTCAATGGATGGAAAAGGCTCTTGATTTTGTATATAGTCCACCGTACGATTATACGCCTCTGGTAAGGACCCAGTGAGACGTAAAACCAGACGACCATTTGTCATCGGAGCATCAACATCAGCCAACCCATCCGCCAAAGATTGTAGATAATTACAATAATTGTCGATCGAGTTGAAAGCCTCAAAAGCAGCGTTCGTAAAGTCCTCCTCGGGATGGGTAGCCCGAGAGGCTTTGTTGTCCTGAAAAAGAGCTTCAAGACAGTTCCATGCCCCATCAACCGTGTCATTACGTCTAAGGATAGCGAGAAGAAGATCAGAAGAAATGGTGCTGTAAATCCATTGCAAGACAACGACATATAAACGCCTTCAAAGAGCCGGATCAGCGAACTTAGCCTGGGCATAGGAAGCCATAGCCTTCTCCTCCGTTGGTGGAACCAATTGATCGTAAAGATGATGAACCCTAGCAAGATTGGTAAATAGAGTAGCCCAAGAATGATACATGGCTTGCCCATTGCCTAATGTTACGGAAATAAGAGATTTAACATTAGTGATGGTGAGTGCGGGATGAAAGTTGGACGAGTCTGCAATGGAAAAGATAGAAGAAGAAGAATGGAGAGGAAGATTGGTAAGGCTAGGGTAAGGAGAATAGGATCGTAAGAGGCTTTGATACCATGATAGAAATCTATTTAGAAATCAATTGCTTGCCCATTGTATTCAAGGTCCAATAATATATATAGTTACAAGAGTCAAGATGGGCTACAAATTAGCCAGCTGATTTCCTAAAACAAAGATAACTAAATAAATACTAACCAAATAAAGAGGCTATAAATTAGCCAACTGATTTGCTAAAACAAATGTAACTAAATAAATACTAACCAAATAAAGATATCGTCAGATCAGAGAATAAATACAAGAAATATTCTAATACCTAGAATATATGTAAAATATATTCTATCAGATCCACCCTAGCCAAGTAATTAATGATACTATGCATGCATCTTAAAGCATTTTGGTATTGGATTTTAAAATTGAGTAGAACTATAATGTCTTTATTTACAGTTTGACATGATACGAACTATTTCTATATTTTGTCTACCCTGTAAATTGTAGTTCAACACGGAGCAATCATGGTTACATCATGGAGTAAACCATATGAAGATAGAGCATTGAAGATGGACCACAATACTATACAATTGATACGAGAATGAAGTAAGTTTCTCATTGTTGTAGACAGAAACAAACCATAGAACTTTAATATTGAATAGACACTTTTCGTCATTTGACTTTGGCCCGGTAGAGAATTTATTATACACAAGGACATATTGTATAAGCCAAAATAACATAACATGTCGATTAGTAGTTTATGGATGTGCGCTGCTTTTTCATTAGAAATGATTATTATCACTATTATTCATATCATCCATGTGCATTGAATATTTAGGTATTGAATATGATTTGTAGGAAATGTGAACTTCATTTGTTTCAAATTGTGGGTATTATTATGTGACGCATTATCCTAGAATGGAGAAGACGAGGTAGTTGTTGGAACCTACACAACTTGGAGAGCTTAGAATGGTAAGTTTATATACATAGCAATGATATATTTTGAATAGTGCCATTGAAATGAAATGTGGGTTAATGCATAGATGAAACTTTAATTTTTTTATTAATACATAGTATTCTTCGTTATTTAAAAAGATGCAATCATATTTTTATAATGGAAATCAAGAGAAAGTGACTTAATATAGGTAAGCATTCAAAATCGAAGATTGATTTCCTCGTCTTTCCTACATGGAAGAAGTCAAGAGGTTTATTATGATCACGTAATAAATTGCTTCCTATAATAGCATGATAAATTGCTTCCTATAGTCATATGAAGAATTGATTCCTATAATTAGATGTTAAATTGCTTCAATATATAAGTATTTTTGAGAAGTGTTATACAATTAAAATACGATTTGTGGGTATTTTAGGACATTTTTTCTCAATAATATAGTTCTGATTTCATAGGCCAAGCGAGTAGTTTTATTTCAAAAGGAAAACACATGCAAGTTATTATTGGTGGAAGTTATTAGTTATTGAATGATGTTCCAAAAGTTGTTATGTCTAACTTCTGACAATTAAGTTTATTTAATTTTATTTGAAACATTCCTGTTCTCTGTTCTGTTTTATATGTAGGAAAAAATCTACAGTTGGTAGAAGCTTGGCACAACCCAGTTATCAAGCTTAAGGTAATATTAATATCATGGTTTTATTTATGTCTTTCTATTTAACCCCTAATTTACTTTTACTAGAATATGTATGTTCTAAACTATTGAATTTGAGGCTATAGGTTGGATTAATTACTTACCACTGATCAACCCACTACAATTAATTATATCCACCTATAGTTATTACTATTAACATTACGTGCCAATAATAAATGAAAATGAGTCTATTAATCAATGAATTTGTTGTTAATGGGTTTTAGATGTTAATAAATAGAGTTCGATATCAATGAAGTGAAAGAACTAAATGCTTTAAAAAAATTGATAGCAGTTCAAAGTTCAAACCTTTTTGAACCAAGGACAGACTTGGACGCAATGAAGTGAATGAAGCTAGCATTATTAATACGAAATGTAATGCAGTGAATGAAGCTGATGCAAGCTTGAATACTGAAAACAGAAGGAAAACAATAAACGGACGCAGGCAAGATGAGTTTGTATACTAAAAGTAGGCAGGCAGGCTCAAAACTGCACGTAAAATATGGTAGGCAGGCTGCATGCTCTAGAACTAAGGCTGCATTCAAAATAACTAATAACCGTTGATGTTTTACTAATCCGAGATCGTGTGCAGCTAAAGTGCAGAAATTGCTTACCATGTTATTGTTCATGGCCGAGGCTGAAAAGTACTGATCGTTTCGAAGATCCAATGTTTGAGATGAAGCGAGCTAGATATGTGTGTGTACCTGCAAATAATTACAAAAAAAATGTAAACTTGATTTATAATAGCTACTTTTGAAATATTGCTTCACATAAATTCATGTTATACCAGTTTGTTGATGCTTTAATCAACTGTGATGTAGGTACCCACATTGTGGATTATAACATATACATAAGCGTCAAGGGGTTTGGTATATATATATTTGAAGGTGGAAAAGTTTATTTCTATTTGTGTTTACTTATTTGTGTTGTACTACATTGCATATGGAAGAGACCAATATACAATGAAAATACAAATGCATCAACAATGCATGTATTCGATAGTTTTGGTAAAAATATTAAAAGTACTATGTTAAAAATGTAAAATCTGCAAACACTATACAATAACTTTGAAACTTCAGCCGTATGTACAACTCAAATGCCTGTGTGCGTAGCATGGGCCACACACTAGTCAAATATATAAATGCACATCCATCTGCCATTCCCACTATATACATTAGTACACCTGTTACTTGCCTGATAATCTTTTGATTTAGCACTAAACCTTTGCTTACGCTTAATGACATAAAATATGAAAATAGAAGCATAGTGTTCCCTGAACAAGCCATCAATTTCTATTATATTATTAATTAAATATTTTCCTCTTTTATAGTTTCTAGTTATTCAGTTCCAATTTTAAATCGATGTATGGTGAAAATATTTTGCTTTTGATCTGCATAATGTATTCTAATTGTTTCACTTCCTAATTAGAATGTCATTTGCAATTACTTGATAACGCTAAATTTGACTAGAGAACACATGAACACTCATAAATTTAACAAAGGATGTGCAACAGTTCGTGTATTAGTAATAGTTAGATTTCTTTGAATTTATTTATAAACTAAACCAAATAAAACTGAACAAACTAAATGAATCAAAAAGCAGCTGGTTCAGAAGTCAAGTACCTCACGGGGGTAATTGTCAAAACGGGATCATTTATAATGATAAAGTCATCACAATAATAACCGACTATAGTGGATCTTGCCTTGAAGATAATATTCACATAATAACATGATATCTTGTCTAAACATACACACACTCCATTGCACTGCAAGCTGTTTCATTTGTCAAGTTCAAGAAGCAAATGGAAAAAAAAGCAAGTTGCTCAGAAGCTATAGTGACAGTAGCAGCAACAATAATACCTATCAAGATAATCAAGCTTAATAATGGAGAATATGATTCAATTAGCACCGTTGTCCCAGTGGTTAGGCGTTTTGATTTTGATGCGAGAGGTCACAGATTCAAAACTTGTGTAGCATGATTCGAACATATATCATTGCTTCTATTTTACATGTGTTGGAAATGTACATCCTTATTATTAGAAATGTAGTCATATATAAAGGCCAAATCCAAAATATAAAATGTGCTGAAAATGCTTAATTATATGCAAATATTTTTTATATTTCCCTTTGACCTAATGTTCAAAACCATCAATATTGATAAATTGGTTTAGTGGAGTGTACATATTTGCAATAAATATTTTAATTTGAAAAAAAAAACATGTTATAGCCTGCAAGTGACAAATTGCATTTTAATTGAACTAATTAAGCCATGGTTCCAAACAATATATTAATAGTATAATATAGTTTCTGATACAAAGCCAATTTATTATCCATGTTTTATAAGTAAGCGCATGCATGTCTAAGCTCTTAAAGGTTAGTTACACCTGGCCAGTATAATACAAAGCCTTTGGATGTCTACGTTTTCCATATAGGCCTTACAAAATAAATTAAATTATGTATAATTTTCCTATACTTTTCTTGGCTATAGTTCAAAACAAAAAGGGTGCAAATGCTTAGATTATAAAGTAAAAATATTCCTACCTAGACATGCCATCTTCAATGAATCGCAGTTTCCTTTTTCAAGTACCAGACTAACAAAGAAGGTATTTAATTCTAAAATTAAATTGCCTTCAATTCCTATTGTAAGATTGTCAAATAGATTGTTAGCCTCATTTAAGAACCATGTAGACTCTACGTACAAACTGTATCATAAAATAACCATTAACGTATGATGATGATAACATTTATACTTCCTCTCCCATTTCTTCTCCCATTTGTAAAAAGTAAACCTCCATGTATTTCTTACCAGCATATGATAAACCCATTACATGTCCATAGTTATTGATGATACACCTATGTTTCATGCATTGGCAATTCTACATAGTTGGCAATATTAGTAAAAACAATGTTAGGTATGTTTTTAATTGGTAGTTACCACTAGTTCACAAATATAGTACACAACATCAGTAATTGTATCATCTTTTAGAGAAGGATTTATACGATTACTATTAGTAGTACTCACCAACTTTCATATATGATATACAACATCAGTAAAAACATCAACAGTTACTACTAGTAGTTATTAACCGATAAGAAGAGAACAATGCATAATTTTTGGATTGACTAAAAATAAAAGAAAGATTAAATATAATGCTGTTGGAAAATTTCAAAATTATTTTTAGATTATGGGTTTTTTTTTGAAGAAAGAAGAAAAGGGAATAGGAAGGAAGTAGAGGGGATGTATAGTCCCACATCTAGCAAATCAAGAGAACATATTGATTTATATATGGATTTCTCTAAATAAGGTTGGGACCTTTGGGCATCCAAATCTTTGTTTTGATGTGAGGAGGTAAGTCATACATCAACACCACGTGTGCCGTCGTCGTCGTCCAACCGGCTGGGTCGGATGAAAATCGTACAAGTTTTGAATCTACGTAGTAGATCCTTGAAGTACAACATCTTCATCATTCTCGAATCATCGACCCAATATATGAAGTCATACATCAAAGCGCAAAGAGGATGATCCTCTATCTAGAGGGCACATTCTGAATGCATTGTCTACTCCTGTCTACAGCGCACATAGGACTTTGGAAACCGCAAAGGCATTTTGGGCTGCCCTATAAAGCAAATACCGCATATTCGAGGCAAGTAACAAAAAATTCCTTATTTGCAATTTTATGGATTTTAAAATGGTTGTAAATAAGTCCATAGTTGGACAAGTAAGCGAAATTCTACTGTTAGTGAATCAACTTAAAGATGCTGGAATAAATCTCCCTAAATCTTTTGTTGTTGGGGTTTTAATTTCAACACTTCCTAATTCTTGGAATGATTATAAGAAAAAAGAATTTCACCGTCTCTTGCCAACGAGTGAAGTTTTCACCATCAAACCGCTCCAATCGCGTTAAATGCTGATTCATAACTTGAAGAGCATTGAGATTGATTGAACTCGAACCATTCATGGTTAAAGATATTGTCTAAAATTGTGTCGATGATTTGAGAATGATGAAGATGTTGTACTTCAAGGATCTACTGCGTAGATTCAAAACTTGTACGATTTTGGACTTTGGAAACAACAAAGGCATTTTGGGCTGCCCTATAAAGCAAATACTGCATATCCGAGACAAGTAACAAAAAATTCCTTATTTTCAATTTTATGGATTTCAAAATGGTTGCAAATAAGTCCATAGGTGGACAAGTAATCGAAATTCTACCGTTAGTGAATCAACTTAAAGATGCTGTAACAAATCTCCCTGAATCTTTTGTTGTTGGAGCTATAATTTCAAGACTTCCTAATTCTTGGAATGATTATAAGAAAAAATTAAAGCATGCGGAAACGGATTATGATTTAGACGATTTACAGCGTCATTTCGTATTGAAGAGGACTCTGTAAACGCGAATTAGATGATAATACGCAAACTGAGTCTCATTCTAAGGCAAATAATGTTCAAATTACTGAAAAGGTGAAGCCTAAGAATGAGACGCGGTTTAAGAAGAAAAATTCCAACAACAAAAAGAAAGGTGCTTGTTACTACTATATCAAGCCCAACCACTATGCCCGAGACTGCTGTCAGTGGAAGAAACAACAAAAGATGAATGTGGTCGAAGTCTCACTTGTGCCTGTAGTGCAAGAGGCGAACTCCGTTAGCGAAACTGATAATGACCGGTGGTTTGATACTGGAGCAACCATTCACATTTGCAAAGATCGTAATCTATTTAAGACTTACGAAGAAAATAGTGGAGAAACCGACAAGGTTACTGGAGCAAATAAGGTTTCAATCAAAGTTTTGGGAAAAGGCACCATAGATCTTACATTTACTTCTGAAAAATTTCTTACATTGGTTAATGTATTTTACGTATCTGATATGTGTAAGAATTTGGTCTCTGGATGCCTTCTTAACAAAGGAGGATTCAAGATGGTGTATGAGTCTGATAAGTTAGTGTTGTCCAAGAACAACAAATTCATTAGACAGGGATACTCTTTTAACGTCATGGTTAAATTGAATCCAATAAAGAAATCTTCTATTTATATTGTTGATTCTGTTAGTTTATGGCATGGTTGACTAGGACATGTTAATTATAATTCCCTTAAAAATATGCTTAAACTAGGATTAATTTCTGATTGTGATTTCGATACTATCTCTAAATGTAAAATATGTGTTCAAGTAAAAATACACCGAAAATCCTTTAAATCTATAGAAATAAAAACTGGCTTGCTTGATTTAGTATATAGTGATGTGGGTGACTTAAAAAATCACATCACCTATGGTGGTAACCAATGCTATATAATATTTATTGATGATTATACTAGATATGCATATGTATATTTAATGAAAACTAAAGATGAAGCCTTTGATAAATTTAAAATTTACAAAGCAGAGGTCGAAACACGATTAGGAGTTAAAATAAAAGTGTTACATTCAGATCGAGGTGATGAATATTTATCAAATGAGTTCACCTTATTTTGTAAACAACAGGTTTAGTTCACCAATGCACTGCCCATATACACCACAAAAAAATGGTGTTGCTGAAAGGAAAAATAGAACTTTAGTGGAAATGGTAAATGCCATGCTCATAAGTTCAAACTTACCTTAAAACCTATGGGGTGATGCTATATTATCTGCATGTTATATCTTAAATAGAGTACCACTTAAAAAGAATAATGTTTCCTCTTATTAATTTTGGTTTAATAGAAAACCTAATCTTACAAGATATAAAGTTTGGGGTTATTTAGCATATGTTAGAAAACCAGACCCTAAATGACCAAAGTTAGGAAATAGGGCATTTAAATATGTTTTCATAGGATATTCACTTAATAGTATAACTTATAGATTCCTAATTCTTGACACCTTAAAAGTTATAGAATCCGTAGATGTAGAATTCTTTGAAAATCAAACTGTTGAGATTCCATTGAGATCATCTAGTCTAGAACCTAATACGATTGATGATATCAATGACGATGACTATGCTCCTGCTCAAAACAGCAAGGAAGTATCAGTACCAGATAATAGAACTGAACAAAGGAGAAGTAAAAGAGCAAGAATAGAGAAGGACTATGAAACTGGCTTCATTACATATCATATAGAAGGCAGTAAGGATGAAGTCCTTAATGTGACTAGATATGTCATGAACGTCGATGATGACCCCAAAACTTATTCTGCGACTATAAGTTCTAGAGATTCAATATTCTGGAAAGAAGCTATTAATGATGGAATGAATTCCATATTGTTAAACCAAACTTACCTCCTAGTGCTAAACCTATAGGATGTACATGGATATTTAAGAAAAATTTGAATACAAATGGATCCATTGATAAGTTTAAAGCTAGGTTAGTTGCTAAGGAATATAAGCAAAAACATGGAGTAGATTATTTTGATACATATGCACCAGTTGCTCGCATATCTTCTATACGCTGTTTAATAGCACTTGCATCATAAATTGGTCATACATTAAATGGATGTAAAGACTGCGTTTCTAAATCAAGATTTAGAAGAAAAGATATATATGAAACAACCTGAAGGTTTCAAAACCCATGCCAAGAAAAGAAAGTTTGCAAGTTAGTAAAGTCTTTTTATGGCCCGAAGAAAGCTCCCATGCAATGGTATGAGAAGTTTGATAAAATAGCATTGTCATATGGATTTATTGTTAATGATGCTGATAAATGTATTTATAGCAAATCGGACAACAATGATTATGTTATAATATGTTTATACGTTGATGACATGCTAATATTTGGTTCCAATATATCCCGTGTGAATGAAACTAAGAAGTTTCTATCTTCTAAATTTGATATGACAGATCTAGGAGAAGTTGGCGTAATTCTAAAAATTAAAATTATTAGGAAAGAGAGGGAGTTGTTGCTAACACAATCTCATTACATTGAGAAGTTCCTCCGAAAGTATGGTCATTATAATGACAAAGAAGCACCTACTCCTTTAGATCCTAGTATTAAATTAGAAAAAAATACTAAACGTATCATTTCTTAACTTGAGTATTCCAGTATTATTAGGAGTCTTATTTATGCTATGCATTGCACTAGACCAGACATACTATATGCTGTAAGCATGTTATTTCGATTTACGAGTAATCCAGGTTTCGAACATTGGAAAGCTATTTCCAGAGTTTTAGCTTATTTAAAAGGAACCGTTACCTATGGTTTATCTTATAAAGGATATCCTGCTGTAATAGAAGGATATAGTGATGCAACCTGGAACAATGTAGAATCAAAATCCAAGTCTATGACTAGATGGATCTTCATATTAGGAGGTGCTGCCATGTCTTGGGTTTTCAAGAAACAGACCTATATATTCGAGTCAACAATGTTGTCAGAGTTGATTGCATTAGCAGATGCTTGTAAGAAAACAGAATGTTTTAGGAATTTATTAATAGAAATCCCATTAAGGAAAAAACCATCTCCAACAGTCTTGATTAACTGTGATAATTAGGCTACAATATATCATGTCTCTAATAAGACATATAATGGGAAGTCTAGACATGTGAGTCTAAGACATCAAATGATAAGATAGTTACTCAAAAGTGGAGTAATAATTATTGATTACATAGAACCGAAGAAAAACTTGGCTGACCCACTCACAAAAAGTCTTCCAAAGGCAGTGGTTTCTATAAAATCAAAGGAAATGGGACTAAGGTCTGTGAATGAAGGTTGATCATCCTTAACAGAAACTCAACTTATGTTTTGAAAAGGATAGACAAAGTTCAATGGGTACCAACAAGTTAAGAGAATGATTATGGAACACTAAATCAATTGCCCATAATTAATGTTGAATTCTGCATGAAAGAGGATGGATTAAAATCCTTAATAAGTCCAGTTAAAATCACAAGGTGTATCACAAAAACACCCTATAAAGGGACTTACCTATATGAGTATGGAATCAGGTCGTTTCCTAAGAAAGTAAGACCGCTTTCTAAAGTAGACTCGTGAACTCAGGATTTAAGCACATGGCATTAATGTGCTGAGCATACAAAACACTCTATATACGGAAATCAATATGTATGACTGTTGCGGTACTATCACTAGGGGTACTTGTTTCAAGATACATTCACCATAGACCTCGATGGAACTTTGAATGGTTTTCACTAAGTGAAGGTACAAATCCAAAAGATATCTATCATTTATGTATTGGTTTCCACGATAATGCAAAACTTGATCTTGGAACTACATTGCCTTGATCCCACTTGGATATGTAGGTAGTCACTCTAGTGATGCAGCCGTCCATTTTATTTCTTTTACTTATTTTGAAAATGGGGAAAAATTGTTGGGGAATTTTCAAAATTAGTTTTGGGTTCTGGTTTTTGTTTTTTGAAGAAAGAAGAAGAGAGAAGAGGAAGGAAGAAGAGGGGATGTATAGTCCCACATCTAGGAAATCAAGAGAACATATTGATTTATATATGGATTTCTCTAAAGAAGATTGGGCCCTTTGGGCACCCAAAGCTTTACTTTGATGTGAGGAGGGAAGTCATGTGTTTGGATAGTAACGCCATTCGTCCATCTGTCCGACCGACTGGACCAGGTTGGGTTCGGATCTAAAATGACGAATTACATTTTTGGTAACAGCCTGGATCCAGAATTTAAATTTGAATAGATAGATTTGGCTAGTCATTTGAATGAAGGGACACAACCATTTAGTAATAGTTTCAAACTGTTACGAATAGACGCGACCGTTCGTAACGGTTTTAGATTGTTGGAAAGGATATGACGCTTGATGAATGGACATTTCTTCACTAATATAAATGGTAACGCCCAGGAACCGTCAAATATAACAATCTCTTTTCTCTGTACCTTCTTCTTCTTCCACCAGATCTACGACGCCCAGAAAGTATTGCAGAACACTGCCTTTTCACCACAGTTTGCAATGCCTGTAAGGTGTTGCAAATGCAGAAACGTTGCAGATCAATTCTCTTCTTCTTCTTCATTCTATTCTCTACTAATTGCATCATCATAGATCAAATTTGAGTGTTCTTGGTCGGATCAAAATTGTACAAGTTTTGGATCCGATTACGCTATTTCAAGGCTTCATTGAATCTTGAAGTCGATAGTTCGATAACTCATTTGTAGCTGTTGGGTTGAACTATTGTCTGAAAGAATCTATGTAGTAGATCCTTGAAGTCAGAAGTACAGCAGTTATCATCTTCATCATTCTTGAATCATCGACACAATTATCCAACAAATGTTAGTTCTGATATCAAATTTAGTCTAAATTTTATCGTCTACAATTTATTACCATATAATTAAGTATATTAGCTACAAATTCACAAAAATAATTGTACCATCATAAATAATGTAAAGTTATCACAGAAAAGCATATGTTAAAACTATTAATCCTAAAATGAGCAACAAAATTGACTACTAATATACCTAAATGAAATAACAATATCAGATTAAGAAAATATTTCCAGTTTATCAGCGGAGTATATTAAATTATGAAAACATGAAGTATCCAATTGTAATGGAACAACAAAAGAAATTATTCACATTTAATTATCTACTAAAGTTGAGGCAACATTTGCTAAAATTTATAAAATAACTGCAAAAATAAATTAAATATCTCCGCTGAATTAGGGTTTTCTTGAGCCTCGATTTGTTTTGAATGTCGATTTAGTGTTTGTGCACAAAAAAGAGGCAAGATTGAAGGAGGAGTGGATCGAATTTAAGGTGTGTAGAGATGGCAGTAGATTGACAAATTGGAGAGGAGTAGCATGACGTCGGAGGAAACGTAGGGCGAGCCTAATATTTTTGAAGTGAAGAGGAAAAAAATAGAACGGAATAGGAATATGAGACGTAAAATGTAAGAAGCGAATTAGTTTAGGCGAGAAGGCGGTCAATTTTTGCAGCATTTAAAACAGTAAAATATATGTCTAGAAATTTGAAATAATAGTGGTTGCACTTAAATTTGAAACTCAGCCAATAAATGTAACTAAAGACATATTTTCTTATAGTGATAATGTCATCAAGGACTAGGTAGTCGAAACCCAGGAGCACCAAGCTAATAAGGATAGGCTTGAACCCGAATTGCTCGTGGTGAAAACAGAAAGGCTAGAGACCCAGGTCGACTACACTACAGTTGTGCATGATCCAGATGAGCTAAAGGAACAGAGGGCCAAGGAGAGGGAAGAATTAAATACCGCCCTTCAACAGTTCTTTGCTAATGTCATCCAATATAAGAACTTGAAGTGGTTAGGAAGCACATATGCCTGCACTCTTGTTAATGTCTAGGAAGAGCTTTTGCAACGTGTGACAACGCTCGGTGAAGGCCTAACCAAAGATGAGTTAAAAACTAATTACCTATGCATTGAAGACATAAAGAAACTTCAAGAGGAAAATCTATCCTTAAGGCAGAAGACTCTTCCACTTCTAAGGCTTTCGTTGAAGCTCCTGTTGTCCCAAGTGCATCAGGCCACACAGAGTCATCGTCTCCAAAGACTAAAGAGCTTGCAATGAAGATCTCGATGTTTGAGGAGCCCAGCTTCGAGGCCACCTAAATTATCCAACTTTTGCAGCTTCTACCTTGGTTAAACTTTATATTCCCCCCTTTGTTGACCAACCGATGCAATTGGCACTCGAAAAGAGGGAATTATTAAGTCTCCTACTCAACAATTGAGTCCGGATGAAGGTATATCTCTTGTCTCACTAATGTTCGAGGTTCTTTAGTTCTCGCTCAAGACTGTTACTAATCTTTACCACTATGTTTGTGACCTTGTAGGTAATCCTTCTCTTCCACTCTTGCTCGAGACTGCAGGACTAGTTGCTCCAAGCCTTCATTCGAGTTCCATTCCTGGTCTCTATTCAGAGAGAATCGCAGCTTTAGAGGGGTTAGATGAAAACTCCCAATCCTTGGGGAAAGACATCTCTATCAACAGTGCCTCGGGCCCGACTGGATCCATTTCCTAAATGGAGAAGTGAAAGCTTGATATTTTCAAAGTCAAGGTTAAAATCGAGACAGTACTTGAAAAGATTACCGGTATTGAGGAGCCAAAACCTTCTTCCAAAATCCTTTCTATCACTATCAAGCCTCCAAAGAGAAGTAGCACCGGCGTTACTATGGAGACTTCCAAGCCCCCTACAAACTGCCCTGAAGATCCTACCATCACTACTATTGAAGGCGGCACGGTCACTGTTGGAGGAAGCACACCCCTAAGTGAGAAGGGCCAGAAGTGGCCTCACGATGGCTTAGGTAGCAAGGTTGGAAAAAATAAGAAGGCTCGCAAGAAATAGGCTCCTTAATTATCTTCCAGTGATATTTAGACAATTTTCATTTGTCTCATTTTGGGCTGTAGTTTTTTGTTTTCCAATTTGTTGTACATAGGCCATGATTGTGCGGGAACGTCCCGTGCATCCACTGAATGTAAAGTGTAAATGTAATGAAATATTGTTCTTCTGCTTCAATCTTTATTTCGTTTACATTTCTGCACTTTATATTCTATTTTGACTTATATATAGCTGGCTGCATATATAATATAACTGCTTGTACTACAATCTATCCATATTATATATGTCTGTTTCTCTGCAACACTTTTACTTACTACAACTCTCTGCATATGAATAATATTTTTGCAATTGGTTTAGTTATATCCTATTATTAAGTTATGTTTTATCATTGCCAAAGTGTGTTCGTTTAGCTAAATAAAACTATTATCAAACAATTCCGAAGTTCTTTCGATTTACCTTCGGTCGAGTATCCTTTAATTATTAACGAGTCATTCCAAGTAACATGTGTTTCCTATCCCAAGGAAACTGTAGTTTGAATGTCCATTTCCAAACATCCTCGAACCCGCTAATAAACTAGCATTATCGAGGTTATCAATATGTCTACACTACTCAATTTCGACAAAGAATGTCCAGTTAGGCCGTGAGTGAAACTGTGCCTTTTATAGGAATTTACCACAGGTCGAGTCCTATTTCCTGGACTTGTCATTCCAACTGCCAGAATCTGGGCATCTTCTCTAACCTTGCCTATTTTTAGGCATTGGTAGGAGATTAAAAATATGGGGGCAAATTATCTTATTGCCCCTAGTTCGATTGTACTTTCCCGGTCCTGATCCTAGATCGAAGGAATCCGGTAGTACCTGTTTCCAATTTTTAACGACTATCCTTGCTCAACCTTAGTCAAGCATGTCCTGCTAGGCCGCCAGTGCAGTCATGGAGATCCTATCCATATACCAGTTCCTATCTTAGGGAAATGGTGGCTTAGATGCTTGTCTCTTTGCATATGCTTTCAGCTAGACCTATGACTTGGTGTTGGCCTAGAGTATTTGTTAATCATCCTTGCTTATCCTCAAACTAGCATGTCCTACCAAGCGGCAAGCATGGTCGTTAGAATTTCAACTACGCACTATTTCTATCTTCGAAAACTAGCACTTTATGTAACAACCCGCCTTTTCGACCCTCAAAAGTCGACACTAATACATCTACGGTATTCACGCGCTGAACATCCAGGCGTCGAAAAGACAGATTGTTGGGGAAAAAGAAAAGAAAAAGTTAGATCTTTAACAAAGAAAAACTGTAATATATATAGCAATCAGAGTGCCCTAAACAAATCATCAACCTGGACAATTATTATTACTTGTCCCTACAAATGTTGTTAAATAAACAACTAATGCAGTGGAAATAAATATACGTGAATATGACTTGGAGGCTTCCAGGTCATCTCCTGGAGCTCTAAGTATCCAAACTGAATCTGTAAATATGCTCGGTCTGACCCGAACATTATAATAAAATAACATCTGTATTAGTCTGGAAAACCAATGTAGATACACACCTCTACTGAATTTTAACGTTATAAAAATCTGTTGAAAATTAAGATATCTCATAAGACCACACCGCACATAAACACGAATGGGATTTTACCTTACGATAACCAAAATATTTCTATAAGAAATCCTCTGATATTACAATAGCGTCTATGGTTTACAATAAATATTGAATCATAGCCGAAAATGTTACATTAATTAAATTTCAGTATAATAGGTATGCAATCAAGTCTAAAGGTTCGTATTAGAAAATGGATTCCAACTAAGAATGGATCAAGTTCTACCCACTGAATCTGTACACCTCTAGATAAAATGTATGGGAGGCTACAACACGTTGCACCTCGTTACTCAAGACCAGCCCTACCCTTTACTAGATAAAGCCAGATATGATCACCCTTAGGTTCATAAACAACCATAATGGGCCCCGAAGCGTACACAGATATTGAATTTAGATAAGGGATGAGCATACTTTAATGGGAGTGACCCACTTAGCCATGCTTCATGTCCTTGCTTTAGTCATTTATCGGGTGTGAGGCTTGAGGCTACGATTACCTTTTATATAGCAATCCCACTTAGAATGCTAACAGTGCCCTCCAGGTAGAAATACAATGCAAGCATTCGTCCATAAAAATTCGTTCTATGTCTGAACGAAACCGAAGGCACTACTTCTTTTACATCCATTTTATAATCACTCTAAGAATTAGTAGCAAGTAGACCTTGTACACCAAAGAACTCCATCTTAGAAACCATCACCAAGATGTCTTTCATTCGATTGCTTATGCTAGTTCGAAGTGGTTTTCGAATAATATATCTGATCTCAATCTCCACGAATCGACAACGATAGTTTGAAACTGGCTAAGTTTGATAGTTAGTTATTTAACTATCAAATAAAACAACAATCCAATCAGGGATTTGATTCCATAGGGAAAAGCAAACATGGTCAAGCTCATAAGCAACCACTAACCTCTTTAATTAATCCTTTCATTAATTAAAATCACTTTGTAAATACTTGTTACAAAATACCTTTACAAAGATTTATTCACAAACATTTTTTTTACTCCTTTCAATACTTGGAAGAATATCCATATACTTGTCTCAATGGTATAAGTATATTCACAAAAACTACATCTTCATTACTTAGAAAATATATTTATATGCTAATCTCAACGGTATACGTATGTTCAAAAAACTAAGAAAGATTTTCTATTTGGTATTGAGTACGAAAAGGTGTTTCCCTACCACCATAATTATAAATCATTTTTGGAAATCAATCTCATCTTCTTTTATGAATTCCCTTTTTATTCAACTCTAAAATCCTTTATAAAACTCCTTTTTATAAATCTCTAAAATCATTTATAAAAATCTTTTATAAATCTCTAAAACAAATTATAAAACTCTTTTATAAATCTCTAAAACAATTTATAAAACTCTTTTAATAAATCAATAAAATAATTTATAACTCCTTTTATAAATCGATAAACTATTTATAAAACTTTATTCTTTTATAGCACTCCATTGTAAAAATCCTTCATAAAGCCTCTTATAAATCCTCCATTTTCATTTATAACTCTTTTATAAATCAATTTATTATTTATAATTACAATTAGTTAAAGTAATTAATTAACTATAATCGTCATAAATAATTATTATTTTTAGTTCAAAACATTTTGTCATAATAATTATTATTATTAATAAACAGTACAATAAAAATAATTACTAACCTCGAAACATTATAAATAAAATAATTAATAATTTAAAACATTATTAAGAAAACAATATTGATTAATCTTCAAACAATATTAATTATTTAAATAAATAACTCTTCACCGTATTAAAATATTGACAGAGAACTTTTAATCAATATTAAGTATAAATGAACAACTTTTAAAACATTATTAAGTAATATTACAACTTTAAAATATTGCTAAATGACTTAGAAAAAACAAATAAAAGGGGTTGGAGTAAAATAGGAGCTAAAAGTCCCTTTAAATAAAACATTCCAAGAAACCCAAAAATAAGATTTAAAATCATTCTCTAAATCAAAAACCAATTTCAAGCCAAATGGCAACTAATAGTATTTCCAAAATACTAAATTGAGGCCAATAACCGCTAAAGCACTTAACCAATGTTATTATCCATTTTTATCGCTATAGGGGTTAAGTTTTGAACATAACGCAATGTCATAGCTAATAGTGTTAAACAATCAAGGTTCAACAATTAACAAATCAGTATAGCAGGGTTATGACTGAATAGAATTAACATGTATATATACTGGTAATTTTAAATCAGTATAATGAGAAATCCGGATTTCTCCACATAATTCCCTGTATTTCAATTTTAAATGACAATCGCTTGTAAAAGCGAATATTTAACCAATCAGCTGATAATTTCAATCAAACACAAATAGTAAATTTTATCTACTATATATATCTTACTAAGTAACCAAAAAGGTGATTTAAACTCACTAAAATTCTAATTATTGCCATAACATTCGATTTTAGCTTGAATTCTAAAAGCCCCATATTCCATGAATCCAATTCCTAAGCATAGCTATAGCTCCTATAGGTGCAACGCGACTAACCACATTTGATTTGGACCTTGTATGAGAGAGTTATTAAATTTATAAGTTTTGCAAACTTAAATAATAAAATATCACTAATTACAATCATTAACAGATTAATTAGCCTGTTAACTTAAACTCTTCTTCCCCTATTCCATTCCCGCCATCGCCTGCTGTTCTCTTTGCCATGATCGATCCTTTCTTCTCCCTTCTCTAACTTGTTACACCATGGAAACAACTAAAACAAACTCCAACGAACTCTTATTTCCACCCTCTCCGTGATGCATCCACTAACTCCCCACCCCAGCCACCCCCTTGATACTCAACTAGCACTTCATGCGTGGACCCACATAGGTCGCGTTCCTCATTTCTCAATCGCTCCATCCAAGAGTCTGCCGCTAGGCGCACCACGACACCCCAAACACCAAATCGAAGTTGTCTTGCCCTCAAACCCTACCAATCAAGCATAAACCAAAACCCTTCACGACCTTTACTATCGAACTCATGAATCATAATGCGAACATGGAAATGGATATAGGAATGTAGATCGGGTTAATACAAGTGCAAAGATACTTGTTTTATAATTTATAGTGAAATATTCAAAAAAAATAGATTTTGAAGGGGAAGATATCGATTGAAACAAAAAGAAAAGAGAAAGAAAGAAATGGAGTCAGAGGATTTGATGAAATTGTGTGCTGAATTTAAGTATTGACCTTTATTTATTTTGAAATTTTTCGGATCTCGCCACATAGAAATTTGTTCGCGTACGAACCGCGAATGACAAAATAAAAATTATGGTCGTGCTCATAATTAAGGCACGATCTCGAATCAATAATAATATACATTTGTTATTGGATATGTAAAATCACAAAATTACCGTCGTTTGTCGATTAATAGTCAAATGATAATTTAAATAATTTCCAACTTAAAAATTATGGAAAGATCAAATAAATTGAATTAAAAATACGTCAATAAAAATCGAGTCAATATATTATAAATAAATTTTCTAATTATTTATTCTAACCATATATCTAAATCATTTATTGCTGCAAATAAATTTACAAAATGAATTCACTGTTACTATTTACTAATTTAAAAGGAGTTAAACAAGTCCATTTAATCTATAGAATTAATATTTCATTTAAAATCTAAATATTTAAAATCACTATTCAAGTGTTAAATTCACATTTCACATATTCAAAAAAATCCTAATATTTGAATTTTAAATTATTTAACTTTTAAAACCAATATTTCAATAGTTAAGATGAACTAAATATTTCAGAAGCAAATGATCAAAATTTCGGGCCGTTACACTTTAGTCACCTTGTTTTAGGTGTTCCTTCTTGACATTGCCTATATATGGGCAATAGTACCCGAAAGATGGGGTTGAATTATTAGATCAACTCTTGTAATTATACTCACCGGTTCAAATCTTGGACCAAAAGAGTTGGTACCATATCTGAGTACCTGAGTGCACTGCTAGTCGCACAGCATGAGATTCTGCATATAAGAAAACGGTTCTATTGGTTCTAGAAGTTAATTTTTATTTATAAATGAGAAACGTGGCAAGTCCCGCCTTATTGCATTATCCTCAGAATCGTTGGGTTGCTTATTTATGGAAAATAAACTCTAAAAAAATAAGTAAAATAGCGTTGTAACAAGTCGTTATTTCATGCCTATGGAATTGGGATTCCGTCAACAAGTAGCCAACTTCAAAATTGCATCTCTAAGCTTTTGTTCGATTGCATAAGGACATTCCTAATTCGAACCAAGTGCCCTCGTATGGGAGAACCCATTTCAAAACAAGATCTCTTACCTTGAAGGTACGGTTTCAGACCTTTGTTTCAAAATATCATGCTACTCTTTTCTGGTGAGCAACTACACTTAATTCTATCTCTTCTCATTTCTCATCAATCAAATCAAAGGACCTAAGGAGAAGTTTCTTACTGACCTTGGGGTCATACTGTATTTTTCGACGAGAAGGGAGCATAGCCTTGATCCGTAGGCCAGATCGAATGGGGTATGTCTAGTTGCATACTTATGAGTTGTTTTATTAGCCCACAATGCCAGTGGAAGCTTATCAACCCATTTTCCCTTAGCTTTAGTTGGGCTTCCACATTGAAGATCAATGTTATCCTTATGGCAAAAGAACTGTGTAATTTTGTCACATTAATATTCTTTGTTTGACCTTAGTTATATTGACCCAAAAAATTTATCGAGTGAGCCATTCTATAGTTATCCAATAACTATCAATATGTAAGCCCTTGTTGCCCCAGTACTGTGTAGTTAAAGTACTTAGTAGTTCCATAGCGGTGGAGATGCAAAAGGTTAAAGCGAGGATAAAGCGGAGATATAGTGGAAAATAGCGGAGGTACAAAAAGCTTTATTGGATATAAAATCAAATATTTAAAATTAATTTATTCTCATTCTCACATCATTTGTATATGAAAAGGAAACAGTGTTTAATTTTATATAAAAAACTAAAGGATATCATGATTTATGCAGTTCATATTTGTTGACAACAATAAATTTCTAACTTATATTGAGCACTTATGCCATAAAATTAGGTCCTTATCCTATCTTTGTTAATTTAGTTTAAAAGAAAACTAGTCAAATCAAACTTTTAAAATTAATGTTGCTAAAGCAATTGCTAAAAAGCATTGGTTTAGCTGGTATAGCGAAAAATATAACACATTATATTAAGTATATAATAGAAAGAATATACCATTTTCCGAACAAGATTGGTTATCGAGTTAGATATATGTAACAAATTACATAATTACACATAGAGCATACCCCTTATTCTATCAATCTCCCACTTATACTTGGGGTCAATTATGGAACTATATCCCATCCCTTTAACCAGTTTGGTTAGGACTAATCAAGTTAGACCCTTTATGAATGGATATGCTTTGTTGTTTTAATTATCTACTCCATCAATCAACTCTCTCCGATGCTGATAAACTTCCTTTATCATGTGGAACTGTTCGGAGTATGTTTCTTGACTTTTGGTGAGATCTTATCTTTACATTATTATCATATAACAGTAATGTAGTATTCTTAACACTTGGAATCACCCCTAATTCAATTATAAATTTATGCATTTATATTTATACATCGCTTTTGTTGTGGAGATATTCAAGGCAATGTACTTAGCCTTTTCATTGAATCAACCAAAATGTGTCACCTGGAACATTTCCAAATTTAAGCTTCTTAATTAAGGCTTGAACATGACTTTAATATTGACATATTATAATGATAGCACTTATGAAGTTCAAGTCCGAACACCCCTTCATAAGTAGTTCGTTGTTCCCATAAATAATTCTCTAATATTCGTAAACACTTGAGAATGCTCTAAATTACCACTTAGTGATCTTAATTTGGATTAGATATTCGCTTAATGTATCAGTACATAAGAAAATTATGATACTGTAAACAATATAACATATATGATAATTTCTATTGTTAATGCATATCGAATCCATCTTACATGTGTGAGAAATGCGGATTACGGATCTTAAGGCTAGGATTAACACTAGAGGGGGGTGAATAGTGTTTTTTAATAATTACTAAATATTTATGAGTTTATGTTAATTTGAACACAGATGTATGCAATATTCATACATAGATATGATCACAGAAACAAACACAGATGCAGAAATAAAGTAAAAGCAGTAAAGGAAAGAACACACCAGATTTTATACTGTTTCATAATTACCCTACATCCAGTCCCGCACAACAAGTACGGCTTTCCTTTCAAAAGCAATCTTACAATTACACCCTTGATTTCAAGGCAACGAGGTACATCCTCCAGAATCACAATCCTCTGGGTAGAGAAACTTGATTTCCTAAGCAACAAGTTCACCCAATTGATTTCCCAAGGCTATAATCACACCTTATCTCGCCTGATTGATTTCCAAGGCTACAATCACACCTTTTCTCGCTAAATTGATTACACAGAAATCTATAACTTTGAATAGCACTGAGAATCTTGTTAGGATAGTGATAGAGAATCAAACCAAAAATAATCTAGTTAGATTCAATGTTGATTTCGACAGAGTAATGATAAGAATATGTATAAAGAAACGTGGAAGATGAAGAAGAGGAGTGAAAAACCAGAAAATATGATATCAAATTCGTTGAAAACAACCCCTATTTATAGAAGAACAACAGCCATGTCCATTCGTGAAGAGATATGACGAATAGACACTTCTTTTGAAATTTAAATTTTCGAACCCAACTGACACTATGTCGATATGAGGTACTTGGGCATGTCGACATCCCAAAGGAATTTTTGGTGTTTTGTTTTTCTTTGAAAATAACCTCTATCTTATATTAAAACTATTTTAAACTTTATAAATATACTTATCTATGGTTAAAATACATAAGTAAATATATAGAATCATATATATGAAACTTTACTATAATTTTAAATCTAAGTATAAATATTTAAAAGTTAAATACATTATTATTAAAGATAGTTTAAAACCATGGATAATTTAATTTTGAAATTAAAGATTATTTTGAGGCTAAAAGTATTTGAAATCAGGATAGATGTTTTTGATTCTTTTAAAAGGAAGATTTTGAAATCATTTTGAAAACAAGATAATTTTGTAAAATCATTTTGAATAAAAGTTAGCGGATACAAAATAATGTTCCACTAGATTTTTCGTAGGTTCCATCCTACTTAGGGTTCCATCTCTTTAATGAGCTCGAAGTGGATTCCATTCCAGAATAAATTGGATTTTAAGATGCCAGTGCTTTTCTAGGAGTTTTAACAAAATTCCTAATTAAAAATACTTATTCTTGATATCTTGAACTCTTGATAATCTTGATATTCTTGATACTCGTGAGTCTTCAGTCTTGATATCTTGAATCTCTATACTGTACAGTCTTCATTCTTGGTACCTACATGGTTAAATCCTGCATATACATATATTCTAAACTTGTACTTGTTAGTATTTATATTTTATAATCTATTCTAAGGTTGTTGTCATCAAAATCATCATCTCACGGACTAACAATCTCCTCCTTTTTGATGATGACAACCTTTGTTTATAAAATATTACTTCTATCCTAATAACTCCCCCTTAATCTATGCCTAACTATCATATTTTATATTTCTCCCCCTTTGTCATCAACAAAAAACTAACTCCCCCTCATTCTTGGACTAAAGTACCTACATTAATAAACTATAGATAGATTAAGATAAAATTATACTGATAGACATGATAATTAATTAAAGATAATATACACATCAATGTATATTTATACATGTTTTGTACAGCAAACATCAAACCAAATTAAAACATCAATCCACACCAAGTATCAATCCAAACTAAATTAAAATCAAATCAAACAAACAATTCAAACAAAGTAATAAAATAAAACATTACGAGGAACATCCACCCAACTTTCTTCTCCAAATATAGGGTCTGCTTTAATGGCATCCCAATTTTCATTGTCATTGGTGAGATTGACTGGAGGATGTGCTTCGTTATCATCCTTGTGCAGGGAGGAAATCATCCATTGTATCGCATCGAAATGCCTTTCTTACTCCTTGATCATCTGCATTTGACTCAACTCTAAGTGACGCTGGTTAGGAAGAATGAACGAAAGAATATTCTTGAAAGAATTAAGAGTTTCTTCAAGATTTTCGAATAAGTTATGAATTGGATTGGCCATAATTGAGTTTGTGAGAAGAATGATAGATAAAGTAGATAGAAAATAATATTCAGTGATGAATTCTGGAAGAAATAGGTATTTATAGGTGTAGAAATTCGTTTGAAATGAATAGACATATGGTAGTTATTCAAATTTCAAATTCAAAATGAAGTGTCATTTCTGACCAGTACATGTCGATATGGTCATAGAGGGTATGTCGACATGGGGCAGTGAATTTTTATGACTTATTTTGATTTTGTGAATAATTGTGTGTGTATATATATTTATATAATATACTAACATTTATTCTGGAGATAAGATAAGGTAGATAACAGAAAAGAAATTCCATTTCATTGCATACTAAGACGATACAACGATTAAACATAAGGAACTACATGAACTTTCAAATTAAAACAAACTAAAACAAATACAACATGAAATGAAATGATAGAATTAGTTAGAGGATGATGAAGATGAAGATAATCCAAGCTTCTTGCTGACTTTGGAAATAAACTTGTTCATCTTTGAAGAATTAGTTAGAGGATGATTCTCAACAATAGTCTTTTGGTTTTTGAGAAGGATTTTGTTGGATGGATTAGGAGGATAGTCGATGCTTTCCAAAGAGGTTTCACCTTCTTCTTCTTCTTCTTCTTTAATTTCCATTTCATCCCCTTCTTCTTCTTCCTCTTCCTCTTCTTCCATTTTCTCATGAGCCAAACGCTCTTCCTTTTCGGGAAGAGTCTCATAAGGTTGAAAAACAAAGGGAATTTTCAAAAGCGAAATGTTGGAATGATTGAAAACTTTTCTAGAAATAAATTCTTCTCCTTTGAAATCCACTCCAAAATAGTTAAAAATCCGAGTGAGATAAATTCCATGATACAAAGTATTCTCACTCATTTCAAGATTTTTGGGACGAAGTTCATCCAAAATAACTTGCGCCCAATTAATGTCATAATTTCCAAAAATAGCAAATAGTGCTTTGCAAACTTTTGAAGTAGGATTGTTAAAATTTCCCGATCTTAGTGTCAAAGCATGTTGCAAAAGAAGATTGACAATTCTTGCTTTTGGTCGAAAATTTCGATTTTTAAATTCAAAATCATCATTTCCTTTGAAAATGTGATGAAATGTCTCATGATCATTTTCATTGATTTTAAAACTAGAAAGATCCATTCCCGTATTCTTGCAATTGAGAATGGTACCCAAAAGATCACAATTCAAAACAATTCTAGTGCCTTACACTACTCCAAATTTCATCATCGTTTCCATTATAAAATCCACGATTAAGATTTGCATAAAAGATTTTAACAAGATTTGGATAGCAATAAGAAGCATCAATAAGACTAAGAATTTGATTGTTTGCAAAAAGAGAATCAATTTCCTAAGAAGAAAATTTTTGAAAAATAACAAACTTTCCAGGATGGACTTTGGCATAGTTAGCATAATTGATGTATGCTTTTATTGCCTCCGGATCATTGAAGAGTTGCTTTTTTATCTTTCTGGAAATTCTCATGGTGGAGGGGTTGCTTGAAGAAGCCATTAGAGTAGAGAGTAGAGAGCTTGAAGATTTGAAGAGAGAGTTTGAATTTCAAAATGAGAGTGAAAAGATGTGATAAAAGATAGTGAATAAATGGATCCTCGAAGGAAATGTTCTCTTGTCAAAAGATGCCTTTTCAGAGAATTGAATGAAGTGAAAAGGTGGAGGGAAATTCAACCATTTGAATTCAAATTTTGAATTTCAAATTCTGGTACCCATGTCGACATCATGGAAGGGACCAGGTCGACATGTGCCTATGAATTTCAATGATTCATTTTTCCCAAGTATTCTAATATATTTATATATTTATTATTTTTAATGTCTATATATATCTAAAATATAACTAAAATTATAGTATATTTCATAAAATATAATTATACTATTAAAAATAATAATAAACTAATAAAATAATAATAAAAAATAAAAGATAAATTTTGAAATTCAAACAACACACCAATTTAAAATCAATCAATCAAGCAATCAAGCATCCAATTCTAAGCAAGCAATTTCAACCAATTATATTATAAATGTGTACCTTTTTCTGAGTCCGTTTCTCTGAGTTCGTCGGAGTCATGAACTGCTGTGAAACACAAATTTGAATTATCAGTCTTTTGATCATCATCGCTTGAGGACGAGTCTGAGTCATCTAAAGTAGCAGTAAATGCATGCTTCCGTTTCTTTATTGAATCAATGTTTATAGGAGGATTTTGCCTATCTGGATATGGACAGTCTCTTTTGATGTGGCCTGGTTCATCAAAGTTGAAACATTTGACATTGTTTGGCACTTCATTCTGATTTCCAGAGTTCTTATAGTTGTTTCTCTTGAGATTTTCTGCATTTCAGGAATTTCCTAAACTTTCTGGTCATAAAGGCTATCTCTTCATCATTATCGCAGTTTGAGTCTGATCCATCAGTCAATGCATTGAATGCCATTGATTTCTTTTCAGATTCTTTACTTTCTCTTCTCCCAATCATTTAGACTTCAAACGACATTAGATTTCCAATTAATTCTTCTATCTTTAATGTCACGGACCAAAATTTAGCGTTAAAAATCGACATCAAATACCCCACTTGTATTCGACTACCGGAGATTCGAACGTCGAATTCCAGTTCGGATGGAGCTTATAACAACATTAGATGAATATAAACAGCGGAAACAAAATGAACTTCCATACATCAATATTCCAGATACAACATCATCACAATATCCATTACAACATCATCACCAACATCAGACTATCTTTATACATATAACACAACTTCAAAATAGAACATCATGATAGAACAACAAGTGATCGCATTCCAAGAAAGTTTTCAAAGAAAAGAAGTGATAGCGATCTTCCAAAACCAAGCACCTCGAGATCCAAAAGTTTTCAAAATATCTCCAAGTCAAAAGCCTTCAAAAACCGATAGCCTCCAAACCATAAGACTTCAAAATCCAGCAAGTACCAAAACACGGAAAACCTGCTATTAGGCTGCCCGTGTGGAAATTATGGGCACCCAGAGTTTAGAAAGGAAACAATAAACTCCCGGTCAGTCATGGGACTGGTATGAGTAAACTAAAACATTTTATCTTTTAAGAAACAACAAAAGAATTTCAATTGAAATCCGCAATGCTTTTCGGAAAATGAAATTACCATAAGACCTCCCGCCACACACACAATGAAATAGCAGAATTGGAGGAGATTTCTTCTTATGATAGTCAAATATGCTTGATACGGGAAAAATTCTTTGATATTATTACTAGTGTATAGTGAAGAAAGCCATTTCTAAAGTATAATATTAATCTTAGCCAGCATACCACATTTCGCCGTATGCCTACTATAGCTACCATGGTTTGTGGAAGGTTATACAACCAAAACCATACAGGGTTCGTATTGTTTCTTTCTATTTCCAACAAATGGTTAGGCTAAGGAACTTCCTATACCACATGGGTACGCCTCTGGAAGGACGCCTCGAGAACCTAACCGGATCTCCGCCAACACAAGGCTGGGTTATCTCTGTAACTTGGTAACTACTGACACGAGTATGCCATCCCCCGGTTGTAACCAACCTTTATCCAGGGCCCCAACAACAACAATCCCAAAGTAATATATATTTCCAATATCCACATAAGTTAAGTATCTGGGCTTCATACCATGATACCACTTCTATCCAGAAGGAAATGCAAATACCCTAAGGGGCGCTACCCATAATAACCTTGCTGCATCTTTCCTGTTTTGACCATTACCGGGTTGTGAGGTTCGACGAAGTCTCGTTCACAAAGCTACGCTTTTCACAAAAGCCATGCTTTGATCAACAAATGATCAGCAGCACTCAGCATGCCACATTACCAAATTGGGAATATATTACTAATAACCTTCAACCACATAACCTCTGAGCTCGTACGTCTCAAAGAAGGGTGTTAAGCTAATATAATAAATTTTCCACCACCAATAGAAATGTATTTGAAAGAAATCTGATTTATATCTCAAAATGTAATGTCAGACATACAATCCAAACAAGTCTGTTCCGGATTCGAACAGAACCGAAGGCACTTTCGAAGAAGCCCTTGCAATCCGGGCATCCACAATCCCGATCGGACTCCCCATCACATATGGAGAACTCTATACCGGAGCAACTCAGTGCAGGGTCATTTGACAGGTTATCCTATCGTTCTCGAAGACGTCCGGTCTTCACCACCGTCTTCAATTGCTATCCATTTCGTCGTATCACATATTCGGAATGGGTTATATGACACAAAGGTCCTCTCCCGGCTAATCCGAATAGTGAGCGTCAATTTTAAAAACCCGTGGATACGTCATTCACAAAGATTCACAGGTTTGATGTGGGTTTCGGATAACCAACTGGAATCCGACTCCTAGTCGCATCGAATTTCAAAAGCCGTTTTACGAGCCAAAGGGGTTTCATATTCACATAGAAAAATACAGAATCACAGCTCAGCACAAAGCAATTCATATCACATAACATCACAATTACAATCAGAGATATCAATCAATACACATCATATAATAGTTATCAATCATATACAACTAAGATGAATCAATCGTGTGATTTAAACTAATTAATCACATAATTAATTTCATTAATTATCTTTAATCAATGATTAGTTATCCTTAATTAAAATTAATTAAATATTTAATCATCTTCATTAATTAATCACTCCTTAATTAATTACCCTAATTAATTAATCCTTAATTGTTCATTAATTAAATCTTAATTACTTTTGTTAATTAATTATTTCCTTAATTAGTTATCTTAATAAATTAATCCTTAATTGTTCATTAATTAAATCTTAGTTATTCCTTGATTAACCATTAAATATTAAGTAATTAATTTAAATAGTTTATTTTAAGTACATCATTTGTTACTTAAGTAAATCATAAATTACTTATTAAATTCAAATGATAATCCTTCTTATCTTTGTTAACCATTTTGATTTTCTTATAAACCTAATTTAAATTCATCATGTGAATTGTCTTGAGAGATCAAAATTGTTTTGTATAATATTTTATCTTAACATCATTCTTAATTACATTTTATAATTAATTTTATAAAGTAATGTGACAAAATTAAATTAAATTTAATTACTAAAAAATGTCTTACTTAAACTTTAATTTGTTTTAAATCCAAATCAAAATTATCCTTTAGAAATATGAGTTTAAAATTGTTTTACAGGTTTTGAATTTTATTATTTTTATTTGAGCAAACTGCCTTGTATGCTGACTCCCCTGAAGTTACTTCGAGTCTTCCCCCAAACTTCATCCTGCTTGCTTCGAGTTTTGCCCCATTTAGACTCGAGTGACATTTTTTATCAAAATTTTGTTAAGTGTTAAAAATCAAACCCGATACAATGCTAAATTAACACGAGCTCGTCTTCGAGTTTTTCACCAATTCCCCCGCGTACTGCTTCAAGCTACCACCTATCTTCCCTCACCCATCAACCTGACACACAAACCCAATGCGTGCACCTGCACCGATCAACGTCAAGCTTCCGGCCTCCAAGACCACCACCGACAGACCAACTTCGACCCCCTCTTGCTATCCAAACACAAGAAAACCTAGGTAGAATTCGAAAACAAAATCGAGTTGCCTCAATCAAAGTAACCACAGCAGCCGCCACCAGAATAACACCTCGAACACCCCACGCCGACCACCGGAATGTCCAATACTCCGGCCACACCTAACTATCCCTTCCCACTACGATTTCCCAAAACCCCAAACGACTCGATCAATCAGAGGCACGGCAGTGGCCACAATTTTGATCGCAACCAATTTTAGGGCTTATACCTTTCACCGATCAACCTTCGACGCCACGGTGACAGGAAAAATCACCTGATATTTTTCCTGCCCTCGACAACTCCCTTACCACCTACAAGTAAAATTTCGACCATCCAAACCGCTTCCGTCACCACAAAAACCCAAATACGCATTTCCAGTTCAACATCAAAATGCTCACTCCAAATGTAATTTAAATTCATGATTTTAGTCTTAAAAATCAACAATTTCAAAAATGATTTAGGTTATATGATCAAATCGAATAATCAAAGAATTCAAATTTAAATTATAAATCGAGTTTTACAGTGTTTTCTTGTTCCAAACCCTATATCCTGATATTAGTCTTTTAAAATGTTTTTAAAATTCAATCTTAATGAATTCAAACACTTCTTGTTTTGACACTTTAATCTAACAAAAATGGAAATGAAGAATTTGGGTTTTTTGACAGTTTTTCTAAAAACATGTAACTAGAACAGGATTAGCAACCCAGTACATCAACATGCATAGGAAAGATGCATATACTCATTCATAGATTTTGCATGCAAACCCATATTCAAACTTGCTTACATTATGTATTCAAACAACAGATAAAAAATCAAGTTTTTGAAAGATTTACTCACTTGTATAATTTAGCAGAGACAGTTTTCTTGTTTGGATTTGAAAATCAAAACCTGGAACTTCCTATTTTTTCTTAGCTTGATCTTGAGTTTGTTATTTGCAATTAATTTTGTATGAACTTGCTTAATCTTATATAATTTACTTACTTAATTTTTTTAACAACAGATTAAAAATTAAATTACTTACGGTTTATTTTTAATTGAAACAGAGGGAAGAATGTTCTCTGGCCTGCACCTTAAAGATTGTGTCTGCTAATTTTTTTTTTTCTTTTTAAGTTAATTCCTGAGTCTCCCTTTAATCTTTGAAGTTCTCCTGCGTGATTCTGTAGTATTTTTTGAAGATTTGAAACTATCCTTGAATTCTTCTTTTGGCTTAAGATATTGAGAGGAAAGTTTGCTATAGATTTTTTTTCTGGAAAATTTGTTTCCTGATTTCAAAGTTGAGGAAAATAGGCTTGTTCTTGATGATTTTCTTTTTTTCCTGATGTAAAGATTGCACGGAAATTTTCTTTTGAAATAAAAGAGTAAGAAGAAGAAGATGAATTACCCTATATAATTTTTATTTTCTTTTCAATGAATTTCTAAGAAAAACAAAAATGAGATGATGACACTTTTTTTAATTCCTTCTACATGAATTACATTTGTTGAATCATTTGTTTAAATTTAAACACTTGTTAATCCATATGCTACTTATCTTCCATGTGTCCCTTGCATGAGACAAAAAAATTAAATGTTTTTTTTCTCTTAATTAATTTTTTAAAAAAAATGCATTTCTCTTTTTCTTGTATATATAAAATTAAAAGAAAAATATTTTTAACCCAATTTAGGCATTAAATGTATTACCTTTATACACACTATTTTGAAATCCAAAATATTTTACTAAAGCTTTTATTTTAAAATTTAAATTAAATTTAAAAATCAAATTCAATATATAAATTCAAATTTACCCATATATGCACACATACATATGTATTCACATATATGTATAAAATTTAGATTCAAATGATTTTTATTTTTAGTATTTCAAATTTTATACTCAAAAGAAATTTGAAAATTTTCATTCATTTAAATTATCACTTATTATTTATTTATTCTGAAACTTTTCAAAGTATATTACAAAAGTTCAACAATAACCAAATTTAAATTGATAAATTTTGGTATGTTATAGATTTTCCCCTTAAGAAAATTTCGTCCTCGAAATTTTGAAAGAGAGAGAAAAGCAAACAAAGAATATACGAATTCAGAAAAGGATAGAGAAATGGCTTACCAGTTTAAGCCGAGATATCCACTCTGCAATTGGGATAAGACTTTTGCATACTGTCTTCTGTCTCCCAAGTACAGTCCTTTGGATCACCGCTCCACTGCACTTTAACCAGTTTCACAATTTTGTTCCTTAATTGCTTTTCATCATAATCCACAATCTTTATTGGTTCTCTTTTAACTGTTAAATTTGGTGTGATCTCGAGATCCTGGAGAGCTGCCTATTCGATAATACTGTCTGGATCGTGCACGTACTTTCGAAGATGTGAAATGTGGAATACATCGTGTACGCTGGATAACCAGTTAGGTAGCTGCACTCGATATGCTAGAGGACCAATCTTTTCCAAAATAGGAAAAGGACCAATGTATCGCGGTGCTAGCTTACCAGTCTTCCCAAATCTTAACACATCCCGCATTGGAGATACTTTCAAGAAAACGGAATCTTCAACTTGAAATTCCAAAGCTCTTCTTCTGTGGTCGTAATAACTCTTCTGGCGACTTTGAGCAGTTATTAACTTCTTTCGAATAAAATCAACTTTTTCAGTGGCTTCTTTAATCATATCTGGTCCAAGAACGTGTCTATAACCGAATTCAATCCAGCATGCCGGTGATCGACACGGACGACCATATAAAGCTTCAAAAGGAGCCATTTCGATACTGGCTTGATAGCTATTGTTATATGAAAATTTGAACAAATGTAAATAGTCCTCCCAAGAACCACCAAAATCGAGAATACGAGCCCACAAAAGATCCTCTAATATTCGATTTATCCTTTCAGTCTGCCCATCAGATTGTGGGTGATAAGCAGTGATGAAATTTAGTTTTGTTCCCAACGTGGCTTGAAACGCCTCCCAAAATCTACTGGTGAAGATCGGGTCATGATCACTCACTATACTGCTCGGTATACCATGGAGGCGGACAATCTCTTTGATACATAGCTCAGCTAAACTTGCTGCTGTGCAGGTATAATTTACTGGTATAAAGTGGGCTGACTTAGTCAAACGGTCCACAATAACCCAGATTGCTTCATTCCCTTTTCAAGTGCGGGGCAACCCATCGATGAAATCCATCCGTACCTGATCCCATTTCCACTTGGGTACCTCCAAAGGCTGGAGTAAACCCGCCATCTTCTTCTGATCGCTTTTAATTTGTTGGCAAGTAACACAGCGACTCACATATATAGATATATCTCTCTTCATTGTCTTCCACCAGAAAGTCCCTTTAATATCTCTATACATCTTATTAACTACTGGATGGATACTGAGTTTTGATTTGTGACATTCATCTAGAACTTCACGCTTTAATTCTGGGATATCTGGCACACATAACCTGCCTTTCAGCCTAATAACTTCATTATCATCAATTGCAAAACTAGAATCTTCACCTTAATGAATTCTTTTACAAATTCCATGAAGGAACTGGTCTTCTTTTTGCTTGCTGGCGATCTTTTCAAGGAGAGTAGAAGTAACTACAAGATATGCAAGAACAGCATGCCTCCTACTTAAAGAGTCGGCAACTACATTGGCCTTTCCGGGCGTATATTGAATATCTAGGTCATATGACGCTAGAAATTCTAACCATCGTTATTGCCGTAGATTTAAATCTTTCTGGGTGAAGAGATATTTCAAAGATTTGTGGTCGGTGAATAATTCAAATTTTTCACCTAAAACAAAGAGAGTTCATTAAGTATATTAATTTAGTTAAGTTAAATTTCTTATATCGTTAAGAAAGCTGAAAAAGGTTCTTACCCAGAAGATAGTGTCGCCAGATTTTCAAAGCAAAAATAACAGCTAAAAGCTCCAAATCATGTGTTGGGTAATTTCTCTCATGCGGGCGTAATTGTCTACTCGCGTAGGCAATTACTTTCCCATTTTGCATTAGTACCGCACCCAAACCATCTCCACAAGCATCAGTATAGACAGATAACCCTTGGTTCCCATTAATGATAGCGAGAACGGGAGCGGTGGTTAATCTCCTTTTCAATTCCTGGAAAGCTTCGTCACAGTTTGGAGTCCAATCGAATTTAGCATTCTTCATTGTTAGCTTAGTCAATGGACTGGCCAACTTAGAAAAATCCTGGACAAACTTTCTATAATATCCCGCTAAACCCTGAAAACTTTGAACTTCTCTAGGAGTAGTGGGTCGCTTCTAGTCCAGAATTGCAGAAGTCTTGCTTGGATCAACAGAAATCCCTTCTTCATTAACAATATGACCGAGAAATCTGACTTCTTTGATCCAAAAGTGACATTTAGAGAATTTAGCGAATAGGATATTCCTCAATATCTCCAAGACAATTCTGAGATGTTCAGCATGCTCCTCTTCAGTTTTGGAGTAAATCAAGATATCATCAATAAATACAAGGACAAAGTTGTTCAATACTTCTCGAAACACACGGGTCATTAAATCAACGAAATATGCAGGAGCGTTGGTTAGTCCGAAGGGTATGACTAACCATTCGTAGAATATGTTAGGACCCCTGAAGGCAGTCAAATGAGCACAATCCTTGGCTATTCGTAGCTGATGGAATCCCTGAGCTAAATCCATTTTAGAAAAGAATCGAGCGCCATGAAGTTGATCGAATAGATCGTCGATTCTAGGTAAAGGGAATTTGTTCTTAAGAGTTTGTTTATTGAGATCGCGGTAATCTACACACAATCTCAAAGATCCATCCGATTTAGCCACAAACACGACAGCTGAACCCCATTCGAAAACACTAGGGCGAATCAATCCTTTCTCTAGCAAATCTCGAGTTTGATTGACTAATTCAATTTTTTCCGTAGGTGCCATCCTGCGACTTGCATGAACGACAGGACGGGTATTGGGTACCAAGTCAATTCGGAATTCTATTTCTCTGTGTGGAGGTAAGGATTTTACTTCTTCAAATACGTCGAAAAATTCCCGAACAACAGGTATAGACTCCAGACTGGGTTCAGGATATCCCAAAGTATACATCAATTTATCTCTCTTTGGACTCGGATCCTCACAAGAGATTTCAATAAAATTTCCAAGGTTTGTTTTGACTAAAATTATTCGATTATTACAATCCAATTTAGCTTCATATCTCGATAACCAGTTCATTCCGAGTAAGATTTCAAATTCATTAAATTCGATAATATAAAGGTTGATAGGAAATTGATAGAAAGCATATGAAATAGGAACTTTCCTACAATATAAACAAAGATTTGCGGGACCTCCAGGCGGATTTTTCACGCAAATAGGGTCATTAACAAATTCAGTTTTAAGTTCTAATTTATTTACGGTTTGTTGGGAGATAAAGCTATGTGAAGCTCCCGTGTCAAATAAAACTCTAACAACTTTATCATAAATAGTAAGGTTACCTTCCAGAACACCTTTTCCTTTATCTACTTTCGAAGTTGAAGGGTCTTCCTTTATCGCATAAACATTTGCCACATGTGCTTGCTTCATCACCGGTCAATTCTTAACAACATGTCTAGGCTTGTGACAATTATATCATTCTCTAACTCCTTGGACAGTCTTCACGGGTTGTTCCTTCTTAACTTGCTTCTTTAGGTTTTTACAGCTGTTTGAATAATAGCCCTTTTCTTGGCAATTGTAATAGGTTACATTTATAGCCGAATTTCCTTGATTGTTCTTCTTATCCTTGCCTTGATGTGGCTTCTTGCCCCCAAACTTTCTTTTTTTTCAATTCTGATTACTTGAATTTCCTCTTTCCCTTGGAATCTCCTGCATATCCAGGGTGACATACCTATAACCCATATCAATAAGATCAGAAAAAGATTCTTTGACGTGTGATGTCATCCTTTCATGATATTTCTTGTTCATCCCACGAATGAACCTTTCATTTTCCTTTATATATGTGTTTACCAACTCTAGACCGAAACGGGATAATTCGTTGAACTTGTTTAAGTACTTCTCAAATGACAAGCTTCCTTGCTTTAAGTCCATAAATTCTTGATACATTCGGGAAATTCCTGCCGATGGCATATAACGCTTTTCAAACACCTCCTTAAATCGACTCCAAGTAAACTCTTCTTCTTGTTCATCTACAGTGACTGTTTCCTACCAAGCTAATGCTTCATCTTGAAGTTGCCAAGAAGCTATCAGACGCATCTGATCATCTTGCAGCTTAAGCCCTTTAAAGATCTTTTCACATGATCTGATCCATGCCTGGGCCTCTATAATTGACTCTTTGCCGGTGAATAACCTACCACCAAGTCTTGAGAAACTCTTATACAAATCAGCCAGATTCGGTTGATGCTGAGTAGGCATAGCTGCTTCTGCTGTAGGGGAAACTTGACTAGCTGTTGTAGCATTCCCTTGACCCCTAGCTCTTCCTCTTCGCCCACTCATCCTTACTATCTGTAATTAGTAAGAAACTTGATTTAGATATTCGGACGAGATATCTTAAAAAATATCAACCGTTAAAGGAAATAGACTAAGAAAATTTGAGGTTTCAGTCTCGTTTTATACTCATTCTAGGGTATACTTCACCTTATCTCTAATGAGGCATCTAATGTGTTATACTCCGAAGTTAAAGTTCTTATTCAACCTTTAGCTCTGATACCACTTGTCACAAACCAAAATTCAGCGTTCAAAAATCGACATCAAATACCCCACTTGTATTCGACTACCGGAGATTCGAACGTCGGATTCCAGTTCGGATGGAGCTTATAACAGCATTAGATGAATATAAACAGCGGAAACAAGATGAACTGCCATACATCAATATTCCAGATACAACACCATCAAAATATCCATTACAACATCATCACCAACATCAGAGTATCTTTATACATATAACACAACTTCAAAATAGAACATCATGACAGAACAACAAGTGATCGCATTCTAAGAAAGTCTTCAAAGAAAAGAAGCGATAGCGAACTTCCAAAACCAAGCACCTCGAGATCCACAAGTTTTCAAAATATCTCCAAGTCAAAAGCCTTCAAAAACTGATAGCCTCCAAACCATAAGACTTCAAAATCCAGCTAGTACCAAAACACGGAAAACTTGCTACTAGGATGCCCGTGTGGAAATTATGGGCACCCAGAGTTTAGAAAGGAAATAATAAACTCCAGGTCAGTCATGGGACTGGTATGAGTAAACAAAAACATTTTAACTTTTAAGAAACGACAAAAGAATTTAAATTAAAATCCGCAATGCTTTATGGAAAATGAAACTACCATAAGACCTCCCGCCACACACACAATGCAATCGTAGAATTGGAGGAGATTTCTTCTTATGATAGTCAAATATGCTTGATACGGGAAAAATTCTTTGATATTATTACTAGTGCATAGTGAAGAAAGCCATTTCTAAAGTATAATATTAATCTTAGCTAGCATAACACATTTCGTTGTATGCCTACTATAGCTACCATGGTTTGTGGCAGGTTACCGCCACGCTGCATGGCAGGTTATACAACTAAAACCGTACAGGGTTCGTATTGTTTCTTTGGATTTCCAACAATTGGTCAGGCTAAGGAACTTCCTTTGCCACATGGGTACGCCTCTAGAGGGACGCCTCGAGAACCTAACCGGATCTCTGCCAACACAAGGCCGGGTTACCTCTGTAACAAGGTAACTACTGAGACGAGTATGGCATCCCCCGGTTGTAACCAACCTTTATCCGGGGCCCCAACAACAACAATCACAAAGTAATATATATTTGCGATATCCACATAAGTTAAGTATCTGGGCTCCATACCATGATACCACTTCTATCCAGAAGGAAATGCACATACCCTAAGTGGCGCTACCCCCAATAACCTTGCTGCATCTTTCCTGTTTCGACCATTACCGGGTTGTGAGGTTCGACGAAGTCTCATTCACAAAGCTACGCTTTTCACAAAAGCCATGCTTTGATCAACAAATGATCAGCAACACTTAGCATGCCACATTACCAAGTTGGTAATATATTACTGATAACCTTCAACTACATAACCTATGAGCTCGTACGTCTCAAAGAAGGGTGTTAAGCTAAGAGAATAAATTCTCTGCCACCAACAGAAATGTATTTGAAAGAAATTTGCTTTATATCTCAAAATTTAATGTCAGACATACAATCCATACAAGTCTATTCCGAGTTCGAACAGAACCGAAGGCACTTCCGAAGAAGCCCTTGCAATCCGGGCATCCACAATCCCGATCGGACTCCCCATCACATATGGAGAACTCTATACCGGAGCAACTCAGTGCAGAGTCATTCGACAGGTTATCCTATCGTTCTCGAAGACGTCCGGACTTCACCACCGTCTTCAATTGCTATCCATTTCGTCGTATTACATATTCAGAATGGGTTATATGACACAAAGGTCCTCTCCCGGCTAATCCGAATAGTAAGCGTCAATTTTAAAAACATGTGGATATGTCATGCACAAAGATTCACAGGTTCGATGTGGGTTTCGGATAACCAACTGGAATCCGACTCTCGGTCGCATCGAGTTTCAAAAGCCATTTTACGGGCCAAAGGGGTTTCATATTCACATAGAAAAATACAGAATCACAGCCCAGCACAAAGCAATTCATATCACATAACATCACAATTACAATCAGAGATATCAATCAATATACATCATATAATAGTTATCAATCATATACAACTAAGATGAATCAATCATGTGATTTAAACTAATTAATCACATAATTAATTTCACTAATTATCTTTAATCAATGATTAGTTATCCTTAATTAAAATTAATTAAATCTTTAATCATCTTCATTAATTAATCATTCCTTAATTAATTACCCTAATTAATTAATCCTTAATTGTTCATTAATTAAATCTTAATTACTTTTATTAATTAATTATTTCCTTAATTAATTATCTTAATAAATTAATCCTTAACTGTTCATTAATTAAATCTTAGTTATTCCTTAATTAATCATTAAATATTAAGTAATTAATTTAAATAGTTTAATTTAAGTAAATCATTTATTACTTAAGTAAATAATAAATTACTTATTAAATTCAAAAGATAAACCTTCTTATCTTTGTTAACCATTTTGATTTTCTTGTAAGCCTAATTTAAATTCATCATGTGAATTGTCTTGAGAGATTAAAATTGTTTTGTGTAACATTTTATCTTAACATCATTCTTAATTACATTTTATAATTAATTTTACAAAGTAATGTGACAAAATTAAATTAAATTAAATTACTAAAAAAATGTCTTACTTAAGCTTTAATTTGTTTTAAATCCAAATCAAAATTATCTTTTAAAAACATGAGTTTAAAATTGTTTTAAAAGTTTTGAATTTTATTGTTTTTATTTGAGCAAACTGCCCTGTATGCTGACTCCCGTGAAGTCACTTCGAGTCTTCCCCGAAACATTATCCTGCTTGCTTCGAGTTTTGCCCCATTTAGACCCGAGTGACATTTTTTCTCAAAATTTTGTTAAGTGTTAAAAATCAAACCCGATACAATGCTAAATTAACACGAGCTCGTCTTCGAGTTTTTCACCAATTCCCCCGCGTACTGCTTCGAGCTACCACCTATCTTACCCCACCCATCAACCTGACACACAAACCCAACGAGTGCACCTGCACCGATCAACGTCAACCTTCCGGCCTCCAAGACCAACTTCGACCCCCTCTTGCTATCCAAACACAAGAAATCCCAGGTAGAATTCGAAAACAAAATCGAGTTGCCTCGATCAAAGTAACCACAGTAGCCATCACCAGAATAACACCTCGAACACCCCACACCGACCACCAGAATGTCCAATACTCCGGCCACACCTAGCTATCCCTTCCCACTACGATTTCCCAAAACCCCAAACGACTCGATCAATCAGAGGCACGACAGTGGCCACAATTTTGATCGCAACCCATTTTTAGGATTATACCTTTCACCGATCAATCTTCGACGCCACGGTAACTGGAAAAATCACCTGATATTTTTCCTGGCCTCGACAACTCCCCTACCACCTATAAGCAAAATTTCGACCATCCATATCGCTTCCGTCGCCAGAAAACCCAAATACGCATTTCCAGTTCAAAATCAAAATGCTCACTCCAAATGTAATTTAAATTCATGATTTTAATCTTAAAAATCAACAATTTCAAAAATGATTTAGGTTATATGATCAAATCGAATAATTAAAGAATTCAAATTTAAATTATAAATCGAGTTTTACAGTGTTTTCTTGTTCCAGACCCTATATCCTGATATTAGTCTTTTAAAATGTTTTTAAAATTCAATATTAATGAATTTAAACACTTCTTGTTTTGACACTTCAGTCTAACAAAACTGGAAATGAAGAATTTGGGGTTTTTTTTGACCGTTTTTCTGAAAACCTGTAACTAGAACAGGATTAGCAACCCTGTACATCAACATGCACAGGAAAGATGCATATACTCATTCATAGATTTTGCATGCAAACCCATATTCAAATTTGCATACATAATGTATTCAAACAACAGATCAAAAATCAAGTTTTTGAAAGATTTACTCACCTGTATAATTTGCAGAGACAGTTTTCTTATTTGGATTTGAAAATCAAAACCTGGAACTTCCTATCTTTTCTTAGCTTGATCTTGAGTTTGTTATCTGCAATTAATTTTGTATGAACTTGCTTAATCTTTGATGTAATTTACTTACTTAATTTTTTTAACAACAAATTAAAAATTAAATTTACTTACAGTTTATTTTTAATTGAAAAAGAGGGAAGAAAGTTCTCTGGCCTGCACCTTAAATCTTGTGTCTGCTAATTTTTTTTTCTTTTTAAGTTAATTCCTAATTCTCCCTTTAATCTTTGAAGTTATCCTGCTTGATTTTGTAGTATTTGTTGAAGATTTGAAACTATCCTTGAATTCTTCTTTTGGCTTAAGATATTGAGAGGAAAATTTTCTACAGATTTTTTTTTTGGAAAATTTGTTTCTTGATTTCATAGTTGAGGAAAATAGGCTTGTTCTTGATGATTTTTTTTTCTGATGTACAGATTGCACAGAATTTTTCTTTTGAAATAAAAGAGTAAGAAGAAGAAGATGAATTACCCTATATAAATTTTATTTTATTTTCAATGAATTTCTAAGGAAAACAAAAATGAGATGATGACACTTTTTTTAATTCCTTCTACATGAATTACATTTGTTGAATCATTTGTTTAAATTTAAACACTTGTTAATCCATATGCTACTTATCTTCCATGTGTCCCTTGCATGAGATAAAAAATTTAAATGTTTTTTTTTTCTCTTAATTAATTTTTTTTAAAAATGCATTTCTCTTTTTCTTGTATATATAAAATTAAATGAAAAATATTTTTAACCCAATTTAGGCATTAAATGTTTTACCTTTATACACACTATTTTGAAATCCAAAATATTTTACTAAAGCATTTATTTTAAAATTTAAATTAAATTTAAAAATCAAATTCAATATATAAATTAAAATTTACCCATATATGCACACATACATATATATTCACATTATGTATAAAATTTAGATTCAAATGATTTTTATTTTTAGGATTTCAAATTTTATACTCAAAAAAATTTGAAAATTTTCATTCATTTAAATTATCACTTATTATTTATTTATTTTGAAACTTTTCAAATTATATTACAAAAGTTCAACAATAACCGAATTTAAATTGATAAATTTTGTATGTTACATTTAAGGTACTGATGTCATTTGCCTCTTCGATCGCAAGTGTCTTTTGATCCCATTCTGGAGTAAGAGAATTTAAAAAATTTCTGACTTGATCTTCTTCAGAAAATTCCTTTCCCAAGGATATTAGAGAATGCACAATATCCTGAAATCTACTATACATATCTGAAATAGACTCATTAGGATTCATTTTAAATAATTGAAACTGATTTGTGAGCTTGGAAATTTTGGTCTGTTTAACTTTGCTTGTTCCTTCGTGAGTAACTTGCAAAGTTTTCCAGATTTCATATGCAGACTTACAAACTGACACTTTATTAAATTCATTTCTATCTAGTAAACAAAATAGAATATTCATTGCTTTGGAATTATATTGTGCAACAGTCTTTTACTCACCGGTCCACTGTGCAAAATCAGTTGTGGGCTTAGAATATTCAGTTTGTGTGATAGTATCTAATCCTACAAACTGTAAATATTTTTTCATCCTACATGCCCAATATGCATAGTTACTGCCATTAAAAAGTGGTGGTCTGACAGTAGACTGACCTTCTACAAATAAACTAGTGACAGGGATACTAGTGTTAGTAACAGTACCAGTGTTGGTAGCCATTTTTAAAACTTTTCAAAATTCAGATTATGAAACTTTTGAAAACCTTACTTTGATACCAAATGTGAGAAATGCGGATTATGGATCTTAAGGTTAGGATTAACACTAGAGGGGGGTGAATAGTGTTTTTTAAGAATTACTAAATATTTTTGAGTTTATGTTAATTTGAACACAGATGTATGCAATATTCAGACACATATATGATCATAAAAACAAACAAAGATGCAGAAATAAAGTAAAAGCAGTAAAGGAAAGAACACACCGGATTTTATACTGGTTCGGAGTTGCCCTACATCCAGTCCCGCACAACAAGTACGGATTTCCTTTCAAAAGCAATCTTACAATTACACCCTCGATTTCAAGGCAACGAGGTACAACCTCCAGAATCACAATCCTATGGGTAGAGATACTTGATTTTCCAGGCAACAATATCACCAAATTGATTTTCCAAGGCTACAATCACACCTTATCTCGCTTGATTGATTTCCAAGGCCACAATCACACGTTTTCTCGCTAAATTGAAAACAAAGAATTCTATAACTCTGAATAGCACTGAGAATCTTGTTGAGATAGTGATAGAGATTCAAACCAGAAATAATCTAGTTAGATTCAATGTTGATTTCGACGGAGTAATGATAACAATATGTATAAATAAATGTGGAAGAAGAAGAGGAGTGAAAAACCAAAAAATATGATATCAAATTCGTTGAAAACAGCCCCTATTTATAAAAGAACAACAGTCGTGTCCATTCGTGAAGATATATGACGAATAGACATTTCTTTTGAAATTTAAATTTTTGAACCCAACTGACACTATGTCGACATGGGGTACTTGGGCATGTCAACATCCTAAAGGAATTTTTGGTGTTTTGTTTTTCTTTGAAAATAACCTCTATCTTATATTAAAACTATTTTAAACTTTATAAATATACTTGTCTATGATTAAAATACATAACTAAATATATAGAATCATGCATATGAAATTTTACTACAATTTTAAATTTAAGTATAAATATTTAAAAGTTAAATATATTATTATTAAACATAGTTTAAAACCGTGGATAATTTGATTTAGATTACTTTGAGGCTAAAAGTATTTGAAATCAGGATAGATGTTTTTGATTCTTTTAAAAGGAAGATTTTGAAATCCTTTTGAAAACAAGATAATTTTGTAAAATCATTTTGAATAAAAGTTAGAGGATACAAAGCAATATTCCACTAGATTTTTCGTAGGCTCCATCCTACTTAGGGTTCCATCCCTTTAACGGGCTCGAAGTGGATTTCATTCCACGAATAAATTGGATTTTAAGATGCCAGTGCTTTTCTAGGAGTTTTAACAAAATTCCTAATTAAAATGCTTATTCTTGAAATCTTGAACTCTTGATAATCTTGATACTCATGAGTCTTCAGTCTTGATATCTTGAATCTCTATAATGTACAGTCTTCATTCTTGGTACCTGCATGGTTAAATCCTGCATATACATATATCTAAACTTATACTTGTTAGTATTTATATTTTATAATCTATTCTAAGGTTGTTGTCATCAAAACCATCATCTCACGGACTAACAACATGCTCCATATTAAACATTTTAATGAGGAGTCTTTAAATATCGCTTGGGACATTCCCAACATCATTTATACTTAATATAAAGGATATTATTTACACATCTAATATCCAGTACTAATCCACTAAAATATTACTAATTTTAACATAAGTGTATCGTTAACAATCAGCAGTATGTTGTTTACTTATAGTTTAGAAATATCTGTGTATCTTTTAGTGGCTCTTTCTTATGGACACACGCTTCCCTTAAATTTTAACTGAAAATCAAATTATTTGATATTTCTATGAAAATACTTAATTCCAATGCTTGTAAAATGATACCTTCATATCATTTCTTGGATCATATCTATAACCCATAAATTCAATATCGCTCCCACTGACTTCGATACGCATTGGTTATTACATGTCAATTCCAAACCATTATTTAGAGTTTTCTATTTCCATATATACATATAAAAATACTAAATCAAATTAGATGATGATTTTGTGAGTAAAATCTGAATCAACTTTAGCACACTGAATGTTGAATCTATTATGTTAATTTCAATAATTAAAATTTATAATGTTATTCTTATCACTATTGCTAATTATATTCCAACTACATTAGTCTTGCCCTTGAAGACACATTTGTAGCTGATGGGTCAGATCCTTTCGGGTGCAACTATCAAAATTGTGTTTTGATAATGCACTTGGAATCCATTTCAAATTTGTGCATCATACCATATCGTATAGTCAATACTCTTAATGGTTTAATTGGCAATCGTGAATTATATAATCTCGACATTGATAACAAACTCGTTGTTTCTTTTTTAATGTGTGAGAATACTTATTAGACACTCTAGTTTCGTTTAGGTTGGTAATTTCATTACATCCTTCGTAATTAGTTTTATCCTTAGATCATATCAAAATACATTTTACTACTAATAATTCCTCAAAGAAATTCCTTCACTACGAAGTTGGTATTTCTAGAAACAATAATTGTTTCTTAGTGCAATGGAATAGATACTCATAAATACTTTATGAGCTTCCTTATATATAAAACTAATTTGCTTTTACTTTACAATACTTATGTTCAAAACATAAATTGGTCATCCGATGACTATCGTTCCCAAACTTATTTTGGGGCGACTTCAACAAGATCCCTCATGAACAATTGTTTTGTATAGTCTTTGGACTTGCACAACCTGTCAACTCCTTGATCTAGGATGTGTTAGGGTTTCTTATAAACCCTCATCTTGTATAATTTTGTAAACTATGCATTAGATGAAATTAACTATAACCTTGTATATTACTCTTAAGTATAAGACTTTATAGAAAGAAGTTTACTCAACTTCACTAACCATTAATCATACTTTGTTCAAAAAAGTTCGATTACTCCTTATCAATACATCATAATGTATCAGAGCGACGGGTAACTTTTGAACATGAATCTTTATTTATTTTTAGGTACGTTCGGAACTATTTATAATATACTCATATATTCAATCAAACTAAATCAATTTTATTTCCTATTGCACGTTATTTTATTTATTTTCGTTTTATACTTTAAGCATATCGTTGACTACTACATGTGCATCAAATACACATGTACATGTCAATGATAACTCATCGGTGAATATAACCAAGTACGTGGAAACTTTTTGGTATTATTAGACTTACAATGAATACATCTATATGTATCAATCCAAAATTTTCGTTAGTTCTTATATTGCTCCCACTAAACGGGTGCTTTACCCTTAATCGTTTGAGATATAATTACAAGAACCATATGATTCACAATCATATATTCAAAGAATTATTTCTTCAAACCATGCCTTAGTCCATAATTCCAAAATTATTGTATTTTGATACTTTTGTATTTTCTATCGAATCTCAAAAATCACTAATATAGTTTTATTCTACAACGAATATTCATAATACTCATATTGAAACAAAACTATGTTTATTTTTCAGCCAACATCAAAAATAGTCATTATTTCATAAATAAAGTTAGGTATTTTTATGAAAATAATTTTCACAACTTGATGCGACTGATAAGTGCTATATAGTATGCTCCTACTATTTCTACCATTACTATAATAGTGTTTGAAGTATTGAGCTCTATTTAACCACTTAATGTAGGATATTTATTCCAACTACTCTAACCAGTTTACAGTTTAGAGTTTTCTAGATCAAATATCTCGAACTTATAGCATTAAATCTCATAGAAAACAATTTTCTATATGAAAATATATTTTGGAATAGAAATCATATTTCTTATTCTAATGTTAAGTATCAATTCTTATTTTACAATTCTCATTTCCATTGTCTTTCCTTAAAGCAGAAGTATCTCTTCATTCCAACTGTGCCTTAGGTTACAACCACTCTTATACAATCAATTTCCTTTTTAGATGGTCGAACCATTCAATGGATATCCTTACTATAATATCATAATGAAATTTTTACAAAAGTGCATTTGGTCATCCTTAGTATTTAAGGATATCAAATAAACTATACTTTACCTAAACTGATCAAACTGACATTCAGTGATCGAATTCTTAGATCATCATGTAGACTTTAGTCTAGTGTTACATTTAATCAAACAAGACCGTTATTGTAATTAATCATATTGAATACACGATGTCACACTACAGTCTACGTTCCTATTTCAATGAACTAATTTCATCGAGCTTTCATACATTACGAATTGTGACCGTCTACCGTATAACATTTATATGTGATCGTATATAGATCAAATATCCATATTTCTATATTGATTTAAGAGTTCAAAACTCATTAGTGGTTGCTTAATTAGGTCTTGGATGGGTAAACATGAAAAAATTATTGGTAAGTATATTTTATATTTATATTTATCAATACTAATTCAGTTCAGTTCGTTTATATATTTTAATTTATAAACATTTCACTAATTATATTAATTGCATAAATTTTGTTAATATAGATTATTATAACTTTATGTAGTATATGTTCTTACAATATTAGAAAGGTTGTACGATACCTTTCATTTTTCTAATAAGGCTTCCAATAGTCTTTTATGTTTCTCCAAACCTTAAGATGAAACGTAGAAGTCTTCTGACTTAACTAGTTGGTATTAGGACTTATTTGTCTTAGGATTCTGATCTTGAGTTTGCTCAACAAGTCATGGCTCCACAAATGATGAATAAATCCTTATCGGTTGTATCATATACAACTCTTAACCTACGGTTCCTTGTCCTAATCTTATTCTGACCTTGAGTTTGCTCAACAAATCGAAAGAAATTATTCACTCTTACCTACCATTTCACGATGGCCTAAGTATAGTATATGTACATTGAGTTTGCTCAAAAATACATATAATTGACTTACTTAGTATGTTAAATATATTAATAATACTACGTATAACATCTCTAGCCTGAGTTTGCTCAATAACCAAATAGTGTGCAAGTAATTTATTAATATATAAATGGTAGATGACAACACTTATATTAATGATTCATAATCTTCAATATATTTAACTGTGTGATATTGACTTATGGAATAATGTGTTCCTTATGAAATACACTCATCATTCAAGTGTCTAACATATTAAAATTGTGGTATATGTACTTTTACGTATGTATTTATTCCTTAAATCTATTTAAGGTTTCTTTAATGTTCCACCTTTAATTTATACGTTTATATTATATAAGTTTTATTATTATATAACTTTTATACTCTATTTAATTCATATAATATTTTGTGTATAACATTATATTAATTAAATCTTATTTAATTAATTAACATTTTAATTAATTATTATATTATTCAATTATAACATATTATATTGAATATATATTATAATCTTTATAGTAATACACATATATCAAATATATGTATTTTAATTTATTAATTAACTTTTAATTAATTTATTCAATTAAACAATTTTAATTAGATTTTATTAATTTCAAAAAAAAATTCTATACGCACGTGTATACTCATATTGTCTTAAACAATTCAAGAAACCACAACATATATCATTATATATATTATACATGTATATAAATAATTAATTAACTTATTAAATTAATTCATTTATTTTACTAATCTTATTAACAAATAATATTTCTAAAATTAATATTATAACATTTTTAAACATTTTGAAAAACTATATTATAAATTTTATAATATGTATTTTATTTTAGATTTAACTTTAAATCTAAAATGTTTTATTTTAATTTCCAAAACAGTTTTGAAATCAGTTTAAGCTCAATTCAAATTTGACCTTTTCTATTAGGAATAACCTTTGAGCTTACCTTATCCTTGCGGGCAAGGTCTGTAGCCATATAGGATAGAGTACTTGATTTTCCAAACCCAACCTTAGATGCTACTTTTCTAGACACCCTACTATGAATTGGCTTTAGAACGTTAGCTCTAATACTACTATTTTAGACTACATAGACTATTTGGCTATGATACCATTGTTGGAACTGTGCTAGCACACAGTGGGATAGATGGATAAATTTCAAAAAAATTATTCCATTTGGATCTTTATTAGGCCTATAAATTCTAAATTTATTTAGGTCTAATCTAAATTTTTTAAATAAAATTAATATTTTATTTACTTTATAAACATGGTTTTATTTATTGTATAATTTGATTTATATAATATAATATGCATTATTTTCATATATACATAAGTATGTATGTGTATGTGCAACATAAATAGTGTACATAGTTACATGCCTATGTGTTAGTGTTGGGATTTACAATGTAACAAACAAGTTAGCTCCTCTATATACATGTGTAATTTCATGTGTGTGTGTGTATATATATATATGCGTGTGTTAATGTATACATTGCAATATATATATATATATATATATACACTTTAAGTGATTAAACAATGTATTTATTTATATGTAAATATATGTACGCACGCATACACTTTGTTATAATATAAAATAATTGTGTACGATAATATAAACAATTATAAGATTAAATTCAAATTTATATTTAGGTCTAGATAGACTTAATAAAATCTAGTAACTAAAATATTCAAATTTAATATATTAAAATTTGAATAAATATATCTATATAATGTTTATACACATTTTAAAACCAGTTTTTTTAAATTTATTTGTACACACAAACACATATTAAATTATTATCCACAAATACTATATATATTATAATGGGCCCGTGCTTCGCACACGGGCTGTTATATTATTGTAAACCGAAGCAAGGGCATTTTTGGAATTTCAAGAAGACACCGAGTAAATTGGTTCATTGAATTTTCTTTATTAATAGTAGAGATATACACACACACGCACATAATATATATATATATATATATATATGTTTAATGTAAATCGATTATTAAATAAATATATATACTTTAGTATTTACAGCGATAAAAATTTCTTTCTGCGGTTAACTTCAATTGACCATGATATTAAACATATATAACCGAGGAGATGAATCTTCTATTGAATAGTGTTTCACTTCCAATGCTTCCACGCGACCCAACAATAGTGGTTTGATGGATATTGTGCCATGATTTAAGTATAACCAAAGCCAAGCTTCCATATTAAAGATCAATAGTGTAACGTCCAACCTGCTTGACCATCCAAAGTCGACACCGAACACTACCACTGCATTACATTGTCGTGCATCCAATCGACAAAAGGGTAGATTGTTAGGGTAAATAAAAGAAAAGAACAGAGAATAGAGAAAAATAGAATCTCATAGCGGAATCGACAACATATAATATAACAAGGACGATAGAAACTGTCACTCCAAACATGCAAAGTATATTAGAGTTAAAACAAACCTTATCAGCTAGATAATTATAAAATTATGACCATACAAATGCCGATAGATATACTATATAATACAATGGAAAATAAAATACTACCTTTAGCTCCCTTCCATGAACTGCATAACACCATAGCCAAACTGGGAAAACACTCGATCTGACCCGAGCATTATAAATAAATAACACCTAGATCAGGCTTGAAATACCAACGTGAGATAATTCGAATAACGAGAAACATATATAAAAGTTCTATGAGACCATGCCGCTAAAGCAGAACGGGTTTTCACCTCACAAGAATAACATCCATATAGGCAAGAGCAGAAGTAAATATCAGAAACAAATCCAAATATGAATGAGCATATATAATATTAAATCAGACTTGAAAGAATGGAAATAACCGAGTAAAATCCAAACTGGACGTGGATAGAACAAGGAAAATAGTCCAACTTGATATATTGGACTAAATAAGGTCTAAATAAGGTAATAATCCAACTTGATGGAATGAACTGAATAAAACAACCATCCAACTTGATAGAATGGACATAATAAGGTAATAGTCCAACTTTGATAGAATGGACTAAATCAATATTTAAATGCCGTGATGAGGTGTTGGCTCTACTCGTGGCAATTTTAAGCTAAAACAGATTTAGGGTTTTTGGATTCAAACAAGGAAAGGAAATTTTCTAATAAATAACAAGGAAGGTGCAACCCTTTGAAGTATGCCTCTAGTAATATACTTCTGAGAAGCTCATTTACTCCGTGATAATTCTTGAAAACCTCCAAGCCAGACCCCGCCAAACCTTACCAAGAATCCAAATATTTCCACATCTAAGCGCATAACCGAATACAAACTAGATGAAATATGGAAATACCATTTTGATGAGAGCAATCCCACATAGCTTGGCCTCACTCGCACTTTTGATTTAGCCATTTCCGCTAAAGGATAACAAAACTCGAATTGAGCAGCAAATCGTTTTTAGGGTGACGATGCACCATGAAGAAAGCCGAATCCGATAATTAATAAATCAACTATAGAGGAAAAATAAAATGATCGTATAAGGAAATTAAATTTCATAAATTTACCACTACTCGTTGATTCTAGACAAGTCTTATCTCTCGATTCAAAATGAAGTTGGGCAAGTTAAGGAAGTGTTACCTCTAGGTATCACCTTGATGACATTTTTAAAATTTGAGTAGAAACGAGTCCAAGCCTTAACGTTTAGAGTTAAGTGCATGACTAGATCTTTTCCATACAAGCGATATCGATTACGGAATTGTTTTTCTATAACCGAAATCGAACTTCAACTTTTAAAAGAACTGAACTTGTGCTTGATTTCCATATTTCCATATTGGTAAAACACTTTTTAGAATTAGTTCTTGATTGTTAAAACGTTAAGATAATAATTTTTCCAAGTGCGTGACCCCGAAGGCCTAAACCAACATCAGACCCAGAAGATTATCCAACTTAACATCCCAATAATCAAGTTCCAAATCCTTTTTGTAACTTTAAAACAATATTAATTATCCCAAAAGATAATAATCACATTTAAAATCTCATTCAAATAAACAAGTCCATTATCTTTAATAAAAAAGATAATTATTTCCAAACGCTTTTATAACATTGGTCAATTAACTTTAAAATCTTTATTATATCGGTTTATTAATTAAATTAGTTGATTAAATCAAATTTTATTAGCTAATTTACTTAAATCACTTTTATTAAATCAATTAATTAACTTTAAATAATCATTAATTACAAAGATTAGTTAAATACAAGTAATCATTAGTTAAAACGAATAAGTCATCTTAAACATTATTTATTAAAATGATAAGTAATTCTAAATCCCATCAATTAAAATAATTAATTAAATTTAAACAATCATAAATTAATTGGATTAATTAAATTTAAGCCTCATTAGTTAAAACGATTAATTAAAATATCATTTATTAAAATGTTTTATTTAATTATAATACATCATTAATTAAAATGATTTAACTAAATTCTAAAAATCATTAGTTAAAACAATTAATTAAATTTAAAACAATCATTACTTGAAATGATTAATAAAATTCAAATATCATTATTTAAAATTATTAATTACTTTTAAATATCATTAATTAAAATGATTATTAATTTCAATTATCATTAATTAAAATGATTAATTAAGTTCAATAATTTTGTTAACCTCCATTATCATTAATTGAAAAATTGATTGTACTCAAATAATCATTAGTTAAAATGATTAACTATGTATAAAACATTATTTGCTAAAATAATTAATTAAATCCAGAGATAAACCAACTTTAAAACATTATTTATTAAATTGGTTAATTAATCTCAAAATTATTAGTTAAAATGATTAATTAATTTAAATTATCATTAATCAAAATGATTAATAATTTTTCTGTATTCTTTTTAGCGGAAACATAAGCTCAAGTTCATGTGATAAGGTGTTGGGAATGAAATTTAATAAACGATGGTATAGCGAAAATTGCTATAATGACATTTAAACTATTAAATGGAATATCGGAAGTTAATTTCAATAAACCGTCAGCAACAACATATGGATAAATAAATAATTTATGGATGAGAAACCTCCTTTGGGTCGCTCTATAAATTTTTCCTACAAAACAATAGTTATGGAGAATATATGGATAATCATATGGATTTATAACGATCAATTCAATATGTCATCCATTTTCCAAACGAAAATTCAACCAAACAAGCAATTAAACAATTTAACTAACATCCAAACAATCAATAAACATTTTTAATATCATTGATATGAGATAATAAAATTTATGTGAGTTAAATTGATTTTCGTGTTCGCCAAAATGTCCCGATTGTGGACTAAAACCGAACGGTCGTCCGATTTTAGCCTAAATTTTTACTTGCTCGAAATCCATCCAAACCAATTCCATCATGAAGATAATGTTCATACGAGTGCAATGAAACAAACGGCGCTCGATTTCAACCTCATATGAAATAGTTACATGTTAATGAATATTAAATCAATTAATTAACTAAATAAATAAAGTAATCAACCATTTACTTTAATTACAAAGTTTAACCACTAATCCTCCTTCGTTCAAAACATCAAACCCAGGCCGTAATAATATCGCGACCTTCTAATGCTTGTCGCCGCCGCCACATGCCATCGTTTGCTTCCATACCTTGGTCGCCGCCGTGCCTGGCCAAGGTGATCCAAATGCCACCGGTCTTGGACCTCAACTCGCCCTCGTTCCTCCTTAATTGGCCATGAACTGTCGTGCCTTCACAGCGAAATTCCAGACACCAACGACGATCGCAAACCAATCCCATCATCCATCCCTTCGTCACCTCAAGACGATCATCTTCCTAGTTGAATGGCATCGCCGATGATCTCGACCGTTGGATCAGCCATGGGTTTTTCAATTTGAAAACCAAAGAAAAACGGCGTCCTGTTCTTGACACACGCTGTTATAAAGATGAAGGTGAGTATATATATATATATATATATATATATATATATATATAATTTTAAATTTTAAATTATTCAATAAAACATACCCAAAAATTTCGAACTCCAAACAAGGCGTGCCGCCTGGCGTTCTATATATTATACCTCTATTCCAAATGCAATGGAACTAGTCTCAAGATCTGATTCGATCATATGCAAACAATAGGTTTTTAGACCGAGTTGTTATATTAAATTTTCTATATTAATTTCTACGCGTTTCGATCTCCTACGACCAAACATTTCAACTGATCACCATGAAATTCGACGACGTAATATAATTCACTGTTACGGATCCAATGAAATTGGTTTCATCGAAATCCAAATGTGTGCCCCGAAAGGCTAATTTCATAGATTTAAATATTTAATTATCGATATTTATCCTGTCTATTTACATTTGTAAATAAATTTACAATTTGAATTCACCAATATTATTTATTAATTAAAAGGAGTTAAATAAAATTAATAAATCCATTTAATTATCAATTCATTCACAATTCAAATATTTAATTATTCCCTATATTTGAATTGTAAGTTATTTAATTCTAAAAAAACCAATTATTTAAATATTTAAAATAAATTAAACATTTAAAATCACATGACCATAATTTTGGGTTGTTAGATTCTCCTCCTCTTAAATAAATTTCGTCCCCGAAATTCCTAAGGAAGAAAATGTTTCCAGACCCTTAAGTTTAAAACTATTGATTAAAATGAGTTATTAAACTTATTTTCAAAACCAGTTACCTAGAATAGATTCTAAATTTTCAAGTCTTTTTGATTCATTCGCCTATACCAACTAATTTCTCTTTTATTCGTTTATTCCCAAGATATAACCCAAAAATCAAATTTTTCATTTTCATACAATTTCCAAGATTCTTAAAAAATTCCAACTCTAAAATTTATGGAAAATGTTGTCAGCGTCTCCTTTGAGTAGCTCGATCGGAATAACTACAAATGGCCCCTATAGGCTCCAAACCAATCAAAGAAAACAAAAGCCAAGTGGACTCCCATATCTGGGGCATAAATCATCAACCAATTTAAAATTTCTAAATTCATCACATACCTTTTTGCGTTTGATTTATATTTTTGCAATTAATTTATTATCTTCTATGCAAATGCAGGTGCACAAGAATCAAATGGATCTCTTGCATACTTGTACTTACAAAAAATCTAAAAGAAAAACAGGCTAACGAAAGCATATGATGTAACCTTTCATGCAAAAACTAGTCCGATATAAGTCTACATGCAATCAACAACCATATCTCAATCATATGCGAAAAAATACCGAGAATATTCTATAATAGATGCTAACTTAGATCTAAATACCCTGACTTTTCAATTCAAAAATCTATTTTATCAAATTTCTCAGACGAGAAAAATCAAAAATCAAAATGACAAGAAGGGGATTCCTCCGAATAAAGTACGGTGTAACTCTAGAATCAAAACACCATGGAGCGTCTAGTGGTATTCCGATTCCTCCAAAAAAACATCAACTAGAGTGAATAAGTATCATTCGTTTTCAAAAATCTTCAAAAATTATCTTTTTCAAAATCACCAGGATTTAGGTCCTAATAACAACAATTTAAAATCTTTTGTCTATAATTTTGAACTTTATAAACGATGGCCTATAAAATCACACAACCAATCACATCAATTCAATCAAATCAATCAAATTCTATGAAAGAATGAATAACACTAACAGTCAATCAAATTCCACAGGGGAAAACTTATCACTTAACATTGTTTCGAAATGCCAAACGACTAACAACCAATTCTTTTTACTTCGGCTCAAAACTTTCTTAAGTCCAAAAATATAGATAATTTTCTAAGCATACCATTTTGCCCATTAGCCTTTAGTTATTGCTCAAAAGATTATCCAAACTAACTCGGACAAAATGGAAAGTTATACACTATATTTTATTAGTTTCTTAATTGTATTAAAAGTTTTCTAATTCACTTATATTTTCACTTAGTTTTTTATTCAATACTAAAATTATTTACGAATTATCTCATAAATTCACACCCAAGTTTTTAAAATATTTTATAAAGTCATTTCTATACAAAACATCAAATAATAACTTATTCCACTTTATTTACTTGTATAATACTCTTCAACATCCTAAAAATACATACAAATTTTTTTCAAAGGTCTTAATGGAGATCAAATCAAATTATGGTTTCTTAAAACCGAGTCAACCTATTAACCTTTTTAACTTAGAGTGTTAAAAGGAATAATATTTATGGGTAGACCCTAATTAATAAATAGTTTACATTACCTAGATGTTTCAAACAAATATATGGTTTTAATAAAAACAATGTTTATCAAAACCTTCTTACTTAATTTAAACCTATTACATGTTAAATTATCCTCTATTTTATCTAAGGAAAAATTATGTATCAAAGCAATCTCTTATTAGAAATACCTTTTATGTTTGAAACCGATTCCCTTTTAGGGAACTTAATAATTAGATACCCGGTTTTAATTTCAAAACTTATCTTTGAAAGCATACTACATATATTTTTATATATAATAACTTCAAACAACTTATTTATTAAAACTTACTTTAGGTTTATTCGGATTTGAACTCATTTCAATCACACAATGATAAAGAGAATAATTTACTAAGTACTCCACAACGTTCGCCTATGCAAACATCCGATCGTCACTTAGAAAATTATTCAGATTATCACAAACTAATCGAAACGATTTCCTCCTAATTATCCCAAAGAAAATGCATTCCACTAAAAATTTACATCCCAAAATAATTTCATTTTTAATTACTTTCAAAAATACTACTATTTCATTCCTCAAAAACCTTTTTGAAGTTAGTTTCCAAAAAAATTGGCAGTTAGATTCAAAAATCCTTTTTAAAACAAGTTTAACAAATTAATTTTATATAAAATTTCCTTTATGTAAAAATCATTTCTTATTATAATAATCCTTCTTCATTATAATAGTATTATCTCGAATATTTATTCTCTAAATATCTTATCCCACTATTTAGATTATATTAACAAATTTTTATTAAAGTTTAATTCTTAACCCACCATTATCAAAAGGTGAATTTTAAAGTTAACATTTTCTCCGAAAATCTTTTTAGTCAAATTGTGAAAACTAATTCACAAATGGTTCGTTTTAAATCAAAACTATAAATGTTCTGAGATAAACCGAGCACCATTTAGCAATTAACCAACAACAGTTAATGCTTCTTATATAAATTCAGCATAACCGAACAAACAACAGTGATAATAAATACATATTATCACATTTAAACCAACACACTTTATAACTATATAAAAATTTTGAAAATTATTCCTTTATATATTTAAAATATAATCCTAAGAAAAATATTTAATTTTCCAAATTTTCAAAAATTCAATACCATGTCTGTTGGCCTTGGTCAAGTGTTTAGAAACCCCTATCGATACCATGGCATCCCATGTCTCGACCAGAATTCATTAAAATTCAATAAACCAATTAACATAATACGTTTTTATAACATTAACAAATAAGCTTTCGTATATATGATACTCTCAAACTCATTTTAGGGTGTTGCTTACCTTATCTCTAATGAGCCAAACCCAACCAAAGCCAAGGTTCTCACTTAATCTTAAGCTCTAATACCATGTTGTAATGACCCGCCTGCTTGACCATCGAAAGTTGACACCGATCACTACCACTGCGTTCCAATGTCGCGCATCCAATCGAAATAAAGGGCCGATTGTTAGGGTAAATGAATGAAAAGAGAACAGAGAAAAACATAATCACATAGTGGAATCAACAACATATAATATTACACAGATAGTAGAAACTATCGCTACAAACAAACAGAGTATATCATAGTTAAAAGAAACCTTATCAGGTGGACAGTTATAAAATCCTGACCTTACAAATGCCGATAGCTATACTATATAATACAATGGAAAATAAAATACTACAATAGGTGAATCTCCATCTCCCCTCCATGAACTCCATAGCACCAAAGCCAACTTGAGAAAATACTATGTCTGACCGGAGAATTATAAATAAACAACACCTGGATCAGTCTGGAAACATCAGCGTGAGATAATTCAAATAACAGGGAACATATATAAAAGTTCTATGAGACCACACCGCTAATGCTGAACGGGTTTTCACCTTACAAGAATAACATCTATACAAGAAAGAGTAGAAATAAATATCGAAAACAAATCTAAATATGAACATCCATAGATAGTATTAAAATAGACTTGAAAGAATGGAAATAACCGAGTAAAATCTAAACTGGACAATGGATAGAACAAGAAAAACGGTCCAACTTGATAGAAAGGTAACAATCCAACTTGATAGAATGGACTGAATAAAGCAACTGTCTAACTTGATAGAATGGACAGAATAAGGTAATAGTCTAACTTTGATTGGACTAAATTAATATTTAAATGCCATGATGAGGAGTTGGCTATACTCGTAGCACTTTAAAGCTAAAGCGGATTCAGGGTTTTTCGAATCAAATAAGAAAAAGGAAATTTTCAAACAAATGAAAAGGAAGGTGCACCTTCCTTCAAGTATACCTCTAGTAATATACTCCTGAGAAGCTCATTTACTCCATGACACTTCTCGAAAACCTCTAAGCCGAACCCCGTCAGGCCTTACCGAGAATCCAAATATTTCTACATCTAAGTGCACAACTGAATCAAAACGAGATGAGATGTGAAAATACCCTTTTGATACCCCACATAGCTTGGCCCCCACTCGCTCTTTTTGTTTAGTCATTTCCAATGAAGGATAACAAATCTCGAATTGAGCAGCAAATTGATTTTAGGGTGATAATATACCAAGAAGAAGGTTGAATCCGATAATTAATAAATCAACTATCGGGGATAATTAAAATGATCGTATATGGAAATTAAATTTCATATATTTACCGCTACTCATTGATTCTAGACAAGTCCATCTCTCGATTGAAAATGAAGCCAGACAAGTTGAGGTAGTGTTACCTCTAAGCATCACCTTAACAACATTCTTGACCTATGAGATAGAAACCAGTCCAAGCCTCAACGGTTAGCGTTAAATGCATTACTAGATCCTTTCCATATAAGCGATATCGATTATGGAACTAATTCTATAACCGAAATTGAACTGTAGCTTTTAAAAGAACTGAACTTATGCTTGATTTCCAACTTTCCATATTGGTAAAACACTTTTTAGAATTAATTCCTGATTGTTAAAACGTTAAGTGAATAATTCTTCCAAGTGCACGTCCTCGAAGGCCTAAACCAACATTAGACCGAACACCCAAAAGATTATCCAACTTAATATCCCAATAATTGAGTTCCAATTACTTTTTATAACTATAAAGCAATATTAATTATCCCGAAAGATAATTAATCTATTTTTAAATCTCTTTTAAATAAACAAGTCCATTATCTTTAATAAAATAGATAATTATTTCCAAGCACTTTTATAATATTGGTAAATCAACTTTAAAATCTTTATTAAATTGGTTTATTAACTTTAAATCGGTGGATCAAAGCAATTTTTATTATATAATTTACTTAAATCAATTTTATTAAATCGATTAATTAACTTTAAGTATCATTAATTACAAAGATTAATTAAATACAAATAGTCATTGGTTAAAACGAATAAGTCATCTCAAACATAATTTATTAAAATGATAAGTAATTCTAAATCCCATTGATTAAAATGATTGATTAAATTTAAAAAATCATAAATTAATTGGATTAATTAAATTCAAGCCTCATTAGTTAAAATAATTAATTAAAATATCATTTGTCAAAATGATTTATTTAATTATAATACACCATTAATTAAAATGATTTAACTAAATTCTAAAAATCGTTAGTTAAAACAATTAATTAAATTTAAAACAATCATTACTTGAAATGATTAATAAAATTCAAATATCATTGATTAAAATAATTAATTACTTTAAAATATCATTAATTAAAAATGATTATTAATTTCAATTATCATTAATTAAAATAAATAATTAAGTTCAATAATTTAATTAAACTTCATTATCATTAATTAAAATAATTAATTAAACTCAAATAATCATTAGTTAAAACGATTAATTATGTATAAAACATCATTAGCAAAAATGATTAATTAAATCTAAAGATAAACCAATTTAAAACATTATTTATTAAATTGGTTAATTAATCTCAAAATCATTAGTTAAAATGATGAATTAATTTAAATTATCATTAATCAAAATGATTAATAAATTTTCAATATTCTTTTTAGTGGAAACTCAAGCTCAAGTTCATATGGCAAGGTTTTGAGAATGAAATTTAATAAATGACTGTATTGCGAAAATTTCTATAACGACATTTAAACAATTAAATGGAATATCTGAAATTAATTTTACTAAACCATCAATAACAGCATACAGATGTAAATAAATAATTTACGGATGAGAAACCCCCTTTGGGTCTCTATACAGATTATTCCTGCAAAACAATGGTTATGGATAATATATGGATAATCATATGGGTTTATAACGATCAATTTATTATGTCATCCATTTTCGAAACGGAAATTCAACCAAACAAGCAATCAAACAATTTAACTAGCATCCAAACAGTCAATAAACGTTTATAATATGATTGATATGAGATAATAAAATTTAATGTGAGTTAAACTCACAATGATTTTCGTTTTCGCCGAAACGTCCCGATTTTGAACTAAAACCGAACGTTCGTCCGATTTTAGCCTAAATTTTCACTTGCTCCAAATCCATATAAACCAATTCCTTCACGAAGATAATGTTCATAGAGTACAACGCAACAAGCGGCGCTTGATTTTGACCTCGTATGAAATATTTACGAGTTAACGAACATTAAATCAATTAATTAACTAAATTAATTAATTAATCAACCATTTACTTTAATTATAAAGCTTAACCACTAATCCTCCCTCGTTCAAAACATCTAACCCTTAACAATATCTCGACTGTCCAATGCTTGCCGCCTCCGCCACATGCCATAGTTCGCTGCCATACCTTCGTGCCACCGCGCCTGGCCAAGGCGATACCAACGGCACCGGTCTTGGCCCTTAAATTGCCGCTGTCCGTCCTTAATTGGCCATTTACCCTCGTGCCTTCACAATGAAATTCCAGCCACCAACAATGATCGCAAACCAATCCTTCCGTCCATCCCTTTAGTCACCTCAAGACGATCATCTTCCTAGTTGAACGATTGGCTCGAAACGGCCTGAGGCGGCGCCGATCGTCCGGGTTATTGGATCGACCATGCGTTTTTAAATTTGAAAACAAAAGAAAAATGGTGTCCTGTTCTTGACACAGCAGTTATAAAGATGAAGGTGAGTATGCGCCAACGTCCTTTGGGTATGCTTGGGTACGGGCACCCACTTATGGGGGATATATATATATATATATATATATATATATATATATATATATATATACACACACACACACACACACATATATATAATTTTAAATTATTCAACAAAACATATCCAAAAAAATTGAACTCCAAACGAGGCGTGCCATCTGGCGTTTTATATGTTATACCACTATTCCGAACGCAATGGAACTAGTCCCGTAACCTAATTCGATCGTATGTAGAAGATAGGTTTTTACACCTAGTTATTATATTAATTTTTCGATATTAATTTCTACGCGTTTCAATCTCCCACGACCAAATGATTCATCTGATTGCCATGGAATTGTACGGCGTAATATAATTCACTATTATAGATCTAATGAAATATGTTTCGTCGAAACCAGAGACTGTGCCCCCAAATGGCTAATTTCACAGATTTAAATATTTAATTATCGATATTTATCCTGTCTATTTACATTTGTAAATAAATTAACAATTTGAACTCACCAATATTATTTATTAATTAAAAGGAGTTAAATAAAATTATTAAATCCATTTAATTATCGTTTCGTTCATAATTCAAATATTTAATTATTCCCTATATTTGAATTGTAAGTTATTTAATTCTAAAAAATCCAATTATTTAAATATTTAAAATAAATTAAACATTTAAAATCACAAGACCAGAATTTTGGGTTGTTATAACTAGTATTCTCAAGTCCAGAGAACTGTGTAATTTTGTCACATCGATATTTTCTGATTAACCTTGGTTATATTAACCAATAAAAAACTAACGAGTGGGTCATTCCATAGTTGTCCAATAACTAACAATACTAACCGCTTGGTGCCTATGAAAGTCATGAGTAATAAACCGCCTAACATGTGGAGAACATTATGTACACTAGTCTTAAAAGATGCATCAATAACTAGTCTCGATACATCTTGACTAGAAATATATAAAATGGTATGTTTATTTTACTGTGATAAACCACTCATGATTACATCACATTATAACTACTGTGAAAAAACATATCATTTATGGATTTTCTATTAAGTACACTTTTATTAAAATTAATTAATTAACATCACACATTATATGAAGTATATAATAGAAAGAAAACACCTTTTGTTTTGAACAAGATTGGCTATCGAGTTAGATATATATAACAAATTACATAATTTCCCCTAGAGTATACCCTTAACTCTATCAACGTCTGCTCCTGTTGTGATCACCACATCTACCCTCATGGACATCTTTAAGGATTTTCCTAGCCTCATCGTTGGTTAAACACCGAAGCATGGGGTTGAGAATCTTCTCTTGTAAACCACTTCCCTTTGCATTACAAGTTACTTTACAAAGGAGTTTCCGTCGTTCATTATTTCTTCTCAAGAGAGTTCCCTTTTGAAGATAACCTTGATTGCAGTCATCCATGACTCCTTCTCCTCTTCGGCTTCCAAAATCTAGTCACCATCCATTTGGTCGGTACTTAGAACCGATAATACCTCTATTGGAACCAATCCCGACAGTTGCGCATCTCCAGAACTAGCTAGTTTGGCTAGTGAATCAGCTTTCACATTCTCCTCTCTAGGGATATGCGTAGTTGTGTAATGCTCTATATCATTTAATAATTCTAGTGCCTTTTTCCAATAAGGAGCAAGTCTCGCACCCTTATCCTAGAATTCCTTTTTCACTTGACAAATCACTAATTGGAAATCACTGAATATATGCAGCTTCCTTATTCCAAGTTCCTTTGTTATCTCAAGCCTCGCTACTAATGCCTCATACTCAGCCTCAGTGTTGGTCGTAGGAAATTCCAATTTTAATGCATAACAAATCGATCGTCCTTCCGGAGTTACAAGCACCACTCATGTACCTGAACTATGTTCATTTGAAGCATCGTCCATAAATGATTTTCAATGAGAAAGTGTGACCATATCATCTTCCTCGTCACTATCTCGAGCGGTAAAATCTACGATGAAGTTTGTCAATGCCTTCCGATTTCTCTCCCTTCTTGGATGGTAAGTAATATCATACTGGCCTAGTTCAATATTCCACTTCGACAAACTTCTTGAAGTCTCGGGTCAGTACAACACTTTCTTCAAACTGTAAATTCCATAAGCACCTTAACCGAATGAGCCTGAAAGTATAGTTATAGCTTCCTTGAAGCAATCATCAAGCAATAAGCAAGTTTTTTCAAATTCGGGGAGTTTTTTCAGGTTTAGTAAACCACATGCTGATATAATAAACAAGCCTTTGAATCCCCACCTCTTCATGTACCAATGCTATGCTGAAAGCTTGAGCAGACACTGCCATATAAATAAAAAAAAGTCTTCTTTGTCTAACGGTTTGGATAGAACATGTGGTGTTCCATGTGCCTTAGCAATTTTTTTAAGGCATTCTAACATTCCTTATTCCATTCAATATTCTCCTTTCCCTTTATGAGGGCATCAAAGAACCGTAAACATTTGTCCGTTGCCTTTGAGATAAACCGACTCAACACGACAATCTTCCCGATCAAGTTTTGTAACTCCTTTTTCATGATCAGGCATTTACTTTCCTCAAGGCGTTAATCTGCTACAGATTATTCTCAATGCCCCTTGAATTCATGATAAATCCCAGGAATTTTACCAATGTGACACCAAAAGAGCATTTCAAACAGTTTAACTTCATTCCGTACTTCCGTAATTCTTCAAACATCTCTAAAAGGTCATCCAACCTTGATAGTCATGACTTCATGAGCATATCATCCACATACACTTTCATCGTCCATCTGATTTAATTTCTAAACAAAGAATCACCAACCTCCAATAAGTAGCTCCAACATTCTTAAGACTGAACGACATCACTCGGTAATAATATAATACCAAATCCATTGTAAAGCTTGCATGCTTCCAATCTAGAACATGGTTATAACTAGAATAAGCATCCATTATGGTAACTCATGTCCTGTAATCCCATCTACTATCAATCCTTGGCAAAGGGAGACTATCCTTCGGGAATACTTTTTTTAAGTTTGAATAATTAATGCATGTCATCCACTTTCCATTTTTTCCTTAACCAACATGGGGTTTGGTGTCCATTTTGGGTGCAAAGCATCGCAAATAACACAATTCGCTTTCAATTTATCTACTTCCTCCTTCAATGCAACAGATCACTCTGAACCCAGACTACGACTTTTTTGTTTCACGAGTGAAAACTTCGGGTCCATATTTAGTTTATGGCATGCGATATCTGACGATATTCAGCCCATATTCGAATGTGTCCGAATAAACACATTCAAGTTTGTTCATAGAAAACTGACCAACTCCTTCGTCCTGTGCTGAGTTAAGATATATTTTAAGACCTCAAGTTAGGTCATCCATATCGATCGGAATGTTGATCGTCAGCCCTGCTGGTGCTGCTTGCACTTTCTCTGACTTCTTCCTCAGATCCATTGACTTATCAAACATAATATGGTTCCCAAGCCAGGGCTTGGACTTTAATTGCTATGCTTCCAAGTTTTTAATGCAATTATCCTTCTCAACGTTCTTGCCTTTCTCCCATCACTTTGCCTCTGTTAGCTTAGCGGTAATAACCTGCCTTGAAACAGGCTTGAATTCCAACCCAGAAATGACCCATCAAAACTTAGACCCATTCCAAAGTAGGTCGTTGGTTGATATAAAGAACAATACATAAAGCTATTTATTTAAACATTTAGAAACACACAACGAAATGATAAAATATAATATTAGAACAGTACCTATTTACTATAAACAATCGTCAACTATCCGTAGTTTAATATTCCAAAGTTACAACATCATAATGGGTACATTTGAAATAAAGTAAATAACACAGATAGATAAATAGAAAGTGCCACAAGTTTGCGTCTCCGCCACCACCTCCTAAAATCTGTATCACATCTCTAACCAGTGTTCTAATGAGGAGAGAGTTAGAATAAAAATGCCTGTGGATAAAACACTACAACAAAACTTGCTATTAGCTGCAATAATTGGTAGCGTTTCAAACCTAATGCAACTGTTGATTATTTTAAAATATGAAACGAATGAACAAACGCAGCCAATTGATTCCTACCAAAATTTTGTTAGGTGGCGGCTCAAATCTCTTTTAACCCCTTAACATTTTTTCTTACACTCCTCTTCCTTTCAAAAGAACGATGAAAAACGAACAAAATCTACTTCAGATTTGATTTGATTCTTTTTCTCTCTCGTCCTCTTTTATCCATTATGAATCGTATAATTGGTCACAAAATAACTCGTCTTCATCTTGATCATGCAATTCAGCTCCGCGTCAACTCCTCCCCAAAACCCTAATTCTTGAAATGTATCTCAAAAGATATCTTCTACCAACACCTTTAACTCTTATCAGGTAATTCGAAAACAAATCTTCTTTTGCATTTACATTTGGAACTGGATTAGATTGATTTTTTTTAGGTTGTTGTTTGAGTTGAGTTTGAAATTGGTTAAGCTGTTTGAGTTTGTTACTTGAATTGATTGTAGCTAATGAGTTTGCATGACCATGTTCTCCCCATGACCATGTTATGACTTTTAAGTTCACTAACGTTCATCGTGCTTCGTTATATGATAGAGTGCTTATCAAAGTTTATTTCATTTCTACAATGCTTATTTTGCTTCTTCAAGGCATTCTCTCTGGTTTTGGGATATCATCATCAACCAGTGAAGTTTTTCATTTTTAGATCTTTACTCTTTACACTAATTTCAAGATTTCAGGGTCTAATTTCTATTCTTTATTATGTCTACATGAGAGTATACTCTATTCTCTTTGTTATAGCTTTTTAAATCTTTGGCCAGAAATTTAATTTTGTTAGAGTTTGAGCTTTACTTTTTGAGTACTATGGTTTGCTTCTACTTAGTTTATATTGGAATAAGATTATAATTTTTAGGTTTCTCATTTTTTTCATCAGTGATTATTTTCTTGTTGCTAATAAAGAAAATATTTATTTCATTGCATGAAAAAATTATGTATAATTAGATGTGAGATACAAGCATCAATACTCAACTTACATCGTTGATTACCAAGGTACTACAACATATAATTTCAAATGAGTTCACAAATGCAAAAGCTGTAAATAGTTGATATAAACTATTGTAATTCCCTCAATCTTACGTAAAAAAGTGTGCACTAAAAGATTTATAATATGCAACTGAAAATCCTTGGTTATATACTCATGTAGTTAGGATGTCGGGTAGGATCAAAGTTACTGAGATTTGGTTTTAATGCCCAATCTGTAGTAGCTCCACAAATCCACCACGGTCCTTCTTTCACTAAGCTACATCTCCGCTATCTTTGTTACAGCAGGTCCGCGCTTCGAGCCGCAACAACTTCAATGTCCAAGCAACAACTAATCTATGTTTAAGCTACATATGGTCCATGCTCTAAGCTGCAGCATCTTTACTCACTGCTAATGCTTGAGATATAGTAGTTCTATATGCTACTACTTTTGTTTAAACTGTATAGGGATGCACGCTACTGCTTGAGCTGCAACAGCTCTACACTCCACTTAATTTACAGTTAATAATTATCTAAAGCCAAATAGGTCACTATATTTCCTTGTTGTAATATTTTTTCTTTTTCAGCGATATCGACGAGTCTAGTTCATTGGTTAAATTTTCTTGACATCACGCCGTTTCTACAAAATTAATGCAAGTATACAGTTAATTTTAATGTTTGTATTCAAGAGAATAGTATTGTATATTTGTTTCATATGAGATGCTTAGCCTATTATGTCAGTATTGTACTTGAAAGTAAAAACTATTTGTTGAACTGTATGGTTATTGCCTCAAGAACACCAGATAGTAAATATGTAGCTTAATAATCAAGCTCTCTTTATTGGATTGTCATCTTAAATTGTATCATTATCGACTTTTGTGGCTTCATTTTTAATGATGCCAGGAATGAAGAGTTCGACTATGTAGGTGTGTCCGCTGTGAGGAGAAATATTCGGCCAAATGGATTGCAGTTTCCATAGTTCTCTAATGCGCCTTCTCTAGCCTATGATATCAAAGGCAAGTTTCTTTTTCTTGGTTTTATTTTTATTTTTAGACAAGTAAGAAAAAATTGAAGCGTATGCTTATGGTTATGTTAACTCTATACATATGCACAGGTAGAGGTGTCACAAGAATAGTAGTACAAGGCTTCTCAATGTCGTTCCAATCATTCCAACAACAATCAGAACTAAAGTAAGAGGAGCAGAGAAGGGGAGATTCACACCACCAAGTCATCTCATAGGAGAAGGTGATGTGATTTCATTCTCAATTGGAGTTGCACATTGGTGCCAAAATGATGAGGATTCTAAGCTTGTTATCGTTCAAATTATGGACGTTAGAAATATTGCTATCTAGCTTGATCACTAACATAGGTTGGTACTTGTCTTTAGCCCTATATATGTATCATATATGAATCCAGTCACTGCATATGTTATTATCAAACTAATCAGATATCGGTAGTTTTGGGTATATTAACACAGTTTTATCTCCTTATTAATGTATACATGTATTAGGTGTCTAGAAACTCTATCTACCTATGATGTTTAGATATAAATGCTAACTAACTCCTAGCCAACAAATGTAAAAAAATATCCAAATAGAAAAAAATCTTGTATGTCCTGAAACATATAGGTAGAAAATCCTCCAATCTATGAAGGTGTAGGTAAAGGAGTCCCATGCATTTTCACTACTGCATTCTTGGACAAGAACCTAGTTGGTTGCGACAAAGATAAGTATCATTTGTTTTTTTATTTAGAGTATCCATAGTAAATTACATTATTGTTACTTTGTCTTAGCTAATTACCAGTTAATTAATTAAAGGCGGGAGAAATTCATTATTTTGAACCACTTGTATTATATTTATTTTCTTCTTCCTCAATTGTGTAACAACAAAGGTGATTGATAGCTTTGAGAAGAGAGATTCATATAGACTAGGCAGCATCACTGTTAGGATATTATGTAAAGGCTTGGAAATATATGTGTTTGGCTCTCTAGGTCGTCTTGTGATATGTATATATGATATAGTTACTCCACTTTTGTATATATGATATGCTGTTGTGCATGTCCATATACAACTTTATAATTACAAACTATATTCTTGAATGAAATATGTATATATAGTCAGAAGAAATCATTTCAACAGCCATGGAAGAACAAAATCGTCATGTAGATAATATAAGATGCTTACTACCAGAATTCAAGAAGTCAACCAGTAAAAATTTAGAAGGACAATTGGGATTGGAGAATGTAAAGGAAACTCTCAAATGGAAAAACCGACAGTTGATTATCTTAAGAAAACAGATGGATGCACAATAGTTATGGATTCATCTAAGAGGAAACCAAACCAAAAAATCATGTACGATTAGTGTAGGAGTTGGACAGATGTATACTTGGGTACTTTGCATTTCACTGGACTTATGCTACTCAAATGGTTATTTGGATTTTGAGTGCAAACGATGGTAGACCAAAGAGAAAATTCAAGTATACGGTGATGCAAGCTACAAGGTAAGCATTAGATTTTTGATGTCTTTCAAATATCATATCTGTTTTGTATATAGTTGAACAATCCTATATCTATTGTAATGTCTAAGTTGATCAACACTATAAATCATGATTACATAACTACATACTCATATAGTTCATATTATTATTATCTTATTATTATTGTTTCAAATTCATCCGTGTTGTCAGATTATTACCATTGATTGTTTTATTACTGATCGTGCAACCATCCTTTTATTGTTTAATTCACTATACAATTTGGGCAAACAAAGAGTACCCGTTTGCTTATGAAAGTGAGCAAATATAATATTAAGTTTAGGTTAACGAAATTTCATAAATAATATATAACTAATTTACAAATTTTGATAAATGATGATGATGATGAATTAACTAAGTTTATAAAAATTAACTATGTTTATAATAATAATAATAATAATAATAATAATAATAATAATTAAGTTAACTGAGTTTTAATAATAGAAATAATAAATTAACTAAGTTAACCAAGTTAACAAAAATTACCTAAGTTTTGTTAAAATTAAACAAGTTTAAAATTAACTAAGTTTAAGTTAACTAAATTTTAAAAATAATATAAATAATTTAACAAATTTTTATAAATAACTGTAAGATTGCACTTTTTTTTATTTCATTTCGTTTGTAACTTTGATTATTTATATGATAATATTTATAGTATGATATACTTAGACAATGTTGTAGATGTTTGATATCAGATTTGAAGTCCTATGAATTAATATGATTGTTTTACTGTATGATGTGCTTTCACTTGTGTAGGCATTGGACTTTCGAAGAGAGAAAAGTTGGACTTTTAAGGTGTAATCTTTCACTTGTGCATGCAACAAAGAATTATGGGTACTCAAGCGTTTGTTAGCACCAGTTTGGTATTACATTTTATTAGTACTAGGTGTGTAAATTTGTATATGGATGGTTATTGTATATGAGTTTGGTCATTCTATCGAAAACTATTGTGTCAAAATGGTTATGGATATCTTATTTGATTATATGATTAATATGTTTTTTAATTGTTTGAATATGATGGTTATATTAGTGATTGTTGATTGATATAGTAGAAACAAAATAGACTATTAACATAAAATAATAGCATGAAAAAATGGTGCAAATTAATCAAGAATTTTTTAGCATTTCGAAAATGCTACAGAAATACATATAGCGACATTGAGTCAACATAACCGTAAAGCAGAGGTAAAGTTGAAAACTCTATTAGTAGCGCAAAAAACATTTTGGTGGCATTTTTAAAACGCGACAAAAATATTTTTAGTGACGTTGCGTTTGAGAAACACTGCAATAAAAGGATTTATAGTGGCAATGAAATAAATGCAACTAAAATTCATGGATTTTTAGTTGTTTATCGAAACGCTCCATAAGTTTTGGTAGCGTTTTTTTGCGCCACCAAAAATAAAATTTCTTATAGTGAAATCTCGAGCCTTCATATAAAAGTACTTTGGCAATATAATTTAAATAAGAATATGTAATGACCTAGAAATTTTAGTCATTTGAGTTTAAAATATTTAACTTATTTTAAATATTGAAAAGTTATTTTCATAAGTTAAATAACTGGGATTTCAAATATAACGATTTATTTAATAATTTAATTGTTAAATTTAATGTTTGAAATTGTTTAAATAATTGAATACAAAATTTAATATGAATGAAAACTATTTAAAAAGTTTATTTAAATTCTATTTAAATTAGAATGGAGTTAATAAACTTTTAATTTGGATTTAAAAGTGAATAAACAGAAATTGGAAATTTACTCGTTTTAATTAGCATATAAAAATAGTCATTTTTGGCATTGTCTCGGATTTCGATGAAAGCTGTTTCATTGGATCCACAACAGTGAATTATTATATGCTGTCGAATTCGTGGTGATTGGACTTACCATTTGGTCGTGCGAGTTCGAAACGCGTGGAAATTAATTAAAGGAATTTAATTAAAATAATTCGATTTGAAAAGTTAATTTTTGCATATGATGGAATTGGCTTCTGATATATATTCCATTGTGTTCGGAATAGGAGTATAATATATAGAACACTAGACGGTACGCTTTGTTTGGAGTTCGAAATTTTCATGGATGAATAGTGTCGTAAAATTTTCTATGTAAGGACCTTAAAAATTCTTTTTTTTCACAAAACCAAATGTAGAAACCCTAGCCACCATTAAATAACCGCCCCATCCAACGGCTGACATCCATCGATGCCACCACGACCCAATCTAGCCCTCGACCCCTAAATGATAAACGATAGCGACAACTATATGAAGCTATTCAATGGTCACGATCGACATCAGGAAAGCATGGCGATCAGAATTATGCTCCGATCAGGGGCAACTTGGAGGAGGATTCACGGCATTAAGTGATGATTCTGGGTATCGAGGCCTTCGGTGTTGGCGAGGCTAGGTCGGCGCTAGGCTGGGGCGAATCCGGTGCACTGTAGGCAGCATGACGATCGAGGAAAGTCGCGATGTTGGGTTTAAAACGTGTGTGGCATGCGCGCGGGCGCGGTGATGTAGGAGGGGGGCAGGCAGCGATGGTCGCAGGGGAAGAGGTTGGCGGCGCATGGGCGGTGGCTGGGCGACGTACGACGATCGATCGATCGATCAAAGAAATTAAAAATAAAAAATAAAAAAACGTCTTGGCCTGGAACGATGAGGAAGAAAGAGGGAAAGTAAAGTTTATTTTTTTTGATTAAGTTAATTGATCTTAATTATTCGAATGTTCAATAATTCATAACTTATTCATATGAGGTCTGTTTCGAGCGCGACAAGTGGTGCTGCCTTCGTATCAGCGAGCAGTATGCTTTGGAGATGGATTGGACGAATTTGAAGCTAGTTAGAATTTTGGGTTAAAATTAGACGTTCGTTCAATTTTATTTCAAAATGGAATGTTTTGGCGACTATTAAAAATGAGTTAATCTTACCTTTTCGATTAATCAGGAATATTTTTAGTCGATAAAAATCATCTATTGGATGTTTGGATATTTATTGTTGATAGTTATTAATTGTTTGGATAGTTTACTAATTATATTGTTAGTTGGATATATTCTCACCTATTGGAGCGGATGAGACCCTATTAGGTTCTCGTGTAAGAGCGGATGTCCCTTGTATATGAATCCCGTCTCGAAGTGGTTAATTTATATTTTTATTATTATATGTTGTATGTGACGCAAGGGACATATAGGAGTGTCCAACGGGATGGCTCGCACAGTTGATTTATTTTCATATAAATTGATATATGATATGTTGGATGTTATGAATGATGACACAGACACGATTTTGTTTATTTAGTGCTTTGGTAACACTTGGCCTTAATTTTGGTATTTTAAAAATACTATAAAATAGTGATTTGATTTAAAAAGAAATTTCAATTGATTTGAAAATCATTTATGTTTTAAATAAAATTTCCAAAATAAAAATATGAATGTGGTTATGTTATAATTTAATAGTTTTCTAAAACATTTTAAATAGAGTTTTAAAGATTGAGAGTAAAGATTTTAAAAATCCAGGAGATTAAGTCAGTCTTTTAAAATAAGGGGATATGGTCTTAAAAGAAAATAGAAATATTTTATATAAATATTATTAACCATTTTATATTTATATAGGTATATGTATTGTAATTTATTTATAAAGGTGAAATTTATAAATGTGCTAAATTTATAAAAGAGGTATTTTTCAAAAGAAGAAAAGGTTTGTAAAATCGTACTTTGTTAATAAAAGTATGGATATAAAAACGATGTTTTAAATCGAAAGGGAATTATTATCATTTAAAAAGTTTGTGAAATAAATCAAGTGGTGAACTTATTATAAGATGAGGAATGATATTTTAGAAAATAATTGATTCTATTTTGATAATTTAAGGTGGGGGTAAGAATTTGGATTGTTAAACGGTATTTTATAAATTGAAGGAAATTTATAAAAGAAATTTATACCTATTGAAGCAAGGTTAAAATTGGATGGGTTTTTATAAAAAAGCAGGATTTATAAAGGAATAGAGGCATAAATGGGTTCACAAATAAAGAAATTTTATGAAAGAAAGTTTTATAAAATGGGAAGAGATTTATAAACATGGTTTATAAATATGAAAACGGTCACGTTGGAAATTAAGTACGGATTTTTATCATGGAAATATAATTATGTTTTAAAAGTGGTTAATTTATATTGTTTTAAAAGTGATTTATTAATATTTTAATGTTTTTAAAAGTTAATTATTTAAAATTATTTATATGGTTTGAAACTAAATATAATCATTTATTAATAAGGTTTTGGAAATTAGTTATTATTATTTATAATAACGTTTTAGACAAATTATTATTGTTTTATTTAGAATGTTTTGAAACTTATTTTTATTTTAAGATGTTTTAAAATTAGTATTTATTTATAATGTTTATTTTCTATAAAAGTTTTTTTAATTAAATAATTATTATTTATTTAAATGTTTTCGAGATTTATAAAACAATTTGGGCTTTATAAGAGAAGTTGGTAAAATGTTTTGAAGATGTAAAAGAGAATCATTTATAATGTATAAAAGGAGTTTTAAAAATGGGTTTAGAAATTTATAAAAGGAAAATTATAAATGGGTTTATAAATTTATAAAAGGAGTTTATAAATGGTTTTGTGGATTATGGTAAGATTTATAAATGGTTTTTGAATTGAATAAAAAGGGTAATCTTCCAAATTGTAGGTGAATACACTTATACCATCGAGATAAGCATACATATATTTTTCCAAGTATCAGGAAATATGGATTTTGGGTTTATATCAATCTTTGTAAAATGAATTTTTGATTCAAGTACTATAAAGTGAATTTAATTAATAAAATATTAATTAGTAGAGGCTTAGTGTTGCTTGGTGCTTAACCAATATTGGTTTCCCCCTATGGAATCAAATTTCTGACTGAATGTTTGCTATTCGATAGTTAAATAACCGATTATCGAAATTGGACCAAAAACATAACTTTGGAAATATCTAGGAGAAACACGTGAGTTATATGGCACAGTCATCTCCGATGATGTTGTACTTTGCATATAAATATCATTTCATTCTCCTAGGATAGTGGTAAGAATATCCGTCCACTAAGGTTAGGAGGTGATCTCCGATCTTTTCTTTGACTATTTATTTCCTAAAGAACTAGGGTTAAGTTTACTGGAAATTATCAAAAAGTTTTTTCTAAGAGACCGGGATCTGGTATGTTATCCGAAAACCACTTCGATCCACTTAAGCGTTTCGAAGTGAAGACAACTTGAAGATGATGGAATTGGAGACGTAGCTCTCAAGTGTTTTATTTACTCCCAGAACGAACTTGCATGGATGAATGCCGGTATTACATTGTTGCTTGGAAGGTAGTATTAGCATTCCAATAGCCTTAAGCCTCATCAACTGGGAATGACTAAAACAGGGGAGATGCAGCAGGGCTAAGTGGATCTCTTCCAAGTAGGGTATTATCTCATCCCTATCTAGAGTCCTTAATATCTCTCATTTGTATGATACGGGGCCCATCAACGGAGGGGTGATCATGTTTGGTACTATCTAGTAAAGGGTGGGTCGGTTCTGTGTTGGTAGGGGTCGATAGGTTCGACCTTGGTGTTATTTTATCTAGAGATGCACTGTGACGGGCGGTGCCCCAGTAGCCCATTCATTGTATGGAATTCATTCTCCAATACGAGCCTTTATGGTTTTAGTTGTACACTTGTTATGCTGGAATTCAATTAATGTAGCAATTTTTGGTAAGATTAATAAGTGTTTGTATCTAGACACCATTATAATACTAGAGAATTTCATATGAAATGTTTTAGTTATCGTAAGGTAAAAGCCTGTCTGTGTTTATGTGCGGTGTGGTGTTACAAGATACTTTTGATTTTCAAATGGTTTTCTAAAAGTTTAAAATCCAGTTGGGTGTGTTTTCTCACGTTGATTTTCCAGACTGACTCTGGTGTTATTTTATTGTAATGCTCGGGTCAGACCGAGTATATTTACAGATTGCTTTGGATGCATTAGACCTCAGGAGAAGAGTTGGAGGTCTTCAAGGCGTATAAACGTGTATGTTTATTTTCCACTGCTTTGTTATCCAAATTATCAGCAAATTTTGAGGATAGGATGTTATAACTATCTAGGCTGATGATTGCGATTGTTGTTGTACTCTAGTGGATGTATGTATATGACAGTTTCTCTTTGTAAAGATGTTGGTATTATATTATATATTGTTCAGCTGCGATTGTGAGCTTCTGTATTGTTTTTAATTTCTTTTCTTTCTTCTCTTCTTCTCTACTTTTTCCCTCTTTCTTTCCCATAACTTTTAGTCTTTCCGTTTGATTTGGGTTGGAAATGTGTGGTTTATTGTCAACTTAAATAGTACGGATTGGCGGGTCCTTACAGAATATGTCTTCCGTAATTAACCATATTATAAGTTTTTTGGCTATAAGCCCTAAGGCATTCCTAGTCCATTATTCTTTCAATCTAATAAACCATATCTATTGTTGATAATGTCTTAACAATGTAAGAGATAGTGCCCAAGCCATTTAATACCGTTTTAATGGAAACTAGGCAGACCCTGACCATTTAATACCTTATTCAAGGTAGGTCCCCATCATTTAATGCCTATCCTAAGGCCGAGTCCTCTTCAGTACTATCTAGCTGAGATTGAATGGAATCTCTAAAGGCAACATAATACTTCAAATCTAAAGCGAACCCTTCTCGAGATATCCACTACCGTCCTGAACCATTAACCCTAACCATTTACTACTTCTTATATAGGGAAGAGGAGGGCCCTCAATCGGCCACTTAATCCCTTCAACCCCAAAGCAGGTCCTTCGTATTGTGACCCGTTACCCAACTATGACGTCTCATATTAGTCCGACTACTCATAAGTACTGGTAGCTAGATTAACTGGGTAGGATTTCCTTATAGATTTTGGGACTAACCTTACATCCTCCATGATTACTTATTATAGGCGATGTCTCACATCATCCTCAAAGTCACACTGCTGGTAGCCAGATTAGCTGGTAGACTTTTGTATGCTTTTGACTGACCTCACATCCCTATAAATTAGTCATAATCTATAACACTCAGTTAATATATTATCACACATCTCGTTGCATTCCACATCAAGGCCTTATACGAAAACTCTTATTTCGCCCTTACAAATTAAGTGTTTTCCTAAAGGGATTTAATGCTATATAATAACCTAATTACTTACGCAATTAATAACTATTATTATAGTTACTTATGATAATACACACACACACATGCACGTGCGATGATGTGCCTTAAACTATCATTTAAATGCCAAAACTTCAAATTTATACAAGTCTAATACTATACCAGGAAATATACCATATGTCCAATATCCATAATTTAATCAACATACTTGTATAAAATAGAATCCACACCCCACTTATTTTATACTAAATTAATGAAATTAACATTAATAGAAATTTATAATTCACTTACTTTTACGCTCTATTCAACTTCTATGTATAAAATTAAAAAAGGGAATTTCTATTTAAATTGCGGAAACAGGCGGTGCAAACCATGAATAAAAGAATCCATGCCTTACACACCATTTTCTAATTTACCTTTTTCAAAACCCTTAATCAGATCCAATGAAAAAGATAAAAAGTCAAATAAGATGTAGAAATTTAAAATAGTAAAACTTACATAAATTCCATTATTTTAATATAAAATATTTGAGAATCTAACATAAGAATTGGCACTTTGCTATGGGGAATTTTAGGGGTTTTAATGCGGTGTTGGTATAAACAAAATTCTCCCTAGAGATATATATCAAATCCAAGTTATACTATACAATTACTAAACTAAAAAAGGCTAAGGTTTCCTCTCTCAACTAGTCCTTAGCTCTTTCCTTTTTATATTTGATACGTATGCTTTAATCTCTTACAGATCTCTCTTTTTATAAATATATAACAAGGGTATTGTATACAAAATAGATTCAGAAATTTATGGATTAAAGGATTAAAAGATTAGAAATTGAATAACAAAACACCTAATATTCTTACCTGAAACCCTAGAGTGTTTTTCCGAATCTTTGAGGAGAGCGACTAGCATAGCTTTGCTTGGTTCTCAAAATAATTTTTTAATAAAAGTAAAGAGGCCAGGATCTTATTTATAGTGGTTAGAAAGCACCAAAAATGTCCGATTTAAATCGGATTTAAGTCGATTTAAAATAATGAAATCTACGTTGTTCAATTGTAGAAAACCTTAGCAGCCATCAGCACGAACAGGTCGAGCGATCTATACTAGGCGGTCGACTGGTCCTAGTAGGCGGTTGACCAAGCCTCTTATTTTGGTACCGTTTTATTTTTTGATGTTGTGTATTTATTTTACTCCTTAATTATCAATTAACGTTAATATTAATTTTAACGTTTACTTAACTCCAAGTTTACATTTGGAATTCAAATTTAAGAATTATTTGTTTATTTGAATTTGAATTCTATTCATGTTCATTTGATACCAAAAATTCAAACGTTCATAACTTTTCCGTTTGAGCTCCATTTTTAAAACATTTTATTTGAAAAATGATAAGAAAATCGCTACGACTGCAATGACATAACTTCCATAGTCAAATTCCGATTCTTGCAAAATTTCTGTTTTTAACCTTAGCTTATTTAATTAATTAATTAATTAACTTATTTATTTCTTCTTAATTTTTACGGGGGTACCCCTCTCAAAAATGATTTCGTCACCGAATTCTCCCCAATGGGGGGACAACGCAACGCATCATAAACATCCATGTTATACAACCAAGTTATCTACGGATCCATCTACTACATCAAAATGTAATGTAATCATGTATGCAGACATACTATAGGTGAGCTCAATCCTAGCATGAGTGTATGATAGTTACATATAGACATATTGTATGCAAGCATCCTAAACAAGCATAAAAATTTCTATATGAGTGCAAAGTGATAGTGAAAAGTGTGGCAACCATCTCGTACCATCTAATCTCGCAACTACGATGCAACCTAACCTAAATCTAAAGAGAAAAGTTTACCGGTGAAAAGCTTAAGATGAGAAGTCCTCATCTTCTCTTCAGTTTATCATGTGCTTTCCGTCGGGTTATCTCCCTATTAGACTTGAACCGGCCTCATTTCTTTATTGCGGAGCTTTCTAGTTCCATGGTCCATAATGCATGTGGTGCACGAGATGTTGTTGGCTCTGTCTCAATATCCCTCAGTTGATCATGCTCTCCCACGGTAACTGTGTTATTAAGGCATTACCTCAAGTGCGAAACATGAAACTGTCATGGACTTCTGCCAATAGAAAATTCAAATTTATATCCTTATACATTTTATCTCCTCTTGGGTGAATGATCATCCTTAAATGGTGACACTCTACAAGCACTTCCTCCAACACATTATCAATTTTTGGAACATAAAGGCGTCTATCTCTCCTCAAACATCTCTTCTTATCAACTGCATATCTACAGACATGGGGAAAATGTTCTTCCCTATTTAGCTTGCCCAAAATATCTACTATCTCCTCATCCTTCTTTTGCTCGAGTCCAATGTGGTTGATTAATGCTAGACCAGCCTCCATTGCTGCCAAATAGCTTTGAGTGGGTTCTGCTAACAGTTGAAAGTTGAAATTTGAGAGAAACTCCTACCACCTCCACTCAAATATCGCACCTAAGGTAACATGCCTCCGACTAAGTGCGTCAGTGACAACATTCCTTTTTACAGGGGTATACTGTATTTCAAAGTCATATGCTCTAAGCTCCATCCATCTCTGCTACTTAAGATTTAAATCTTTTTAGGAAAATAGGTGTTTGAGCGATTTATGGTTGGTGAAGAACTCAAAACTTTCTCTCAAAAGATAATGCCTCCACATTTTCAAGGAAAAAAACTAGCTGCTAACCTTAAGTCATGAGTTGGATATCTCTTCTATAGTCCTTCAATTGCCTGCTAGCATTAGCTATCACCCTCCCTTCTTGCATAAGAACTGCTCCCAATCTTTTACCACATGCATCTATGTAAACTATAAAAGGCTTCGTCCCATCGGGAATGGGAAGTACCTGTGCACTTGTTAATAGTTCATTTAGCTTCACGAACACTTCCAAGTATTTTTCATCCCATGCAAAAAATAGATTCCTCTTGGTTAAACTAGTCGGACTACTATCATTGTAAAGTCCTTTATGAATTTCCTATAGTTACCTGCCAACCCGAGAAAACTCCTAACCTCCGTAGCGCTCTTTGGAACCTTCGACCTTTGAATAGCTACCACCTTCATGGGATCCACGGGAAATCCATGCTCGGAAACAATGTGCCCAAGAAATCTTACCCCCTTCTTTCAAAAGTGACACTTTGAGAATTTTGCTTTATGTCGGTGTCTTCTCAAAGTCCCTAGTGTCTCTCTTAAGTCATTTTCATACTCTCCTTCACTCTTGGAGAATAATAAGATGTCACAAAAAAACACTATGATGAATTTATTTTGTTGCCCCTAAATACTCTACTCCACATATCTAGAAAGTATGTGGGAGCATTCATCAATCCCAAAGACATCACCTTCCATTCATAAAGTCCAACTAGGGTGTAAAATGCGGTCATTGGTTTGCTATCATACGCTATCCTCAACTGATGAAATCTTGTTCTCAAGTCCAATTAGGAGCTCCCACAGGTTGATCGAACAAATCGTCTATCCTAGATAAGAGATACCTATTCTTCTTTGTCAACTTGTTAAGTTCCCTATAGTCGACACATAGTCCTAATGAGTCGTTTTCCTTAGTGGTAAAGACAACTGGGCTCCCCATTCCGAAGTACTCCGTTGGATGAATCCTTTTTGCAAAAGCTTCAAGATCTGCTTATCTAACTCTCGCCTTTCTTTAGGGGCTATGTGCCTTAATGGCAGAGTGACTGGTCTAGCGACCTTCTCCAAATCAATCCTAAATTCGATCTCCCTATAGAGTGGGAGACCTCAGACTTCTTTAAAGACATTAGGAAATAATCGAACTATGGGTATATATTAGAGTTCATCTTATGATAGGTTCACCAAGTATAGATAGCTTAACTCGATTAAATTTTGGGGTATACAGTGAACATCTATATCTCGTGCTTTCTTACTTTTTAACCATACAACCTTCCTATCGCAATATAAGACCGCCACATAGTACGACAACTAACCCATTCCTAAGATAACCTAAACCCCTCAAAACTAAGAGCATACACATTACATATGAAATCAACATTACATATGTCCACAACTAGATCTTTGCAAATCGAAGAAAGACGCGTCAACCCTTCAATAGGATTTGAGACTATTATTGGGTGAGTGACAACTTGGGTTTGAAGATTCAAGGAGTTAACGACATTCCTTGCTACGAATGAATGGGATGCTCCATAGTCGAAAAGGGTACGAATTGTATTCTCAAAAATAGAAGTTATACCTTCCATTGTTGCCTTCCCTTGGTCTCTAGAGGGTGGTCTACCCGAGATAGGGGTGGCCTTAGTAACGTAGGCTTGCCCGCTATGCCCTTTCTACACAAGCATCAAACACTGATTCTTGAAGTGCCCCTCTTTGTGGCAGTGGTAACATTTCCCCTTAAATCCCTCCTTTAACTGATTCATTCTACAATCACTTACGATATGTCCTTTTTTTGTCATCTCTTACACATTTTTCCCTTCTTCATAACCTCTCTTTCGTCTTCTTATTCGCCCAAAAGCCTCCCTTCTTCGCTCCTCCTTGATTTTGAGTGGGTTCTACCTTCTCTTTCTCATTCTCCTCTACACTAGCTGTTTGCAGCAAAGCCATCTCAACAAATATCTCATATGTAGCTCTAATGGGAACTTGGGATAATAACAACTTTTTAAGTGGGGGAGTTCGAGTCCTTGACGAACTTCATGGCCGTCCTCATGGGGGTATCAATCAAACTCATTACGAACGCAGCTAGCTCTATGAATTTACTAATATACTCCTTCAGAGTAGAGTCACCCTGCCTAAATTGTATAAATGTCTCTAACTATAGCAAAACTACCATTTCGCAATTACAAAAAACAGTTGTAATAAATCTATTACAACTGGCGCCCACCAGTCGTAATATCCAAAGTTGTAATAGAGTTGGATTTTTACAACTACTTTTGATAGTTGTAAAAGGCATTTTAACAACTGCTTTGCCTTTTATGGTAGAATCTACTACAATTGTTTTTACCCGTTGTTAAAAAAGATGCAAAATTTAATAAAATTCTAAACACGTTTTGCATTTGAAGCAAACAATGGATAAGCATAAATAATACAATATATGCAAATCAAACATTACATTATTGTGCTCTACAAAACTAATATATCAAACCAACCAATATGAGGTATTTAAATAGTTTTGTGGAAGAACAAAGGATTGTCTATACATTAATAATGTTGATCGGTCATAAATGATTATATCTTAAATGGGAAAAGTTCTACAATGCATCTATTGCCAAAAGCGGGCGTTATCATGTGGCATTCAAGCTCTGCTCCCTTGAAGAATTTGCTCCACTTTTACTTATCCTGCTGTGCTCTATCAAACAGTGCCATCATTTTCATATCAAAGAACAGCTCATCTTCTCTTGATTTTTCAACTTGATATATAAATGAATTTTAAGAAAGGAAAACAAAAAATAGTGAACAAAGTAAATGTTAAAAAATAATCCAAATGTACATAGAATATTATAATCAAACTTATATGAGCGTAATAAGAAACCAATATATGAAGATGGTAAGAAATCATAGAATTAAGTTAAACAAGTAGCAATTTAATTCATATCACAATTAGCAAACCATATCACAAATCATTATCATTTCATTATCTTCGCAAAAGATATATTATCAAATATTACTAGTGATTATTAATTAGAATTACATCATCCTTGCACTAAATTAAAGAAAGAGCAAAGAATGGAAGGAATCAATCAACCAATTTGATTGTGGTTTCCTTAAACAATGATAATAGCTAATGTAAACACAATACAAAACAACAAGCTTCTTGCTTGCTACCCTATCGGACCAGTGGTAAGGTTCTTTTAATACCTATATGCAACTTTTATTGTTTTTAATCATGCAGTTTTCACAGTCGAAGCATTTGTAATTTCGTACCACCCATCCGGTAAGATGGAAATATAAGTTAATGAGAAATTATATTGGAACTATACAATTAACTGTTTCCTTTACAAATATAACACCTAAAGTTATATACAGGCGTTTCACCGTGGCCTTTTGTATTTCCACCAGGACTAAAAGAAGTTTTGCTCTACATCAACAATAGATACATCAAGTTTGTTATTTTTGTAACAGAAAATGGTAATTTCAAGAGCTACCAACTCAATACAATTTAATTGTTGACCAAGTATTAACAATTGAGCGTTTACACGCACAGAATGAGAATAATAATTCTACCGTGGAATTAGAAATTGTCTTGAAGGATACAATTTCAGCATAATGGTTTTTCATTTTATCCAATTTTAGCAAATAACAATATAAAAAGAAGCATATAACTCAAAATATAAAAAATTGTAAGAAATAAATATACCCGAGAGGACAACATGAGGGGTCAATGTAGCACTTTGAAGTGGCGATTTCAGGTGGAGGTTGCGATCACAGTTGCAAAGGTTAGGGTTTCTCAATTAGGGAAAATTACTAAGAGTTGCGCATTTGAAAAAATGATTCAAGGGAACAGTTCAACAACGGTTTGCAGACGAAGGCAGTCCGAGTTTAGAGTTTCAGGCAAATGCATTCGTCCACCGAGGAAGGCAAATTAAAATGGGGAGAAGGATAAGGAAATGCTAGTTTAGGATTTGCAGCGTGAGTTTTGAATTTGGGAAAGGGAGACTGTAAGGAGTATTCGGTTCACCAAACTTGGAGCCAATTTTTCGGCAATTTCCGCCTAAATTTTAAGACTTTGCCCCCATCTTTACATGTGTTGCTGCGAAATTTTTGTGTGTCGTAGCTAAAGGTTCATAAAATTTGTATAAAGACATATTAAAAAATAGAACTAACAAGTTAAAATTTATATTAACTATAATACAAATTTATGGAATTTTTAAAATATTAAATATTACTTTTAACTTATTAAAAATTAATTATTAACTATTTAAAATTAATTATTACTTATTACTTCTTAATTTCTATTGAATATTAATTATTGAAAGTTAAGTATTATGTATATATTAACAATTATTAATTATTAAATGGTTAACTGTATTATTAATTATTAAATTTTTAATAAACTAATTACTATTTATTAATTGTTAATTATTAAGTACTAATAATTAATTCTTAATCGTTTAATAGTAATTATTTAATATTAATTATTAGTTATTTAATAAAAATATTTAATAGTAACTATTAATTAATGAATATTTGAAAATTTATATTAACTATAATATGAATTTCTTAAATTACTTTTTAAATATTAAATATTACTTCTGAATCATTAAAATTAATTATTAATTATTTAAAATTAGTTATTAATTATTTAAAATTACTTATCAATTATTAATTGTAACTACTTAATTTTAATTAAATATTAATTATTTAAAGTTAATAATTACGTATATATTACCGATTATTAATTATTAATTATTAAATATTTAATAGTGGTTATTAATTATTAAATTTTTAATATTAATTTTTAAAAACTAATACTATTTATTGATTATTGATTATTAAGTATTGATAATTAATTCTTAATTATTTAATAGTAATTATTAAATATTAATTATTAGTAATTTAATAGAAATTATTTAATAGTAATTATTAATTATGAATTATTTAATATTTAATATTAAATACCGAATATTGAATATTAAGTATCAAATATTATTTATTTCTAGTGTTATTATTAACTATTAATTATAAAATATTAATTATTGTTAATATTTAATAAGCTTCTATTACAACTATTAAAAAAGGTGTTGAAGATAAGTTTATACAACTTTTTGAAAAAATAATGTTGCAATTATTAATATTATTTATTAATTACTAAAAATTAATTCTTATTTTTTAATTATGAATTATTTCATAATAATATTTGTTTATTATATTAATTGTTAATTACTAGTAATTATTAATATTAATAACCAATAGTAATTATTTCATATTTCCAATTAATTATTAATTTTTATAATTTTTTATAAATTTATATTATTTATTTAATTAATGTTATTTAATTATAATTATTAATTTATTATTAAAACTACCAAATGAAAACAGTTGTAATAGGCATCTATTATAATTGGCAAAAGGAAGAGTTGTTAAAATTAGATATCTATTACAACTGATAAAAAAGAAAGGTTGTAATAGACATCTATTATAACTGACAAAAAGAAGAGTTATTAAAATAGCATCTATTACGACTGGCAAAAAAGGAAGGTTGTAATAGACATCTATTACAACTGGCAAAATAAAAGATTTGTTGAAAATAAGTTTATTACAACTTCCTTAAAAAAGCGTTGTAAAAATGCAGTTGTAATAAGGTCTATTTGTTGTAGTGTCTAATTGTAAGCTTACCTTGTCCCACGACATAAACCGCACCTCAAATTGATTTCTAAACTCGTCTCAAGTAATAATTCTACCCTCGTTCTCTTTAGCCTTAATCATCCACCAATCTAAGGCCTCTCCTTTAAGGTTCCAAACCGTTATTCTTTGCTTATTCTAGTCCTCCCAACTAAACTCTACAAATATCGTCTCATAATTATTAATTCATGCCTTCGTCTCCATGAAACCTTCTATTCTTGAATACATCCTTCCTTCCATATTTTGGAAATCCTTGCGTATCTTGGGAAAGTCTATAGGGCAGGGTGCTACTTCAGTAGGCAGGGTTACGGGTGCCGCTGGTGTAGTAGGTTAAGGAGTGGGAACTTATCCTATATGCCCGAGGTATTGTCAGAACCACTCGGGATCCCTTGGATGGTGGGTATCTCTTGGGAGGGGTGCTCAGTCTTAGAAGAAGGATTTCGGCTATAGTATACTATATGTAGGTTAAGCTTTTAGTTATGATTTCCTAAGATAGTATTATAGGCTGAAATTAAAGGTTTTCCTAGTGTGTTTATATACGTTCAAATATTTTGTGTGTGTGTAGTAGGGTTTTTGAATGTACTGTCAAAAATAATAAGTATGCCACTCATACGTATGCCTATCTCTATTGATCGAGTAACCGAAGCTCTGATACTAAATATGATTACCCAACTAGAAACAGGCAATTTAGATCCAGAAATGGCCCATCAAAACTTAGGTCCATTCCAAAGTTTGATGTTGGTTGGTATAAAGAACAGTATACTGAGCTATTTAACAACATATTTAGAAATTCATAGCAGAAAGATGAAATATAATATCAGAACAATACAAATTTTATTTAATATTCAAATGTCATAAAGGCATAACATAGTGTTAGGAACGTTCAATATACCCTAGAAGGGTTGAATAGGGTATTTAAAAATTTCATAAATAAACAAATAAAATAAAGTGTGAAACGTAAATGCGAAAAGAAAATAACACACAGATATACCTAGCTTCGATCACTAACCCGTTGGTGCTTACTGCTTCCTCCAAAGTTATTACTAGAGTTATATATTCGATGCTTACAATACCTGCGAACTCACACTCTCCGATAACATGAATATACTAACCCTGTGCCTAGTAACCCTGCCAGAACTCAAGGCCCTAAGATCATAATCCATGAAATACAAAATGTAGCTCAAACCTAAATTAACTACAGTGCAAAATTAAAAAACCAAAAAAAAATAAAATAAAAAATAAACTCCCCTCTCTTAAAATCACATGTTATCCTTTGTTTATACTTCAGCCACACACTTTCTCCTTTACTCTTTTTTTTATGTTCTCTGCTCCAACGAAAGAATTGATTTCACCCCTAAATCCAAATCCACCAATTTAATTTTTCATCCCATATCGAAGGCGAAAATTCGACGTTGCAATCTACACAAGCACCGCAACTATAACACCATAGGATTTTTCAAAAATAAATAAGAAAATATAATTAAAAGATAAAAATTAACCTAAAAGGAGAATTTTCACAAACGTCCGAATTTGACTACGGGACTTGCACAATTTTGTGTCCGTAGTAATTTTTTGGACAACTTTCATATATAATTTATTGAAATCCGAGATAAAACGAAAAATTTATAAAAGATTGAATAAATAAGAAATTAAAAAGAATAATAGAAAATAGAAAAAATATTAGCTAGCGCCAGGTCAACCTAGATGGGCCCAGATCGACCTTGGGTGATCGATCTAGCCCAAGGGAGGATGACCCGACCTATGGTTGATCATAGGGTCGCAGTGACCTAGAGACGATTCATTTTGTTGTGCAAGATCATTGCGTGTTGGCCACGGTTTTAGGAACAAATGAGATGATTTTGGGCTAGATCTAACGGTAGTGAGTTGAGGAGTTCCCTTATAAATTGATAGTTAGGGTTAACTTAAAACTTAAAACCCTCCATTATAGTGAAGCTCTACCTAAATAAAACCATAAACCCTAATTTCCCAAATTAATTTCTAAGCCCAATTATATTCTAAATTTCAATCCAAATTAAAATAAAATGAAGATCTAGCAATTGGAGAAGAGACCTAAGTGGATTCAGGGGAGAAAGCTTGTAGCATTTGAGGCCAACCTAAATGCTTAGGATAGAGGTGAGTGGGCACAGATTTAACAGTAATTAAATTAATTGATTTTATTTTTACTATATGCTGATTTGACTGTTAATTCTAGTATTAAGCCGTTAATTTATTAAATTGGGAATATAGAATAGTGGATCTTTTTATGTAATTGCAATTGATATATGTAAGCTGCAAAACCATAAATCATATGCTAAAATTGGATTAGACACCAATAAATTGCTAATCGGAATAATGTAATGTTGCAATAACTGTAATAAAAATAGGAAAAACAGATTAACCCAATTGAAATATGAATTAAATGGATTATGTATGGTAATTGAAATGGATTATGTTCTATAATTGAAATGAATTATGTTTATTAATTAAATAAAATGGATTAATTTACTTAAAACAAGTAAATTGAAAGAAGTCTAGATTAAATCTGAAAATAAAATGAAATGATTAACTTACTTAAAACAAGTAAATCAAAAGATGCCAGGACAGTTGGCAATCGACCTAAGACTAGCGTAGGTCGATTGTCATATGTCACTTTAGACATAGTAGATCGTTTGGGGTTTTAGCCAATATGGGTATGAACGCAGTTGCTCTCTAAATTGCTTGACTGGCATAGACACATTTAGGTATTCTTATTTGAGATGGTAGACTTAGTTTGCAAATCCATATCATAGAGTAAGATGTGCAGTGTCATTAAGATGTGAAACTTATGTTGCAAAAGGTGCGCACAAGTGTTGGGAGCTAATTACCGATCATTAGTTGAGGCCGTTGGGATCGGACTTCCGGTCGTTAGTTGGGGTGGTCGAAGACTAGATCATGGAAATACCCATGGGCACATATGGGTGTAGATTCCAAAAGCTAAGTGGTGCTCATTACTAGGCTGGGATAAACACAGTAACTCCGTGCGGTGCGTAAAAGGTATTTTGCTGCTAGGATCGAGGGATTGGGCATAGGTGCATACGATAAGTCGCTATGCGAATTTACATGCGTGTTCTTTCTCTCTAGGCCTAGTGTGAGTTAAAGAGGGCAAGTAGTTTCCTCAAAACTAGACTATCCTTCGGTGAGATGCGGTCTGTATTCATCCCCACTGATGGTAGACTAATTGACTGTTGGGCTGGTAACTTTAGGCTTGTGACCTTAGGTGCATGGACACTGTACACACACCCTATGTCACCTAGAGTAGACTTGAAGTTAGTTGTATCTAATTTCCCTGTTAGCCTTGTTCTCATTCACCAGACTTTATGTCTGACCTTTTCTATTTTTCCCCCGCCATAGGTGGATAGTGGAGCCGCTTATAGGTTCATTACTGCCTTCGGATTATTGTGCCTGGAGACCAATTCTATTTTACCCTTTATCGTGTATTTTCTACCAGTGCATTTGCTCTTTGAGTATTTTGCTTCCGAGGGATTATTTTTATGATACTTTAATATTTGATATGCACAGATGGTTTTCTAAGACTAAGAAATTATGATATCTTGAGATCCGAATATTTTGATGCTTTTGAGATATTTATTGTTGTTATTATGTTTCCACTATGACAATGTTTGGATTAGACAGATTAATTCTTTATTGAACTCCATAATACTACTTTTTCTTTAAATCGATGATCTGTGTTTCTTGATATAGCAGTGTTTTGCATATCAAAGTATTCGAGTTGTCACATGTGCTATCAGAGCCTAGGTTCAATATTCCTATGGATATGAGCGTATTTAACAATTTTAACTCGTGTGGATATATATATATATATATATATATATATATATATATATATATGTATGTATGTATGTATGTATGTATGTATATGTATACGATATTAAAAAAAGAAATGATTTTTGAAATTGTTTTCAAAACGGGTTTTCGAAGTATAACTATATATATATATATATATAAGTATTTTTGGAAAATGTTGTCAAGGGTCCCTCAAATTCGGGCATATGCTTATTTCAATTCCTACGTGTGTTGTCCCCTATCTTAAATCTTATTTGAGCTATTCATGGAAGTATCTGATTTAATCTTTACTATTCACAGATAGAAATGGTTAATCATGTAGGATCTGGCTCTACCGACATCCCTAATATTCCGGGCATGAACATGCCTGTTTGGTTCCTCCATTACTTATAAGCTATGGGATCAGTTGAGCATCTGACAAGAAAGCCCATGGAGGAGGTGGCTTATGGGGCCCCATCGACCCACCTATCACTTATGACATTTCTAAGCTATGCAAGGACTTTTCCAACTTGGGTGGAAAGTCATTCTTAGGCATTAAGACTTTTGTTGATGCTTGGGCTTGGATTCCCAGTTGTGGGTGAATATTTGGACTTATGGGTTTGGCAGATGAGGTTAGGAGGTAGCTTGGTACTTGGTAGTTGCAAGGAGAGGCTCTCAACTGGTGGGAGGTTGTTGAGGCTAAGACTGGTGGTGGTACTTTGACTTGGGGAGAGTTTAGGTGGAGGTTTAAGATGAAGTTCTCATTGCAGGCTGAGGAGGGAGTTATGACATAGAAGTTTATAAATTTAAAGTTGGGTAATTTCTCAGTAAAAGAATATGTTAATTAGTTTAATGAGCTTGCGAGGTTTGGAATGGAATTGATCAATACCCTGCATAAGAAGGCACTCAAGTTTGCTATGAGTTTGAATCAGCCACCACAAGACTTGTTCTGTTGCTACTTATGAGGGTCTGATTGAGATGTCATTGCTTAATTATGTTGCTAAGAAGGTGGAAGTGGCTCTAAAGGCTGAAGTGTAGAATATTCAAAAAGGGAAGAAGAAGGGTAGAGTTCCAATTAAAGGGAAGATTCAAAAGGACGGGTTGAAGTGTTATAGGTGAGGGAAGATAGGGAATCCTATTAAGGAGGGATCGCTATTGAAGTCGAAGTGCTTTAATTGTGATCAGGTTGGGCGTATTAAGAGGAATTGTCTAGCACCACCCAACACTGCTTCTCTAGTTTCTACTCAGGTGGTCCAGGTAGATGTTGTGGAGGGTGTTCCTACTTCTAGTGTCCAACCAGCACTAGATAAGGGGAAGAAGACGGTAATTAAAGATGTGTTATCTCTATCTAATTTTCTGTTTGTACTTTATTTGAACTGGAGCATCTCATTCTTTTATCTCTAGTAGATTTGTTGATGACTTCCACTTAGATTCTAGTATTATGACAGACCAAATAGTTGTGTCAAATCCCACAGAGGTATCGACTTATTTGTCTATGATATGTTGGGATTTAAGGTTGATGATTCTAGTTATCGAGTTTGAGTGCGATGCCTATGTACTGGGTTCTCTGGATTTGGGTTGATATTGGCATAGAATGGATGTTCATATATACGGGCTATACTTGACTCTAATAGGAAGATTGTTAGATTGGGTACTTGTAGTGTGCGTAGCTTAGTGGTTTTCTACGATCCACAAGGATCGTTATGTTGAGCTACCTTTATTCCTTGGACCTACCATAGGATGAGCTTGTTTTTGTCCCAATAGTTAGGTATTTTCCAAATGTATTTTCTAAGGTTATTGGTCTCCAGCCTCAGAGAAAAATCAAGTTTAGGATCAATCTTGTAGAGAATGCTCGATCGGTTGATTTGCCTTTAAGGCACATGGCTCCAAGGGAATGACGCAACTTGAGTAAGCAAGTGAATGAGTTGTTGGAGAATGGTTTCATCAAGAGGAATATTTTCGAGTAGGGGGGCCAATCATTTTTTCCACAAAGGCGGATGGTTCCTTTAAACTCTACGTCAATTACTACGAGCAAAATAAGCTGATAGAGAAGAATCGCTATCCTTTGCCCCCACATAGATGATTTTTTCGACCAGTTGGTTGGAGCGAGATTATTTTCCCAGCTCGACTTAGCCACAGGTTTCCATTAGTTGAGAGTGGTTGAAAATATTATTCAAAAGACTAATTTAGGACTCCTGATGGGTTATATGAGTGGTTAATCATGCATTTTGGACTAACCAATGCTCCTGCTTATTTTTTTTGAATAAATGAGCCGAGTATTTAAGGAGTTGCTAAATAAGTTTATGGTTGTATTCATGGATGACATCTTGGTCTACTCGAGAAGTAGAGAGGAGCATGCTTGCATTTGGAGGAGGTGCTTAGGTCCCTTCAACATCATAAGCTTAAAGCTAAGTTTTCTAAGTGGCACTTTTGGAGAGATGAGGTTTGCTTTTTGGGGCATATTGTTTCAAAGAGTGGTTTGGGTGTGGATCCTAGTAAGGTGGCGGAAGTGCAATATTAGCATGTCTCGAAGAATGCCACATAAGTGAGGAGCTTTCTTGGTCACGTGGGTTATTATAGGAAGTTCATTAAAGACTTCAGTAGGATATCTGCCACATTAACTCATCTCACCAAGAAGAATCTAGCTTTTGCATAGGATGCTAAGTGCGAGGATGCTTTCATTAGGTTGAAGGAGGCTTTGACCCGTGCACCTATATTAGTGTTACCCGATGGGAGTAAACCATTTACGATTTATACTGATGCTTGTGATACAGACTAGGAGCAGTGCTGATGTAGGAGGTAGAGTGGTATGCTATGCTAGTAGGCAGTCGAAGACTTATGAGAGGAACTATCTGATGCATGATCTTAGTTGGCACCTGTAGTCTTTGCTCTTAAGTCTTGGCGACATTATCTTCTAGATATTTGCGCTTTACATAGACCACAAGTCCTTGAGGTACTTGTTCTCCCAAAAGGAGTTAAATTTGAGACAGCAGAGATGGATAGACTTTGAGATTTCTTATACTTGGGCAAGGGGAATGTTGTAGCGGATGCGTTGAGTAGAAAATGAGCTACACCGAGTCCTTTATTTTTAAAGTGGAGACATTTGGAGTATATTTCCACCTTTGACTTTAGGCCATTGTCCGATATTACCCCTAGATTATTAGCAGTCCTAGATGTTCAGCCGACCTTGATGGAGTAGATTGGGGCTAGGCAGGGAGAGGACAGTGAGCATGTAGACCTTCTGGATAGAGTAGGCAAAGGGGTGTCATTGAGTCATCTTAGGCATTATGCCATAGACTCGAAGGGATGGATGAGGAGAGATGGTAGGCTATGTGTTCTTCATAGTGCGAATTTGGTTTATGTAGTATCGACAAAGTCTCATTGCTCTAGGATGACCATTCATCCTGTGGAGATAAGATGTACGAGGGTATGAGGAGAGTTTTCTTCTGGTCTGGGATAAGAGGCAAGTGGCGGAGTATGTAGCTAAGTGTATGACTTGCAAGAGGGTGAAGGCGGAGAAGAAGAAGCCTGTAGGATTTTTGAACCCATTGGAATCCCATAGTGGAAGTGGGAGAGCATTTCTACGGACTTCATAGATGGATTACCCAGATCTAGGAGTGGGAATGAGGGTAGTTGGATCATCCTGGATAGATTGACCAATTACGCTCATGTCATATCTAGGAGGAGCACTAGGATAATAGCTTCATTAGTAGCTTTATATGTTAGGGAGGTGGTTAGAATTCGTGGAGTACCTACTAGTATAGTTAGTGATAGAGACCCATTCTTCATTAGTGAGTTTTGGAGGAGTCCGCGGAGGCTTTAGGGATCGACTTGAGCTTGAGTATAGCATACCATCCATATGCTGACGGTCAGACAGAGAGAGTGAATAGAGTTTCAGAGGATTTACTAAGGATGTGTATCATTGATTTTGATGGCTCTTGGGAGGATTATTTGCAACTACTAGAGTTTGCTTATAATAATAACTACCAAGCTAGCATAGGGATGGCACCATTCGAGGCTTTATAGGGTAGATTGTATAGATCGCCATAATGTTGTTAGGACACTACAGATAAGATTATATTTGGGCCTAATATGGTTAGGGATACTTCAGAGAGGGTGGACTTGATTCGAAAGAGGATGAAGATAGCTCAGGACCGATAGAAGTCTTATGCAATTATGAGGCGCTCTAAGTTGGAGTTTGCGGTTGGGGATGTGGTATTTGTGAAGGTCTTACCCCTGAGACAAGTGATGAGATTTGGAAGTTCGGGGAAGCTTGCTCCAAGATTTCTTGGATCCTTTCCGATTGTGGCTAGGATTGGGAGAATTGCTTATAGAGATAGACTATCAAATAAGTTGGCAAGAGTTCAATGTTTCACACTTGCGAAAGTGCTTGCACGATTCAGCTGTTGTAGTAGAACCTAGCATTTTGGAGGAGGTCTACGTGGAGCGTGAGTCACTTGTTCGCCGTGATTTTAGAGCACAACACTAAGAGGGTCCACAATAAAAAGATCAGATTAGTTAAGGTTCCGTAGGGAGATGACCCAAATGAGAGTTATTGGGAGCTCGAGGAGAGGATTCGAACTTCTCACCCACAGCTCTTTTCTTGTATGTCCTACATTGTGATCTTTCTTTAGTTAGAACCCTTAGGTAGAACCTTGGAGGGAGGGTAGACTATAGGTATAGACCATTGGACAGTAGGCATGTTTGTAAACATTTCAATGAGATATGTTATGGTTGATGGATGTTATTGGATGTGCATTGGGTGTTTATGGATGCAAGTGGTCAAATTGCATGCACTAGGATATCGAGTCCTTTAGGCATACACATTCATACCTTATGCATATTGTTTGCTAATTTTGGATGTTATTCATAGGTGATTTTCGCATATGTTTATTGCATTTGGATGTATGGATGAGCATATATGTAGAAGTATTGGTTATTTTATGATCTTGCATACATTAGGATGCATGGCATGTGTATATTTGCATAAATAGGAGGTCGACTGAATTAGTAGACTGACTATTCTTTTGCATTAGTTCAGGTTCATATGCATTCCATGCTGCATAATTAAATAGTTGCATTAGAATTATTAAGTATTATGGTTGCTTTGGATGATGGTTGAGTAGATGGATGTAGACTTTGATTGCTGGTTGTTATTTGCATTCTTCCGCCTTAGAGATTTTGAGACGAAATCCTTTAAGGGGGAGAATGTAAAACATGGGATATTCTGAAAATAAATAATAGAATATAATTAATAGATAAGAACTAACATAAAATGAAAATTTTCACAAACATCCGAATTTGACTATGAGACGTGCACCATTGTATCCATAATAATTTTCTTGACAACTTTCATATATATCTTACTGAAATCCAAGCTAAAACGGAAAAGTTATAAAGGATTGAATAAATAAGAAATTGAAAAGAAAAGTAGAAGATAGAAATATAGAAATCAAGTCGGGCCGGGTCGACCAAGATGGGCCCAGGTCGACCATAGGTGGTCGACCTAACCCAAGGGTGGTCGACCCGACCTATGGCCAATCGTAGGGTCGCGGCGACCTGGAGGCGATTCGTTGCGTCGTGCGAGATCGTTGCGTGTTGGTCACGGTTTCAGGGATGAAAGAGATGAATTTAGGCTGGATCTGATAGTAGTGAGTTGAGGTGTTCCTCTATAAATTGATAGTTATACTTAACTTAAAACTAATTCCCTCCATTACAACGAAGCTCTGCCAAAATAAAATCCTAAACCCTGGTTTCCTAAATCAATTTCTAAACCCAAATTTTATTCTAAGTCTAAATTAAAATAAAAGGAAGATCTAGCAATTGGAGAAGAGACTGAAGCGGAATCAGGGGAGAAAGCTTACAGCATCTGAAGCAAACTTAAAAGCTTAGGACAAAGGTGAGTGGGAACAAGATTTAACAATTTAATTAAATTAATTGATTTTGATTTCTAACTTATGCTGATTTGACTGTTAATTCTGGCATTAATCATTTAATTCGTAAAATTAGGAATCTGAAATAATGGATCTTTTTATCTAATTGCAATTGACATATGTAAGTTGTAAAACCATAAATCATATGCTAAAATTGGATTCGACACCTATAAATTACTAATTGGAATAATGTAAGTGTTGCAATGACTGTAATAAAAATAGGATAAACAAATTAGCCCAATTGAAATAAAAAATAAATGGATTACATTTGATAATTGAAATGGATTATGTCTGATAATTGAAATGGATTACATCTGATAACTGAATGAAATAGATTAACTTACATAAATAAGTAAACTGAAAGATGTATGGATTAAGTCTGAAAATAAAATAAAATGATTAACTTACTTAAAACAAGTAAATCGAAAGATGTCAAGATTGTAGGCAATCGACCAAAGACTAGCATAGGTTGATTGTCATAAGTCAGTTTAGACATAGTGGACTGTTTGGGGCCTTGAGCCAATAGGGGTATGAACCCGATTGCTCTCTAAATTGCTTTACCGGCATAGACACATTTAGGTACTCTTATTTGAGATGGTAGACTTAGTTCACATTTCCTTATTATAGAGTAGGATGTGGAGTGTCGTTAAGACGCGAAACTTATATTGTGTAAGATGCGCATAAATGTTGGGTCGAAATACCGATCGTTAGATGAGGCTATTGGGATCAGTCTTTCGATCGTTAATTGGGGTGTTGGGATCGAAGACTGGATCATGGACATTCCTGTAGGCCTACATAGGCATAGACACTGAAAGCTAGGTGGTACCCAGTACCAGGCAGAGTAAAGCAAAGTAACTCCTTGGGGTGCATAAGAGGTATTTTGCTGCTATGATCGAGGGGTTAGGCATGGGTGCAAACGAAGAGTCACTATGCTAGTTTATATGCGTGTTCTTCCCTTCTAGGCTTAGTGTGAGTTAAAGTGAGGAAGTAGTTTCCCCAAAACAAGATGGTCGTTCGGTGAGATGTGGTCTGTTGTTATCCCCCTGATGTTAGACTAATGACTATTAGACTAATGAATACTAGGATGGTGACCTTTGGATTGCGACCTTAGGTGCACAAACACTGTATACACACCTTATATCACCTAGGGTAGACTGGAAGTCAGTTGTATTTAATTTCCTCGTTAGTCTTATTTCAATTTATCAAACTTTATGTATGACCCATTTTCTTTTCCCCTACTATAGGTGGACAGAGTAGCCTTTGACAGGTTCATTGTTGCCTTCGTATTATCATGCCTGGAGTCTAGTTCTATTTTATCCTTTATCATGTATTTCTTATCAGTATGTTCGCTCTTTTAATATTTTGCTTTTGCTTATGAGGGATTATATTTATGATATTACGATATTTGATATGTACCGATGGTATTCTGAGACTATGATATTATGATATTTTAAGACCGGATATTTTTATGCTTTTGAGATTTTTATTACCGTTATTATGAGGTTATCCATATATCTGATATTATGTTTCCATTGTGATGATGTTTGGATTTGATAGATTTTTTCTTCATTGATATCTTAGTCTCTATGATACTGCTTTTTTCTTAAACCGATGATCTGTGTTTCTTGATATTGCCACAACTGCTACTCTACCTAGTTTGAGAATCACCATGTTGCCGCCGCTACCTTGCTCGAGAATTACTACGTCATCATCGTTGTTCCGCCTTGCTCGAGAATCACCACGTCGTCGCCATTGTTCTTCCTTGATAAGAAACGACGTTGAATCTATTGTGATGCTCCGCGTTTATGTTCTTGCAAGTTTTCCTACCTCTGGATTGCGCTTGGGGTCGAGTTTGAAATTTATTGACGAAGACGCTGCCTTATTCACGAAGTTGCCTAAGGTTGTGTTGTTTGCCCGAAGTTTCATCGCTGTCGCTATATGCAATCACCGGAGAAATTCATTGTCGTCGATTGTGTGCTTAGATCTAGAATTTTTGTAAATGAGGTTATGATTGAAGATGTCTTGACTCAGTTATGTTCTGAGTAGTCTATGGTTGTCGTGATACGATGTTGTATCGTTTTAGTGATGAGATTGTAGTTAACTGAAGCTTTGGTTCTGGTCATTATTGGAGAGTAGTTGTTATGGGTGAATGAAGTTGTAAATCAGAGGAGATGCTGAAGTTAGGAGGTGATGCTATGAATTTTAGATGTCATAGATTTGATCCTATATTGTTGTGCTGTTATTGATGCTACTAGCTATGCTGGTGAATGTAAGGTTCAAGTTTAGAGGTGTTTACAACTTGACGATGATGGTGCAGCTATTGCGATAATACAAGATGAACTATGCCGTAGTGTTGAGACTAATGTGATGATGACATAGATTTGATGATCTGATAAAATTTGGTTCTTGGTATGAACTGAGAAGATGTCGCTTGAAAATGATATTATGATTCGATAATTTTCTTTTGATGTAGTGTGCAGTTTATATAGGCTAATAGAGGATATATATATATATATGTATGTATGTATGTATGTATGTATGGAAACATATATGGAGAGAATATTTAGCAAAATATTGATTTATGAGATAGTTTTCTTCCCCTATGTAAAAATAAAACAAGTATATAATGGGAAATAAACTCTATTGTATCTTCCAATATATATATACAATTCTTTGCTTCCGAACTTTATTTATTTCCATTTCTTTATATATAATACCTATGATTGCCTACTGATATATTCCTTTAGATTTTTAATTATTTCCTTTTCTTTGTATATGCAGCCTTTTATTGCACTAGGATGCAACTTCTCTACAAACTTGTAAATATACAACACTAGAAAAACACATTTGATATAATATATTTTTATTAATATCAATTGGAAATTAACTGCAATATCTGACAATATTTCCTTTTTTGATAATAATAAATATATATTATTTTACATATAAAAATATATGTTTTTGAAATGTAATATATGTAAAAAGGCATAAAGGATGCAGTGACGACTATCTAAATATAAACAAAAAATTTCTTTGATGATTTTTAAACTATATGACGCTCTGAAAGAAAAATAAAATACAAAAATTGTATCTGTTATCATCAAACAAGACGTATATTCCACACAATAATATAAAAAATCAGCATCTATCGCTAATACAATATTCCAAAGTTACAACACCGTTCGATGGGTGCATTAGAGAAATAAAGGTACTAACACAACTAGATAAATAGTAACTACAAAAATTCTACGTCTCTATCGCCACCTCCAAAAATCTACATCAGCATCCCTAACCTTTTTTATAATGAGGAGGTAGTCTGTATAGGAATGTCTGGTGGATAAAATCTCGAGCCTATCTATAATAGTATTGGGACAGTGTAATTTAAATAAGAATATGTCTTTCGTATTTATCCATATTATAAGTTTTTCGACTATAAACCCAAAGGCTTTCCCAGTCCATTATTTTTCAATCCAATAACCCATATTTATTGATAACAATGTAAGAAATAGTATCCAAGCCACTTAATACCTTTTTAATTGAAATTAGGCAGACTCTGACCATTTTTATACCTCATTCAAGGCAAGTCCCCGTCATTTTATACCTATCCCAAGGCGGACTCCTCCTCGGTACTAGCGAGCTGACATCAAACGGAATCACTTCAGGCCACTTAATACTTCAAATTTGAAGCTGACCTCCTCGAGATATCCTCTACCATGCCTAACCGTTAACCCTAACCATCTACTACTTATATAGGGAAAAGGTGGGTCCTCAACCAACCACTTAATACCTTCAACCCCGAATCAGGCCCTTCGTATTATGACACGTAACCCAACCGTGTCGTCTCACATTAGTTTGTCTACCCATAGGTACTGGTAGCCATATTAACTTGGAAGGTTTACCCCATAAAATTTGGGACTAACCTCGCGTCCTTCGTGGTTACTTATTATATGCGATGTCTTAAATCAACCCTAAAGTCACATTATTGGTAGCCAGACTAACTGGGTAGACTTTTGTATGCTTTTGACTAATCTCGCATCCCTATAACTTAGTTATAATCTATAACACTCTCTTAATGTATTATCACACATATCACCACATTCCATGCGAAAGGCTTTATAAGAAAACTCTTATTTCGCCTTTACAAATTAATAACTTTCCTAAGGGGGATTTAATGTTAATTAATAACCTAATTACTTACGCAATTAATATGCTATCAATTATAACATATTTACGCTATAATATATATATATATACACACACGCATACACATGCTCTACATATTTCTAGGTGTGCGAAGGTTGCATATTAAATTATTGCTTAAATGTCAAAACTTCAAATTTATACAAATCCTTGATGTATTGTGTTTGCCCTGGTTTTGCTAGCTTTGCTTTTTGAGGTCGTGTTACCTTCCTTGCTTCCATATTTTTTGAAGTTTGCTTTTTCAATTTCTGATACTTGATTCTCCAATTTTGATAATTTTTTGATTCAAATATTTTTGAAGTTTATATATATATATATATATCAAATATATATGGTTTGAATACAAGCAATTTAAAAAAGAAAGTTTATTTATAACTTACCGATTTCAAACTTGTCTCCAAATCAATTTAATCCATTTTATATATGACTATAATGAGTAACTATATATTTAATATAGTTAAGTAGAAATAGTTTATGGATTTAAAAGTATGGTTTTGAAATATAAGCCTATGTTATTACTAAATAGAATTTTGTATATCTATGTGGCCTTTTGAATATAGTCTGTAGACTAAATTGGGAATTTGAAATAACTATATATACTCACACACAAAGATATTTACACTTGGATATCCATTCAGATTTATAGCCTATTTTATAATGTAGTAAATATATATATATATATATATATATATATATATATATAGTTGAGTAATAAATGAGTTTATGGATTTTAAAGGAAATGTTTGAAAGTGTATATTTATTTTATTTCAGAGGTCGTTTCATATGCGTTGAATTTGAAATAATTACTTTCAAAACTATAAACTCTTCTTAGCTTTTATTATGCTTAGCCGTTGGCTATATATATGCTATTTCGGAATTTATTGTGTGACTTTTGAAATTATTGCTTTCTTGCAATTTCTGCCTTCACTTAAATAAGAAATCTAATTCAACAATTTAGCAATACAAATGGTATGGAACATTTTTTTTTCTTTATCCGTTAATTCTTGGACTCGTTCGATTTAATATTTTAGTCAAGTGGGATTTACAGCCTTTTAGTAAATATTTAAATATCGCTAAGTGGTTATGGGACATTGGATGGTACTCATTTAATTAATAATTGAGAGTATATTTCACTTACGGGTCATAAATGATCATTTTGACATGTGAAGTACTCGTTTCTTATGTCAAGTGAGATTTACAATCTTTTGGTAAATGCTTAAGTATCGCAAAGATGTTTGGGACATTGGGCGATACTTATTTAATTACTAATTAAGAGTATATTACACTTATCGACCAGAAATGATCACTATGGCGTGCGAAGGGTTTGTCTCTTGTGTTGGCTTGCGAAGTGCTTGCCTTTAGTTTTGACTAGTGAAGTGCTTTTCTTTTGTATTGACTCCCGATGTCTCTTATTATAACTTATAAAGTGCTTTCTTTTGTACTGACTTGTGAAGTGCTCGTCTTCTGTGTTGACTCACGAAATGCGTGTCTATTATTGTGACTTACAAAGTGCTCGTCTTCTGTGTTGACTCGCAAAGAGCATCCACTATTGTAGCTTGCGAAGTGCTTACTTTTTTTGACTTGCGATGTTCTTGTCTTTATGATTTTATAATTTGTGACTTGCTTTTATGTCAGTCTCTTGGTTTTGACTCGCTGAGAAGTTTTATATTTTTTAGCATTTAACTTGCTTTTATGCAGTCTCTTTTGTTCTTGTGATTTCAGAGTTGGTTACCTTATCACTATATTTGAGATGATTGCCATTAATGGGCATGAGAAGACTTGGTGACATGGTGATTTGGTATTGATGTTGTTTTATTACATGGGCATATTATATAGTTCTTATTATGCCTTGTGTATAATGCAAGTTTGTTAGTGGATGTTTTTACAATGATGCCTTATGATGTTTAGTGTAATCCACCATACTGATTTCTATATCGTTGATGTTTATGCATGCTAATTATGTGATCTCACTTTTTTTTATATTTAGAGATAGTCTGATCCATTTACCATTTTTATAATACTCGGGTCAGATTGAGACTTGACAGGTACAGGGACTCGGTGACCTTGGATGTGGGCTAGCTTAAGAAGTTGTATATGACGTTACTTATAGTTTAACGTATCATTCAAGTCTAGCCTTATTGTATATTTGTTTATGATGTAGGCTCATGTAGCTATGTATATTTTGAGGCCTGATATAGTTTATGTATATATATGTTTATATATGTGAATCTAGTATTTCCCTTTTTGTAGACTCACACTATAGAGAGATATTTGGTGTATGATATTTCTATTGCGACATGTGATACTATTTTGCATATTATGTGATATATTTTTCTTATCTAATTGAGCCAACATGTTTATTGCTTTTTTCCAAGACTATTCACGTCTACGTATGGAGTTATGAGGTAAATGTTAATGTGGTAGTGTTAGCCTCAGGAAATAGACACGGGTGGTCGCTCCTATCCAGCCTTATTCTCCATATTACTCAACAATATTACTTGTAATATTCTTGGGTAAAATGGGTATAAAGGTGGGGCATTACAAATTTGATTCAGAAATTTAGGGATTGAAGGAGAAAAGGGTTAGAAATTGAATAATAAACACCTAAAATTCTTACCTGAAATCCGAAAATATTTTTCCGAATCTTTATGGAGAGAGACTGGTAGAGCTTTGCTTGATTCCTAAAATAATTTATAAATAAAAGTGAGGGGGCAAGGCTCTTATTTATAGTGGCTAGAAAACACCAGAACCATCGAATTTAAGTTTGTTTAAAATGGTAAATCTGCACCATTCCAATGCGAAAAACCCTAGTCGCCATCATCATGAACTGGTCGACCGGTCTACACTAGGCAGTCGACCGCTATCAGTCGATCGGTCCACTTAGTTTGGGGCCATTTTATTTGCTAATGTTGTATATTAATTTTATTCCTTAATTATCAATTAATGTTAACGTTAATTTTAACGTTTACCTAACCTCCAAGTTTACGTTTTGAATTTCAAATTTAACAAGTATCTATTCATTTAAATTTGAATTTTATTTAAATTCATTCGAACCCGAAACTTCAAACATCCATAATTTTAACATTTTATACGGACATTGATCAGAAAATTGCCACAAATACAATATCATAACTTCCATGGTCAAATTCTGGCTTTTACAAAATTTCCCATTTTAACTTTATTTGATTTAATTAATTAACTAACTTATTTAGTTCTTATTAATTTTTACGGGTTGTTACATCAGCAACTTAACATTCCCTCTAGCGCTCTGGTCTCCTCTATTTGATCCAACCCCATTTTCCCTAGGGAACTTCATTATTAAGCACCAAGGAGCCCATGCTATCCTGAAATCAGCAAGGGTCGAGCGACCAAAAAGGCGTTATATGTGGTGTACTCATCCATTATTATAACTTTTGAACCTATAGTAATTTGCGATCTCCTTCTCCTAATTAAACTGACAAATCAATCATCCCAATAGACTATTTTGGTTCACCAGTAAATCCTTGTATTCTGGATTTACAAGGCTTAACATCCTTCATACTAACCCTCATCTGGTCGAACATTCTTCTAAACAAAATATCTACTAAACTTTCACTATCCACCAAGATCAAATGTACCATAGTCGAGCCAACAATAGCCGCAATCACCATAAGATCGAAGGTAGGTGCTTCTACCCCATTCGAATCCCTATTTTGAAACACAATATCATCCATCATCATCCTTGCTGCTTAGCGAGAGCTCCATCCTTGATGGCAAAGCAACTCTATTGTGGTATGTGCATTAACAAATCCTCAATTGTGGTATTAATAAATATCCTTCCATTGGTATGCCTAGGCCCCTTTCCTTATGGACAGGTTGGTTTTCTTGGGCATTCGCTCCTAGGGTCTTGCATGTTGTCCTTCATCCTTCGACTCTCTCACATATTATTGAAATTTTCTCTTTCTTATCAACTCCTTGATAAAATCCCTAAGTTGTCGGCACTCATTCGTGTTGTGTCCATGAGTTTCATGAAAATGATAATACTTGCCCGAGCGCCTTTCTTCCTCAATCGCCACCCTCTTAGGTGGCTTTCTATACCTTTCTTGCTTTGAGTGGCAAGGTATATATTTTAGGTGTATCATACAGATGCGTATATTCATCCGACCTTACGTTCCTTGGTTGTTTCTTGGATTCATTCGGCCTATCTCCATCGCCCATATTACTCTTCTTTTGGTTACTAGAATTACTAACATTTATAGCCACATTACCGAAACCCTCCCTGGTCTTCTTAATCACCACATTACTCTGAATTAACTTCTTTGATTGTCCATCACAGTTCTTCCCAACAATTTGACTTTCTTCTTCCATATACAAGAATTGGTTAGCTTTCCATTCCATAGTTGTCGGTTGCTTCATCCTCAGCCATTTTCCAAAGTCCATGTTCGGATGTATGCCGTGAATTAACGCCATCAATACCATACTCTCATTCGAATTATTAACTTCCATTACTACGATATTAAACCAATTCTATAACAACTTCAACGACTCCTAAGGTTTTTGGGAAAGGCTCGACACACGTCCTTAGGTCGAGCTGTGTGGACTCTGAACTGCTCAATAAATTTCTCGCTAATTCATCAAATGTCGATATGGATTTCAGCACAAGCCAAGTAACCACATTGATGCAAAACCATCCAGGAAAATTTGAAAACATCTACATCGAACCACATCCCTAGCTCTGGCATCATCCATGTGTCATCCGTACTTAAATAAGTGTTGCCCGAGATCGTTAGTTCCAATATATGATGATATCGTTGGCTACCTCCCTTAAGATGTTCTCTTTAAATGGAGTTCTACAAGGTGCAGAACCCCAGCCCTCGTTCTTTCTCCACTTATTCTCCTCCAACAACCATTTAATCATGTCTGCTATATGCTCCTTACTAGCCTGGTATTATGAAGGATGACTATCAAGAGCAGTGCCGAGTGTTGGCTCAACAAGTGATCAAGGTTTGTTGATTCACGTCTAGATTCTCCAGGCTTTGGAAGAACAACCCCTCGGTCTTCCTTTAATGCTTGATTGGCTCCATAACAGTTTTGAGCATCAACATCCCGAGCTTTAACATCCAGCACCTTCTCGTCATTAGCATGCTACAAGTCATCCTCGGAGTTAGACAAGTCAACATCTTCTAGCTCCTGCCTCTCCAAAGTCCTCAAATTCAGGTACTAATCTCATTCTAGTTGATACCAATCTAAATTCCCTTGGTGGGAGCTCTTCTAGTTCCTCCAGCATTCCTTCCTTCTTCTCTAATAGTAGTTCCTTTTTATTACTATCTCTTTTGTTTTGAGCAGAAGCAGATGAGTTCTCCTCTTTAGATCCAGTAGGTGATGTTTCCCCTTGCTCCTCTTGATCCTCTTTAAATGTTGGGTTAGCAAGGCTATGTTAGCATACATATTTTCCATTAGAGCTTTCTGACTATCTACCATTTTCTAATTCAGCTCTGCCATCATCTTATCAAACTCCACTCTTGTGACCATCTTCTAAGGGGCAGATGGTCCTCCTAACATTGCTAGTGGTTGGTTTCTAAGTACAATATGATGAGGAGCTCCTTTATATGCACCAACTACTGCTCTAGATCTACTAGAATTCGTTGATTATGCCATCAGTTATAATCTTAAATTCCTTTAAACTATTGATGAAAACCTTCTAGATCTAACCTCTGTATACTCCAATCCACAATTGATGACTAATCCTATGCCTAAGAAACTACTTCCTCAGTGTAAGCACAAAAATGTTGAGCTAGAAAATGGCACAACACCCAAAAAAAATTGAAATATAAAGATCTAACAAATAAAAGTAAGAACATAGAAAAATTATAGTGGTTTGGAAAATCTGAGGTCTACGTCCGATGCAATGTTATTGATTTTAGTTCACAAGTACAAAGTTTTTACTGATCTAATAGCCTAGAATAACAATGAATATCCTCCTTAGTTACTAGGGTCAAGTAGAGAAAGAAGATGAAGAAAGAAAGTGCCAAACGTCCTTTTCCAAATGCTCTAAGCCTTGTGTTTATAGGGAAATTGCCCAGCAGCATCGTAGATCTATGGAATACTAGTTCTAACATTAGATCTGAGAAAGTCAGAGGGGGCACAAAGTCCCCAAAACTAAGAATTCAACTTAGTATTGATCAGAAGTGATCGATATCAACCTATTTTCTTGATGGCATGACATGTTATTTTCTATCCACTAGCCTTTTATCTTCAATCTATTACACTTCGAGCACTTTTCCTTAGAAGTTTTGCTATTTTCGAGAGGTTCTGATAGCTCTGGTATTTTCCTTCTTTCTTTTAGAACTTCTTGGGAGTTCCACCTACTCCTTGAGAAATTGGCCCCACGATTATCATGCACGCCAGTAATCCTTGGGTTTTAGCTCTAGAACCAAGTAGCTCACACATAAAGTGCTTGGAACTGATCAGGAACGAATTGGTACTGACCTCTTTTCCTTGCACTATCTTGTTCCAACTAATCCAAGTTTATTTTATTATCCTTACAAGCATGCCTTTAGGTCCTTAAACCATTTCATCGTCATCCTAATGTCTAGTTTCAATTGAGCCGCCTGCTTTAAAAGTTGGTCAATAATATATAAACCATATACACATATTATGGCATATTAAAACATATGTATATACTTAGGCATTTATGTTCCTGTTATTTATATGGAATTATCATATTTACATGGAAGTATTATATATATATATATATATATATATATATATATATATATATCTTTGTGCGTGTACAATGGATATTATCCCAATATCTATATGTATTTATATAGTTATACACATGTTTATATCACATAATGTTATCTTGCTATATCATTAGAGGTAAACATAATCATCCAAATAACCTTTTGGTTAAAGTACTTCATATGATTAATTAACAAATATGAATTAATGTTAAATAAAATATGATTTTAATTTAATAAATAGATTGGATCTAGCGAAACCCATTATACTTCATTGCTCTACCATGATCCAAATAAAGGATTTTTTTTGAAATATATCCATTTCACCCTTTGAAAACTGGCCCAGTTCCTTCAATGGTATTAGAGCCTAAATGGTCTAAGCAGCCTAATTAACAACTTTAGGGCCAACTAATTATGCCTACATAAACGATTAGTATTTAGAAAAGTAGTTTTTAGGCTTGGGATTATATGATCAAGTATTCTCCCATCCTTGGCTATTAGTCTAGCTTAATTGGTGGAGTAAGTCTAAATGGTTGGCCTAATTGTAAAGGTCCGAATTGATTTGATCCTTGGGCTAAATTTCAAATTTCACTTTAAAAATTTGAAATTTAAGTTTGAAATATAAAATAAATTTTAAAACGTTATAAAATATTTTTCAAAACTATTTTGAAATAAATTTAAAAAATTATTTAATTTTAACTAATTGGATTAATTAAATAAATAAATAATTAAAATAAAACATATAGATTGATATATGTATATGTATAACTACTGTTGTTATAGTATAACATATATTTTTCTTACCGGTTTAACGTAAATTAAAATAATTTTTGAATTCATTAAAAAATTTAATTAAAATTGTTTGAATTAAATAAAATACTTTTTTGATAGATAAACTAGTTAAAGTTAATATATATATATATATATATAATGTTATATGTAGATATATAACTGTAAATGCTATAATTTATATTTAACTTATATTGGTTTGGATGAATAAAATAAAATTTTGAATTTTAAAATAATGTAATTAATTTGTTGACTAAATTAATAAGAAATAAGATTAATTAAATATGGTTTAATCAATAAGAATTAAAAATAATTAAATAAGATTTAACTAATAATATACATAAGAATATTATGTAAGGTAATTAAATTATAAATAGTTATAAATAAATTACACTTATATAACACGAATGTATAATCTTAAGCGAAACTATAAGAAGCCCAAATTAGATCTAAGGAACAAGTAAATGTGTATTATATGTATACCATTGTTTCAGATGTGTTAGACACTTAAATCACGAGGATATTTCGTAAGAAATACATTGTTTCTTAAATCGATATCACTTAATGTGTTGTGTATGTGCGTGTGTATTAAAGATTGTGAATCATTAATATATCAGTTGTCCTCTACCATTTATATATTAATAAATTACATGCATGCTCTTTAGTTGCTGATATTCCTCAGGTCAAGGATGTTATACGTAGTATTATCAAAATTTTGCCTAAATGAGGTACGTTACATGCATGTATTTGTTGATATTCCTCAAGGTACATGCATTATACTTAATGCAAGTCGTGAAATGGTGGATACGAGCAAATAATCTCTTTTGATTTGTTGATATCCATTGAGATTAGGACAAAGACTAAGGATAAGAAATTGTATATGATACAATCGATAAAATGTTATCCACTGATTGTAGGTCTACGATTTGTTTATATTTCTCAAGGTTAAAATCACAAGGTAAGTGAGTCTTAATATCCACTAAAGAAATCGAAAGATTTCTGTTTTTCTTAGAGTTTTGAGAAACATAGAAATCTAATCAAAGAATTATTAGAAAAATGAAATGAATATAATTAACATTTCTAATATTGTAAGAATATATGTTATATAAAGTTAAAATAATCTACTTAGATAAATTTGAGCAACCATTATAATTAATAAAATGTTCATCACTTAAAATATACTGACGAACTTAATTAAAATTGACATAGAAATAAAAAATATATTTACCAATAGATCTTTTGGCATACTATCACTTTAAGACCCATGCAAAATCCAACTAATACAACCACTAAAGTGTTCATGCCTTGGTCGCTTAAGTATTTATTTGTACAAGAATGTGTATTGTCTTCTATGAGTTTTGAACTCTTAAGCGGTACAAGAATATAGATATTTGATCCGTATCCGATCACATACAAATGTTACATGGTGAATGGTAGCTATTTGTACTGTATGAAACTTTGATAAAATCACCTCATTTGAAATAAACAAGTAAACCACGGTGCAAGATCATGTATTCAATAAGATTGATTAAATTTAGAATCTTGTTGTGTTAGATGTAGCACTAAACTGATAGCTAGATAAACCTAGAAATTTGATTAGTGAAATATCAGCTTGATCAGTTTATGTAAAGTGCAACTTATTTGATATCCTTAAATGTTAAGGATGACAAATGCATTTTTGTAAAGAGTTTTTTCGATCTTGTAGTTAGGGTTTCCTTTTGGATGGTTCGACCAATTAGAAAGAAAAGGGAATGTACAAGATTGAATGTAACTTATGCGTAGTTATGATAAAAAGAGTGAATCGTCACCTCTACTTCAAGAAGAGCCATTGGAAACGAGAATTGTATAATGTAACGACTCGAATTTTGCCCGCTCGAAAATCGACATCCATACTTCATATCGTATTCGAATGCCATAGATTCGACCGTTCAAATCCAATTCGCCGGAGCTTATAACAACATTAAGTAAACAACACGGCGGAATAAAAGAATAATACATTGATATACAGCTTTGATACAATATCTGATACAACAGATGATCCAATAGATATCAATATACATCAGAGATATGATACAATAAAATAGCAGCGGAAAAGAAAAATAGATAACATCTAGCAGCGGAACAATATAACTCTAAGATAGTCTTCAAGAAAGAACTCCAGAAACTGCAACTCCATTTCCAAGAACCAATCCAGCAATAGCTCGAACTCCCAATAACGATGCACAAAGATAGGCAAGACTGGTGTGATCCAAAGACTGAACTAACTCCAGATAATCTACTAAACTTGACTATCTGAAAAACCGAACTCTAGACTGCTCGTGTAGAAAAATTTTGAGCACCCAGAGTTTAGGAAAGAAACAATAAACTCCGGATCAGTCGTGGGACTGGTGTGAGCAAAAAAAACAGTTTATCTTTTAAACAATCAACAAAAGATTTTAAAGTCAATTCGCAATGCTTTTGAAAAAAGAGACTACCATAAGGCCTCCCGCACACACACACAATGCAAACGCAGAATCGGAGGAGATTTCTCCTTATGATAGTCAAAGATGCTTGATACGCATTAAAAAGAAACATTTGATATTATTACTAGTGCATAGTGTAGAAGAATCATTTCAAAAGTAAAGATATAAATCTTAGCCAGCATAGGCATTTTGCATTTATGCCTACTATAGCTACCATCCAAACAGTGGGGCGCCACCATAAGTGAATGATAGGTTCTACAACTAAAACCGTACAAGATCGTATTGTTTCTTTGGATTTCCAACAAATGGTCAGGCCAAGGAACTTCCCATTGCCACATGAGAACGCCTCTGGAAGGACGTCCCCGAGAACCAAATCGGATCTCTGCCAACACAAGGCCGGGTTACCCCTAACTGGGTAACTACTGACACGAGCATGCCATTCCCCGATCGTAAACGACCTTTCTCACGGGATCCTGATAACCCACAACCACAAAGTAATAAATTCGCAGTAACCACATAGGTTAAATATCTGGGCTCCATACCATGATACCACCTCTATCCAGAAGGAAATGCACATACCCTAAAGGGAGCTACCCCTCATAGCCTTGCCGCATCTTTCCTGTTTTGACCATTTCCGGGGTGTGAGGCTCGACGAAGTCTCGTCCACAAAAACACGCTTTATACAAAAGCTGTGCTTTGGGTCAACAAATGATCATAGAAATGATCACAAAGATAGACGATCAAACAAATGATCCTATCACAAATAATCAACACAATGATCATTTCACAGCAACACTCAGCATGTCACATTACCAAATTGGGAATATATCGCTGATAACCTTCAACTATATAACCTCTGAGCTCGTACGTCTCAGAGAAGGGTGTTAAGCTAAAAGAATAAATTCTCCGCCACCAACAGAAATATATTTGAAAGAAATCTGCTTTTTATCTCAACTTGTAATGTCAGACATACAATCCATACAAGTCTGTTCCGGGCTCGAACAGAACCGAAGGCACTTCCAAAGAAGTCCTTGCAATCCGGGTATTCACAATCCCGATCGGATTTCCCATCACTTAGGGAATCTCTATACCAGGAGCTACCCAGTGCAGAGACAATCGATAGTTCATCCTATCGCTTTCGCAAATACCCGGTCTTCATCACCGGTCTTCAAATGCTATCCATAACGTCGAATCACATATTCGGAATGGGTTATACGACACAAAGGTCCTTTCCCGGTTAAACCGAATAGTGAGCACGATATTTCAAAACAAATGGATAATGGGATTTCAATTAAGTCACAATTTATTACCCAAAACTTTTCTTCAAATGGCTTAACAAATTACCATTTTCAATCTTTAAACAAAAAGATTCATTTTCACAACCTTTAACGGTTTAAACAATTTTCACATTTTAATCTTTTAACAAAAGATTCATTCACAGATTTTCCAAATTAATTTTCATTTCAATTTGATTAACTCGTTAAATCTTTAAGTCAAAGATTTAACTTATAGCTTTCAAAACAATTTCATTTCAATTTGATTTAAACAAATCATCAATTTAAATCTGTTAAAAATAAACAGATTTAATTCATAGCTTTCAAAAAGAATTTATTCATAACTTAGGAAAATCATTTCTCTATTCAATCTTGAGATTCCCCTAATTAACTGGAATCTCAGTTCTTATCTAAAAGTGATTATCATTTGAAAACAACAGTTTTCATTTTGGAAATCTGATTCATTTATACGAGTTGAAATCCTTGGGTTAAATTCAAATTCCCAAAATCATACCTTTAAAATGGTTTAAATTCATACAACCATGTTTATAATATCTTTAACCATAATTTCCAATCATCGAATTCAATTCCAAATATCGAATTCAAATTCAAATTGAATTATTTAAATTGGAGATTTTACCGAGTTATTCAAAATAGCTTTTATCTGTGAAAACCTTTTTCAAAAGCTTTACCGTTTAACCCAAATCCATTTTCAAAATCAATTTGAAATTAAAACTTTAATTTCAAAAATATTACATTTAAATTATCTGTGACTTAACCGATTTCCTCGTGAAATCCATAATTATGTGTGTATAGTGTGGTCTAGGGGTTTAACACACAATAGTGCACACATCAATCATTACAGAGATATCAATATCGATAAGCGATATAATCAATAACGCTTATCTCTATTCACAGATTCATAAATAAATTGATTTATCAATCTCAAAGATTTATCATTACAATTCGATGTGGGTTTCGGATAACTAACTGGAATCCGACTCCCTGTCGCATCGAAGTTTAAATGCCGTTTTACGGGCAAACAGGGTTTTCACATCAATACAGAGTAAATTACAATTACAGTGTAGTACATGGCAATCTACATCACACAACATCACAATCAGAACAGAAATATCAATACGGTGCACAACAATAGTTAATTATTCACCAATCAAAGCGAATGAGATAAATTATCCCAATAATCATTTTATCGATTATTTTAAATCATGGATTTATTATTCTGAATGATAAATTAATTTATCATTACCATCTTGATACATTAATTATCCCTTATTTGATTATTTTAATTAATCGTCAACTAAAATTAATCAACTTAATTTATATAATCAACAAACTCTTAATTTCAAATTTATTTAAGTACTTAATTGTTTATTAAATTAATTTTAATTACAAATTTTAAATCATTCTAAATCTCTTTTCCAAACTATTAATATAAATTGTTTATCTTAGTTTTCATTTGAAAATTGCTCATACTTTAAGAATTTATTTATTGTTACATTAAAATTTAATGTAAATAAATTTTTAAATCATTCTTTTTAAATTTAATCATTAAATAAAAGGGTTAATTAAAATTTTATTTTAAACTTTCCTTGCTTAATTTAAAGAATTTACAAATTCTAATTACCATTTGTTTTCATATTTTATTTACAAATATCATTTGTTTATTCAGAAAATAAATTTTTACTTGTGTTTAAAAATTTGGTTGAAACTGGGTTTGCTGCTTTCACTTACTCACCCGAGGCTTGCTTCGGGTCATCCCCGATAAAAACAGCACCCTGCTTCGAGTTTTTTAACCAACTAACCCGAGTACTAAAACTTTTTCACAAAATTTGTTTAAGTCCAAATCATCCCGATACAACCCTGAAACCACCCGAGTGCCCCTTCGAGTTTCTGCCCTACTTCCCCGATCAAAACTTCGAGACGCCTCCCCCTTTTCTTCGAGTTCGACACGTCTTTCCCTTTCTTCCTCCCCAGTGCACACACATGCACTGTGCACCTACCCACGCTCCTCCGGCCACTGATGAGCACCGCGTCCATCCCACACACCCACTCGAACACGCGAGACCCCAAAGCACCAACCAGATCGAAGAAATTTCGATCAGATCAAAATCGAGCTTCAGACACACAAAAAAAAACAAACCTGGAACAAAAAAACTTCGAACACCCTCAAACCTGGCAACGGCTCGTACTTGACGCCTCCACCACCGGAGCTCGCATAACTCCGGCAACCACTTCGACAACCACCACACTTTCACCTCCCGAAACCCCAAGCAACTCGGTCAACTGAGGGGGACGAACGAATCGATTTCATGATTTTGCCTAAAACTAGGGTTAAAAATTTCAAACTCTAGCCACTGTCGCCACCGAGGCTATGGCCACCTACGACCATTTTTCCAGTCACCCCCATAGGCTCCTCCACCACCTCACACAACCCCGACCAACTCGAATCACTCAATCAAGAGAAAATGATTTAAAAGCAGATTTTGTTCTACTGTAAACTGCTCATGATACACACAACTAAAAATCACTATATTTGTTTTAAAAATCTTATCTTGCGCTGTAAATTTAAGCTATATGATTGAATCCATGATTTAAGATATTCGAAATTTCCAGAGACTTAAGTTTTTACTATAAAAACTTGTTCTTTCACTCCACATACCTTTATTCTTTACACAACCATTTTTAGATGATAAATCATACTATAACAAACAAAATTTGTTTTGATCCCGAGTTCAATCAGTGAGTAGATTGGGAAGAAAAGATCTTTGAATCAAAAAAAAATTAGTTTATGAACTCAACAGAGACAATTTAGAACAGCAGTCTGATTGCAATAGATAACTTAAGTTTAAATAATAAGTTGTTACTCACATACTCATTTCCACATATTTATACGCAATTGATTTCAAATATTTAAGGTTTAAAAGTGAGAGTTATTACTCACCTTCCAAATCATTGCTTAAACCCAGGAGTTTACAAGTTGGAGTTTGGTTTATCTGAAGCTTTTCTTTTATTTTCCTGGAACTGTAAATTTGGAATTTTGCTTTGCTAATGAAGTTGAACTCTTTGCATGCTTGATACTTATTACAGCTTTGAAAATGTTTGAAGAATTTGAGAAAATGTTTACAAGTATGCTCAGCCTTGTGAACGAAAGCTGTACACATATAGAAAGAAAGAGGTGTGCAGGTACAAGTGATAGTATTTTTTTGTTATAGGCTAGAGGTGTAAACATTAAATGCATCAGTACTTCGTTATGCATTTGTTTACTTTTACTTTATCTTTCTTGCTTGTCTCGGCTGTACAAATATGTAAAGGTATGGTTTGGATTATTTTTGTATTTGTTTTAAAGGCATATTTTATTTCCTTTGTCTCGGCTATATTACAGAAGCATGTTGATTTTGCTTGTACTTGTTTTATTTATTTGCATTACCAGGTTTGTTTTTACTCCTATATGTACATAACATAACTTACTTGCCTTTGTTTTTCTAACTCTAATTATTTTGTTTACTAAGATAAATTTTAACTTGCTTGATTTAATTTACAAGCTCTTGTATTTGATTTGTTACTTTTTCTTTTGTTTTTGTCTTTTGTTTTGTTTGTACTTATTTATGCATATGTTTATTATTTTTTTATTTGATTTTATTTTTATTTTACTTCTATTTTTAGTTTAAATATTTATCATGAATTTTACTTTAATAATTATTGTTTTATATTTTTCTATATACACATACATATATAGTATTTAAATTCAATTCATATATATATATATATATATATATATATATATATAAAATTTTAAATTTACTCATATATGCTCGAATACATATATATATATATATATATATATATATATATTCTCATATATATATATATATTCTCATATATATACATATATGCAAATTTTCAAATCAATTTGACTTAATATATTTTCTATTTGAATCGAGGAAACTCGCTTCCATTTATAATTAATTCTACAATCTTTTATTCAAAAATTCATTTAAATTATCAATTTAAATTTATAAAAATCCTGGGTCGTTACAGACTTCCCCCCTTAAAAGAATTTCATCCTCGAAATTGTACAGCTCGTCTCTCGAATTATACACACACAAAATAGACTAACGGTAATTCAAATTATACTAGTAACACATGGATATTTTCAGGCCATTCATAATATATTTTATATTAAACACTACTCAAAATATTAGTACATGAGTTATAGTCATACATAACCCACTAACATCCAACCTTTACTACGATCTCAAGTCCAAAATACCTATATAAATACCCCAAAATAAGTCAAACCGACCAACTACCAATCCTCACTGTCAGAACCCTCCCTCTCAGGCCCTGACAGGTCCATCACTTCAACCTCATCGTCTGTCTCAAAAATCTCCTCCGGATCAGATTCTTCCAGAATAAGATACCCACCATTTAACTCCTCGTCCTCAATGGGATCATCATCATCCACGGCATTATCCAAATCCCAATGAATTGCTTCGTCGCCTTCGGACTCTTCCTCCACGTCAGGTTCTTCTTCCGCCTTAACCTCTTCCTCGAATTCCTCCTCAACTTCTTCTTCGAATTCTTCCTCGAACTCTTCTTCTTCGAATTCCTCCACTTCTTCTTCTTCTACTGGTGGTTGGGGTTGCACTATAGGCTCCACTGGGAATTCCCTATGAACTGATGACTCACCTTCATCATCTCGTACCCTACTGGATGAAGCATAATCACCCACTCTCCTAACCTTTCCTCCTCGGCTAACGCTATTTGTTCTCTACAATTAAAATCAAAAGCCAAATATTAAGATCTAAAGTTTAGAATTTTATATGTTGAGAAATACATCAAAGTTTATATTTCATATTTTATTCTACCCAAGAAGTTATAACAGAAATTCAAAATTTGTTCTCAACCAAAATCGTTTTATCAATACAATTCAAATTATCTTTCATATTCTATTAATAAATTTTAACTCAATTTAAAATTTTAAATTTATTTAAATTTCCAATTTACTCAAATTTCAAATTCAAATTTCAAATTTATTCATTAAGGTTTAAAATCAAAACTGATAGGAAACTGATGAAGATACGAAGTAAGAATTTTCTACAACGATTCGTAGAGCATCACCGCACCGAAATTTCTTTGTGGAGCTGTCACGAAGAATTTCAAAAGAATTTGAAAACGAATCAAAGAAAATTTGATAAGAAAGTTATTTCCACTGTTGTTACAGAGTATTGACCAATTATAGTCGTATTTCCCTGTCCTCTATCTCGTTCTCTTCTTGCACTCATACTTACTATCAGTAGATAGTAAGAGAATTTACTGAGGCGTTAAAACGGATATCTTAAGGATTACTCATTCTAGGATTTACTTCACCCTATCTCTAATGAGTTACTTAATGTGTTACACTCCTGAGCTAAAGTTCAACCCTTAGCTCTGATACCAAATGTAACGACTCGAATTTTGCCCGCTCCAAAATCGACATCCATACTTCATATCGTATTCGAATGCCATAGATTCGACCGTTCAAATCCGATTCGCCGGAGCTTATAACAACATTAAGTAAACAACACAGCGAATAAAAGAATAATACATTGATATACAGCTTTGATACAATATCTGATACAACAGATGATCCAATAGATATCAATATACATCAGAGATATGATACAATAAAATAGCAGCGGAGCAATATAACTCTAAGATAGTCTTCAAGAAAGAACTCCAGAAACTGCAACTCCATTTCCAAGAACCAATCCAGCAATAGCTCGAACTCCCAATAACGATGCACAAAGATAGGCAAGACTGGTGTGATCCAAAGACTGAACTAACTCCAGATAATCTACTAAACCTGACTATCTGAAAAACCCAACTCTAGACTGCTCGTGTAGAAAAATTTTGAGCACCCAGAGTTTAGGAAAGAAACAATAAACTCCGGATCAGTCGTGGGACTGGTGTGAGCAAAAAAAACAGTTTATCTTTTAAACAATCAACAAAAGATTTTAAAGTCAATTCGCAATGCTTTTGAAAAATGAGACTACCATAAGGCCTCCCGCACACACACACAATGCAAACGCAGAATCGGAGGAGATTTCTCCTTATGATAGTCAAAGATGCTTGATACGCATTAAAAAGAAACATTTGATATTATTACTAGTGCATAGTGTAGAAGAATCATTTCAAAAGTAAAGATATAAATCTTAGCCAGCATAGGCATTTCGCATTTATGCCTACTATAGCTACCATCCAAACAGTGGGGCGCCACCATAAGTGAATGATAGGTTCTACAACTAAAACCGTACAAGATCGTATTGTTTCTTTGGATTTCCAACAAATGGTCAGGCCAAGGAACTTCCCATTGCCACATGAGAACGCCTCTGGAAGGACGTCCCCGAGAACCAAACCGGATCTCTACCAACACAAGGCCGGGTTACCCCTAACTGGGTAACTACTGACACGAGCATGCCATTCCCCAATCGTAAACGACCTTTCTCACGGGATCCCGATAACCAACAACCACAAAGTAATAAATTCGCAGTAACCACATAGGTTAAATATCTGGGCTCCATACCATGATACCACCTCTATCCAGAAGGAAATGCACATACCCTAAAGGGAGCTACCCCTCATAACCTTGCCGCATCTTTCCTGTTTTGACCATTTCCGGGGTGTGAGGCTCGACGAAGTCTCGTCCACAAAAACACGCTTTATACAAAAGCTGTGCTTTGGGTCAACAAATGATCATAGAAATGATCACAAAGATAGACGATCAAACAAATGATCCTATCACAAATAATCAACACAATGATCATTTCACAGCAACACTCAGCATGTCACATTACCAAATTGGGAATATATCGCTGATAACCTTCAACTATATAACCTCTGAGCTCGTACGTCTCAGAGAAGGGTGTTAAGCTAAAAGAATAAATTCTCCGCCACCAACAGAAATATATTTGAAAGAAATCTGCTTTATATCTCAACTTGTAATGTCAGACATACAATCCATACAAGTCTGTTCCGGGCTCGAACAGAACCGAAGGCACTTCCAAAGAAGTCCTTGCAATCCGGGTATTCACAATCCCGATCGGATTTCCCATCACTTAGGGAATCTCTATACCAGGAGCTACCCAGTGCAGAGACAATCGATAGGTCATCCTATCGCTTTCGCAAATACCCGGTCTTCATCACCGTCTTCAAATGCTATCCATAACGTCGGATCACATATTCGGAATGGGTTATATGACACAAAGGTCCTTTCCCGGTTAAACCGAATAGTGAGCACGATATTTCAAAACAAATGGATAATGGGATTTCAATTAAGTCACAACTTATTACCCAAAACTTTTCTTCAAATGGCTTAACAAATTACCATTTTCAATCTTTAAACAAAAAGATTCATTTTCATAACCTTTAACGGTTTAAACAATTTTCACATTTCAATCTTTTAACAAAAGATTCATTCACAGATTTTCCAAATTAATTTTCATTTCAATTTGATTAACTCGTTAAATCTTTAAATCAAAGATTTAACTTATAGCTTTCAAAACAATTTCATTTCAATTTGATTTAAACAAATCATCAATTTAAATCTGTTAAAAATAAACAGATTTAATTCATAGCTTTCAAAAAGAATTTATTCATAACTTAGGAAAATCATTTCTCTATTCAATCTTTAGATTCCCCTAATTAACTGGAATCTCAGTTCTTATCTAAAAGTGTTTATCATTTGAAAACAACAGTTTTCATTTTGGAAATCTGATTCATTTATACGAGTTGAAATCCTTGGGTTAAATTCAAATTCCCAAAATCATACCTTTAAAATGGTTTAAATTCATACAACCATGTTTATAATATCTTTAACCATAATTTCCAATCATCGAATTCAATTCCAAATATCGAATTCAAATTCAAATTGAATTATTTAAATTGGAGATTTTACCGAGTTATTCAAAATAGCTTTTATCTGTGAAAACCTTTTTCAAAAGCTTTACCGTTTAACCCAAATCCATTTTCAAAATCAATTTGAAATTAAAACTTTAATTTCAAAAATATTACATTTAAATTATCTGTGACTTAACCGATTTCCTCGTGAAATCCATAATTGTGTATGTATAGTGTGGTCTAGGGGTTTAACACACAATAGTGCACACATCAATCATTACAGAGATATCAATATCGATAAGCGATATAATCAATAACGCTTATCTCTATTCACAGATTCATAAATAAATTGATTTATCAATCTCAAAGATTTATCATTACAATTCGATGTGGGTTTCGGATAACTAACTGGAATCCGACTCCCTGTCGCATCGAAGTTTAAATGCCGTTTTACGGGCAAACAGGGTTTTCACATCAATACAGAGTAAATTACAATTACAGTGTAGTACATGGCAATCTACATCACACAACATCACAATCAGAACAGAAATATCAATACGGTGCACAACAATAGTTAATTATTCACCAATCAAAGCGAATGAGATAAATTATCCCAATAATCATTTTATCGATTATTTTAAATCATGGATTTATTATTCTGAATGATAAATTAATTTATCATTACCATCTTGATACATTAATTATCCCTTATTTGATTATTTTAATTAATCGTCAACTAAAATTAATCAACTTAATTTATATAATCAACAAACTCTTAATTTCAAATTTATTTAAGTACTTAATTGTTTATTAAATTAATTTTAATTACAAATTTTAAATCATTCTAAATCTCTTTTCCAAACTATTAATATAAATTGTTTATCTTAGTTGTCATTTGAAAATTGCTTATACTTTAAGAATTTATTTATTGTTACATTAAAATTTAATGTAAATAAATTTTTAAATCATTCTTTTTAAATTTAATCATTAAATAAAAGGGTTAATTAAAATTTTATTTTAAACTTTCATTGCTTAAGTTAAAGAATTTACAAATTCTAATTACCATTTGTTTTCATATTTTATTTACAAATATCATTTGTTTATTCAGAAAATAAATTTTTACTTGTGTTTAAAAATTTGGTTGAAACTGGGTTTGCTGCTTTCACTTACTCACCCGAGGCTTGCTTCGGGTCATCCCCGATAAAAACAGCACCCTGCTTCGAGTTTTTTAACCAACTAACCCGAGTACTAAAACTTTTTCACAAAATTTGTTTAAGTCCAAATCATCCCGATACAACCCTGAAACCACCCGAGTGCCCCTTCGAGTTTCTGCCCTACTTCCCCGATCAAAACTTCGAGATGCCTCCCCCTTTTCTTCGAGTTCGACACGTCTTCCCCTTTCTTCCTCCCCAGTGCACACACATGCACCGTGCACCTACCCACGCTCCTCCGGCCACCGATGAGCACCGCGTCCATCCCACACACCCACTCGAACACGCGAGACCCCAAAGCACCAACCAGATCGAAGAAATTTCGATCAGATCAAAATCGAGCTTCAGACACAAAAAAAAAAAAAAACCTGGAACAAAAAAACTTCGAACACCCTCAAACCTGGCAACGGCTCGTACTTGACGCCTCCACCACCGGAGCTCGCATAACTCCGGCAACTACTTCGACAACCACCACACTTTCACCTCCCGAAACCCCAAGCAACTCGGTCAACTGAGGGGGACGAACGAATCGATTTCATGATTTTGCCTAAAACTAGGGTTAAAAATTTCAAACTCTAGCCACTGTCGCCACCGAGGCTATGGCCACCTACGACCATTTTTCCAGTCACCCCCATAGGCTCCTCCACCACCTCACACAACCCCGACCAACTCGAATCACTCAATCAAGAGAAAATGATTTAAAAGCAGATTTTGTTCTACTGTAAACTGCTCATGATACACACAACTAAAAATCACTATATTTGTTTTAAAAATCTTATCTTGCGCTGTAAATTTAAGCTATATGATTGAATCCATGATTTAAGATATTCGAAATTTCCAGAGACTTAAGTTTTTACTGTAAAAACTTGTTCTTTCACTCCACATACCTTTATTCTTTACACAACCATTTTTAGATGATAAATCATACTATAACAAACAAAATTTGTTTTGATCCCGAGTTCAATCAGTGAGTAGATTGGGAAGAAAAGATCTTTGAATCAAAAAAAAATTTAGTTTATGAACTCAACAGAGACAATTTAGAACATCAGTCTGATTGCAATAGATAATTTAAGTTTAAATAATAAGTTGTTACTCACATACTCATTTCCACATATTTATACGCAATTGATTTCAAATATTTAAGGTTTAAAAGTGAGAGTTACTACTCACCTTCCAAATCATTGCTTAAACCCAGGAGTTTACAAGTTGGAGTTTGATTTATCTGAAGCTTTTCTTTTATTTTCCTGGAACTGTAAATTTGGAATTTTGCTTTGCTAATGAAGTTGAACTCTTTGCATGCTTGATACTTATTACAGCTTTGAAAATGTTTGAAGAATTTGAGAAAATGTTTACAAGTATGCTCAGCCTTGTGAACGAAAGCTGTACACATATAGAAAGAAAGCGGTGTGCAGGTACAAGTGATAGTATTTTTTTATTATAGGCTAGAGGTGTAAACATTAAATGCATCAGTACTTCGTTATGCATTTGTTTACTTTTACTTTATCTTTCTTGCTTGTCTCGGCTGTACAAATATGTAAAGGTATGGTTTCGATTATTTTTGTATTTGTTTTAAAGGCATATTTTATTTCCTTTGTCTCGGCTATATTACAGAAGCATGTTGCTTTTGCTTGTACTTGTTTTATTTATTTGCATTACCAGGTTTGTTTTTACTCCTATATGTACATAACATAACTTACTTGCCTTTGTTTTTCTAACTCTAATTATTTTGTTTACTAAGATAAATTTTAACTTGCTTGATTTAATTTACAAGCTCTTGTATTTGATTTGTTACTTTTTCTTTTGTTTTTGTCTTTTGTTTTGTTTGTACTTATTTATGCATATGTTTATTATTTTTTTATTTGATTTTATTTTTATTTTACTTCTATTTTTAGTTTAAATATTTATCATGAATTTTACTTTAATAATTATTGTTTTATATTTTTCTATATACACATACATATATAGTATTTAAATTCAAATCAAATATATATATATATAAAATTTTAAATTTACTCATATATGCTCAAATACATATATATATATATATTCTCATATATATACATATATGCAAATTTTCAAATCAATTTGACTTAATATATTTTCTATTTGAATCGAGGAAACTCGCTTCCATTTATAATTAATTCTACAATCTTTTATTCAAAAATTCATTTAAATTATCAATTTAAATTTATAAAAATCCTGGGTCGTTACATATAAATTAAGAATTGTATAAAATACTAAAAATAATACTTAATCTGGAATGAGAAATTAGATTTCAATTCTGAATTTATTTTCATATAGAAAATTATTTTTTATGAAAGTTATTTCTTTGAGTTCAAGATATTTGATCCGAGACTCTAGGTTATAGAAATTATAGTGTATGGAATAAAATTCTGTAATAAGTGGTTGAATGGAGCTTCGTATTTTGCATGCTATTCTAGTAATGATGAATAGCTGAAGCATACCATATAGCACCTCTTAATAGATGCATCAAGTTACGAAAATTGTTTTCGTAAATATACCGAATATTATATACGAAATAATAACTGTTTTTAGTATTGACTAAAAATAAATATAGTTTTATCTTGATATGAATACTATGAATTCATTATAATATATATAATGATGGTATTTATAACAAAAATGATGCATTAGAAAATATATAAGTATCAGAAATTTTTACAATTATTTTTGGGATTATGGACTAAACCATAGTTTTGAAAATTAATTCAATAGTCATATGATTATGAATCATATGGTACCGATGAAGTTTATCTTAGAAGATTAAAGGCAAAGCACTTATTCGGTGGGAGCGACAAAAGAATTAATGAACCCTTCGGATTGATACATATTGATATATGCAATTCAAAGTTTAATGATACTAAAATGTATCCACCTACTACATTAAACTCACAAAATTTTCATTGAAATGAACATGTTTTTTACGCAAGTAGTGTGTAAATGATATATTCATTGAATATTAAAGGAAAGCAGAAAAACAAAACATGCAAACAAAATATATGTTCAATTTGATCGAAAGTTGAGTGTATTGAAAAGGGTTCCAAAAGTAACTAAACAAGAATATGATTCAATCTCAAAAGTCACCCTCTTCATGATAATAATGAGGTACCAATACACTTTTTTGGATAAAGAACAATCAATAACGAATGAAATTGGGTTAACTTCTTTATGTTAGATGTATAATTAAGAGTAAGTGCATGGACTAAAATTAATTTCATCCAATGCATAGTTTACGAGATCATAGAAGATAAAAGTTTACAGTAAGCCCACACATATCCTAGGTCAAAGAGTTAGCAAGTTGTGGAAGTTGAGAGGATGCATGTAAAATTTTCTCATGAAGGATCTTGAGTGGATTGCCCCGAAACCATTTGGGACATGCCATATTGATGGATAACCTTATGTTAATTAATGCTCTAATATTTTCAACATCTGAAATCAATTACAAATGCCAAAAAATACGATTGCAACTAATTTCTGATATTAAAAATAGTGGATCGTTTGTTTTACAATTAAACTATTCAATAGCTAAGAAAGGAAAAGGAAACCTCGCAATGGAATCAAAAATCAATATTAATGAACATTAACTTAATAATACAATTATTTTACAATATTATCACACTAGTTTACAATTCAATACATCAATTATCATTAACTAATAAATGACATAACCATGGTATAAAAGAATATATTAAATCAGCTATCCTGGTGTAGCCTAATAATACATATCCATTTCCTTTTCTGCTTCCACCTGCAACTTCACAATTACACACACACACACACACACACACACACACACACACATATATATATATATATAATAAAGAGGAAAAGGTATCAACTATGTTTGGATTGCACCTAACCATATACACTACGACCATAGGCTTGATCACTAATGCATAGGAGAAGATTGCCAACATACTGTTTTAGGGGATCGGGCCCATGTAGTTCTGTATCCTGCTCTTCTCCTACATCCAAATAGTCATTAGCACATAACAACCATATCATCCATGCAACCACTACAACCAATGCAAGTAGGAAACAATACTCCTACTAAACCGTTCCAATCAATCATCATATATTTTGGTTAGTAACCATGATAGTGCACTTAGCCATTAAACATTACAAACATTTGACAATACACAATGTCAACCCTAATCATCAAACAAGTTAATCACTGCATACATATACTCACGTATACTAATTATCAACTATAAGCAACACACCATCAACGCAAGTTTAAATCAATCAAATGTGTACTAAACCACTATATTTGCAATGAAAACACTGACACAATATAAGCAAAGTTAACTACAAACATGAAGTAATAATGAAAAATATCGCACTAAACATCATAATTATGACATTATTTTCTCTTAATTATAAAAATCATTTTATTGTTGTTTATTATAAATGCACCTTTTATTTATCTCAAAACAGATAAATATTCTTACAAAATGATAATATACTTCAAAATACTCTACTGTAATCCCATTAATTCAAATCCCTTAAAACATCATATTTCAAATCATAAATAGTAATTTACATCAAATTGCCTTTCAAACCAATAGTATTATCATTTTACATCAACATTATAATATATATATATATTAAATCTCTTTAATGTTCTCCTAAACCATTTCATTACTATTTATCTCACAAAACATTGTAATTTTCACAAAAACCATATTATTATTTAGGAAATCTCATTTCATTCAAATAATAATAGTGAACTTTGTAATTTTAGTTTAAAGTATATTTTCAGCTATTATTTATGAATTTCCTCGAGAATTCATAAATAATAGCCTTATTAAATTTCTTCCATTAATTCCATTTTAATTCATTAAACCATTCTTATTTACAAAGATCGTACAACAACTATAAATTACCTTATTTATCATCTAATTCTCCCCTTATTACATAGTTTCACCCATCTTATTTCAATTAATCGCATTCAATAATATAATAATCAACAAGGCACAACATACTCATACACTTACAGTACCCAAACAATTATCAATATAACACAACACATATCAATACTTATAATTTTTCATTGATGGATATGCATTTAATATTTTAAATTCAATCAAATAAATTAAAAAACCATATTGTCGCACCTTTTCAATAGTCCCCAAACTAAGAAAATGCCTTATTATTCGGAATTTCACCATGATCCAATGATAGAAGCTGTGCATGAATCGATGTTCGTATATAGAAGAATTCAAGTTATAAGAATTGGGGTATTTTGGTAAATTAGAAATTAAATTATTTAAATAACATCACCCCCTCCCTCTTGCCTGTACATGACCCAAACCCATCTCATGTTGCCTTCTACCCACGCTCGTTGCCACATAATGCACCATGCCGAGGATCAAATGACACCACAAGGAACTACGCCACCAGCCGAGCCAATTACAACCCCTACTGCCACCTCATAGCCGCCATTGCCACTTATGGCCGCTGCCACCTTCAATGATTATATCTATAGAAATATAACATTTCCAATGAGCTCTATTTACCGTCCTAGGCGGCCTAGTAACCTTCGATTGTCCTATAGACTCATATCCATATTGAATCGAAAACCCCAATTTTGATGGTTGAGAATAAATCATCAATTTATGGTCAACCAGATAGTCGGATGGAAAAATGGATCTCAAGTCCACCTTTGCCTCGTCGAGAGCTTCGATACCATATATAGTTTGATGGAGTTTGGACATTCTAGATTTCAATCACATTTTAATTAATTTTCTTATCACTATTAGCAAGAAATCACATTGATTTTGGAATCAGGGAAGGAAAATGAAAACAAAGGTGATATCTAGGGTTCCGTAACCTCACTTATATAGTTGTTAGGTGGGGTTATGGGTTATTTATCTGGTTTGACCTAAAATAACTATGTACACTATTTAAACACCACAACGCCTCTATTTCAAAAATCATAACACCAAATGCATCAAAACTATATATCAAAGTGATCATCTCAAAAAGACCTTTGCAACAACTATAAGTATGTCACGACCTGCTCTTCTCGACCCTCGAAAATCGATATAAATACGCTACTGTATAATATGTCGATAATCGAGTGCCGGGAAAAGAAAGATTGTAGAGGGAAAGAAAGAGATAGAAGAAAGAAGAAACTAAACATATAATAGAATCTAACAATCGCAGCGGAACAAAATATAATAGATAATAACAGATCTTTACACAAAAGAAACTATATCTGCTTTATACATTACATCATCAGAGTACAACACAATCAATAGCAAAACACTGGACAATTATATTAACTTGTCCACACAAACTGAATATGCAGCATATACAACACAACGGAATATACACCAAGTACGAGTGATATGTCTCGCCTCCAGCTCGTCTCCTGAGCTCCACAGCATCCTATCCTGTATTTATAATACTCGGTCTGACCCGAGCATTATAGTTAAATAACACCCGAGTCAATCTGGACTACCAGCGTGAGAAAATACACTCAATTTGATTATTAAAGTCCAAAAATCCTTTGAAAATCAAAAGCATCTCGTAAGACCATGCCACAAATAAACATGTCAGGTTTTTACCTTACGATAGCCAAAACATTTCTTATCAAAATCTTCTGATATTATAATAGTGTCTAAATACAAATACTTATTCAAATAGCCTAAATTGTTACATTTATTAAATTCCGGCAATACTAGGTTCTACAATCAAAACCGTAAATGGCACGTAGGGAGAATAGATTTCCAACTAATGACCAGGCACTGGGGTACCACCTCTCACAGTACCTGGTCAAGATCAGCGTACCGAGGATCAACCCTAAATCCCCTACAACACAAGACCGGGACTACCCCATACTAGATAATCCCGAGTAAGATCACCCCGCGGTTGGGATTAGCAACCACACCAAACAGCCGAAATAAAAAGGGACATCTAGACAGGGATGACCTTACCCTAATTGGGCACTGCCCACTTAGCCTTACTATATAACCCTCGATTTTCAGTCATTTCTGATTGATAAGGCTCGAGACTAAGAGATACCTTTTTAGAACACTTCACTTAGAATGCTCACCGTCCTCCTGACGATGCTCTGAAAGCATTCATCCATACAAGTCCATTCCGAGTTCGAACGGAACCGAAGGCACTACTCCTACTATATCCATTTTGGAATCACCCTCGGGATTAATAGCGATTAGTCCTTGCATTTCATTGCTCCATCTTCGACTCCAAGCTCTTGTCTTCTTTAGGAAAACGTACTTGTTGGATCGAAGTGGTTTTCGGATTACAAATCCGATCCCGGTCTCTTCGACACAACGTTTGCTATTTCCCGGTTAACTCAACCCCGGTTCTTTAGGAAATACACAAACGAAGATAAGATCGGAGTTCACCTCCTAACCTTTAGTGAACGAGCTTCCTTATAAACATCCTAAAAGAACGAATGAGATTATACCTACAGTATAGCACCTCGAACGGTAAGTGTACCATATAATTCTCATACCTCTTCTAGATATTTCCTAAGTTATATTTGGGTCCAGATTTGATAGTCGGTTATTTAACTATCAAATAACAAATAATCAACCAATTACTTTATTTCAACTGAAAACACCAAGTCTTTTAAAAAATTAGATTTTAATATAATTTAATCATCTTTAAAAATATTCTTAATTATTTAAAAATAAAACTACTTTAAATCACTTTTCTCAAAATAATAGTTATGAAATTCTTTAATAAATTTCCAAGGAAAATTTTAGCCACAAACTACTTTTAAAATAAAGTTTATATAAAGTATAAATATTAGAAAATTTCTTTTAAAAACATAATGCTAATTTAACCTTTAAAATAATTATTACTAAAATTAATTTGAATAGATTTACTTTAAAATTCTAAAACAATTAAAAATAATAAATTTCTCTAAAACATTATTTATTTATTTTTGAATTACCTAGAGAACCAAGCTTCGCTTGTAAACTCTAGGGAAGCATGTGCCTGCCAAACACATACTTCGGGTACTTGTTATAGGGTTGTCAGTTTCGGGGCTCGAACTCGTGACCTTCGATCACGCAGTCCGGACCATCAACCAACTGCGCATATACACAAAATTTAAAACAAAATTTAAAACTTAAGGCATATACACAAAAATTCCTTTGAAAATATACTTGGTTTTTCTAGAAAACACACTTCCATTTCAGAATAACCCATATAATCCTTTATAAATCCTTCTCGATTTATCTCAATCCAAATTTACGTCTCAATCCCGTAAATTTCTTTCAACGCCCTAAAAATAAACACCCATTTATTTTTAGACTCATTTCCCATCTCCTGGAAACCACTTTCAAAATATATACTTAAACTATTTAAAATAAGGCTATTCAAATTACTTAAATAAAAATAAAACTTAAGAAACTCTATAAGGGTTTCTAAGTAATTTAAACCAAAATTACTTTTTAAAATAAAGTTATTATATCAAATACTATGTTAACATTTACTTTTAAAAAAAACATAATACTAATTTACCTTTAAAATACTTAAATACCATAATTACACAATTAAATATTTACTTTTCACTTAAAAATAATTAAAAATAATGATTTTTCTAAAACATTCTAAAAACTCCTCTTTAAACTTCTAGTTTATACTTCGAAAGCTTTTCTTTGAAAACATACTTAGTTTTCCAGGAAAAATACACTTTCCATCTTTTAAAAATAATATCACTATTACTTTTAAAACAATTTGCACCCTCTTATAGAAATTCCCATCGGAAATTTATACTTTCAAATTAATCTACTGATAAATATCCCACTTCATTTATAAACCCAGTTTATAAATTTTCATTCCTCATTTCCTTTCCAATCACAGTTTCAAAAACACTTAACAAATTCCAAACCAATTTTCCGAATTTAATTCCCTTAAATTCATTACTTAAAATTCCTTTTCATTTCCCTTTTAATCCCAATTCATTTTATGTATTTTTTAAAATACCAGATTATACTTATCCAACCATAACAAAGCACAACAAAATTCCCAAACTAATCTATCATAGGATATCAATAAAATATATCACATATTATGAAGATAATTTCTATATTGTGAGGAACCCAGTTGGATCCCGCCGACCTGTTTCCCTGCATCCACGGATGTTAGCACAGAAATAAATATCGATCCAATCTGATAATAATTTTCACATTCAACCAATCAATCAATCATTTAAATATTAACTATTTAAATTAATGGAATCCAGATGTGAGTGAGATTAACTCACCTTGAACTCGACGAGCGTTTAAATTCTAAATTAAATCGAACCCGTTCGATTTAATCCAAAATTATCACTTGCTCCAAACGCCTTCGGATCTTCTGTAGCACATAGATCGCGTCGCTGCGATTCCGGCGCTTCCTGCTTCGTCGGAATCTGACAACGCATGCACAAGTTATGTTTTAATGAAGTTTGTATATATAATTGAAACAATAATCTTTTTTTATTTTCAATTTTACCAACCCTAGCAATCACAACCGTAGATCCAACCACGCAAATTATAATTGTCCCCCCTTTCTTCCCCATTCACATTCCACTTCAGGAAAATGAACCCAAAGCCGCCCTTGCGTCCTTAATTCCCACTCCTTGTCTGGTCAATTTGACATCGATCAGGGACCAAATCCTCGAAGTTCGTCACACCCCCACCCTATGGCCAGACAATCAATGCATTCGGTCATCCCAACGTCGCCCAAAATTCGATCGAAATAGCGATGAACGCAGCCTCCCTGCTCCCCCTATGCTACGCTACAACCCATCACCACCGTTCAAAATGTAGAGCTCGGAATGCTCCACAATCTTCATTTAGAAAGTTTTGTGAATTACTGCATGGATGAAGAGAAAATTGAGGGAGAAAAGGAAAGTGCTTCGGCCATTGATTTAGAAGTGCTGGCCGAGAAATCACTAGGGTTTTGCTGTAGAAACTCATTATATATATATGTATATGTATATGTATATATGTTTATTAATATTAATTTAATATTAACTCAAATTTTAATAAGCTTTCAAACGAACTCTAAATCACAAGTGCTGCCTGGCGTTTATAAGGTTTTACCCGCATTTCGAACACAATGGAACATGTTTCGGAAGCTAATTCAATCATATGTGGAAGATAGTTTTTTGAATCGATTTTAAATACTAAATTTTCAATTTTAATTCCAACGCATTACTAAACCGTACGGACAAACGGTAACCCCAAACGCTACGAAATTTGAAATCCGATAATAATACACTACTACGGATCCAATGGAATTAGTTTCGTCGAATTCCGAGAATGTGCCCCGGAAAGCTATTTTAACTCGTCGACTAATTCGAACGATTCTCAAAATCGTCGAAATCACTTAAAATTTCACTTTTAAAATTTCACTTTTAAAATTTTACTAACTTAATTATAAATCATATAGAATCTATAATCACATTAGAAATCATTCTAATTCATTTCAAATCAAAAACTGATTATTTGCATTATTATTATATATATTGATTTCCATTATTAAATTAATATAAAAATTCCAAATTTAACTTATCGACTTTTGATTCCATCCAAAAGTCCAATATTATAATTCAAATTCAACTAGACTTTAAATCAATTTAGAAATTGTTTCCATAACCATTTATTACCAGATTTACTAATTATCCCAATTTCGAATAATAATTAATATTATTCAAATTCAATTGAATTTCCATATTAGAAAATTTTGACTAATTTATTGATTTAACCAAAATTTTCTTATTTCAAATCAAATTATAATTCACATCCAACATTTAAAATGAATTAAATGTTCAAAATCTAACGACCAAAATTCCAGGTTGTTACATTCCTCCCCTCTTATAAAAATTTCGTCCTCGAAATTTGTTAAGGTAGGAGAATGCTTCCAAACTCATTTACTTACCCAAACTTATTTAGTTAAAAACTTACATTCACTTCACCAAAACTTTTAGCTCAATTCCAAAATCATTCGCTTTATTTTTAACTCAAAAGCTTTGTTTACAACATCATTTCAAAATGCAACTTTCTTGTTAACCCGAAATTTTCAAAACTTTCAAAAAAATTCTAACTCCCAAAAATTTTGAAATTTTTTGACAGCATCTTCTTTGTACGGAGAGCGTTTTACAATATCACAATTATAATAAATATATATACATCGACCCACACGGTCGGAAAATAAAATATTTCACAATATATTATCGTTTTCAAATTTCATTGCGTAGGCGTACCTCAGATTAGCGTTTTATAAGCGAGCGGCTAATTATTATGCATTTACACGCTCCAAACTCTATCTGATTGCCTTCCGTACCTATACTTACTCAAACAAGCACATCAGTTTCAACAATATGAAATTTTAACAACATTTCATTCATTTACTAGCTAAACACATCAACTACATAGCCCAAACAAACAAATTTCATAACACTACATGTTAACCATCTTTTATAAGCAATCACAAGGTTTCAACACTATTTTAATTTCCTTTATAAATCCATATCTCATTTTATTTCACTCGAAATGATTTACGGTCAAATTTTACTATACTCAATTTATATTTACCACACCCAATTCATATTTACTTCAATATGATTAACATGTGACTTACTTACATAAATTTACTTCTATTCAATTCCAAATTGATTCACAATCAATTTAATTTTCAATTTGATTCATTTGCATCTCTTTTATGATTCACTTTCATTTCTATGCAAACCCTCCTAATTAAATTCCAACCCATTCCAATTTATTCAAAACCAACTTTATTTATTTCTTTTAATTCATTTACTTTGTTTACGACAAACGACTAATTTTTATGCAAATTTGATGTTATTCAAGCAAATAACAATTACTTAAGTTTATAACTGATTTAAATTAATTCCAACTCAATCTTCATATTAATTTCATTATCCATACAGATTCATTCAAGACCATTTCATAAACTCGACAACAACCCTTTCACGATTTTCTTAAGTTATCACAATTCCATTGCATCTCCATTTTAATTTGATTTTCATCCAATCAAATTCCAATTCATTACAAATTCTAATTAAATTAGTTTACTTACTCAATCCATTTTAATTTTGTTATTCACCATCTCAATTCATTTTTGAATTTATTAATAACAAGACCATTCCAAATATTCTCTACCAGAACTGGGTTTTATTTTACTTTTCAAATTTTTAACAAGCTACCAAAATTTTATTCATCCCATTACCCTTTTTATTTAATTTAGCTTACGCTAAATTCATCTTCAAACGATTCTTTTGAATTTAGTTGAGTGAGAATTTTAATTCATTCAATATCATTCCAACTTAATTAAATTTCCTTTCATTTAATCCTTTACCAATTTAATTTAAGTTCAACTAAATTTTATTTAGCCAACTTAAATTCATACCATTTCCTTTACTAATTTAAATAAGAATTTAATCCCATTCAATATTATTTATAACACAACTGAATTTTGATTTCAACTCAATCCAAATTCAACTCAATTCCTTATAATTTAAGTTAAATCCAATTCGATCCAATTTATTTCTCCATTCAATTTAAATTTTTACTTTCTAATGTATAAGTTCAAATACTTATTTACTAACCTAAGTCCGTTCACCTTTTATATTTTACTTTGCCTTATCACTTTGCATTTCATTTAGGACTTAAATTTTGAATTTCCCATAAAATATCTACCATTTTATTTAGGTTTACAATTTCATTTCCTATCCATAAGTTCACCAACTTATTTATTTAAAATCTTGTATTGCTTATTTTTGTTCATTTACATCTTATAATCGCAATCCTTGATTATATATATAACACTTAATAGCTTAAGGATATAAATTTTCATTACACAATTATAACCCACAATTATATAATCATTTTACATTTCAACTTTATATCCAATCTAATTCAATTCCAATTTTATTTAACTTATCCTAAGTTAAATTCAAATATATTTTACTCACTTCCATTTACTCAAGTTAAATTTTAATTCCAGGATTAAAATTTTCGTTCTTTTCTTATTTATATCAACTTCACTTTATAAGTTCAATAGTTGATTTATCTTAGCTTTCTGAATTATTTAAATAGAATTTCCAGAATTCAATTGCCCGGTTTTTATTTCAAAACCATTTTGAAATCATAAATAATACATACCCACTCGGTATATCAAATAAAACTTCCAGATTTCCAAAACAACTTGTTTTTATCAAAACAAATTTCCCTTTTGAAATTTCTCAAACAACTTGTATACCCAACAAGTCCAAACAAATATCATAACCAATCTCCATGGTAGCAATCCATCACTTTAGAAACTCGAAAATGAATAATGATGATGGCCATAAATTATTTTCCAACGACTGAAGTGAATTCGGTGCTTCCTTACTTCCACAAATTCCTTTTCAAAATCAATTTCCATTCAAAAATATTTCCCAAAATAATACTCTTATTATTTCCTTCAAACATTTTGGAAAGCGTTTCTAACATTACCAAGATTTTAAATTTCCAAACTTTTTCTTTAAATTCATTTAAAACATTTTTCAAAATTTCCGGATTTAAATTCTTGTTTAAATCAAATTTTAGTTATTCTTCTTTTGTATAATTTATATTTATAGAATTTTATTTGGTTATAAACCATTTCAAATTTTAAATTCTTATTTGATTATATTATTAACACCTAAAAATCTAAATATATATAATAATTTCAGAAAATTATTTCTTTTATATCAAAAATATAATTCTGGGTAAAATTATTTCATTTACCCACTTTAAAAACAATACTCTGTCGGTTTATCTTGTTTACGAGTTTAGAAACCCCTATCGATACGGTTGTACTTCCCGTACCGACCAGAATTCATAAACACTCAACCGATAAGCCAACTCAGTATAAAACATTTTTTATATTCACTAACAAGTACGCTCTCATATCTATTATTACTCTCAAACTCATTCTAGAGTACTTTTGACTCTATTTCTAATGAGTAATTTCCCCACCAAAGCCTAGGTTATCGCTAACCTAAGCTCTGATACCACTTTCACGAGCTGCACTTCTCGACCCTCGAAAATCGATATAAATATGCTACTGTATAATATGTCGACAATCGAGTGTCGGGAAAAACAGATTGTAGAGGGAAAGAAAGAAGAAACTAAACAAATAACAGAATCTCACAATCACAGCGGAACAAAATATAATAAATAATAACAGATATTTACACAATAGAAACTATATCTGCTTTATACATTACATCATCATAGTACAACACAATCAATAGCAAAACATTGGACAATTATATTAACTTGTCCACACAAGCTGAATATGCAGCATATACAACACAGCGGAATATATACCAAGTACCAGTGATATGTCTCGCCTCCAGCTCGTCTCCTTAGCTCCACAATATCCTATCCTGTATTTATAATACTCGGTCTGACCCGAGCATTATAGTTAAATAACACCCGAGTCGGTCTGGAATACCAACGTGAGAAAATACACTCAAATTGATTATTAAAGTTCAAAAATCCTTTGAAAATCAAAATCATCTCGTAAGGCCACGCCACAAATAAACATGTCGGGTTTTTACCTTATGATAGCCAAAACATTTCTTATCAAAATCTTCTGATATTATAATAGTGTCTAAACACAAAAACTTATTCAAATAGCCGAAATTGTTACGTTTATTAAATTCCGGCAATACTAGGTTCTACAATCAAAACTGTAAATGGCATGTAGGGAGAGTGGATTTCCAACTAATGACTAGGCACTGGGGTACCACGTGTCACAGTACCTGGTCTAGATCAGCGTACCGAGGATCCACCCTGAATCTCCTGCAACATAAGACCGAGACTACCCCTTACTGGATAATCCCAATTAAGATCACACCATGGTTGGGACGAGGAACTGCACCACACAGCTGAAATAAAAAGGGACATCTAGACAGGGATGACCTTACCCTAATTGGGCGCTACCCACTTAGCCTTATTGCATAACCCCTGATTTACAGTCATTCCTAGTTGATGAGGCTCGAGGCTAAGCATTACCTTTTTAGAACACTTCACTTAGAATGCTCACCGTCCTCCTGACGATGTTTTGAAAGCATTCATCCATAAAAATCTATTCCGTGTTCGAACGGAATCGAAGGCACTACTCCTACTACATCCATTTTGGAATCACCCTCAGGATTAGTAGCGATTAGCCCTTGCACTTCACTGCTCCATCTTCGACTCCAAGCTCGTCTTCTTTACGAAAACGTACTTGTTGGATCGAAATGGTTTTCGAATTACAAATCCGATCCCGGTCTCTTCGAAACAACGTTTGCTATTTTTCGGCTAACTCAACCCCGGTTCTTTAGGAAATACACAGACGAAGATAAGATCGGAGTTCATCTCCTAACCGTTAGTGGACGGGTTTCCTTATAAACGTCCTAGAAGAGCGAACGAGATTATATGTACAGTATAGCACCTCGAACGGTAGCTGTACCATATAATTCTCATACCTCTTCTAGATATTTCCAAAGTTATATTTAGGTCCAGATTTGACAGTCGGTTATTTAACTATCAAATAACAAACAATCAACCAATTACTTTATTTCAACTGAAAAACCACCAAGTCTTTTAAAAAAATTAGATTTTTATATAATTTAATCATCATCAAAAATATTCTTAATTATTAAAAATAAAACTACTTCAAATCACTTTACTCAAAATAATAGTTATGAAATTCTTGAATAAATTTCCAAGTAAAATTTTAGCCACAAACTACTTTTAAAATAAAGTTTATATAAAGTATAAATATTAGAAAATTTCTTTTAAAAACATAATGCTAATTTAACCTTTAAAATAATTATTACTAAAATTAATTTGAATAGATTTACTTTAAAATTCTAAAATAATTAAAATTAATAGATTTCTCTAAAACATTCTCTTTAAAACAAAATTTAAAACTTAAGGCTTATACATAAAAATTCCTTTGAAAATATACTTGATTTTTCAAGAAAACACACTTCCATTTCAGAATAACCCATATAATCCTTTATAAATCCTGCTCGATTTATCTCAATCCAAATTTATGTCTCAATCCTGTAAATTTCTTTCAACACTTTAAAAATAAACACCCCTTTATTTTTAAACACATTTGCCATCTCCTGGAAATCACTTTCAAAATATATACTTAAACTATTTAAAATAAGGCTATTCAAATTACTTAAATAAAAATAAAACTTAAGAAACTCTATAAGGGTTTCAAAGTAATTTAAACCAAAATTACTTTTTAAAATAAAGTTATTATATCAAATATTATGTTAAAATTTCCTTTTTAAAAAAACATAATACTAATTTACCTTTAAAATACTTAAATACCATAAGTACACAATTAAATATTTACTTTTCACTTAAAAATAATTAAAAATAATGATTTTTCTAAAACATTCTAAAAACTCATTTTTAAACTTCTAGTTTATACTTCGATAGCTTTTCTTTGAAAACATACTTAGTTTTCCAGGAAAAATACACTTTCCATCTTTTAAAAATAATCTCTCTATTACTTTTAAAGCAATTTGCATCTTCTTATAGAAATTCTCACCGGAAATTTATACTTTCAAATTTATCCACTGATAAATATCCCACTTTATTTACAAACCCAGTTTATAAATTTTCATTCCTCATTTCCTTCTCAATCATAGTTTCAAAAACACTTAACAAATTCCAAACCAATTTTCCGAATTTAATTCCCTTAAATTCATTACTTAAAAATTCCTTTTCATTTCCCTTTTAATCCCAATTAATTTTATTTATATTTTAAAATACCAGATTATACTTATCCAACCATAGCACATCGCAATAAAATTCCCAAAAATTAATCTATCACAGGATATCAATAAAATATGTCACAGATTATGAAGATAATTTCTATATTGTGAGGAATCCAGTTGGATCCCTCCGACCGGTTTCCCTGCATCCACAGATGTTAGCACACAAATAAATATCTATCCAATCTGATAATAATTTTCACATTCAACCAATCAATCATTTAAATATTAAACTATTTAAATTAAATGGCATCCAGATGTGAGTGAGATTAACTCACCTTGAATTCGACGAGCGTTTAAATTCTAAATCAAATTGAACCCGATCGATTTAATCCAAAATTATTGCTTGCTCCAAACGCATCCGGATCTGCTGCAGCGCATAGATCGCATCGCTGCGATTCCGGCGCTTCCTGTTTCGTCGGAATCTGACAACGCATGCATAAGTTATGGTTTAATGAAGTTTGTATATATAATTGAAAACAATAATCTTTTTTTATTTTATAAACCCTAGCAATCACAGCCGTAGATCCAACCATGTGAATCAGAGCCGTCCCCCTTCTCTTCCCCATTCACGTTCCACTTCAGGAAAATGAACCCAAAGCCGATCCTACATCCTTAATTCCCACTCCTCTTCTGGTCAATTTCGCATCGATCACGGACCAAATCCTCGATGTTTGTCACACCCCCACCCTATGGCTAGAAAATCGATGCATTCGGTCATCCCAACGTCGTGCAAAATTCGATCGAAATGCAATGAACGCAGCCTCCCTGCCCCCACTACGCTACGCTACAACCCATCACCACCGTTCAAAATGTAGAGCTCGGAATGCTCCACAATCTTCGTTTAGAAAGTTTTGTGAATTACTGCATGGATGAAGAGAAAATTGAGGGAGAAAAGGAAAGTGCTTCGGCTATTAATTTAGAAGTGGCGGCCGAGAAATCACTAGGGTTTTGCTGTAGAAACTCATTATATATGTATATATAATTATATATCTATATATATATATATATGTATATATGTTTATTAATTTTAATTCAATATTAACTCAAAATTTAACAAGCTTTCAAACGAACTCCAAATCACACGTGCCGCCTGGTGTTTATAATGTTTTACCCTCATTCCGAACACAATGGAACATGTTTCGGAGGCTAATTCAATCATATGTTGAAGATAGCTTTAGGAATCGATTTTAAATATTAAATTTTCAATTTTAATTTCAACGCGTTTCTCACCCGTACAGGCAAACGGTAACTCCAAATGCTACGAAATTTGAAATCCGATAATAATACACTATTACGGATCCAATGGAACTAGTTTCATAGAATTCCAAGACTGTGCTCCGGAAGGTTATTTTAAGTCGTCGATTAATTGGAACGATTCTCAAAATCATCGAAATCACTTAAAATTTCACTTTTAAAATTTTACTAACATAATTATAAATCATATAGAATCTATAATCACATTAGAAATCATTCTAATTCATTTCGAATCAAAAACTGATTATTTGCATTATTATTATATATATTAATTTGCACTATTAAATTAATATAAAAATTCCAAATTTAACTTATCGACTTTTGATTCCATCCAAAAGTCCAATATTATAATTCAAATTCAACTAGACTTTAAATCAATTTAGAAATTGTTTCCATAACCATTTATTTCCAGATTTACTAATTATCCCAATTTCAAATAATAATTAATATTATTCAAATCCAATTGAATAGCCATTTTAGAAAATTTTGTCTAATTTTATTGATTTAACCAAAATTTTCTTATTTCAAATCAAATTATAATTCACATTCAACATTTAAAATGAATTAAATGTTCAAAATCTAACGACCAAAATTCCGAGTCATTACAAAATAGATACACAATTCATGTTTTTTTTAAATATTTTTAGTTAATTTTAAATTTTGCAACATTAAATTTTTGATTCATTGCATTCTTTCCCCGTTAAAAGAATTTTCCCTCACAATTTTTCATATACTAGGACTGTACAAAGTATGGGTTGGGTCAGGTTAGACTGTATACTTTGTCCAGCCCATATAGGTATGGGTAAAGGTAGTTCGATCGGTATCTGACCATATTCATGGTTGAATATGGGTTGGGTTGAAATATGGGCTGGGTCGGGTTTAATAGGATTGGGTTGGGTTACATGAATCTAATAATAAATTAGAATATAAAGAAAGAAATTAAAATAAAATATTTAAATATTCAGCTCAAATTGTCATATTTTAGCTAGCATAATGCATTGAATATAACAATTCACTATGGCATATATATTATTAAAATTTCATTATAAAACCAACCACATTAAATTAACTCACTACAAATTAGAGTAAGAGTTTCATTTCAAAATACATTAAAATGCACTTCAAAATCTCTTAGTCAATTCTATGTGTTTTAGACTGACATCGAATATGCTTTTTTGGTATATTTATTCTAGAATAAGTAAACTTTACTCTAGATTTTGACTGTTCTAATTTTACATGGGCTGATATTAAGTTAGTTTTTTATATAGGGTTGGGCTTAGTTAAAATAGGGTTGGGTGGAACAAAATATCACATCTGACCGCATATAGTATAGGCTACAAGTTGTAACCCATATCATATCCGAACTTGGATGGGTTGAGTTGGGTTTATGTGCATTGGGTTGGTAGATTGGGTTGGGTTGAGTATGTGCTGTGTGTACTCTTATCAAATATAGCCATTGACCAAATCAATAAAGTGTCATCATGGGTTTAATCACAAAATATAGGGAAGTATAATCATCTTTAATTATAGTACACGACATCCGCACAACACAATCAATCATGACACACAACAATTCGTCCATAATATTGAATTCAAAACACATACTATAGTAACAGCTATAATTCCTTGATCAAGCATCCAAAATAAAGTACATAAAACTAACACTATAACAATAAAGGGTGAAACGATCCCAACAATAGAAAAACTCCATACATAACTCACAACATGCATCTTAGCAATCCAAATGCAACTTCCCATAGCGGAAATACATAATAAAATTTAGGTTGGTCCAAACGTGCATGCTTAACAAGAATATACATAGATCGGTGATCAATGTAGCTCATTAAATTAAAGTTTATGCACACCCAAAATGATAATCATCACACCATCATCCAACAAATAAAACATATGTGCTAATCCCTATGTCGACCACCCTCCCACTGTATATGTATGTTTTCCAACTTGTTGATGAACTTCCTCACATTCTCATTCTTATAACAATTTGTGTAGCATCTTATAAAAACAGCTTCTAAATTAATATCTGTGCCCACTTATAACTACATCCTTAAATTAATGCTACACTTGCATCAATCCTCGATTTCTCAGTCCCTCACATACAGTCTGGAAATACAAACCATCAACTAAGGCAAACTAGACCACCATCAAAGTCTTATACTGAATGCTTCTCTCCACCAATAAGGCGAATTTGACCATCACCAAGTCTTCACAACATATTAGCCATTACCAAGGTCCCCACCTTTGCATGCATCATAACCAAAGTCTCACTTCACCATGATTCTAATTGAAGCCTCTCTCCACCACAATCACCATTAAAGTCTCACCTCACCATAATCATCTTTGAAGTCCCACTTCATTACGAATTTCTCAATGTCTTGAGTCACTGTGACCTTCTTAAGTGCATTCACCATAGTTCTTTACGAGGCCTCGCTTCACGATGATTACCACCAACATCCTACATTGCCATGACCTTCCCAAAGTTTCATATCACTGCGATCATTATTGAAACCCTCTTCACTATGACTTTCCCACAATCTCTGTCCACTAAACTTTCCTAAAGTTTGCTTCACAGTGACCTTCCCAAGGTCTTCATCTCTACGATTTTCCCAATTCTTGCTTCAATATGACCTTCCCAAGATCTTCATCTCTACGACTTTCCTAAAATCTTGCTTCATCGTAACCTTCCAAATGTCTTTTGGATAAATGATAAATCTTTCAATGACATCTTAAGCAAGCCCCGGACCATGTCCTAACTGCATTCAGTATTCATTCGTACACCTACCCTATAGGCATTGCCATCCTAGGGGAAGGCTTGATTATTTGATGGTCCATGGTACATAGGTGAGTGTTCTCACATAACCTTGCCTCATGAAACACACATCACATCCAGAGTTATAAATTATCCATTCAGCATCCAACTTGGTCAAAAATATCCAATGCCCTACCACATTGCTTCACCTTGTTAAACGTGCATCTTTGGACCACTCTAGTCCTATACATTCACCTCCCACTTGAAGTATATCAAACGCATTGTGTCTTCGATTCATCTAAGTTTAGAACACTTCACTTGGCTCTTAGGATTTCTGTGCACTTGATTCGAAGCAAATCACCATTTTCCCTATGCATGACCTGAAGTTAACAAGAGAAAATCTCATGTCATTGGTTTTCCAATGCACATTCCCCCAGAAAGTTAACATTGGTTAATTACCTCGTCATATGATTATTAATAATAACAAGCAATGTATCCTACCATATAATGGACACAATCATAACAAGGAAAACAACAAGCAAACAAGAATTAAGTGGATTGAAGCAAAATAAACAATCAGCAAAATATATGCAAGCAAAAGATTAACACTGAAATATGTAACATAACTAATGAACAACAATTATCAAATGAGTAAACCATAATAATATAGTACAAACAAAATAATTTAATTCAAACAATCATGCCATAGACAATAAAACAAACACAGTCCAAAGAAGTAGTCAAATTAATACAATTTAATGTCAACAAGCAATCGAACAACATAACCAATCGTAATGAACAAGTACTACTAAAGTAAAAAAATATCTTAACCCCATACACCAAAATGGGTAGTCGCAATCTTGTATCCGTACTCTATCTCCGGAAAGGAATAAGTTGACATTCCTACAACACAATAGGGTAAGCCACACAAAATAGGAAATAATTTTTACGTCATCATAATGGGTTTTTGACGAACTTAAAAATCACATCATCTGTCATCCCACATCACATGCCACCCAGTCTTGTTTTATAATCTTCAAATAGAATTTTTCAAATAAAATATACCTCAAAAAATTTATAAAATCTAAATATTTTACATTTTTTTCTTTTTAAAAGTTCACTTTTGAATCAAATTATTTCCATCCTTTTAAAATATTTTCCCAAATATTTAACAGTATTCTATAGTACATCTTATTTCCCGAAAGAAAATTATCTTCACAAATATTCTTAATAAAAACTCTCTTTTAAAAATTGGCCACTTCCTGAATCAAAGTCCTTAATTAAAATAAAAATGGTTCACTTTCAAACACTATTTATCAACATAAATATTCTTTATATGAAAATTCTTACAACTAAATTAAGCTTCTACAATTAAAAAACTTTTCAACTTCCAAGGATGTTCTTTCAAACAAAACAATTTTTCTCAAATAAAAATGTTTCTCTCACTCTTTACTCAAAAAGATATTTATCAAAACATTTCTAACCTCAACTGATTTCTCCATTAAAAAAATTTCTCAAAAGTTTTTACTAAAATAGCTTTATTCGCAAAGCATCTTCAAAACAAATTTTCATCAACTCAAATATTTATTTTCACCTTTTTAAAACTTTAGCAAATAAATTTAATCCAAAAACACATATTTTTACTTCTTAAATAAAATACCTTTTAAAATCCAAAATGTATATTTTTAATATAACCGTTCAAGTCGAAACTCCAAGAAAATAGGTCCACTTTCTAAGGTTATGTCCTAATATCACATGTGCGTCACTTGGGTTAAAATCAACACTTAGCTCTTCCTATAAGTGCTCATCCTGCCCCAGTCCAAAAATATTTATTTTCCCACTCAAAAGTCACTATAAAAAACCAACATCTTATGACGAGGTAATGGGGGTTATGCCAGAATCCATACACGCAAAACGTACAACCATAAATAAAAATGCTCTCATTCTACATTTTTGCCCAAACCAAAGATATAAATTGACCAACCCAAAATGGTTATGCCTACCTAAGGCTCATGGAACTACTAAACCTAAGCTTTGATACCAAGTTTAATGCCGTACTAATTTCAAAAACCGAAATAAATTGCAAACGCCAGAAAATATGATTGCAACCAATTTATGATATTAAAACAATGGATCATTTATTTTATAATTTAATTTTTCAATAACTAAGAAAGGAAAAGAAAACTCACAATGGAATCAAAATCCATATAAATTAAAATTAACTAAATAAAACAATTATATTACAACATTATCACATCAATTTATGTTTCATTACATCAATTATCATTAACTCATAAATGATATAACCATAGTATAAAACAATATACCAAATCAGCTTTCCTCGGTATAACCTAACAATACACACTTCCATTTCCTCTTCTGCTACTATCTGCAACTTCATAACTGCTTATATATATATATATATATATATAATTAAGGGGAAAAATATATCAACTATGTTTGGACTATGCCTAACCCTATACACTACGGCCATAGGCTCAATATTGCATAGAAAACGACTGCCTATGTACACCTTTTGAGGGATCAAGCCAATGTGGTTCTGTTTCCTGCTCTTTTCCTGCATTCAAATAGTTGTTAGCACATAACAACCAAAGCATCCATGCAACCACTACAACCAATACAACTAATGCAAGCAGGAAACACTAATCCTACTAAACCATTCCAATCATTCATCATAAATATGATATAACAACAATAATAGCGCACATAGCCATTAAACATTACAAACAATTGGCAACACATAGTGTCAACCCTAATCATCAAATAAACTAACCATAACATATATAAACTCGCATGTACTAATCTCAACTATTGTAACATATCATCACTGCAAATATATATCAATCAAATGTGTACTAAATCACTATATCACTAACACAATAAGACCACAATTAACTAAATATACACATAGTAATAATGACAAAATATCACACACATATCCAAATGCAATTACATCATCATAAAACAACATATTTATGACCATTATTTTGTCTCAAGTATTAAAATCATTTTATTGTTGTTTATTATGAAAGCACCTTTTATTTATCTCAAAACAATAATAATTCTTCCAAAATAATAATGTAGTTCAAAATACATTATTGTAGTAGCATTACTCCAAACCTTTTAAATCATTGTATTTCAAATTAAAAATAGTAATTTACATCAGATTACCTTTCAAACTAATAGTATTATCATTTTACTTCAAAATTAAAATATACATATTAAATCTCTTTAATATTCTCCAAAACAAATTCATTACTATTTATTTCTAAATAATGTAAATTTCATAAAAACCATATTATTTATGAAATCTCGTTTTATTTAAATAATAATAATAAAATTTCCAATTTTAGTTTAAAATATACTTTCCGTTATTTTTATGAATTCCTCAGAAAATTCATAAATAATAACCTTTCTAAATTTCTTCCATTAATTTCATTTTAATTCACTAGATCACTATTATTTACAAACATCATACAAAAACTGTAAATAACCTACAACAAATATCAATAATTATAATTTTTCATCGATGGATATGCATTAATATTCTAAAATTCAATTAATTATATAAATAAATCTTACCAACATACTTTTTCCCATTTTCACCAAACTAAGCAAGCCCCATGCCATATCATCCATGATTTCCCTATGAATACAATGGAAGAAACCGCTCGTGAATCAAAGTTCGTATGTTGAAGATATTCAAGTTATAAAACGAGGGGTATTTTGGTAAATTAGAAATTGAATTAATTAAACAATATCAACTCCTACCTTTTGCCTGTACAGGCACCCAAACCCATCTCACCTTTCCTTCTAACACTGCTCACAGCCACACCATGCACCATGCCGAGTATCAGACGCCACACCAAAAACTTCGCCGCCAACTGAGCCGACTACAACCCCTGTGGCCACCCCTAGCTATCACAGCCACTAGCGCCGCATGTGGCCGCCGCTAACTTTATTGCTCAGATCCAATGAAATATAACATTTCTAACACATTCAACCGTACCAATGAGCTCTACTCACATTCCTCTAAAGCCAAGTAAACTCCAATCGTCTTATAGACTCAGATCCAATATTGGATCGATAACCCTAATTTCGACGATCGAGAATAAATCATTAATTTCTGGTCAACTAAAATATTGGATGAAACAAAAATTCATATGCCCTTTTGCCTCATTAAGAGCTTTGAATCCATATATAATTTGACAAAGTTATGATAATTTGGATTTTAATTATTTTTTAATTAATTTTCTAATCACCATTACAGAGAAATTAAGTTGATTTTGAGATTAGGGAAGAAAACCGAAGATAAATGCGATGGTTAAGGTTCTATAGGCTCACTTATATTGTCGTCAGGATGGGTTATGGGTTGTTTATCCGATTTGGCTCAAAAAAGCTATGTGCACTATTTAAACACTACAACGCCTCTACTTCACAAATCGTAGATAAAGATGCATAAAAACTATATAATTAGTCATCCCTAAAAGCTCTTCGCAATGAATATAAACATGATACCCAATTCACCATTGTATTAAAAATTCACTTTTAATTAATTTAATATTTTGCAGTGTCAAATTTGATGTGACGACCGCCCTACACCCAATATACATGTATAATGCATTATATTGGTGCTCGATCGATGCAGGGTGACCATTAATGGTTGTAAATAAGCAACACAGAACCCATCATATATCTCACAGCACATCAAATAAAATATAATAGTAAACATATCAGATACAAAACATGTATGACAGTAAATAATCAAATGAATCACGACATTAGAGTATACAGATCTATACAGTGAGCAACATAAGTAATAGAGTTCAACATTAAATAATAACTCATAAACTATCTCTAAACAGTAAGGCACTAGCAAACACCATAGTGCTATGTAGTGGAAAAGCGAATGAGTATATATTATAATATGCAAGAATAGCCTCCTCCTTGCTATCTATCTAGCTCCACGTGCACACCAAACCCGATATCGTTATTCTACTCATTTAAGAGTACCTAGAGTGATAGGAAGCAAAGCATAAAACTCTAGGTTAGATAATAGTTTGGTGTGAGCTATAGAAATCTCAAATGCTGTAAAGGCAATAACTAGGACAACTGGCATGGAAAATCATACCTGACATGTCCCCGCTTCCAAAGAGTTAACGCATATAAAGGTATACGCTACTCTATGATAGTTATCATGGGTGTACTGTGTATCAAGGTAGTAAGGGTGTTTAGACATTGACATTGGTAATATCTACATCATGTGACATCCCAAAGATAATGGAACAATTAAGCAAACATAGCATCCATCATCCATTCTCACATTCACTTACTTAGTGCGTTGGATAAACGATACTGGTATGACCACCTCCGTAGAGCCAAGGACAACTCAACGTCCCAGTTTCTCGGTACTCAAATCCATGCCACTCAAAAGGATATGAACTAAACTACGCACCCCGTAGTAGCTCAGGGTACTCAGATCGAAACATTATGTGATCTGAGGCACACCCTGATGCCCAAGCGAGCATCCTTACATACCCCTGCTTTACGAGTACACTTGAAACCTATGAATATCAATGATACCTTTGCACACATCATCCATAGCAGAGCTTATCCCGAAAATGTCCTTTCAACTCCCATCTAAAGTCATCACAGTTAAGAACTACTATAGATAACCATCATAAGTCATAGAGTGTAACGACCCTAATTCTGATAAAAATGATTTAGGACATTTAATTAGTTAGATTAAATGAAATAATGTAAATGGTTAGGGGATAGAGATTTGTGTAATAAGAAGGTAGATGTGCCTTGTTAACCAATGAACTAAATAAAATTAAAATGAAATAGTAAGGGAAATTAGTTAAGGGCAATATAGGAATAAGTCATATTCTTATACCCTAAACCCTCATGCACCTTCATTTTACACGTTCATAAACAAAACTAAACAAAGAAGAGGCTGGCCACCATTAAGAGATAGCAAGAGGAAGATAAGCAAGAATCTAAAGAAGAAAGCTTAATCAATTCATTCAAGAAGCAAATCTCAACTCCTTAACAAACAAGCTAAAGGTGAATAATAGGTTACATCTCATATTTTCTTATTTCGATTTTAGTTGAGATATGAAATTATTTTGCAAGTGAATCACCATGTTTTGATTATTAAAATGGATATAAGCTTGTTGATGATTTATGCTATTTCATATAGATTTCATGATAAGGTTTAACTTGAAGAACCAATTAAATGACATCCAAATGCCTTGCTATTTTGATATAAGGTCAGAAATAATATTTTGGAGATGGGTTTCAAGTTTCATAATTTCCTAAATTAATGTAGATTTATTATGAATTTTCGAGTGAGGAAAATCGTTAATTGCGTTTAAAATTAATTACGACTATTATATGTTAGCTTTGGATCAGAAATTTATATATGTTAAAAAACATATTAAAAGTGGTTTGTGAGAATTTTTGTAGAATTTTCCTAAATGTTTCAATAAGTATGTAAAATTATTTAAGGTATGAGACTTAAATGTTTTATATGTTTATAAAAGGAGAAGGGGCAATTTATAAATGTTTTAAATTATTAATCTCTGAAATTCAGCAACACCTTTAGAAAAGATTTTTGGAAAAAGAAATATGCAACCAATTATATGATTACAAATAAGCAAGTTAGTTAGAAAGATATTACTTTAAAAGGAAAGAAAACAGTTTTTGTCAAGTTTTTCTGTTTCGCCTTTTTCGACAGCACCTTTCGACTTCATACTTCCGCCTCTAACCAGTTCAAAACCAATACACATGGTATCAAAGACCTGGTACATAGTGGATTGGAGAAAGGCGAAAGGTACAGAGTCGAAACAGGGCTTTCATAGGGGTCAAGACCTTGTTTTGCTTTCAAAAAGAATGCTTTCGAATGAGATAGCTTTCGACTTGGTCAATTATTTAAAAGACGGGTTTCGAAAGAGGTCGCTGCCTTGGCTCTAAATAGAAGCTTTTGAAGGGGTCCAATCCCTAGCTGTCGCCTTCAACCTTTCGAAGCAATGCCTTCAAAAGGGTGCTTTCGCTTTAAACCCTATGTCGCTTCTCCAACGCTTTCAAAGGGATAGGTTTCGACACCATCCACTTCTTTACTTAAGAAATTGCTTTCGAAGGAGTTGCTTTTGACTAAGTTCTTTTAAGACCCTTTTGATATTTTGAAAGTTAAAACTAAAGGTTTCAAAAGGAATGGTTTTAAATGATTTTGAAAGGTTATTCCACATGTTTTTAATTGAACCCAATGCTTTCGAAAGGTTTGATTTATGTAAAGGACTTAATGCTTTTGGAAGGTATATGATAAAGGTTTCGAATGGGTGGTTTCCCAATGTTTTTGAACGATTTACCTTAATGTTTAAATGGAAGGTTTCCAATGTTTTCGAAAGGAATGTTTAAAGTGTTTTGAAAAGAGGACGTCTAAGGTTTTATAAAGCTTTCGAAAGGATATTTTCAATGTTTTCGAAAGGTCTATTGTAAATGGTTTCGAAATGTATGTTTTGGCCTTTCGACCTAAAGTCATAAAGTAAAGTAGTTTACTTGTATCGAAAGGGGTACTTTCAATAGTTTCAAAAGAGGTTCTTTCAAAGATTTCGGAAGAGAGTGTTTAAAGGTTTAAACAAAGGTTTTGAATGTTTTCATCAACATTGTTTTGTGTAAAGTATATATAACATCAAAGTGATTTAAAGTAAAGCTTACCGTATATTTTCTTTTCTTAAGTATGATTTAAAGAGTCAAATCAATTTGAAAGAAATGTTTTCAAGAAAAATTTGATGGGGTAATTGACCCTAAGTAAATGACTCAGATATTAGGATACTAGATAGGATTGGTATGGCGTCGTGCCCTATACTTTAGCTAGTAGCCTCTAGCTAATATAAGTCCAAAATTCTAGTGTGTAAGGTTTTGTCACAAGTAAGACCAAAATGATGTTACACATAGAAAGGAATATACAGGGTAAGGATAGGTTATTGGTGAGCTCGCAAAACCATTAGGATCAGTTGACCCTGGGAGAAGTAAGTTAGGAACAGATTGTCCAGAAGAGTATCTAACGGAACTTAGATTATTTTTTTATTTTGTCTGGTAGGCCCGAGCCAGCCAAAGGTTAGTAGTTAGCCAAACAAAACTATAGTGTTCGGATAGATAGTCCATTGATTATCTGATTCATATACAAACATGATATTTTTATTAATGCTTTAACCAGTTCGGTTGCAGGATTTTGATTTGCAAAAGATATCTTTTAAAAATGGATATTAGTGAGGGGAAACCCGTTCCTCTAAGTGGCGTGGTCTCACTTAATATCAGTAAACCAAGATGTATAGTATTATTCACACCAGGCTTTATGTCTGACTCGGAGTTTATATTTTCCCTTTAAACTCTCGGGTGCTCAAAATATAATTTGTGTAGGTTGAGAGTTGAGGATTTACATATTTTAGTAGGTCGACGAATAAAGCTTTCGAAGACATGTAGGAGGCATAGATAGCTATTTAGGAGTTGTTATTTTTATGTCTATTTCCGTTATGATGTATTAAGACTTTTTTTTTCTATTTAGTACTCTGATCATCTAAGGGGGCATCTTCATATGTCACTCTTGGTGTATTTTGTAATAATTAAAGTTGATCAAAATCTGGGATATGTTTAGGGATTGTGTAATAGAATATGAAACATGTTTTGAAATGTAATCAGTAGTATGCTGTTTTTGGAATCTGTGAGTTTGTTTCATATTCATGTGCTTCTAATACTATGGATACCATTAACATTGCCGTATTTTATCATCGGAAGTTAATACTATAGATGACTGCAGCATCTGTAGAGCTTAACTTTGGGCCTCAAGATAGGGGATGTTACATAGACTATCATCGTACGTCCCCTAACCTGCCTCCAATAGTTCCCTCAATCCGACTCGTCGTCGCCTACTCTGCCACTCAAACTATAGCTATCCGTCGTCAAATGACCATAAATCGAGCATATGAACTCCAAACGATTTGAAACTCGGAGTGTAGCCTTATGGGCCTTCCTTGTCACCCTATATCGACCTTGTCTAGTTTCAAACAAAAACCATGGACATGTAATGATCCATGAAGACCGTACCATCCCCACCGATCCATGTCCACTGAATCATCGCTACCGATCCCATACTTGACACATAAGCTCCAGAACATCTCCTCATGCTCCCCTATGGATCGCGCCTGGATGGATCAATCCACATGGATCAATACCGATCCATGGGAATCGATACTACATTTTATATTTACAATCTAGCACGCTTCCCCATGCTTCCCAACTAGTTACAAGTCAAATGGGCTAACCCTCATGGATTGGTACCGATCTATGGGGTCGAACCTATGCGTAGCCAAATTTGTATGAACTTGGCTCCACTTGGTTCCTATGTTCTGATCCATACCAAAGCCACTCCACTGATCTCCGCCTTTGAATATCACTGATCCATCTCTTCCAACAACCACCAATCCCTCCAGAACCCAAGCATATGAAGTCTAAATGATATGAAACTTGGAACACAGCATCATGGGGCCTTCCTTTCCACCCTACCTCTATCGCACCTCCATTAGGTGAAATATCATGGATTGGTAATGATCCATGATGCAGAGCAGAACCCAAAATTTCCTAACAACTATATTCGTCATTCGATCGGCGTTTTTAACCACTCAAACATCAAACAATCATACATTCTTCATATATAAACAATAACAACAGCCAAACATCCAAATACGTTTTAAATGGATCTAAATCTACGGTAAAGGTTAGCGATCCATAAGAACATGGTTAAGGATCCATAAGAACACATTTTCTCAAACTAAATCCAAACCATCTAAAATTCATATTCATGGTCTAATATGGTCGAATAACATTTTTAATATTTCTAAATAATTTTTAAAACATCATTTAGGGTGTAAAATGACATAATTAGTAAGTGAGAGATCTAATTACTCACTCACCTTAGTCCAAAGCAAAACCCAAATCCCTAAATGAACAGTAGAAGGTACAAAATCCAAGGCTCCTCCAACAGAAAATCTCTAATCTCAAGTGCTAATCATGCTTACCTCCTTTTAATGATGTAATTTAGCTAATTAAAGTAGGTTTAAAAGTTGTTTTTTTGTCAATGGAGGTTAATGGAGTCTTTAACTATTTTTTCGAGTTGTTGAATGATGGGGATGAGGTCTCGTCAGCCTTCATTTACATCAAAACCAAATTGGGTCATGGACTTTGAAGCTAATGATACCCACTTAAGTTGTTCATAATTAAAGAAAACATAAAATAGCCATAACTCTCAAACAGTTAGTCCGTTTTCTTAATATGATCACTCTACGGAAAGGGAAACCATCATTCGGATCTTGTGGAAGTGGTTTTAGACCCTAGCTCGGCTCCTATCAAAATTATAGTCCATACAAGATTTGCAGGGTCATAATGGTTATATAAAATTTCGCCAAAAATAATGGATGTGGGAGATATCCCAAAGAATCATTTCCTAAAATATTCGAATCATACGACCTCATATGAAAATAATATAAATAATATACAATCATCAAATATATAGAAAATGGGTCGTTACATTCTCCCCTCTTTAGTAATTCTTGCCTCGAAATTCCATAATTAAGTCAATATGTTCATCCTCTATGCCTAACAATCATATACAAGCATAGGAAACCACATCACACATCAAACATGCATACATAGCAATAAAGGAAAAGAAAACATCTTAGCTTATCCTATCATGTACAATACTATGCCATGGTACATTTCATGATACCATAACTGAAAGTAAAAGCAATAAATAAGAAATCTCACTAAGTAAAGAGTTTTGGATATGCTATCCTCATGCTCCCCTTGCCCAAGTGCAGTCGTCTCCATTTTCACTCTAGTGAACCTTCATTTAATTCATTGTCTTGCTCCTAAATCGCTTCGTATCATGTTCAACAATACGAATAGGCCTACGAGGTCTTGAAACCTCTGGTTCAATCACGATATCATCTAGTTGATCCAGTGCGATAGTTACGCTTGAGTCATGCATAAATTTACACAAGTGAGAAACTTAGAAGACATCATGCACTCCCACCATTCTTTAAGGTAAGTCGTCCATATAAGAAAGGTTCCTAATCCTCTCTAATATTGGAAAAGGACCAACAAATCTCAATGCCAACTTCCCTCTACTAATGAACTGAATGGCATTCTTCAATGGAGAGATCTTGACAAATAACATGTCACCGACAAAGAAATCTAAATCTCGATGTCACTTATCAGCGTAGGTTTTCTATCCATTGGCATATTTTATTCATTGCCGAATGATCTCAATCATCTTCAATGTTTCTCTAATAATATCTAGCTCAAGTATCAGTTTGTCGCTTGATTCCCACCAACATGAAGGAGTGTTGCATTGTCGTCGATATAATGCCTTGAATGGTGCCGCACCGATGCTAGGCTGATAACTGTTGTTGTATGCAAATTCATCGAGGTGCAAATGATCATCCCACGAGCCTTTAAAGTCTAGTATGCAAGCACGCAATAGATACTCTCAGAAACGATTCACTCTTAGTTCGTCCGTTAGTTTGAGGTTGATAAGCCGTGTTGAGGTGCAGCTCTGTCCCTAACGCCTCCTGTAAACTCTTTCAAAACGCACCAGTGAATAACGGGTCTTGGTCACTCATAATGCTCTTCGGCACATGTGGAATCTTACTATCCATTTCATATATAGTTCAACCGGTTTAGTTACCAATCTACTTTACTTAGCGGTATAAGTCTGGCACTCTCGGTCAATCGATTGATAATGACCACGATGTCGTCATACGCTGCTCGGGTTCTGGATCGTCCATTCATGAAATCCATTGGTACTTATTCCCATCTCCACTCGGGAACTTATAGCAATTGCATTAGACCACTAAGCTTCTTCAGCTCTGCCTTAACTAACTGCTAGTTCATGTAATTTGAGATGAATGTCCCAACATCTTTCTTTATCCTTTCCAAGTAGTAGGTCTGCCTCATATCACGGTACATCTTATTACTGCCACGATGAATAGTCAATCTCAATTGATGGAACTCCCTGAGCACCTCATCCCTCAACCCATCGACATCGAGAATAAACAATCTCCCATCTTTACGAAGCTGACCATCTCGATCGAGTCTGTACTATCTCGTATCCTCAAACTCTACTTCAGCTTCAATCTTAGAAATGATCTTGGCTAATCTGGCATCATGCCTATGACTAATACCGATTTGATCAATGAGAGCAGGTCTAATAGTCAAGCTCGCCAACATCTTTGGCTCTACCTCGCATTTCGGCCATAAATCATAACCAGCAAAAAACTCTAACTGTGTCCACTCTATGAACATGGCTCCTAAGCTGACATGTCTCCTACTCAAGGCATCGACAACTACATTGCCTTTCCCAGGTGTATATGAAATATCAAAGTCATAGGAGGTCAGGAACTCTAACCATCACTATTGACAAAGGTTAAGATCTTTTTACGAAAAGAGATACTTCAATGATTTATGGTCGGTGAATAGCTTGAACCTCTCTCCTAAAAGATAGTACCTCCAAATCTTCAACTCAAATACAATCGCTGTTAACTCTAAATCATGGGTTGGGTATTTCTTCTCATGTGGCTTCAGCTGCCGACTAGCATATGTAACAACCTTGCCTTTTTCATAAATACCGTGCTAATTCCAATACCATAAGAATCGGGGTATACCGCCATCTCCTCATTCTCGCTCGGAGTAGTCAATACAGATGCACTCATCAACTTTTCCTTTAGACTCATAAATGTTTGCTCACATCTCGCATCCCAAGTAAAATTCTGATTCTTTTTCCCCAGTGCTGCTACGTTAGAGAAGTCCTAGATGAATCTTCTATAACATCCAACTTACACCAAGAAACTTATCACATCCATAGCGTTTTTGGTTCTAATCCAATCTTGAACTGCTGCAAATTTTGCAGGATCAACAGCAATGCCCTGCTCAGATACAATGTGACCTAAGAATCGCACTTCCCTCCTCTAGAAGTGACCGTTAGACAACTTCGCCTTCAGTTGTTATTCTCTCAACACCTCTCGCACGATTCTCAAATGTGTCTTATGTTCCTCCCCCATTCATGAATAAATAAGAATCATTAACGAACACGAGCACAAATTTTAGCTGATCCCTGAAGATACGGTTCATAAGATCAACAAAGTATGTCGGTGCATTGGTTAGCCTGAATGGCATAACCAACCACTCATAGTAACCAAACGGCGTACGAAACGCGATAATCAACACACTCTCCTTCATTATTCTTAGTTGGTGAAATCCCGTCGTGAGACCCAATTGAGAAAGTACTCTAGCAACATGAAGCTGATTGAAAAAGTCGTCAATACATGGGAGTGGATACTTGTTCTTCTTCGTCACTTTATTCAGCTCATGGTAATCAACACATAATCTAAGGGAGCCGTACAACTTCGTGGCATATACCACCGGCACCCCCACTCAGATATACTCTTGCGAATGAACCCCTTTCACAAAATGTCATTCATTTTCACCTCAAGCTCTCTCTGCTCCCTAGATGCCATCCTCCTCAATGGCATCCCTATCGGTCTGGCAACTTTAACTAAATTAATACTGAACTCGATCTCTCTATGTAACGAAATTTTTGTCACTTCCTCAAATATGTACGGATACTCCCTAGAAATCGGTACTGTCGATAACTCGTCGTTCAAGATATTGAGCGAATATAGAAAGCCGACCGTCGCCTCATCATCTGGTACAGAGCCTAACACTACCTTCCACCCGTTATCCATCCCCATCGTCACTAACAACCACTTGCAATCTAACATCACCCTGTTTATTGAAGCCAGTCCATCCCTATAATGATGCAAACCCAACGAAACCTAAAATAAAACAATCACAATCAAAAGAGCGCCCATAACTAAATAAGACCAAACCACAACAAACCATGCACAGGCTAGTGGAGCATCCAACAAGGTTCGTCACAATTAAAGGTCGATCAACTATTTTGGGTTCTAATACTAATCTATCTACTAAGTCACTGGATATGAAGGAATGTCAAGCCCGGTATCAAATAAAACTCATATAGGAACATCATAAATGGAAAACATACCTTGAATAATGATGCCTTTACCTTTCTCTTTCGTCGATGGAGCATTCGACAAAGTTAGAACAACATTGATAGCACATGCTTTCACCACCCGCTTCTACTTAGGAAACTTGGGACAGTCCTTCTGGATATGTCCAAGCTTATGGAAGTTATAATGTTTCTTCCACTCAGACTTGTAGTCTCTACTATAATGACTCTTCTCTCCATAATTTTAGCAAGTTGGTCTTGGGTTGACCTTCTTCTTTAGGCCAACTTTGTTCTGAGACTACTTCCTCTTTTTGTTTCCTTTCTTCTTTCTCGCCAGCTCTATTGATGCTTTGGCTCTTCTATAGGAATAATAGCTTTTGGTTCGGATACAGACTTTCATCCCTCAGGGCCTTCTCGACTATCATCTAAAAAGTCCCATTAATACGACCCATGAGTTATTCCCTCAATTAGTCGTCTAAGCCAATGCTAAACTTTTCATTCTTCTTTAACAGATGTCGATGAAGGACATCCGAAATTTTGACAAAGCATCGAACTTTGCAACATATTCGAAGACAGTCATATCCCCTTGCTTCAGATCCACGAATTTATGGAAGAAAATAGACTTCTGAGCCGCAGGAATAAATTTCTCCTCAAATATAGCTTTGCACTGGTCCCATATGAACTGATCCTCGAGAGTGGTAGCCCTAATTGCATTCCACAAGTTCATGGCTTACCCTTAATGTTGTCGGGAAACCAATCGTGTTTCCATACCATCATCTAGCTCTAAGTCATCGAAAATCCTTTAGCAGGTATCAACCAATCCTGCACTTCCATTGCTGACTTGGTTCCTTGGAATAGTTTGCCACCAAGACTAGCAAAGTCCTTGTTCAGCATTGCAAAATCGGATTTGGGCACGTGCACTGGAGCACTACCATTAGTAACGATTGGAGCGGCTATATGAGCATTTTGCAACATGTTCCTCATTATAGTATTGAACATAGTCTGTAAATTGGGATTAGTAGCTCCAGGGCTAGCACCTTCCTCGCCTACAGAGATGAAGTTACTAGGAGCGTTCCTTGTTTGGCGACTCATCGTTCAATCTGTAATAAGGACTATCGGCTCTCTATAAGGAATCCCACTTAAGTAGTACTCATGTGTGCAGTGCGATTTATATACTATATATACTACTATATAGTTTTGAAAACCAAAATATATAACAAGTACGGGCTCTCGTATATATACATACACTCTTTCAATCCAGTCTAAGATGAGAACTCCTACCCTATCTCTATTGGACCCCGATATCCCTAAGGTTAAACAATGCAACCTAAGCTCTAATACCAAATATGACGACCGCCCTACAATCAATATACTTATATAATGCGCTGTAGCAGTGCTCGGCTGATAGGGGCGATCATTAATGGTTGTAAAGTAAATAAGCAACACAGAACATGTTCTATTTCTTACAGTGCATCGAATAAAATATAATAGTAAACATCTTAGATATAAAACAGACGAGATAGTAAATAACTGAATGAATCACGGCATTAGAGTATATAGATCGATCCAGTAAGCAACTTAAGTAATAGATTTATAGATCAGATAATAATTCATAAACCATCTCTAAATAGTAAGGCACTAGCATGCTCTGTAGGGTTGTGCAGTGGAATAGCAAATGAGTACATATAATAATACAAGAGAATAGCCTCCTGCTCGCCACCTGTCCAGCTCCACGTGCTCACCAGACCTGATATCCTTAATTTACTCATTTAAGAGTACCTAGATTAATAGGAAGCAAAGCCTAAAACTCCAGATCGTAAAATATTCTGGTGTGGGAGGTAGAAATTTCAAATGCAATAAAGGCAATAAACTAAGACAAATGGTATAAAAAATCATATCTCACTTATCCCTGCATCCATAGAGTTAGCACACATAAAAGTATACGCTACTCTATGATAGTCACTAGGGGTGTACAGTGTATAAAGGTACTAAGGGTGTCTAGATATTGGCATCGGTAATATCTACGTCCTGTGATATTCTTAAGGTGATAAAACAATCAAACAACCATAGCATCCATTATCCATCCTCGCATTCACTCGCCTAGTGCATTGGATATATGATACTCGTATGGCCACTCCCGTAGAGCCAAGGACTACTCAACATTCTAGTTTCTCAGTACTCGAATCCATGCCAGTAAGAAGGCCAAGAACTAGACTAGACAACTCGTAGCAGCCCAGGGTACTTGGATCAAAACATCGTGTGATCCAAGGCACACCTCGTGGCCAAAGTGAGCATCCTCACAATGTCAACTCCAATCATCAAATAAGCTAATCACAACACATATATATTCATATATATTAATTATCAACTATAATTAACACACCACCAATGCAAGTATAAATCAATCAAATGTGTACTAAACCACTATATTAGCAACACAAACACTAACGCAATATAACCAAAATTAACTACAAACACGTGGTAATAATGAAAAAATATCGCATATGCATCCAAATACGATTTCATCATCATAAAACAGCATATTTATTGTTTATTATAAAGCACCTTTTATTTATCTCAAAGCAGATAATAATTCTTACAAAATGATAATATACTTCAAAATACTTTACTATAATCCCATATATTCAAATCCCCTAATACATCATATTTTAATAGTAATTTACATCAAATTGCCTTTCAAACCAATAGTATTATCATTTTATATAAAAATAAGAATATACATATTAAAACTCTTTAATGTTTTCTAAAACCAGTTCATTACTTTTTATCTCAAAACAGTGTAATTATCACAAAAATCATATTATTTGGGAAATCTTGATTTATTTAAATAATAGTAATGAACTTTGTAGGTTTATTTTAAAATATATTTTGGAAATTCATAAATAATAGCCTTATTAAATTTCTTTCATTAATTTCATTTTAATTCACTAAACCATTCTTATTTACAAACATCATACAAAAAATGTAAATAACCTTATTTATCATTAATTTGTCTAGTTCTACCCTTATTACACAGTTTCACCCATCTTATTTTGATTAATTGCATTCAATAATACAATAATCAATGAGGCACAACATATCCATACACTCACAGTACCCAAAGATTATCAATATACCACAACACATATCAATAATTATAATTTTTCATTGATGGATATGCATCTAATATTTTAAAATTAAATCAAATAAATAAATAAACCATACCGGCGTGCTTTTCCCAATAGTCTCCGAACTAAGCAAACTCGGTGCCTTATTGTTTGGAATTTCACTATGAATCCAACGGAAGAAACCATGCATAAATCGAAGTTCGTATATGGAAGGATTCAAGTTATAAGAAGTGGGGTATTTTGGTAAATCAGAAATTAAATTAATTAAATAACATCACCTCCTCCCACTTGACTGTACATGCACCCAAACCCATCTCACGTTGCCTTCCACCCCCGCTTGTCGCCATGCACCATGTCGAGGATTAGATGACACCACTAGGAACTGCACCACCAGCCGAGCCAACTACAACCACCGCTGCCACCTCCTAGCCATCATCACAGCTTATAGTCACCCCCACTTTTAATGCTCGTATCTGAAAAAATATAACATTTCTAGCATGAACCAGCCGTACCAATGAGCTTCATTCACCATCCTCTATAGCCTAGTAACCTTCGATCGTCCTATAGACTTAGATCCATCATTGAATCGAAAACCCTAATTTTAATGATCGAGAATAAATCATTAATTTTTGATCAACTGAAGCGTTGGATGGAAAAACGGATCTCAAATCCATCTTTGACTCATCGAGAGCTTCAAATCCATATATGTGTTAGGACATTTTAGATTTAATCACTTTTTAATTCATATGCTTATCACTATCAGCAAGTAATCGGGTTGATTTCGGGATTAGGGAAGAAAAATGAAGATAAAGGTAACGGCAAGGGTTCCATAACCTCACTTATATAGTAATTAGGAAGGGTTGTGGGTTATTTATCTGGTTTGACCTACAATAACTATGTATGCTATTTAAATACCATAATGCCTCTATTTCACAAATTGTAACTCCAAATGCATCAAAACTATATATCAAACTGATCATCTCAAAAGGACCTTTATAACAGCTATAAACATAACACACAATTCATGCTTTTTGAAAAAAATATTTTTAGTTAATTTATCATTTTGCAGCGTTAAATTTTTAGTTCATTGCATTCCACCTCCATTAAAAGAATTTTTCCCTCGTAGTTTCCCATATACTAGTACCATACTTTATGGGTTGGGTTGGGTTAGACCACATACTTCACCCAACCCATATAGGTATGGGAAAAGGTAGTTCAACCCGTATCTAACCCTATATAAAGTTGGATATGGATTGGGTTGAAACATGGATTGGGTTTAGTAGAGTTGGATTGGGTTACATGAATCTAATAAAAAATAATAAAATAAAGAAAAATATTAAAATATTCATCTCAAAGTATCAGATTTTAGCTAGCATAATTCATTAAATATAATTGATTCACAACGACATGTATTCTATTAGAATTTCATTATAAAACACACCACATGAAATTAATTAAATATAAATAAGACTAAGAGTTTCATTTCAAAATACATTAAAATGCTCTTCAAAATCTCTTAGTCAATCCTATGTGTTTCGAACTGACATCGAATATGGGTTTTTGGTATATTTATTCTACAATACATAAACTTTATTCTAGATTTCGATAGTTTTAGTTTTACATAGGCTAATATTAAATTAGTTTTTTATGTAGGTTTGGGCTGGGTTAAAATAGGGTTAGGTTGAACAAAATATCACAACTGCCCGTATATAATATATGTTACAAATTGTAACCCATATCTGATCCGAATTAGAATGGGTTGAGTTGGGTTTATGAGGGTTGGGTTGGATTGGTGGGTTGGGTTGGGCTGGGTATGGATTGTGTGTACCCTTACCAAATACAACCATCAATCAAATCAAAAAAGTCTCATCATGGGTTTAATCACAAAATATATGGAAGTATATTAATCATAATCAATCATCTTTAATAGTACATGACATCCGCACAACACAATCAATCATGACACACAACAATTAATCCATAATATTGAATTCAACACACATACTATAGTAACACAATAATTCCTCGATCATGCATCCAAAATATAGTACACAAAAATAACATTATACCACTAAAGGGTGAAACAATAGTAATAATAGAACAACTCCATATATAAGTCACATCATGCATATTTGCAATCCAAATGCAACTTCCCATAGCGGAAATACACAATAAAATTTAGGTTGGTCCAAACATGCATGCATAACAAAGATATACACAAATCGATGGTTAACGTAGCTCATTAAAGTAAAGGATGCGTACACCCAAAATGATGATCATCACACCATCATCCAACAAATAACACATGTGTGCTAATCCCTATGATGACTACCCTTCCACTGTATATGTATATTTTCCAATCTATCGATGAACTTCCTCACAGTCCCATCCTTATAACAATCTATGTACCATATTATACAAACAACTTCCAAATTAATATATATGCCCACTTATGACTACATCCTTAAAATATAAACCATCAAATAAGGCACACTTGACCACCATCAAAGTCTTATACTAAATGATTCTCTCCACCAATAAGACGAATTAGACATCACCAAGTCTTCACAACATATTACCCGTTACGAAGTTCCCACCTTTCCATGCATCATCACCGGAGTATCACTTCACTATGATTCTAAATGAAGCCTCCCCCACCATAATCACAACTAAAGTCTCACCCCACCATAATCATCTCTGAAGTCTCACTTCATTATGAGTTTCTCAAAGTCTTGAGTCACTGTGACCTTCTCAAGGTCATGCATTCACCACACTTCTCTTTGAGGCCCCGCTTCATGATGACTACCACCAACATCCTATATTGTCGTGACCTTCCCAAAGTCTCATATCACTACGATCATTATGGACTTTCCTGAAGTTTTTTGCCATTACAACTTTCCTAAAGTCTTGCTTCAACATGACCTTCCCATGGTCTTCATCTCTGCGACTTTCCTAAAATCTTGTTTTATCATAACCTTCCCAAGGTCTTTTGGACAAATGATAACTCTTTCAATGGCATCCTAGGTAATCCGCATACCAAGTCTGAATTGCATTCAGTGTTCATTCGAATACCTACCTTATAGGTATTACCCTTCTAGGGGCAGGCCAGACTATACCATGGTCCATGATACATAGGTGAGTGTCATCACATAACCTTGCCCTACGAAATACACATCACATCTAGAGTTATAAATGATCCATTCAGCACCCAATTCAATGCAAAATATCTCAGGCCCTGCCACATCGCTTCACCTTGTCGAATGTGCATCTTTGGACAACTCTAGCCCTATACATTCACTCTCACTAGAAGTAATCGATCAAACACCTTGTGTCTTTGATTCGTCAAAGTTTAGAACACTTCACTTGGCTCTTAGGATTTCCATGCACTTGATCCGAAGTAAATCACCATTTTCCAAATGCATGAATTGAAGTTAACTAGAGAAAATCTCATGTCACTGGTTTTTCCAATGCACATTTCCCTGAAAAGTTAACATTGGGTAATTAACTCATCATAAGATTATTAATACTAGCAAGCAATGTATCCTACCACATAATGTACACAATCATAACAAGAAAACAAAAAGCACCAACAACTAAGTGGATTGAAGCAAAACAAACAATCAAAAAATATATTATGCAAGCGAAAGAATTAACAGTGAAATAAATAACATAACTAATGAACAACAATATCAAACAAGTAAACAATAATAATACAACATAAATGGAATAATTTAATTCAAACAATCATACCATAGATCATAAAACAAACACAGTCTAAGGAAATAGTCAAATTAGTACAATTAATGTCAACAAGCAAGAGAACAACATAACCAACCTTAATGAACAAGTACTAATAAAGTAAAAATATCTCAAAAATAGGAATGTGATTTTTAGGTCATCATAATGTGTTTTTGACAAACTTAAAATTCGTATCATCTGTCATCCCATGTCCTATGCCAACCATTCTAGTTAAATCTTCAAATAGACAAATAGAGTTCTCCAAATAAAATACACTTCCCAAATTCTGTTCAGACTAAATATTTTACATTTTTTCCTTTTCAAAAGTTCACTTTTGAATCAAATTTTTTCCATCCTTTTAAAATATTTAACAATATTTTATAGTACATCTTATTTCCTAAATGAAAAAAATCTTCATACATATTCTCAATAAAAAAATTCTCTTTTAAAAATTGCGCACTTCCCCAATCAAAATCTTCTATTAGAAAAAATGGTTCCCTTTCAAACACTATTTATCAACATAAATATTCTTCACATGAAAATTCTTACAACTTAATTTAGCTTCTACAGTAAAAAAACCTTTTCAACTTTCAAGGTTGTTCTTTTAAACAAAACATTTTTTTCAAATTAAAATGTTTCTCCCACTCTTTACCCAAAAAGATATTACTCAAAACATTTCTAACAAAAATACTTTCAACTTATTTCTCCATTAAAATAATTTCCCAAAAGTTTTTACTAAAATATATTTTTTCGCAAAACATCCTCAAAAAAAATTTCATCAACTCAAATATTTATTTTAACCTTTTTTAAAATTCAGTAAATCACTTTAAGTCCAAAACAAATACCTTTCAAAATCCAAAATGTTTATTTTTAATATAACCTTTCAAGTTAAAATTCCATTAAAATAGGTCCACTTTTTAAGGTTAATACCTAATATCACATGTGTGTCACTTGGGTTAAAATGAGTACTTAGCCCTTCCTATAAGTGCTCATCCTACCCCACTCCAACAATATTAATTTCCCATCTCGAAAGTCACTATGAATAATCAACATCTTAGGATGAGTAAATGGTGGTTATGCCCACAATCCATACATAAAAAACATACAACCATAAATAAATACGCTCTCATTCTACATTTTTGGCCTAATCAAAGATATAAACTAACCCAAAATGTTTATGCCTACCCATGGCTCACGGAACCACTAAACCTATGCTCTGATACCAAGTATAATGCCTCATTAATTTCAACATCTGTAATAAATTATAAACGTCAGAAAATATGATTGCAAAAAAACAGTGGATCGTTTATTTTATAATTTAGTTTTTCAATACTAAGAAAGGAAAAGGAAACCTCATAACGGAATCAAAAATCCATATAAATAAACATTAACTCAATAACACAATTATATTACGACATTAACACATCAATTTAAATTTCAATATATCAATTATCATTTACTCATAAATGATATAACCATGGTATAAAAGAATATACCAAATCAGTTTCCTCGGTATAGCCTAACAAAACACACTTTCGTTTCCTCTTATACTCCTACCTGCAACTTCATAACTGTATAGATATATATAAAAAGAAGGTAAAACGATATCAACTATGTTTGGACTGCACCTAACCCTATACACTATGGCTATAGGGTCGATCATTATTGCATAGGAAAAGCTGCCTATGTACCCCCGTTGAGGGATCAAACCCATGTGGTTCTGTTTCCTGCTCTTTAACTGCATTCAGATTGTCGTTAGCACATAACAAGTAAAGCATCCATGCAAAAATAGCAACCAATACAACTAACGCAAGCAGGAAACACTACTCCTACTAAACCATTCCAATCAATCATCATGAATATGAGGTAACAACAATAATAGCGCACTTAGCCATAAAACATTACAAATAATTAACAACACAAAATGTCGACCCCAATCATCAAATAAAATAAGCATAACATATATATACTCACATATACTAATCATCAACTATTGTAACACGTCATCAATGCAAGTATAATTAATCAAATATGTACTGAATCACTATATTACTAACACAAATACCAACACAATAAGATCATAGTTAATTACATACACATAGTAATAATGATAAAGTATCGCATACACATCCAAATGAAATTACATGATCATAAAATAACATATTTACGACCATCATTTTTTCTTAAGTATTAAAATCATTTTATTATTGATTATTCTGAAAGCACTTTTATTTATCTCAAAACAATAATAATTCTTCCAAAATATTAATATAGTTCAAAATACTTTACAATAGTACCAATACTCCAAAGCTCTTAAAATATCGTATTTCAAATCCAGAATAGTAATTTACATCAAACTACCTTTCAAGCATATAGTATTATCATTTTACGTCAAAATTATAATATACATATTATATCTCTTTAATATTCTCAAAAATCTGTTTATTACTATTTATCTCAAAATAATGTAAATTTCACAAAAACCGTATTATTATTTATGAAATCTCATTTTATTTAAATAATAATAATAAACTTTCCAATTTTAGTTTAAAATATACTTTTCCTTATTATTTACGAATTCCTTAGAAATTCATAAATAATAACCTTACTAAATTTTTTCCACTAATTTCATTTTAATTCACTAAATTAATCTTATTTACAAACATCATACAAAAACTATAAATAACCTTATTTATCATTTATTTGTCTAATTCTCCCCTAATTACACAATTTCACCCATCTTATTTCAATTATTTACATTCAATAATACTATAATCAACAATAAACTATCAATAAGGCATGACATATCCAAATATTCACAGTACCAAAACAATTATCAATATACCACAACAAATATCAATAATTATAATTTTTCATCGATGGATATGCATTTAATATTTTAAAATTCAATTAATTAAATAAATAAATCATACCAATGCGCTTTTTGGAATTGTCTTCAAACTAAGCAAACTTTATGCCATATCATCCATAATTTCACCTTGAATCCAATGGAAGTAACCGCTTATGAATTGGAGTTCGTATGTTGAAGATATTCAAGTTATAATACGAGGGGTATATTGATAAATTAGAAATGGAATTAATTAAACCTCCTCCCTCTTGCTTGTACATGAACCCAAAACCATCTTATTTTCCTTCTAACACCGCTCACTGCCACACCATGCACTACGCCAAGGATCAGACGCCAGACCAGGAACTCCGCCACCATCCAAGCCGACTACAACCCCCACAGCCACCCCTAGCGGTCATAGCCACTATCGCCACCTATGGTCACCATGATCTTCAATGCTCAGATCCGATGGAATATAACATTTTTACAATGATCCAACTATACCAGTGAGCTCTACACATGTTCCTCTATAGCCCAGTAACCTCTGATCGTCTTATAAACTCTGATCAATTGTTGAATCAATAGCCCTAATTTCAACGATCGAGAATAAATCATCAATTTCTAGTCAACCAAAGCGTCGGATGGAAAAACAAATTTCACACATCTATTTATCTCGTCGGGAGCTTTGAAGCCATATATAATTCGACAGGGTTAGGAAATTTTGGATTTTAATTACTTTTAATTAATTTTCTAATCACCATTACATAGCGTTTAAGTTGATTTTGAGATTAGGGACTGAAGATAAAGGTGATGGTTAAGATTCTTTTAGGCTCACTTATCTGTCGTTAGGCTAGGTAACGGGTTTATCTGATTTGGCTCAAAAAAGCTAAGTGCGCTATTTAAACACCATAATGCCTCTGTTTTGCAAATCTTAATTGTAGATGCATCAATGCTATATATGAAATTAATCATCTCGGAAAGCTCTTCGTAATGATTATAAACACAATACCCAAATCACCATTGTATTAAAAAATCACTTTTAATTAATTTAATATTTTGCAGTGTCGAATTTGCACTAACGACCGCCATACACCCAATATACTTGTATAACGAGCTGTATCCATGCTTGGCCGATGTGGGTGATCATCAATGGTTGTAATAAGCAACACAGAACATGTCGTATATCTCACAGTGCATCAAATGAAATATAATAGTAACATCTTAGATATAAAATAGACGAGACAGTAAATAACTGAATGAATCACAAAATCAAAGTATACAAATCCATACGGTAAGCAACATAGGTAATAGAGTTCTACATCAAATAATAACTCATAAAATGTATCTAAATGGTAAGGCACTAATAAGCTCCATAGTGCTATGCAGCAGAATAACAAATGAGTACATATTATAACATGAGAGAATAGCCTCATCCTCGCCATCTATCGAGCTACATGTACTCACCAGACCCGATATCCCTAATCTACTCATTTAAGAGCACCTAGAGTGATAGGAAGCAATGTGTAAAACTCCAGGTCAGACAACAGTTTAGTGTGAGTAGTAGAAATCTCAAATACTATAAAGGAAATAAACTAGGAAAAAGGGTATGGAAAATCGTACCTGACATGTCCCTGCATCTACAGAGTTAGCGCATATAAAGGTACACGCTACTCTATGATAGTCATCGTGGGTGCACTTTATATCAAGGTACAACGGGTGTCTAGACATCGACATCGGCAATATCTACATCGTATGACATCCCTAAGATAATAGAACAATTAAATAAACATAGCATCCATCATCCATCCTTACATTCACTCACTCAGTGCATTGGATATATGATACTTGTACGACCACCCTTGTAGAGCCAAGGACTACTAAACGTCCCTGTTTCTTGGTATTCGAATCCATGCCACTCAGAAGGCCAGGAACTAGATTACGCACCTGTAGCAGCCCAGAGTACTCAGACTGAACACTGTGTGATCCAAGGCACACCCTATTGCCCAAGTGAGCATCCTCACATACCCCTACTTTACGATTACATTCTGAAACCTATGAATATCAATGATCCCTTTGCAAACGTCATCCACAGCAGAGCTTATCCTGAAACTGTCCTTTGAACTCCCGTATGAAACCATCGCGGTTAGGAACTACACTAGAAAACCATTATAAGTCCTATATTGTCATTGTGCATCCCGTAACTCGCCTCTAATGGTTCCCTCAATCCAACTCATCGTCTTCTACTCTACCTCTCGAAGTATAGCTATCCATCCTCAAATGACCATAACTTGAGCATACGAACTCCAAACAATGTACAACTCAGAGTGTAGGCTTATAGGGCCTTTTTTGTTACCCCATATCGACCTCATCAAGTTTAGAACAAAACCCATAGATAGGAACCGATCTGCAAAGAATGAACCATCTTCATCGAACCATGGCCACCGAACCATCGCTACCGATCCCACGCTTCACACATGAGCTTCAGGACACCTCCTTATGCTCCCTTATGAATCGCGCCTTGATTGGATCAATCCTCATGGATCAATAATGGTCCATGGGAACTGATCCTACCCTTTATATTTACTATCTATCACGCTTCCCCATGATTCACAACAAGTTGCGAGTTAAATGTGCTAACCCCCATGGATCAATATCGATTCATGGGGTCGACCGCACACATAGCCAAATTCGTATGAACTTGAATCCACTTCGTTCCCCATGCTCTGATCCATACCCAATCCACTCTACCTATCCATGCCCTTGAATCTCGTTGATCCATACATTGAAGCAACACGGATCCATATCTTCCAACAACCAGCGATCCCTCTACAATCCAGGCATATGAAGTCCAAATGATATGAAACTTGGAACATAGCATCATGGGTTCTTCCTTGTCGCCCTACCTCGATCATGCCTCCATTGGGTGAAATATCATGGATCGATAACGATCCATGATGCAGAAAACAGAATTTCGTAAAAAATTATATTCGTCGTTCGATCGACGTTTTCAACCATTTAAACATCAAAAAATCATACATTCATTATATATAAACAATAACAACAGCCAAACATCCAAATATATCATTTTAAAGAGATCTAAATCTAAAGTGAAGGTTAGGAATCCATAAGAACATAATTAAAGATTAATAAGAACACATTTTCTCAAATCAAATCCAAATCATCTAAAATTCACATGCATGGTATGATATGGTCTAACAACATTTTTAGTATTTCTAAATAATTTTTAAAACGTCATTTAGGGTGTAAGGTGGCATAAATAGTAAGTGAGAGATCTAATCACTCACTCGCCTTAATCTAGAGCAAAACGCAAATCCCCAAATGAACAGTAGAAGGTATGAAATCCAAGGCTCCTCCAGCAACAAATCTCTAATATCACGTGCTAATCATGCTAATATCATTTTAATGATGTAATTTATCTAATTAAAGTAGGTTTAAGTGTTTCTTTTTGGTCAATGGAGGTTAATGAAGTTTATAACTATTTTTGAGAGTTGTGAAATAATGGGGATGAGGTCCCATCACCCTTCACTTACCCTAAAATCAAAATGTGTTATGGGCCTTAAAGCTAATGACCCTAATTACCCACTTAAGCTACTCAAAATAAAAGAAAATATAAAACACCATAACTCTCAAACGGTCAGTCTGTTTGCTTAAGATAATCACCGTATGGAAAAGAAAACCATCATCCTGATATAATGAAGGTGGTTCCAAACCATAGCTTAGCTCCTATCAAAAGTTATAGTCCATACAAGATTTGTAGGATTAAAATAGTCACATAAAAATTCACCAAAAGTAATAGATGTGGGAGATGTCCCTAAGAGTCATTTCCTAAAATATTCGAATCATACAGCCTCATATGAAAATAGTATAAATATTATATGATCCTCCGATATGTAAAATACGGGTCATTACATTCTCCCCCGTTTAGAAATTTTGCCCTCGAAATTCCATAATTAAGTCAATAGGTTCTTCCCACATGCCTAACGATCATATACAAGCATGGGCAACCATCACATGTCAAACATGCATACATAACAATAAAAGGAGAAGAAAATATCTAAGTCTATCCTTGCATGCAGGATACTATGCCATGGCACATTTCATGATAACATAGGTGAAAGTAAAAGCGATAAATAAGAAATCTTATCAAGTAAAGACCTCTGGATATGTTGTCCTCATGCTCTCCTCGCCCAAGTGTAATCGCCTTCATTTTCACTCCATTGAACCTTTGGTAACTTTATTATCTTCCTCCTAAGCTGCTTCGTATAATGCCCCACAATATGAATAGGCCTGCGAGGTCTTGAAGCATCTAGTTCAATCTCGATATCATCTAGCTAATCTGGGGAGAAAGTTACGCTTGAGTCGTGCACAAATTTCCATAAGTCAGAAACATGGAAGACATTGTGCACTTCCGCCATTCTTTGAAGTAAGTCGACCCTATAAGAAAAGTTCCTAATCCTCTCTAATATCAAAAAAGGACTAACAAATCTTGATGCCAACTTCCCTCTACCACTAAACCGATTGGCTTTAATTGAGAGATCTTGACAAATACCATGTCACCGACAGAGAAATCCAAATATCGATATCACTTATCAGCATAGCTTTTCTATCTGTCTTGGGCAGCTTTCATTCATTGCCGAATGATCTCGATCTTCTCCAATATTTCTCTAACCATATCTGGCCTAAGTATCAGTTTCTCGCCCGCTTCCCATCAACATGAGAGAGTGTTGCACGGTTGGCCATATAATGCCTCGAATGGTACCATACCGATGCTAGACTAATAATTGCTGTTGTATGCAAATTCAACAAGGTGTACATGATTATCCTATGTGCCTCCAAAGTCTAGTATGCAACTCTGTAAGAGATCCTCTAAGATATGATTCACTCTAAGTTTGGCCATCAGTTTGAGGGTGATAAGCCATCCTGAGGTGGAGCTCTATCTCTAATGCCTCCTGTAAGGTCTTCCAAAACCCATTAGTGAACAATGGGTCTTGTTCATTCATAATGCTCTTCGACACACTGTGGAATCTTACTATCCGTTTCACTAATAGTTCGGCTGATTTTTGTCGGTGTTCTACCCTACTTGATGGTATAAATCTGGCGCTCTTAGTCAATCGATCGACTATAACCCAAATGTCGTCATAACCTGCTCAAGTCATTAGTAGTCCATCGATGAAATCCATCGATACCTGTTATTATTTCCGCTCGAGAACTTCTAGCCGTTGCATTAGACCGCTAAGCTTCTTTAGCTCTGCCTTAACCAACTACCAGTTCATGCATTTTAAGATAAATGTCGTAACATCTTTCTTTATCCCTTCCTAGTAGTAGGTCCGCCTCATATCATGGTACATCTTACTACCACTAGGATGAATAGTCAATCTCAAATGATGGTACTCTTTGAGCACCAAATCCCTCAATCCATCGATATCGGGAATAAACAATCTCCCATTTTTGCGGAGCCAACTGTCTCGATCGAGTCCATACTGTCTCATATCCTCAGTCTCTACTTCTGCTTCAACCTTAGAAATGATCTCGGCTAATCCAACATCATGCCTCAAACTAGTACCAATTCGCTCAATGTGAGTAGGTCTGATAGTCAAGATTGCCAACATCTTAGCTCTAGCTCGCATCTCGATCGAAAATCATAGCCAGCGATATACTCTAACCGTGTCCACTCTAGGAACATAGCTCCCAAGATAGCATGTCTCCTACTCAAGGCATCTGCAATTGCATTACCTTTCTCGGGTGTATATGCAATATCAAAGTCATAGGAGGCGAGGAACTCTAACCATCACTGCTGGCGAAGGTTAAGATCCTTCTATGAAAAGAGATACTTTAATGATTTATGGTCGGTTAATAGCTTAAACCTCTCTCTTAGAAGATATTATCTCTAAATCGTCACGCAAACATAAACACTATTAACTCTAAATCATGGGTTGGGTATTTCTTCTCATATAGCTTTAGCTACCGACTAGCATAGGTAACAACCTTGCCTCTTTGCATCAATACCTCACCAATTCCAATACCACAAGCATTAGTGTATACCGTCATCTCCTTATACCCGCTCAAAATAGTCAATACTAGTGCACTCGTGAACTTTTCCTTCGGACTAATAAATGTTTGTTCACATCTCGCATCCCAAGTAAAAGTCCGATTCTTTTTCATCACATTAGTCAACGATGGTGTTACCTTAGAGAAGTCTTCGATGAATCTTTAATAATATCCAGCTAACCTTAAGAAACATCTCACATCCGTAGCGTTTTTGGGTCAAATCCAACCTTCAAATGCTTTAACTTTTGCAAGATCAGTGGCAATGCTCTGCTCAAATACAATGTGACCCAAGAATCACACTTTCGTCCTCCAGAATTAACATTTAGAAATCTTCGCCTTCAGTTGGTGTTTTCTTAACACCTCTAGTATGAACCTCAAAATTGCATTATGTTCCTTCTCGTAAATGAATAGACAAGAATATTATCAACAAACAAAAGCATGAATTTATTTAGCTGATCCCTGAAGCCATAGTTCATGAGATAAAGAAAGTTTGTCGGTGCATGGGTTAGCCCGAATGGCATAACCAACCTCTCATAGAAACCATACGACATACGAAATGCGGTAATCGACACACTCTCCTTCGCTACTCTCAGTTGGTGAAATCCTGTAATGAGATCTAACTGAGAAAATACTCTGGCATCATGAAGCTGATTGAATAAGTCATCAATACGTGGGAGTGGATACTTGTTCTTCTTCATCACTTTATTCAGCTTATGGTAATCAACAGATAATCTATGGGAGCCATCCTCCTTCATGTCAAATACTACTGGCACTAGGCCTGTCAAAGGTATGGGTTTCGACCCAAGCCCGGCCCAAATCCGCCCTATTTATACGGGTACGAGTTTTGCCTTTTACTACCCAAGCCCGACTCAGGCCCAATCTGGGTCGGGTACAGTTTTATCAACACCCAGTCCGGTTAGGGTCCGACCCGACTATTAGTTTTCGTCGTATCAAAACATGAGTGTGTATGTTATTTATTTACCATTTTGTTTGTTTACATTTAGATTTTGTGCATACATTTGTTATGAGCTTGACTACATCACTGTCCAATTTATATGTTAACATTGTTTGTATACAAATTTTATCAAAGTTGCAGTTTTAAAATGTGGTTTTAACATAAATATTATGAGTTAGGCATATAGTTATTACCCAGAGGGCTCAAAAAGTCCGTCAGACCGAGCTTGGATATTAGGTTGAAATACCCTACGGGTTCTGGCCGGGCTCGAGTTTATATTATTGTAATTGGACTCGGGTCTGGGTTTTATAAAAATCGGACCGAACCCTGCCCATTGACAGGCCTAACTGGCCCCCCCACTAAGATATACTCCTGTAAATGAACCCCTTTTAGAAAAAGTCATTCACTTGCACCTCAAGCTTGCTCTGATCCCTAGGTTCCATTCTCCTCAGTGGCATCACTATCGGTCTAGCATCTTTAACTAAATTAATGTAGAATCGATCTCTCTATATGGTGGAAGTTCTTTCACTTCCTAAAATATGTCTGAATACCCCTTGCAATCGGTACTATCGACAATTCATTATGTGGGATATCAAGAGAATATAGAAAGCTGACCATCAACTCATCGTCTGGTAGACGGCCTAACACTACCTTTCATCCATCATTCATCCCTATCATCACCAACGACCTCCTGCAATCCACTATCACTCCATATCTACGAGCCGGTACAACCCCATAATGAAACCAAACCCAACGAAACCTAAAACAAAACAGTCATAGTCAAAAGAGCAATCATGACTCGACAAGGCCAAATCACAACAAATCATACATAGGCAAGTGGAGCTGGCAATAAGGTTTGTCACATTTAAAGGTCGGCCTACTATTTCGGGTTCCAGCCCTAATCTATCCACTAAGTCACTAGATATCAAGGTATGTGATGCCCCGGTATCAAATAAATCTCATATAGGAACATCATAATGGAAAGCATACCTTGAATAACGATGTGTTTCCCCTCCTCTTTCACCGATGGAGCTTTTGACAAATCTGGAACGACATTGTTAGCATACGTTTTCACCACTTGCTTCCACCTAGGTAATTCGGGATAGTCCTTCTTAATATGTCCAAGCTTATGGCAGTTATAGCATTTCTTCCCATCAACTTTGCAGTCTCTACTATAATGACCCTTCTCTCCATAATTGTAGCAAGTCGGTCTCGGGTTGACCTTCTTCTTTTGGCCATCTTTTTTCTGAGACTGCTTCCTCTTGTTGTTTCCTTTCTTCTTACTCACCAGCCCGATTAATGCTTTGGCTCTTCTATAGGAATGATAGCTTTTGTTTCAGATACAAACTTTCATGCCTCAGGGCCTTCTCGACTATCACCTCAAAAGTCTCATCAATACGACCCATGAGTCGTTCCCCCAAGTAGTCGTCCAAGCCAATGATAAATTCTTCATTCTTCTTTAATGGAGTGTCAATGAAGGACATTCAATATGTCGATAAAGCATCGAACTCAACAACATACTCGAAGATAGTCATTTCCCCTTGCTTCAGATCTATGATCTTACGGAAAGGAACTGACTTCTGATCTACATGAATAAATTTCTCCTCAAATATAGCTTTGTGTTGGTCCTAAATGAACCGATCCTCGGGAGTAGCAGCCCTACCTGCATTCCACCAGTTCATGGCTCGCCCTTAAAGCTGTTGGGAAGTCAATTGTCTTTTTATAGCATCATCCTGCTCTAAGTCATTGAAAATCTTTTTGTAGGTATCAAGATAATCTTGCACTTCCATTGCCGACTCGGTACCTTGGAACAGTTTGCCGCTAAGACTAGCAAAAGTCCTTATTCAGGTTATCGAAATCGGCTTTGGGCACCTACACTGGAGCATTACCATCAGCAACGTTTAGAGAGGTTACTTGAGAATTTTGCAGCATATTATTTAGTATTGTATTGAACATAGTCTATAAATCGAGATTAGCAGCTCCCAAGCCAGCTCCTTCCTCGACTCCAGAGATAGAGTTCCTAGCAGCGTTCCTTTTTAGCGACTCATCGTTCAATCTGTAATAAAGGTGATCAGCTCTCTATAAGGTATCCCACTTAAGTAGTACTCGTATGTGGAGTTTGACTTATAGACTATATATACTACTGCAGCTTATATAATATATATACTACTATATAGTTTTGAAAACCAAAATATATAACAAGTATGGGCTCTTGTATATATACACACTCTCTCGATCCAGTCTAAGGTGAGGACTCCTTCCCTATCTTTACTGGACCTGGGTATTACTAAGGTTAAACAACGCAACCTAAGCTCTAATACCAAATATGACGATCGCCCTATAACCAATATACCTATATAATGCACTATAGAGATGCTCGGCTGATGCGAGGCGATCATCAATGGTTGTAAAGTAAATTAGCAACACAGAATATGTTGCATATTGTACAGCACATCAAATAAGATATAATAGCAAACATCTCAGATATAAACAGACGAGATTACTAAATGAATCACATCATCATATCATACAGATCCATCCAGTAAGCAACATAAGTAATAAAGTTATACATCAAATAATAACTCAAAAACTATCTCTAAATATTAAGGCACCTGCAAGCTCCATAGTGTTGTGCAGCAGAATAGCAAATGAGTACATATAATAATACAAGAGAATAGCCTATAGCTCTCCTCCTGTCTAACTCCACGTGCTCACCAGAATGGATATCCTTAATTTACTCATTTAAGAATACCTAGATTTATGGTAAGCAAAGAATAAACTCCAGGTCAAACAACAGCCTGATGCGAGCAGTGTAAATCTCAAGTATAATAAAGGCAATAAACTAAGACAAATGGTATGGAAAATCATACATGTTTTATCCCTGCATCTATAGAGTTAGCGCATACAAAAGGCATAGGCTACTCTATGATAGTCATCATGAGTGTACTGTGTATCAAGATACTAAGGGTGTCTAGACATCAGCATCAGTAATATCTACATCATGTAACATTCCTAAGGTGATTGAACAATCAAGAAAATATAGCATCCATCATCCATCCTTACATTCACTCGCTCAGTGCATTGGATATATGATACTCGTATGACCACCCCTAGACCAAAGGACTACTCAACGTCCTGGTTTGACGATACTCGAATCCATGCCACTCGGGAGGCCGGGAACTAGAATGCATACCCCATAGCAGCCCAGGGTACTCGAATCGAAACATCGTGTGATTCAAGGCACACCCCATAGCCCAAGTGAGCATCCTTACATACCCTTACTTTACGAATACACGTCGAAACCTACGAATAACAATGATCCCTTTGCACACGTCATCCACAGCAGATCTCTTCCTAGAGTTGTCCTCTCAACTCCCGCTTGAAGTCGTCGTAGTTTGGAACTACTCTAGACAACTATCATAAAATATAGAGTATCATCGTCTGTCCTGCAACCTGCCTCCAATAGTTCCCACAATTTGACTCATCGTCGCTTACTTTGCCTCTCAAAGTATAGCTATCCATCACCAAATGGCCATAACTCAAGCACACGAACTCCAAATGATTTGAAGCTTAGAGTATAGCCTTATAGGGCCTTCCTTGTCATCCATCGACCTCGTCAAGTTTGGAACAAAACCTATGGATGGTACTGATCCATGAAGATTGAACCATCCCTACCAATCCATGGCCATCGAAACATCGCTACTGATCCCATGCTTCACACATGATCTACAGCATACCTTCCCATGCTCCTTATGGATCCCACCTTGATTAGATCAGTCCTCATGGATCGTATCGATCTATGGAACTGATCCTACACATCATATTTACACTCCAGCATGCTTCCCCATGCTTCACAACAAGTTGCGAGTCAAATGTGCTAACCCCAATGGATCGATATCGATCCATGGGGTCGAACCCATACTTAGCCAAATTTGTATGAACTTGGCTCCACTTCGTTCCCATGCTCTGGTCCATACCCAGGCCACTCTACTGACCCCTGCCTTTCAATCTCATCGACCCATACATTGAAGCCTCACTGATCCATCTCTTTCAATGACCATCGATCCCTCCACAACCCAAGCATCTAAAGTCCAAACGATATGAAACTTGGAACACAGCATCATCGGGCCTTCTTGCCACCCTGCCTCGATCGTGCCTTTATTGGGTGAAATATCATGGATCGGTACCGATCCATTGTGCAAACCCAGAATTTTCCAAAAACTATATTCGCCATTCGATCGGTGTTCTCAACCATTCTAAAATCAAACAACCATACATTCATCATATATAAACAATAACAACAGCCAAACATCTAAATATATCATTTTGAAGAGATCTAAATCTATGGTGAAGGTTAGGGATCTATAAGGACGTGGTTAGGGATCCATAAGAACATATTTTCTCAAATCAAATACAAATCATATAAAATTCACATGTATGGTGTAATATGGTCTAAATAAATATTTTTAGTACTTCTATATAAAATTTTAAAATATCATTTAGGGGGTAAAATGGCCAAATTAGTAAGTGAGAGATCAAATCACTCACCTTAATCCAACGAAAAACCCAAATCTCCAATTTAGCAGTAGAAGGTATGAAATCTAAGGCTCCTCTAACACCAAATCTCTAATGCCAAGTGCTAATCATGATTATCTCCTCTTAAAAATGTAATTTGACAAATTAAAGTAGGTTTATGGGTTGCTTTTTGGTCAATGGAGGTTTTCAACTATTTTTAGGAGTTGTGAAATGATGGGGATGAGGTCCCATCAGCCTTCACTTACCCCAAAATCAAAATGGATTATGGGCTACATGGCTAATGACCATAATTACCTATTTAAGCTGCTCAAAATTAAAGAAAACTTTAAACAGCCATATTTTTCAAACGATTAGTCCATTTTCTTAATATAATCACTTTACGGAAAGGAAAACCAACATTTGGATCTAATGGAAGTGGACTTAGACCTTAAATCAGCTTTTATTAAAAGTAATAGTCCGTACAAGATTTATAGGGTCAAAATGGTCACATTGAAATTCGCTAAAAATCATAGATGTGGGAAATGTCCCAATGATTCATTTCCCAAAATGGAATTATATGACCTTATATGAAAATACTATAAATATTCAACGATCCTGCGATACGTGGAATACGGGTCGATACATTTGCGAGTCGTTAAAGCTATAAACATAAATTTCCGTAAACTCATAACTAAATCATTTTTATACAAGTATAAAGATAGTTCACAAAATGGTTTGAATGTATGTTCTGTTATATGAAGAAACAACCATTGTTTCAAGAATCGTTAACATCATGACAAAGGACTTTTAGAGAATATTGGTACTAAAATGGATTTGATATGATTAGAAGATAAAGCCAATTATGAAGGATGAAATGAACTTAACCATGCCAAAATAGACAAGACTCATTAAAAGGTCTAATAGGAACTTACGCACATTAATGAGAAACTATGGGTTTCATATCAATGCCAAGGAAATAATTTCCTTAATTCTCAAATAAGCCACTAAGAGTATTGACTCTACTATATGGCATAATGCGCAAATCCAGAAAGGATTCCAAGTACATTATCAAAATATGATTTTGATAGTGGCACCCACAAGCATATGATCCGTCGATCGCAAAAATGTTTTTGGGTAAAAGACCAATGCCATATAGTAAGCTATGCTATAAGAATAACAGCGTAAAATTCAATTGTTGGAATTAGCGTAATAGATTCATTATTCAACATAATTAAGTTAATTCAGATTTTACTCACAAAATTACCACTCGATGTGATATTAAATTTTGGCATATATATATTGAAGTAGAAATTATAAACATTGATTCAGAATAATCTAGTTGCACATAACAACCAAAGTGTCTTGAGATTAGTTTGGGATCGATATTTAATTTGTGGGCTCTGAATAGGATCCAAGAACTAATATGAAGTATTGTTCAATAAGTATCAGACCTAAACAAACATTTTGATAAAAAAATGAACAATATGAATTTCTGTCAAAATACAGGGGAAGCGTGTGTTTGTAAGAAAGAACTATAAAGGTACTAGAATATTTCTAAAAAATATAAGTAAAATACAAACATATAATTGTTAACGAGTACCTATAATAAAATCAATAGAAGTCAAGAGATATACTCCGAAAAGTTCCACACAATAAAGGCAGTTTATCAAAGTCAGAGAGATTAGTTAATAGGGTAGATAACATAGCATATCCATCACCAAGGGGCAAGTTCGGTTGTTTTGAGGAAATGAACGGAGGAATGGGAATAAAATTCCATAATTGACCCATAAGTAGGAGATTGATAGAATTAGCGGTACAACCTAGGGACGATTATCTAATTTATTACATATATCTAACATTATGACCGATCTCGTTCATAATAAAGGTATTTGATTTTATATACTTTGTTATATAGTGATATGATTGATTAAGTAATTAATTTAAAGTATATTAATAAGGAATTCTTATATAAAATGTTATGTGATTGTAATTGCAAATAATTGCAATCGTCAATAATTATCATAATATAATATAACATTTTATTTAAATATTCAAGGTTAAGATGTTTCGAGAAAGGCTATCAATACATCCCTTGCCACTAGAGTACATTATGCTCTCCAAATGTTAGGTAATGCATTACTCATGACAACTAGGGGAGCCAAAAACTATGTACCGATTAGTATTACATAACTATTAAGTGACTCATTCGAGATTTTCCTATTGATTAATAATCATTATGGTGAAACAGGAAATCTCGAAGTGATGATATAACACTATTCCCACGACTTGAGAATATAGTTGAACTTCGATATGGACACTCCACTTTGATTATAATTATTGTGGCATGGCATCGATGAAATGATAATAGTTAGGTCTGAGTTGTAGTACTGTAAGTGAAACACTATTCAGTGGAGGATTTGTCTTCTAGTTATATGAGGTTAGTATCACGGTCAACATTAGTCAACTCAAAGTCAAAATCTCTAGCCATAGTAATATTGTTAATAATAAATTTTATTATTGAACCAAGTACTTTGTTTATGGACTAACCAAGTTGAATATAAATGACACTGGAATTTTGACCAAAACCAAATGAAGCGATATAGTGTTGACGAAGAGAATGAGTGTAAATAATCATCGCTAAAGGATACCGTTTTGAAAATGTGAAATTTGGTTTTACTAAAAAGGTCTATAAGCGATGAATTCGACCAAACTATCATACCACTAGCTTAAATGACTTGTGAACGTTAATATTTGAATTGTTCGATATTAATTGTTGACTGAATTTACACATCTAAGTCACACAGCCATATTTGTAAATTCAACTACATGAGTTAAGTAATTTATAAAATATTGTAAATTGATTAAATCAACTAATATTTCAGAAATATTAATTATTATTTAATTTATTTAATGTTTGGGAGTGGTAAGGAATTATTTGAATGCATATACAAATGTTATATTATGCATATCGATATACGGTAATGATGTAACCTAAAACGGCTTTAAATAAAAGATAATTTCATACATGGATTTTTAGAAAGTTTGTGCCATTTGATGACAAATATTACAGACCAAATCATTGAAGAGAGAGGGGTGGTGAGAGAGATTAAGGGAATTGATTAGGGAAGTTTTAATTAAAAGAATGAGAAATGCTTCATTCTTTCAACTAAAACAAATCCACTAATTAATTTCCTTCATTCATTAATTTTTCATTCATTTTCCTTTTCTCTCCACCTTACCATCTATGGATGAAGGTACCATGAAACAATACCAAAATTCTTCAACTCCAAGTCAAATGGAAACACCACATAAAAAATAACTGGTTCATCCTTCTTTAGTAACGTTGGGTGTGAATCTATTTGAGATCTGAGAAGAAATCTCAAACCAACGTGTTACAATGAGCATGAATTTTCAATTTAATTATTCTATTTTATTTTATTCATACGTGATGTTTAAACCTAAAAAAGTTCATATATATGCATATTGAATTGCCACTTGTTGAATTTATCATAAAAACCTCTTATGTATTGTTAATCAATTGTAAGATTAATTTATTTTTGATTTATTTGTGTTTTGATATTGTTCGATCTAGAATTACTAGTTAATATAGATTAGTTTTGCTTTAAAATTTACTTTTGTTTTTGCAATTTAATTCACTTAAAAAATATTGATTTGATATTTTAAATTAATTAGATTATGTATGAATAAATCCATATGCTTTATTGTGTTATCCAAAATTGTAAATCAATATCAAATTGGATCTTTTATTTAAGTTGATTTTGTTTTTCAGTTAATAAATTCAATGTCATGTTGTTTAATCAATTATATGTATTTGAGATTTAAATTCAAATTGCAATCTGCATATGTGTGTATGCCTATATGTAATGTTTAAAATATAAAATCAGCCATGTTATTAAAAAAATTAGTTGTGAAAATAATTTCTTTAACAATTTTTTGTACATGTTCAATGTTTATTTTCAGATATGTGATTTTAAAGTTTGGATATTTTATTATGATTAAGCATGGAAGTTGATGGTATTGAATTTATTGTTAATTATTGTTTGTAAAGACGGAAATTTAAAATAGCACTTTATTAAATTTCCTTTTTTATTCTGGTTTGATTAGATGTTGACTTAATATGAAACCTTATATCCAATTAAGCATTCTCTTACTTAGAATTTATTTGTATTATCATATTGATTTGTTTTCATAATTTAGTGGTAACTGAATATCGCATGTGTGCACACACAAATATGTGTGTGTGTGTGTGTGTCTTGTTATATCACATTATGTTGTCTTGTTATATCACTAGATGTATACATGATATCCAAATAACCTTTTAGCTGAAGTAATTAATATGATTAATTAACAAATATATAAATAATATTATTAAAATATGATTTTAATTTAATAACTGACTTGCATCTGGTAAAACCCATTAGACTTCATAAGCCCACTATGACCCAAATAAATGAAAAAAATTGAAATCAACCCATTTCACCCATTGGAGACTAACCCAGTTCCTTCAGATGATAGAAGGTTTGGAGAAGCTCTTAAGATATTAATGAACCGTTAACATCGGTTGTCCTTCTTAACGTAGTTTCTTGCGTCTTTGATCATAGTTGGTCAGTAGAAACTATGGCGAGCAACCTTTTTGGCTAGGGTTTGCCACTCAACGGGATCTCTACATAAGCCTTCATGCAACTCTTCTAATATGCGACAAGCTTCTTCATTTGTAACACACTATTGAAGGGGAGTTGAATACCCTGGCCGATAGAGCTTTCTATTCATGATTGTGTAGTGCAATGCTCAAAAAAGGACTTTTTAATCTTCTCCTATCCGTGGCCAATTCTTCCATAAGATACTTTAGAAGCAGGGTCATCCAGCTGTTTGTTTGGGCTTCATTAATCTCCATGGCGGTTGCCCATGATTTAAAACAAGCGGCACTCCATACCTCCACTGAGACCTAAGGGATGCCTTCTTCATGGTTGCTTATGGCCTTAGCCAACTGGTCGACCTTCACGTTCTTCTTGTGTGGTATTTTCTCTAATTTAAAATCTCTGAAGGTATTGATATATTATTTGGTTCTATAATGTAAAGGGTCGATATATTGTCCCTGGCCTGGAACTATTCTCTACTATTTAATGACTAGTGAAGAGTTACTAAACACGTGTAAGGGTTCCATCCGTAGCTCTTTAGCCATCTTGAGATCGGCTAGGATAGCTTCATATTCGGCTCCATTGTTGGTGACCTTCACGCTAAGGAGGACAATGAAACACTGTTCTTTCCCTTCAGGTGTGACTAGGACCATGATGACCCTAATCCCTTTTTTGTTAGAAGCATTGTCAACATATAGTTTCCATGCTTGTTGATTGATTGTTGCGTCTTCTTTCTCATATTATAGGCTACAACATTCCGCTATAAATTCGACCACTGTCTGGCCTTTGATTGAGGTGTAGGAGTAAAATGTGAGATGGTGTTTCCCAAGCTCCATAGACCACTTCAAGAGCCATCCTGTCATATTAGGTCGACTTTGAGCGGTTGGATGGTAAGGACCTTAATTGGATGAGATTGGAAATACGACCGCAGCCGACATGCCGTCATCAAACAATTGTAGGCCAGCTTCTTCGGTTTGGTGTATCTCATTTCAGGGCCTGACAACCTTTTGCGTACATAATATATCGACCGTTGAACTTTTTCTTCATCATGAACCAGTGAAACACTGATTGCATGGTTAGTTACTGCGAGGTACAAATACAAATCCTCCCCATCTACGAGCTTAGAAAGCACGCTGGGTGTAGTAAGATGTTGCTTGGGTCTTCAAACCTTGTTGCATTTTCCACTCGAAATAAATGATTTTCCCTTCTTGACATGGTCGAAGAAGAGCATCCAACGATCTATTTCCTTAGAAACATAACAGCTAAGTTCCACGATCATCCCATATAGGCTTTGCACTTCCTTGGCTATGCGAGGTATTTTCATATCTTGGATTGCAAGGATCTTGTTGGGGTTGGTCTTTATCCTAATGCTCACTATAAATCCCAAGAACCATCTAAATCAGACTGCGAACAAACACTTGTTAGGGTTGAGCTTCATATTATATCAGAAAAGGACATTGAAGGTTTCGGCTTGGTTCTTTACATTCCTCCTGGCCTTCTCATATTTTACCAGCATGTCGTCCATGTAACTTCTATAGACAGCCGATTTGTTGAGCGAACATTCTATTAATGAGCTGTTGAGGTCACACCTGCATTCCGAAGGTAGAAGACATGACTCTATAGCAGTAAAGCTATGCTTTTTTAATGAAAGAGGTGCGTTCTTGGTTCAGGCCATGAATGACGATGTGGTTATACCTGGAGTAGGCATCCATAAATGTGAGCATCTCATGCCCATTTGTGGCATCAATAAGCTGATTGATGTGGTAAAACTATCTTTTGGGTATGCCTTAATGAAATCTGATATATAAATACAAACCATCCAGGCCCCGTTTGGTTTATGGACCAAACTGGGTTAGCTACTGAAACTGAGTATTAAGCTTCCCAAACGAATCAATTAGCAAGGAGTTTTCTACCTCTTTCTTGAGTGCTCTATATCTTTTGGGAATAAGGGGTCATCTTTTTTGTCAAGCGGGGTAAGCTTTAAGGTTTACGTGGAGGGCATAGAAGACAACGGAGGGGTCTATGCAAGTCATGTCAGTGTTCCCCTAAGCAAACGCATCTTTTCTCTTCTTTAGGAAACATATTAGCTTATCCCTTATCTTCGAGTCTTCGGGATCTATTTCGTGCTATTTGGATCACTTTATTAGGGTTATTGTTATCGATTGGTATTATTTCAAGCAGGGTTGTTGATCCACCCTCGTGGCTTGAGTTTCCCATAAGGTAGTTGAGCGGATCGTCATTGTTTTCCTTCACACTTTCTTCTAGGTCACACTAGTCCAATGCATCTATTATGCACTCAATGACTTCCTTAGTTGGGATAGACATACATACTCGAACCAAGAAGCTATTGCTATTCTGGCTCTCACAGAAGTCCGCTAACATTGAAAGGAAAGGAATTGTAGTCTCTTATTAATCCGATGTGCCAACAAGGGTGAACTTGTTCATTCTATGTTTATATGAGCTCCTTCATTTTGTTCATGCTTGCCAGGGAAATATAATCCCTACATCCATATTGTCTTAGCATCTAGCTCAAATGGGAATGTTGATTGGTTGGTGTGTTCTCTTGGAGGTGGTGGTTGATGTTGTTTTTTTGACCTAATTTTGCGGGCGGTTCCAATATGGATGGGAGCATTGCATGGCTCTCGTGCTTGTTGGGTGTACCACTAGTGAGTGTGGCCAGCTCTTGCTAGATCATGAGAAGCCCTTTCTTTGCATGTTGTAGTGAGATGTTGAAGCAGTCTCAAACGAGTTGCTTGCTGCGGATACATCTGATTCCCCCTTTAATAGCAAACTTTATTGTAACCCATGATATCTTATGATAGTGTCTAGGTCCATCAATGCTTGTCAGCCTATTAAGATATTATATGCAGATGGGCATTCAACTACAACAAAATTTACCAGTACCTTGGTCGCAAAGGTTTCCTGGCCAAAATTGACAATGTACAAGGTTGTTCCTATGGGTATTATGCTGAAACCACTGAATTCATGGATAGGCAATGTACTAGGAGTGAGGCTAGGGATCAGAAGCATTATCTTGTCAAAAACTTTCCTGAACATCGCATTGTCGGAGCTTCCCCTATCAAAGAAGACCCGATGTACCTTTGTGTTAATGATATTGACTAATATAACCATGGGGTCATGATAAGGAAACTAATTCCCCTCATGTCCTCTACCATGAAGGCGATGTTAAATCGGAACCTTCTGGGCCTAGAGATCGACTGAGCATAATTAACAATTACAGGCAAGCTTTCATTGATATCAGGCTTGTGCTCCTCTATTGCTTCTAGTGATGTGTGTACCATCACAAATTGATACCATCTCTGTGTTAGTTGTGGCCACGTTGTTGTCATCTTCCCTTAGGGGTTGAACAGCTGGATTTGATCGGGCGTTGTGTTGCTCAACCCGCAGCCTCGCATTCTACACCTTTACTCATTTGCGAATAAATTGCTCTATTTCACCTTTAAGGGCCGACACTCATTGGTGGAGTGACCATAGAACTAATGCAATTCATAGGACTTTCCATTGTCCCTGGGCTCCTTACTTTGCCTAGAACATGATCGAGAAGATCATTGAAATGACGTGGTCTCGCATGGCAAGGTATATGGTTTACATGTAACGATTCAATTTTCATAGTTCACATACTTAGGTTTGAAGCATGAAGTCTCTTCGGCTCATTTCTTGTTATTCTCTTACCAACCATTCCTTTGTTAATTATTGTCTTCCCATGCCCCATTCTTTTTCTCTCGCCTACTAACCTCATCACTATCGAAGAGGTCGGCTTTTTCCACCCTCGTTATGTCATTATCCCTTTAATGGAAACCAATCAATAAGAAGGCAACTTGCTTCTATAGCTTCTTCCACATCCTGGACCGATACCTCACCTCATAACACAATGCGACTACTAAACTATTATCATCCACGCCCCTTGCATATATCAATTTTGTATTGAAGCAATTCACATATAAACAGAAGGACTCATTGGGGCCTAGTCAGATATTGCATTATTTTCTCCCCATCATGATTCTAGTTCTTGATGCAAAGAAGTGAGCCTTAAAGTCTGGCCATAGTTGGGCTAGCCTGGAGGTGGAGGAACTAGTGGGAAGCTAGTCCAGTGATGGTGGAAGGAAACAAAATACATTTGGCATTGCCGAAAAGTTGACCCGTGCGATGATCGAATTGAGAAATGTGATGTTATTGAACAGATATGTCCTTTTATCATATTTATCAATGGGTGGTTATGCATACCCCTGGTGGATGTGAGTTCCTAAGATTTCTTTGGATAAAAATTCCTCGTTTTCATCGTTCGACAAGCCCTCGCCTTTAGTACCCCTAACCGAGATCATGTCCATTTGTTAGCGCCTATGCATTTAAAATCTGCTAAAGCTCGTAGCACTCTTCAACTTCTATGCCTTTTCAATTTAGTGTTATTAAATAGTAGATCCACTTAAAGCCTCGCTATTTTCGCTACACTGGCTAAATCAGTAGTTTTTAGTACTTGCTTTAGCAACATTAATACAAAAGTTAATTTGATTGGTTATTTTTTAAACCAAAAAAATAGAGTTAGGGTAAAGACATAAGTTTAAGGTCTAAGTGCTCAAAATAAGTTAGAAATCTATTTTAGTAACCAAGTCAAGCGCACATAAATCATGATATTCTTTGATTTTTATATAATATTAAAAAGTATTTCTTTTTTCTACACAAATTACATGAGAACGAGAATAAGTTAATTTTAAAATTTAATATTATTTCAAATAAAGCTTTTTCTACCTTCATTATTTTCCGCTATACACCTGATTCATCCTCGCTATAACATTTTTTAATTCCACCATTAAGTCACTTGGTGCCCTATTTATGCACTAAGACCACTTCTGCATGTTGGGGATGGCAAAGGCCCCTAGCCAGGAATGGACTCCAATGTCAAACGGGTACGGGAGTCTGTGGTGGGGGTATGGTGAGGGGGAATAGCGATGTCGAATAGGGGTGGAGATCCACTTTGGATGACTGAGAGTGATCTCGGTTTGTGGGTATGTCTCTCACGAGATGGGGACCTCATGTTAGAGTGGGAGTGGACTGATGTCCTCTAGGCCCTAGGTATCTTGCTCGCCCACCACCACTGAGGTATTCCCAAAGGCGATCAAATGCAGACAATCTTTCAACCGAAGGGGAGCGGCGATCTTCTTGGATCTCTTACTATGTTATCAGTTCAGTCTCAAGGACTTACACATATACCCTTGCTCGTAGGTAGCATGCACATTCCTGTGGTGGATGGGAGTACTGTAATGACCCTTATTTTTAGTAACATTATTTAGGATATTTATTTAGCTAAATTAAATTAAATAATGTGATGAATAGGGGATTGAGATTTGTGATTAAACTTAGGGGTAGCAATGCCATGTAAACAATGAACTAAAGATGAGTTAAAATGAATTAGAAAAGGGGTAAAATAGGAAAAAGAGTATTCTTATCCCCTTAACCCCCTCATTTACTTGTTCATTTCTACATTCACAAAAGAAAAACAAACTTGAGGCCAACCGGCATTAACGGAAGAAAAGAAAAGACAAGCACAATTTCAAAGGAATAGCTTAAGCAACTTAATCAAGATCAAATCTCAAAGCTAAGGTGAATAATGACTACATCTCATATTTTCTATTGTTTTCAATTTAAAGGTTAAACCCAATTTTTCTTCCAAGGTTATGCCATGTTTTTGAATGATTAAATGTTTATATATGCTTGTTGATGATTTTTGCTTATTCATGTAGGTCTTATGATATGTTTTGATGTGAAAACCCTATCAAACGACATCCAAATGCCTTGCAATTTTAGAGTTAGATCAAAAATGATATTTTAGAGATGGGTTTCAATTTTCATAATTTTCATAATTAATGTGGATTTTATATTAATTTTGTCACAAACCATTTTTCTATACCCTTTGAATCAAGAATAAACCACACATGTCCAACTCAAATTGCATGAAAATATGGAACATGAAGGGTAATAAAGAAAAATAGACATAACAGAATCTAAATTGAATGGAATAACATATAATATTGAACTAATATCTTTACAGCAGAAATTTTTTTAAAATACATATATCGGAGTCTAACCTAAATTCAGCTTGGATAGTAATAAACATCCGTCCTTATAATTGCTGACAAACATCATCTAAAACAAACAAAGTACAGCGGATAATAGAATATTTCCATACGTAGATGAATATCTCCAGCTCACCTCTGGAAAACTCCAACCGTCTTCGACTAATCCAGAAACTACTCGGATCTGAACCAAGTATTGAAAATACCCGTATAAGGCTTGATAAACCAACGTGAGAAAAAATCAATAATAAATGACAGTTTTATATATCAGCCTTTGAATAAATATCCTTTGAAAATAAAGAGTATCTCATAAGACCACGCCCACACATAAACACGGATGGGTTTTTACCTTATGATAACTAAAACACTTTTATACCAAAACATTTGATATTATTTCTATGGAGGAATTAATTTAAAGGACAAAGATTTGTATATTTTTTGCCTCAAGGACACGACCTCGATATTTTTTCCACAAGGACAAACATTCTTCTAAAAATTATTCATAAGGACAAACATTTCCCAAAATTATTCATAAGGACAACAAAACTGCTACCGAGCTAAAAACTGATACCTAAAAATTGCTACCGATAACTACAAATTGTGACCTAAAAACTATTATCGATAACTAAAAACTGATACCTACAGAAAGTTGCCCTTTAGAATAAACTATTAAAGGTCTGTCCTTGAGGCTAAAAAGCTGTGAAATTTTGTCCTTGACAATAATTTTCTGTATTTCTAATGACATTCTTTGAAAACATTTGCAAATAATATTATTAATCTTAGCCGAAATTGTTACCATTATTAAATTCCAGCATACTAGGCTCTACAAACAAAACCGTAGGATCTTATTGGAGAATGGATTACCATACAAATGACCAGGTGAAGGACCTACCTTCTGAAATGGGTGCACCTCTAGATGGATGTCCCGAGGCACAGAACATCTGCCATCTACCAACACAAGACCGGCCTACCTCTGTAACTAGATAGTACCGAATATGTCATCCCCCGGTCATTACTGACCTTTAACCGAGCGCTCGTTTTCCATACACCACACTAATTTACATCACGAACGTCATAGCGGGAAGAAATATATCTAGATGGGGATGTGAAACGACCCGACTTTCTTACCACAGAAAATCGCATCATTTTTAAGAAAGAAAGGGATAGGAAAGAGAAAAGACAAAGAAGAAGAAAGGAACAACATCAGAATCTAAACAGCGGAACGAATAAATTATATTAATCACATAATACATTACATAGTATCATATACATCATAGATACACAGTTAAAACAACACATACTAGACAGTTATAAACAGCTGCCTAGTTATACAACTCAATACAACTCAAAGACAACAACTCAGAGAACACACAGTGGAATACTATATAGCTATTCGTAGAAGCCTCCTGCTCCATTGCTCCTCCAGAAATTCGTCAAGCCAACCTGAATCCCCTGGCTACTCGTAAAAATTTGAGTACCCAAGAGTTTAAGAAAACAAAATAAACTCCGGGTCAGACATGGGTCTGGTGTGAGTAAACGGTTAAAGTTGCTTAACTTTAAAAACCTTTTTGAAAGAAAAGGTATCACGTAAGACTTCCCACACATAAACATGGAAAAGTTTTTACCTTACGCTAACCAAAACATTCGATAGGAAATTCAGTGATATTATAATAGGGTCTAGGGTTTTCAAATAAATAAGAAATAGCCGAAATTGTTACATGATTAAATTCCAGCTACTAGCCACAAAAGTGGGTAATACAATCAAATCCGATGGCACTTATTGGATTTTGGATTCCATACAATGGCACGGCTACTGGGTTATCGCCCGTCACAGTACGTGGCCTAGATCACCGTACCGAGGAGTACGCCCGCTCCCCTGCAACACAAAGCCGGAACCATTCCTTACTGAACAGTTCCGAATAAGACAACCCCGGCGGATGTAGCTATTCAACCGCCCACACAGCCGAAATAAAAGGGACCTCTAGACAGGGGTAAATCTTACTCTCAAGTGGAGGCTACCCACGAAGCCTTGCTGCACCTCCCTGTTTTAGCCATTCCCGGTTGATGAGGCTTGAGGCTACGATTACCTTTAGTGAACACATCACTTAGAATGCTCATCGTCCACCTGACGATGTTCTGAAAGCATTCAATCCATACAAGTTCGTTCCGGGTTCGAACGAAACCGAAGGCATTATATCGTTACACTCATTTTGGAATCACCCTCAGAGTTAACGACAATAACCCTTGCACTCTGAATCTTCATCTCGAATCTGAAAGTACTACTCGTCAAACTCATCACGGAATCACCCTCAGAGTTATACTGATGAATAGTTCTTACACCTCGAGTCTTCATTCTTCACAAAAGATTCACGACTTATCGTTAATTTGGATCGATGTGGTTTTCGGATATCCAATTATGGAAACCTGATCCCGGTCTCATCGAAATCCAAAACGTATCTTTTAGGTCCAAGTTGTTTAAGGTTAAACAATTCAATTTAACTATCTATATACACACAGATAGATAATTCACAAGTCACAATTGATAATCACATTATCAAATAACAGATGATTCATAACAAAATAGGTAATCCATATCATCATCACAATAGATAATCTATATTACCATCACAATGCAACCAAGCATTCATACCACACAACATTTCTTATCTCATTTCTGAGATTACATCCATTCAAGACAATCAATGTCACCCATTCATACATAAGCAATGATTTACTTAATCACAACATAATTAATTTAAAATAAAATAAATTAACTATCTCTATCTCTAATTAATTTAAAGTAAATTAAATTAATTACTTCATCTTTTAATTTATTTAAAGTTAATTAAATTAATTATCTTCATCACAATAAATCTTGCTTACTCATCCATTAATTAAACCAATTAATTGATCATCATCTTAATTAATCAACCTTGATTAATTAACTCTAAATCAAGTAATTAACCATTAATTATTCTTATTAATCATATTAATTAATGAACCTTAATTAATTACTTCCATTAATTAACTTTATTTAATTACACTATCTCTTAATTAATTACATTAATTAATCATGCTTAAATTAATCAACTTAAATAAACAAATACAGTAATTAATTATTCTTAACTATTTCTTAATTACTTTTAATTACTTTATAAATTCTTTGATTTATTACACCAAGTAATAAACCCTTAATTACTTTACCAAGTAATTACCCATTTAAAATTACTTCTCAATCAGTAATTTTTACTTATCTCAATTACCGTTGTAATTTATCAATTACTTATCTTAAGTAATTAGCCTTATCAAAACTTATTATGTAAACATACTTAATCTTTTATCAAGTGACTTCCTTAAATTAATTAACAAATTAATTAACTTACTTGATCACACTCATCTCATAAATCAAAATCGAGTAATTCATCCATTAATTACTCTTTAACCAATTAATCTTCAATTAACAAATTAATTATCATCAACTATTAATTAATAAACCTTAATTATTAATCAATCCTTTAATACAAAGTAATTAATCACTAATTACTTTTATAATTAATTAATTAACTTTAATTAACCAATTAATTATCTCTTAATCATTAATTAATAAACTTAATTATTAATTAACAATCTTAATTTACAAATTAATTAATCCATAACTATAATTAATTAATTCTTAATTACAATTAATTAACCTCTAAAAATAGTTAATTGATTCTTAATTAACTTGCATTATAGATTAATAACCTTTTAATTATTAATTAAGAAACCCAAATTAAAACTTAATTACACAATAAAACCTTTATTAAGTATTAATTAATTACCATTTTGATTAACCCTTAATTACTTAATTAATAAGTAATTAAAATATAATTAACCATTAGTCATTGATTAAATCATCATAATGATTAGTTATTAAATTAATAATCATACTTAATTAATTACCTAATGAATCCTTTTTAAAATAATTAATTAAATTAATTAATTAACTTAAAATTTCTTAATTAACTAATTAATTATAAATCATTAACACTTAATTAATATTTAAGATAAAACATTATCTTAAATTAACCTTGAAATCTTTACTTAACTTAATTCATTAATTAAATTAAAATATAAAGAAACATTAATTACCTATCTTTAATTATTAATTAACAATCATTAGTTTCAAGTTCAAAAGTTACCTAAACCCTTAATTGTTAACTAATAAAAACATTTATAAATTTCCTTTTTATTTTTCCAAAATAAGTTTGAAAATAACATTGACTTAAAACATTTAAACCATTCATACAAGTCCAATTATAAAAACAAATCAATTTAAAAAAAAGAATTTAACTAAGCTTAAATTATTTAAAGTTTAAAACTTTATTTATTTTAAATTAAAAACCTGGTTGAGCATTCCATTTGAGTTCAACCCATAAGTACATGAAAACAAGGTTCATCTTTTTTTTTTAAAACAGTTTGATTTTAAATTTTAAAAGCTGTTTCGGTTAAAAATTTAAAAACTATTAAAACATAACAGTTTAAACCCACAAACAAAACCCAGAACCCACACGAGTTATTCCCCCAGTCATCTACCATATGCCCCGAGTCCCTCTTCGAGAAAACAACAAACCCAAAACAAAAATACAACCCACTGATACCACAACTCATACGTGCATCTGCACCATTGCCGGAACCACCTCCGGTCAACGACGAACCCACCGCCAAGTCCCTCTTCCCTCCTACAATCACCTACGATCAACAGAACCTTGATTCATGCCTCGATTCAAAATCGAGCTCCTCAGGTGAAACTGTAACTAAACCATCATCAGAAAAAATCACTGAATCCCACGCCTCCGGTGAAAGAGAACCGCCCCGATCACTGCTAGGGCTTGCCGTCACACCGCACTTCCACTTCCCAGAAATTCATATAACTCGATGCAAAAATGAAGATGCAGTAGCCAATTCAAAGTTCAAAACAGAACTAGGTTTAAATTCAAATCCGAGCAAATTCAAACTTCACAGTGGATTACAAATTCTTTAACAATTTTTCCCACACTTCCTGATCCTCCCTCAACCTCCACCAAGAACCCCGAGCAATCCAGATGCAAGGATCATCAGAATTTTGCAAAAACCCAACTTCCAGAAAACCCCCAAATACTCACTTAATAAAATTTTAAAAATTGTGATTTCCTTTCCAGAATTCATAATTCCCAGTGATACTTTAGTTTATATAATTATTTTAACCAAATTCAACACTTGATTTCAAACATTGATGATAATCTATTACTGCATTATTTGTTTCCAGAAGAATTTTCAAACCAGAACTTAGTTTTATTTCTTTGTTCTTAGTTTATACTTAATCTAACTTATTTTCCTTGAATCTAAATCCTGCTGTTGTTTTAAATAGAAAAAGCTTGTAGTTCTAACTGTTCTCTAAATTTTGCAGTAAGGGAAGAAGAAAAATAAATAGACTGATAAGACCAAGCATGCACAGATTCAAAGCCATACATCACATTGCATGTTTATATACACAGATAACAGAGGCAACTTATATAAATAAAGATCATCACAACTTATATGCAACATAAAATATACTACTTAATTTTTTTGTAAATTGTTTACTCACTTTTTTATAAGGAGATGCAGAGGTTTGATATTGCACTGGAAATTTGCAAAATGCTTTTGAACCTGAAGCTGAAACCCCTTTGAAACAGAGAAGCTTTTAAAAAAACAGAATTGCCTTATCCCTTTAATTGCTTTCCAGATTCATACTTGCATGCATTTGAAAATTGATGCAGACATAGGAAAAATTTCATATCTGGCTTGATAACTTGCAACAAACTTTGAAAACATGTTGTAGATTTTGATTTGAAAACAACTGCAGGTATGCAGTTTTGATTTGAGCAATGATTTTTGTTTTGAAAATAAATGCAGACATGCAGTTTTGATTTGGAAGAGGTTTCAGGTTTTGTTGACAGTCTTTGATAAAGAAGTTATTTTGGTTTGAGAATATAGGAAACAGAGGTGAGTTTTTGAATTTGAGTTGTTTCTGGTTTACATGGTTTTTGTTTGAGAATTGTTTGATTTGAGGAATGTTCAGATTTGGAGCTGCCATTGATAATTCTAGTTTGTTTTTTGAATGAACAAAAATTTTAAAGAAAAAGAAGGTGAGAAGAGATGGTGTTTAAATAAGCAATTTTTCAGATTTATAAAATTAGAAAAAAACATGGACACTTGTCTTTAAATTACACAAATGTTTAACACTTGTTTGACAAAGTGATTAAGAACTTAACACATGTCAAATTGAGTTTATTTTAATCTTAAAAGAATTTAAAAGCCTTTTGTAAATAAATTTCCAAATTACTAATATGTTTTCTTAATTATAAAAATACTTTCTAATTAAATATCTAATAAACAAATACATTTATACATTTATAAATGTTTGCTAAATTTATATAAAATATAATCTTTAAAAAGAATGAAACCAAATATAATTTAAATAAAATTATATACCATATTACAAACTCATTTTAAAAATGCTATTTCAAAAGCCTTGCATTCATTCTTATTAAATAAATACAAATCCAAATTTCCAAATAAATTTCTATAAAACAAATCTTATTTTTAATTAAAAACATTATCTATATATTTTAAAACCAAACTATATTATTTTATTTTAATATGTATGTATATCCCTTGAATTCAAATTTATATTCAATTCAAAGTCAAATTTAAAAATCCAAATCTAAAATAAATTTAAATAAATATAAATATCTATTTTTAAATAAGCTTATTATTATTTATAAATAATTTGTCCTATTTTAAAATCAATTTAAAATACACATATATAAATGTATTTAAACACACTATCAATTTTGAACACAATAAATCTATTTAGAATTTATTTACACAATAAAATAATTATTCTTATTTTAAAACCAATTTATAACCAAAACTAAGACATTATATTATTATTACTAGGTTATTTATTTTTAAAAATAACAATTTTATCAATTTCAAATAATTTAAATTAAGAGATTATCACATTTTAAACTTCTGGAAATTCCAGGATATTACAGGATGATCATACCCTAATTGGGAATGACCCACTTAGCCTTGCCGCATCTAATCCTGTTTCGAACATTTCCAGTTTGATGAGGCTTGAGGCAACGATTACCTTTTCACATAGCATATATCATATTTTGAATGCCACATTGCCATTTCCGTTGACTACTAATTGCCTTCCACAAAAATACAACCCTTGAGCTCGTACGTCTCAAGGAGGGTGTTAAGCTAAAAGAAGTTGCCTTCTCCGCCACCACTGATGTACGTTTGTAAAAACCAATGTACATAATCTTTAGAAATGCAATGTCAAACAAACATCCATAGAAGTTGTCCAGGAACAGGACAAACCGAAAGCACTCTCCTACTAACACAAGTAGCGAGTAGTCCTTGAAATCCGAAAAATCTCCACCACGAGGAGACCACTGCTATAAATAACTTTATAATGGGAGCTACGCATAGCATGTTCAACAAGCAGTCTTCATGCCATGAAGATCCACGATCTTCAATAATCATCATCTTCAACATGTCTTCACATTCGAACGTATATATTGGTTCGAAGTGGTTTTCGGATAGGAACCACCCAAATCCGACTCCGGTTCCTTCAAAATTCAATTATCGATAAAAAGTGAATATGAGTATATAGGATTTATTAAGTCTCTTTTCACTTTCATTCTTTTCGACTGATTTCGAAATCTCTTTATTTTGACTTAGGATAATTCGAAGTAATTCATTCCTTTGCTTTGGAAAATATCTCAATTTTCACATTTAACTCTCGATCCAAATTCCTTAACTTTTTAGGCGGGTCGAAAACAATGTTATTCAAGTCATCGTTTACGATAAACCCTAAATTAATCTTAGCAAACATTTTTGAGTAAATAGGATCATAGAAATCATTCATTTTGGAGATTGCTTAAATTTTGGATAATACCAATTTTCTTTTATTTTGGAAACTCAATACAATCTTTTATTTAAGAGCATCCGAGATTTCCTTTCGATCTGTTCCATCCCTAGCCTAAGAAAAGAAAACATAAGTTAGGGAAGCTCAGGGCACTGGTTGCTCCATCCGTAACCTTGGTTAAACACTTTGTTTTATCTTTCCAGATCTCACAAGCGGGACAAATGTACAAGTTGTTTCTGCATACTCAGTTATCAACTTTATTTTGGAATTGATTATAAAGATTCCAAATTATCTTTTAAATGCTTAATTTTTCTTTTAAAAATATTCACAATTTATTCTAGGAAAAATCATTACGTTTTAACTCATATAATCAAAAAGTTATACAATTCGCAGCACAAAAGTGCTGCAAAAAGTGCTAAATAAGCTTAATTGATTTAAACCACTTTTTAATATTTGAAAATTCATATTTTTCACTTTAAATTTCTTTTAAACTATTTAAATCGATTTATCCAATTTATTCCATATTTTCCATAAATAAAACGTTTATTTAAACAGATTTCCTGTTATGGTCACCTAATTACACTAGCGCGATTTTTCTAGAAAATTGATTTGGACTTAATTCAAAATCTATTTAATGAAATTTTGATTTTCTTTCTTAGTTTAGAAGATATGGATATAATAGTCCAGAATTTTCTTATGCCGAAGAATTCTTAGCTATATTTCACTCTATACACTCATTTGAACTTTTGGGTGCGAAATCGCGAACTACTGTTGCGCGACGCGTCTACTTTTAACTTATTTTTCAATATTTGAAATAATCTATTCAAATTGGATTTTATCACTTATAAAATAATTACAAATCATTTTAAATCAATATTTTCACTTTTCAAAGTATTTAAAATATATTTTCACTATTACCATATTGTATTATTATTTTATTCCTATTATTTTAATATTAAATTTTAATTTCCAATTTCAATTATAACTTCAAATTAAACACATTTAAAACTTAGATTTCAAATCTAATTTCAATTTAAATTTCAATTCATCCTTAATCTCAACTTCAATTTTCAAAATCGATTTCAATTTTAATTTCACTATTCATCTCAATTTCAGTTTAACTATCCCTTTTAAACCCGTTTCACTTCAAATTTCAAATTCTCTTTTATTTTTACTTTAATTTCACTTCTAATTGAAAAGAGACTTATTTTTCCAAAATATCTCAGATCACTAAAATACGGTCTTATTAACAAAGGGATTACTTAATCAATAATGACAGAAAATTTAATGTCCATATTAGCATCACAACCATACGAACAATCATATGACATTAACATTTTTAATATGGGTATAGTACGATAAATGTCATAACATTACTATGGATTATCCAACATATTCAAACAATGAATCAAACATCCATATCATTAAATGGTGATTATCTAACATAATAATTAAACTTGATAATCAATATAATTCAAAAAGCGATAAGAATTTCTCACATTTAACCAAAACGTTTTACTTCCTACCAACATTCATTTAACTCAATGCTTCACTAAACAACCACATAAACATTCTTCCACCATTTTCAAGTGCTCGGCCATCGCTTCTACCTTTGCTTTGATCTCGACCATGCCTCCCCACCTCCATATTTCTCATGGCCAAGTGCCATTTTTTAAGAGAAGAAGAAGAAGTGAATTAAGAAGAGGTTAGAGAGTAACAAGTGGATTAGTGCTTAAGCACTCCACTATTTTTAACCCTCCTACATCTTTTAAAGAGAGAAGCCATTAAAATAGCTTAAAGGAAGAAGAAAAGAATGATCTATGTGAAAAAATGAGAAGAATGGATGGGTATTTATAGAAAAAGTAAGGAGTGTTAAATTACAAAACCAACCCTTTACAAAAGTACTAAAATATCCTTCCTTTATTTTACTTTTTCAAAACTTACCATCACCTTATCACATCATTACTTTATGTATTAATCATTTAATATTTAAGTAAAGAAAAGTAAAGATTTGGTTGGATTTGATGTGACATGTTTTGTCCTTTTGTGTTTCCTTTTGCTAATTGTTTTCTAAACTTGTTTAGTAAAAGTAAATTTGATTAATGAATTAAAGAATGCTTCTACTATTTGAATATATGTTCATATATAAGAAAATAAAGGTGGAACAATGTTGCGACAACTTTTAAATCGACAAAACGTTGATTTTCGATAAAATGTTTTGCGGTCACATTTTGACGTTTTAGCTAAACTATTCACTTATGTAAACAAAATATAAAACAAACTTTTTTACTTCTTTAAATAAATTAAAACATATCTCTTTATATTTTAAAATCATATTTAATTAATATCAAAATCTCTAATTTTACAGTGTACGTAGAACTGACAAAATGCGACAAAATGTGGTTATTTTTGTAAAACGATTATTAACATATTTTTAAATATATTAATATAATTTTATTATCGTTATTAGATGTTTTAAATAAGATTTAACTTATCAAATAAATGTTTAAACTTATTTATTTAAGCCTTTATTAATTTTCAACAAAACTTAACTTTTGTTGATTTGTTCTAAAATTTAAATATATACTTTTTTAAAATTATTAACTATAAGAATAAATAATTTCTATATTATTATTTATTATATATAACCTATTTATTTAAGTTTTAAATTCCTTCTAAATTTAAAAATAAATAAAATCTCTCATTTTCGAAGTAGCGAAATTACGGGTCGTAACATTCTCCCCTATTTAAAAGCATTTCGTCCTCGAAATGAAAGTTAGATAAAGGAATCTATCTCATACTCGTATCCTCAAACATTTTGACTGATTTATACTGATGATAGAAAAAGAAGAAGGTCGATACCATAACAATACGAAAACAAATGATGCAAAACATACATACATAGATTCCCCACACTAACCTGTGTACTTATCACGTACTTAAGGTTATAGATACATACATCAAGTCAGACTTCTATCGTACCCATCCTAGTGCGTACTGCATACTTAAGATAATACATCCAACTATCAAACACTACTATACATCCAAAAACAACCAAACTAATACTATATCAATATAATTGAATACATCCATATAGCTCATACACTGATCTGAGCATGTACCACACCTGAGGTCTATATATACACACATATCAAAACATAAGTCTAACCCTTATCTCTTAGTGTCTACCATTTAAGATAACTATCCAACTACTATGTTGACAGACCCAAAACATCATACTATATGAGATATTTGATTCTATCTATTATTTGAATCCACAACTTTACTTCCGAGGTAGTATCGATCCCCCGATTTTCTAGTGCAGACTTTGATCAGAATTCCTAATCACAACCCTTGCATTCCTTGCATAGCTTTCAACTATGATGGAACACTTGTGTACATAATCATAAACTTTCATCAATGTTCACCGTCAAGAATCAAGTGATAAATCCTTTTTCGGATTATTGTAAACATCTTAAAGTTCCATACTCAAATCTTAGATCAAAATTTATGTGCCGAAATGTTCTACGTTTAACTTATGTACTTATTCACATTCATTTTTACCTAATACATTTTTAAAAATTCCTATTAATCCAAGTTTATTTCACAACCATTTACTTTCTTCTAAATACATTATTACTTCAGCATACAAATATGACTTAAACTTGTATAATATACCTTTACTTCCTAAGAGAATATATACATATCCCCAAACTTCAAACTATTATCACTTCAATTATGGTGTTTAACTAATGTGGAATTCTATTATTATCTCAAATCAATAAGTTATAAAACTTAATCCTTAGTTTTATTTACCTAAGGTCTTGATTTAGCTAACATTGTTTATCTTATCCATAATAAGACAACTAAGTGTGCATCTTTTTCTTACTAATTTTATGATTATCTACTTAACTTATTTACCTATCCATTTTCTAAATCATATTTCTTAACCTTAAATCCATCAAATACCTTATAGTCAAATTGTGAAACTCAGTTCACATGGTATCTATTGCTTAAACATTTTCATCCAACAATCAACCTACTAACCATTTTATTCAAAACTATCCACTTCTAATCTTACTTCATTTTGAATTACAAATGTTACCCTAAATGTATCACTAATTCCAAGTTTATATTAGGATGATATTTCTTATACCTCTTGTTCCTAAATTTCACTTTGATTTTAACCTAATCAAAGTGTCTAAATTTCAAATTATCTTAACCGCTTTATAAGTTATAGAACTTACCCTTTCATATTAAATTTAGCCAAAAATCTCAATTTCGGCTTATATTTTTTTATCTTGTTGGTAAGAACTTTTCTAAGAATGCATTTTCTCTTTTACTTTCTCTAATTACAACTTCTAGCTTCAATATTATCATCAAATACCTTATAGTCAAATTGTGAATTTTAGTTCACAAGGTATTTGTACTTAGCTTTTAAATCCACCAATTATGATAATCACTTAATCATTAATATTTCTTAATAACTAAATGTCAAAGGGTATACAATTAAAGTTATAAATTTTAGTTCTCAACTAATCGATTCTATATGGAATATCTTATAATCAAATCGTGCAATTCTAATCACAAGAGATTCATATTTTAGTTTTGCTAAGCTAAACTACAAACAATCCTTAATTTCTAACCAATAATAATAATATCCCCTTGTAATATATAAACCCAAGGTAAAATTATTTCATTTACCAATTTCTTTAAAACAAAATCAATTCTATAAAATTAACATATACGCACTCATATATAATACTCTCAAACTCATTCTAGGGTGATGCTAACCCTATCTCTAATGAGTTACTCATCCTAGGATATTACTAATCCTATCTCAGATAAGTATTTACCCATAACAAAGCCAAGGTTCTCGCTTAACCTTTAGCTCTGATACCAAATGTCACGACCCGTTTTTCCATACCTTTTGAATCGACAATAAACCACACGTGTCCAACTCAAATTGCACGAAAATACGGAACATGAAGGGTAATAAAGAAAAATAGATAAAACAGAATGACACCTGAATGGAATAACATATAATATTGAACAATATATTTACAGTGGAAAAACTTTTAAAATACATATATCATAGTCTAACCTAAATTCAACTTGGACGGTTATAAACATCCATCCTTACAATTGCTGACAAATATCAGCTAAAGCAAACTAAGTACAGCGGATAATAGAATATGTCCATACGTAGATGAATATCTCCAACTCTCCTCTGGAAAACTCCAACCGTCTTCGACTAAACCTGAAACTACTCGGATCTGACCCGAATATTGAAAATACCCGGATCTGTCTTGATAAACCAGCGTGAGAAAAACTCAATAATAAATGACAGTATCATATATCAGCCTTTGAATAAAAATCCTCTGAAAATAAATAGTATCTCATAAGACCACGTCCACACATAAACACGGACGGGTTTTTACCTTATGATAACTCAAACACTTTTATACCAAAACAATTGATATTATTTCAAATGACATTCTTTGAAAATATTTGCAAATAAACTTATTAATCTTAGCCGAAATTGTTACCATTATTAAATTTCAGCATACTAGGCTCTACAAACGAAACCCTAGGTTCTTATTGGAGAATGGATTTCCATACAAATGAGCAGGTAAAGGATCTACATTCCGAAATGGGTACACCTCTAGATGGATGCCCCGAGGAACATCACAAAGGAACATCTACCAACACAAGACCGGCCTGCCTCTGTAACTAGATAGTACCGAATATGTTATCCCCTGATCGTTACCGACCTTTAACCAAGCGCCCGTTTTCATACACCATATTAATTTACATCCCGAATGTCATAGCGAGAAGAAATATATCTAGAAGGGGATGATCATACCCTAATTGGGAATAACCCACTTAGCCTTGCCGCATCTAATCATGTTTCGGTCATTTCCAGTTTGATGAGGCTTGAGGCAACGACTACCTTTTCACATAGCATATATCATATCTTTGAATGCCATATTGTCATTTCCGTTGACTACTAATTGCCTTCCACAAAAATACAACCCTTGAGCTCGTACGTCTCAAGGAGGGTGTTAAGCTAAAAGAAGTTGCCTTCTCCGCCACCATTGATGTACATTTGTAAAACCAATATGCGTAATTTTTAGAAATGCAATGTCAGACAAACTTCCACACAAGTTGTCCAGGAACAGGACAAACTGAAGGCACTCTCCTACAACCACTAGTAGTGAGTAGACCTTGCAATCTGAAAAATCTCCACCACGAGGAGACCACTACTACAAATAACTCTATAATGGGAACTACCTAGAGAATGTTAAACAAGCAGTGTTCACGCTATGAAGATCCATGGTCTTCAATAATCATCATCTTCAACATGTCTTCACATTCGAACGTATATATTGGTTCGAAGTGGTTTTCAGATAAGAATCACCCAAATCCAACCCCGGTTTCTTCGAAATCGAATTATCGATAAAAAGTGAATATGAGTATGTAGGATTTATTAAGTCTCTTTTCACTTTAATTCTTTTCAGCTGATTTCAAAATCTCTTTATTTTGACTTAGGATAATTCGAATTAATTCATTCTTTTTCTTTGGAAAATATCTCAAATTTTCACACTTAACTCTCGATCCAAATTCCTTAACTTTTTAGGCAGGTCAAAAACAATGTTATTCAAGACATCGTTTACGATAAACCCTAAATCAATCTTAGCAAACATTTTTAAGTAAATGGAATCCTAGAAATCATTCATTTTGGAGATTTCTTAAATTTTGAATAATACCAATCTTCTTTTATTTTGGAAACTCAATACGATCTTTTTATTTAAGAGCATCCGGCCTTTCCTTTCGACCTGTTCCATAACTCACCTAAGAAAAGAAAACATAAGCCATGTAAGTTCAGGGCACTGGTTGTTCCATCCCTAACCTTAGTTAAACACCTTGTATTATCTTTCCAGATCTCACAAGCGGGACAAATGTACTAGTCGTTTCCACATACTCAGTTATCAACTTTATTTTGGAATTGATTATTAATATTACAAATTATCTTTTAAATGCTTAATTTTTCTTTCAAAAACATTCACAATTTATTTTAGGAAAAATCGTTACATTTAAATCACATTCAAAAAGTTATACAATTCGCAGCATAAAAGTGCTGCGGAAAGTGCTATATAAGCTTAATTGATTTAAACCACTTTTTAATATTTGAAAATTCATATTTTCCACTTCAAATCTCTTTTAAACTATTTAAATGGATTTATCAAATTTATTCCATATTTTTCCGTTATCAATACGTTTATTTAAACATATTTCTGTTATGGTCACTTAACTGCACTAACGCGATTTTTTAAGAAAATTGATTTGGATTTAATTCAAAATCTATTCAACGAAATTTTGGTTTTCTTTCTTCGTTTAGTAGATATGGAAATAATAGTCTGGAATTTTCTTATCTTGAATAATTCCGAGCTATATTTCACTCTATACACTCATTTGAACTTTTCGGTGTAAAATCGCGAACTACCCTTGCAAGACGCGTCTAGTTTTAACTTATTTTTCAATACTTAAAATAATCTATTCAAATTGGATTTTATCACTTATAAAATCATTACAAATCATTTTAAATCGATATTTTCACTTTTTAAAGTATTTAAAACATATTTTCACTATTACCATATTATAATATTATTTTATTCCTATTATTTTAATATTAAATTTTAATTTCCAATTTCAATTCTAACTTCAAATTAAACACATTTAAAACTTAGATTTCAAATCTAATTTCAATTTAAATTTCAACTCATCCTTAATCTCAACTTCAATTTTCAAAATCGATTTCAATTTCAATTTCACTATTCATCTCAATTTCAGTTTAACTATCCCTTTTAAACCCGTTTCACTTCAAATTTCAAATTCTCTTTTATTTTAACTTTTATTTCACTTTTAATTGAAAAGAGACTTATTTTTCCAAAATATCTCATATCACTAAAATATGGTCTTATTAACAAAAGGATTACTTAATCAATAATGATAGAAAATTTAATGTCCATATTAACATCACAACCATACAAATAGTCATATGACATTAACATTTTCAATATTGGTATAGTATGATAAATGTCATAACATTACTATGGATTATCCAGCATATTAAAACAATCAATCAAACATCCATATCATTAAATGGTGATTATCTAACATAACAATTAAACTTGATAATCAGTATAATTCAAAAAGCGATGAGAATTTTTCACCTTTAACCAAAACGTTTTACTTTCTACCAACATTCATTTAATTCAATGTTTCACTAAACGACCACATAAACATTCTTTTACCATTTTCAAGTGCTCGGCCATCGCTTCTACCTTTGCTTTGATCTCAACCATGCCTCCCCGCCTCCGTATTTCTCATGGCCAAGCACCATTTTTAAGAAGAGAAGAAGAAGTGAATTAAGAAGAGGTTAGAGAGTAACAAGTGGATTAGTGCTTAAGCACTCCACTATTTTTACCCTCCTACCTCTCTTAAAGAGAGAAGCCATTAAAATAGCTTAAAGGAAGAAGAAGAAGAGAATGATTTGTGTGAAAAAATGAGAAGAATGGATGGGTATTTATAAAAGTAAGGAGTGTTAAATTACAAAACCACCATTTACAAAATTACTAAAATATCCTTACTTTATCTTACTTTTTCAACACTTATCATCATCTTATCACATCATTGCTTTATGTATTAATCAATTAATATTTAAATAAAGAAAAGTAAAGATTTGGTTGGATTTGATGTGACATATTTTGTCCTTTTGTGTTTACATTTGCTAATTGTTTTCTAAACTTGTTTAGTAAAAGTAAACTTGCTTTGTCAATTAAATAATACTTATACTATTTGAATATATGTTCATATATAAGAAAATAAAGGTGCAACAATGTTGCAACAACTTTTAAATCGATAAAACCTTGATTTTCGACAAAATGTTTTACGGTCACATTTTGTTGTTTTAACTAAACAATTCATTTATGTAAACCAAATTTAAAATGAACTTTTTTACTTCTTTAAATAAATTAAAACTATCTCTTTATATTTTAAAATATTATTTAATTAATATCAAAATCTCTAATTTTACAGTGTATGTATTGACAAAATGTGAAAAAATTTGGTTATTTTTGTAAAACAATTATTAACGTAGTTTAAATATATTAATATGCTTTTATTATCTTTATTAGATGTTTTAAATAAGATTCAAATTATCAAATAAATGTTTAAACTTATTTATTTAAGCCTTTATTTATTTTTAACAAGACTTAACTTTGTTGATTTGTTATAAAATTAAAATATATACTTTTTAAAATTATTTACTATAAGAATAAATAATTTCTCTATCATTATTTATTATATATAACCTATTTATTAAAGTTTTAAATTCCTTTTAAATTTAAAAATATACAAAATCTCTCATTTTCGAAGTAGCAAAATCACGGGTCGTTACAAATTTTCTAGTGAAGAAAATGTTTATTTGGTTTTAAAATAATATACGGCTAAATTATTTATATTTTGGGTCTGAAATTAATATATGTTAGAAAACATATTAAGGTTTTCTGGATTTTTTGTCGAATTTTCCTAAGTGTTTTAATAGATATATAAAATTGTTTAAGGTATAGGACTTAAATGTTTTATATATTCATAAAAGGAGAAAGGGTATTTTGGTAGAACTTTTAGAAAATAAAATCTTAACCGACAATATTTTAACAAACAAGGCAGATTAGTTGAAAAGAATTTCATTTTAAAGTTAAAATCAGTTTCTACATGCTTTTAACATGTTTTGCCACCTTAGACACCTGGGTTCCGACTTAGTAGTTTTGCCACCATCACCATCGAAACCAATATGCATGGCATCAAAGACTTGGTGCGCATCGAATTGGATATAGGCGGAAGGTATTAGGTCGAAACCAGGGGTTCCGAAGGGGTCGAAGCGCTACTATACTTTCAAATGAAAACGCGCCGGCTTTGCTTTTGAAGGGTATGTTTTTCAACTTAGTTGGCTTTCGATTGAGTTGAATTAATTTAGAGAATGGTTTCAAATGGGGTTGCGACTTTGTTTTAAATAAATGCTTTCGTCGGGGTCGAAACCCCTAGCTGCCGCTTTCGAAATATATACTTTGTTTTAAAACCCAATTCGCTTCTTCAATGCTTTCAAAAGGGTTGGTTTCGACACCATCACTTCTTTACTTAGGAATGCTTTCGAAAGGAATGCTTTCGACTAAAATGTTTTCATGACCTTTTTGCTCTGTTGAAGGTAGAACCCAAATGGTTTCAATGAAGATGGTTTTAATGGTTTTGAAAGGTTATTCCACATGTTTTACTTGAACCCAAACACTTTCAAAAGGTTTGATGTTTAGATGGTTTCGAAAGGTTTTAATGAAGGTTTTCAAGGGTTTGTTCCCTAATGGTTTCGAAAGGTTTGAAAGGAAAGGTTTTCCAATGTTTTCGAAAGGAACTGTTTAAAGGTTTTAAAGATAGGACGTCTAAGGTTTTAAAGCTTTCAAAGGAAAGGTTTTTAAATGGTTTTGAAAGGTTTATATGAATGATTTCGAAAGGAATGTTTTAGCCTTTCGGCATAGGTGAGAGAAAGGGGTTCGCTTGGTTTCAAAAGGGGTACTTTCAATGGATTCGGAAGGGCACTTTCAAAGGTTTAAATGTTTTCATCAACAAAGATTTGAGTAAAGTATATATAACATGGCAAGGTGTTTTTAAATAAAGCATAGAGTATATTTTCCTTGTTTAAAGTATGATTTAAAGATTTTAAATCAATTTGAGATGAAAATGTTTTCAAGGAAAATTTAAGGGAAGATTACCCTAAGTAAAATGACTTAGATATTTGTATACCAGATGGGACTGGTATAGGTTCACGCCCTATACATTAGCTATTATCCCCAACTAATTTAGTCCAAAATTCCATTGTGTAGGGCTTTGTCACAGTTAAGACTAAAATGATGTTACACATAGAATATGTACACACACATATAAATACATACATACATATATATGTGTGTGTATGTGTACAGAGATAGGTTATTGGTTAGCCTATAAAACCATTAGGATCAGTGGACCCTGAGAGAAGATAAGCTAGGGACAGATTGCCCAGAAAAGGAGTGTCTAACAGGTGTTAGATTATTTGTTTATATTGTCTGGTAGGCCCAAGTCAGCCAAAGATTAGTAGTTAGCCAAACAAAACTATAGTGACTGGATAGATAGTTCATTTGTTATCTAACATGTATGTTTACTTGATAATGCTTTACAACTTTAACCAGTTTTGGTCGTAGGATAATGATTTGCAAAAGATATGCTTTAAAAGGATATTAGTGAGGGGAAACCCATTCCACTAAGTGGTGTAATCTTACTTAATATCAAATAACCGAGATGTATAGTATTATTCACACCAGACTTTATGTCTGACTCGAAGTTTATGTTTTCCCCCTTAAACTCTCTGGTTCTCAAAATTGATTTGAGTATACCGAGGGTTGAGAATTTTTAGGTCTTTAGTAGGTTGGAGAATAAAGCTTCCGGAGACGAGCAGGTGGCTGACGGATAGATATTTAGGAGTTGTTGTTTTATTTTGCTTGATTCCGTTGTTTTGTATTAAGTCAGTTATAACTATATATGTAATATCCCGGAATTATGGACAATATAAATTTAATAATTTGTGTTTAAATTTAAAATGAATTGATAATTTTTGTTAATAAATTTGAATTGATACTATAATCTTCTTTATTCAAATATTTAATTTGTGAATTTATTTTTAATAAACTAATAAATCTATTTTCTATTTAATAATGTATATGTATTTATATATATATTAAATAGATGAGTTGTTTTTAATTAAATTAGTATAGCATAATTTTAATAATTTGAAATTGGAAATTTTGATTTATTTTTGGATTTAAGTTTTCCAAAAAATATTTAATAAAATAACTAAATGATTTTAAATATGATATAAATGTTTTATTTGTTTAAAATTCATTTTTAACTTAAGCTTGAATATTAAAATAAGTTACAAAAATGTTTTTTTTTATTCTTTTTAAAATATTGATTTATAAAATATGATTTGTAAATTTAATATGAGAATTTAAAATATGAAACATGTATTCATTTAAGTTACAACCTCTTTTATAAATTTATTTTAATTGTTTAAAAATATCTTGGTCAAATGATTTATTTGTATATGTTTTCTTTTTATAATAATACTTGGTTTATTCTTTAGAAATTATTCATATATTTAACTAAGTATTAAAGAAATGATTAATCAAGTTTGAGACTTCATTTACACATAATTAAAATACTAATTACTTAGATTTACATGTGTAAGTATCTTAAAGCTTAAACTAACAAATGTAAACTAAATACCAATTTTAAATGACAAGTGTTAAATCCAAGCCATGTGTCAAACTTTAGTTTTAATTTTTCTTTAATTTTAATTTAAATCAAAAATATTGTTATATAACTTGCATCTTTTCATTTCTTTTTCTTTTCTTCATTTTCATCTAAGAATTTTCAACTGAAACTTTTTCCTCTAAATGCTTTCAAACCATTTTTATCTTCTTCAAAATTTCATATCAACTTCTATGAAAATCTGCAAAGTTCATCTCCCCAAAATTTCAAAATCAAATACTTTGTAACCTGCATGAAAAATCTGGAGACATTTTAAAGCATTCAAGTTTAAAACTTAAGCTATCTGCATCTCTTTATAAAATCTGAAAATGCAAGATTCTGCATTTTTAAATCTAAGGGCCTGCAAGCAACAAACTATAGTCTACATTTTTTTCAAAACAATCTGGAAAGAAACTGCAAATCAATTAAAACTGCATGCAAGGATTTTTCAAAGATCAGGAAGCAAGATTTTTTTTACATCAACAGCATTCAAATAACTCAAGTTTAAAAGCAAAAGGGGGCTTTCAAAAATCTGGGCTCTACATAATTACAGGTGAGTAACTCATTTATAAATTTATTAAATAGGAAAAGTTGTTCATGCTTTTTAAAATTTGAAATAAACTTATATGAAATGGCTATGAATATTATACCTGTAATATATGCCTGTATACATGATGATGAATGTTGCATGTCTCTTTCACCCAGGTTATTGACTGTATACAGTATAAGCTCAAGTAAAATAAAAAAAATTCTTTTGCCTTTTGATTTGGTTGTTGTTATGAATTAGTAATTGAATGAAATATGTTTGGATCATGATAAAGTAAAGTTAAACATTTTATATAGGTTAAATAAAATTTTGAATTGCCTGAAAATTTAATAACAGAGCAAATATTAATATAAGAGGAAAAATTCAAACTTCTAAATTCATTAAGTCAGTAACATCAGTAAAATCATTGAACCAAAATATGAATTTTATAACTAAAGTCATGATTTTTAGTGAAGAGGTTAAGGTGTAGCTCTGGTTTGAACATATTATGGAAATTCATGATTTTCTGATGATCTATGTTGTCTGGAGGGTCAGGATCTTCTGGAGTGATGTAGTGATGATCGGAGATAAGTGGAAAAATCCTAGGAAGTTGGTCAGATCAGGGTGGCGGCAGAGATTGATCGATTAAGTGTTGAACCCTAGTTTTCATGGGTTTGAGTTTTGCTTTGGTACGGTTTCCTCAAGGGATCGAGTGCATCGAGGACTTGGGTACTGGAAGGTGGTGGTTAGTCGAAGTCGTCACCAAAATTTGAGTGGCGATGGTGGCCGGAGGCGCGTGGGGATGGAGTTGACAGGTTGGGAATGATTGTGCTGTCTGCAGTTCCAGGTTTGATGTTTAACTCGAATTCGAGTTCGAGTTGAAATTTGAAGAATCTGACGTTTGAAGGTTGATGTGGGGTTACTGGCCGATGGGAGATGGTCGTTGATGGTGGCCAGTGATGGCCGGAGTTGGTGAGTGGGTGCACAGGGAGGTGTTGTGCATGTTGGTGTTGATTTTTGGTTACAGGGTTTTATACCTCGGGATGGTCTCGGGTAAATGGGAGTGGTGACTCGAAGTAGGAAAGTTATTTACTCGAAGTAAATATATGGTAGCTCGGGTTGGTGTAAATGTTTCAGGTTTTTTAGAATATGATTAGAAACCTGTTTCCAGGTTTTTAAAAAAAAAAGGAATTGAAGTGAAAAGTAGTAATGCAAACTAAAAATTTGACACTAGTTTGGAACCTGAATTTAGTTATAAATTCAAATAATTTAAATCTTGATATTTGAAATTATTCAGTTTTTAAATTTTGGTTTGGGTTATAAATCTAAAAATCAGAAAACTGTGTTCTGTTTTTCAAAATTTAAAAGTAAAATTTAAATTATAAGATGGAGTTCAAACAGGAATTTTTAAACCTGTAATTTAATTATGAATTCAATAATTTAAATCTTGGATTTTGAATCATTTTTGAATTCAGAAATGTAAGATGTTTTAAACTAAAACAGGAAACTTTTTTTTCTATTTTAAATTTATGTAACGACCCAACTTCCTACGCCCAGGAAGAAGTATCGTTAATAAGAAAGAAAGAGGTGAGAAAATAGAAGAGATAGAGAAGAAAGAACAACAACATCAGAATCTCACAGCGGAATGAATAAAATATAATATATCATATAAGTATTTACATAATATACAACATCAATCAGAGTTATACAGATAATACTTCACATACTAGACAGTTATAAACACCTGTCTAGTTAATACAACTCAACTTAAACAAATGACTCAGAGATACCAACACAGCGGAACTATATATATCTACAACGCTGAAGCCACCTGCTCCATTGCTCCTCCAGATTTCGTCAAAGCTAACCTGAATCCCTTGGCTACCCGTAAAAATTTGGGTACCCGAGAGTTTATGAAAAACAAAAATAAACTCCGGCACCTTGTTCGACAACAACCCAACTACCACCACCCCAAATGTCCCTGCACTCGATCACCAACATGGGCCGTGGTGATCAATTTTTATACACAACAGAACTGTAGGGTTCTAGGAGAAAACCTGCTACCACACCCTTAACCCTTAACATAAAAATGAAAATTTGCTTTCTAAATTTGTTATTAAGTATAAAGATTCAATTCATGATGCTGAATTGTTAAATTTAGCAAATTTGAATTTTACATAAATTAAAGCCTCCCTGCTTCCTTTAGATTCCAGAACAAATTTAAGTTATTTTTAACTTTATAATCAGGCAACATATCTTATTTAGATCTAAGTCATCACAACAAGTAAATCAAGAAATGTTAAGTTTTTAAATCACCTGAGTTTGAATTCTAGATACAGGGATGCATTTTCAGGATTACAGAACCTGTAAGTATCTTATTTCACAATCACACAAAATTTGAGCCATTTATCAACATAAAAATATAGTTATCATGATACTTAAATCTAACAACCAAATACTTAAGATTAATAACAAAGTTATTTATAGCTAAATTAAACTTCAGGCATGAATATACACAGAACAACTATGCAATATGCAATATGTCAAGCAATTCCAACTCAGGAATATACACAGATCCACTTAAAAGTTTTTGGTTGTGATGTTACTTTACTAAAATTCAATATGCAGCAATTCCAACTCAGAAATGTCCAGATAATGAAATAAATGAATATTCACACAATATGTCAAGCATCCAGACATTAACAGGCATCAGATTAAACTTAAATAATTTTTAAAAAGTGTTACTCACACAAGTTTGCAGTGGAACAGAGGATGATACAAGAGTTCTGCAGTTTGCAAATTTTCAATAACCCTTTTTCTTGTTTTCTGAATTTGACTTGAACTAGAAAATATGTAATTTTGTTTATACTCTTTTGTTTCCTCAGTTTTGTTTCAGGAGTTACTCACTGAACTAAAAATGGAATAACAAATGATGAATACATATATAACTTCAACAATATGTCTTCTTGCACAAGCTTTGACATAAAATAATATTTGCTTTATTATCATATTGTACTAAGACCAGACAATAATTGAAATATTTCGGCTGGAGATATGTTATTTCAGATGCAAAGGTGGCTAATTAATGTTTGCTGCAGGTTTTAATTTGTGTTTGTACTAATGTTATTATTTATGCTAACATCTTATTAATGTGTGCAGATTTGGCTTGTACTACTGTGCATATAAGTTAGGCTAATTAATATTTGCTGACATAAAATTTTTACAAAGATAATTGTTTTATTGTTTCTTGTTCAAATTAAAATATACATCTTAGTGAATCTGTTATTTTCAGACTTTGACTACTTCCATTTGACTAGAATGAAGATATTTATTTAGCTTGCATACTTGTCTTTTCTTTTTACTATTCTTGTCTGCATACTTCAATTATTATGTCTTGTATACTTACAAATATGTGTTTTAAATTTTACCTTGCATTAGCTTGCACTACAAATTACTTACAGACCTTATTCTTTTTTTTTTCTTCTTTTTTTTTAAGCTTTTACATTTCTGTTCTAACCTGTCTTGTATACATTACATACAAGTTACATAATCTATTACTTTTACACTTTGTTTTTAACTTTGCATCTTTATTTTATAGGATATGTAGAATTTACTTGTGTCTAAACTTTATAGTCTTTGCTTATGAATTTAGTCTTAGTATTTAATTCTATTTCCTAATATGTGTTTTACTTTTATTTTCTTTTATGTTTAACATAGACTAACACATATTATTAATATCAATAATTGTTTATTTTAATTTGAACATTTTTAAACCTTTATTTTTAATTTCCAAATCATAAATTTTATTCAAACACACATATAAATAAAGTTGACATTATTAAAAATTCGTTTGTAAACATTTACATAATTAATAGGGCTCATTATTAAGTCAAAATGATTTATAAAAGCATTTATCTATTTATTAATAAACTACTTATTTTTATCAAGTTAAATTTAAAACAAATTAAATAAACCCTTTTTTTTTGCTAATTTTAAATGTAAGCTAAAATTATTTTAAACAAATTAAACTGTAATCTTGTGTAATTTAAAATCATATAATCATTTATTAAATAGCTTAAATATCAAATTTCTAAATTTTCAAAAATATTAGAATTAGAAAACATGTCTATTTATTAAATTAAAACAAAGATTTTCCATGCACAATATATACAGATATATATACATTATAAATAAAGGCAATTTGATTAACTTCTAAAAGATAATTTATCAGTTAGATATTTATTTAAAAGAAGATTATTAAATTATTGACAAATATTATCAAATCAATTTAATTTTTAATGTAGATTATTAAATTGATATTGTCCCAAATTTCCGGGATATCACATTCTTCCCCCCTTAAAAGAATTTCGTCCCCGAAATTTAAAACAAAAGTAATTTAATAATCCAATTAAAAATTTAAATTTGAAACACAAGCATATATCAACATTAAACTAACAATCATAGCAACCAATTCATCCAAACAAACAAATCTCTATCCAGACAAAATTCTAAATAGAATTTTCTCGAGTTTCCCCCAAGTATAAATACCGAGTTACTCGTCCTATAGAATCCTAACATCCAATACTACTACTATACTACAGAGTTTCCACTCATCTAAATCTACAAAACAAAACAAAATATTAGACCAAACTCAAATCTGACCCAACACTACAACTCCCTGAACTGCTGACTCTAAAATCAAAGGTAGATCTTACACGTACTCCCTCAGAGATACGTGAAACACTCCGAATTCCAATTATCCAAAATCAAATCTCCGATTACGGAATCCAAATTCTTTCGTCTTTTATTCACAAAACTCTTCGGACGATCCTGGGCTTCCTTCATCCTTACTAATCAGCTCCATCCTTGCTGATGCCCTATAAACAAACTGAACCAAAGACAATCCAACAAATTGATCCCTCCAAGATCAACCAAAACTCAGAATACAATTCTATTCCAAAATCAGAAAACAGAACTCACATCTCTCGTCCGGAGAGATAAAACAGGTGCACCCCAATCTGGTCCCAGATTCTGAAAAATTTCCCGTAGAACTCTCTAATCCAAACACTGCAATATCCAATTGCTTCCAAACTAAAACAGCTACCACCATGCTTCCACTGCGCCACTCTGACTGAACAGATGAAAATGCTGATGATGATCTCAAGCACAGACTGGTCAATGCATTCTAAAAATAAAACTCAGAAGTTCCTCCAAAATTCTGAGCTGCTTCACCAACTCAATTTCCAGAACAAAACCCTAACTTTCAGAAGACATCTAGAAAAAAATCTCTGAAACTCCAAAAGAACACCCAAACTATCGCAAGTCACTTTTGCGATCGATACAGCCAAATTCCAAAGGAAACTGTTCTTTCTTAACAAATCAGAACAGCTTGCACTTATGTGGCCAATCCATCGAAGAAACGGGTCCACATAATTACTTCTGAATTCCATTACAGAAAAACTGCTAAGCCAGAAAATCTCTTGCCAACACCAAAAACATTCCAAGCTGAATTGCTGCCACGGATGCTAAGATTTCCTATCCAAAGTTCTTCGAGAAACTCGGACCTCAAAACAAACAAAACACCCAGCTGAGCACAGCCACAACACCGAAGTAGTCACTTCACCTTACATGTTCCAAAGAAATATCGTCGGAGATATCCATAGTCACTGTGTCTCATCACACAGCTACTACACCTTGATGTATCAAAATATCATGACTTACTCCTGTCTATCCGACAGATCCAAACTCTAGCTCCGCCATACTCTTACACTTTAAAGATGAACTCCGAACCTCAACAGGTGTCCTTCAGAGATCAATGAAATCCTTACACCATCCAAAACTTACTCAAGACAGTATTAGGCCTACAGTCTTGACAATTACACTTCCAACCATTGATAGTTGTGTTACACACACCACTACCCATCTACCTTTATAACATATTGGAAAACCTGAACAGGTAACCCAACAATAGGTAGAAATAAATATAAATATATATATATATATCAAAATTACAAATACGCTCTCTCAAGAAGAAATCACTTAAGAGCCTAGGTATTCACTCAACCTAGCGCTCTGATACCACTGTAACGACCCAACTTCCTACGCCCAGGAAGAAGTATCGTTAATAAGAAAGAAAGAGGTGAGAAAATAGAAGAGATAGAGAAGAAAGAACAACAACATCAGAATGTCACAGCGGAATGAATAAAATATAATATATCATATAAGTATTTACATAATATACAACATCAATCAGAGTTATACAGATAATACTTCACATACTAGACAGTTATAAACACCTGTCTAGTTAATACAACTCAACTTAAACAAATGACTCAGAGATACCAACACAGCGGAACTATATATATCTACAACGCTGAAGCCACCTGCTCCATTGCTCCTCCAGATTTCGTCAAAGCTAACCTGAATCCCTTGGCTACCCGTAAAAATTTGGGTACCCGAGAGTTTATGAAAAACAAAAATAAACTCCGGCACCTTGTTCGACAACAACCCAACTACCACCACCCCAAATGTCCCTGCACTCGATCACCAACATGGGCCGTGGTGATCAATTTTTATACACAGCAGAACTGTAGGGTTCTAGGAGAAAACCTGCTACCACACCCTTAACCCTTAACATAAAAATGAAAATTTGCTTTCTAAATTTGTTATTAAGTATAAAGATTCAATTCATGATGTTGAATTGTTAAATTTAGCAAATTTGAATTTTACATAAATTAAAGCCTCCCTGCTTCCTTTAGATTCCAGAACAAATTTAAGTTATTTTTAACTTTATAATCAGGCAACATATCTTATTTAGATCTAAGTCATCACAACAAGTAAATCAAGAAATGTTAAGTTTTTAAATCACCTGAGTTTGAATTCTAGATACAGGGATGCATTTTCAGGATTACAGAACCTGTAAGTATCTTATTTCACAATCACACAAAATTTGAGACATTTATCAACATAAAAATATAGTTATCATGATACTTAAATCTAACAACCAAATACTTAAGTATAATAACAAAGTTATTTATAGCTAAATTAAACTTCAGGCATGAATATACACAGAACAACTATGCAATATGCAATATGTCAAGCAATTCCAACTCAGGAATATACACAGATCCACTTAAAAGTTTTTGGTTGTGATGTTACTTTACTAAAATTCAATATGCAGCAATTCCAACTCAGAAATGTCCAGATAATGAAATAAATGAATATTCACACAATATGTCAAGCATCCAGACATTAACAGGCATCAGATTAAACTTAAATAATTTTTAAAAAGTGTTACTCACATAAGTTTGCAGTGGAACAGAGGATGATACAAGAGTTCTGCAGTTTGCAAATTTTCAGTAACCCTTTTTCTTGTTTTCTGAATTTGACTTGAACTAGAAAATATGTAATTTTGTTTATACTCTTTTGTTTCCTCAGTTTTGTTTCAGGAGTTACTCACTGAACTAAAAATGGAATAACAAATGATGAATACATATATAACTTCAACAATATGTCTTCTTGCACAAGCTTTGACATAAAATAATATTTGCTTTATTATCATATTGTACTAAGACCAGACAATAATTGAAATATTTCGGCTGGAGATATGTTATTTCAGATGCAAAGGTGGCTAATTAATGTTTGCTGCAGGTTTTAATTTGTGTTTGTACTAATGTTATCATTTATGCTAACATCTTATTAATGTGTGCAGATTTGGCTTGTACTACTGTGCATATAAGTTAGGCTAATTAATATTTGCTGACATAAAATTTTTACAAAGATAATTGTTTTATTGTTTCTTGTTCAAATTAAAATATACATCTTAGTGAATCTATTATTTTCAAACTTTGACTACTTCCATTTGACTAGAATGAAGATATTTATTTAGCTTGCATACTTGTCTTTTCTTTTTACTATTCTTGTCTGCATACTTCAATTATTATGTCTTGTATACTTACAAATATGTGTTTTAAATTTTACCTTGCATTAGCTTGCACTACAAATTACTTACAGACCTTATTCTTTTTTTTTTTCTTCTTTTTTATTAAGCTTTTACATTTCTGTTCTAACCTGTCTTGTATACATTACATACAAGTTACATAATCTATTACTTTTACACTTTGTTTTTAACTTTGCATGTTTATTTTATAGGATAAGTAGAATTTACTTATGTCTAAACTTTATAGTCTTTGCTTATGAATTTAGTCTTAGTATTTAATTCTATTTCCTAATATGTGTTTTACTTTTATTTTCTTTTATGTTCAACATAGACTAACACATATTATTAATATCAATAATTGTTTATTTTAATTTGAACATTTTTAAACCTTTATTTTTAATTTCCAAATCATAAATTTTATTCAAACACACATATAAATAAAGTTGACATTATTAAAAATTCGTTTGTAAACATTTACATAATTAATAGGGCTCATTATTAAGTCAAAATGATTTATAAAAGCGTTTATCTATTTATTAATAAACTACTTATTTTTATCAAGTTAAATTTAAAACAAATTAAATAAACCCTTTTTTTTGCTAATTTTAAATGTAAGCTAAAATTATTTTAAACAAATTAAACTGTAATCTTGTGAAATTTAAAATCATATGATCATTTATTAAATAGCTTAAATATCAAATTTCTAAATTTTCAAAAATATTAGAATTAGAAAACATGTCTATTTATTAAATTAAAACAAAGATTTTCCATGCACAATATATATAGATATATATACATTATAAATAAAGGCAATTTGATTAACTTCTAAAAGATAATTTATCAGTTAGATATTTATTTAAAAGAAGATTATTAAATTATTGACAAATATTATCAAATCAATTTAATTTTTAATGTAGATTATTAAATTGATATTGTCCCAAATTTCCGGGATATCACAATTTAAAAGTAAGTTTATAATGCAACTGAAATTTAAAACAAAGTTTAAATCTGAAAACTAAAATATGAAGCTCGGGTAGAAGAACCTAAGTTTGAATTTAATTTAAAACTGGAAATTTAAATTTAGATTTTAAACTTTTAAAGTATAAAGGAATTTTGGTTTTGAATTTAAACTATGAGTTTTAATTTATGAAATGAAGTTTATAATAAGTTTTAATCCAGTTTTTAAACTGGGATTTGATTTTAATGACAGTTTTGTTAAATAAAATAAGTTTTTAAATTTAAATTTGTTTTAACTATTTTAGAAAAGGTTAAATAATTTGAATTTAAAAATGAAGATAGAGATGTAAGTTAAGTTTTAATTTTTAAGTTTGAATCTGAAATGAAAATTTAAATTGTGTTTCAGTTTGAAATTTAAAAAGAAATTTTTAAATTAAATTTGTTTGAAATAAATTTGTTTAAAGAAAAAAAATACTTTATATAAGAAGAATGTTTCTTAATTTAGAACTTAATAAATTGGTTTCATTTAAATTATTAAATTAATTTAAATGGAAAACTAATTATTTAATTAATGAATAATGTGGATGTTTAATTAAGTAATTAATAATTTTTAAGTTAATTAATTAGATTTGAGATTAATTAATTAAGGTTAATTAATCTATAATTAAGGATGGTTAATTAAATTTTAATTAATGATTAAGATTTATTTAATCAAGTGATTAAAGATAATTAAGATTTTAATTAACACTTAATTAATTATTCATCAGAGATTAATTAAATTATAATTAAATATTAATTAATTAATAATTAATAATGATTAATATAAGTTAATTTCTTAATTAAGTAATTAAGAAATGTTAATGAAGGACATTATCTTAAGAGTATTTAACAATTAATTAATGTGATTAATTTTTGATAATTGATTAAATTAATTAATTAATAATAATCAATTGTTTAGGTTCAATTACTTAATGAAAGTAATCAATGAATTAATTACTTGGTGTAATTAATTTGATAAATGTGATTAGTTTAGATTAATTAAGTTAAATTAATATGAACATTTGTGGATTTGATTGATAATTACTTTATGCAATTTATGGATTTGTAATTAATAATTACTGAATGTAATTAAAGATATTTATTATAGAAGTAATTTGGATTTAAATTACTTTGAAAATTAATCAAGTGATTAATGAGGATAATTAATTAAGAATAATTAATTTATGGGATGAGTAAATAAAGTAGTTAATTACTGAATGGTTATTAATCAGGGGTGATTAATGTATATATGGTAAATTGAAGATTAATTTCTTATGAAATTAATTTATTTTGAGAGATTGATTAAATGTAATCAGAAATCATTAATTAATTAATTAATGATGTAATTTAGAATTGATTAATTAAGGTATAATTAATAATGAATAAATGATTAATGTAATTAGTTTTAGCTAATTAATTAATTAAGCAATTACAAGTTAATTATTGCAAAGAGTTTAATATAATTAACTTATGTAATTAATATTAAAGGCTAATTACTTATTGTAATTAGAGATGATTAATAAGTAATGATTAATTGAAATGAATATTGAGATGGTGATTATTTAAATTGATTTATAATCAATTGATGGTTAAGTTAAGCAGGATTTTAATGATGAAGTAATTAATTTAATTCATTTTAAATTAATTAGAGATTAAGTAATTAATTTAATTCATTTTAAATTAATTATAAATGGTGTGATCATTAGATCATTTCTTATGTTTGATGAATGATATTGGTTGCCTGGTATGGTTTGTAATCTCAGCTATGAGATGGGAAATGTATGTGATATGGATGCATTGGTTACATTTGGATGATGAGATGAATTATCTGATTATGATATGAATTATCTGTTGGCAATGATAATGTTGATTATCTATTGTGTTGTGAATTATCTATCTGTGTGTGTATAGATAATTAAATTGAATTGTTTTAAACTTAAAACAACTTGGACCTAAAATACACGCTTTGGATTTCGATGAGACCGGGATCGGGTTTCCATATTTGGATATCCGAACACCACATCGATCCAAATTAACGTTAGGTCGTGAATCTGAAGTGAAGATGAAGACTTAGAGTGCAAGGGTTATCGTCGTTAACTCTGAGGGTGATTCCAAAATGAGTGTAACGAGATAATGCCTTCGGTTTCGTTCGAACCCGGAATGAACTTGTATGGATTGAATGCTTTCAGAACATCGTCAGGTGGATGATGAGCATTCTAAGTGATATGTCCTATAAAGGTAATCATAGCCTCAAGCCTCATCAACCGGGAATGGCTAAAACAGGGGAGGTGCAGCAAGGCTTCGTGGGTAGCCCCCACTTGAGAGCAAGATTTACCCCTGTCTAGATGTCCCTTTATTTCGGCTTAGTGGTGCGGTTGCTGATCAGAACTGCGGGGTGGTCTTGTTCGGAACTGTTCAGTAAGAAATGGTTCCGGCTTTGTGTTTCAGGGGAGCGAGCATACTCCTCGGTACGGTGATCTAGGCCACGTACTGTGACGGGCGGTACCCCAGTAGCCCAGCCATTGCATGGAATCCAAAATCCAATAAGTGCCAACGGTTTTGTTTTTATTACCCACTTTTGTGGCTAGTAGTTGGAATTTAATGAATGTAACAATTTCGGCTATTTCTTATTTACTTGAAAACCCTAGACACTATTATAATATCATCGGATTTCCTATCAAATGTTTTGGTTAGCGTAAGGTAAAAACTTTTCCATGTTTATGTGTGGGAAGTCTTACGTGATACCTTTTCTTTTCAAAGGTTTTTCAAAGTTAAGCAACTTTAACCTGTTACTCACACCAGACCCATGTCTGACCCGGAGTTATTTCTGTTTTTCTTTAACTCTTGGGTACTCAAATTTTTACGAGTAGCCAAGGGAATTCAGGTTAGGATTCAGGTTAGCTTTGACGAATTATGGAGGAGCATATGGAGCAGGAGGCTTCTGCGTATAGTTATATGGTTTTCCGCTGTGTTGGTATCTCTGAGTGTTTATCTGTAATGTATTGAATTGTAATAACTAGACAGGTGTTTATAACTGTCTAGTATGTGTTGTATTGTCTATGTAACTCTGATATTTGTTGTATATTATGTAATACTTATGTTATTAATATAATTTATTCGTTCCACTATTGAGATTCTTGTGTTGTTTCTTCTTTCTCTTCTTTCTTTTCTCTTTTCTATCCCTTTCTTTCTTAAGGATGATATGACTTTTTGTGGAGAAAAAGTCGGGTCGTCTCAGTTGGTATCAGAGCGCTAGGTTGAGCGAATGCCTAGTCTCTGGAGTGGTGTCTATCTTGCGAGAGCATATTTGTATTTTTAATGTGTGTATATATATATATGGTTCTACCTATTTGATGGGTCACCTGTTCAAGTTTTCCAATGTAAATTATAAAGGTAGATGAGGTAGAAGTGTGTGTAACACGACTACCCTTGGTTGGTGTTTTAATGGATGAGGTTGGAAGTGTATTTGTCGAGACTGTAGACCTAATACCATCTCGAGTGAATTTTGCTTGGCGTAAGGACTTCATCGATCTCTGAAGGAAACCTTCTAAAGGTTCGGAGTTCATCTTTGAAGTGCAGAATTGAGTTTTGATCTGTCGATAGGGCAGAAGCAAGTGAGTGATGATATCTTGATATCTCAGGAAGTAGTAGCTGCGTGATGAGATGCAGTGACTATGGATATTTCCAAAGATGTTTCTTTGGAACAAGAGTAAGAAATGAGTCTGCTCGGTGATGTGGCTGAGTTTAGCAGAGTGTTCTGTGTTAGCAGGAAGTCTTTTGGTTGAATAATTTTTCTGAAGTGGAGTTCAGAAGCAGCAGAGTGGACTCATTTCTCTGGTAAGTTGGCTAGGCCAGCATAAGCTGTTCTGTTTGTTGGGAGAGAGCAGTTTCTTTGGATTTAGGCTGAGTTGATCGCAAAATTGACTTGCGATAGTATGTTCTTTTGGATTGTTGGAGATTGTCCGGATTTCTTCCAGGAAGTCAGAGTTTGTCTGCATCTGGATATCGAGTTTTCTTTCCAGGAATGGAACTGGTGGTTCAGTTAGTAGATAAATGGTTCTTTGAGATAAAAGTTGGTGAAGCAACTCAGGTTTTGGAGGAACATCTGAGTTTTCTTTATGGATATGTGGAAACATATTTCTGTGCTGGGTTGTCTAGTCTGTGCTTGTGTTCTTCAGCATTTTCTTCTACTTCGGATTAGAGTTATGCAGCGGAAGCAGTTTGGGGGTGTTTCTGTTTTTTCTTTTCCGGATAAGAAGAAGTTTGTTCTGTCTTCTTTTGTTGAGAAGCAGGGTGTGTGTTCTTGGTTTTTGAGTAATCTTGAGGAGATCATTGGATTGTTTTGATCCAGTCTGTTTCTAGAAGCATCAGCGTAGAGTTAAGCTGATCAGGATGGATGTTGGTAGCCCAGGATCGTCCGAAGAGTTTTTATGGATAAGAGACGGAGGAATTTGGATTCTAGAATTGGAGATTTGTTTTGGGATAAGTTTTTATGATCCGGGGAGCTATAAGTTGGGAAGCTAGCTCCGTAGTGTTTTGGATTTCTTATGTGATTGGTTAGATCGGTATTTGGTTTTCTAGAGTTGAATTGCCAGTTTGGATAACTGGGATTCAGTATGTTTCACGTATCTCTGAGGAAGTACGTGTTTGATATTTCTGGTTGTAGAACCAGCAGTTCAGGAGGTTTGTTTGTTGAGTTAGACTCTTCTGTAGTCTGATATTCTGTATAGAATTGTTGTTAGGAACTCTATAGCTTAGTAGTTTTTGATTGTTTGGATTTTATAGGGCGAGTATCCCGATATACATATATACTGGGGAAACTCGTGAAAGTTTTATCCAAAATTCTTTTGGATAATTAAATTTGTTCTGATTGTGTGAATTGGTTGCATTGGTTATTAGCATATGATTAACATATGTTGTATTTTAAAATAAAATCTGTAAATAGATTATTAAATTACCTTTGTTTTAAATTTCGGGGACGAAATTCTTTTAAGGGGGAAGGATTGTAATATCCCGGAATTTTGGACAATATAAATTTAATAATCTGTGTTTAAATTTAAATAGAATTGATAATTTTTGTTAATAAATTTGAATTGATACTATAATCTTCTTTATTTAAATATTTAATTTGTGAATTTATTTTTAATAAACTAATAAATCTATTTTCTATTTAATAATGTATATGTATTTATATATATTTTAAATAGATAAGTTGTTTTTAATTAAATTAGTATAGCATAATTTTAATAATTTGAAATTGGAAATTTTGATTTATTTTTGGATTTAAGTTTTTCAAAAAATATTTAATAAAATAACTAAATGATTTTAAATATGAGATAAATGTTTTATTTGTTTAAAATTCATTTTTAACTTAAGCTTGAATATTAAAATAAGTTACAAAAATGTTTGTTTTATTCTTTTTAAAATATTGATTTATAAAATATGATTTGTAAATTTAATATGAGAATTTAAAATATGAAACATGTATTCATTTAAGTTACAACCTCTTTTATAAATTTATTTTAATTGTTTAAAAATATCTTGGTCAAATAATTTATTTGTATATGTTTTCTTTTTATAATAATACTTGGTTTATTCTTTAGAAATTATTCATATATTTAACTAAGTATTAAAGAAATGATTAATCAAGTTTGAGACTTCATTTACACATAACTAAAATACTAATTACTTAGATTTACAAGTGTAAGTATCTTAAAGCTTAAACTAACAAATGTAAACTAAATACCAATTTTAAATGACAAGTGTTAAATCCAAGCCATGTGTCAAACTTTAGTTTTAATTTTTCTTTAATTTTAATCTAAATCAAAAATATTGTTATATAACTTGCATCTTTTCATTTCCTTTTCTTTTCTTCATTTTCATCTAAGAATTTTCAACTGAAACTTTTTCCTCTAAATGCTTTCAAACCATTTTTATCTTCTTCAAAATTTCATATCAACTTCTATGAAAATCTGCAAAGTTCATCTCCCCAAAATTTCAAAATCAAATACTTTGTAACCTGCATGAAAAATCTGGAGACATTTTAAAGCATTCAAGTTTAAAACTTAAGCTATCTGCATCTCTTTTTAAAATCTGAAAATGCAAGATTCTGCATTTTTAAATCTAAGGGCCTGCAAGCAACAAACTATAGCCTACATTTTTTTCAAAACAATCTGGAAAGAAACTGCAAATCAAGTAAAACTACATGCAATGATTTTTCAAAGATAAGGAAGCAAGACTTTTTTTACATTAACAGCATTCAAATAACTCAAGTTTAAAAGCAAAAGGGGGATTTCAAAAATCTAGGCTCTGCATAATTACAGGTGAGTAACTCATTTATAAATTTATTAAATAGGTAAAGTTGTTCATGCTTTTTAAAATTTGAAATGAACTTATATGAAATGGCTATGAATATTATACCTGTAATATATGCCTGTATACATGATGATGAATGTTGCATGTCTGTTTCACCCAGGTTATTGACTGTATACAGTATAAGCTCAAGTAAAATAAAAAAAAATCTTTTGCCTTTTGTTTCGGTTGTTGTTATGAATTAGTAATTGAATGAAATATGTTTGGATCATGATAAAGTAAAGTTAAACATTTTATATAGGTTAAATAAATTTTTGAATTGCCTGAAAATTTAATAACAGAGCAAATATTAATATAAGAGGAAAAATTCAAACTTCTAAATTCATTAAGTCAGTAACATCAGTAAAATCATTGAACCAAAATATGAATTTTATAACTAAAGTCATGATTTTTAGTGAAGAGGTTAAGGTGTAGCTCTGGTTTGAACATATTATAGAAATTCATGATTTTCTGATGATCTATGTTGTCTGGAGGGTCAGGATCTTCTTGAGTGATGTAGTGATGATCGGAGATAAGTGGAAAAATCCTAGGAAGTTCGTCAGATCAGGGTGGCGGCAGAGATTGATCGATTAAGTGTTGAACCCTAGTTTTCATGGGTTTGAGTTTTGCTTTGGTACGGTTTCCTCAATGTGATTAATTTTTGATAATTAATTAAATTAATTAATTAATAATAATCAATTGTTTAGGTTCAATTACTTAATGAAAGTAATCAATGAATTAATTACTTGGTGTAATTAATTTGATAAATGTGATTAGTTTAGATTAATTAAGTTAAATTAATATGAACATTTGTGGATTTGATTGATAATTACTTTATGCAATTTATGGATTTGTAATTAATAATTACTAAATGTAATTAAAGATATTTATTATAGAAGTAATTTGGATTTAAATTACTTTGAAAATTAATCAAGTGATTAATGAGGATAATTAATTAAGAATAATTAATTTGTGGGATGAGTAATTAAAGTAGTTAATTACTGAATGGTTATTAATCATGGGTGATTAATATATATATGGTAAATTGAAGATTAATTTCTTATGAAATTAATTTATTTTGAGAGATTGATTAAATGTAATCAGAAATCATTAATTAATTAATTAATGATGTAATTTAGAATTGATTAATTAAGATATAATTAATAATGAATAAATGATTAATGTAATTAATTTTAGCTAATTAATTAAGCAATTACAAATTAATTATTGCAAAGAGTTTAATATAATTAACTTGTGTAATTAATATTAAAGGCTAATTACTTATTGTAATTAGAGATGATTAATAAGTAATGATTAATTGAAATGAATATTGAGATGGTGATTGTTTAAATTGATTTGTAATCAATTGATGGTTAAGTTAAGCAGGATTTTAATGATGAAGTAATTAATTTAATTCATTTTAAATTAATTAGAGATTAAGTAATCAATTTAATTCATTTTAAATTAATTATAAATGGTGTGATCATTAGATCATTGCTTATGTTTGATGGATGATATTGGTTGCCTGGTATGGTTTGTAATCTCAGCTATGAGATGGGAAATGTATGTGATATGGATGCATTGGTTGCATTTGGATGATGAGATGAATTATCTGATTATGATATGAACTATCTGTTGGTAATGATAATGTTGATTATCTATTGTGTTGTGAATTATCTATCTGTGTGTATATAGATAATTAAATCGAATTGTTTTAAACTTAAAACAACTTGGACCTAAAATACACGCTTTGGATTTCGATGAGACCGGGATCGGGTTTCCATATTTGGATATCCGAAAACCACTTCGATCCAAATTAACGTTAGGTCGTGAATCTGAAGTGAAGATAAAGATTTAGTGTGCAAGGGTTATCGTCGTTAACTCTGAGGGTGATTCCAAAATGAGTGTAACGAGATAATGCCTTCGGTTTCGTTCGAACCCGGAACGAACTTGTATGGATTGAATGCTTTCAGAACATCGTCAGGTGGATGATGAGCCTTCTAAGTGATATGTCCTATAAAGGTAATCGTAGCCTCAAGCCTCATCAACCGGGAATGGCTAAAACAGGGGAGGTGCAGCAAGGCTTCGTGGGTAGCCCCCACTTGAGAGCAAGATTTACCCCTGTCTAGATGTCCCTTTATTTCGGCTTAGTGGTGCGGTTGCTGATCACAACTGCGGGGTGGTCTTGTTCGAAACTGTTCAGTAAGGAATGGTTCCGGCTTTGTGTTGCAGGGGAGCGGGCGTACTCCTCGGGACGGTGATCTAGGCCACGTACTGTGACGGGCGGTACCCCAGTAGCCCAGCCATTGTATGGAATCCAAAATCCAATAAGTGCCAACGGTTTTGATTGTATTACCCACTTTTGTGGCTAGTAGCTGGAATTTAATGAATGTAACAATTTCGGCTATTTCTTATTTACTTGAAAACCCTAGACACTATTATAATATCAATGGATTTCCTATCAAATGTTTTGGTTAGCGTAAGGTAAAAACTTTTCCATGTTTATGTGTGGGAAGTCTTACGTGATACCTTTTCTTTTCAAAGTTTTTTCAAAGTTAAGCAACTTTAACTTGTTACTCACACCAGACCCATGTCTGACCCGGAGTTATTTCTGTTTTTCTTTAACTCTTGGTTACTCAAATTTTTACGAGCAGCCAAGGGAATTCAGGTTAGGATTCAGGTTAGCTTTGACGAATTGTGGAGGAGCATATGGAGCAGGAGGCTTTTGCGTATAGTTATATAGTTTTCCGCTGTGTTGGTATCTCTGAGTGTTTATCTGTAATGTATTGAATTGTAATAACTAGACAGGTGTTTATAACTGTCTAGTATGTGTTGTATTGTCTGTGTAACTCTGATATTTGTTGTATATTATGTAATACTTATGTTATTAATATAATTTATTCGTTCCGCTGTTGAGATTCTTGTGTTGTTTCTTCTTTCTCTTCTTTCTTTTCTCTTTTCTATCCCTTTCTTTCTTAAGGATGATACGACTTTTTGTGGGGAAAAAGTCGGTTCGTCTCAATATAGTACTCTGGTCAATTAAGAGGGCATCTTCATATGTCGTTCTTGGCGTATTTGTGTAATAATTATATTTTATCTTAACCTGGGAAACGATTGGGATTATGTAATAGAATATGAAACATGATTTGTGAAATGTATTAGAAAATTTATTTTGAAATCTGTGATTTTGTTTCATATTGATGTGCTTCTGATATTATGGATATCATTAACATTACCGTACTTAGTCAACTGAAGTTAATACTATGGATGACTGCAACATCTGCAGCGCTTAGCTTCGGGCCTCCAGGTAGGGGATGATATAACTTGGTATCAGAGCATGGGTTTATGAAAAACTTTAAACTAAAAATGATTTTTGAAAACATAATCCTAAGGAATTAGAGATAAAATCGGGGTATAGGATAACGCTGTAGTAATGTACTTGTATTTGCTATATATAAGTATATGCTATATCTCTATTCTCCTATCTCTCTTAAGCAATTCTTCTATATCTCATGAGGCTTGAATACAAATATTGATGCTAGAAGTGGAAGAGTGAATCTTGAAGGAAACACCACCACAAATGGTAATGCCAGACCGAAAACGAGAAAGAACCAAGGTCAGGCACAAGATGGTAATGTTGGTGCTGGAGTCCCACAGGTGGACATGAGAGCTATATATCGGTTTTTCGTGAACATGATGCAAGCTAGAATTGCTGTTGGAGTGGTTGGAGGAAATGCTGGAGTAGGAGTTCAGGAAGCTCCGATGGTCAGCAATTATGCTATCATGAGCAGAGATTATGTTAGGCTTGGAGGGAAGCCTTTTATCGGAACCGAAGATGCTATGAGCTAGTGAGTTGGTTGTTGCATTGTGAGAGAATCTTTGCTAACTTGGGGCTCAATGATGAGTAGAAGAGAAGGCTTGCTCCGAGAATGCATCAGGGAGAAGCTTTAGTCTGGTGGAATAGTATGATGGCTAGAGTGAATGATGAGACGATGACATGGACTAGTTTAGGAGAAGGTTCTAGGAGAGGTTCATGTCTGTGATGGCACAGTCTGGTTTGCTTAAAAAGTTTGCTGAGTTGGAGCAGGGGGAGATGTCTATGTTGGAATATGCTAGAAGATTTGAGGGGTTGACTAGGTATGGACATGCCACAGTGGATACTGTGATGAAGAGAAATGAGAAGTTCATAAAGGGGTTGAAGCCTGAGTTGGTAAGGGCTACATTACCTCATATTAAGGATCCTTGTGATGTTGTAGTAGAGATGGCGTTGAGGCATGAGGAGATACTTGCTTCTTTGGAGAAGATAAGGCAAAGGAGGCCCCGAGTGGGGGCAGAGTCAGAAAAGGAAGTTCTTTCATAAGAAGGGTGGTCAGAAAGGTGGAGCCGCGAAGAAAGAAAAGTCGGAGGTCATTTGCTTCAAGTGCGAGAAGAAAGGACATTTCACAAATGAGTGTCGTATTGGAAAGGCGAAGGAAGTGATTGAGAAGATGAATATCAAATATTTAAACTGCGATCAGATTGGTCATTATAAGAACCAGTGCAAAGAGCCAGCTAAGGATAGAAGGGGCAAAGTATTTGCATTTGAGCCAGTTTCATCAGGACCAACAGTGCAGGAGAAAGGGAAGGCAGTGTTGGGAGGTATGCTTCAGATTCATGGTGTGTTTGGTAACGTTCTGTTTGATACTGGTGCATCATGTTCTTTTATATCTCATTGTTTGGTAGATAAGCTTAACCTAGAATACTTATGCTTAGTTACTTACTTGAGGGTTGCAAATCTGATAGGAGGGTATGCGACACTTGGGATGTTTTGTGACCACCTAGAGTTTTATTTGTTAGGTCATACCTTTGTTTGCATTTTGCATGTGTTTGACTTTATAGGGTTCAGAATTATTTTTGGTATAGATTGGTTAAGTAAGTACGATGCTATGATATTTTGCCATGATACAAAAATATCACTTAGACGCCTTGACTATAGTGATCGGATTGTATATACCATAGAAAGCCCTAATAGTAATGATGTGCACGTAAATGTGCATATTTTTACCACCATATTTAATCTATTTAAATTGAATAAATGATCATATTGGGTATTTTAACCTGTTTAAACTAAAATTCAAATTATTTGAAATTGTTGCATATTCATCTTCATCCAAGGACAAAATGGTCATTTTTGTGCATATATGAATTGACAAAATTTAATTGGAAATTTCTATATTATTTTGTAGGAAAATAAACTCAATTACAAGTGGTTTCATGAAGGAATATGCATGCACAAAGAAGATACAAAAGAATGAAGATGGAAATAATTCAAAGTGAAGAACATGGAGGACCCCACCCACTTACCTTGATTTTCAATTAGAAGCTAATGCACATGCTAAAAGTCTATTAAAACTTCAAGTACATTTAAGTGGGGGATTATTGAAGCTAATGATAACTTGGCCAACACAATTCCTACAAGGGCATTTTGGGCATTCCTCAAAAATATGAATTAGGGTTTAACACATGTATATATACCCCTTATGTTTCATGTAACCCTCTTCTTCCTTAGTCTCTCTTAGTTTTAGTTTAGGCTCAAAAATAAAAAAAGCTCTTCTTTTCATGGCTACTTAGCCATTTCTTTTCATGAAAATTTTTTGTGCAATTTAATACATGTTCGTTTCCTTTTCTTGTTTATTTCCTTTCATGTTGTACTGTAGATCTCTTTTATTTTATGCAAGTAGAATAGTTTTTCATTTCACTTTGCTCACTTTTCCGTTTCTTTTTCTTTCATGTTGCTAGCTACATTTGTTAATTAAATGACAAATATGAGAGGCTAAACCCCTTCAATTTAGGGGTAATGAAGCTCTCTAATTATGCAGCTTCAACTATTTGTTAATTCATGCTCTCTTTTTGTGCTTAATGATGATCAATGAAGTGTTTTATTTATTGTTCTTGCTTTGAATTTGATAGCCTATATTGTTGACACCAAATAGGCTATGCTTAAACAATCATTAACACAAATGCCTCTTCATCAAAATATGATTATGGCATAAGAAAGTGATTTGAAATTCAAATTTGATGGTCTATATTTCTAATCAACAGTTAATAAGCCATACTTAAAATAGATTTCATTTTCATTGTCAAGTTTCGTGGAAGTTAGTAAGTGGTTTAAGGGATGTGTTATAGTTTGATGGCTTATGTTGGCTAATCAATAGCACAAATATGTCATACTTATGATAAACACATCCATTAAAGCACTAATGACCATAAAAGAGGGATCGTGATTTCATATGTGTTGAACTACGTGATCCAGAGAGTGGATTTATTCTCTAAACTGTCACTTAACTCTTATATTTGGTTCTCTTTTCTTTTAGTTGGTTAGTTAATTCTCTAATTCTCTAGCTTAACTTTCACTTGAAATTGATACAATTTGATTGAATTGAATTTTTAAAATCATCAATTCCCTGAGGATCGGCCCGTATTCGCCACGTACTACAAGTGTACGCCGTGTGCTTGCGGTTATTTTTATTTCAAAATTCGTTCGGCTATTTTCTAGTTCATAGAACGTTAGTCGAAGCGAATAAGTTTTTGGCACCGTTGCCGCGGAGTTGTTTTGATCTTAATTTTCTATTCTTCAAATTATTGTTGTTTGATTTTTGTGTGTTTTTGTTTTGTGTATGTGCATTTTTATAAAAAAAATTGTTGTGTTTTTTTTTTATTTTTGTTCGTATTTTTTGTTTGTGTGTTGTTATTGTTTTCTAATTGTTTCTTCATTTGCATTTCATATAAAAAAAATCCATTTACAATTTGCATTCTCAGTTTACATTGTACAGTTTGCATTTTATATTTCTCTGTCTTTTTTGTCATTTACATTTACTGTCTCACCTTCTCTTCCCACTATAACTTCATACTCACCTTCTCTTCAAACTACAACTTCTCAATCACCATCACTGACATACATACCAACCTTCCACTTGCAAATTCCTCTGCACCACATCCTCTTATAACTGCAGTTTTATCACTGCCATTGTTGCCATTCCATCAAAACACTTCTATCTCCTCTGCCATTAATTCCAACAGCCTCCCTCCACATATACGATCCATTCCACCCATTCAAACTGACCAAGAGCTGCAACCAAAAACTCCCCTCGAAACCACAACTGCATTGTTACTCAATCGAATCCACCTTCAAATCGAAAATCGCCTTCCACCCCTCATCGACCACCTGACCGAGCTTCTACACAAAACCATACAAATCGAACCACCAAACTTCCCATTCAACACCAACCACCTCCATTTAAATAACTCATATCACCTTACTACTGCTTTGTTCCACCCTGCCTTCACTTCCATCACTTCCAAACCAACTACTATTCTGCCTGAACAACCACTTGCTGCCCCATAACTACAATCCGTCGTTCACCACTCATAAACCAAACATACTCCTTCTTCCACCAACACTTCACTCCATTGCAAGTCACTGCTGAATGTAACTTCGACAATTGCCATCACGCAACACTACATCACCGCAACCACCAATTGTCGAAACCCTCCTCTACCGTCATCGAACTACTCTCCTACCAACAGTCACCGAAAACAAAAAAACATCGAAACCACAACTCGATTGCAAACCAAATCCAGACACGCGCTACAACAAACAACTCGCCGCAAAGTCCTCAGACGTACACCTGTAATCGCCGCACCTAATTCGAGCAGCCTTGAATCGAATACGCGAACAACCTTCATCACTTCCCCAAATCGTCGACACTTGACCAATCACAATCAATTGGCAGAATCTCATCATCCCCACTTCGACATCGCGACATCCCAAAATTGCCTTGACCTAAAATCACCCATCGCTTGATCGCCTCTTCCCACATAAATTCCATCTTTGATTCAATTTCATTAATCATTGTCGATCGCAGTTTGTTTTAAGATTTAGATCGTTGATTCAGTACGCGATTTTTCACTTTTCTGTTTCTTTCTTTTATTTATTTTTCTTAACTAAGAACGACAATGGATTCGTTTTGAATTATGGTCGGGTGAAGCTGGATGCGTATACACGATTGTATCATTAGTTTTGATTTTTAAGTGGGTTGGTGAATATTCCTTATAGGCCGGACATAGTCTCTTTTTTTGTATAGTTTGTTCTCCTTTTTCTATTTTTTGTTTAAGCATTAAATTTCTCTTGTTTTACAAAAAAAAGGAGACAAATAGGCTAAGATGTTTGTTTCTGAAGTGTTTAGTGTTTCTTTTTTTTTATTGTTTAGTGTCCTTGTTTTGGTATGGTTAAAAATAAAATAAAATAAAATAAAATAATTTGTTTTGATTTCAAAATTTTCTTAGTTCCTCTCTAAACCAAGTTGTTTTGATTTAAATTTGTTTGAGTTTCTCCTTGATTTAAAAAATACTTTGGAATTTGTTAAAAAAAGGGGAGGTTGTTTTGAATTTGTTTTGGTTTAGTTTGTTCTGGTGTTTCAATTGTTTTAGTCTTTCTTTGATATAAAATTTTTTTGTATATATTTTTTGTTTTTATTTTTAGGTTGCCAAAGCAGATTAAAAGGAAGAGTTGCTTGCACCGCTCAGCTTGCCAAAAAATAATTGCTGGCTTGCTTATAAAAAAATTGCTGCTTTCATCTCTACTTTTATTTGAATTGCATTGTTGATTTCTTGCATTTGAAAAAAAAATCAAAAAAAAAACAAAAAAATCATTCGTAGTTGCATTGTTAATACACATTTAATTTCAGTTTTGCATTTCATCTTAGAATTTGATTAATAATAACGGTTGTACATCAATAACTCTTAATTGTATATTGATAAGTTGTCTTCTTTTAACAAATTAATTTCTTGGTGTCTAGGCTACAATAGAGTAACAACCATTTATAAATATTACGGTGATTCGTAAATATTATAGTGGTTGTTCCCTTGAAGGTACTTAAACCTTTGGCTGCATTGCTACGGTGATTCGTGGTGCACCGATAAATCCTGTCTATTACTTGGCTGAGAACTATCTTGTTTATCTAAGACAATATGTGATTATACAATTTTTGGTTAACTTAGGATAAATTATTTGTAATTAACCACTACATTCATTTAGTTGCATTAGTTCATGGATATTTAAAAAAAAACAAAAAAAATTCAAAATCCCAAACTAAAAAAAATTGTAAATATTTCTTAACTTAGTTTTTTTCCTTTTCCTTTGAAAATTTTCAAAACAAAACTCCAAAAATCCAAAATAAAAAATCTTTTCAAAAAACAGAAAAAATTGAAAAATGTAAAATAAAACAAAAATAAATTTTCCATTTTGAAAAATAAATTCTATCTGTAAATATTTTTCCTTTATAAAAAGACCAAAAACATTCTTAAACATGTTCAAATTTCTATATTCACTTGATTTTTACAATAGTTGTGAAAATCAATATAATCCATATGATTTCACTTCAATTTCGTATGGATATTTTAACGAGAACTATTCTTTAAACAATTCGAATTTTGAACAACAAAGTTTTCAAAACGATGACCAACCCTCGAATCTCGAAAATAGCATTTCATCTCTACTTAAAATATCTACACAGCAAAATCAAATGATAAATGATTTGTGTGATAACTCAAGTCAAAATTTTCAAAATAATCAAAATTTGAATTCACTTCAAAATTCAAATGACTTCGAGTATGCTAATGCCAATTCAATTTTGAACTCCAAAATGAATTTCAGAATCAAAACAAAAATGTGATCCACTCTTCAAATAATTTTGGCAATGGAATAATCTTGATTATGATACAAGTGAAAAATTTTGTTCTCAACAAATCCAAATCGAAAATTCTCAAGTTAACAACTATAAATTGGATTTTGTTGGGCAAATGAATGAAGTTTACGATGATCAAACAGATTCGTTGTTCAAAAAATATATGAAACAACGTGAAAAACAAAATCAAATTCCAACGTGTGACGAGTCAAGTGGTAATCCATCTTTTACCCAAATCAATGATTTTCAAACAACAACTTTTGAAATTGAAAACGAAAATCTTAACAAAGTTGTTGAAAACATGGTAACTGAGTTGGATTTCAATTCTTTTGAGGTGTGGAACAAAACTTAAAATTCGATCTTCCTTTTCTCGATTTCGAAAATTTGAAAACAACTTTGGATTTTGAACTTAAGATACGCAATGAAGTTGTTGATAATCCAACAAAGGAAGATGAATTTAATGAACACGAATTTTTTGGACTTTTGGATGATGAGTAGTTAAATTCCGACGGGGAAGATTTAAATCACCACTTTGATTTTGAAATCAATAATTTCGAGGAATTTTTCGATGAAAAACTTGAATTTCAATTTGGTGAAAATAAACTTGAATTTCAATCAATCATTATATCTACCCCAAATATCATCGAAAATAAAACAACTTGTACGATTTTTAATAAAACGACATTCATTTTTCCAAATCCACATTCGATTTCAAAATCTTTTACGATTTGGTTTTCTTAAGTTGTGTCTCGCATACTTGGTGACACAAATGAATAGGTTTTTGGAGGACCGGTTCATTTACTCTTTAACGGCATACTTTCTGATGTCATGTAAATAATCATATTTTCATTTAAATAAAGGTTATGTTTTTATTTTTCTCCTTCCACTTAGGTTGACTGTGGGGACACGGTCAAAATGAAGGGGGAGACTCATTATCATTTTCAATTTTTCATGGTTTATTTTAATTCTTCTTTCCAAAATCTAAAAAAAAAATTAAAAAAACTATTTTTTTAAGCATTTTGATTTATTTTTAAAGAAACACTATAGAATAAATATATGGTTTTGGTTTATTAAATTGAAATTATTGAAAATTTATTTATCTTAACAAAAAAATAAAAATGAAGTTTGATTACAAATAATGATAGTTTAACTAATATATAGGAAGGTTCATACGTGATAATTACGAAATATATCCTAACTGAAAATCTTTGTTTTAAAAAGTGGTTGATTTAAAGAAAAGGATATAACATTTTTTGTCTTTTAAGTTAAGTGGTGCCAAGATTATTTTGCAAAACTCTCTCTCTTTCAAAAAAATTTGAATGAAAAAAATATATAGAAAAAACCTTTGTATATATGTAAATATTTTCTATTAATACCTACGGCCGACAGGTGTACACACTTGTGTGTACATTCGCCATGCTCTGTACCTTTCTCACGTAAGCCCGAAAGGCAATGCACGATCGGTATATTTGGCCTCAGTTTATCTAAGCTAGGTGTATATATAAAATTCTTTTTAATAACGCCTATAGTCAATAGGTGTTCACACTCGTGTGTTCGCTCAGCGCGCTCTGTATTCCCCTCACATAAGTCTACAAGGCAGTGCATGGGTAATATATCTGGCCTCAGTTTATCTGAGTTAGACATATGTAAATATTGTAAATATCAAAAAAAAAAATCAAAAAAATAAGAGATAGTAAGCAAATGAAATCTAAGCACTATTTTAACTTATTTGATTTGACTTGTTATTCAAAAGAAATGAATATACCACCTTGATAAACTTTGATAATCAACTAAGGATCTATTTCATAGTTACACTTTGTTATCAACCGAAACAACGAGTTAAACTATAGTCTATTTGTTATGACAACTTTGTTTTTATTGGAAACTTTGATGAGTAAATGACTTAAATTTTCAAGATAACGACCAAAACATATATTTAACTTATTCGTGTTAATTTGAAAGTAAATCTTTCATTTGTAAATACTTCAAAAACTCGGATTCATCTCTTTGTAAATAATCTTGCATTTTGTAAATATTTTCAATTTGCATTTGGATTTTGTGGGTAGTATCCGCTGAAAACCCTCACGAGACAACACTCGTCCTACTGGAGACACCCAGAGGTTTAACAGCTTATTGCATATGCTCAATGCAATCATGCTCCCTACAAAAACGAATTTATCTTAGTTTTTCTTTATTCGAGGACGAATAAAAAGATAAGTATGGGTATTTTTGATGTGCACGTAAATGTGCATATTTTTACCACTATATTTAATCTATTTAAATTGAATAAATGATCATATTGGGTATTTTAACCTGTTTAAACCAAAATTCAAATTATTTGTAATTGTCACATATTCATCTTCATCCAAGGGAAAAATGATCGTTTTTGTGCATATATTAAATTGAGAAAATTTAAATGGAAATTTCTATATTATTTTGTAGGAAATTAAACTCATTTACAAGTGGTTTCATGAAGGTATATGCATGCACAAAGAAGATACAAAAGAATGAATATGGAAATAATTCAAAGTGAAGAACATGGAGGACCCCACCCACTTACCTTGATTTTTCAGTTAGGAGCTAATGCACATGTTAAAAGGACATTAAAGCTTCATATACATTTAAGTAGGGGATTACTGAAGCTAATGATAACTTGGCCACCACACTTCCTACAAGGGCATTTTGGGCATTCCCTAAAATATGAATTAGGATTTAACACATGTATATATACCCTTTATGTTTCGTGAAACCCTCTTCTTCCTCAGTCTCTCTTAGTTTTAGTTTAGGCTCAAAAATAAAAAAAAGCTCTTCTCTTGTTTTCATGGCTACTTAGCCATTTTCTTTTCATGTAACTTTTTTGTGCAATTTAATACATGTTCTTTTCCTTTTCTTGTTTATTTCCATTCATGTTGTAGTGTAGATATCTTTTATTTTATGCAAGTAAAATAGTTTTTCATTTCACTTTGCCCTCTTTTCCTTTTCTTTTTCTTTCATGTTGCTAGCTACATTTGTTAATCAAATGACATATATGAGAGGCTAAACCCCTTCAATTTAGGGGTAATGTAGCTCTCTAATTATGTAGCTTCAACTATTGGTTAATTCATGCTCTCTTTTTGTACTTAATGATGATCAATGAAGTGTTTTATTTGTTGTTCTTGCTTTGAATTTGATAGCCTAAATTGTTGACACCAAATAGGCTATGCTTAAACAATCACTAACACAAATACCTCTTCATCAAAATATGATTATGGCATAAGAAAGTGATTTGAAATTCAAATTTGATGGTTTATATACAGTTAATAGGCCAAGTCAAGTTTCATGAAAGTTAGTAAGTGGTTTAAGGGGTGTGTTATAGTTTGATGGCTTATGTTGGCTAATCAATAGCACAATATGCCACACTTATGATAAACACATCCATTAAAGCACTAATGACCATAAAAGAGGGATCATGATTTCATATGTGTTGAAGTACATGATTTAGAGAGTGGAATTATTCTCTAAATTATCACTTAACTCTTATATTTGCTTCTCTTTTCTTTTAGTTAGATAGTTAATTCTCTAATTCTCTAGCTTAACTTTCACTTAAAATTGATATAATTTGATTAAATTGAATTTTTAAAATCATCAATTCCCTACGGATCGACCTGTATTCGCCACGTACTACAAGTGCACGCCGTGCGCTTGTGGTTATTTTTATTTCAAAATTCGTTTGGCTATTTTTTAGTTCATAGAACTTTAGTCGAAGCAAACAAGTGAGGTGAATGCCTTGTTGGGTTTTGTGGAGGTAAAAGAAGAGTTGAATTAAGTTTTCGTTGTTAGAGAATTCGCAGATTTCTTCGAGCCTATAGTAGGATTACCACCGAAACAAGCCATTGAGTTTCGAGTAGATTTGGTGCCAGGAGCAGAACCAATGAGTAAGCCACCAAGCAGGATGACACCTACAGAGATGAGAGAGCTGAAGGTGCAAATGATAGAATTAGAGAACAAGAATTTTATTAGGCCAAGTAGTACGCCTTGGGAAGCTGCCGTAGTGTTTGCTAAGAAGCCGAACGGATCGTTGAGATAATTTATCAATTATCATAAGTTGAATGAGAAGACGATAAAGAATCGATATTCATTGCCTAGAATTGATGATTTGTTCGATCAGTTGAGTGGAGCCAAGGTATTTTCTCAGTTGGATTTAGCAACAGGTTTTCATCAGCTTAGAGTAGCAGAAGATAGTATACCTTTGATGGCTTCAGAACTAAATATGGATCGTATGAATGGTTAGTGAAGCTGTTCGGACTGATTAATGCGTCAGCATTCTTTGTAGATCTGATGAAACGAATTTTCCAAGAGCACGTGGATAGATTCATGTTGTTATTTATATATGATATTTTGATATACTCTAAGGATGAAAGGGAGCATGAACTTCATCTTAAAATTATGCTTGAGACGCTGAGGCAACGTCAACTGAAGACGAAGTTTTCGAACTGTCATTTTCGAAAGAAGGAAGTGAAGTTTCTTGGTCAGTAGTCTCGGAGAAAGGGTTATCTATAGATCCAACTAAGATTGAAGTAGTAAATAATTGGAAGAGAAGCGAGATAGTGACTGAGATAAAGTGTTTTCTTTGATTAGCTAGGTATTATCGGTGGTTCATTAAGGATTTTTTGTGGAAAGCAGCACCGATGACCAAGTTAACGCTAAAGGATGTGAAGTTTGTTTAGACCGATAAGTGTAAGTAAGCATTCCAGAGCTTGAAATACTTATTGAGCCATGCTCTTGTACTAGTTGTTCGAAAAGGAAATCAAGATTGTAGTTTATAGAGATGCGTGTGGAACTGGGTTGGGAGCTATGTTAATGCAGAGAAGTGAAGTTATTGCCTATGCTTCTTCACAGCTTAGACCGCATGAAGTTAGATACCCAACTCATGATTTGGAATTGGCTGCGGTGATTTTTGCGTTGAAGGTATGGTGACATTACCTTTTGGGAGAGAGATTTGAGCTATATACGGATCATAAGTTGTTGAAGTACTTGTTCTCCCATAAGAAGCTGAATATGTGACAGCAGAGATGGTTGGAGTTTATTGTTGCTTATGATTTTGGAATTGAGTACACACCAGGGAAAGGTAATAAGGTTGCAGACGCACTTAGTTGAAAACATCAAAATGCAGTGTTGGCAATGACAGCTGATATGAAAGATTTGGAAGCGTTAATGATATATAGAGTACAGTGGAGATCTGATGCTAGATCTAGTAAAGAAACTACTATGTTGTCATGTTTATAAGTCCGACCAGTTATGATTGAAAGGATTGCTTCTAAACTGATGGAGGGATCCACTATTGGTTAAACAGATCGGGAAGTTAAGGGATGGAATGGTGAGCAATGACTTAAAGGATTTTAGTCCACACTAGAATGGGTGGTTAAGAAAGAATGGAAGATTGTGTGTTCCGAATGTGGAAAGCATTAGGAAAGATGATCTAGAGGAATGCCATCGTTCGAAGTTCACTATTCATCCGAGAGGAACTAAGATGTATCGGGATATGAAGCGGAGTTTCTTCTGTGAAGGAATGAAGAAGGATGTAGGCTTATGGGCAAAGCGGTGTTTGAACTGTCAATAGGTAAAAGCCAAACATCATAAGCAAAGTGGGTTGCTTCATCCATTTGATATTCCGGTATGGAAGTGAGATTCTATTTCTATGGATTTTATAGACGGGTTGCCAAGTTCTAATAGAGAAAATGAAAGTATATGGGTCGTAGTGGACAGATTGACTAAGAGTGCCCAATTCATTTCAGTTAAGTCTACTAGAACGGTGCCTGTTTTGGCTAAGTTAATTATGAAGAATATAGTTAGACATCATGGAATTCCTAATAGTATTGTAAGTGATAGTGATTCCTTGTTCACTAGTGAGTTTTAGAAGAGTCTACATGATATTTTAGGAACCGATCTCAAGATGAGTACTGCTTACCATCCACGGATCGATGGACCAATAGAAAGAGTTAACAAAGTCTTGGAGGATTTGTTAAGAGCTTGAATGATTTTGGGGGAACATGGGAAGACCATCTATATTTAGCCAAAATTTAGTATAACAACAGTTATCAGACTAGTATAGGGATGGAACCATTTGAAGCTTTGTATGAAAGGCCATCCAAATCTCCATTTTGTTGGTTAGAGACCGAGGATAGGTTAGTTCTTGGTCCAAATTTGGTTAGAGATGCTGCAGAAAAGATTGAGTTGATTCGGGCTAGGATGAAGGAAGCTCGGTCTAGATAGAAGAGTTATGAAACAGAAGAGGGAAAGATTTAGAATTCTCCTTGGAGACCATGTGTTTATTAAGGTATCGCCAATGAAGGTTGTGGTTAGATTAGGGAAATCAGGAAATTTGGCATCGAGATTCGTTGGATGTTTTCGTATTATAGAGAGGATAGGAAAACTCGCATATAGAATAGAGTTATCAAATAGTTTGGCAGGATTCCACGATGTCTTTCATGTTTCTCATCTAAAGAAGTGTGTTAGAGATCTGGAGTCTATTATAGCACCGACTATGTTAGATGACTTAATAGTAGAACCAAAGTTGATTATAGTTAGAAAGCTGATTCGTATAGTCGCGAGAGATGAGAAGAGGCTAAGGAACAACACAGTCAGATTAGTTAAGGTCCAGTGGAGCGACGAAGACAGAGACTGTGCTTGGGAGACTGAGAGTAGGATTAGAGATGCTTATCCTGATTTGTTTGATGGTATGTTTTACCTTTATGTTTGATTTGTTGTGTACCTTATTGTAATTTCGAGGACGAAATTCTTTAAGAAGGGGAGTCTGTTACGATCCTAATTTTTAGTAACATTATTTAGGATATTTAATTAGCTAAATTAAATAAAATAAAGTGAAGATTAGGGGATTGGGATTTGTGATTAAACTAAGGGGTAGCCGTGCCATATAAATAATGAACTAAATGTGAGTTAAAATGAAATAGGGAAGGGGTAAAATAGGAAAAAGAGTATTCTTATACCCTTAACCCCATCATTCACATGTTCATTTCTACATTCACAAAAGAAAAACAAACTTGAGGCCGACCACCATTAAGGGAAGAAAATAGAAGATAAGCAAGATTTCAAAGAAAAAGCTTAGGCAACTTAATCAAGATCAAATCTCAAATCCTTTATCTCAAAGCTAAGGTGAATAATAAATACATCTTATATTTTCTATTGCTTTCGGTTTTAAGGTTAAACCCGAGTTATCTTGCAAGGTTAAGCCATGTTTTTGAATGATTAAATGTTTATATATGCATGCTGATGATTTATGCTTATTCATATAGGTTTTATGGTATGTTTTGATGTGAAAACCATATCAATTGACATCCAAATGCCTTGCAATTTTAGACTTAGATCAGAAATGATCTTTCAGAGATGGGTTTCAATTTTCATAATTTTTTGAATTAATGTGGATTTTATATTAATTTCTAGTGAAGAAAATGTTTATTTGGGTTTATAATAATGTATGGCTAAATTATTTATATTTTAGGTCTAAAATTAATATATGTTAGAAAACATATTAAAAATAATTTTCTGGAATATATGTAGAATTTTCCTAAGTATTTTAATAGATATATAAAATTATTAAGGTATGGGACTTAAATGTTTTATATATCTACAAAAGGAGAAGGATTATTTTGTAAATTATTTAATTCTAAAATTTTGGCAGCAATTTTAGAAAAGAAAATTGGCAACCAATAATATTTTAACAAAAAAGGCAGGTTAGTTGAAAAGAATTTCTTTTTAAAGTTAAATCAATTTTTACATGCTTTTAGCATGTTTTGCCACTTTCGGCACCTAGGTTCCGACTTAGTAGTTCCACATCCACCACCATCGAAACCAATGTGCATGCATTAAAGACTTGGTGCACATCGAATTGAATATAGGCAGAAGGTATTGGGTCAAAACCAGGGGTTCTGAAGGGGTTGAAGCGCAACCATACTTTCAAATGAAAACATGCCTGCTTTGCTTTCGAAGGGTATGCTTTGAACTTAGTTGGCTTCCGACTGTGTCAAAATGATTTAAAGAGTGGTTTCTAATGGGGTTGTGCCTTTGTTTTAAATAAATGCTTTCGTTGGGGTCGAAACCCCTAGCTTCCGCTTTTCCACCTTTCGAAGCTAATGGTTTCGAAAGGTGTACTTTAGTTTTAAAACCCAAGCTGCTTCTTTAATGCTTTCGAAAGGGTTGGTTTCGACACCATCACTTCTTTACTTAGGAATGCTTTCGACCAAAATGTTTTCATGACCCTTTTGCTCTGTTAAAGGTAGAACCAAAATGGTTTCGAAGAAGATGGTTTTAATGGTTTCGAAAGGTTATTCCACATATTTTACTTGAAACCAAAGGCTTTCGGTAGGTTTGATGTTTCAATGGTTTCAAAAAGTTTTAACGAAGAGTTCGAAGGGGTGATTCCCCAATGATTTTGAAAGGTTTGAAAAGAAAGGTTTTCCAATGTTTTCAAAAGACAATGTTTAAATATTTTAAAGATGGAATGTCAAAGCTTTTAAAGCTTTCGAAGGAAAGCTTTTTCAATGGTTTCAAGAGGTTTATATGAATGGTTTCGGAAGGAATGATTGGCCATTCGACCTAGGTGAGAGAAAAGGGTTTACTTGGTTTCGAAAGGGGTACTTTCAATGTATTTGAAATGGGTACTTTCATAGGTTCAAATCTTTTCATCAACAAAGATTTGAGTAAAGTATATATAATATGGCAAAGTAATTTTGAGTAAAGAATGGAGTATTTTCCTTGTCTAATGTATGATTTAAAGGTTTTAAATCAATTTGAGATGAAAAGGTTTTCAAGGAAAATTTAAGGGAAGATTACCCTAAGTAAAATAACTCGGATATTTGTATACCAGATGGGACTACTATAGGGTTGCACCCTATACACTAGCTATTAGCCCCGGCTAATTTTATCCAAAATTCTAGTGTGTATGGCTTTGTCACAAGTAAGACTAAAATAATTTTACACACAGAAGGGAATATATATGTACAGAGATAGGTTATTGGTGAGCCTGCAAAACCATTAGGATCTGTGGACCCTGGAAGAAGATAAGTTAGGGATAGACTATCCATAAGAGGTGTGTCTAACAGGTATTAGATTATTTATTTATATTGTCCGGTAGGCCCGAGTTTGCCAAAGGTTAGTAGTTAGCCAAATAAAACTATAGTGCTCGAACAAATAGTTCATTTGTTACCTGACATGTAATTTTACATGATAATGCTTTACAGTTTTGATCAGTTTTGGTTGTAGGATTATGATTTGCAAAACATATGTTTTAAAAGGATATTAATGAGGGAAAACCTATTCCGCTAAGCAGCGTGGTCTCACTTAATATCAAATAACCGAGATGTGTAGTATTATTCACACAAGCTTTATGTCTGCCTCGAAGTTTATGTTTTTCCCCTTAAACTCTTGGGTGCTCAAAATTTATTTGAGTAGACTGCCGGTTGAGGACTTGCAGGTCTTTAGTAGGTTGGCGAGTAAAGCTTTCGGAGATGAGTAGGTGGCTGACGGATAGCTATATAGGAGTTGTTGTTTTATTTTGCTTGATTCCGTTGTGTTGTATTAAGTCAGTTATGACTATATAGTACTCTGGTCAACCAAGAGGGCATCTTCATATGTCGCTTTTGGCGTATTTATGTAATAATTATATTTTATCTAAACCTAGAAAAAGATTGGGATTATGTAATGGAATATGAAACATGTTTTGTGAAATGTATCAGAAAATTTGTTTTGAAATCTATGATTTTGTTTCATGTCCATATGCTTATGATATTATGGATACCATTACCGTAATTGGTCACCGGAAGTTCATACTATGGATGACTATAGCATCTGTAGCGCTTAGCTTCGGACCTCCGGGTAGGGGATGTTACAAGCACGTTCGATGGGGGTCTACTACATGGTCCTTTCGTGAGCGTCATGCATTATGTTGTAAGCGCCAGGCATGGTAGGTTAGATAGAGTCTGGTCAGTTACTGATAGGACTACTGGGCCAAAGTTCAAAGTTTGAGCATCCATCCTAGCCCTAAGTTAATTCATGTCACAAGTAAGCGGCCCAATGCTAGTTAAACAGATTACCATGCTGAGCCACATGTCATTCCTTAGTCCAGGGATGAAACAGACAATGCTAGCCACTGTAGCTCCATTGATATTGTGACCATTGGAGTTATCAGCTTCGTTTTCATTAAGATTTTGCATGATGCAAAAGTGAGAGGAGTTTCTAGACAAGAAAAGTGAAGAAAATGAGAGCTTTTAGGGGTGGCCTCACTTCTAGCATAAAAATGTTTACAAAAAAATATACCAAGCTCGGAATTATGGTTAACATACGATATTTGCAAAATTAATTTAGTAATACCTTGATTTAAAATGTGAAATAAAAAAGATAAAGCACATAAGTGAAGGACATAAGATTCAGCGTGATTCGATCTAAGTTGATCTCGTCCACTATGAGAAATTTCTTATTACTTTGCTTCTTTTACAATAGCTTGAATTACAAGATAATAACAAGAAATTAAATATTTAAGAGGTTGTGTTCTTCAACCCTTGCAAAAATGCATTCCTTGGGGTATTTATAGCCGTTGGAACCTTTGTTGAATGGATGAGGTTGCACTGCAAAGGTCCAAAAGCCACTCTATGCCATTGATTGTGGCACTTGGCTGATGTGCGCTAGCTAGGATGGTAGCTGGACCATGTAGTTTAAATGACGCAAACTAGTAGTTCGTACTTTGACATGGCCTAGTCAGGGACGGGTGGTAAGGGATCAGGGAGCGATTGTGCAATGACACTTTGTTAGGGTGGTAGCAAAATACATGAAGTGGTTAGTGCATTTTTCAGATGAATAGTGTCGTATGTGCTAGTCTTTTTAAGAGAAATAGTGCATGTGAAGCATTGCAGGGCCAGTTTGGCTCATGTGGACAAAGCCCGTCGTGTCAAGCCAGGGGAGATTTGTAAAGCAGGGGCAGTCGATGCTGGAGGTAAGTTGGGGACCTTATTGAGGAGTGGGTCGATGGTCGGGTCGCTCGACTGTTGATTGGCACTCCGCATGACAGGCCATCGACTGTAGTCATCACCCGCTGATGTGCAGGCCATACGAGGCTTGACTAACTAACTATTAGGGAGTGGGCCACTTAACCGACGAGCCAAGCTTTTCACGCAAGGAGAGGGCCATATAAAGTAGGATGTATGCATCCCTATAGGGGCCATGATGTTAGCTATTTGAATCATGCTGGTCGATTGGACTATGCGGTTCGAGTGGACCATCCCACTCCATTCATGTGAGAAAATTGGGCAATAGACATCAACATTCCTCTCTCTCCTCATTTTTACTTCACCAAATTTCCCACCATAAACCTAAAGCCCTCCCTTCTTCTCTTTCAAAAATCTCTTCCCTTTTTGCATTTAAATCATGCAAGTTTGGTATATTTGCCACAAATATCTAAGTTAATTCACAACAATTACATTCCGACATCAAATTTTGTAAAGTGTTAAGTTTTGTATTAATTTTTTTAACAGATGTTATGGATAATTGGTAAATTGACGATGAGATAATGGTTAAATTTTGTGGCAATCTTAACTTTGATTGTAATGTTTGATGACAGTGATTTTGTACCTAAAACTAAATTTTCAAAAATCCTTATTATTATGATGTTGTACCTGAAATTCAATTCAACGTGGAGACAATTGCGCGTAGGCCAGGAAAGGAAGTTTGTGATGCACAAAGTTAGGCGTTTATTGATCCAGCAAAGAAGGTCATAGTAATAGGTCACGTTAATCAAGAAGAGCATCATGTTATAGTCCTATTAGGAGGAGAAAAAATAGCTATAACAGACCATGCCATATTGAAATTTTATTAATGTGGAATTTTGGCATGGTTGGGTGTAGAAATTACGGGTGATAATTAGACCCGTCGGGTTGGACCCAGACTGATCCATCGAGTCATGGTTCTACGTGGGCCAAGTTTTGTCAGGTCTAAACTATACGTTTAAATCCTAGAGTCGACCAGATCCGATTTTGGTTCGAGTTAAGTTGAGTCGTTTCGGGTCCTGTTGGATAATTGTGATGACAGCCCTACACCTGCGACACCCAATATACCTGTATAGTCCCCACAACGCTCCCCGGCCAATATAGGACGATTGTGAAATGGTAAAGCAATCAAATTCCAATAGTTAACTTGTCTTATATCTCTTAGTGCATTAAATAAAATGTAATACCAATCATAAATATAAAACAGATGAGACATAAATACAGCTAAATGAACCACAAAATCAAAGTGCACATGTTCAATAAAGTTATACAACATAGTAATAGTATTTACACAACTAATAAATAAACTCAAATGTCTATCTTTATATAAAACAATTCAACACTTTCGAGACTCCATAATGTCGCATGGTGGAATAAGCAATAATATGCCCAAACTATAAATATGAGAAAGAATCGGCTTTTACTAGTCCATCTACATAATTTCGTGTGATGTCTATGTTTGCGCCAAAAATGGTCACAAACCCCAAGTATCGTGAAAGAACCAGTGTATGAATACAGGTCAGCAATATTCAAAAACAAATTTCAAATCTAAGCAAATAACAAAAAGCAATCTAGAGATGACAAACAGAAACACGAGATTTATAGTGGTTCGGCTATCTCCGGCCTACGTCCACTTCAAAGTTTTATCTTTTATTGATTATCCTTGCTGGTTACAGATGACTACAGTGATTGCAATGAAGTAATTTGAGTATAACAGCGATGGTAAGGTGTAGAATTGAATCCGGAAGAGTTTGGACGTTGAATAGCCGAAGGATCTCTTTTCTGTAGGCTTCAGGGGGTTATTTATAGGCGTAGGAGGCTGATATCGCACTCAAACTTCGGGAGACTCCTAGCACGTGAGTGGGCCCACGCGACCGATCCCACCAAGTTTCGACTCAATCTGTGATCGATGCGAATTGATTTCGTATCGATAAAGAAATTGTCCAATCGAACTGAAACTTCGCGGAGACATTCTTTAGCATGTACGCAAGCTGCTATGAAAATTTCATAGCATTTGGATTAGCGGTTTGTGAGATATGATCGGTGCAAGATTACGGTTCCGTGTATGCTGTCTTGTTCGAATCCATGTTTCGTATCCGCCCCTTCGTCTCGATCAAAAGCACGTGCGCATGGGATAACGTGGCGCGAGTTTCCTGGGTCGATCCAACCTTTGTGGCGATTTGATCGAGTCATTCTGAGGCTTTCGCCTTGTTTACATCGACACGTTTGCCTCAATTTTTTGTATCGATTTCACACTGATAACATTCACATCGTTCGTTCATAAGGTCTCGTTCGTATCGATCAGTTGTGGCTGAGGATCGATACGAACTGACTAGTTTTAAGAGGGATGCGAATGATACCGATGCGTTGACATGGGTTCGAACATATGGAGTGCGAATGAGATTTCTTTGGAATGGTACGAACTAAATGGATACGAATCGCATGACCATGGACCGATTCATGCCTGATCGATTCGAAGATGATTGATCCGAAGTCGCTAGGTCCCGATGGATTCGAACTTGACGATATCTCTCTGATGGATACGAATCTGGTCGATTCGAATAGGTCGTCACCTCGGTTTTCTGATGGATACGAACAGCACATTTTTCTAACTTGTATCGATCATATCTCAATCATACGAACTCCGATTAACCTGAAATTTGAAACGCTGGCTTTCATGGCTTTGCCTGTCATGTCTTGTCAATTGCAGCCCGATCCGAACTCGGACATAATTCATCGATATCCATGGTTATCCTGCAATGCATAGTTGATATTCATGACTTGTTATTATTGATTTTCAGTTAATTGTTGGGTCTCTCGGCTTTGCCAAAAGGTGGGATAACAGTCTACACTTGCTATCTAGTCTACTTATTTAAAAGTATCCGAGATAATAAGAAGCAAAACATAAAACCTCGAGTCAGACAACGGTTTGATATGAGCGATTAACAATTTCAAAATACTATGAAAACCGTTACAATAAATGACATATGGTATGAAAAATCAAACTTGACGTGTTCCCATATCTAAAAAGTTAGCATATAATAATATATGCTAACCTATTACCATCATAAATGTATACTACATCCTAAGTACAATATCGGGTGTTTAGGTATCCACATCCATAATACCTATGCCCTGTGACATCCCCATAGTGATAAACAAACATGACAAACATATCATCCATCAAACAATCCTCACTATCGATGTGTACTTTAGATATATGATAACTCGTATGACCATTCCTTTGCAATGGATTGATGGAAAAATCCTAATTTTTTAGATGCTTGAAACCCAGTCACACAGATGCTGGAAACAAAATCCCTTTTGTAGCGACCCGACTTCCTAACTCCAGGAAATCACATCACTAGTGAAGAAAGAAAGGGATAGAAGAAGAAAAGAAAGAGAAAGAAGAACTCAACAACAACAGATAACTCACAGCGGAACGAATAAAATATAATATACCACATAGAATATCACATAGTATCAGAGTACATCAGAGTTACACAACTTTACAACACATATTAGACAGTTATAAACATCTGTCTAATTCATACATCTCAAGTACACAAGACACAGATACAACATACACAGCGGAATCATAATATCTACACGATGAAGCCTCCTGCTCCAAAACTCCTCCAGAATTCGTCAAGCTAACCTGAATCACTTGACTACTCATACATAATATGAGTACCCAAGAGTTTAATAAAACAGAAAATAAACACTCGGGTCAGACAGGGGTCTGGTGTGAGTAAACGGTTTAAGATTGCTTAACTTTAGAAAACCTTTGAAAAGAAAAGGTATCACGTAAGACTTCCCACACATAAACATGGAAAAGTTTTTACCTTACGCTAACCAAAACATTTGATAGGAAATTCAGTGATATTATAATAGTGTCTAGGGTTTTCAAGTAAATATGAAATAGCCGAAATTGTTACATTCATTAAATTCCAGCTACTAGCCACAAAAGTGGGTAATACAAACAAAACCGTAGGGTCTCGTAGGAAGAATTGGTTTCCATCAATGGCAGGGCTACTGGGGTACCGCCCGTCACAGTACGTGGCCTAGATCACCGTACCGAGGATTACTCCCTTCATCCCCTGCAACACAAGACCGGACCCATTCCTTACTGAATAGTTCCAAACAAGACAACCCCGGTGGTTGTCCGGAATTCAACCACCCCACACAGTCGAAATAAAAAGGGTCTTCTAGACAGGAGTAAATCTTGCTCTCAAGTGGGGGCTACCCACGAAGTCTTGGCGCACCTCCCCTGTTTTAGCCATTCCCGGTTGATGAGGCTTGAGGCTGCGATTACCTTTATAGAACAAATCACTTAGAATGCTCATCGTCCACCTGACGATGTGTTGAAAGCATTCAATCCATACAAGTTCGTTCCGGGTTCGAACGAAACCGAAGGTACTATCTCGTTGCACTCGTTTTGGAATCACCCTCAGAGTCAACGACCATAGCCCTTGCACTCTAAATCTCCATCTCGAACCTATAAGTACTATTCCGTCAACTCATTACGGAATCACCCACAGAGTTATACTGACGTATAGCCCTTACACCTCGAGTCTTCACTCGCTCCACTTGGATAAACGACCTAACGTTTAATTGGAATCGATGTGGTTTTCGGATATCCAAATATGGAAACCCGATCCCGGTCTCACCGAATCCAAACGCCATTTTAATGTCCAAGTTGTACTTAAGGGATTTAACAATTAACTTATTCGGGATGATATAAACAGATAGATGAATAACATTATCATTATAGATAATTCATAACAAACATTCATCTCACAAAGCAGCATATCACATATCATATAGATATTCAAATCATCCAATATCATTCAATCACTCAATATCAATCAATATCCAATATCAACCAATCATTCAATATCAATCATTCATTCATAATAGAATTGATTAATTCTAATCAATTTAATTAACCTATAATTAAATTAATTACTATCCTTTAAACATTTGGATTATCTTAATCCTACCTCATTGATTTATTACAAATCAAATCCATTAATCATCTCCTAATGATCTTCCTTAATTAATCCTTCTTGATTAATTATCTTTAATTACATTCAAGTAATTATTCCTAACCATATTCAGTAATTAGCCTTCAATTGCTATCATTAATAATTAATGATCTTTCATTAATTAATTAACTATAATTAATTACATTAATCCCTAATTAATTACAATTAATTAATCATATTTAAATTAATTACTTTTATTAATTACTTTCATTAATTATATTAATTAATAATTCTTATTAATTAATAATCCTTTAATTAAATAATTAACTTGTAATTAATCACCTCATTAATCATAAACAGTAATTAACAATTTGTAATTACTTATCTTAATTAATTACCTTCTTAATTAATTACTTAATTATTAATTATTACTTAATTAAACAATTCTTAATTACATCATTAATTATATTAATTAATGATCTCTAATTAATTTTTAAATTAATTACTTATTTAAAAATTAATTCCCTTTAGTAATTAATCCACAATTTAAAAATACAATTATTAATCACCTTGATTAATATTAAATTAAGTAATTAACTAACCTTAATTACTCATTAACAAATTAATTATTCTATAATTAATTAACTTCATTAATTAATTCCCTAATTAATTACAAAAGTTATTATCCAAATTACTTATCCTAAATCTTCTTCACTAATTACATTTAAGTAATTATCATTTATTACTTCCTTAAGTAATATTGCTCCATTAATTACACTAAGTAATTACTCTTATTTAATCATTAAATGACTATCTTAAATTAATTAAACTAAATTAATTAACTTAAATAAATCACATTATTAAAATTAATTACAATAAGTAATTAACTCCTTAATTACTTTTTTATTTATTAAGTAATTATACTTAACAACTTACAATTGATTATCCTTAATTAATTAATCTAATTAATTATCCAAAATTAGTTACATAAAATAACTTCTTAATTATCCTAAGATAATTATCTTATTAATTATCAACATTTTCCTTAATTACTTCCTTGAGAAATTTATCTTAGATTAATTATCATTAATCTTAATTAAAAATCAATTCAAGTCATTATTTAAAACAAATGAATAAGTAAATTCTTGATTATCTTAATTATTTCTAAAATAATTCATTACTTATTAACTTTCAAGTGTATTTAAATCATTACATTTTTAAATTTGATTCAAATTCCATTTTAAACTTTAAGATTTAAAATGTTTAACTATTTTAAACATTTCCAAATCTTTAAATAAATTATAAATCTTACAATACAAATGAAACATTCATTTCTTGAATAAAAGGAAAGTTTTAAACAAATTTCTCATTTTAACTTCAAGTTAAAATAAATCACTTTAATTCAATATTAAAGAAAGCTTTATAAAGATTTTATTTAAATTCAAACTTTATTTGAAATCAAATTTATTTTTAAAATCTACTTCAACTTTTCAATTTGCTCAACATTTAAATTTTTACAAAACTGATTTAAATTTAAGATTTAAATCCAAAGTAATCTTGAAAATCATATTTAAACTTGATTTTAAACTTGATTTTAAATCTTGCTTAGAATTTAAATTTCATTTTAAAAACTTTGAACTCAAAAGTTCATCAAGCTTAAACTTTTGAATTTCAACTTCCTATTCAGCTTCATTCTCCTCTTAATACAAACCCTGCACTATAATTTGAATTTCATTCAAATTCAAACTGCAAATAACTCTCAGGTTTTAAAAACTGAGATTGTTTTTTTAAATTTTTGCTTTAAAAACTGAATTTAAATATTGTTTAAATTTTAAAACTTCCATCTTTAAAACCTGAGATTAAAAGTTATTAAACTTCAAATTTTGAATCCCTGATTTAGATCTCAGCTTAAAATTCAAATTTCATTTAAATTTCAAAACAGAACTGTCAGATTTTTTTTTTTTTAAAATCTGGAATTATCACATACCCGAGACAATCTCACAACTACTTCGAGTTTTATACTCAGTTGCTTCGAGACAAAACTTCATCCACTTCGAGTCAAGCATCAGCTGATTCGAGAGCAAACTCAAATACAGACATCACCAGAATAACAGTGCACCGTGCACATGCACGGTGCCGTTGATCATCACTGGCCAACTCCGGTGGCCTCCACACAACGACCAGAACCTAATCACCACGCCAAGATCCTCAGATCAGACTTCCATTCTCGAAATCGAGTTCGAGACAAAAATCCCAAACCTGGAAATATCCACTGCAAACCCAAGCGCGAACCTGTCAACGTCGATTATACTCAATCCCGACCACCTGAGACACCGCTACTCCGGCCATGGCTGCGTCTACAAACCCTCTACCACTTCCCAAAATCCTAGAACACTCGATGCATCAGAGGATTCACGAAGCTGCCAAGACTTCGACCTCTCCCAGATTAGGGTTAAAACCTGTCAACGTCAATCTCCATCACCTCGCCACTCATAAAATCATTCTAGCATTTTTCCACCACTCACCAGTCAATCTTACATCTCCAGGAAGAATTCCAGCTTCCAATATTCACTAGATCACTAGATACACCCAAAACTCTTCATTTTGTTCAACCCAGCAGTTCTCACATCATAGATTACTAAAAATTGTTATTCTTGTTTTAAAATTAATGATTTTGAACATGCATTCAAGCTATGATCCTGTTTCAGTAATTTATGATGGTCTTGATTTCCCATAATTGAACATTGCTTGACCTGTAGTTTACAGAGGCCATAGTTTTTTTTTTTTTTATCACAATCATAGTTATAAGCCTAAATCTAGACTAAACATACAAGATCTATCCACACAACAATTTCTAACTGAAATCAAATCAAGTGATAAATGATTTCTATTGAAAATCATAGTTTTCAGACAGAGGCTGATATACAGATACCATATATATATTCATATGCATATTCACCACAATGCAACCATTCCAAACATTCTTATTTATATCAATCCATATGCAACAGGTAACTACACATTTCAACAGCAGTTTGTATATATATTTTTATGGCAGAGCAGCAGTTAATTTTGGTAGTTTTGGTTTTCTAAAAACTTGTGCATTTGAACACTTGTGCATTTAAACTTTTCTTAAGTTTGATCTAAAAAAAATCTGTTTTTTTTTAAATGTAGTTTACTCACCAATTATGAAGATGCAGAGAAACATCTCAGATGCACTTGAATCTGCTTGCATTCCCTGGAGCTGCAGATTTCATTTGCTTCTGCCTGGCACTGATGTGCATTTGCTTCCAGTTGAAGATGTTTTCAGTTGTAGTTGATGCATGCAGACCCATACTCATATTTCAGATTTGAAGTTGATCTTGAACTTGATGAATGGATGCATTTGTTTGAAGCTGAACTTTGAATTGTTGAAACTTTGAACATGCATTTTGAAACTGAATGTATGCAGTTGTATCACTTGATGATGCATGCTAATCTTAGCTTCATATGTTCAGATTTGAAGAGGATGAGTGCATGCAGACTTTTGTTTCATTTGCTCAGATTTACATTGATGTTGAAACTGATTTCTTGAATATGCATGCAGATTTAAAGATTGAACTCATGTTGATGTTGAGGCTTTGTTTGAACATACATGCAGATTTTCAGATTTTGATTTTAAGTTTCAGATTTGCCATTAAACATGAAAGAATGAAGAAGGAAAGTTTTTGAGAAAACTGATTTTCTCCTTAAAATTTTTATTGAAAATAAAAATAAGTAATTTGCCACTTGTAGCTTAAAGATGTTGATTATTTTACAAGTGTATTCTTATGTTTTAAAAGCTTAACACATATGCACTATGCATATAAAAATAGTTTCTTTATTTATGCATGTATTTAAATGCATTTAAATCCATTTCTAATTTATATTTAGTATTTTAAATGTATATTTACATATAAACTTCTTTATAAAATTATACATACTAATATCTATTTTAAAATAACATTTTAAAGCTAACTTCAAAAGAGAAATTTTTAAAAGAATAAGAAATGTTGAATTCAATTTATTTCATAGTTTTCAAATCAAATTATCATACTCTAATATAATAAACTTAGTCTTATTTCAAAAGAAAACAAATTTTTAAATAAAATAAAATAAACTCTTATTATAAAATACAATTTAAACTATTACATACTTTATCAACAAAATAAATACTTACTTATATTTCTTATGAAAATATAAGATAGACTTTTAAAATAAATTTTTGAAAAGCTTCAATACCAATTTTAAAATTAAATTTCCCAATTCACAATTTATTCAATACCAATTAAAAATCAATTCTTTATTTACAATGTATACACAAATATACATTATAAATAAAATATCTTTAATAAGCTTAGAAAGAAAATCTTATTATTTAAATATTTTTAACTTTGAAAACAATAAGATTCTCAAATTAAATTATCACTCATAAATTTTGAAAAGATAATATTTGCCTAACTAAATAATTATTAATCTTCAAAAGATAATTTCCATTTGAATAAGATTATTAAATCAATATTTCACATTTTAAAACAATTATTAATGGAAATTATTAAATAATTATTGCCCAAATTTCCGGGTCGTTACAATCCTTCCCCCTTAAAATAATTTCGTCCCCGAAATTTTAAAAGCAAAGGTAATTTGATAATCCAATGAAGATTTTTAATTTCAAATAGCAAAGCTTATCTATCAACCAGTTACTAACAACCATAGCAATCAATCATACAAACAAACATAACTAATTATCCTGACACGAATCAGGATAAACCTTACTAACACTATCTCGAGTTTCCCAAGTATAAATCATCGGGAGACTCGCTCTACAAAAATAAATACACCACCAAAATCCAGAGCTCCTCTCTTCCCTAGATCCTGCAATCAGAACAAAACTTCAGACTATACCCAAATCTAGCTCAACTTCCAAAATCCAACTGAACTGCAGATTCAACAACCAATCGATGAATCATACACGTACTCCCTCAGAGATACGTGAAATACAATGAATTCCAGCTATCCAAACTGGCAATTCAATCTTATCCAATTACTGCTCTCTTAACTAGAGAAATCTTAACAACAATGAAGTCTCCAACTTCGAATACCAACTCCTTAACTCATATCTGTATAACTCAACAGATAATTCAAGGCTGCCCATCATCCTTCTGATCAGCTCATCCTATGCTGATGCTTCCAGAAACAACTAGACCAAAACAAACCAGATTCTGGATCTTATTCAACAGAAAAATCTTCCAAGATCCGTCGAAATCCAGAACATAAGCTCAACTCCTCAAGCAAAAGCAACTGAACTTGCTTCCTTCCTTGTACAGCTGCTACCTCGCTTCCGCTGCACAACTCTGATTCTGAAATAAATGAGAATACTGTTAATGAACACAAGTACAAACTCATCCAATATATCTGGGAACTTTGTTCATCAATTTCATAAAAATCTGAGTAACTCATCTGACTCAGCCACACTACCTCACTTCAGAATCAATCTCAAAAACTAGATCTAACCAATCCAATTTCCAAAAATATATTCTTGAGCTGCTACACCAATCTCTACTTCTCTAAGAACCATCCTACAACCTGGCTAACTCCAGTATTGCTTCTGGAACCGAAACAAAAACCATCAACAAACCATACAATGGACCTCCGTGTTGGTAGACAACCCAAAAGAAACTCATACTCCATACTAAACATCAACAACTTGCTCTTCTTAAGGAATAATAAATGAGACCATGTCGAAGTGAAACCACTTATAGACCTTAGTCTCATATTCCAAAACAGCCAACCTTCATGCTAAAGATCCAGACAACTTCTACACAGACGAGTCTTTCCTGCAGCAGGTAAAGACTGCACTTCAACTACTTCCAAACTGCACATCTAACTCGTGACGGTATTAGGTCTACAGTCTCGATAAACACTTCCAACCTCAACATACGGATCTCATCCATTAGTGGTAGTCGTGTTGCACACACACCACTACTCCATCTATCTAACTCTAAAACTTATGTTGGAAAATCCGAACAGATAACCCAACAGATCAGGTAGATATAAATATATATAGTTATATTAAAAATTACAAGTACACTCTCTCAAGGAAGACACCACTTCAGAGCATAGGCATTCGCTCAACCTAACACTCCCTAAAGAAAGACACAATTCAGAGCCTAGGTATCCTAACGCTCTGATACCAACTGTAGCGACCCGACTTCCTAACTCCAGGAAATCACATCACTAGTGAAGAAAGAAAGGGATAGAAGAAGAAAAGAAAGAGAAAGAAGAACTCAACAACAACAGATAACTCACAGCGGAACGAATAAAATATAATATACCACATAGAATATCACATAGTATCAGAGTACATCAGAGTTACACAACTTTACAACACATATTAGACAGTTATAAACATCTGTCTAATTCATACATCTCAAGTACACAAGACACAGATACAACATACACAGCGGAATCATAATATCTACACGATGAAGCCTCCTGCTCCAAAACTCCTCCAGAATTCGTCAAGCTAACCTGAATCACTTGACTACTCATACATAATATGAGTACCCAAGAGTTTAATAAAACAGAAAATAAACACTCGGGTCAGACAGGGGTCTGGTGTGAGTAAACGGTTTAAGATTGCTTAACTTTAGAAAACCTTTGAAAAGAAAAGGTATCACGTAAGACTTCCCACACATAAACATGGAAAAGTTTTTACCTTACGCTAACCAAAACATTTGATAGGAAATTCAGTGATATTATAATAGTGTCTAGGGTTTTCAAGTAAATATGAAATAGCCGAAATTGTTACATTCATTAAATTCCAGCTACTAGCCACAAAAGTGGGTAATACAAACAAAACCGTAGGGTCTCGTAGGAAGAATTGGTTTCCATCAATGGCAGGGCTACTGGGGTACCGCCCGTCACAGTACGTGGCCTAGATCACCGTACCGAGGATTACTCCCTTCATCCCCTGCAACACAAGACCGGACCCATTCCTTACTGAATAGTTCCAAACAAGACAACCCCGGTGGTTGTCCGGAATTCAACCACCCCACACAGTCGAAATAAAAAGGGTCTTCTAGACAGGAGTAAATCTTGCTCTCAAGTGGGGGCTACCCACGAAGTCTTGGCGCACCTCCCCTGTTTTAGCCATTCCCGGTTGATGAGGCTTGAGGCTGCGATTACCTTTATAGAACAAATCACTTAGAATGCTCATCGTCCACCTGACGATGTGTTGAAAGCATTCAATCCATACAAGTTCGTTCCGGGTTCGAACGAAACCGAAGGTACTATCTCGTTGCACTCGTTTTGGAATCACCCTCAGAGTCAACGACCATAGCCCTTGCACTCTAAATCTCCATCTCGAACCTATAAGTACTATTCCGTCAACTCATTACGGAATCACCCACAGAGTTATACTGACGTATAGCCCTTACACCTCGAGTCTTCACTCGCTCCACTTGGATAAACGACCTAACGTTTAATTGGAATCGATGTGGTTTTCGGATATCCAAATATGGAAACCCGATCCCGGTCTCACCGAATCCAAACGCCATTTTAATGTCCAAGTTGTACTTAAGGGATTTAACAATTAACTTATTCGGGATGATATAAACAGATAGATGAATAACATTATCATTATAGATAATTCATAACAAACATTCATCTCACAAAGCAGCATATCACATATCATATAGATATTCAAATCATCCAATATCATTCAATCACTCAATATCAATCAATATCCAATATCAACCAATCATTCAATATCAATCATTCATTCATAATAGAATTGATTAATTCTAATCAATTTAATTAACCTATAATTAAATTAATTACTATCCTTTAAACATTTGGATTATCTTAATCCTACCTCATTGATTTATTACAAATCAAATCCATTAATCATCTCCTAATGATCTTCCTTAATTAATCCTTCTTGATTAATTATCTTTAATTACATTCAAGTAATTATTCCTAACCATATTCAGTAATTAGCCTTCAATTGCTATCATTAATAATTAATGATCTTTCATTAATTAATTAACTATAATTAATTACATTAATCCCTAATTAATTACAATTAATTAATCATATTTAAATTAATTACTTTTATTAATTACTTTCATTAATTATATTAATTAATAATTCTTATTAATTAATAATCCTTTAATTAAATAATTAACTTGTAATTAATCACCTCATTAATCATAAACAGTAATTAACAATTTGTAATTACTTATCTTAATTAATTACCTTCTTAATTAATTACTTAATTATTAATTATTACTTAATTAAACAATTCTTAATTACATCATTAATTATATTAATTAATGATCTCTAATTAATATTTAAATTAATTACTTATTTAAAAATTAATTCCCTTTAGTAATTAATCCACAATTTAAAAATACAATTATTAATCACCTTGATTAATATTAAATTAAGTAATTAACTAACCTTAATTACTCATTAACAAATTAATTATTCTATAATTAATTAACTTCATTAATTAATTCCCTAATTAATTACAAAAGTTATTATCCAAATTACTTATCCTAAATCTTCTTCACTAATTACATTTAAGTAATTATCATTTATTACTTCCTTAAGTAATATTGCTCCATTAATTACACTAAGTAATTACTCTTATTTAATCATTAAATGACTATCTTAAATTAATTAAACTAAATTAATTAACTTAAATAAATCACATTATTAAAATTAATTACAATAAGTAATTAACTCCTTAATTACTTTTTTATTTATTAAGTAATTATACTTAACAACTTACAATTGATTATCCTTAATTAATTAATCTAATTAATTATCCAAAATTAGTTACATAAAATAACTTCTTAATTATCCTAAGATAATTATCTTATTAATTATCAACATTTTCCTTAATTACTTCCTTGAGAAATTTATCTTAGATTAATTATCATTAATCTTAATTAAAAATCAATTCAAGTCATTATTTAAAACAAATGAATAAGTAAATTCTTGATTATCTTAATTATTTCTAAAATAATTCATTACTTATTAACTTTCAAGTGTATTTAAATCATTACATTTTTAAATTTGATTCAAATTCCATTTTAAACTTTAAGATTTAAAATGTTTAACTATTTTAAACATTTCCAAATCTTTAAATAAATTATAAATCTTACAATACAAATGAAACATTCATTTCTTGAATAAAAGGAAAGTTTTAAACAAATTTCTCATTTTAACTTCAAGTTAAAATAAATCACTTTAATTCAATATTAAAGAAAGCTTTATAAAGATTTTATTTAAATTCAAACTTTATTTGAAATCAAATTTATTTTTAAAATCTACTTCAACTTTTCAATTTGCTCAACATTTAAATTTTTACAAAACTGATTTAAATTTAAGATTTAAATCCAAAGTAATCTTGAAAATCATATTTAAACTTGATTTTAAACTTGATTTTAAATCTTGCTTAGAATTTAAATTTCATTTTAAAAACTTTGAACTCAAAAGTTCATCAAGCTTAAACTTTTGAATTTCAACTTCCTATTCAGCTTCATTCTCCTCTTAATACAAACCCTGCACTATAATTTGAATTTCATTCAAATTCAAACTGCAAATAACTCTCAGGTTTTAAAAACTGAGATTGTTTTTTTAAATTTTTGCTTTAAAAACTGAATTTAAATATTGTTTAAATTTTAAAACTTCCATCTTTAAAACCTGAGATTAAAAGTTATTAAACTTCAAATTTTGAATCCCTGATTTAGATCTCAGCTTAAAATTCAAATTTCATTTAAATTTCAAAACAGAACTGTCAGATTTTTTTTTTTTTAAAATCTGGAATTATCACATACCCGAGACAATCTCACAACTACTTCGAGTTTTATACTCAGTTGCTTCGAGACAAAACTTCATCCACTTCGAGTCAAGCATCAGCTGATTCGAGAGCAAACTCAAATACAGACATCACCAGAATAACAGTGCACCGTGCACATGCACGGTGCCGTTGATCATCACTGGCCAACTCCGGTGGCCTCCACACAACGACCAGAACCTAATCACCACGCCAAGATCCTCAGATCAGACTTCCATTCTCGAAATCGAGTTCGAGACAAAAATCCCAAACCTGGAAATATCCACTGCAAACCCAAGCGCGAACCTGTCAACGTCGATTATACTCAATCCCGACCACCTGAGACACCGCTACTCCGGCCATGGCTGCGTCTACAAACCCTCTACCACTTCCCAAAATCCTAGAACACTCGATGCATCAGAGGATTCACGAAGCTGCCAAGACTTCGACCTCTCCCAGATTAGGGTTAAAACCTGTCAACGTCAATCTCCATCACCTCGCCACTCATAAAATCATTCTAGCATTTTTCCACCACTCACCAGTCAATCTTACATCTCCAGGAAGAATTCCAGCTTCCAATATTCACTAGATCACTAGATACACCCAAAACTCTTCATTTTGTTCAACCCAGCAGTTCTCACATCATAGATTACTAAAAATTGTTATTCTTGTTTTAAAATTAATGATTTTGAACATGCATTCAAGCTATGATCCTGTTTCAGTAATTTATGATGGTCTTGATTTCCCATAATTGAACATTGCTTGACCTGTAGTTTACAGAGGCCATAGTTTTTTTTTTTTTATCACAATCATAGTTATAAGCCTAAATCTAGACTAAACATACAAGATCTATCCACACAACAATTTCTAACTGAAATCAAATCAAGTGATAAATGATTTCTATTGAAAATCATAGTTTTCAGACAGAGGCTGATATACAGATACCATATATATATTCATATGCATATTCACCACAATGCAACCATTCCAAACATTCTTATTTATATCAATCCATATGCAACAGGTAACTACACATTTCAACAGCAGTTTGTATATATATTTTTATGGCAGAGCAGCAGTTAATTTTGGTAGTTTTGGTTTTCTAAAAACTTGTGCATTTGAACACTTGTGCATTTAAACTTTTCTTAAGTTTGATCTAAAAAAAATCTGTTTTTTTTTAAATGTAGTTTACTCACCAATTATGAAGATGCAGAGAAACATCTCAGATGCACTTGAATCTGCTTGCATTCCCTGGAGCTGCAGATTTCATTTGCTTCTGCCTGGCACTGATGTGCATTTGCTTCCAGTTGAAGATGTTTTCAGTTGTAGTTGATGCATGCAGACCCATACTCATATTTCAGATTTGAAGTTGATCTTGAACTTGATGAATGGATGCATTTGTTTGAAGCTGAACTTTGAATTGTTGAAACTTTGAACATGCATTTTGAAACTGAATGTATGCAGTTGTATCACTTGATGATGCATGCTAATCTTAGCTTCATATGTTCAGATTTGAAGAGGATGAGTGCATGCAGACTTTTGTTTCATTTGCTCAGATTTACATTGATGTTGAAACTGATTTCTTGAATATGCATGCAGATTTAAAGATTGAACTCATGTTGATGTTGAGGCTTTGTTTGAACATACATGCAGATTTTCAGATTTTGATTTTAAGTTTCAGATTTGCCATTAAACATGAAAGAATGAAGAAGGAAAGTTTTTGAGAAAACTGATTTTCTCCTTAAAATTTTTATTGAAAATAAAAATAAGTAATTTGCCACTTGTAGCTTAAAGATGTTGATTATTTTACAAGTGTATTCTTATGTTTTAAAAGCTTAACACATATGCACTATGCATATAAAAATAGTTTCTTTATTTATGCATGTATTTAAATGCATTTAAATCCATTTCTAATTTATATTTAGTATTTTAAATGTATATTTACATATAAACTTCTTTATAAAATTATACATACTAATATCTATTTTAAAATAACATTTTAAAGCTAACTTCAAAAGAGAAATTTTTAAAAGAATAAGAAATGTTGAATTCAATTTATTTCATAGTTTTCAAATCAAATTATCATACTCTAATATAATAAACTTAGTCTTATTTCAAAAGAAAACAAATTTTTAAATAAAATAAAATAAACTCTTATTATAAAATACAATTTAAACTATTACATACTTTATCAACAAAATAAATACTTACTTATATTTCTTATGAAAATATAAGATAGACTTTTAAAATAAATTTTTGAAAAGCTTCAATACCAATTTTAAAATTAAATTTCCCAATTCACAATTTATTCAATACCAATTAAAAATCAATTCTTTATTTACAATGTATACACAAATATACATTATAAATAAAATATCTTTAATAAGCTTAGAAAGAAAATCTTATTATTTAAATATTTTTAACTTTGAAAACAATAAGATTCTCAAATTAAATTATCACTCATAAATTTTGAAAAGATAATATTTGCCTAACTAAATAATTATTAATCTTCAAAAGATAATTTCCATTTGAATAAGATTATTAAATCAATATTTCACATTTTAAAACAATTATTAATGGAAATTATTAAATAATTATTGCCCAAATTTCCGGGTCGTTACACCTTTCTTGATCCAAAATACATGGATTCCTTCTTCGATCTGGGGTACAAGTCCTAATGCCCAGTGAGTATCCTCACATACCTCTAATTTATGAGCAAACTTCGAACGCTCTGAGTATCAACGATCCCTTTGCACGTGTATTTGAGCCCTTCCTCTCTCCATTTGTTTCCATTTTTCCATAATAGAACTCTTCCTCATTCTATTTTCCATGGTAGAACCCTTCCTTATTCCACCTTCTATGGTAGAACCCTTCCTCGTTCTACCCACGAGCTTACTTCCTCGAGCTCATCGTATGGATCATCATCACTGCTCCCTTGATTGAGTGTCATCATCAGAACACTCCTAGACATCCCTTATCAGTCGAAGAATCCATATATAAGTCACGACGCAGAAGCACCACACCATTGCCCCCATTGTATATCATCATTCTTTATCGTGCCACAGCGTTAAAATAACCGTCGGATGAACAAAAGACTGCCCATGGCACGATCTCCTAGGCATCCCCATACCTTTGCAAAGTTTGGTTGTAATTGGACGACATCATGATTGGACATGTCGGTGCTGACATGATTTACTTAGCCAAATTTGTCTAAGTACCTCATGCCCAAGTAAAATTCGAAGCTACCTTTTCATTTCCTCGAAGCTGCTATAAAAACACCTCAGGTCCAGCAAGGTTGTGAAGGAACTGGGCCAGCTTGCAGTGGAAGAAATGGGTGAATTTCAAATTTTTTTACCTTACTGGATCTTAGTTGGGCCTATGAAGCCTAATTTATTTAGAACATTTCTAAAAAATTTTTAAATAAAATCATTTATGTTATTTAACTTAGTCAAAGGGAAGTTTTTAATTTAAAATGTACAGTGTATCAAACAACTAACATTTAGTTAATATATAGGGAATGAAACCTTTCATTTCTTTCCGTAAAAAAATTTAATCGAGAGTATTACTTGCATTAAATGGAGGGAGAAACCTTACATTTTCTCTCTTAATTTGATTTGAATTGTACATTAAATGTCATTAATTAATAATTTGTAACGACCCGTATTTTACGAGTCGATAAATCGTAGAATTTACAGGTTGTTAGTGTTGTTTGTGTTGCTTCTAGCTTGAGTCGTTTAGAAGTCAACCCGGGTACAAGTGATGAGTCGTGACCGACTCATAGGGGACCGACTCAAGGAGGGGTAGCGGTTTAAAGTGTTGGCCGAGATAAGGATGGACCGACTCAAGAAGTTAGGCGACTCATAGGATGACCGACTCATAGAGGGCCGAGATAAGAAGTGTGGCCGAGTCAACGAGTTACGACTCATAGGGTTTGCCGAGTTAAGGAGTTAACGGGTTAAGGGTGTAGCGACTTAAGGGGTTTAGGCTTAGGTCGTGGGTAATGAGTCGGCAGGGTTTTGAGTCGTAGGGCCTGATGAGTCGTGAGTCGGCATCATAGTTGAGTCGTGAGTGTGTATTGTTGAGTCGTCGTACGACTTAGGACTTGGGGAAAACGCGGCAGTGTCTTAGGTCGGAGGCTTTTAGGTCGTGACCGACTTATGTTGAGTCGGCACTGGTCTTGAGTCGTGAGTCGGTAGGTGTTGAGTCGGTTTGGGTTTGAGTCGTATGACCTTGTGCCTTGGTGTATTGAGTCGTTGGCTTGAGTCGGAAGGCTGTGCAGTTGAGTCGGCTGGGGTAGGTCGTCATGGCAATGAGTCGTGAACGACTCATGGTAAGTAGGCAGTGTTATGTTGAGTCGGTAAGGGCTGATAAGTCGGCAACGACTCATGATGAGTCGTGGACGACTCATAGGGACGACGACTCATGGTTGATCCAGCCTATAAATAGAGGGGTTTGGCTCACTTTTTGGCACCGGTTTTTGAAGCGACGAAGTGCTGCCATTTTGAAGACTCGACTACAACATTTCTTCATCTTCTTTTCTCCATTCCAATCTAATTCTAACATCCATCCAAGATCGAAGATCGAGATCGAAGATCCAAGTGCCAAAGTTGAAGATCTTCATCCGTTCGAGCTAGAATTCATCGATTGGAGCGAGATATTGCCGGATCAAACCTTGATCTTCGCTGTCCAGATCTGAAGTGTGTAGTTTTTGTAGTGTTTGGGTGATTTGGTGAGTGGTAGTTATCTCTCACGCGGATCCAAAGGAGTATATTGGATTGGTGGCATGTTTGGGTGTTAAAGTTAGAGATTTCATGCATTTTTCTTAGATCTAAGTCTAGATCCATGGTTTTTGAAGATGTTTACTTATGCAAGTTTGTTTAATAAGCATTAGAGACAAAATCCCATGTTTTATAATTGATAGATCTATGCTAAAAACCATGATTTCACATATGTTGGACTTTTGCTCGTTTATTTACGAAATTCCCATTATAGTTGATATTGCTTAAATTGCTTAATAGATCTTGTTTGAATGATTGATTATTTGAATGTATGATTGATTTGATTGTTTCCAAGTTAGCTAGTAGTTGATTTGGAACAAGATGATGAAAGAGGATTCAAAAGCTATGGAAGAAGGCTCTTGAATGGTGAAAGCTGCTTAAGGCATATGTAGCGGATGTTGAAGCTCATATGTATAGATTGGATGATGTTGAGATGGGACTTTGCCATGATTTGATGAGGCAAGCCATGTTGTTGAGTTGAGACTTTGCTTTGATGCGATGAAGCGAAGTATGATGTGAGTCTTGGCTTAATCCAAGCAGGGATCATTCCAAGCATGTTGATAACTTGAAGAGTAGTTCAAGTTGGTTGATAATGGATTGTTCAAGAGGTAGCTTGAGCTTGTATGAGGATAGTCGTCAAGAAGGATGGCTAGGAGGCTTGGATCTCGTCGTTGTTGAAGGTTCTAGCATGCTCAAAAGCAAGAGTACATGGAGCGCCCATAACGACTACAGGTAGGTAGTCGGGACACCCAAAAGACTACAGGTAGGTAGTTGAGTACTCTGGGCAAAGTAGATAAGTCCTAGGCACAAGGCAGTGTGCGGAGTTATGGTTAGAACCGGGGTTACCATTAGCCCTTGACAGATGGTCATTCAACTAACGGTGAAATCGAGGCAAGGATAACAGTGATAGCCAGAGTCATGGATGTTTGGTTGTATTATCATTCGGCTTCAAGAGCGGTGTTTTCTGGGTGCTTATCTGATCTTGGTTTAGGCCTTGGGGGTTTGTATTTGGAAAACATCGTCCTTGACTCGAGTGGTATTCGCTTTACCTTAATTGTCTATGTTGTTATGCTTGCTTCTCCTTAGTGTATGTCTGGGGCTATCACTGTAGAAAGAGGTGGAGTGGGATGGTTTGGTTCCTATTCCTTTTATCCTTTATGCTCTTTTGGTATGCTTGATAGTTGATTTACTGCTCACTAAGACTTTGTCTGACTCAAGGTTTTATGTCTCCTCTTATTACCTTGGGCTGTTCATCCATGTTGGGATGGGCAGACTAGGTAGCAGGTGACAGGTGCTGTGCTAGGAGTTCTACGATGAAGATGACGAAGACGAGCAGGAGGCTTTGCATATTAGTTTTCTTACTATATGTACTGGGTATCCGCTGCTGTATTTGGTTGAGTGATTTGTAGTGAGGCTTTCATGTATGGATTTGAGTAGATGATTGTATAAAACTACTGTGATGCTTATATGATGATGTTCTGTTCTATGGAGCTTCACTATATTATATTTCTCTATTGTATTTTATCCATGCGCTGTGAGTTGTACGATAGAGATTCTTTTGTTTTGTTTTACCCTGACTATCGTCCATGGCTGCCTGGCACGCCTTTCAGCGCATTATTTCCTTGTTTTGGTGCGGGAGTCATGGGCGGTCGTCACATTTGGTATCAGAGCTTTGGTTAGTCGATTTTAGCCAACGCTCGCTGACGTAACGACGTATGAGAGGCGTAATTGTATTTTGATGAATGATTACTATATATGATATAGTAGCTTAGGAGGATTTGAACTCCTTATGCAGTTGTTTCTTAAGGTGTTCTAATCATTCTTTTTACAGATACTAAGGATGAGTCGAAGTGAGAGACAAGCTGCGAGGGGTAGCCGTGATGCTAGGGAAGCTGTTGATTATGCTCCTATGTTTGAGGCCATGATGACTTCAATCATGAGGAGAATACCAGCTTCAGGATCATCTGTGGATGTGGGAGTTCAAGTCCAAGCTCCGAGACCGGTGGATTTTGCCAAGCTTTGCAAGGATTATACTGCTCTTGGAGGGAAAGTTTTCTTGGGGACGGAGTCGACTATTGAGGTGCAGAGATGGATTGATGCTTGCAAAAGAATCTTTGGTGACTTAGGGATTGAGGATGCAACTAAGAGGAAGCTTGCATCGAGACAGCTTCAGGGAAGAGCTGCTGATTGGTGGAATTCTATCACCATCGATACTCCAGAAGAAGAGATTACTTGGGAGCAATTCCAAGTTAGATTTGGAGCTAAGTTCATCTCTACTTCTCAGAAATCTGTCTTGTTTAAGAAGTTTGTAGAGCTCAAGCAAGGGGGGAGACCTGTTCTTGAGTATATTTCTGAGTTTGAAGCCTTATCTAAGTATGCCAGATCGTATATTGATTCTCCCTACCATAAGAATGAAAAGTTTGTGACTGGTCTGGATGCTTATCTTGGGAGGCAGTTGGTGGATCATCTGGACGATCCGTTTGAGAAGCTTGTGGAAAAAGCTCTTAGGCACGAGAGTTTGTTCCCTAAGGAAGTATCTGTTGTTGCTGTAACCAGGGAAGGATCTAAACCACAGCAGAGTGGCAATAAGAAGAGGAAACAACAGCAACAGAGGGGTAGGGATGGCCAGAAGAAGCCGAAGAGTGAAGTGACTTGCTATAACTGCCAGCAGAAGGGCCATCTTTACAAAGATTGTAAGAATCCCAAAGTGCCGGGAAAGTGTTACAACTGTGATAAGCTGGGACATATCAAGAAGGATTGTCCAGAACCGAGGAAAGATAGGCAGGTTGTGCAAGCCTATGCTTTGGGGGCTGTTCCATCGTCTTCGAAAGCTCCTACTGCTGAAGAGAAGGGGAAGAGTGTGGTTGTTCAAGGTACTCTTTCTATTTGTGGTGTTCCAGTTAGAGTGTTGTTTGATACTGGAGCGTCGCATTCTTTTGTTTGTGATGATTTGGTAAGCCGGTTAGGTATGAAACCGGATATTGTTGATAGGCCATTGGTTGTGACTAATCCAGTGGGGGGTTCGTCATGTTTGTGTATGATATGCCGTGGTCTAGTTGTGTCGAGTCATGATTGCTCGTTTGTTTGTGATTGCTTTGTTCTGAACTTTGCGGGGTTCGGAATTATTTTGGGTATGGACTGGCTTAGGAAGTATGCGGCAAGGATTGATTGTGAGAGGCTTGAGGTGACAGTCGGGAATGTGGAAGGGCGAAAGGTTGTGATACGATGTAAGCATGAAGAAGGCGTCTTCATGAGCTTCATGTATTCGCTAGTTGTTCCACGGGATGGACTGTCATTGGTGCCTATTGTGAATGAGTTTGAGAATGTCTTTGAGGAAGTCAAAGGGTTGCCGCCGCATAGGGAGATCGAGTTTCGTATCGATCTAGTTGAGGGAGCCAGACCTGTTGTGATGCCTCTTAGGCGGATGGCACCGAGGGAGCAGCAAGAGCTGAAGGTGCAAGTTGATGACCTTTTGCGGAAAGGATTCATTCGGAGAAGTGTGTCCGAATGGGGTGCGCCCGTTGTGTTCGCAACCAAAACGGATGGATCGTTGAGGTTGTGTGTTGATTATCGTGAGCTGAATAAGGTGACTAGGAAGAACAAGTATCCATTGCCGAGAATAGATGACTTGTTTGATCAGCTTCACGAGGCTAAGGTGTTTTCTCAGATGGATTTGGCAACGGGATTTCACCAGTTGAGAGTGGCGAAGGATAGTGTGCCGAAGACTGCTTTCAGGACACCATCCGGGTTTTATGAGTGGCTGGTAATGCCGTTTGGGTTGACTAACGCGCCAGCATATTTTGTGGATCTTATGAATAGAGTGTTCAGAGATCAGTTGAATAAGTTCGTGCTTGTGTTCGTGGATGATATTTTGGTTTATTCCAGAACTGAGGAAGAGCACAAGACGCACTTGAGGATTGTTTTAGGAATCTTACGGAAACATCAGCTGAAGGCTAAGTTTTCGAAGTGTCACTTCTGGAAGAATGAAGTGAGGTTCTTAGGTCATGTTATTTCTGGAAATGGAATAGCGGTTGATCCCGCTAAGGTGGCAGCGATCCAGGATTGGGTTAGGCCTAAGAATGCATCTGATGTGAGAAGTTTTCTTGGATTAGCAGGATATTATCGTCGGTTTATCAAAGACTTTTCCAAGATAGCTGCACCGTTGACAGGATTGACGAAGAAGAATCAAGTGTTCAGATGGAATGATAAGTGTGAACAAGCTTTCATAATCCTGAAAGAGCGACTGACGAGTGCTCCTGTTTTGACTATTCCAAGTGGGAATGATGAGATGGTGGTTTACACCGATGCATGTGGTACTGGACTTGGAGCAGTGCTAATGCAGAAGGATAAAGTTGTTGCATATGCAAGTCGACAACTGAAGCCGCATGAGAGGAACTATCCGACTCATGATTTGGAGTTAGCGGCAATTGTGTTTGCTTTGAAGATGTGGAGACATTATCTATTGGGAGTTAGATTCGAGTTGTTTACAGATCATAAGTCGTTGAAGTATCTGTTCTCCCAAAAGGATTTAAATCTTCGACAGCAACGATGGCTAGAGTTCCTAGCATCTTATGATTTTGGTATAGCCTATACTCCAGGAAAAGGTAACGTAGTGGCAGATGCGTTAAGTCGAAGACATGCAGGTTTGGGAGCCATGTTTTCGGAATGGAAGAGTCTTGAGTATTTGGCTGGATTTGACTTCAGGCCTAGATGTGAATTGGAACCTAAGATGTTGGCAAACTTATCGATAAGGCCTACTCTTGTGGAAAGGGTTGGCGAGAGCCAAAAGGGAGATGATAAGCTTGTCAAGATTATCTGTGATTTGGAATCTGGATTGGACCCGGAGAAGGATAAGGGATTCGAGGTCGATCGAGAGGGTTGGCTTCGAAAGCAAGGGCGACTAGTTGTTCCCGATGTAGATGGATTGAGAGATGAAGTTCTGAGGGAGAGTCATCACTCGAAGTTGACAATTCATCCAGGTGGAAATAAGATGTATCGGGATATGAAGAGAACCTACTACTGGGAAGGTATGAAGAAGGATGTTGGAAATTTTATTTCCAAGTGTATGAATTGCCAGTTGGTGAAAGCTGAGCAGAAGAAGCCCAGTGGATTGCTTCAGCCATTAGAGGTTCCTACATGGAAGTGGGAGCAAGTGTCGATGGACTTTATCGATGGTCTACCTAGGACAAGAGCAGGGAATGAAGGGATTTGGGTCATAGTAGATCGTTTGACCAAGAGTGCAAGGTTCATTCCTGTTCGATCGACTAGGACTGCATCGAAGTTGGCTGAATTATATGTGAAGTGGATAGTTCGTTTCCATGGTGTTCCGAAGAGTATAGTGAGCGATCGAGATCCATTGTTCACTAGTAGATTTTGGAAGAGCTTCCAGGAAGTTTTGGGAACTGAGTTGTGTTTGAGTACAGCTTATCACCCTCAAACAGATGGTCAGACTGAGAGAGTCAACCGAGTTTTGGAAGATCTTCTTAGAGCATGTGTTTTGGACTTCGGAGGATCATGGGAAGATCACCTTCATTTGGTGGAGTTTGCTTATAATAACAGTTATCAGTCGAGTATTGGTATGGCACCATATGAGGCATTATATGGAAGACCGTGTAACTCTCCGACATGTTGGTTGGAAACTGGAGAAAAGCTGATACTTGGGCCAGAGATGATTCGACAGACTTCAGATTGTATAGAGATCATTCGGCAACGAATGAAGGCAGCCCAAGATCGTCAGAAAAGTTATGCCGATAATCGTCGTAAGGATTTGGAATTCGACGTAGGTGATATGGTTTTTGTGAAGATTTCTCCTCTGAAGAGTGTCATTAGATTCGGGAAGAAAGGAAAGTTAACTCCGAGATTTGTTGGACCATTCCCGATTATCGAGCGTATTGGAAAGCTCGCTTATAGATTGGAGTTACCGGAAAAGATGGCGGGTGTGCACAGTGTTTTTCATGTATCTTATCTACGGAAGTATATGCACGACCCAACTACGGTGGTTTCTGCTGATAGCTGTGAAGACTTGGAGGTTGATCCAGTTGTTTCGAGACCTCGTAAGCCGCTTCGTATTGTTGAAACCGATACGAAACAGCTTAGGAGGAAGACGATTACGTTGCTCAAGGTACAATGGAGTGATGATGTTAACGACTGTACGTGGGAGGAGGAAGAGAGGATGAAGGCAGCTCATCCCGGACTCTTCGAGGTATGGCCCTAAAGTGTCGTGACATCTCATGAATTTGTAGCTTGTTCTAAGTCATAGAATTCTGCATGCTAGGTTAGAATTGGATGCATGGTTTGTTGATTGCTATGGATGGTAGGCATGCGGAATAATTGTGATTGCTGTTGTTTGCTTGGAATTTCGAGGGCGAAATTCCTAAGGGGGAGAGAATGTAACGACCCGTATTTTACGAGTCGATAAATCGTAGAATTTACAGGTTGTTAGTGTTGTTTGTGTTGCTTCTAGCTTGAGTCGTTTAGAAGTCAACCCGGGTACAAGTGATGAGTCGTGACCGACTCATAGGGGACCGACTCAAGGAGGGGTAGCGGTTTAAAGTGTTGGCCGAGATAAGGATGGACCGACTCAAGAAGTTAGGCGACTCATAGGATGACCGACTCATAGAGGGCCGAGATAAGAAGTGTGGCCGAGTCAACGAGTTACGACTCATAGGGTTTGCCGAGTTAAGGAGTTAACGGGTTAAGGGTGTAGCGACTTAAGGGGTTTAGGCTTAGGTCGTGGGTAATGAGTCGGCAGGGTTTTGAGTCGTAGGGCCTGATGAGTCGTGAGTCGGCATCATAGTTGAGTCGTGAGTGTGTATTGTTGAGTCGTCGTACGACTTAGGACTTGGGGAAAACGCGGCAGTGTCTTAGGTCGGAGGCTTTTAGGTCGTGACCGACTTATGTTGAGTCGGCACTGGTCTTGAGTCGTGAGTCGGTAGGTGTTGAGTCGGTTTGGGTTTGAGTCGTATGACCTTGTGCCTTGGTGTATTGAGTCGTTGGCTTGAGTCGGAAGGCTGTGCAGTTGAGTCGGCTGGGGTAGGTCGTCATGGCAATGAGTCGTGAACGACTCATGGTAAGTAGGCAGTGTTATGTTGAGTCGGTAAGGGCTGATAAGTCGGCAACGACTCATGATGAGTCGTGGACGACTCATAGGGACGACGACTCATGGTTGATCCAGCCTATAAATAGAGGGGTTTGGCTCACTTTTTGGCACCGGTTTTTGAAGCGACGAAGTGCTGCCATTTTGAAGACTCGACTACAACATTTCTTCATCTTCTTTTCTCCATTCCAATCTAATTCTAACATCCATCCAAGATCGAAGATCGAGATCGAAGATCCAAGTGCCAAAGTTGAAGATCTTCATCCGTTCGAGCTAGAATTCATCGATTGGAGCGAGATATTGCCGGATCAAACCTTGATCTTCGCTGTCCAGATCTGAAGTGTGTAGTTTTTGTAGTGTTTGGGTGATTTGGTGAGTGGTAGTTATCTCTCACGCGGATCCAAAGGAGTATATTGGATTGGTGGCATGTTTGGGTGTTAAAGTTAGAGATTTCATGCATTTTTCTTAGATCTAAGTCTAGATCCATGGTTTTTGAAGATGTTTACTTATGCAAGTTTGTTTAATAAGCATTAGAGACAAAATCCCATGTTTTATAATTGATAGATCTATGCTAAAAACCATGATTTCACATATGTTGGACTTTTGCTCGTTTATTTACGAAATTCCCATTATAGTTGATATTGCTTAAATTGCTTAATAGATCTTGTTTGAATGATTGATTATTTGAATGTATGATTGATTTGATTGTTTCCAAGTTAGCTAGTAGTTGATTTGGAACAAGATGATGAAAGAGGATTCAAAAGCTATGGAAGAAGGCTCTTGAATGGTGAAAGCTGCTTAAGGCATATGTAGCGGATGTTGAAGCTCATATGTATAGATTGGATGATGTTGAGATGGGACTTTGCCATGATTTGATGAGGCAAGCCATGTTGTTGAGTTGAGACTTTGCTTTGATGCGATGAAGCGAAGTATGATGTGAGTCTTGGCTTAATCCAAGCAGGGATCATTCCAAGCATGTTGATAACTTGAAGAGTAGTTCAAGTTGGTTGATAATGGATTGTTCAAGAGGTAGCTTGAGCTTGTATGAGGATAGTCGTCAAGAAGGATGGCTAGGAGGCTTGGATCTCGTCGTTGTTGAAGGTTCTAGCATGCTCAAAAGCAAGAGTACATGGAGCGCCCATAACGACTACAGGTAGGTAGTCGGGACACCCAAAAGACTACAGGTAGGTAGTTGAGTACTCTGGGCAAAGTAGATAAGTCCTAGGCACAAGGCAGTGTGCGGAGTTATGGTTAGAACCGGGGTTACCATTAGCCCTTGACAGATGGTCATTCAACTAACGGTGAAATCGAGGCAAGGATAACAGTGATAGCCAGAGTCATGGATGTTTGGTTGTATTATCATTCGGCTTCAAGAGCGGTGTTTTCTGGGTGCTTATCTGATCTTGGTTTAGGCCTTGGGGGTTTGTATTTGGAAAACATCGTCCTTGACTCGAGTGGTATTCGCTTTACCTTAATTGTCTATGTTGTTATGCTTGCTTCTCCTTAGTGTATGTCTGGGGCTATCACTGTAGAAAGAGGTGGAGTGGGATGGTTTGGTTCCTATTCCTTTTATCCTTTATGCTCTTTTGGTATGCTTGATAGTTGATTTACTGCTCACTAAGACTTTGTCTGACTCAAGGTTTTATGTCTCCTCTTATTACCTTGGGCTGTTCATCCATGTTGGGATGGGCAGACTAGGTAGCAGGTGACAGGTGCTGTGCTAGGAGTTCTACGATGAAGATGACGAAGACGAGCAGGAGGCTTTGCATATTAGTTTTCTTACTATATGTACTGGGTATCCGCTGCTGTATTTGGTTGAGTGATTTGTAGTGAGGCTTTCATGTATGGATTTGAGTAGATGATTGTATAAAACTACTGTGATGCTTATATGATGATGTTCTGTTCTATGGAGCTTCACTATATTATATTTCTCTATTGTATTTTATCCATGCGCTGTGAGTTGTACGATAGAGATTCTTTTGTTTTGTTTTACCCTGACTATCGTCCATGGCTGCCTGGCACGCCTTTCAGCGCATTATTTCCTTGTTTTGGTGCGGGAGTCATGGGCGGTCGTCACATAATTTATTCATTGTAAGATTTATTACTATGTCCATATGTATTATAACGATGCAAATTGTTATATAAGTATAAATATATATGTGAACCACACACACACACACACACATATATGTGTGTGTATGTGTACATGTGTAAAATCATAATCCATAAAGGGTATAATGTGCCTATATATAGATGCTAGGATTTATATTGCAACGGACACATTAGCTCATTTTGTGTGTATTGTAATTTGTTCAAATATTTGCTTGTATAATATGTCAAAACAGGATATTAATATATGTATATGAATATATATATATATATATATATATATATATATTATTGAATAAAACAGTTTCTACCATAATAAATTAATGTAAAATAATTACATGGTAAAAATACAAGTTTTATAATTTTTGAATATACAAAAACATATTTTGGGCTAAAGATTAATTTACGGAATTTTTTGAATTAAAATAATATTTTTCATTAAATAGTTGACAATAACTTTTAATCAAATTAATTCTTAAAAATATGAAATCAAGTTGAAAAACTATAAAACTTTTTCTGAAGGTAGATGAGACATATTTTGGACTTAGGAAATTTTCTAGAATTTTCTCAACTAAAATTATATTTTTAGTTATTATTAATAATAACAATTATTATTACCCGAACTACTCTGGCCAGCAATTTTGACTTTGGGTTGACTTGAGTTGACCGTGATACCAACCCCATATAACTGAGGAGACGAATCCTCTCTTAATTAGTGCTTCACTTCCAATACTTCAACTCAATCCAACTATAGTCACTCGATGGACGTCGTGCCATAAGTTGACTATAATCAAAGTGGAGCTTTTATGTTGAAGATTAACGGTATTCTCAAGTCAAAAGAACTGCGTAAATTATTCACATCGATGTTTTCTGTTTGACCTTAGTAATATATTAACCATCAAAAAACTATCGAATGAGTTTTTTCGTAGTTATCCTATAACTATTAGTACGTAACCACTAGGTGTCCTTAGTAGTCATGTGTAATACACTGCCCAACATTAGGAGATCATTGCGTACTCTAGTCTCAACAAATACATCGATATCCAGTCTCGATGCATCTTGACTAGGAACATTTAAAATGGTATATTTATTTTTATTGTGATAAATTACTCATGGTTATAACACTTTGTAACTACTATCACAAAACATATCATTTATGGATTTTCTATTAAATATACTTTTAATTAATGAATTAATATAACTACATTATATCAAGTATATAATACAAGGGAAACACCTTTATTTCAAACAAGATTAGTCAATGAGTTATATATATGTAACAAATTACAGAGTTGCCCCTATGGTATACCCTAAACTCTATCAACCCCCCACTTGCACTTTGGGTCAATTATGGAATCTTATTCCTACTTCTCCAATCGGTTTTCTCAAAACCAGTTGGGTCAGTCCCTCGGTGAATGGGTATGCTATTATGTTTCAATTTTCTACTCTGTCAATCAACTCTCTCCTACGGTGATAAACTGTTTCACCATATGAAACAATTCATAGTATGTCTCTCGAATTCCAATGAGCTCTAAGTTTTGTTTATGAACTATATTGCGACATTATTATCATGTAACAATGGTATGGGATTCTCAATATTTGGAATCGGATCAGATATAAATTTGTGCATTTATATATATACATGCTTTTATTGCGGTGTTATTCAAGGCGGTGTACTTAGCCTTTTGCATTGAATCAGCCATGGTCTTTCATTTGGAACAGTTCCAACTTAAAGATTCTTAACTTGAATTTATTATTGACATATTATATTCAATATCACTTATGATATTTGAGTCTTTACACTTCTTCGTAAAGAGTTTTACTTTCTGCAAACAATTCTCTAGTATTTCATAAATACACGAGGATACTTCAAACAAACATTTAGTTATATCTATTTGGATTTGATATTTGGTTCATGTATCGAACACATAAACAAATCACGATATTGTAGAGAACATAAAATGTGTGATAATTCCTATTACCAATACATAGGGAACTCATCTCACATGTTCCGTGTTAAACAATTTAATAAGGTGTCTTTACGTATCGATTTGGGACATTCCCAATAACTTCTATACTCACGGTAAAAGACATCATTTACTATCCAAAGTTGAGTATTAAAATAACTAAGGTCAATTTAACAGAAGTCGTTACAATCAACAACTTGTTGTTTACTTATAGTTTAGCAATATCATTGTACCTTTTAACGTTCTTTCTTAATGAACGCACGCTTCCTTTGCAATTTGATTGAAAATCAAACTATTTGATAATTATATCAAAATACTTATTCAATTTTGATGCTTATGAAATGACACTTTTGTATCATTTCATGAATCATATTCGAAAACTAACAACCTCTATATCGCTCCCACTGAACTCGAAATATTTTTGTTGTTATGTGCAAATAGACTATTCTAAATCATTATTTAGAATTTTCTATTTCAGCACATATATACTAAAACACTAGGTCTTATCAAGCGATAATTTTGTGAGTAGATCTGAAAATAACTTGAGTACGTTGAATAACAAATATATTACACTAATTTCAACAATTGAAATTTACAAGGATATTCTTATTAACATTACTCGTTAAATTCCAACTGCATTAGTCTTGCTCATAAAGACAAAACCGCAGCCGAGGATCATATCCCTTTGGTTATGACTGCCAAAATCATATCTTGATAGCGTACTTGGAATTCTTTCAGATTTTCACGTCATACCACATTATAGTGTCAACACACTTGATGGTTTAATTAAACAACAGAGGATTATATGTTTTCAACATTGATAAGAAACTCATAGTTTCTCTTTAATATGTGAGAATACTTATTAGACACTCTAATGCGATGTGTTTGCTTAGGTTTGTTAATTTCATTTCATTTCATCTAATCAGTTATGTCTATGGATCGTATCCAATTCCATTTTACTACCAATAATTCCTCAAAGAAATTCCTTCACAATGAAGTTGGTATTTCTTGGAACAACAATTGTTTCTCAATGCAACAGAACAAGTACTCATAAACGTTTTATGAATTTCTTTATTTATAAAACTGATTTGGTTTTAATCAAAACATATATGTGTCATCCAATGATAGTCTTTACCAAAATCCTTTTGGAGAGATTCATATGATCCCTTATGAACAATTATTATGTGCAATCTTTCGACTCATACAACCTGCCAACTCCTTGGTTTAGGATATGTTGGAGTTTCTTATAAACCCTTATCTTATGTGATTTTGTAAATTATTATTTAGATGAACTAATATTAACCTTGTGTACATTCTTAAGTATGTGACGTAACAGAAAGAAACTAACTCAACTTCACTCATAATTGATTGTACATTGTCCAACAAAGTTCGATTAATCCTTATTGATGCATCATTATGTATCATATAGAGGAGTGACTTTTGAGATTGGGTCTTTATTCATTTCCAGATACATTTGGAACCTTTTCCAATATACTCACTCATTCGATCAAATTGAATCATTTCTATTGCATGTTATTTTATTTACTTCTGTTTTATACTCTTTGAGTTTACCATAGACATATTACATGTGTATCAAATACAGATGTACCTATCTGTGATAACTATTCGGTAAATATGACGAAGTATGTGGAACCGTTTTTGTGTTAATTGACTTGTGATTGTATACATCAATATGTATCAATCCGAAGAGTTCATCAACTCTTATGATGCTCCCACTGAACAGGTGCATAGCCCTTAATTGTTTAAGATATAATTAACTAGTATCATATGATTCAAAATCATATAATAAAATTATTTTCTCAAAACTATGGCTTAGTCTATAATTCCAAAATAACCGTAAATAATATTAGATACTTTTGTATTTTCCAATGCACCACTTTTCTTATAAAAGAAATACTACATTATAGTTTTATTTCATAACGAATATTCACAATATTCATATTGAAATATAGCTATGTCTATTTCTCAATCAATATAAAAAAATAGTCATTATTTTATAAATAATGTTCAGCACGTTTTACGAAAACAGTTTTCGTAATATAATGCGATCAATAAGTGTTACATGGTAAGCTTCTACTACTTCCGTCATTACTATAATAGCATACTATATGCAGAGGTCCATCATTCACTTAATATAGATTTATTTATTTTACATACTACAACTAGTTTACTGTGGAAAGTTTTTCAACCAAATATCTTGAACTCAAGAGAAATAAATATCATAAAAAAACAATTTTCCATATAAAATATATTTTGGAATCGAAATCATATTTCTTGTTTCAATGTAAAGCATCAATCATTATTAATACAATTCTCATTTCCAATGTTTCTTTATGAATGAGAAGTGACCATTCACTCTCTTCATCTCAACTATACCTTAAATCACATTTACTTTTATACATTAGTTTTCCTTTCTAAATGGTCAAACCATTCAAAAGAAAACCCTTACTACAATATTATAATGAACCTTTTACAAAAGCGCATTTGATTATCCTTAACATTTAAGGACATCAAATGCATTGCACTTTACGTAAATCGATCAAACCGACATTTCAGCGATCAAGTTCTTAGAATTATACTGTAGTTTTGGCCTTATGTTATGATTAACACAATACGATCTTTTACGTAGTCAATCAAATTGAATACTCGATCTCATAGTACTGTTTATTGGCTTATTTCGAATGAACTATATTCATTGAAGTATTGTACATTAGAAACTGTGAACGTTCACCATACAACATTTATATGTAATGGTATACGGAATAAATATCCATAGTCTTGTATTTCTTTTAGAGTTCGAAACTCATAGAATGCAATACACGATCTCAACCAAATGAACATGTAAGTGACCATATTACGAACGTATTAAGTAATTGTAAAAATCAAGCACTTGCTTGGGTACAGAAACATTAACATGCAATAGGCATTTAATAGTGAGTATTATATGATATTTCCATTTGTCAATTTTCAATTCAGTTCATTTGTATATATTAATTGATAAACGTTTTATCAATCATATTAAATGCATAAATTTATCATTGTAGATAATTACAACATTATTTAACATATATTCTTCGATATTAGAAATGTTAAATGTTGCCATTTCATTTTTCTAATAAGCTTCCCACTAGTCTTTTATGTTTCTCAAAACCCTAAGGAAAACATAGAAGTCTTTCGACCTCATTAGTGGGTGTTAGGACTCGTCTGTCTTGGAATTCTGACCTTGAATTTTCTCAACAAGTCATAGCTCCATGATTGATGGATTACTCATTGCTGGTTATATCACATATAACTCCTAACCCATGTTACCTTATCCTAATCTCATTTCGACCTTGAATTTGCTCAACAAATCAAAAGAGATTATTCACTCATACCTACCATATTGCGACGGCCTAAGTATAATATATGTACCTTGAGTTTGCTCAACAAATACATATATTTATCTTACCTCATCTATTCGATATATTAATACTGCTACACATAACATCTCTAGCTTGGGTTTGTTCAACAACTAAGGAGTAGCAAGTAATTTATTAATATATATATATATGTATATGGTTGAGGAAAATTTTATATTGAAGATTCATTATCTTTAATATATTATATTGAGTGACATCCATTTATGGAATAATGTATTTCTTATGAAATACTCTCATGATTCAAGTGTCAGACACATCATAAATCATGGTACACGTACATATACGTATGTATTCCTTAAGTCTATTTAGGGTTTCTTGATGATCCATCTTTAATTATACATTCATATTATATAAGTTTTATCATTATATAACTTTTATATTTCATGTTACTTATATAATAATCTTATGTATAACATTATATTAACTAAATCTTATTTAATTAATTTTAATTAGTTAAATCTTTAATTATTTTTATATTAGTATTCCAATTTAACTTTTATATTGGACATATCTATTATAACCTGATAGTGTATGTTATAACCTTTATAGTATAACACATATATATTATATATGTGTGTTTTAATTAAGTAACCTTTAATTAATTTATTTATTTAAAAAAATTTAATTAATCTATATTAATTTCAAAATTTAGTTCACATACATACATGTATACTTATGTTATTTTAAACAATTTAAAAACAACATAACATATATCTCAATATATAATACACGCACATGTTCATCAATTAATTAACTACTTAATTAATTTACATCTATTAATCTTAGTAATTTAAAAATTGAAACTAATGTGAATTGTTTTTCATAGAGGTGGGCATTTAACTGAATTAACTGACCTAACCGATTTAACCGACTTTAACCGAACCGCTTTAACCGAAAAAATCGGTTAATCGAACTTTCGGTTAACCGACCGATGTTAACCGACAAAAATCGGGTCGGTTAACGGTTAACCATATTGCATATTTCGGTTAATCGTTAACCGAAAGTTTTTGTTTAACTGTTCAATACTCACTATCCAGTATCCATGACCCGGCCTATCCAATATTCGTAACTCTAACCTAACCATGCCTTTCTACTAGCCGCACAAAATCACTTATCTCTTTCCAACAAAGAAACCTAGATCTACAAATTAAAATTTTCGCAAATTCTTGTATGGCTAAATCTTCCAGTATAAATTGATCAATATATTTGCAGCGTCACCGTCTTTGCCTTGATTCTTCGCTGTCTGGCTCGTCGATTTAAGCTATGGGGAATGACAGCAAGTATAGGAAGAATGTGAGTTTGGTTTATTATGTGTGATTTTGGTTTTCATTCGATTAATAGTTTCAAACGTGCTAAATTCATACATTCAGTGTAATCCTAGGGTATTTATGTGTATTTTTAGAAGATTCACTTAACAAGGTAAAACTGCTTTCGTATAGTTATGATTATTGTTCAGTTTCTTTGCTTAATGCAATTTTTTTAGTTCGTATTCCTTTGTAATGTTTATATGCATACTAATCTTTTGTAATGTTTATATGCATATGTGTTATGTATTCAATTTGTTATGATCAAAACCTACAGTACAACTGATTTTTAACGCCCAACCTTTCTACCGTAACTATGATTTTAAGCTATAGCCAATCTTCTGTATTGGTTGATTTTGAAAAGCTAGATAAGCATGCATGCAAACGAATTTTCTTATTACTATTGAACTAAACTATCAGAAACCATTTATGTTGTGAATGCATATTAAATAATAAAGATGCATGCCTTAATGTTTTAAGATTTCTAACATACACATGACTTCAGACTGGAAACGTATATTTAACCATTTGTATCATAATGTTATTATTATTGAAATGAAATGATAGCTGCCTCTAAATTTCATTGACTTTACATTGCGTCTTATTATTCTTTGATGTCTTGCCTAAAAATTCTCAAGTTTGTAACTGTGAGAAGCACAAACTATGGTTCTTGTTAAAGTTGTTATTGCACTTCCAAGTACATTTTATTTAGTCATACGCTTCAACAATTATGGCCTATAATTTGATAGAATCACGTAGATTACTCACAGTTTAATCTTAACACAAGGACGTTGAAGTACATTTTTTAACAGCAGGACCATACAAAGGTAACGAACAATAATATTGGATATACTGATTTAGACACTTGTTGTGGTGCACTTGCTATTTCCAATCCATGTATTAATATGAAAACAGACAATGGGGTTGTATAGTTCCCTTAGAGCAACTCCACCAGCCAATATTCAGCCTTTGCAATTTAGGATTTACACCTCAACAATGGTATTCAACTTTATTTACATCCCAAAAACTATCTAACCGAGCTGTCTACAACACTATGTATATTGCTCAGTAACTCAGTTTATCAACCTGTTCATGATTTTCACAACATGTTCATTTCCATAGTTGTAATTCTTTTATGTTAGAATTGGCCCACTTCATTTGCTTATTTTTATTTACATGAGAAATGTTTCTACAGTGGTGATCGTTACAAGACTGATGCAGTTTGGATTTGAAGAATGCTCGACGCCCACGATTTTAGTTTATCACTAATGCGTTGTTTACTTCACTTTCTCTATATTTGTATTTGATAGGCAAATGAACTAATGTGTAACTTGTTTATTTTTCTATTTTGATGCGTGTATTGGTCACCATGTTGAATGAACATGTGCCATTTTCAGTGTGTTGATCATGTTGAATGTAAATGTGTGTGTCCATTGGTATTTGCTAGGAAAGCGATCTGTTTGTAAATGTGTTGTAATATTTGTAGTGTTTCATGTTTGTAACACTTGGACTTGGAACTGTTTATTTGATCTGAACTAGTAAGTTGTGTAATATGTGTATCGGTTAATGTTTCATGCTTTGTAAATTTTGGAAACAATAATAGGTTAACTGTGCAGTTTGAATGGTTAACCGATTATTCAGTTAACCTATTAAAATCAAACGGTTAACCGATTAAAATAACGTTTAATCGTGGTTTAAAATTATAGGTTCGGTCGGTATACCTGACCAATATTAACCGACTATCGGTTAACCGAACCGCTTGTGACTTTCGGTTAACCGTGGAAATTAACCGATCAGGTCGGTTAACCGACCGTGCCCACCATTATTTTTTCAAACATTTTGAAAAATTATGTTATACTGTAACTTTTATAATAAACGTATTTTATTTTAAATTTAATAGTTAAATTTAAAATCTGTAACTTTATTTTTCAAAACATTTCGAAAATTAGCTCAAGGCCCAACTCAAGTTGGGCCTTTTCTATTAGGGGCAAACTTTAGGCTCGCATCATCTTTCAGGCCAGGCTGGTAACCAGGTAGGACATGGTACTTGATTACCCAATTTCAATCCTAGACATTACCTTTCTAGACACTGTACTAAGTAGTCAAGCTTAATTAGTTAGCTCTAATATGACTAATTAGACTGCATAGGCTATTGGGCTTTGATAATTGAAGGAACTATGTCAGCCTGCGGTGGAAGAAATTGGTGAATTTAATTTTTTTTTACCCTATTTGATCTTAGTTGACATTTCTAAATTTGTTTTAAATAAAATCATTTAATTTATTTAAATTAGTTAAAAGGGATTATTTAATTCCATTTGTATAGTGTATCAAATACACCTAACACTTAGTTAATGTATAGGGAATAAAACCATTCATTTCTTTCCCGAAAAGAAGAATTAATTAAGAGTATTGATTGCATTAAATCGAGAGAGAAATATTTCATTTTCTCTTTTTAATTTGAATTGATTTATACATTAAATGTCATTAATTAATAACTTATTCATGTTAAGTATTACTATGTCCATATATGTATTCTAACTATGCAAATTATGGTATTGAGATTTATTTAATTTTGTTGTATTTATTTATATAAGTATATATATATGAACCATACACACACACACACATGTATGTATGTGTGCATGTGTAACATCGTAATCCGTGAAGGGTATAATGTGCCCGTATACAGATGCTGAGATTTATATTGCAGCGGACACATTAGCTCATTTTGTGTGTACTGTAATTTGCTCAAATATGTGCTTGTAAAATATGTCAAAACAGAATATTAATATATGTATACATGTGTGTGTGTGTGTGTGTGTGTATGAATTATTGAATAAAACACTTTCTGCCATAATAAATTAATGTAAAATAATCACATGATAAAAATACAAATATTATAATTTTAGAAAACCTGGAAATATATTTTGGACTTAAGATTAATTTATGGAATTTTTTCAATTAAAATAATAGTTATTATTAAATAGTTGGTAATAGTACTTAATCAAATTAATTCTTAAAAATATGAAATCAAGTTGAAAAAGTCTGAGACTTTTCTGAAGATGGAATAGGCATATGTGGGCTTAGGAAAATTTTCTAGAATTTTACCAACTAAAATTATTATTTTAATTAAATAATAAAGTACAGTTCGAAAATAAATTAATTACATAAAATAATAAATTAATTTTTGAAAACCTAAATTTTTTGTTAAGGTACCATTGATAACCTAATGGTTATGAAAAATTTCCAGAATTTTATCAATTGAATTTATATTTTTAATCAAATTAATGTTTGTAGGTTGAAAGTAAATTAATTTAAAAAAAAATGAAGTTCAAAAAATCTTAAAATTTATAGTAAGCATCTTATATGGTGCAAAAAATATAAAAAACATAAAAGTGAAATTTTGAACCATTAATTTTTCTATACATAATAAATAATTCATAAAATCATTAAATAATAATAAAATATTTATATACATATTTAATAAAATAATTTTATATTTTATGGTTCACAATAGATATAAAACATCATAATAAAAATTTTAGATTAAATACATAAGATATAAACATATATTCAATTATACATATAAAAAATTCGTAAATCTATATGCATTTAATCTAGATCTATTTATATATATTAATATAAATCAAAATTAATTTTTTTAGAAAAAATTTCAATAATAAATCAATAAACAAAATACTACAACAAGCACATAACCAATCCAATGGTAAAAAACAAAAGTACCCACAAAAATCTCACATAATCTAAACAATAAACGGATCTGAATACAAACAAGTGATTTGGTGTAAATCAACATTCATATGATAAACGTAAAATCAACACAATAATCTATACTATATTATGATTAGTGAGGTTGATTTCGAAAGCACAGAAGGCTCCTTCAATTTGGACAACTGAACGGTCTCCAGATTATACCTCCATATTTTTTTCTTCCCTTTTCCTCCACCAAAACCTTCCGTTCTCTCCAGCCCTAATCTACTCCACTTTCCTCCACCCGAAATCAATTAATTCCCTTTCCTCTTATCTCACAGAGGCGCACAGGCCTCAGCGAATTTTCTCAAATGAATAGATGCATTTTTTGGTTTTTTTGCGTTCATAACCAGCTCTTCCCTTTAATTTCTTTATCCTCCAAACCCTTTCCGCCTCTATTCCTTTCCCAATTTTTTGATCTAAATTGTTTTTTTTCTAATCTAAATCAGGTCATTCCCACCCGAATATCGACGAGCCATTATTCTTTGCTAGAGGTGAAGTGTCGATCTTCCTTCGTATTGCTGTCCATAGGAGGTCGATCGGCTATTGGCATGGGCTATCGACATTGCATCGGGTGCCGCTGCCCACAGGTCGCTTCTGAATCTCAAACCCATCGAATCTGACCCTTCGGCCAATCTGCTGACAGTTGTCTTCGCGACGCCATCCCTATCGTTGTTCCTACTCACATCGTTAACAGGTATTCGTCTTCTCTTACCATCAGAAACAATTGTCAGCAACGCAACGTTTATGGGTTAGCCTTGACCGTGCCGACTCTTCTCCCACTGTAAGTAATTTTAATTTCATTTATACATTGAAATACTTCCAGTTGCGATAATTTCAAGGTCGTTCTCAAATTCATCTGATGGGTATGTAATACGTTCTAAAATTATCTCAACTATTTTTTGGATTTACAACTCAGTAATATGTAATAAGTTGATTCAAGTATACATTGAAATTTCAAAGTATCTTAATCTTAGACATTACTATTATAACTTTTGAGTCATTTTTCAATGCATGTATGTATTTAGTATTCTACTTGTGTTGTTTAATATTCCATACATTTTATTTTATCGAAGTTGTCTTTTCTTCAAAAAAGTAAATGGTATTTGTTTTCTTACATATTCTACTACGTGATGATAAATTAGTAAAGTTTCGTATCTGTGGATGCAATGAAATGTTTTACTGCCGAATGACAAGAGTTGAGAGAGTAGTACAAGGTACAACTTATAATGCTCTATAATCTATTTCATCTAAAACATTTAACAATTCAACTTTTTAAATATAAAAAACTACTTCAAGGTGAAGCTCGGTTGAGTTCGCTTCTCAAAAAATTTGTTATTTATGATTTCATATATGCTATAAGGTAAAAGCATTGCAAGGTGGGTATGTAAGAAATAATAGTTCAAATGAAGGTAGGAGGGTTCCTACAGCTGTCATTTTTTCACTTTTCACGCAAAATATACAGGATTCTTTAACTAATATGACAAAACAACATGCATAAACTCATGAAATGCATATTTAATCAAGCAAACTACTGACTGTCTGATTTATCTATTCTATATTAAATGGTATTGGACGATTGTAAATGAGATTATCAATCTATAGCATTATGATAACATGCTATTTTGAATTATGTATCAAAATTCAAAAATCAAATATAATTAAATTTTGATTTTTTATTTGTTTTAATTGCATGTTGATTATGTTACATTCATTTTTTATATTTAAATTCTACCGTGTAAAGTTTTATTAAATTATTGTTTGTTATAACTACAGGGACAATATTGGATTATCTGATACAATTTAGGGCTACACTGCTACAGGATATATCAAAGAGACAAGCTCTGTCAAGCAATATCTTAAAAAGAAAAGAAAAAATATTCTTGGTACATGATATGTGAAAGTGAACCATTACACATCTGGATGTAGATCTATCTAAATCCTATGCTACATTATGCTCATTTCAACATGCCAGCTTAGTAGTTCATCTTTTTGCATCCATCAGCTAAACATAGATAAGTTTCATAACTGATATGTGATAATTGAATGACCATACAAGATATGCTTCCTTTGTCCACACTAGATGCCAAAAAAATTTTCCTGATATTTAAGATAAAGGTTAATGTGTGTTTATTTGGTAGGTAAAATTAACTTGCAAGTTTTATGTATAACATATAAATATTTTTTCCACCCTTCCAGTTAGGCGTTTCTCAACTGCAGCAGATGATATATTAAATAGACCTGAAACTTTGACAAGTGCAACAAATAATTTATTGAATTATTTGTTTGATTACCAGTTTACTTGGAAAAATATTTTGGCTCGAAATTCAGTTCAAAGACATGTACAAAAAGTTTTAAAAAATGAAGTAAACCAAAGGAGTTATATGTTTAGAAAAGGTAAAAACAGAGAATTAATTGCCGAATAATTTGCATTAAGCCCGTCAATGGATATTTGAAAAATTCGAGATCCATCCATGTTCGTATCCGAAAAGCAGATAAATACCCGATATCGAAAAAAATGGATACGGATGCAATAATGAATGCATCCGCATCCAGAGATTATTCGTCTGGCTTATGTCGAAATTATATTTTATATTATGAGTGTTTTAGTATAATGGAAGATATGTATCTATTATTTAATTAAGTTAAAAGTTGATAGCATTAGCATTTAATGTATATTAACTACTCAAATTTTTTTATTATCATCCTATTTATTCTTTTGCATACTTTTATAATCATTGGGACCAAAAAAAGTTATATTAAACAAAAAACTTTATATTTCTTGATTTATCGATCGTTGGTGGATAATTATCTGATATCCGTCTATACTCACGGATGCAGATATCTAATATCCTAAAATAATTTACAACACGGATATAGCACTATCCACATCCGAAAGCATTAGTTGAAAGGCCTAATTTACATGGTAAAATTGCAAATTTGATATGATGTCATTTTAAATGTTAACCATTTATAATTAAACATCATTGTTTTTAATTACGCTTCACTTACACTACTACATGTAGAAAATCATCCGTGGCTTTAGAATTTTGAATGTCTGATCATTTATTTGCTATGGTACGATCAAAATAAATTTCTTTTAAATTGTGCGATTAATGCAGATTAATAGCTATTTTTAGGAGGACCAAAAGGTGGCAACCATTAAAAAGAAACAGATGTAATCTACTCCTTCTGCACAGGAACAATTTTAAAATGAAATCGAAGGTAATTTTTTTCCCAACCTCTTATAAATGCTGACTATAAATTTTCCCTAATTTCTCATAAAAGCATACTAAATATTTGTTTTAGTTTTTTGTAAGGTTTTAAACATTTAAGAACCAAGGCTATTAAGAGAAATATCACTCAACATTTATGGATAGTATTGAGACTAATAAATATAAAAACCTGTCACAAATTTGACTGTGTTGTATATTATGGACATCTAGATCATGAATTTTGCCATATTTCTAGCAAAGTACCAAAATAATGACCCACTATTATATCATGTGTTAGCTTTCTTAAAATCAGTTACATCTCTGACTTATTGAATACAATTAATCTTTATAGGTACTTTCATTCTCTGCGGTATTTGATTTCAAAATGACCAATGTATCCATAAACAAAGTAATTTGTATATTCCAGATCAGCCATTATGGTGGTTGAGGAGGAGGGGATGCAGATTAGGTATTTTTTTCATTTCTTTTGGGTTTGAATTTTATTTTGAACTTTTGTTTATGACGCAACTATTGATTGCTTACTCAATGGTCAACACATCAGTTTATTACTTTAAGTAGGATTTGTATTAGGAAAATCCATCTATGCTCAAATATATTTCACATATTTGTATGTTTCTAAACATTCTTATTAATTGTTTTATATTTTTTTTAACATAATTAATACTTTTGCAAATCCATCTTTATTTATATGTAACATATGGTGAAATCACTGGGCAATTAGAAACTTCCAGTTGTTGGGATACATCCTTTGAGATTTCCTAATGGAGTCAAAGTGGCAAGTAACTGCCTAACAACCACAATTCTGTTAACATGAAGTTGCATATCTATATTATACTATTAGATTTATTTTGTGCTCACTCCTTTTTCCTGTTTTTTTCTCCTTTCTCCACTGTCCAGTTGACTTTCTATGGAATTTTTTTCTTTTAGGTACCATTCTCTTCATGTACAAAATAATTTCCAGTAGCCTTTGTTAGAATTATCATGTTTTCCTTAAATTTAAGATATATTTGCTGTGTGTGCTAAATCAGTGCATCTTTTGTATAATGACATATTATTTAGTCCTCTTTTTAGCCAACGTATACTCATAAACGTATAATTCAAATCAATTTTTCGAAGAATGGTTAAATACTTGAATCATTTTGGGAATAAAATATGCATAAACTGATGAATTTGTATCAAATAGTAAGTTCTTAGTGATTCTAAATTGTAAATGCCATATTTTAGCCATTTAATATGGTCATTATTATTCTCAATTTATATCATGGGATATTAACTATCCATATGAAAAAATAAAATATTTATTATTTGAACAATATTCCGGCAACTACGCAAACAAATCATGATTTTTATTATTGTTTGGTTATTTATACAAATATTTTTTCTACATGATAATTTATTATTTAGATTATTTTACTTAAATTCTGTATCCTTAAACTTTGTTATATCTGAATGTATTTTGATCAATTCAGGCGCTATATACTTTATCGCCTATATCGTGGTATCTATGCTACAAATCCCATTTAATTTTTATTATAATCAAACCCATACATTGAAATTGAATAACTACATAGAATCTTCTCAGACCGTTTCAGCTCTTAAATAATTTTTTGAGAAATAAGCATAAGCAATAGATAATAGTAGCTCCTTGGTGATTGAAAAATGCAATCAACATGCTATATTCATGTTGTGAAATATCATCATATCTATAATCCTTTTTTATGTATAACATGGGTAGTCATTCATGTTGAAGGATAGGAAGTATAATAATAAAACCTTTCATAGTAGATTATAGTCTTTATTAGCATATATACTTATACGTACTAATGCGAAGTTAAGTGCATAAAAGGTTTCAAACTCTAAATTGATTTTGATCATTATATTCTTCTCATGTTCAACTTCTCACAATGCGTATATAAATTGGATGTGCAAAATGAATAAAGAACAGCTAACAAATCAAAAGAGGAAATTCCATAAAGCCAAGCAAAGTATTCAAGCACTATCAGAAGTCAAATTTCCAAATTAAATCTTATGTATTGCATGCACAATTTCATGGTCATATGGCATGCCCATGAACATTTGCACCATCTCAGTTTTTACATACATTTATGTGCATTTATGATGATGCTGTTTTCAAAACTTTGAACTCAGTTTTAGAGTTTAATTTTAGCATTACATGTTCAGGTAATAAAACATGGTCTTCAGCTCATTGAATTTGATCAAGCCTTCAATAGAAATTGGGAGATTTATTTTATGGAATACATAAAAATTACAGCAAAAGCAATATGTGCTTGAAAATGTGTGTTGGAATTTGAGCGACTAGGCTGATTCCAAGTAACTTTGATCAAAAAGCAGTTGCTTTGGTAAGTTGATATTTAAAGAATTGGATCAAGGTATGATTTTAGGTAATCGAGTTATTAAGCTTTTTATGTTCATGGAAGATGTGATTGAAAAAATAACGTTGTTTGAAAATGTGACAGAGGTTTCCTTTTTTTCCTTTAGTGTTTTCCATTTTTTTCATAGACGGTCGTTCAGCTTTATCTCGGCTTTATCTGATTCAATATATAGTTTACCCTATCTCATTGTCCAGTTAAGTTAAAAGATTTATTTCATTCGTATGATGTTATTTAGTATTGAGTATTTGACTCATATCTTTATCTATGAACTCCTGCTTTGTTTATTCAACATTTTCTTTTCAATTGTTGCTTTGTTTTCATCTTTAGTTCAGAATATAAAAAAATGCATGTTTGATCCATAACTTCATGTACGTGGTCTCATCATCATATCATATGAAAATCAGTCCCTAGCACCAATTTTTGGGACTGTTTTTTTTCTTTGCATTGGTTCGTCAACTTGCAAGTTTTTAATTTTCTTACTAATTGGTATACGAATGTTGGTCGGTATAAGATATATTCTTAAACCATATTTTTTGATTGGATAGCATTTTAATTTTCTGCCTATGTTTTATAAAAATACTTTGGACTCCTATAACATTTAAGTGTGTGTATTTTATACTTTACAAATACTTTACTATCATAGTTGCATACTTTTCTTTTTCCAGCCTAGATTTTGTATAAAATTTGCTTACCAGCAATGCAGGTTTCGACAAACAGATAGAAAATTTACGTTCTCATAGCGACTATCTTATATGTACTATGAGTTATGTATTATATATTTAACTTATATTATAGCATCCAGTAATTTTTTTGCAACCGATCATTTTTCTACGCAGCTGGATGAGTATTGATAAGTTATTGAATAATTAAGTTTTCTTTTTCCAAAAGTAGGTTTAAGAGGGATAACTATCCAAGGATGAATACTATTTTCATGATTGGATCAGGAATTTGTCTATATATGTATTTTTTATAAATCTATGTATTTACACAGATCTAGCATTACACAAAAACGCATTTTGTTTTGTCAAAACTATTTTGTATGGTTAAAGGTATAAACTACAAAATGGATAGTTAAGATTAAAAAGTAGAAATAATTACAAAGAATTTCATAAAACCGAAACAATTACAAAATTCAATTAACCACATTTATGATTTGATCGCATATTAAAATGAAAGTTCATTTAGGTACATGAGTAAAAACAGTAATGCTTCAGCTGTTGTTATCAAGTTGTTTCTAATTATGTTTGCTATTGTTTTGTAGATCCATTCAGAAGAGGATGATTCTTCCACAAAACTACTGATAGACTCAATTGGGGATTGTTTATACTCATTGATGATCAGAGGAGAGACATAGGTTGAGTATCTTGGTGAAGCTCTCAGAATAGCAGACATAATAGAAAGATTGGGAATTCAAAAAAAAATTAAACAACAAATCAAACAGATTTTGGAATCACTTTACAGGTTCTTGGCCTAAAGAACGTTCATGTACTTAATCTTTAATAATATTTACTTTATAATAGGTTTGATTATAATATAAACAATTATAATGGTTCTTAATTGAGTTGCTTAAATACGGTTTGTAATTCAATTGAACGAGGGTAAGACCTCACACAAACACTCAATATGTATTCAGGTTATATTACATAAATGATGTCATATATAGATTTTTTAAATTGGATACAAAACAAATACTGTTTGGTTCTCATGTTAGCTTTTATCTATTTTTAGTTTTGCAGATTAGCACCAGCACATTATGACTTCACATATATGTATGACTTCTAATAGATCAGAATATTATTACTTCATATATGAAAATGACTAGAGTGACAAATTAAATTATGTACTCATAATTGGACAATCGAAATTATCATGAGCAAATTTCATTCCTTAACAATCATGGTTTTATTTTTATAATCATATATTTCATTTAAATACACTTAATTATTTGTACATGTATGCCAGTGCCGTGTGCGAAGCACGGGTTCACACTAGTAATAAATAAAAGTTCACCTCTTAATGAAGCCTTTGAGTCCACATTGAACAATGAATTCTCTTCTAAGAAAAATTCCTAATCCATCAGGTTGCTTATCCAGGATTGGAGACCTTTTACTACAAATTAGTATTTTTTTTAATTTAAATTGGATTTAAGAATTTTCGGGATGATTTTAGAGGAGAGTTGCTGATATTAAAATGACGAAGAAGAAGAAGAATGTGGTGGCTCAAAAAATGAATTAGCCTTTGACTAGGGTATTGAGATTAGCTTTAATATGGGTATGATAAGAGAGCAAATAATGATCCCAACCACACATTTAAATACCTTAATCTCATGCATAGTACCTGCCCCCTTCCTCTATCAAAACCAATAACTTTCACCTCAAAAATTCATGGGTTGTGCGCCTATTTAACCTAATTTAAATATACATAATTATATTCAACTAAATTTGTTGTCGATATCTCATATCGATCAACATGTTTATAACTTTTATAAATACATGCTACAAATTTATTTATCAAATCATATTGAAATTTTATAATTAATATTTCATACATATTAATTAATTTAATCGATTTATAACAATTATAAACTAATTAAATCATTCTATCTTAAGACAATTCATCGATTCGGTTGTGTGACTCTTGGGTGTAAATTCAGTCAGCGATTAACGTTGAACTATTCGAACGTTAACGTTCACACTTCACTTAGCAGGTGGTGTGACATTATGGAAAAATTTATCGCTTACTCATTTTCAGAAAAATCTTATTTTACTTTAATAAGCATTACCCAGTTGTGATAATTATTTACACCAATTCTCTTTGTCAAAGCTATATCACTTTGGACTTATTGAATTTGGTAATAGTCGAAAATTCCAACATCGTTCACATTCAACTCTATAGTCCAAACACGGTCCTTCATTTAATAATAACAATTATTGTTAACCGAACTACTCTGGCCAGAAATGTTAACTTCAGGCTGACTTGAGTTGACTGTGATACCAACCCTATATAACTGAGGAGACGAATCCTCTCTTGAATAGTACTTCACTTCCAACACTTCCACTCGACCCAACTATCATCTCTCAATGAATGCCATACCATGATTTGACTATAATCAAAGCGGAGCTTTCATATTGAAGATTCACAGTATTCTCAAGTCGAAAGAATTGTGTAAATTATTTATATCGATATTTTCCGTTTGACCTTAGTTATATTAACAACGAAAAATATCGAATGAGTCGTTCCATAGTTATCCTATAACTATTAGTACGTAACCCTATCTGGCCCTAGCAGTCATGAGTAATACACTGCCTAACATTCGAAGAGCGTTACGTACTCTAGTCTTAACAGATACATCGATATCCGATCTCGATGCATCTTGACTAGGAACATTTAAAAAGGTATATTTATTTTTATTGTGATAAATTACTCACAGTTACAACACTTTGTAACTACTATCACAAAACATACCATTTATGGATTTTCTATTAAATATACTTTTAATTAATTAATATAACTACATTATATCAAGTATATAATAGAAAGGAAACACCTTTATTTCGAACAAGATTAGTCAAAGTGTTAGATATATGTAACAAATTACATAATTGCCCCTAGGGCTTACCCCAAACTCTATCAATTCTGTACCAACAATGTTACTTGGTCGTAATTTTCTCCAAAGCTTCCATCTATCCACGACTCAAAGTTGAGCTTCCCTTAGCCCGAAGTCCCTGCACTAGTTCCTCGAAGCAGCCCACCCACGAATTCAGTTTCCTCCACTATCGACCATACTTGTTATCCACCATCGACCATATTTCAAGCCATCAAATTGACTCCAAATCACTTGCGACTCATTTTGAGGTCTCTTGGAACTTCAAGCAACAACTATCTCGGTCGCATCACGTTTTGAATATATTTTATATCCATTTGCACTAAATGACAACGCTACTTCTAACTACCCTAAATGACTAAAAACACAACTATTAAAATAATCATCATACGTCATCACATATCATCTAAATAGCATATACAATCAAACCATACACGATTTAAAAGCATATTGTTCACCAGATTTTTAGCCAACCACGAAAGCGTGTTTGAGGGGTGACACTAGAAAAAGATTGGTTACTAATACCTTAGTTAAAAATGAAAAATGAAGATATACTAGTACACCAAAAGGAAAGAGGTAGGAGTTAAGAGTGGTTCGACAAAAGAAGATATATGTCCACTATGATGAATTCTTTATTGATTTTACTTCTATTACAACAGCCTAGATTATAAGATAGTGATCCTACAAAGATGCTAAAAAGCTAGTATTCTTCACCCCTTTTTATTTTCCAACCTAGTCTCCTCCCCTTTTGGAAGTGGTAATGCACAAGGTATTTATAATAGCTTAAAGTGATGATGGATGGTTAAGATTGCACTATGAAGCAGGGAAAAAGCGATCCTAGCCGTTGATTTGGTCGAACGGGCTGATGGGAGATAACTGAAAAAATGGAAGGAATACGCGTTTTAAACGAGTGTTCATAGAGTAATCGTACAAGGCGCATGTCTTGCCATTACTGCACAATTAATGCACCTGTATTGTTATGGCATGCTATGGGACTACAATATGCTTTTTATCAAAAGAAGGCACACCTGGATTTGCTCCATACCATTTACTTTTGCATATTGATGTGGCAAGGATTGCCGAGCTGTCTGGTAGATAGCTAAGAACATGAAGAAAACAGAACGTTGCCAAGGACAAAGCCGTGTAGGACATGATGAGTCGGTCGTGAAGCGACGAGACAGACGGCCTGAGACCAATCAATGGGGACGATGGAGAAGCTGGGACAAAGGTGGGTTGGCTGCTGAGGCCGTGTTGAGTTGAGCTGTTGGGCCGTAAGCTAGGCTTGTTGTTAAGGACAAGGATGAGGGGGAGGCATAGGGTTGGACATGAGAAGAGGAGAAGGGGGCTTGAGACTGGTCGAAGGCGGATGTACTAAAGTCGAGCCAATGATCGATCATGCTTGAACTAATCTAGAGATGTACCGATCGACACATAGTTGGGTGAGGCACATGAGTAGATGAGCTGATCTGGAGCTATGCTGACTTCAGGTCGGCTTGAGAGAGCAGATCATTGGGCCGGTACGGACCAGGCTGAGATAGGCTTAGGTCTGGCTTTACTTAATGTTGTTGAAGCCACTTTAGAATATGTCATCCCGCTAGTGACCTAAGGTGCTTATTGAGTAAATAGGCGAGCATGGGCTCAGCTTGGGCTTGGCCCGACAATTGAGAGGGAGATCTAGCCGGTTTGTCTCTGGCCTTAACTATTTTAAGGTGGATTGTCCTGGCTTTGTGCTGGCCTGGCCCAAGTTGGGCCAGGCTAGGAAGCCTTGGTTAGTTTATATTTTTATGTATGAAAATATTTAATAATATTTTACCCCCAAGTTCATTCCCATATGCAGATGCAAGCTTGTCAAGTCACAAAGAATCTACTGACTTATCACTCTATTGTGCATTTAATGTGCCTATCACATAGCACTATGCCATGACTATGACGATTCGCTTCTCAAGATGTGGCAGAGATGCGTCATGCCCTCCTCGTGCATGATGTGACACAATACTTGATTGCATCTAAACGGTTGAGATCTTTTATTCCTTTTTAAGTATAACGACTATGATTAGAGGGGTAGGTATATAAATACCCTCCTTTCCCTACACCCTGAACCCATAAAACTTCTTCCATATAAATTCTTTTAGAAACCCCAAACTTTCCACGGTTTTCTACCGTAAAATCAGCTAATTTCGTCTTCCTCTCAAAGGGCTTTTGAACGTTTTTGTCAAAGTTGTTTTTTTTTTTAAATAATAGAAAGGATTTCTTGGTGCTGAACGGTTCTAGTTGATATTTATTTTTAGACTATTATTTGGAACATTGTTAAGAGATGATCTTGCATTGTTTCTTCGCCTGAGGTCGCGCTTTCTAATCATCTTTTGAATATCAATCGACCATCCTTGTCATGTCGATAGCCTAGCTAATGCTTGTGCATTTCCTTGCCAATTTGCTCTAGCAGTACAGAATCTAGATCGACTTGAATGCATTCTTGCCTTGTTGAAAAGAGTAGTGGTCGTCACCTCTGCCTCTAATGTCACACCTAAAGCGTCCGGAGACTCCTTTGCGTCATCGATTGGTTGCTTTTCTAGATCTCCTATGAGATTCGATGTGGAAAGCTTCAACGGTGATGGCGCACCCCTAATTCCACAACAAAGTACCAACAGAGTGGTGCTAAAAGCCTGGGTCTGTATGCTTCATCTACACATTTGAAGCTGGACCATTTAGAGTGTTCCACGGTGTGGTCTCTTCCACTTCTTTCTCTTCTTTTCAACTAGTCAGTGATAAAAACATCCTTGTACACTTAGTAGGGTGGACGTTGTGCCCCTGCACTATTGTATTGAATAAAAAATATCCTTCGTTGTGATTCTTGTCTTTTTTTCATGCAGGACTTGTACAGATGTGTATTTTGAGTAGCTAACATAGTCACTGCATCATTTGTAGAAACGTTTCCCTTTATTAGATAGATTAAATAGTAATGCATGTTAAAGAGTTGGTTCGATCCTAGTCGTTCATGTGAGTTGGGTGCCGACTGGATGTAGTATGATGGGTGAAACATGCATGTGCTGGAGCACATGCTAGCTCTTGAGTTCTCTCGAGTGACAAGCGGTCATTTGTAGAGAGGCAGATGAGCCAAGCTCGAATCGAAGCACATGAGGGCTTGAAAGTTCTCTCGGGTGACACTTCGCCAATCGTAAGGTGACTATGTGTCCCAAACCAATTGGACCAGATGGTTGGCTCGAGCACTGTTATGAGTGTGTTTTCATGATGATGGGACGAGTGGCATGTTTTGCCCATTCACTATAACTTAGGAGAATTTTTTATCATGAATGAGAACTAATCTACGATGATGGAGTGGGCATGAAGCGAGCTTGGAAAGAGTGCTAGCTGTTAAGCCTGATCGTCTTCCAATATACAGATGGACATCTAGTTGCATGCAGACATGGTTGATGGATGCTAGAGGAACTTGCAAGCAAGGGCGGATCCGAATGAGGATGAAGACAAACGAGGAGCTATATAGTAGCCTACTGATTTGAGTAGACTGGGCGTTAGAGGGCCTTAGCCCCGTATGACAACTTGCTCTGGTCTAGCCATCGGGTTCCATGGGGGAGGTTTACTTGGAGGCAAATCGGATTGTTGTGGCTCTAGGACCTTTTAGGGAGACGCACGATAGGCAGTTATGATCATCGGGTAGGTTGCCTTGCCCCTAGTTTGCTGCGAGTACTAGCCGGCTCGGTTGTTGTTGCGGGGGAACACTCCTGGGCGGAAATGAGAACGCACTCTTCTTGTAGTTGTCCATGATACGAAGCCAAATTAGGATCACGGTCAAAATCCTCGAAGAAATTTACTCAGCAATCAAAAGACATGGTGGAAACCAACTCACTGTCGTTACCAGGAGGGTTAGACATGGTGCAAAAGACGTATTGAGAGAGTTTCTAAGAGAAAAAGTGAAGGTGATGTGAGAACTCTAGGAGGAGGTCCTCATTCTAATGCCAAAATGGTGATTAGATTTTTAGCCAATCTCGAAAGTGTGTTTAAGAGGTGATAAAAAGGTAAATATTAGTTACTATTACCTTAGTTAAAAATTAAAATTGAAGGGATACTAGTATACTGGAAGTAAGAAACAAGAGTTTATGGTGGCTTGACCAAAAATGATATACGTCCACTTTGAGGTATTTCTTATTACTTCTATTACAACAGCCTAGAATAAAAGATAGTGATTATACAAAGATGCTTAAAACCTAGTATTCTTTGCCCCATTTTATTTTCCAACCTCGTCTCCTCCCTAAACGCCCTCTTAAAAGTGGTAGGGTATAAATACGAGCTGAAACTTATGATGGATGGTTATGATTACAGTAGAAACGGGCAAAAAGCATGTTTGGCCATTGATCTGGTCGAACGGGATGATGTAAGACAACTAGAAAAGTGAAAGGAATGTGCGACTAAGACGAGTGTCCACCGAGGAACCATACAAGGTGCATGTCTTGCCTTTATTATGCATTTAATGCATCTATACTGTGGCGGCATGCTATGGGAGTACGATATAATTTTTGTTAGAAGAAGGCACACTTGATTGTGCCTTTTATCGTTCATTTTTGCATGCTGATGTGATAAGGATTACCAAGCTGTCAGGTGAATACCCGAGGACGTGAAAAAAAGAAAGTTGCCAAGGCTAAGCCATATAGGACGTGTCGAGCCGCCATGAGGCGATGAGACGGATGGCCTCGGACTGGTCAAAAGTGGCGGTGGAGAAGCTAGGCCAAAGGTGGACTAGCCTTTAAAGCCATGTCGAGTTAAGTTGGTAGGCCGCAGCTGGGCATGTTGTTGAGGACGAGGTTGAGAGGGTGGCATCACGCCGGCCGTAAGAAGACGAGATGGGCTGCCTAAGGCCGATTGAAGGTGATTATACTAAAGTTGGGCCATTGATAGGTCATGCTTGAGCCGGTCTAGAGCTGTGCCTATTGGCACATAGCTGGGAGAGTCGCCTAAGTAGACGGGATGATCTAGAGCCATGTTGAGTGTGGGCTGACTTGAGAGAGCAGACTGCGAGTGAAATAGGCCGATGTCGACGGGCTGGGTTAGGCTTAGGTCTAGCTTTGCTTGATGCTACTGAAGTAGCTTTGGGGTTTGCCGTCCGGCTACGGGCCTTAGGTGCTTATTAATTAAATGGTAAGGCACATTTAACGACCCGCCTTTTTGAACAGTTAAAATCGGCGATAAACCGCACACGTCGGACTCAAACCATTCAAAAGGGCAGATTGTTATTGAGATAAATAAGAAAAAGCAGAGAAAGAAAAAAATATAGAATCTCGCAGCGGAATGACAAAATATAAGAATCAAATAACAGTTCATAAAGCTATTTTATAAATACTTTTGATTATTCTTTACAACACAAAATCAGAGTTACATAAAACAAGGACAAACAATAAATAAATGCAGCGGAACAACATGATGCAGTGGAATAAATATAATAAATAATAATTGCACAATCTTCGTCTTCGTCCTCCAGAAACAAGATTTTCAACCCTGAAATGCTCAGGTTGACCCGAGCGAACTAAAAAGACAAAACACTCGAGTCAGAACTAAAAGATCTTATGTAAGTTAATCAAAGATAAATAAATATGAGTAGAATGGCGTCACAGATGTTTACGGGGTTTGACATCTCCTATACAGTGTTTAATGTAAGTGCAACAACTTAGGAGATGTTCGGGATTCACATCTCCTAAGGATCCGTTAAACTATCTACTATGTAGTACAATACGCTATTATAATAGTGTCTACAGTAAAGTAAAGTAGTAAAATAGTGTTAAGGCGTTACCCATATCCCCCTTAACACATTTTATATATTCCCATAGTCAATACAATACCGTGGGCTCCTCCGTGAGGTTTATCTAGAGGGCCCTCATAGGTATGGTACAAAACAAACTCATAGAAGGCGCTCTAGGGCATGTGAATACGGCACTCAAGGCAATGCCAGGGTAGATATACCAATTGCGGATCTAGACTGGTGGTAATGCATAGCAACTACTACCGCCCACCTCGGACACACTCCCAAATCAAATCAAGGGTGGCCACCAAATCAATCACAAAGTAATAGAATGGTATTGAAGAAATGTGTCCGATAGGAGGAATAACCACACTTGGCCCGCCATGGCTCCTGTTTTAGTCACATCTAAGCTGACTCACGGGAGTCAGGGTCACGTCATACCTTATACAGAAATCGTTTGCAAACCATCCTACTTCATTTCTGGAATCTCCACCACGTGCACAGTTGTTAAAGTGGTTTTCGGTATTGTCAGAGAGTATGACAATATCCGATCCCTTTAACAACCAAACGCTTATTTCACACCGGATTCACAATTTTTATCAAAATATCATATTCAATTTCAAATCATATCTCTTCAAAATCATATTCACTTTCAAACTACATTCATTTTCAAAATCATATTCACTTTTGAAATTCACATTCACTTTGAAATTATCGATAAGTTATGTTAATTAATTATTCATTTCAAATCATCTTATCCACTCAAATATGTCATTTTACAAAAATGGTATCAATCTCAAAATCCCAACTTAGGGTGTATCATCAACAAGGATTTAAATATAAATACTTCAACTTTACATCGTCTGAAATTTTAGAAAATAGTTTAGATAGTCTTAAATAGTTTCAATATTTTAAAAATAATTTATATAGGTTAAAATAGTTTAAATAGTAAAATAGTTTGTAAATAGATTTAAATTTGATTTAATTAGATTTAAATAGATTTAAAATAGATTAATTAGATTCTATTAGTTTAAAAATGTTTTAAATAGATTTATTATAGATTAAACTGATTTAAATTATATTAAATATATTTATAAATAGATTAAATAAATATAAAATAAATTAAATGTATTTAAATTATATTAAATAGATTTAAAACGGAATAAATAAATTTAATTAGTCCAAAATAGGTAAAATGGTTTAAATTGGATTAAATAGGTTATAGATTAAATAAATTAAAATAGTTCAAATTGATAAAATATTTTAAATTAGTTTAAATAGATTTTCAATTATATCCAACATTTCCAATAACTCAATTTCTGGTAAACTCATTTATATTTGACACTTCAACATGAAATTCCAATTTAAATCCTCTGAACAATTCATTAAATCAATTTCAATTTCAACATTTACGCTTAGACTTTCGAAAAATATTCAGTTTATATAAGTAAAATTTCTTTTTCAAAATACCAGTTACTGAATTCAAAATTTAAAGATTAAAAATCATTGAATTTTACTAATCTGGTGTCCGTATATAATTTTCTGCCCTAAGGTCAAGTGATATGGATATTTATCATTTCAATCCGCAATTTAAAATTTTATGGTTATATATCATTTCAAACCGCAATCCCGAGTTGAATAAAATCCCTAAAATCGCTCGAGTCTATCATTATAACCAATAACAATTTTTTCCTAATATATAAATCATTAGGGTATGTATCATTTCAACTCATAGGGACTTGCAGAGTGATAACAGTATATAAATTAAACATAACATCCAACCATCCAATATCAACAATCAAACATCCATCATAATCATCATCCAATTCGACCAATAAATTACAAAAAATAACTGAATATCATTTATAGGTAATTAAATGGAAATTTAAATTCAATAATAAATTAAATGACAATTTAAATCAAAATAAGTTCAAATTAACTGGAACGATGATTTAAATATACCAAACAGCCATAAATAAATTTCAAATCATACCATAACTTTAATTTAACTAACATACGAAATTTTAGAAGTTATGAGTGGGTAAAAACACTCACCTTTTGATTTAAAATTGATTTGAAATCCAAAATAGGTTCCAAAATTCAACGGTTTCAGAATTCAGCCAAACCAATTCCATAATGTTCAGAATTTCGATATGATCCCAACGCAAGAAACCGCGTCCACATCCGAATTCATATGCAAAAGTTATATAAGTTTGAACGTTTTAAATTTAAATTTTAAATAAAAAATTAAATCAAGGGCTAAATTGTAAATTACTCACCGAAAACCCTAGCAATCGTCTCGTTCAAAACGTACGCGATGAAAAGCTACAGGCCGCCAATCATATCCCCAATTCGCCATTGCTACACTCGACTACCACGAGATCTGACCACCGTGCCAAACACCCCATCTCAGGTCGTGCCTACGGCGAACTCGCCTACTGCTCCACCGCCATGGATGTGTCGTCACCGCCGCTCTAAAGATGCTTGAATTCCTATGATTCTGATGACCTATGATGCTAACGAACGACACCCCCAAGACCTACTCTTCATCCCTTTCCCAATGCCTCCTCCCGATCGTTAATTGGATGACGATCCACCGTTGGATCGTCAAAACCCTAAAATGGACGGCCGAGGTTCAACCTCGATTTGTGGATAAACGGTGAACCCAATTGAAAAATGAATTGTAGATCTGGGTTACGCTCGTCGAGGGCTTCAAAACGGTATATAATTTGATAGAGTATGGAGGAGTTTGATTTTGGAATTGAATTTGGAATTTGGGAATTATGGTTTTGGTTTGTCTTCCATTGGAAAAAGAAGATGAGTAAGAAATGTACGTACGAATAATAGAAAATAAAAAGGTTGCTAGGGTTTATAATGGGCTACTTATAGGCAAAGCTGAAAACAAAACGAATGGACCAGATCGATTTGGATTGAACGGTAAACGATCTGAAAAGCCCGTTCTGTCTTCGGAACGAAAATGGGTCATCCCATATATCAAAATAAATGTTTTTAACATCTTTAAATTCAATGGAACAGGTTTCAAGTCCAAATTCCATCTATGAAGAGGTTAGCTCAAAATCAACTTATTTCAAATTGATTTCAATTGAATTAATTTCTACGCATTTCGAGTGCGTACGATCAAACGACAAGTCCGATCGCTACGAAACTTGAAATCCTACAATAATTCACCGTTACGGATCCGATGAAACTGATTTCATCGAAATCCGAGTCAGTGGCCAAAATGGCTATTTTCACGTTAATTAAATAAATTATTTTTAAACTAAATTTTCCACTTTTTATATTCAAATTAATTAACTAACCATTTTTATCATTTTTGATTACATAGACATTTACAATAGTTAAAAACAAGTCTACATATAATTTCAATGTTAATTATTTTCCAAAATACAATGTTTAGTTTCAACTGCAATTAATCCAATTAATTAAAATTTAATTCCAATAAATTGATTAAATTTGATTTCAATTATTTTTATTCAATCGATTATTACAATAATAACATAGTTAACATTTATTTATCTCTTATTTCACAAATATGCTACAATTTCCATCTTTTATTTGTATTAACTATTATATTTCAATTATATTAAATTTTTGTCAATTTCATTATAATTTAAAGTATCAATAAATTAATCTATCTTTGTTTCACTCTTTTTATTATATCAGTTATTTCCTTATGAATAAAATTGACATTTCTATACATTTTATTACATTCATACTTTGCAGTTATTGTCCTAACTCACATCAATGTAACATTTATTTACATTTATTTGTAATTGATTAATTAAATTGGTAACAAATAACAATTGTCACCATTTTTACATTTAGTAACATTTTTAAATTTATTGTTTACAAGTAAATGTTATAACAACTCTTATTACACTCATTTCATTAAATTTCCATTCATTTCACATCATTTTATTAATTGATCAACATTTAATTTATCAATTGCTCTTTTAATCCAATTATCCATACATACATTACTAAAATTTCTTTACAATCCATATCAATTATAACTCTTTAATTCTTTTAATTAATAGCAATTTCATTTAAAAAAGTTATCCATTACCCTAAATTAATACTATTTCACTTTATTCCAATTATATTCTTATTATTAATCATAAATTTTTGTTTCTTTCAACATTAAATCACAAAAATTTATTAAATTAACAAATTTTTATTTATTGAAAATTACGGGTCATTACACTCTCCACCACTCAAAACTTTTCGTCCTCAAAAAGGAAAAGAAGGGAAAAGAAGGAATTAAGAATCAATGTATATCTTATTCAAAATATCAAATTTATAAACCAATTAATTTTCTTAATTAAATATCTTAAATAGAATATATCAATTTATTACAATTAAATCTGTATTTATTTAAGCTAACAAAAGTTTGAAAAATATTTGACAAAAAATTCTAAGTCCAAAATTCACAGAAAATTTCGGCAGAGTGTCCTTTGTACAGAGAGGTCTGGGGAAAACAATAATATCAATAATAACAATATGTATCATATTTTCAAAATAATATATCTCAAACCATGGGAAAAACAATATAATATCGCTATAAAACCATAATACGAGAATGTACCTATTTGTTGGGCAAACAACGCTTATTTTATGAAACCAAAAGCAGTAGCAATTGCTTTCATAATCTGTATTTCACTTATATAATCAAAAGATGTTAATAATTATATAAAAGAAATATTTAAGTTGTTTTCAATTAATAATAATCAAATCAACACAACATAACAACAATCACTTGCAAACAAATGGTAAAACATTATTCCAACCAAGAAAACAATCATCCATCTATTTTAACCCAAAATAAATGATTTGTTTGGGTTCAGAACATCTAATAATATAAAATGATAAATAAACTATGAAGTAAACCATACACTCAATAGTCGTAGATAAACTTATAGATTATTTATACATCTTTATACAAAATAGAAGTATCCTTTCCCAACCAATCCATAAGCCACTACAAATAAAGAATCCAACACATATTTAAGTTTACTCTATTTATCTTTTTTTCACATCATTTATTGTTCATATTTTCTTACTTTCCTTTCGTACAATGATTTTCTTTAATTCACGTTCATTACTTACAAAATTAAATTTCCATTCATTCATGTAAGGCTTAATTCATTAATTCGCATTTTTTACTTATATAAGTTATATCCATTTCAATTATTTGGGTCATAAATGAATTCTTTATTGAAGTATTGTATACATTTTATTTCAGTTTACTTCACGTTACAATTTAGTTTGATTTTCTCTACTTTTTTTCTTTTATTTATTTTCTCATTAATTTTTCTCTTCTCATTCATATAATGTTTATTTTCATAACTTTACATTCGTTATTACTTACAAAGGTTCATTTCTCCTTTATTCATACAATGTAATTTTCTCTCATTTTATTATTTTACATTCATTGCTTAAGTAAGTTATTTTTATTTCGATAATTGGATTATACATTATTTAGTAAGTTTCTTTACAATTCAATTTACCTATAGGTTATTTCCTTTTTCACCTTCATTCTTCCATATATAGTATTGTAGGATATTAAATTTATTTCTAAGTCATTTCAATGTTTTCAGAAATTATAATCATTAAATTAATATAGCACTCGTTGTAATTATAAGTAGCTTCAATATTAATTTAAGTTCGTAATTATTTACCTACAGTACTTACCCTTTGACTAATTCTGATTATACATAGCTTAAGATGTTAACTTAAGTTTATAATCGTTTTTCTTACATTATTCACTTTAATTATATTTAATTAGTAGTATTTCAAACTATTAACTTTAGTTTATAACAATTTATAACATTTGAATTCTTATCTATAAAAGTAAGTCCATTGAACACTTTCATTTTTTTTAAAGTTTTATTTGTATAGTATTCTATTTCATATCTTATTTAACATTTCAACTTTTAATAATTTGGTAAGTTATATATATATGTTTTTTAGAATGCAATAAAAAGGTTACATAAGTTTTCATATTTATTTTAAATCAAAATGTTTAATAGTTACATTTTCTTATTTACAGTTTACAAATTTTCAATTTCTTGTTTATTTCATTTATCATTTTAACATCAATTTCTTATTTTCATCTTAGAAGTTTCCAATTATTAATATAGTCAAGATTTCATTCATTACAATGATTTCAATTTCTAATTTACAGAAATTTAAGAACTAAACAACTGGGTTTCATTTCAATTATTTCAAAATAATATATATACATTATGATTAAAATTAAAGTTCAATAATTTAAAATTTAGATTGGTTTATCAAAAGGATGTGCAGTATAACTTCTACAATATTCTTCCCACTTCGAAACTCGAAAATGAACGTCAATGATACGTGCACTCATCACTGAAATTATTTTCCAGCGACAGAGAGGGGAGTACAGAACTTATTTCCTACAAAAGTTTCTTTTTAAAACATTTCTCTCAAATCATCTTGAAATATTTATATCAGAAAATACTTCTAAATAATATTAATATTATATTCCAAAAAAAAATTGAAATAAATTTCCAAAATCCCAAAACTTAAATTCTCAAATTCCAATTTATATCCATTTTATTTGCAAATCTTATTTTTAAATCAATATTTATAAATTTCGCTACCTAACAAACAACATATTACATCCAACTCATTTATAAAAAAAAATATTTTACATACAAAATATATTTAATAGGCAAAATTATTTCATTTACCTATATTTCAAAACAAGTATTGTGTCGGTCTGCCCTATTAAGTGTTTAGAAATCCCTATCGATGTCATAGCGTCCTATGCACCAACCAGAATTTATAAATACAAAACGGAACAAATTAACACGATACTAAAACCTTTTACAACACTAACAAATACGCTCTCTCATATTTGTACTCTCAGCGATTCATTCTAGGGTATTACTACCCTATTAAATATGAGTTAGACCCCACAAAGCTAAGCTTATCGCTAAATCAAAGCTCTAATACCAACTTTAACGACCCGCCTTTTTGTACAGTTCAAATCGACGACAAACCGCACACGTCAGACACAAACCATTGAAAAGGGAAGATTGTTATTGGGGTAAATAAGAAAAAGCAGAGAAAGTAAAAAAAAAGAGAATCTCGCTGCGGAGTGACAAAATATAATAATCAAATAACATTCCATGAAGCTGTTTTATAAATACATTTGATTATTCTTTACAACACAAAATCGGAGTTACATAAAACAAGGACAAACAATAAATAAATGTAGCGGAACAACATGATGCAGTGGAATAAATATGATAAATAATAATAGCACAAATCTTCGTCTTCGTCCTCCGGAAACAAGGTCTTCAACCCTGAAATGCTCAGGTTAACCCAAGCGAATTTGAAAAGACAAAACACTCGAGTCAGAATTAAAAGATCTTATGTAAGTTAAATCAACGGTAAATAAATATGAGTGGAACGGCGACAGAGATGTTTACGAGGTTTGACATCTCCTATCCAGTGTTTAACGTGAGTGCAATATCTTAAGAGATCTTCGAGATTCACATCTCCTAAGGATCCATTAAACTATCTACCATGTAGTACAATACGCTATTATAATAGTGTCTACAGTAAAGTAAAGTAGTAAAATAGCGTTAAGGCATTACCCATATCCCCCTTAAAACATTTTATATATTCTTATAGTCTATACAGTATCGTAGGCTCCTCCGTGAGGTTTACCCAGAGGGCACCCCATAGGTATGGTACAAAACAAACTCGTAGAAGGCGCTCTAGGGCATGTGAACACGGCACTCGAGGCAATGCCAGGGTAGATATACCAATTTCGGATGCGGACTAGTGGTAACGCATAGCAGCTACTACCGCCCACCTTGGACACACTCCCAAATCAAATCAAGTGTGGCCACCAAATCAATTACAAAGTAATAGAATGGTATCGAAGAAATGTTCCCTATAAGAGGAATGACCTCACTTGGCCCGGCAAGGCTCCTGTTTTAGTCACATCTAAGCTGACTCATGGAAGTCAGGGTCACGCCATACCTTATACAGAAGTCGTTCGTCAAACCATCCTACTTCATTTTTGAAATCTCCACCATGCGCACAGTTGTTAAAGTGGTTTTCGGTATTGGCAGAGAGTATGACAATATCTGATCTATGTCTCTTTAACAACCAAACGCTTATTTCACACTGGATGGTTTTTTACATTTCAAAAATTCAATTCACATTTTTTATCAAAATATCAGATTAAATTTCAAATCATATCTCTTTTAAAATCATATCTCTTTTAAAATCATATTCTCTTTCAAACTATATTCACTTTTGAAATTCACATTCACTTTGAAATTATCGATAAGTTATGTTAATTAATTCTTCATTTCAAATCATCTTATCCACTCAAATATGTCATTTCACAAAAAGGGTATCAATTCCAAAATCTCAACTTAGGGTGTATCATCATCAATGATTTAAATATAAATACTTCAACTTTACAACATTTGAAATTTTAGAAAATAATTTAGATAGTCTTAAATAGTTTTAATAGTTTAAAAATAATTTATATAGGTTAAAATAGTTTAAATAGTAAAATATTTTTTATATAGATTTAAATTTGATTTAATTAGATTTAAATTAATTTAAATAGATTTAAATAGATTTAAAATAAATTAAATAGATTCTATTAGTTTAAAAATGTTTTAAATAATTTAATTACAGATTAAATTGATTTAAATTATATTAAGTAAATTTATAAATAGATTAAATAAATTTAAAATAGATTAAATGTATTTAAATTATATTAAATAGATTTAAAATAGATTAAATAAATTTAATTAGTTTAAAATAGGTAAAATATATTAAATTGGATTAAATAGGTTGTAATAGATTAAATAAATTAAAATAGTTTAAATTGATAAAATAGTTTAAATTAGTTTAAATAGATTTCAAAGTTATATCCAACATTTCCAATAACTCAATTTCCGGTAAACTCATTTATATTTGACACTTCAACTTGAAATTCCAATTTAAATACTTTGAATAATTCATTAAATCAATTCCAGTTTCAACATTTACGCTTGGACTTTCGAAAACAATTCGGTTTATATAAATCAAATTTCATTTTCATAATACCAGTTAGCTGAATTCAAAATTTAAAGATTCAAAATCATTGAATTTAACAAATCCGGTGTCCGTATAAAATTTTCTACCTTAGGGTCAAGTGATATAGATATTTGTCATTTCAACCCGCAATTTAAAATTTTATGGTTATATATAATTTCAAGCCACAATCCCGAGTTGAATAAAATCCATAAAATTGCTCGAGTCTATCATTTCAACCTATAACGATTTTTCCCTAATCTATATATCATTCGGGTACGTATCATTTCAACCCATAGGGGTTTATAGAGTGATAACAATATATAAATTAAACATAACATCCAATCATCCAATATCAACAATCAAATATCCATCATAATCATCATCCAATTCGACCAATAAATTACGGCAAATAATTGATTATCATTTATAGGTAATTAACTGGCAATTTAAATTCAATAATAATTTGAATGGCAATTTAAATCAAAATAAGTTCAAATTAACTAGAACAATGATTTAAATATACCAAACAGCCATAAATAAATTTCAAATCACACCGTAACTTTAATTTAACTAACATACAAAATTTTAGAAGTTATGAGTGGGTTAAAACACTCACCTTTTGATTTCAAATCGATTTGAAATCCAAAATAAGTTACAAAATTCAACGGTCTTAGAATTTAGCCAAACTAGTTCCATAACGTCCGGAATTTCGATACGATCCCAAAGCAAGAAACCGCGTCCAAATCCAAGTTCGTATGCAAAATTTATATAAGTTAGAACGTCTTAAATTTAAATTTTAAATAATAAATTAAATCACGGGTTAAATTGTAAATTACTCACGGAAAACCCTAGCAATCGTCTCGTTCAAAACGTATGTGATGAACACCTACAGGCCACCACATATCCCTAATTTCCCGTTGCTACACTCGACTACCAGGAGATCTGACCGCCGTGCCAAAGACCCCATCTCAGGTCGCGCCTACGGCGGACTCGCCTACCGCTCCGCCGACATGGATGTGCCGCCACCGCTCTAAATATGGTCAATTTCTAGTGATTCTGATGACCTATGACGCCAACGAACAACACCCCTGAGACCTGCTCTTCATCCCCTTCCCAACGCTGCCTCCTGATCGTCAATTGGACGATGATTCACCGTTAGATCGTCAAAACCCTAAAATGGACGGCCGAGGTTCAACCTCGATTTTTGAATAAACTGTGAACCCAATTGAAAAACGAATTGCAGATCTGGGTTACACTCGTCAAGAGCTTCGAAACGGAATGTAATTTGATAAGGTTTGGAGGAGTTTGATTTTGGAATTGAATTTGCAATTAGGGAATTAGGGTTTTGGTTTGTCTGCCATTGGAAAAAGGAGATGAGAAAGAAATGTACGTACAAACAATAGAAAATAAAAGGGTTGCTAGGGTTTGTAACGGGCTATTTATAGGTAAAGTTGAAAACAGAAAGAATGGACCAGGTCGATTTGGATTGAACAGTAAACAACCCGAAAAGCCCGTTCTGTCTCCGGAATGAAAATGGGTCATCCCATATATAAAAATAGATGTTTTCGACATCTTTGAATTCAATGGAACAGGTTTCAAGTCCAAATTCAATCGTATGAAGAAGTTAGCTTAAAATCAGCTTATTTCAAATTGATTTCAATTAAATTAATTTCTACGCGTTTCGAGTCCGTACGATCAAACGACAAGTCTGATCGCTACGAAACTTGAAATCCTACAATAATTCATCGTTACGGATCCGATGAAACTGGTTTCGTCGAAATCCGAGTCAGTGGCCAAAATGGATATTTTCACGTTAAAAAATTATTATTAAATTAAATTTTCCACTTCTTATATTCAAAATAATTAACTAACCATTTTTATCATTTTTTATTACATAGACATTTACAATAGTTTAAAACAAGTCTACATATAATTCCAGTGTTAATTATTTTCCAAAATACAGTGTTTAGTTTCAACTGCAATTAATCCAATTAATTAAAATTTAATTCCAATAAATTGATTAAATTTGATTTCAATTCTTTTTATTCAATTAATTATTACTATAATAACATAGTTAACATATGTTTATCTCTTATTTCCCTAATATGCTACAATTTTCATCTTTTATTTATATTAACTATTATATTTCAATTATATTGAATTTTTGTCAATTTTATTATAATTTAAAATATCAATAAATTAATCTATCTTTGTTTCACTCTTTTTATTACATCAATTATTTCCTTATGAATAAAATTAACATTTCTGTACATTTTATTACATTCAAACTTTGTAGTTATGGTCTTAACTCACATCAATTTAACATTTATTTACATTTATTTGTAATTGATTAATTAAATTGGTAACAAATAACAATTGTCACCATTTCTACATTTAGTAACATTTGTAAGTTTATTGTTTACAAGAAAATGTTATAATAACTCTCATTACACTCATTTCATTAAATTTCCATTCATTTCACATCAATTTATTAATTAATCAACATTTAATTTATCAATCGCTCTTTTAATCCAATTATCCATTCATACATACATTACTAAAATTGATTTACAATCCATATCAATTATAACTCTTTAATTCTTTTAATTAATAGGAATTTCATTTAAAACAGTTATCTGTTACCTTAAATTAATACTATTTCACTTTATTCCAGTTATATTCTTATTATTAATCACAAATATTTATGTCTTTCAACATTAAATCACAAAACTTTATTAAATTAACAAATTTTTATTTATCGAAAATTGCAGGTAGTTACAGCACAGGCCCAACTTGGGTTTGGCCCGACAGTTGAGAGGGAGGTCCAATCGGCTTGTCTTTGGCCTTAGCTGTTTTGAGGTGGATTGGCCTGGGTTCAAGCTGGCTCGAGCTAGACCAAGGTAGGAAGCCTTGATTGGTTTATCCTTTTTCTTATGAAAAAATTGAGTAACATGTATATCTTCCTAGATCTGATTTTATATGGAAGTGCCAATATGGTTGGTAATTGGTGCAAAACAAATTAAAATGCAAACCTACCTGTTTAAATTCCATTCTCAGGTGTTATCAATTTCAGATCTAAGTTTAAAACGATTTAAACTTTGAAAATCATATCAAAAACCATAATTTTACTATATCAATAAACATAGAATAATGAGAAGTAATATCACTCACCTTATACTAAATTTACCCAAATTTTGTGACATATTTGAGGAAGAACGGTAACCACATAAATCCTAAGGTCTTCAAATAGTAGATCTACAATATCCTCTTGCTAGTCTTACTTCAATCTACTAGTTACACTAATTAATTTGAAGAAATGATGGTTTTTAGAAAAAATCTCGGATTAATGATGGTTGGAGGTAATTAGGAATAAAGAAGGGTGATTCGGGTTGCTGACGGAGGTTGGTATTAGCCCTAATCTTGAGATGGGCTAATGGCCATGCTAATCACCCACTATTACTCATTAGTCTGTTTAAAGTAAATCAGAACTTCAAATAGCCATAACTTCTAAATGGTAAGCCCAAACTCTTATTATGATCACTCTACGGAAAGAGAAACTATCATCCCTTCCAATGAAAGTGGTTTTAAACCCTAATTCGACTGATATCAAAAGTTATAGGCCTTATATGATTCTTCAAACATCAACACCGTCCTATAAAATTCTAAGAATGAAAAATATCACTAATTGACATTTCCCCAAGTTATAGAGTCATACGACTTTATATGGAATTTAAAATAATATTTTATGATCCTTTGATACATAAAATATGGGTTGTTACAGTACTCACTCTAAAAAGGCATACATTTCAATGCTTTTTGGTTGGAATTTTCGAGTTGGATCGGTTTTCGGGTTGGGTTTGATTGGTCTTTATGGTATTTTTCCATTATCCAGACCCAACCCGAGACCCATTGAATTCGTTTTAGGTTTAGATCCTCAAAGATCGTTTCGGTTCGATTATATGGTTTTCGATTCTAATTGTTAGCCCTAATAAATATAAAAATTTCAAGTCATCGATTCTATGAATGCCAGTGACATGTCTCGCACAGAGCGATGCGTAAAGTTTACTCATACTGTAATCATTTTCTAGTGGATCGGTCCTCAAATGATTAGCACATCAAAAGTATCTATAGAAAAACTTCAAATGAATAGCACATCAAAAGTATTTATAGAAAAACTTCCAAAATAATAGCGGGTTTTTTTTAACTTGGTTATCATACAGGGGTTTTGCACATTCGGAATCTATTTCTGATGTAGTTGTAAAAAAAATCTCTTTAATACTGCTTATGTAAATCAAGTCCTTATTTTTTTTATAAAAAAAGTGCAAACATGTGCCTATTTTAAGGCAATTTCTTTTACGATTTTTATGATAGTCATCACATCGAAAATGCCAACGAACCTTTGAGAATGAATAATTTGTTTTGAATAAGCAATTGATCAAATTAAGAATTATGATATTTGTGACATTTGTACCATTTCTTTTTCAATAAGCATAAATAAAATACTAGGAAAAAAATTAAAAATTAAAAATTCATTTTTCTAACGAATAAGCTAAATTTATCGTTTTTACGATTTCATTTCAGAATACCACCAAATTTTATGAACATTTGCATATCGAAAATGCAAAAAATCCAAAATAAATCTTTTTCATTAAGAAATTAAATAAATCAAATACTTTATGATCTTTAAGTCTTACTCTCAAGAAGATTAGCACATCAAAAGTATCTACAGAAAAACTCCCAAGATAATAGTAGTTTTAAATCTTGGTTATCATGTAAGGGCTTTAACATCAAGACTCTATTTCCGATGTAGTTGTAAGTAAAGTTTATTTACTAATGTTTATGTAAATCAGGTCCGTATTTTCGTAAAATAGATGCAAACTAGCTTGTAGTTTGTTGATACAAAATGCAAATTAATTTGTGTTTCAAAAAAGGATTTTCAAAAATTAAGGGCCCGTTTGGTTTCGTTTTGTATTTTGAGTTTTATGTTTTCAACTTGCACTAAGAAATAACAAGAAATAAGAGAAGAAGATTTGTAATTCTTAGTCATTGCGATGACCAACGGACAACGAATGAGTTGGATTGTTCTCCATGCTTTTGTTATCTCTTGAAACACGAAAAACAAAATAATCTTGATTTCTATTTTGCATGTTAATTTCATTTTTCAAAATTGTTTGTTTTTCAACAATACATACAACGGACGTGCTTTTGTATAGACGAAAACACAAAACTAAAAACGACAAGCCAAACGGGGCCTAAAATTTGAATTTTTTTATTCGTAAGTAATTATAGTAGTTATTTAAGTAAATTTTTATTAAGTAACTACGTTTTTCACCATTAATAAATTTTATGGAATTTTTGTAGAACGTCAAAAAAAGGCAAGTCAATTTGGGTTGTCTACCAGAATAGTGCAACCTTAAATTTTCATTTTTTATAAAACAGAGACCTAATACTAGAATGATCTTTCTTATAACCACATTAAAAATAGAGAACTATGTTGGATCATAGGTTTTGATTGCTAGCAAGACGCAACAATTCACGAATCTCTGACTACGATAACATCTAGACTCATCGGCTCAATATATGGTTTGTATAGTTATATACTTTAACAAGAGTCATCAAATATGTATATAAAGTCTAGTTTAGTACTTTGTTAAAATCTTTCCTTAAGAATCATCATTCACATTCAAATAAACTTGCATGCATATTTTAATCAAAATCAAGTTTTCAAAAAATGCATAGAGCGGGGCTTGAACCCAAGTCACTAGTTTGGAAGGAAAGTACTCTAACCAAATGAGCTACTTTAGTTTTTGCTTAACAATAGAATTCAGTCGACTGAATACAGTCAGTCAGTCGACTGAATCTGTGCATTTTAACATATATGTTCATGTTTTTAATTTCAGTCGACTGAATGATCTGAGTCAGTCGACTGAATCTGAACCCGAGAGTTTTTACACTCTGTAATCAGTCGACTGACTCAGAATATTCAGTCGACTAAATCCTGCAATAGTCATTTTTTGTGAAAAGACATTTCCTTTTTTGAATAGCCTTCTTCCTCCCCAAGGGTTGCAACCATTACTATTCGCAGAGATCTCTTCACCAGCAGTTGCAACTCCTTAACTACTATATACATGCATGAATTTCAAGATCAAATCACTTAACTAACTTCACTTACTTGCTTATGCTCGAATCGTATTTTCTGAATTAACTACTCTCTTGAATTCATACATTCATTGCTTACATATTCATTTCCATATTCTTCAAGCAATTTGAAACTTCCTAATCTTCATATACACACAACTACACACATCATACTTGAGTAAAAGATTATAGGAAGGGTGTACTACCAGTGACAAATCCGTGTTATTAGAACACACAAGGTCAAAACAATCTTTTGTATTTGTTGAAGTCTTATTCTACTGCTCAGGCGTGTGAAGTCCTCTTCGGTTGCTGAGGTGAAATCATGTTCTGCTGCTCAGATCCCTGTTCGGCTGCTCAAGCGTTGTATAGACCTGTTCCTCCGGGTAAAGTGAGGATTGTGGTTTTAGTGAAATTCCAAAAGGAGCCTGGGACTGGACGTAGGACGGAAAGTCCGAACCAGTATAAAAATCTCTGGTGTTATTTTTATTATAATGCTTTTGTATTCAGCACTATTTACTATATTGCTATCATCACTATACTATGTATTATTGTATATCCATATTACACGATCCTACACACTTTCAAACTATAAATTTTTTACTATATTTTATATGCTTATAATAAATTTTCTGCTTTGAAAAAAAAGGAAGTTGATATACAAATTAATTGATAGGACTTTTTTTGAAACAACGTTTAAAATATGGATCTATAACCTTTTTACAATATTTATAAGCCTATGGAGCAAACAAAAAACAATTACCTACACAACTACATGTCTACCGTTATTATCAATGGTCATTGGCTCAAAATGAATTGTCTATTTTTATCAACGAATTAATTATTTTTACAATTTAGTTGATATTTTGTTCATCATTTATTATGGATAAATGTTCAACCATTGTTAAGAAACAAACTGTACTTGTTTTATGTTTCTAATCAAAACTTCATTACTTTTCATGATTAATATTAGCACGTGAAAATGTTTAAAATGCCATAATTATTATTTTTCTTTTGCTTGTTTAAGGAATTAAATAGTTTATGATTCATTTCATTTGTGATGGATAACACTGAAATTTCGAAATAAAGGGTTTTAGAAAAAATAATTATTTATTATTAAGATAAAAAATAACCTTATGATTTTTATGATTTCAAAATTTCACCATTTTCTGTTATTCTCAGCACGATAGAAATGTCCAAAAAAAATTGAAGAAAGAGCTATCATATTAAAAAACATGTCAAATATTTTGTGACTTTCAAATGATTTAGTTAATTGCCATAATGGATGTCAGCACACTGAAAATGTAAAAAAAGCTAAATGAAATGGGTTGGATTTCAAATTTAGATTGTTTTTATATCTATTAAAAGCATATTTCTCCACATCAATTGTTGATTGTTTAATTCTGATTTCATTTCCAAAACAGTTCTATAGTTATACATATTTTTCATTTTTTTTATTTCTATCAAGCCAAATTTTCATTCAAGAATATGGCGAGTTTACGAACAATAAAATCTAGTTGTCTAATAATTACATATCTACTACTATCTAATATCTATTATACTAGTGCGAACTCGTGCTACGCACACAAATTGAAGCAAATTTTTTAGACAATAATTTGTAAATTATAAATAACAAATAAAAGAATAGATTAAAAATTATATTGATTGTACAAAAATTATTAACTTTTTATCACTAACATAATATATAATAAAACTGATAGAAAACCATCCAAAAAAATTAGGTAAGAGAAGGGTTAAAACTAAAATAAATATTGTTTTTTGACATTCATTTTTAAGATTCCTGATTACTTGATAAACCTGAACTCATGTAACTGATCATCCACTCCTACATATTTAAACATAGCCACTACATGAATAAGCCAAAAGAATGGAAAAAGAAGAAAATATGATTGATGGAAGTTAACATATTGTTCAAAGAAATGATATTATTGTTGAAATGTATGAATTATATTCTTTAACCAAACATTGTGCTATCCAACCACGCATTAAACCAATAAGGTTATAGTAATATAAAATATTCTTAGTACATGCCCATATAGGGTAAAAATGTTTGAAAATGTTTATTAAGTGAAATAAAATATATAAGTAAAACATGTTTGACACAAATACAACACCTGAATATACTTCGAAGATGAATAAATTTCAGAAAAAAATACATGCTTAAGCATAGTATATTTGTTGATGATAATTACCCAAGGTCACAAGCCTACAATCCATCTAGAAAAACCATGGGTTATAAAAAAATTATTATAAAAAAAAGAAATAGTATTAATTTAAATAGAAATCATAAAGAGCTAATTCTTTCATAGAATGCAAGTCACACAATTTTTTGGATATTCAGTGTAGTTCTGCTAATTTCTTGAATCAACTTAACCACAACAAACTTCTTTCTCACTTCCATAAACATGAATTCTTATTATATGCATGACATGATGAATTAAGTTTTCTTATTGTATGCATAATGAGATAAGTTCTCCAATTGTTATAGCAGCTATTCTATATTTTGATATTTTCCATAAAAATTCGTTAACGCACACACACCTGGTGACTGGAGTAAATATCAAAAACAATTATTTACATTTGGAAAAATAGAGGCCATTAAATGTCAGCAAACATAAGACGTTAGTGCATGTGGTGCTTGCTCATTCCTGTAACCAAATAAGTACCCGTTAGTGCATTTGAAAATATAAAGACAAATATTAGCTATTAAAGCATGCACAGTGCAATAAACTCAGTTTTTTATATAGCTATGGTAATAATTTATGATAATAATAACCACAATAGGGTGAATCTGTTAGCATATGTGATGCATTGAATCCAAACTTTTATAACTTTGAACAAAATGTTATAAAGATAAGTAGCTAAAAATGGAAGGATAAATAAACTACATTGGTAGCAAAATCATTGCTCTATATAAATAAATTTTATATAATTGGTTCATTCGTGTTGCTTCAACGTGTGATTAAATTAGTGTGATTAAATTAAAATGACATACTTACCTAATAAAACATGTGCAGAATAAACACATATGCCTTACAAAATTAACAATATTTAGCTGTTACCTATTATTCACTGTCGTTTAATAATTTATCTTTTGTTTTTATTAATATCAATATCATATCTAATGTAAGTTAGATTGTATCAGCTATGGTGCCATATCAACACAATTATACAGGAAGCAATGTTTGTTATAGCAAAAAACATGTACAGTAAACAATGTTGATAGCATTATTAGTATGTTACTTGCCTAGTCAATGTCAAAAAAATTAAAAGTTTCAACATTAGACTAAAAAAAGATTTGAAAAAGTTATTCAGATATAAAATTATAGTTTTCTAGGAAAAATGGAAAATGTTGCTCGGAATATTACCATCTCATTGCCTACATATTGTCACTTTTACTTTAGGATTGTTATCAGGGAGAATCAACCCAATATTACATACTTATATTTGACCTCATAGCCCTACTGTCAAATTAAATTGCAAAGAGTTACCTTTTCCCTGTCTAATTATCGTACTACTAGTTGGAGAAGATGGTATATAAATATTGGAAGTTTAGCTAGCTTTACCAAAGCGAAACTTGCTATATTCGGTAAATTAGAGGAAATAACTATTGAGGTAAAAAAAAATCAATTGTAGAAAATTAAATCCCTCACAAAAATTTGAAGGGAAAAACTTCATCTAAGATGGATATCATCCGTTGAAAGACAAAATTCAGGATACCCAATTTTTTAAAGTTTTAAATCCGAGTTGAAAGTCTAATTTATTAAGTTTTGGATTCTAATTTAAGATAAAGGACTGATACAAAATAAGCAACGTGAAAAAATTAACAGCATTCATAATTTGAGTACTGAAATTAAGGGCATGTTAAAATATTTCTTTTTCTTAAAGACTTGGAGTAGAGTCTCTTTACTCGAAGAAAACCCTTTTAATTGAAACTGGACGCTCAGTAACACTTTATAAGCATCACATGCGATGTTACCTTAAGGGTTCAACTATGATACATATACATGCTGTAAATCCAAATAAACGTTAAAGATATTGGTACCATTTTAGCGAACATTAAATTATCAAGATTTTTAAGCTTAGTTGGTCATAATTTTGCTTGTTAAAAACATGAAATTTCTGCCAAAAATATCAGTTAGTAGGCAAGAAAAAAGCGTGGGAAATCAGTTACTCATTTGTTTCTATTGAAGAGGACAAATACCCATACACTGAACAACTTAAAGTTTTTCAAAAACTGTCATATCTTAAACTGATTATATTCACAAAATGCCACTTTTAGAACATAAAAACCACACATATTTGATTGCATGAGAACTTATCCTTCAAGTGGTAACTAAATGTATTAATGTTTCATTTCAAACTAATATGAAAACTATTAAGTATACAAATGCATACTAAAGGCAATATAGTTTCAATTATCAAATGGGTAAACCATCAACCATAAATTAGAGAGCATTCATAGTATAGTTGGACTAACATTGACCTATGACAACTCTGAATTAGAACTGAAGAATTCAGGCATTATCTAACGCTGTCCATAATCATATAACTGTAGAATAATTCGGTTGAAAACAGAATGCAACAGTCGAAATGCGCTATTACACAACGCAATGCAACACTGTTATATGTTACAACAGCAAACTGCAACACTTTAATATGTTACAGCAGTAAACTGCAACACTTTAATACGTTACAACAGTAAACTGCAACACTTTAATATGTTACAACAGTAAACTGCAACACTTTAAAGCGTTACAAAAGCAGAAAGAACAGAGGTATAAAACGTTGCAATGCAACAATGGTATTGTGCGTATCAGTAGTGAAAGTAAGAATAATACCAAAAGTTCGTCGGAGGCTTGTCGTGACAATCGCCTTAAGACTTTATTCGAAGTCTCCCAGGGTACAACCGACGAAACTGCGTGAGATTGTAAGGAGCACGTCAGTCCGAGATGATGATGGCAGCAGTGAATTGGGGAAGAAGAAGAACTGTAAACAAGTGAGAGATTTGATCAGGATCTGTCACCTATTTATAGTTTCTGAACGGTCACGGTCGCGTCCGTTCATAATTTCGTCTCTTCACTCTTCAACGGGTCGTACCCGTATTCAATTCAAACGGGCCGCGCCCGTATCCGTTACTGTAGCCAGCAAAACAAAACAAAAACCCGCCGAAAATTGCAGTGTTTTCTATAGCAAAAATAAGATTTCATAGCAAACCCAAGCCCGGCCCGGCCCGGTTCGGTACAGGCGGGCGGCGCGCGCGCGCGTGTTCATCAGATTTGGGTCCTCCCCCTCGCACAAAATTACCTGACCCTAAGGGCCGATATAGGAAATAAGGATCCTATATATATACCCAATTGAATCTTTCATTTTTGCCAATGTGGGACTAAAGTATATTTCATTCACTTTTTAGATTTGTCAACAATCCCCCACATGAATGACAATATACTTTTCCCCCACACAAAGTGGAATATCTCAGACTACGTGTGGAATAATGCTTTTGAAGGATAAGTAGATGTTTCACTTTGAACTTTCCCTTGTTAATACTCATCGGATATACTTGGCTAATCGGTGAATTATTTCATCTTGAACCGTCTGCCGATATTGTATAACCAGACAATAAGATTAACAGAGCATTGTTTCCCTCCTCCTCCAATCTCTTGGTTGTGTTCATTTCGGTCCTGAACAAATTTGGTTCTGCGAGTGTATATAGAGAATTTAAGCCTTTAATATTCTCATAGAGCCGACCCAGCTCACACTAACATAGGTGATCGCAACCATAAGGAGTATCCTACATATACCCCACTTGTTATTTTACAAGATATGGTCATCATTAAAAAACATAGTTTTAACCTTTAAATACTTCTGTAGGCATGCATTTATGTTGTGCACCATAGGAATGGAGTTGGACTATGTCCATGCAAATGCATTACGTTTTGAGTTATTCAGAACTGGTTTGCCTATTGATCCTAGTCCGTGGGATCTCCAGTCGCCAGGATAGGTTTCCGTATAAGATAACTCTTGTTGGTTTAGACTTTTAAACCCATTCTCCTCGATGCGCAGTCTATTTTCTCTCTTGATAACCCTTTTGTAAATGGATCCGCAAGGTTATCATTTGTTCTTACATAATCAATGGAGATAGTTCCATTAGAGAGTAACTTCCTAACTGTGTTATGGCGTCGACGAATGTGTCGTGATTTGCCATTATACACAAAGTTTTTCGCTCTACTTAGCGCAGCTTGATTGTCGCAGTGAATACATATGGCCGTTACAGGTTTAGGCCATAAAGGAATATCTTCTAGGAAATGACGAAGCCATTCTGCTTCTTCTCCTGCTTTGTCTAATGCAATGAACTCTGATTCCATAGTGGATCGAGCTATGCATGTTTGCTTCGTTGATTTCCATGACACCGCTGCCCCTGCTAGGGTAAAAACATAACCACTCGTTGATTTTGATTCCTCTGAATCTGCAATCCAGTTTGCATCACTATATCCTTCTAAGACGGCAAGATATTTTCCATAATGTAAGGAATAGTTAGTGGTATTTTTTAAATATCCAAGCACTCTCATTAGTGTTTTCCAGTGTTCCTTCCCTGGATTGCTTGTATACCTGCTCAATCGACTTACTGCATAAGCTATATCTGGTCTGGTGCAATTCATCAGATACATTAAGCATCCTATTACACGAGAATATTCCAATTGCATTACACTCTCATCAGTGTTTTTATGCAGTACTTCCGATGGATTAAAAGGTGTTCTTACTTCTTTAATTCCATAATGTTGGAATTTCTTAATTATTTTGTCTACGTAATGTGACTGAGATAATTGTATTCCATTAGGCGTTCTTATTATTTTGATTCCCAAAATAATGTCAGCAACTCCTAAATCTTTCATATCAAAATTATTGATAAGCATTTTCTTTATGGTCTCTATAACTTTAATGTTAGGACCAAAGATTAGCATATCGTCCACATATAAACAAACAAACACGTATGATTGTCCAACTTGTTTACAATAAACACATTTGTCACACTCATTTATACGAAAACCATTTCTTATCATGACACTGTCAAACTTTGCGTGCCATTGTTTTGGAGCTTGTTTGAGTCCGTATAGTGATTTTACCAATTTACAGACTTTGTTTTCATTCCCCTTGGATACAAATCCTTCGGGTTGCTCCATGTAGATTTCCTCATCGAGATCTCCATTTAGGAATGCTGTTTTTACATCCATTTGATGAATTTCTAGATTGTAGATAGATGCAATTGCTATTAGCATTCTTATTGAGGTTATTCGTGTAACTGGTGAATATGTGTCAAAGAAGTCTATACCTTCTTTTTGACGATATCCTTTGGCTACTAATCTGGCTTTATATTTATCAATAGAGCCATCCGGTTTCATTTTCTTCTTAAAAATCCATTTGCAGCCAATAGGTTTTATTCCAGGTGGAATATCAACAATTTCCCAAATTTTATTACTTAGGATTGAATCGATCTCACTTTGTATTGCTTCTTTCCAACATGAAGACTCAGAAGATGACATTGCTTCCTTGTACGATTGAGGTTCGTGTTCTAACACATATGTGAAAAAATCCGAACCAAATGATTTGGAAGTTCTAGCCCTTACACTTCTTCTTGGCTCTACTTCATCACTTTCACGATGAGTTTCATGTGGGCTATTTGATTCTTCTCGTGTCCTTTTATTCCCTTCATTCTTTTTGTGTGGAAACACTTCTTCAAAGAATGAGGCATCTCTTGATTCCATGATTGTATTTACATGAATATCAGGTATATCAGACTTGAATACCAAAAATCTATATGCACTACTATTTTGGGCTGGTCCTAAATAGTAACAATCTACAGTTTTTGGTCCAAGTTTGACCTTCTTTGGGGGCGGGATATGAACTTTTGCCAAGCACCCCCACACTTTGAGGTATTTGAAGCTTGGTAGATATCCTTTCCATAATTTATATGGAATATTTCCCGTTTTACTATGAGGAACCTTATTTAATATGTGATTAGACATATTTAAAGCTTCCCCCCACAAGTTTGTTGGTAGGCCAGAGGTTAAGAGCATGGCATTAATCATATCTTTTAATGTTCTATTCTTTCTCTCGGCTATACCATTTTGTTGTGGTGAATATGGTGCTGTTGTTTGATGAATTATTCCATTTTCTGCACAGAATTGTTCAAACGGCGACTCATATTCTCCACCTCGATCAGACCTCAATATCTTGATCTTTTTATTTAGCTGATTTTCTACTTCAGCCTTATATTTTATAAACGATGTAATTGCTTCACCTTTACTATTGAGAAGATATACGTAGCAATATCATGTATAATCATCAATAAATGTGATAAAATACTTTTTCCCACTTCTTGTAGGTAAGTTTTTGAAATCACATAAGTCAGTATGAATCATTTGTAATGGTTCAGTACTTCTGTCAACAGTATGAAATGGTTTCTTAACCATTTTTGCTTCTACACATGTCTCACATTTGTATTTTTTATCTACTTGAAATTTTGGAATTAAATCCAGATTTGCTAGTTTTTTCATCTTTCGAAAGTTTATATGTCCTAATCTTTCATGCCATAATAGAGCATCATACTTGACAACATAAGAAACTTCCTTTTTATTCATTTCAGAATTACAATATACATTATTATTGCCAATTACGGCCACATTAGCCTTAAATAGGCCATCACACAAGTATCCTCTCCCTATATAGATTCCAGCCTTAGACAGAACAACTTTATCTGATTCGAAGACCATTCGGAAACCTTTCTTCGAGAGTACTGGTCGAGAGATCAAGTTCTTGCGAATGTCTGGAACATGAAGCACATCATTCAACGTAATAGTCTTACCAGATGTGAACTTGAGAATCACTTTCCCGCTTCCCTCAATCATTGATACTGCAGAGTTGCCCATGTACAATTTTTCTTCATGATCGAGTTTGTTGTAAGTGGAGAACATGGTCTTTTTAGAACACACATGTCGTGTAGCACCTGTGTCAAACCACCACTGAGAAGGGTTCTGAACTAGATTGCATTCCGACACAACTCCAGAAAAGTTAGACCCATCGATGTCCATGTTTTCCACCACATTTGCTTCAGAATTATTCTGTTTCTTGTGTCTGCAATCCTTTGCTTGATGTCCAGTCTTGCCACAAACCCAACACTGCCCATTGAACTTCTTGGACGGCTTTTGATCATTTCGTTTGGTTTCTGGCGCCTTCCTTTTCTTTTTGTTTTTGTTGGGGTTTCCTTTTTTCTCTGCCCCTTCTGCAACAAAGGCCTCTTCGTTTTTTGGTTTAGTGACTCCGCGATTATCTGCCTCGATCTTCAATCTGACGATGAGGTCTTGTAAGGATATCTCCTTCTTCTTGTGCTTCAAGTAATTGCGGTAGTCCTTCCAAGATGGTGGTAGCTTTCCAGTAATTGCTTCAACCAAGAAAGATTCACCAACTTCGTGGCCTTCTGCTTGCAATTCATGGATAATAATCTGAAGTTCATGCAATTGCGCAATTACAGATTTTGAATCTATCATTTTGTAGTCCATGAACTTGTCAACTATGAACTTCTTCAGGCTAACGTTTTGCGTTTTGTACTTTGCATTAAGCGCATTCCATAGAGCTTTTGCAGTTTTCAGTGGCTGATACACCTTGTACAAAATCTTGTCTAAACAGTTTAGGATGTAATTCCTGCACAGGAAATCCGAGTGCCTCCATGCGTCAATTGCAGAAATCTCATTTGCTGAATTGGTTTTGCCTGGCGTAGGCGGCACTGGTTCATCTTCATCAAGATACTTCTGCAGACCAAGGGTTGTGAGATAAAAGAGCATCTGACTCTGCCATGTCAGAAAATCATCTCCGTCTCCCTTGAATGGGTCTGGTTTGTTTAAAGTCGCTGTCTTGATGGACATTTGTTCTGCTGCCATCTCTGTTTTAACCAAAACAGAAAGTCTTAAGATGTAGAATAATTCGGTTGAAAACAGAATGCAACAGTCGAAATGCGCTACTACACAACGCAATGCAACACTGTTATATGTTACAACAGCAAACTGCAACACTTTAATATGTTACAGCAGTAAACTGCAACACTTTAATACGTTACAACAGTAAACTGCAACACTTTAATATGTTACAACAGTAAACTGCAACACTTTAAAGCGTTACAAAAGCAGAAAGAACAGAGGTATAAAACGTTGCAATGCAACAATGGTATTGTGCGTATCAGTAGTGAAAGCAAGAATAATACCAAAAGTTCGTCGGAGGCTTGTCGTGACAATCGCCTTAATACTTTATTCGAAGTCTCCCAGGGTACAACCGACGAAACTGCGTGAGATTGTAAGGAGCACGTCAGTCCGAGATGATGATGGCAGCAGTGAATTGGGGAAGAAGAAGAACTGTAAACAAGTGAGAGATTTGATCAGGATCTGTCACCTATTTATAGTTTCTGAACGGCCACGGTCGCGTCCGTTCATAATTGCGTCTCTTCACTCTTCAACGGGTCATACCCGTATTCAATTCAAACGGGCCGCGCCCGTATCCGTTACTGTAGCCAGCAAAACAAAACAAAAACCCGCCGAAAATTGCAGTGTTTTCTGTAGCAAAAATAAGATTTCATAGCAAACCCAAGCCCGGCCCGGCCCGGTTCGGTACGGGCGGGCGGCGCGCGCGCGCGTGTGTTCATCAGATTTGGGTCCTCCCCCTCGCACAAAATTACCTGACCCTAAGGGCCGATATAGGAAATAAGGATCCTATATATATACCCAATTGAATCTTTCATTTTTGCCAATGTGGGACTAAAGTATATTTCATTCACTTTTTAGATTTGTCAACAATAACATCCTCATTCTTATGCTATGTTATAATTGTTAGGAAGAATGTCTCATGACTAAATGGTTATTATTTACCTAAGAACTATAATGTAACTCTACAATTGACGTCTCCACATATTCAAAAAGTGGAATTACCACGTAGATGTTCCTTTTGATCTCAGGAACAAGAATGAGGCACAATTGATGTTTCACTAATTAACTGCTAATATTAAAGTATAATGGAAATGAATCCGTCATGTGGTATTCGAACTTGCAAAAGAACTCAATCTTTGATTATGGACATCAGAGCACAGTTATGTTGATTATTCCTATTATTTAAGAAAATAAATAATAAATTCATGTCATGTTGCTGGCATACCTATTCATACCAGTAACATTATAACTGAATAATACAAATGTCTGAAATTCCATATATATTCAAAGTATAAATGTGAAGCTGAAATCATAAACCGATATTAATCATCATATTAGCGCCCTCAAGTTTTAATTTTGAATATTGATTTAAACTAAACATGACCATAGGGAAGATGGTACCTTCTACAAAATTTATACCTCTAAGTATGATCCCTTTAATTAATGCTGGCCCAGAGCTTGCAATTTGTATAAACCAGGGCCAAACTTTGTTATATACCCATTTTCCTTGCCTAATCTTTAAGAATAGACCTAAATTTCCTTGATGATTCAAGAATTTTCAGAGAGGGGTTTGATGATGTAACCCTCACTCTCTTCCTATTACTTTTATACTATATCTAAAATAATATCTAGGATGAGTAGTGTTGTGCGGAAATTCAATTGATTCGCACAAACTCCAAAAACGCAGCGGAATGCTAATGCGCGAAAACAATCAAAAAGAAGGATCTAGCTTGTCGATTAATTACCAACCACAAATTCAATGAAAAATAATCACCAAACAAAAAATACAGAAGAAAAGAGAACACAGAGATTTAACGTGGTTCGGCTAGATTGCCTACGTCCACGGACCCAACAACTATTCTTTATTTCACTGAAGAAAGAGAGTACAAAAGAGAGAGATTATAAAATTATAGGTAGCAAAGTGGAGAGACTAACCTATAATTACAAATTGAATAATCAATTTATCCAAAGACTTGTTTGCGCTCAAAACCCCTAATTGATTGACTGCAGAAATTAGGATATACTGAAGAAGAGGATAATGGTGGATGCTCTCTCACACGCTCACACACATATGAAGAAGAACTTCCTTCATTTAAATAGGCATGAAAATGAAGGATGCTTGGAGATGAAGAAAATTAACTTCCAGATTATGTGACAACCTTTCCAGATTACTTGATTTGATTCCAATGCACATAAATGATAAAAAATCTATGTTTCCATAAATTTCTATTGTTTAAATTAATCTCCATGTATAAACTTCTCTATCTTCATATAATAAATCCGACTAATTGATTGATTAGCAATTAATTAGTTTTCATTCTCTAAAAGATACCACACATATCTTTCCTCTTTATCATTCCATATACAGCCTAATTAATTGATTGACTGAATCAATTAATTATTTTCTTATCTTCTTTGGAAATATTTGAATCACATAAATTCAACACTCCACCTTGATTCAAATATAACTATCTCTCTGCATCACCACATCTCGACAAATTGTTGGGTCTACGTCAACAAGTTCAATGTGAACTAGTATGGGCAATATTGCCCAAATAGAGCTTCCAAATCTTTCCCAAGCACAAGAAAGATAGTATGCACATCAACAAACATAATACATACGAGAAAGTACCAAAATTCTTCAACAAATCCGATGTTGGAGATGAACATGTAGATACTAATCTTCGAGAGACCAATGGAGATTTAACAGCGCGCTTCACCTTCTCCATTCCAAATTGAGTGAGGACATACTCAATATTATCTACTCCAATCTCCTTCACAAGAATTTTGCTAGACTTTCCTAAGTCAACATCAACAGACTCACCAACAAGCTCCACAACATTCAAAGCATAAGATGAAGAATCATCGCTACAAATATGCTTACAAATAGGGCCAGCTGAACCAAAAGGCCTTTCCACCAAGTGAGCTCCACCTAGAGTCTGAACCTCTGTAATCTTCTCATCAACCATGGTATCATCGGAAATACCAACATCTCTTCGAATATGGAAACAATCAGATGACTCCAAATGTGTTTGGTAATTTTCTGTCCTCCCAATGTCATCACTTGATAGAGGCTCCACCTTCAAGAAAGACCTCTCATCAAATATCGCATGCCTTCTAGTCACAATTCTCCTAGTTGTTTTACACCACAACCGGTACCTCTTCACTCCTTCTCTATAGCCTAACAAAATGTACTTGCTTTCCCTAGGCTTCAACTTATGATGTCTCTCATCTTCTAAATAAGTTGGACAACCAAACACTTTAAGGAATGAATAATCAACAGGCTCTCTTTTCCATATCTCTTCTGGGATCTTCATATCTATGGCAATAGAAGGTGTGCGGTTGATGAGAAATACTGCCATAGATATCGCTTCTGCCCAAAATCCCACTTCTAGACCAGCAGTCGTTCTCAAGCTCATAGCTCTCTCCCACAATATCCGACACATGCTCTTCGCCACTCCGTAACAATGTGACTCAACAGAAATAGAAAAATCTCTAATTACATGCTCGGACTCACAATAGTTAGTGAATTCTTGTGACATAAATTCACTACTATTTCCAACTTTGAGAACCTTCAAACGCTTCCTCGACTGCTTCTCTACCAAGGTCTTCCACTTACAAAATTGGGCAAATATTTCATGTTTGGCCTTTAAGAAATAGACCCAAGCCTTACGTGAGAAATCATCCATAAATAAGATGAAGTAACTGGCTCCACCAAAAGATGCAACTGGGGTGGGTCCCCACACATAAGAATAAACATACTCTAGAAACTCTGTAGCTCTAGGTCTTCCAACATCAAATGTGACATGCTTCTTCTTTCCAAAAGAACAATCTCCACAAGAGCTAGACTTCGACTGACAAACACCATCAATCAACCCACGCTTCTTCAATACTTCAAGACTCTCTTCATCAACATGACCTAAACGAAGATGCCATAACTGAGTAGAATATGAAATACTAGAATCAGTAGAAACTACCGACTCTTCTAAGACCGTCTCTCCATGAAGCACATAAATATCATTAACTCGCACCCCTTTCATCATTACCAAGGAACCCTTCGCCACTCTCAAATTCTCTCCATCTATTATTATCCTCATACCAAGTCTACTCAAAGCTCCAACTGATAATAAACTTCTACGCAGCATCGGAACATGTCTAGCATCCGTGATAGTCCTAACAACACCATCATGCATCCTAAACCTCACACTTCCAACGCCCACAACATGACAAAATGTGTCATTCCCCATATGAACTGTTCCGCCATCAATTTTCTTGTAACTGACAAAACAGCTCCTATCTGGCGTCATATGACAAGAGGCTCCAGAATCAATCACCCAACTTGTATGCTCTAAAGGTGAAATACTGGCTGAAAGTAATGATGTATTATTATCACTTCTATCCACGTCTGATCTAACTGTTGGCAAAACTGAAGCTTTCTCCTTCTTCTCTCTCTTCTTTCTAAGAGCTGGACAATCCCGTATGAAATGTCCCTTCTTCTTACAATAATAGCAAGAACCCCTTCTAGGACCCATGAAATGAGACCTACACATATCTCTACCTCCAAGGTGCTTTTGGCTTTTATCTCTTCCTTTAGATGAACGAAGTTGTTGCTGAAGAACACCATCATTAGTCTTCACCTTCCATGTCCCAAAAACTCCTTTTCTAACAAATTTGGTGATGCCATAATTTTTCATACCACTACTGAAAGAATTTGTCATTGATAACTAATCTAGAACAAAACAACTAGCTCTGATACCAAACTGTTGTGCGGAAATTCAATTGATTCGCACAAACTCTAAAAACGCAGCGGAATGCTAATGCGCGGAAACAATCAAAAAGAAGGATCTAGCTTGTCGATTAATTACCAACCACAAATTCAATGAAAAATAATCACCAAACAAAAAATACAGAAGAAAGGAGAACACAGAGATTTAACGTGGTTCGGCTAGATTGCCTACGTCCACGGACCCAACAACTATTCTTTATTTCACTGAAGAAAGAGAGTACAAAAGAGAGAGATTACAAAATTATAGGTAGCAAAGTGGAGAGACTAACCTATAATTACAAATTGAATAATCAATTTATCCAAAGACTTGTTTGCGCTCAAAACCCCTAATTGATTGACTGCAGAAATTAGGGTATACTGAAGAAGAGGATAATGGTGGATGCTCTCTCACACGCTCACACACATATGAAGAAGAACTTCCTTCATTTAAATAGGCATGAAAATGAAGGATGCTTGGAGATGAAGAAAATTAACTTCCAGATTATGTGACAACCTTTCCAGATTACTTGATTTGATTCCAATGCACATAAATGATAAAAAAATCTATGTTTCCATAAATTTCTATTGTTTAAATTAATCTCCATGTATAAACTTCTCTATCTTCATATAATAAATCTGACTAATTGATTGATTAGCAATTAATTAGTTTTCATTCTTTAAAAGATACCACACATATCTTTCCTCTTTATCATTCCATATACAGCCTAATTAATTGATTGACTGAATCAATTAATTATTTTCTTATCTTCTTTGGAAATATTTGAATCACATAAATTCAACAAGTAGGGTGTTTACAAAAGCCAACGCTTAAGCTGAGATCCATGGGTAAATAATGGAAACTGCACCAAACGAAAAATAAATGTGGAGGCTAAAAAAATTCATGTTTATTGCAAGGATAAAGCTGAAGTCGCCATTTATTCCAATTTAACCAAAAACAGCATTGCATAATTGCATACATCTTAGTGAATTCACAGGACAAAGCTATGGACTCAACCTGGTGTTAAATAAAGTTCTTGTTGTACAGAGTGGATATTTACACAACACTTTAATGGATTTTACTTTTATTTTGTTTTTAAAAAATGATTTTCAAGTAATTTTACGTTCGTACGGATAAAGTTTTGGTATGAGTTTTTACTTAGATCAATTGCAGAGATATTTAAAAATTATACAACTAATCATTTATTTCCTAGAAAATAGAATGTTGTTCTTAATAAATTTGTCTCTTAGAAATATTTTGGACTTTAGAAATATAATGCATTTCCATTTGCACCAAGCTAAATCAATAGGTTACGATATTTTGAATTATATACACAAACTTGTACAGATGCATCGTAGAATACCTACATGATTGAATTTATGAGTCATCCACAAATGAAGAATCGAAACTGTCAAAATTAAGTGCACCGAACCACTACCTTGATTCATCTGTGTTGACAAATAAAAGAAAAATATTGAAAGTGACCATGGATGCGAATCGTGCCATATGGAATTATAATATACTAGTGCGGAAATAAAACAAAGTTACTATAGCAGAGTAAATAAAAATCAAACAAGCACACCAGGAATTTTTATACTGGTTCGAACTTCCCGTTCTACGTCCAGTCCCAGACTCCTTCTGGAATTTCACTAACAACAATCCTCACTTAACCCGGAGGAACAGGTTTACAACAACCCTTGAACAGCCGAACAAGGGACCTGAGCAGCAGAACAGGATTTCGCCTCAACAGTCGAAGAGGACTTCACTTGCCTGAACGACAGAACAGGACTTCAACTTATACAGAGAGTATTTGACACAGTGTGTTCTTGATAACACGGATTTGTCTCTTGATAGTACAACCTTCCTATAATCTTCTCCTTTTGATATGTGTGTGTGTGTGTGAAGAATATGAAAGTAACTGAATTATTTTGTATGAACTTGAATGCACAAGAGTGTTAGAATCAAAGTAGATTAAGAATAGATTGTATATCTTCTTGAAAGGAATGATTCTAATGTGTTTATATAGATTATAAATAGGTGCATTTGTTCGTGAAGAGTTATCATGAAGAGATATGGTCATATCTATTGAAAAGAAGGACGCGTCTCTTCACGAATGAAAGTACCTCTTTGAAAAATATAGCCGTTATAGATATTCAGACTTCTGAATTGAAAAATTCAGACTTCTGAAATTGATAGCGTGCAAAACAGAAAGGAAATAGGTCATTTTTGACCAGATTCAGACGTCTGAAATTTCCAATTCAGACGTCTGAATATTGTATGAATTTTCAGTTTTGATTACAGATTCAGACGTCTGAATTGACCATTTCAGACGTCTGAATTTGACCTGTAACTAAAAATTACCACAGCCCAAATGGTTAGAGCACTTGCCTTTTGAATCGGCGACCAGGGTTCGAGTCCTGCTCCATGCAATTTTTGAAAACTTGATTTTTCATTTAAAATATGAATGTGTGTATACCATTTGGAGAAGATTTTAACATTTGTAAACTCTAGACACGACACTCTATGACTAATAATACTTTGTTTGTCATCTTTGTCTTGTCTCTATCGTATATATCTCTTCTTGTATCTCCATATACATTCTTTTATTCTTTTGTACCGTGTATCTTCATTTTGAATGTATTTGATTATCTCTTTTTGATGCACATGTACCTGCAAATTAGCTTAGAGATTCTTTGACATAATTGTATAGTTGTTGTCATTAAAATCCAACAATTGAGGTTCTAACAAATATGAATCTAAAGATAAGCAAAATTTTAGTTGCGATCTTAGATTTTTGATAAAAGATATATTATGCCGTCGTTGGATGATCAAAACTGAAGGTTTGATTTTCACGAAAAAAGAATCTAGTAAACGGTTTAATACGTAAAGCTACATATTTCCTAGAATGCTTTTTTTCTACTCAGCCAACAAATTACATGCCTCAAAGCTACTTAAGATTCATGAGCTCTCGTTATATGGAAAAATGTTGTGCTAAACTCTCTACTCATAAGTGGAGAGGGTTTGGTGAAAATTTTACGTTAATATTCTACAATTGGTAAATGAAAAGTTTCAAACCTGACGGAGACTTTCTGTTTTAAGCGTAGTTGGAATCAGAATTGGAACAACAAAAACATTGTCATATCCATTGTAAATATTTGATGAACTACAACAGCCTATATGTAAACAAAAGTATGATATCGCGGTATAAAGATATAAGTGTAATATACAGATAGGTACACAAAATCTTTCATATTAAGAATACCATTAAAAATATAATTAATTATTGTCCTCAAATAACTATCTGTATGACTGGGATACTTTGCTAATTATATCCTCTGATATTGAATTCTACTATTACTGGTGTCAAAAAGTAACAAATGTTAAAATATCACATGAATATTATCACCACCATCATGTAGTCCCGTTGTGGATCTTTTGCTGAATTAAACAATGTTTCTCCCATTATAGTATCTCATGTAGAAATATAAAATAAATTGTCCGCTAACACCTACAAATAAGAATATGGTACTCTTAAGATATAATTTTGAGAATATGAATTACCTGAACCAAAATCAGAATGGCTAACTCTCGACAACAGAGTAAAAGCTAGATTTAAACAAGTACGCAAAGTAAAGTAAATAGTATAATGAATTGAGTCAGGAATTAGATTTAATAGTAGTCAATGCCAAGATTACCTATAACAAATATGAATTTGAGAGAGATGGAATACTGAAAGAGAAAAACTTAGGCGATAATGGGATGACCTATCCATTTTTCCTTTGACCTAACGACCTATCGACATCGAGGTTGCAACCCGTGAGATGTTCTAGAAAAAATGGTGCATACTGACGATGGGACAACAAAGATAAATCTGGAAAGTGCCTTGCACCGTTGTGGTGGAGGAACGTATTTGTCACCTGGTTAGAATTAGGTAATTTCATGGCTGTACATTTGTTCATCGAAGATTAGATTAGGTAGAAAACGTAGGAGAATGAAGCGTGTAATAAATCGTGAAAACCTAAGAGGAAGAAGGGAGCACAGTAGAAGAAGGGAAATGGCGAAAACGGTAGCAATATAAGAAAGAAAAAAACATGACGGTTCATTTCAAGAAATATTGAGGGCTTGTGCGCTCTTGAAACCAAACTCAGTAACCATAGTATAGTATAGATTACTACCTCAAGATTTGAACAACTATCCAAACATTTGCAGAAGAAAAATAAATCTATATAACTAATGCAAGACATCATTGTTGGGAGAAACAAATTAAGTCTGTCAACCATGTACATGGGATATTAGTTAGGGAAATATTGTATCAAGCTTTTAGAAGAAGAAAAAATCCGTATGACTAATGCAATCCATATACTTGCTTTAACTGATATCCATGTTGATTTAATTAACAATACAGATCCATTTTTACAACATAGAATAAAGCCTTTAAGATTTAATCTGGAAAAACAATAATTTCTTTCTGTGATTGATCAACCATTCATTTGTTGAACTATGAAATAGCAAAGCCAAATTTAATTCTTTTATAGAAACCAAATAATGAAATCACTGTCTTACCATTTACTGTCTAAAACGGTTTGGTTGAATGTCATTGCTAGTTTTTCAATACCTGTAAAACAAATTTAAGAAAAGGATAGTAAAATTTGGTAGATCTTTGCAACGACATAACTTTTTTCATAAAAAATTCACGTACAGTTAGAAAAAATTGCATTTGAAACATAATTGATGAATCACCATTGGATGAAGAAAAGAGATACCCGAGACTTTCAGCTAGGTAACATGCTGCAACAGAACAAAGTCAGAATCACAGATTTATGGCATGCTCGATTTGGTCGAAATCGCTAATGATGTGATGATGAACTCGCTGGATGTTTGGAAAAGATCGACGATCGCTGACGATGGGATAACGAAGATAGATCAGAAAATTGCTATTAATTGGTGCGGTGGCTCCACAAAATCGAACCTGACTGATTTCGCCCAAATGAGAAATAGGGTTAATTGTTAAAAAGATAATGTGCAAAGGAAATTGAACAGAGGAGACGGTTCACGGCAAGGATACACATGTTAGAATCTCATTCAATCTGACTGAGAAATATAGGGTGAAAAATGTGGAGGACTTGAGAGCTTGCTATTCCCAACTCGGTTTTAATTATAAAAATAATTCGTCGAAGATTGGATTAGACAGAAAGCGTAGGAGAATGAAGCTTGAAATAAATCGTGAAAACCTAAGAGGAAGAAGGGAGCACGGTAGAAGAAGGGAAATGGCGAAAACAGTAGTAATACAAGAAAGGAAAAAACGCGACTGTTCATTTCAAGAAATATTGACGTGGGCTTGCGCTTTTGAAATGAAACTCAGTAATCATACTACTATAGTATAGATAATAGTACAGAAGAAGTAGTTTATGTTATCTACTCAATTCTATCGTTGATATTTCCAGTCAACACCACATTTTTAAATATTTAGTCAATGTCGGACTATTCTTCAAGTAGAAATTATATATTACTAATGTGTGTATTATTATCATGAATATATGCATTCGTCTATATGTTCATAATATCTTCCTCTTTTCTTGGTCTTCGGTCAAATTTGACTAATCAAACTACCAAAACTATTTTTCTCAGTTTCAATTTCCCCATCAAAAGAAAAAAGAAAAAAGAGAAAAGCCATTACTTGGGTGTTAGCCATGAATTGTTGATCAGCATTCAAACGTGCATAACTACAAAATGAATTTCTCATACCTTCTCTTGCTTTTCTTCATTTTCCTAGACAAAGTTTCTTCTCTTTCTCCCAGTCCGACTCGCCACCTTCTCAGTACTCAAATTATGGGCCTTTACCATACAAAGGCGGCAACATGACCTTTACCATCTCATATCCGTTCCAGATTGACGCATGGACTACGACAATTCAAACTACTACGTCAACTGCACAAACATCAACTACATCACAATCTCCAACCAACAATATCAAATCATGAACATCGACTACGACAACGGTCTCATGAACATAGTCGGCGAAGACTTTGTATCGGACATAGGCTGCCCTCGAGCTTTTACCAATACTACTATCAGTATCGACTTGTTCAGTATCGACTTGTTCCAGTATTATCAGCGCGACCGTAACTCGACTCTTTATATCAACTGCAGCGTACCACCGATCATTCCGGCTATAGCAAATTATGCATTTCCCGATTTTGGTGATCGGTCTTACTATAGGTTGGATAATTGAACTTGGGATAATTACTTTGGCAAGTGTAGTTCCATGTCATTGGGTCAAGAAACTGCTAATAATTTGATTAATGGAGGATTTTAGTTTAGACAGGCTTTGCGGCAGGGTTTTACTTTACAGTGGACTGCCAGTTCTGATTGGTGCGGTAATTATGTGAATTCTGGAGGGTATTGTGGGTATAATTCACTAAAACCTAATGACATTATTTTTCCAAAAAATAAAATGGAAAAAAGGATTAGAAAAAGAATAATAATTTCATAACATGCCTTTGACTGCTTGGATTTTTAGTATAATTATTTATATGCACAATCTTCGATGTTTAACGTTTCTTCAACTTTAGCTTGTAAATATCTAAAGCCGATCATAAGTGAAATGAAAACCATCAAAATGTTATAGTACATACTTTGGAATAGAAAATGATTCGCGACAAATGTTATACATTCAGATAAGTGAACCTACTAAACATACATCAACTATTTGGTTGAATAAGTATTTAAATATTAAATAAAATTTTGAAAGTAATTGAGAATTTATTAGAATTATTCAAATTAAATAAAGATAATGTTCGATGAGTTTACCTTTTTTCTACGCAGTTAAAATAACTAACCGTTTATTAAAGTTAAAATTATAATAAGTCATCACAAATATGAAAAATAATTAGAAAGCTTATCATTCAATTCTTTGAATTTTTTTTATTCCGTTACTAAAACATGCCATAAATTTGGTACTAATAAAAAAGTCAATCTGAAATAAAAAAGAACATAAAGAAATGAGACAAAATCATTTAATAATGATTAACTTTACGACCTAAAATTTAACACGTTTATGTTAATTAGAACTAATATAATGAGCATATACATGCATCTAATAGTTGATGATATTTAATTTTTGTTTAATAAGAAATATTAATGGACGGATGAGTGCTATAAGTGCAAAACATTTAGTAATCATAATATTTTTATTTCAAGCAATATTATTGATGGCGTTGGCGACAAACTGATAGCAACATTCCGTTGACGAAGGTCGAAAAAAAGGTGGTGGAGGTTGCAAACCGATGGTGAGATTCTTTTGATCGACGAGGGTATTTTTGGAATTTTGAAACGACGCCGTGGAAATTTATTCATTAAATTCTCTTTATTAATAATAAAGATGTAAAACCTAATTCGTTAATAAGACTATATAAATTAAACGAGATTTACAAATATTATTGCCAAATGTAGAATTAATTATTAAAATTATAATAAAATAACTTGAAGTGACTAAACGATTAAACATAAAATTAAGAAAACATCTAAGATTAATATATTTGTCCTTTGACTTTTCGATTTCATTCAAATTAAAGCCTGAAATAACATAGGCATCAATTAAAAAGTCAATCAAAAAGGAAGAAATAAAAATAAAGATTGGTAAAACACTACAGGAACGGCTGCCTTTAGCGACGGATATAAGCCACCGGGGGCCATCGCCAGCCGATGCTAGCCGTCGCTAAAACCCAAAGCAAAACAAGACGACGTTGGAAAAATAGTGGCGTCGTCTATTTAGCGACGACTGGCGACGATTTTTGAGAAAATTGGTCGTCGCTAGCCGTAGCAATGCTGGATCCAATCGGTCGTTAGCCGTCACCATGCGCCTCAAACCTGTTTTCCACTAGGTCGTCGCTAGCCATCGTCAACCGTCGCTATCCTGAAATGCCAAGTTTTGCCAGCTCTGCTTTAAGCCTTCCAAACCACACAATAAACGTCATATCTCAATCTCGCTTCATTTCCAACACATATAAACTCAATATCACAACCACTAATATCATATGCAACGTATAATCTCGTACATACAACAAAACAATTAAAAACATAACGTAATTATCAATATTTATTTAAACTTTCATCAACCAAAACCAATATTCCATCAACTAACACAACCATATCTACAAAAATACTAATGTTCATCAAATACACAACCATCACTATACACAACCATCAATAAAGTACTAAATCAATCAACACAAGTCAATAATTACAAGGCAAAAAAAATCTATACCTACTCATCATCATCATCTCCCGACTCATCCTCACCCGGCATCCCCCCATGCTCTGCAAAAAAGGCCACAATCCACTCATCTAGCAGCTGAGCCAGTCTTCCGTTCTTCCGTCAGTCGTTGAATTCTGCCATTTGCTGGCGGAGCTGAGCTATCTCCTCCTCGGCCTGGGATCTCCTATACGCCCTTTGGATCATCGCTGCCTGCAAATTATTTGATTGGAATATAATTTGCTTCAGAATTAAATATAATTTATATATTGGTTAATGAAGCAGTTTACCTTCTGATTTCCATAACCATATCGCATATTCCGACTCGGCGGGTCAATGAATGCATCTCAGATACGGTCCTTTTCCTCCAAGGTCATCTCACAGCCAGTGGACTGCGTCACTCGAGCTTTCTCAACCTCATACCTCTCTTGCGATGACGAACGGTAGTTTGTAATAATAAATAATAAAGAACTTATCAAATGTGCAGTAAAAAAATTAAACAAATTTACCATCACGGATTTGGATTTTTTGTTTGTAAATTCATACGTAATATTCCTCTCCTCATCCGTACGCTCGACGGCATGCGTGTGAGTAAAGACCTCAGCCAGTGTAGGCTCACGATTATATTACTGAAACTGAAGTTATATACACAATGAATAATGTTACTAATATGACTAAATTATTTTACAAATATTTAGAAATGCATTTTATAACTTTACCAATTCCCTCCAATGCTGTTGGAAGGACTTCGACCCACCGCGGTTTAAAGCATGAATTTTAGCCCTGTTTGCATGGTTCCATGCCGATAATTCCTATAAATTTAAACGCACAATTAACTAAATAAATGCATCTAATATACGAATTTTAAACAAAATGTAATAACAAAATGAAATGATATTTATTACTTACCATCGACTCTGGAGTTTCCTACAGCTACAGAAATTGAGCCCATACATCAAACACCCATCCAAGATGGCTTCTTTTCCGCTTTCTTGGCTTTGGATATGATGTTTCTATAATTTTTTCGCATTCTCTGATTCCAATGATTGACAAAAACATCCATATCTTGTGGGTCCACACGAACAACTGCCTGCATATTGAATTTGATATTGGTTTGAATTATATATATTTTATTAATTTACAAATAAATTATAAATTTAAAATTACCATCAGGTCCGTGAATATGGCATTCTTGATGTGGTCGGGAATTTCATTCCAGTGAACTCAACATCCCGACATCCGGCTCATGAATGCCTTCCTCGACACTTGCAGAATAAAATCGCTCGGCTGGACCTCAAACACCCTGCATAAAATAAGTTGTACGAATTTAATAAATTTTAAATAGTGAAAATGCAATAAATTGGATACTTACCCTACGCTCTTCGGTACTACCTCTGCCACCGGACGTAAATCCGGCGCTGTACCGCTGGCACCCGCACCAGCGGATGGAGAAGGCTGAGATCTGCTAGAATGTCTCAGGTGCATATCTGTTACAAACATATCATTTCGTATAATAAAAAATTATCATTTCATTATTACAAAACATGTTTGAATAACCATAATCACGTAAAAATTGCACTAAAACGTCATAAATGAGACAAGATCTCCTGAGTATATATACATAATTTAAAAAAAAACAATAAGACATAACTCACAACATAATCATCGTTATTGATAACAGTTGAAACTCAAAATATACATTACACAAAAACTGATACAAAAATTCAAAATTCTCAATCTTCGTCGTCTTCTGATTCAGTCTCGATCTTGTACTCTATCATGTTCTCTTTTGTACTCTCAAATGCTTCTATTAAAACATTCGATTCATCATTTAACAAACCCAAATCAATATCATTAGCTATTATTATTTCATCATTTGGTTCAAGATTCGTTTGATACGTTGTTTCTTCCGAAATATTAATTCCATCAAACGTAAATTTTGCCTTTGTTTTAAAAACAGTAGACCAATCTGCTTTATCTCTTTTTAAGGATGGATATGGAGCAAAATAAACTTGTAATGCTTGCTTGGCCGGTACGAAAGGATCATGCTTATAGTAATGTGATGTGTGCTTTATTTCTATAAGTTTACAACCTTTGTGCACATTGATTCCAGAACCAGGAATATTGTCGAACCAATTGCATCTGAATAAAAAAAACTTTTTCTACAGGTTGTACATAATATGTCAATTCTAAAACCAGTGTTAAGACGCCATAAAAATCTTTTATATGCTCATCTGGATCATCATTGCCTTTGACAAATACGCCACTGTTGTATGTTAATTTTTCAACAACATAATCCTTGGTGTTGAATTTAAATCCATTGACGAAGAATATTGGATAAGTCTTGACATTTCTTTTTGATCCGAGCACAAGATGTTGTAATCCTTCATCAACGACGCTGTTTCTTGGATCATAAACGTAGTTCGAAAATCATTTAAAAAATTCTTTACTGAGATCGCCAGAAGGATACTGTGATTCGTAAATACCGTGAATATATATGTACTATATGTTATATTACGATTAAAATGTAAGCATCATTGAAAACAAATATGAATTTATTATTACCTAACAAATAATGTAACTTCAGCACAATTAAGAAGAACATATGTGTGTGCTACATGTTGATCTCTATAGTTTAATCATATTTCCACACATTTTCAGTAAGTCGGCCATGTTGTCTAAAAATAGACAACATTGTCTGCGAATAATCTTCTTCGACAGCTACATTATTACGAGGACCACTTACAAATGATAAGTTTACATGGTCACTGAAGTAATGAGAGAAAAAATAATAAAGCTTCTTCTTTAAGATATGATTTACAAATTGAACCTTCAACTCGTGCTTTCTGTCTAGCTCATAGCATGCTTTGGGTTTTAGTTCTTCCATCCGGTTTAGCATGAGTTTTATTTGCTTGCCGTCTAGCTCATAGCATGCTTTGGGTTTTTGATTGTCATTGGGCTTCATATGAAGTTCGGAACGTTTACAAAAGTGTGCTATATCGAGTCTTGAATTCGGATCGTCCTTAGTTTTCCCTTTGACATTCATAATTGTATTAAACACGTTATCGAACATGTTTTTTTCGTTGTGCATCACTCAATATTATGTCGAAGTAGGAGATCTTTCCAATAAGCTAACTCCCAAACTATACTTTGTTTGCACCAATTATGAATGTACGATTTACCTGGAAGTTCAGTATGTACTCTAATTCATGTATCTTCGGGTAGTCCTTTACAATTTCATATATTTCTTCGCTTAACCAAATCTTTGGTGGTAACATAATCTCTTCTCTATTAGCTTTACATTTTTTTATCTCTTCTAAAAGTATGATTGGAATGGAGAAAACACCGATGACAATCAAACCAAGAAATTTTCCTTTCATACTGTAAAGAAAATGATCTTGTTTCTTCCATGCAATGAGGACAGGCTAGACGACCGGCCGTACCTGAAATCATCTCATATGCAGGAAAATCACTAATAGTCCATAACAGAGAAGCAAACATATGAAAATTCTTTTTTTGTGAAATGTCGTATGTTTCAACACCTTCAAGCCACAATGTTTTCAGCTCTTCGATTAATGGTTGTAGATAAACATCGATTCCTTGTGTCGAATCATTAGGGCCAGGGACGACAATAGTGAAAAACATGTATGGAGTTTTCATACTACGGAGGTAAATTATAAGGAGTAACGATAACAGGACAAGATGAATATTTACTACCAAATTGAGAGTGTGGAAAAAATCCATCTGTGCATAAAACAAGTTTGACGTTACGGCTCTCTGCAGCAATTATGGGATACGTCTTATCGAAATGTTTCCATGCTTCTCCATCTGATGGATGTGTCAAAGTTCCCTCTGCCCGTCTTCTCACGCTGTGCCATCGCATATGACATGCCGTAGGCGAAGACACATATAACATTTGAAGTCTAGGGGCAATTGGTGAATAATGCATTCTCTTGTATGGAACTTCATTTCCTTTCATTTTTCTAAGTTTATATATTTCCTCATTGCATATTTTGCAGTTCCTAAGATTAATGTCATCTTTTCAATACAACCTTTTATACATGTATCTATCTTTTGGTAAGGTAGACCGAAAACAGACATAAGTGTTTTCACTTTATAATGACTGTCGCACATCAAATTATTGGATGGCATATGCTGTTTTGCAGCTTGTACAGCTACTGTAAATCCAGCTTATGTAAAGTTAAATTTTGATCTCATAGTGATGTATTCGGCGGTTACTGATAATTCGGTTCCACTTTTACAACCATCCCGCAGCGGTCTCTTAGTGGCATCTAATAAATCGTAAAATTATTTTGCTCACACATTCGGCTCTTCTTGTACATTGACGTCTTTACTGTCAACTTGAATGGTAGAGAACATTGATCATGCTGTATCTTTCACCATACCTTCTATTGGATTCATCATAACAACATCGACCTCTATCACAACAAGATCCACTGTAGGTGCAACAATTCTCCATGACGATCCTATAAATAATAATTTGGCATAAATCCAAATTTATGCAAATGTACTTTAACTGTATCTGGTTTCCAATGCTTCAAATATTGACACTTATTACAAGGGCAACGAAGTTCTTCGTTATTCTGATTATTAGATATTGCGAATCTAATAAATTCGTGTACACTATTGTAGAAATGTTCTTTCACCGAACCTTTCTTTCCAATTTTGACTTCATATACCCAAGTACGGTCAATAAAATAATTGAACATTGTTCCTAATTTAAAAAAATAGGTTAGTAATTTTGACAGCACTTCACTTCTATTATATGCATAACTTCTCGCCCAAGCGATATATTGTTATTGTTTTATTTCCTAAATAAAATAAAACCTTTTAGGACTAAAGGCTTCATACACCACACTTCTATCTAATTTCGACAGCACATCGGTTCACTTTTCTACTACGCATAATTTTGCATCCAAGCGGAGTATTTTTGTTATTGTATTTTCTAAAATAAATTAAAACCTTTTGGGACTAAAAGCTTTAATTTGTGGTTGTTGTATTTGTTATAATAATACTTAACACTTATTTTCAAATCAATATTATATTCATTTCAAATTTTTTTAGATATTTGACTTTACTACAATATTTTTTCTTGTATATAAATTTTATAGCTTTTTAGAAAATTGATTTGAGTACATTATTTGTTGTTGTTATATCCATGTTTTAACTTATTGGAAAATCGATTTCAGTAGCATATTTCTTCTTATTTTTTTCGTTTCTTAAGTTTAAAGAAAATCGATTTGAGGAAAGTATTTGCTCTTGTCAAATTCATTTCTTAACTTTTTAGAAAATCAATTTGAGTACAATATTTGTTGTTTCATATTTCCTGATTTTTTTTACAAATTCGATTTCAATAGAATTTTGTTGTTGTTATATTCGTCACTTAACTTTTTACAATATCGATTTTAGTACAATATTCGTTGTTGCTATCTTCATTTCTTAAACTTTTTAAAAAATCAATTTAAGTATAATTTTTCTTAACGCTTTATAATGTACTTTCCAACTCTTTTACCGAATAAAATTTTAATTTACAGATTTTGTAAGCTAAAATTAGAAGTTAGCACTAATAATAACAAAGTAAAATAAATTAATTTTATACACTAATTAATGGCACCTTAATTTTCACGTAAACTGTAACATCTTTAAATTATAACAAACATCGTTTTCCGCTATAACAAACATTTATGTAAACTTATCAATAAGCAAATTAATCAATGAATACTAATTTTCGAATTTTAAATTAACCCTACCTTTTAGTTACAAATTAAACAATCAAACCACTTACTAACATCTCCAAATCAACTAACATACTATTATCATCAACTAATACACAATATTCATCAATTTCAAATCAATAATCAACTAATTTTTTAAACTAGAGTTTTAATTTTTCTTCAAATCAACTAATAAACTATATCATCATCTAATAACAATTAATCTAACATATTTACACCAAGATTACTAATTTTGCATAATAAGGTTTAAGACAATAAACCTAAAAAAATGAAGCCAAATTGAAGGAGGAGGGAGTGCGCAATGTGTAGGGGTTGTCGGTGGCGGTTGGTGGCGGCTGGAGTCGGTTGGGGGCGGAATTGGAGAAGAAGAGAGGTTTGCAGGGAAGGCTGCAAATGTTTTGCTAAAGCCTTTCATTCACGGGTTATATTCAGATAGGCGACGGCTAGCATCAGCCATGTTTTTTAGCTGTCACTAGCCGTCGCCATGATCGGTCGCAATTCGAAACCGTTTTAATAGTGAAAGAATCAACCGGTATTTATTCGCAAGTTAAGCAATCTTATTAAGAATTGATAATGATAATTGCTTTTAAACAAAGTTAATTCTTAAGTTAAGGAGAATGAAATATTCAAGTTAACATAAAATATGAAAATAAAGAAATATTTAAGAGAGATTGAACTTTATATATAATATGGTAGATAAATAAATAGGATAGGTATAATAGATAGGCAGAATGAAACTGGATGTGTGTGTGTGTAAAATAGTATAATACATTGTAAATTATAGATAAATGAATTAGTGATGTACTAAATAAGGAAATTTGAAAGTGAAAAGACACCACTAACCTTTTATGCTATGTAACAGATATAATAGACATACATATGATAAATGTGTGCATAAAGCAAAAGATTGGGGAGTATTATATTACACGGACAAAGGACAGCACACGAGAATTTTGTGGAAATGGAAAACTATACCTCATCTCCTCTATTTGTTCTTTATCTTGGTTTACCTGTTTATTTGTAATAGAATAATATATTTATCATTTTTAGCTTCAAAATTTGACCACATACGAACTGAGAACAATGGTGATCTATGATGTATCAATGCCAGACATTGAAGCAACCAAGACAGTTGACATAAGCTCATTTTGAAGTTGATAGCAGCAAAATTTGTATATAATAATTCAGATTTGTGAAATAACTAGAAAGAAAAAAGAGGGAATTGAGTGTAAAACCAAACATGATATTTAGTCAACCTAGTTGCACCGTAAGCAGAATTTTTTTTTGAAATATTAAAGGGCCAAGCCCAACAACAACAAAAATAAAAAGAGATAACGGGTATAACAAGAATCACCCGTATCTCCATACAAACCCTTTACATCACGAAACCCTAGCAAACAAGGGCAAATCACGCCCCCATTTACAAAACTCAGAAACAAAAAAATGGCGAACAGCCAAGTGCGAAATTTGGAAACAATTTATAGATCAACTCGCTTAAGCCCTAAACTCGACCTAAGGAGGCTTCCAGTTCATCGTAACTGGTCTTTGAGCCTTTCAGAGCTTTGGTGTGAGGTGAAAATCCTTCATTAGATTGGTTTTTGCTTCAGCTTAGTCAAGCGACTTGCTAATAATGGCCGAATTAGCAGAGTTGATCATCCAGCTGCTTTCTCCTCTCCCCCAATTAGATAAGTGAAATACTTGGTTATTAATTCTGCTACGATAATGATTGTAGCCTAATTTTTGCTCTTTGATAGCCAATTGGAGCTTTTTGTCATGCTCTTGAGGGTTGCAGTTCTTACAGTATCCTCTAGATCTCTTAGGTAAGCAAAAAAATCCCTTACCATTCGAAGTATAGAAGTTAATATCTTGAAAATTAAAAGGAGCCTTGATACTTCCCTTATTGTTACTAGTTGACAAATTAATTTTCTGGACGGAACTGCTAGATTGGTTGTCTGTTCGATCTCCGTTACCCTTTTCAGACAAGTGTTTATTAAAGAACACATAATTATCATCTGAGCAAGGAGTGTTGGAAACATTATCGATGTTGACTGTCTCTTGCCAATTTTTGTTAATGCTCAGGTGTTTGCCTATTTGATCATGAGAACCGAGAGTGCGGTAGCTTTCGCCCCTACCAGGTATGGGATTAGAATTATTAGTGCATATATGAATCTTATTTGTAGGGAAAAAAGAAATGTCTTTTAACAAACTTCCCTTATTGTTGTTGGAGTAATTCCTGTAGTGTTGGTAGAAGTGGCCACCATTAGTGCTAGTTAGATTGGAGGAAGCATTAACATTACCCAAAGGCCTTATCATCCAGTGATTGTCATTGCGATGAAGAGGCCTCATATTGGGAGAGCCAGAGATGATTTTCCCATTCTGTAAGAAATATTCTAAATTCTCTTCATATTTATCCATGTGCCAGCTTGCAAAGTATTGATTCTCAGACAATTTGTTTTGATTTCTGCTTTTATTGAAGAGGATTTGGCAATCCAAATCAATTTTCTTCCAGAGTTGAATGCCTTCTGTTTTTGATTGAGAATGAAGTCTTTGATTTCTTTCTTTCCAGATGTGAAATATTGTTGCAATCAGCATAATACTGGCTTTTTTGAATTTAATGGTTTTTTCTTTGAAGTTTTCAAGGATGTATCTGATGCTTTCTCTGATGTTTTGAACCACCTGGTTTTGGCTGATTTGGAGATTTGTTTTGGCAATAAACCAAATATGTTTTGATTAAGTACGGTCAAAGAACAAGTGATTGATACTCTCTTTTTCCTCTCGGCAAAGTAGGCATATTGTGTCCCCATTTTTATTCCATTTTAAACATCTATCCCTAGTAGGGAGTCTGTTTATAATTGCAAAATAAGCACAATGGGATATTTTTGGGCAATTTGCATTATTCTAAATAACAGAGTGCCAATCCACTTCGGTAACATGTCCTTTTATAAATTCCAAAGTTTTTTTTGAAGGAAAAAGAACCTTTCATAGATGTTTTCCAATCCCATTTGTCTTTTGAAAGATTAGAATCAATTGATATTTGGTTTATGGCAGTATTGAAAATAGATGTAGCTGGATGCAGAGTTGTATTCCACCTGCTGTTTTGGATAATTCTGCTAACTTTACTATGAATTTCACCAAACAAGTATATGTTGTTCCATCCCACAAGACTAACTAAAGTTTTTCCATGAATCCAAGGGTCGAACCATAAGCTAGTTTGGTTATCATTTTTAAATTTTCTCTCCAAAAGCTCGATACATGTGTCTCTGCTGCTGAGAATATTTTTCCAAACAATTGAGTGATGATTCTCAATTCTAGTAGTCCAGAAGTTCTTATTTTTAAGATATCTTGCTTTCATCCACTTGGCCCAAAGAGAATTTCCATTTATAAATTTCCAAAATAATTTGAGTTTACAAACTTCTTTGAGATCATTAATGTCTCTCAGCCCTAAACCCCCTACTTCTTTTGGAAGACAAATTTTTTCCCAAGCATTTTTGTGTTGTTTACCTTTCCAAACAAAATTTGCACAAATCTTTTCAATTTTGTGGGTTGCTTTTGCTGGAATATTGTGAGCTTGTATCCAATACATGATGATTGCGATGATGACAGTTTTAGTTAGCTCAATTCTTCCAGCTAAAGACAGAAATTCGCTAGCCTATCCTTCAAACTTATTTTGAATGATATCTAGAAGTCTTGTGCAGTCTCTCTCATTAATTTGGTTAACATTGAGAGGAAGACCCAGATACTTAACAGGCAGATTCCCTTAAAATTTAAGATATTTAAAATGTCCATTTTATTGGAGCAGTTTTGCTGAAATAAATCTTGCTTTTGAATTCATTGACTTTTAACCCAGCATGCTCTTCTAAATTGTCAAAAATGTTTGCAATGGATTTCACACTTTGAGTGTCTGCATTCAAAAAAATAAGTAAATCATCAGCGTATAATAGATGTGTAATAAATGGCCTGATTCTATTTATTAGTTTGATAACTTCTTTTAAAAGCTCAATTTCCATAAGAATTGAGAAATATTCCATTGCAATAGTAAATAAGCAAGGAGAAAGAGGGTCTCCTTGTCCAATTCCCTTATTGCTTGGAATAAGTCCAATAGGAGAATCTTGAACCAAAATAGAATAAGATACATTATTAATACGCTCAAAGACTAAATCACAGAATTTATTGCAAAAGCCCATTTGTTTCATCATGTAAATAATGAAATGTCTATTTATTTTTTCAAAAGCTTTGTGTAAATCAATTTTAATACACATGAGGTTTTCATTATTGTTATTAAATTTTCTAATTAATTCATGTGCTAGCAAAGTGTTTTCAACAATTAATCTTCCAGGTATAAAAGCACTCTGGTTTTCAGAAATAAGATACTTCAAAAATATTTTTAACCTATTACATAGGATATTTGAAATGATTTTGTAGATGAAATTACAACAAGAAATAGGCCTATAGTCTTCTAAACAGTTAGGAGTTTGGACCTTTGGGACAAGTGTAATAAAGGTATGATTCAAGTTTTTTAACATTTTACCAGTCCTAAAGAATTCCGAAATAGAATCAAACAAAAAGAATTTGATTTCACCCTAGTGGGTTTTATAAAATTTGGCACCAAAGCCATCAGGGCCAGGACTTTTATCATTATTGGAATTAAAAATGATGTTTTTAATCTCCTCAAGACTGATAGGAGCCAAAAGAATATCATTGCTGTTTTCATTTACTTTATACTTAGGTTCTATATTAGGAAAGGAGTCATAAAGATTGGTATTATACAAATTAGAAAAATAGTTGATGGCCTCTTTCCTAATACAGTCTAAATCATTGATAACATTACCCTTGTTATTGATAATTTTCCATATATCATTCCTATGTTTTCTACCAGACATTTTAGTATAAAAAAATTACTAGCTTCATCACCATGTAAAAGCCAGTCAATTTTTGCTTTCTGTCTAAGATTTATAGACTGCACATGTAGGGACTTCACTAGATTATTCTAGGCTAGCAAAAAATTATTGACTTTATAAATGTCTGAGCAGTCCTTATCTAACTCATTTGTCTAAGCTCACATTCATCCCTAATGGTTTTGATTTCATTATTAATTCTGTTTCTATTCCAGATTTTTAATTTTCCTTTGGTGATATGAAGAAGTTTATTGAATTTAAATTGGGCAGTGCCCAAATTTTTTGTGGATAAACAATTTTTAGCAAGATCTTTGTATCCTTCTTCAGAAACCCAACCATTGACAAATCTGAAAGGGATGTTCTTTTTATTATTAATATTTTGAGTAAGTTCTATTTGAATTGGAGTGTGGACACTAGTGGCCTGAGGAAGAGTGGAACATTTAAAATCTTTAAAAAAATTAGTAAAAGTATTATTTAAAAGAATTCTATCTAATTTATAGTGGATATTTCTAAATTTTCCAGATTTCCAAGTAAAAGAATTTCCAACCATATTTGGTTCAAATAAACCAGTTCTAAGAAGAAAATTATGAAGCATTTCAAGTTTTTTAAAAGGGATAGGATTCCCACCCCTTTTCTCAAAACCATGCATGACTATATTGAAATCACTAATTATAATCCAAGGTGATATTATGTTGGAATTAATTTGTTCAAGATTATCCCAAAGAGTTAATCTTTCAGTTTCACTGTTGGAAGCATAAATAAAAGTGATTTCTAATTGAAATCCACCTCTGTTTATACATTTACAGTGAATAAACTGAAAGTTTATAAAATATTGAGAGATGTCCCATATGTTAGAGTCCCAAAGAACCAAAATTCTACCATTTCCTCCCATTTGATTATTATTAATGATATTCCAATTATTTGGATTTTTGATCTGTAAATATGCAATTTTAAAATTGTCTAACTTGTATTCAAGCAATCCAACAATACTTGGTTTAAATGACAAAAAGAGATTATTAAGGTCTAATTTCCTTTCTGGAGAGTTTAGACCTCTAACATTCCAAGAGATTATCGACATAATAAAATAAAATGATTATATAAGGATACACAAAGGATATAAACAAGAGCAGCTAAGCACTATGACTGCTCTCCTCCACCAAGGTCTTCAGTTTTTTTTACCCTTTTTCTTGTATGTTGTTTTGCCAATTGCTTTAAGCTGTTCTTCCCATTTTGAATTTTTTGAGATGTAATTTCTTTTGAAGTCACTATCTTCAGTATCTTCAGTGCTATCTTCAGTAACAATGTCATTGATGCTTTTCATTCTGCCTCTTTTTTTCCCCCCTTTTTTAACTTTTCTGATTTTCTTTGATGTTGAGGAGGAATTTGCCATTAAATTTACTAACTTTTGAATGCTAGTTTCTGAACTTAGCTTTGTGGTAATTGAGGAAAGGTGGGTTGCAACGTGACTAATGTTGGGATTTTTAGGTGACTTCACTGAGAATAGCAGAGATATATGAACCATCATCAATGTTCATATTTGTTGTTGATGAATTTTGTTTTCCGGATAGAGTTGAAGAATTCTTGCTGTTTTCATTTGCTTCCAAAGGAATTTCTGAGATGCTCTTTTCTGTTTCTATGATTTTCTCCTCCAGACTCTGCAACACATTGCCTTCTTGAATTTCCATTTCTTGTGTTGAACCTTGAACAGCGAATGCTTTATTATTGCTGTTGAACTTTTCTTTCAAAGATGGACATATGAATCCATTATTTGTTTCTATTGTTTATGCTATTAAAGAATCACCTTTTTCATTTGTGAGATTGTTGTTAGCAACATTTTTTTGAATTTTCTGCTTCTCTTTTCAAACCATTTTAGTAACGCAGTTTTCAACAGAATGACCATAACAACAACATGTTTTGCATCTTGGGGGGATCCATTCATATTCAATGCTTTGTATTAATTTTTCACCATCATGCATTGAGATATGAGCCTCATTTGGTAAATCGGAATTTGCTTGTATTTCCACTAATATTCTAGCAAAAGATAATCTTGATTCTTTAGCTGTTTATTCATCCAATTTAATAGGGATGCCCACAATGCTAGCTATTGCACTTAAAATTTCCTTATCCCATAATCTGAGATTCAGTTCTGGAAGTTTTATCAAAATTGGCATAAAAGTGAGCAAATCTCTATCAAGCTTAATTTTATTATTCCACTTTTTCATAATGATAAGTTTTCCATTTATAAAATGAGGACCTCCATTAATGGCTTTTTCACAGTCAGATGAATTTGAAAATCTGATAATGAAAAATCCATTGTTGCGAGTAAAAATATCAAAGTTACCCGTGGGTGTGCAAGATCTTGCTATGACAGCCTTGAAATGATGATAGGCGTGTCTGCTGCCAAATACATAAGCAATAACTGAATGACACCACTTGCTTTTTGCTCTTCTACTGGCCTCTGCATTCACAACTACAATTTTCTTATCATTGATTGAGAGAGGGGCAACAAACTTCAGATCGGCTTCAGAGTTTGATCCTTCTTTCTTTATAAGATCAGCCCACGATGAGGCTTTATTCAGCTTAGTGTTGTATTGAGAATCAGAGATGCTTGAAATCTGACTGTTCCTTGAATAGTTTTTTGAGTTTTTGATTTGTGAAATTGGATTCAAGCCAGACTGAGAAGGGTTTACAACATGTTTTGTCGAGTTTCTTGAATTCTCATTGTATCTTGAATTGAAATCTCTGTTATTCTGCCTGAATTGTAATGAGTGATTTGTGATTCCCTTATTCAGGCTCAGTTGATTTGATCCAATTCCTGATCGATGCTTTTGATTATCATGTCGGCTTTTTCTAGGCTGCACGATCTGAAATCCCTCTTCATCAAATTTTGAAGAAACTGGTTGTGAATGCAGAATAGGGATTGGTGGAGGAGGAGATAGAGATGAGGAAGAAGGAGAAGACCCTCCAATCTGATCAACAAAGATTGGATTATTTTTAAGAACTATGTATTCTGCCATTTTTTCTGAGCATTTCTTGATTTTTTCTATTTTTTGGTTGTGTTTTACACCGTAAGCAGATTTAATTCTGCTGATATTCTACAAAAACTTTTCTGAAATTCATAAATAATACAAGAGAGAAGAAACAGTTCACAGTATGTATTCCAACACAGGTATCCAACTTTGTTATAAGCTTCTGTTTGTTATTTACACTCACATTTGTTTTAAAGCTGTTAATTTTCCATAAAATGATTCTTAAAATTCAAGCCAGTTCGGTATATCGTGTAAATTACGATGTTGGATAAATGCGCAAGAGGCTTTACACCGAAGGTCCCTATTTTCGATGTTGTTGTAAGAAAAGTCCCTATGATAATAAGTATGTAATTAATTAAGTCCTTTTTTTTTGTAAATCAGAAAGCGCAAACTATCTTGCGCTTTTCTTATAAAAGTGCAAGTTAACTTGCGCTTTTCAAAAATTTAATTTTTTTTGAAAATTTCAAAAATTTTAAAAAAAAATCAAAATAAAAAAGCGCAAACCAGCTTGCGCTTTTCTGATAAAAGTTGTAAGTTAGCTTGCATTTTCTGTCAGAAAAGTGCAAATCACCTTGCGTTTTCTATTTTTCAAAAAATAAAGATTAAATTTACATACTTATATATACATGGACTTTTCTTATAACAACATAAAAAATAGAGACCTGTAACTCGCTTCTTGAATGCGCAAAGTAGTGCATGAACCATGAAAGTCAAAGTCTTCCTCTTTGTCAATGCTGAATAATCAAGACTGAAAGAAACGGATAAGATGTTTGAAATGTTCCAATACAACTGAAGAATTTCAGCAGTGGCAAATCATTGCAAATATGTTGCCTAAAATATAAGATATTGTCTGACTAATTTATACTCTAAAATTTATGATGTCATTGCACATAACTGTTAATTTAGGACATGACAGCAACAAAGACAACGGAGATTGGTGTTCAATGACTATTTAGACACACATGTAGGTCTACGAAATTAACGTTCTATGACAATTCAAAGTCTTCAGCGACCTACACGCAAAACAACCAGAGACAAAATTTCCATTGTTAAATCAGAAACGATACTCGTTCAAACATTCATGTGCTCATTTTCCACATTCAAGAAAGGGAAAAAAAAAATGCAGTTCTCACCTTATCCTTTGCTTTTCTTCATCTTCCTAAACATACCATTTCTCCCTTCTTCCTCGAAGCCAGACCCAGCATCTTCTGGATACAAAAATTGTGCGCCTCAACCATATACATGCGGCGACACAAATTTCACTATCTCATATCCATTCCATATAGATTCCCGTCCCAGCTACTGTGGCAATCCAGACTACTTCATCAACTGCACAAACAATAACGCAACTCTAGCCATCACAATCTCCAACCAACAACAGTATAAAATCACTGACATCGACTACGACAACAATCTTGTGAACATAGTCAATGAAGACTTCGTATCGGACATAGGCTGCCCTCGAGCTTTTACCAATACTACTATCAACACCAACTTGTTCCAGTATTCTCAGCGCGACCGGAACTTGACTGTTTATATCAACTGCAGCACACTTCTGATCATTCCAGTGATAGTAAATTATGCATGTTTAGATTTTAGTGGCCAATCATACTATAGGTTGGATAATGGAACTTTGGATGATTTGCTCGGGAAGTGTAGTTCTATAATTAATGTGCCATTGGGTCAAGAAACTGCTTATAATTTGATTAATGGGAGGTTGCAGTTTAGACAGGCTTTGCAGCAGGGTTTTACTTTACAGTGGACTGCCGGTTCTGATTGGTGCGGTACTTGTGTGAATTCTGGAGGGTATTGTGGGTATAATTCCTCTGATATTGATCAGCATCTCTGTTTTTGTTCTAATGGAACTTCAACCGATTCTTGTGATTCTGGAGGTATGAGATCCACAACACCACCCCCCCCCCCCCCCCCCCCAAAAAAAAAAAAAAAAAAAACCCAATCTGGCTATTTATTTTTCTAATTCGTGATTGATCTAAATTTGTTCTGATATTTTCAATGAAATATGTCCTGCAGGCGGTGGTCACCCTACTATCAGAAACATCATAATGATAATATTAGGTAGTAAATTCTTTACCCGTTCGTTTGTTGGAATATGATGATCTGTTCTGCTTTTTTAAACTAATGGAGAAATCCATATGAACGCACATCACCTAAAATTAAAGAGTAGAGTCTACGAAACCGTTGAAAAGAATAAAACATTCTACTGAGATACAAAAGAAAACCTTTTATTGAAACAGTGAACATGACATAGAAAGATTCTAGGATGTCACTTATATAGCCCTGAGTTTTAACTACTGTTCTTTTCACTACAGGGGTTGCATTTGGATTAGCTTTATTTTCATTACTTGGCAGCTTTATTTTCATTCCCAGGTCGCATGGTCCGAACAGATGTACCGAAATATTTTATAATAAAAACAAAGCAAAACATACACATGCGATTGAAGCTTTTATAGAGAACTATGGTTCACTAGCTACAAAACGCTACGCATACTCTGATATAAAGAGAATGACAAAATCTTTCGGTGACAAAATAGGGCAAGGAGGTTATGGCAGTGTTTACAAAGGTAAACTGCTTAACGGGAAGCCAGTGGCTGTAAAGATTTTGAGTGAAGCAAAAGGAAATGGAGAGGACTTTATGAACGAGGTAGCAGCGATTGGAAAGACATCTCATGTTAATGTCGTTGGCCTACTTGGCTTTTGTGTGGAAGGGTCTAAAAGAGCTCTAATCTACGATTTCATGTCCAATGGATCATTGGATAAGTACATATATCCGGATAAAGACACAAATCAAAGAACCTTAGGATGGGACAAACTTTACGAGATTACAATTGGCATTGCTCGAGGGCTTGAGTATTTACATCGTGGATGTAACACTAAAATAGTGCATTTTGATATCAAGCCTCATAACATGCTACTGGATCAAGATTTTTGTCCCAAGATTTCAGACTTTGGAATGGCAAAACTGTGTCTTGCTAAACAGAGTATTATATCAATATACGGAGCTAGAGGAACAATAGGGTACATTGCTCCCGAAGTCTTTTCTCGAGCTTTTGGTGCTGTTTCTAGTAAATCTGATGTTTATAGCTACGGAATGATGCTGCTAGAATTGTTTGGCAGTAAAAAAAACATTGCAGGACTTGAAAGTGTGAGCGAAAATTACTTTCCTCAATCAATTTATCAACATATTGATAGAATGGGTCGACTTGATGCCAATGAATACGGATTGGCAGAAGAATATGAAGAAATTGCAAAGAAAATAATGATAGTAGGATTTTGGTGCATACAAACGATGCCAGAAAATCGACCTACGATTAGCAGGGTGGTTGAGATGTTAGAAGGAAGCATACATGACCTGTCCATTCCACCGAAACCAATTCTATCATCTCCTTCAGATTTGATAATGAGCTTGCACACAACATCTTCTTCATAGCCTTAAGCTTGTTTTCTTTTTTCTTACTCTAGCAAAATAATCATCTTTGCTTTTGCGAAAAATAGCAAGCGTGATTTCAAACTTTGCTTTTGTAAAAGACGCATAATAAATTGCGAAATTGTAATTACAACCTTGTTTTTAAATCAGAACCCTATCTTCCTGCTGAATATATAAGTTGAAACCAAACAGCCCCCCACCCTCTTTGTTATTTTCTTAAAACATAAAGCGACCCCTCTTTTTTTTTACGAAAATGTAAAATAAATCATGTTCGTACGCATTCTTTGCAACACAACATCCTTGAAAGTTTTAAATTTATTTTTTATTTGAATTTCATGTATCATATTGCTAAATTAAATGATATATAATGATAAATTATTAAAATTTCAAAATGATGCAATTTTCTTAGATTTGATGACCTCGTTTTACGTTGAACTTTCTTAATAAAAATTTATTGAAATTTTGAATATATTTATCTGTATATAAACATTTTGAAATTGTGTAATCAACATAGGATGTTGAATGAAGACAAATATTAGAAACTAGAAATTGTTTTACCATTGTATTTTTATGCAATTTTGATTGCTTTTACTGTATGTTGCATTTTATACAGTGTAATTTATGTGTTTTTGTTTAGCTCAGTGGGGTATTCTAATGCAAGTTGCGTAAAGAATCAATATAACTTCGACTATGTTTATAAATGTTAGAGCTATTTTTCGTGTATAGTGACAACTATAAACAATGTCTGCACTTTCGAATTCATTGATGTTCACTCCAAGAGACAGAGAATGTTGCTCTTCTTAAAACGCAATTTACCATCTATACCATTTGATAAAACTAATGAGTGAGTAGAGTTTAATGAAACTATATCTCAAGATACAATGGAATTGAGTATTGGAACTCTTTGATTGGCTGTGATTGCACAATCGAAGTCTAACCTCAATGATCTTCTGAATGACTATCATGACAAGAATATCGAGGTGTAAGCTGTTGTGTTACGAACTCGATATAGATTTTAAAAACGAAATAAAGCAAGAGAACAGAGAGAATAAGAGAGTCGAAAATTTTGAGTGAAAATAATCAATTTCGTACTTGGGACGGTGGGCCTATATATGGGCAATGAATAGTTATGTCCAATACTGTTCACTTCGATGGTTATTCTTATTCACTCCAGCGGCCGTGACAGTTTACCACAACAAACATAACTGTTTACTCCAAATAGATGTTCATTTAAACATCGCAGCCATTGAACATTTACTCGCCCTTAATTAACACTGATTCGAATTTTCAAATTTGAATTATTTTTTAGTCTTTTTGTTGAGTTAAAATCTTGGTCTGATTATATAAATTCTGTTTAAAAATATTATTTGGACCCAAATCCAAGCCCAACCCAATACTCAACACATGCATGTTATGTTATATTACCTTCTTCCTCAACACAAGAGAAAACATTTGGGTCCCTATAGAGCCCAGCCTTTCTCATGTGAGCCTTGTACTTAAACAAATACAATTACAAAAATTTGAAAGTGTGGGTTTATTTTCACTTCCCACTCTTCTTCTTTCCTTCTCTCTTTCTCTAAAACAAAATAACCCATAAAAAATTTATTAAAAAAACTTCTAAGAATTATGCACCAAATTTCAATAAAATTTCACGTGTCAGTTGTTGTAGGAAAACTTGTTCATAAGTATGGATGTCTAGTGTACTTGAATATATATATATATATATATATATATATATATATATATATATACATACATACATACGTAGTGATAACTCATCAAAGCACTTTAGGATGGAATGGTTGATTAAGCATTCAATTATCGATCCTATGTGATGTACTGAATGTGTTTCACGCATGTGTTTTTTGAATCTTCAAATAATGTAATTATCTGATATGTGTATTGCCTTGTGTCTATATCTCGGGTTCATGCAATGCCTTTAGAGACTAAACCAAAGTCTCGTTAAAGTGGTACCATCTTCGTACAGTCATGTACGTATGCTTATTTATCGAAATGGCCCTATAATATACACTTTAACGTTATCCATGTTGTAAAACTGTAAGTACCAAAGAATAGAACATCCACCTATCATTATACGCATGAAGCACTTTACCTTGGAATAGAACATAATATTAGTTATTCTGACTAATATTATAGTGCTTAATTTCACTCGAATCATGTGATGTATTTTTTCTTATGGACTCAAGTTAATGAATTTCATTGTGTTAAATTGAGTTTCCATCTGTGACAATTGACTTCAATTGGCTTTAAACTCATTACTTTAATGTTTTCTACACCAAGTCCCTTGCAGTCCTCTAATAAATGGATCTTTTAAACTTCGGCTAGATCTTACAAAATTTATGGTAATTACCACATCAGTAAGTAGTCACCTAACAGCATTGTGTCTTGGTCAATGTGCATAGATTTGCCATTATAGACCAGACTATAGGCTCGTGAGAGTGTTTTTTTACAATCAAAGTGCACAAATATTGGAGGCGCCAGTTTCGACCATAAAGTAATTTCTAGTAGTAAATTTATTAACATTTCCATTTCTTTGCTACAAGCAACCAATACTATAAATTCAAAATCCATGGTAGAATCGGCAATATACATTGGTTTCGTAGAGTCCCAAGATATCGCTCCCCTACCTAGAGAAAATAACAACCCACTAGTTGATTTGTTATCTTCGCTCTTATTTTTCTAACTAGCATCTTTGTATCATTCTATTACACTTGAATACCCACTATAAAAATAACTATAGTTCATAGTTTGTTTTAAATGATTTAAAATCCTTCGTACACCAATCCAATAAACATGGCTTAGGTTACTGGTATGTTTGCTTGTCTTGCAAACTACATAGGCAATTTTGGTTTGGTGTGTGTCATGTCATACATCAAACTTCCAATAACTCTAGCATATTCTAATTGATTTATTAATCTACTAGTATTAGAATACAGCTGCATATTTGGTTAAACAGGATGGATATCCATTTGTAGTCAAACTGATTGAACTTTTTATTTATTTTCTCAATTTAATGGGATTAGGTAATAGCTAATCCTTCCTTTATTCACATGATTCTTATTCCTAGAATCATTTCTGTGACCCTCATGTCCATGTCAAAACGTGAAGATAAAAACAAAGATAGAAACCTTTTTGTTTCTTCGATGCTCGAAGTATGGGCATTAAATATCAATGTGTCATTAATATAGAGACTTATAATTACACATTTTCCAGCATGAAACTTGTTGTAGACACAATTGACAGATTCAAAAATCCCAAAGCCATTATACATTATGTTTTTACCTAACTTTTCATGTTATTGTTTTAGTGTTTTTTTAAGACCATGAAGTGATATGACTAGTTTGCATACCTTGCGCCGTTGCCCTGGCATGACAAAACCTTTTGGTTCTATCATATATATTTTCTTATTAGGTTCACCATTTAGAAGTGCGGTCTTAACATTGATTTTATAAATTTCAAAATTATAAATAGATGCTAATGCAACTAATTATTGAAATCCTAGCCGCAAAAGCATAAGTATCAAAATAGTTTAACCCTTTCTTTTGTGTTAATCCTTTACCAACTAATCTACCCTTAAACTTTTCTATTATACCATCTGCTTTTAGTTTTTTCTTAAATATCCAGTAACATCCTATTGGTTTAGAACTGGGAAGTAGGTTCATTAGTTTCCATAACTGATTTTTCATAGTAGTATCCATTTCATCATTTATGGCTTTTTGCCAAAAGGATGAATCTTGAAACTTTATTGCATCATTCTATGTTTAAGGATCAGATTCAACGTTTGTAGAAAGTATGACATAATGCTGAGTAGCACCCTTGATCCTTTAGACAAATAAGTGACAAAATGCAATCCAAAATACTTTTCTGGTCACATTCTTTTTCTTTCTCTAAGTGAATCACTAATTTCATCATTATTTATTCCAGTGTGTCCCACTAATTCATGAGTTGGTAGATTGAGCTCGATTGTTTCAGGAATATGTGCATTCACCATTTCATCAATATATGGATTATATGGAAAAGATGTGAATCTATATTCATAAAAAAACTACATGTCTTGATTCTATTACAGCATTTACCTCAATCGAGTTATTACATTCTATGATTGGAGATCTATAACTATTGATAAGATGAGCATATTATATGAGAAATACACCCAACACATTTATGTTCAAATTTCCTGAATTTGGGTTCAGGTAATCTAACAATCACCCTACAACCCCAACCTTCATAGCAGTCCATGTTTGCCTCTCATCCTTCTCAAAGTTCACATCGGGTGACTTTGGTTTTCTTATGAGATACTCTATATAATATGTAACTTACACTTAATAATGCTTCATCCCAGAAGCTAGTATTAAGTCCAAAATTACACAACATTTCATTAATAATTTCAATGACCGTTCTGTTTTTCTTTTCAATTACTCCATTATGTTGTGGTGTGTATGCAACTGAGATCTCATGAATTATAACTACGGATTCAAAAGAAGCATGAAAGGATGTTTTCCGCCTCTATCGGATATAAAAGTTCTAATTTTACAATCACAATGGGTTTCTACTTCACTTTTATAAATAATAAATGAATTTAATGTTTCAACTTTAGCATGATTAAGAGAAACATAGCAGTATTTAAAGTAATTATCTATAAAAGTGGCAAAATATTTCTTTCCTCCTTTAGTAGGAGTATTGTGCATATTATACATCACCATGAAACCGTTGTACTAATCCAATGGAAGTAACAGGTTTCAATGGAAATGGTATTCTAGTAAATTATGTTAAATAACATACTTTACGTCGATTATTAAAGTTATTATCATGGTTAAGGATCATTTTAATGAAATCATATCATGCATGTGTATAGTACTAACATGTCCTAATCTACTATGTTATAGAGAGAATGTAGCACGATATATATATATATATATAAGCAGAAACATTGATTTTATTTATATTCAATTTAAATATATCATCACATATGCACCAATTTCCAACAAACATACCACCTTTGGTCAGCAAATGCTTATCTGATTCAAAAACTTGTCTAAAATCAGAGCTGTTTAACAGACTGCTAAGCACAAGGTTCTTTCGAATTTCAGGTACATAAATACATTATTCAAGCTTGATGCGAACTCTAAGTCTATTGTCTCATTCACGTTGACCGTTGTTATGGTTGAGTTTCCCATATAAGGGTATTTTCTTTCTTAGTCAGTTCAAGTTTCTTGAATAGATTTTTGTCGTAGCATATATGCTTAGTAGCATCGAATTCATTACACCAAGAGTTCTTTATTTCAATCACGTTGATTTCATAGATTACGACTGTGAAGTTTTCCTTCAATGTTTTTTGTTTCCTTTTAAAACAGCTATCCTTTCGAAAGTCACCTAGCTTTCCGTAGATGAAATAACCGTTCGCTTTCTTGATCTTCTTGTTATGGAAGTTCTCATTATTATGATATTTCCTCTTTTGAAAAGAGTGTTTCGAGGCTTTATTAACCTCTTCCTCCACCATGTACACCTTTGAATACACTGTTGCTTTAGAGTTTTTCTTTTACCTTAATTCAATTTGCAAAGACCATACTAGCTTGTCCGAATTCATTTTCTCTTTCTTATGTTTAAGGATTTTTCTTTGATCTTTCTAAGGAGGGAGATATTTTTATATTATGGATAAAATTTTGATTTAATCATTCATAGTTATATTATGCAAATTGAATTAGTTTAGTATATGCATAGTATCGTTTAAATTCTCTACTACTGGCCTAGCATCTTTCATTTTATAATCAAAAAACTTACTCGAAAGAAGTTTCTTATCAATTATGTCCTCCATTAGATACTTGGCCTCTAATGCATCACAAACATCCCTTGCAGTCAGCTTAATGTAATACATATCAAACAGTGTATCTGACGTAGCATTGCTTGAGGCCCAATTGCATATCTCCTTTATTTATAAAATTATTTTTTTACATAAATAATATTTATAAATAAACCATTCACTTATAAAAATCATTTATTCACTTTAAATAATATTTATAAGTACTAACTAAGCTTCATTAATCACCCATTAGCTTTAACTTTTCCAAACATCATTCAAATGGTTTAATTAATGTCTTCTAATAACATACACATTAATTTATTACTTAATCAACCTCAAATCATAACATTACAAACAATCACCCAATTTACCCCAAATTAATTCTAGAGCTTACTAACTTTTCCAAACATAGTAATTAAGGGTTTAAACAAATAATAAGCTTATATAATCATAATTACTACATGAGCACAAGCCTAAATCATATCATAACATCATCTAAATCATTACGCATAACTCCATAATTGTTGTCCAGCCTTTTGGCTTTGTTATATTCAGATTGACTAGACAAGTTAGACTCGACGATTATCGAGAAAAGCAGGTCAGAGAGATGATCCTATGGTCTAGATACCAAGTAAAAACAAAACCATTAACGGGGGAGGCAAGCCATCTCAAGGAAGTCCAAGGTCATAAAAATTACTAGGTGAGAGATCATCACTGATCCTCCATCTAAGGAGAAAATCACTAGGTAAGGGATCATCGTCGATCCTATACCTAGGGCAGACCAACTTGAGTACTGAATCCCACTAAGTGTGGGATCGGTATTGATCCCTTTCCTAGGCGGTTGGTACCAATCCCCAAATCTTCCTCCAAAGTGACCCCAACTCCTTCCACTAACTAATAATGATGCCAAAAGTCTATTTGAAATTCCCTTCATTTGATTCTATGCAATTCTTAGTCGATCTCCATGAGCACTAGAGTCAGCAACACCAATAGTTAAGGATCCTCGTTAAGAATTTTTCATTTTTCTCTTTCTTGATTGTATATTGGTTTGTTGATTTGTATATAAGTGTTATCTGAATTAATGTTCTTCTTAAAACAACCTTTGGTGTATAAAATCTTGAATTCTATTTAATTTAGGATGCTATATTTCACTCATACATACTTATTATTCTTATATCATATGTTTGTTTATCTCATTTTCTATTAAGCTAAAGATTTATAGGTTATTTTTTTCGTTGATGACAAAGGGGGAGAAGTTATATAAAATAGTAGGCTTGGAGTAAGGGGGAGTCGTTGGTGTAAGGAGGAGTTATGGTATGATCGAAGTGGTAAGTATATTTTATAAGGTTGTCATCATCAAAAAGGGGGAGATTGTTAAGAAATGGAGATAGTGGTTTTGATGACAACAACCTTTGTAACTTATTTTATTATAACTTATATACTAACACTATTGTCTAGATATATATGAATGTTATTATGCAGGATATATATAAGACAGGTACTGATTATTGAAGACTATACAGTATAAAGATCAAGAATGAAGAAATCAAGTTTGAAGACTCGTGAGTATCAAGATCAAGATTTAAAGATTAGTGTCTAGTTTTGTTAAAACTTCATAATAGCATGGAAACCTTCATTTCAAATTTCATTTGGGATGGAACTTATTTCTACCTTCTTAGTAGCTTACAAACCCACGACAAGTGGCTAACAAACCTTCTTAAAGGTTTTGTACAAGTTCTCGAGTCCTGATGTGATGAGATATTCTGTAGGAAGAAGCTTGCAAACTACTTTAAAATGGTTTTTCAAAATGATTTTCAAAACTGCTTTTGAAAATGTTTTAGCCTTAAAAATTATCCTTTCAAACGATTTTCAAAAAGATATTTTAGCCTTAAAATATTCTTTGTTTTTGTTTTTAAATAAACTCTTGTTTTAAACTTCGTTTATTTTTAAAACTATCTTCTAATTTTTAAATATTCTTTATAATATATATATATATATATATATATATATATATATATACTTGAGATTTAAAATCAAATTTATATATACATTCTAAAAATATTTTTTTTACTCTTCTTTATTTTAAAACATAGGAAAATTAGTTTATTTACTCCAGAATAATTTTATCTTATTTTCCTTTCAATATCATTTTCAAAACAAATTTTACATTGTTTTTAACTAAGGGATGTCGACATCATGGGATACCCCATATCGACATGGTGACCGTTAAATTCAAAAGTTTCAATTTTCAAAAGAAGTGTCTATTCGTTTAAATCTCTTCATGAAAGACTATGACCGTTACTGGTCTATAAATAGCCTCCACAAACAAATTTTTAGCTAACTATTTTCTTATTTTCTTCACTCCTTCTCCACAAATCCATATTCTAAAATTTTCATATTTTTAAGATCGTGTCGAAATTCTGCCGAATTCTCTAGTGAATCAAATTAGAATCTCATTCTTATTTGATTCTCTGCCTTCTCTCAAAAATCAAAGTGATATTCAGAGTTATAGGATCAATTTGTAATCAAAAGTTTATCGAGTTTCTCTATAAGGTGTGGTTATGCCTGAAAATCGATTGGGTGATCTTGTGTCCCGTAAATCAAGAGAGTTTGCCCCAAACTCGAAGACGGGAGGGTACCTCGAGACCTTTAGAAATTGAGGATTGTAATCTCGACATTGGTATAACAAAAATCTGTACGACGTATTTGCCTTGGTGCAGGACTGGATGTAGGGTAACTCCGAACCAGTATAAAATCTGGTATGTTCTTTCCTTTTACTGCTTTTTATTTACTTTTTGCATCTGTGTTTGATTCTGTGATTAAGTTCTGCATTTGTTTATATCATAATTTTTAAATTAGTCCATATATGTCTTAAAATCCATTAAACACTATTCACCCCCCCTCTAGTATTAAATTAGCCTTAAGATCCTTAATCTGCACTCCCTTTCAATTCACAGTCAAAGAAAATACAGGCTGGAGCTACTGGCCAAAACTAAGATGGACAGTGCAAAGCCTCAACCTACCACAATGATAAGCCATCAACATTTATCCAAAAATAGGGGAGAATACATAACAAACACTAAACAATGCAGAAGTGTTATTGGTGCTTTACAATATTTAACAATTACAAGGCCAGACATCTCTTTTAGTGTTAACAAAGTTTGACAATTCATGCAAGAACCAAGAGATGACCACTGGAAAGCAGTAAAAAGAATTTTGAGATATATAAAGGGAACAACAAATCATGGATTATTAATGAAGAAAAGCAACACTCTGAATATAACTAGGTATACTGATGCTGATTGGGGAACAGACCAAGATAACCGAATATCAACTACAGGGTACTGCATATATATAGAAGATAATCCAGTGTCATGGTACTCGAAGAAACAACATGTCATCTCCAGATACAGCACAAAGGCCGAATACCGGAATGTTGCAAGTGCAATTGTGGAAATTATGTGGATACAGTCTTTATTACATGAATTAAACATTAAACTACAAGCCAAGCTGACATTATGGTGTGACAAAGCACGGTGCATATGTCAGCCAACCCAATACTACATTCGAGAATGAAGCATATTGAGATAAACCTTTATTTTGTCAGAGAACATATACAAAAGGAAACTTACATGTAAATCATTTACCATCTGCTTACCAAAGAGCCGACACACTTACCAAAGCATTATCGAAGCAAAATTTCACCAGATTCAGAAGTGAATTAAAAGTGGTAGCATTCTTTATTGATCGAGTGAACCAGAAGAAGCTTCGGAGCTTCAATGAAGAAAAGTTGACAGCTTTGATGCAAAGAGCAACAGGTCTACCTACAAAATCAGTATAAAGGTGGATAACGATACAGAAAAAGCTTCGCATGTCAAAGAAATCACCTAGATCTATGTGAAGAAGCCTGGTATATCGATGAACTTATCCAGATCTGAGCAAATATCGCTCCAAATATGAGAAAATTCACCAGATTTTTGAAGCAACGCAAGGAGAAGAGGATTGTCATGAAAACCCAAATGTCGGTTTGAGGGAAAATGTTAAGGAATACGGTATACTGGATTGTATGTTTGAAAGTGATCGAATATGTTTGTGGGTTATAGTAGAGAGAGCGTGTCTGGGCTATTTGTGCAGCACATTAGCATAATACCTCTTGTATAAATATGCAGTTTGTATCTGTATTATGATTTCAAGTATCAATCAATAAAATCATCACTCTATTCTCATTTTGTCTGCATTCAAGCATTAATCCAATCAGAGATTAAGTATCCACACTGATCATCATCAAATTCTAACAAACTTTGAACTATCTGCATGGGAAGTATAATTCTAACATTAATGTTCCTTTGGGTCAACAAACTGCAAATAATTTGCTCATGGAAAGGTTACAATTTAGACAGGCTTTGGCATCAGGTTTTTTTTCTGTAAAGTGGATAGTTCGAACGGGTGTCAAAATTGCATGAACTCTGGAGGGATTTGCGGGCAAGATGCTGATCAACCTATCGTGTATGTCTTAATGGTAGTTCAACCGAGTCTTCTTTACCCCAGAGGTACATGTTTTCTAATATTTTGGTAAATCTTTTTCTTATTCATGATTGATGCGGATTTGCTATGATTTCTTAATCTAATTGAAGCAGCATGAGGCAGGAAGCATATAACCAAAAAGATTGTATTAATAATAAGTAATGAATTCACTCCCTGCTCGCAAAGGTTATGTTCTTTTTTTTTCCAATAAGAAAAAAGGTTGTGTTTTTAAATTACGAATTCAGACAATGTCCTCTGGTTTTCTAGAGGAATGGTGAATTCTCAATTCAAGGCAAATGATGAAATCCATAAGGGCTCATGCATTCAGCTAAAATAAAGAGTAGACTATATGAAATCGTTGAATACTGGGTATATTACAGAGAAAACCTTATATTAAGAGACAGAACGTGAAGTAGGGATACACTTGGATAGGGAAATGTCATATAAGGATCAACGGCACCTATAAAGTTCTGACTACCGTTCTTTTCACTACAGGAATTGGTACCTGACTTAGCTTTATTTTCAGTATGGTGTTTTATATCCATTCCTGTGTATAATGTTGTAAAAGAATTATGGAAGCGTTTCACAAGGAAAAGAAAGCAAATCAAGCACAAACAATTGAAACCTTTTTAAGTGAACTATGGTTCTCTAACTATTAAACGCTATGCATATTCTGATATTACAAAAATGATGACAACATCGGGCAAGGTGGTTATGGCAGTTTCTACGAAGGCAATTTTTTTGACTGACATCCAGTAGCCGTAGAAATGGAGAGTGAAACAACGGGTAATGGAAAGCACTTTATAAACGAGGTAGTGGTGATGGGAAATACTTCTCATGTTCATGATGTTATCCTACTTGGATTTTGTGTGGAAGGGTCTAAAAGAGCTCTAATCTACAATTTCATGTCCAATGGATCATTGGACAAGTACATATATTTGGACAAGGACATAAGTGGAAAAACTTCATCATAGAAATAACTTCATGAGATTACAACTGGAGGGCTTGGGTATTTACATTGTGGACATAACACTAGAATAGTGCATTCTTATATCAAGCCACATAAGCACTTCTGGATTAAGATTTTTGTCCAATATCTCAGATTTTGGAATGAAGGAATTGTGTCTTCCTAAACAAAGTGTTATGTCGATGGATGAAGCTAGAGGAACAATGGGGTACATTGCCCTTATAGTCTTTTCTCGGCCTTTTGGTGCTGTTTCTGGTAAATATGATGTTTATGGCTACAAAACTGCTACGATTGTTTGGCAGTAAAAGAAAAGATAACAGAGGACCTGAAAATGCTAGTGAAAATTACTTTCCTCGACCAATTTTGTATTTTACATTGCCGAATCAAATATGGTCGATGGATATAAACAGAGTAAATCGGCGTTAAATGCACTGGAAATGGTAAAGATCACACGGTCGATTTATCCTGATTTGGATAATGTTGACTAATTTTTTAGCCGATCTTGGAATTAGAATAATGCATTGTGTAGAGCAAAGCTTCTTAAAAGTAAAAATGAGGAACGTAAGTTACATTAAATATATAATGGTTCGACAAGCTTGCCTACGTCCACTATGAAGTTCTCTTACTATATATGTCTCTTGCAATTACAAAAAATGACAAGAGAATAATAAGAAAAAATGAAGCACTTAATACTAATAAAGTTGTTAATCTTAGGGCTTGCCATGTAAAGTGCTTTGAATTGTGTATACAGTACTTAGAATTCTTCTATATTTCAGCCCCTTGAAAGTGATGATGCATGTGGTTTTTACAGCAGTTGAAATGGATGATAGATGACTAAAACTGTACCAACTGTCGAAAAGTGCGTTTGACCATTGATCTGGTTACATGGGTTGATGGAAGACAGCTATAAATGTGCAAGGGGATGTGTTATTAAGAAAATATACTCATTGCATCTATGTGCCATGAGCATACTCTGCATTTAATGATGATGGTTTGCCACATCGATTTAGCCGCCTAGCTATAGTGCTTTATAGTTTATACAGATGTATGTAGCAAGACTTGCTGAACTGGCTAGCCAGTTGTTGAAGATATGAAGGAAACTAAGAATTCTTAAGGACCATGCTGGGAGATAGTGTCAGGTCGGATGCAGGATGACAGGGAGGATTGCTCGGGAACGGTCGGAGGCGGCTATACTGAAGTCGGACCAAGGACGAAACATGCCCGAGCCAATCTTGCTTGATATGCTATCTGCTAAGGCAGGTTGGAGAGGTGTCGTACATCAACTGAAGTAAGGCCGAGTGAATATGCAGACTTGGAATCGTACTGGAAGTAGGCCTACATAGGAAGACCAAACGTCATTGAGCTAGGCCTGATCAGACCGCGCAAGGCCGGGCTTAGATCTGCTTTCATGAGTAGGTTCTGATTACTTGAGTCTGGACCGATGATGTGCACCAATCGTAGTATAGTTGGGCTGGCTTTGACAAGGCTAGACTGTCTTAATCGGTCTTCTGATAGCTTGCGAGAAAATTGAGCAACATTTTCCCCCTAAGTCTGTATCCATATGCCGGTGCGGGTTTGTCTAATCACGAAGATCTAACCAATTGATGACTCTACTACGTATTTAATGCACTCTCCATGTGACGAAGGTTAAGTTGAGAGTAGGGATGAAGAAGATGAAGATCAAAAAGTCCTCTCTAAGTAGCTTTAGGCTTCCTATTTATAACAAAATCGTCCACGATAGTAGACATATCACAAAAAAAGGTCAAACTTCAGATCCGAGAAAGTAATGAGGAAGAATGAGTCTTTCTGTTGAAAAATTCATATCGGTATTGACCACAACTATGGTCGGTACCAACCACAATGATCGTCAGTGTTAGGCAGGAGTTCATAAATCTTCTTGTGCTCATCCATATCTTCAAGTTGTAAGCTTCATCCATAATTTTGCCCATCAAATCATTGTTAGTTCCAATATGATAAGTCTTATGAGACTTGTCTTTTTCTGCAAAACCTTGTTGTTGTTCACCTACTCTTTCATAAACAGACTCTTCAAGTACACATCAACTCAGCATCAACGTGATTGCTTTACCACTCCATTCTTTGATCCCATGACAAGCTTCCAAGATCTCTAATGAACTTCGTATCGGTACCGACCATGATTGTGGTCGGTATCGATCACAATGTTCATGCACAATTCAACTTCAAATCTTTAGGGTCATCTCCCATAGCTATTTCAAGCTTGTCCGCAAGTTCTTTAACTATATTGTCTTATCGTGACATTCAAATTCACTTAGAAGCTGTTTGGTTCAAACGCTGGATAACAGCTTTCATGAGTAAATTGTGAAGGCTGCCTTGGGATAAGACAACTAGGCTTCATTTGGATGCCTTGTTGAGTGGATGGACTAGTTTGAGACCTTGAGTCTGGACCGATCGACGCGGGCTGATCGTAGTATAGCTGGGCTGGCTTTGATGGGGCCACACTGTCTTAATCGACTTGCTAATTACCTATGAGAAAATTGAGCAACATATAGCATATCCTACATTCGGTTTGAAGCACCTTTTTGGATTTTCAATAACAGCCATCACTTAATCCAGAGTAACAAGTATCTACAATTCTGTCCAGAATGACCGAACATGACTTCAACCGACTGTGCACGTAGATCTTCAAAAAAACTTAAACTTCTTATACTTTTACAGAGAAATTTCTTTCAAAATAGTTCGAGTCTACAACACTGATTATATAATAGTACATTAATCATATAACAATCGCAAATTACAATAGAGTGTATGTGTAGAAGTTAGGATGATAATCGATCGATTACAAAAAAGAATATAAGTGATAATCGATCGACCTATGAAAAGAAATTTCTGAATTCAAAGTTCAACATAAATATGAAGCAAGAGGGTATGACTTTGATCATGGAATTGACCGATCTTGTAATCAGGATCGTATAGGCCTTTATAACGATGAAGTGAAATCATTAAAATAGTTATAACTTTCACAAACGTTCGAAATGAAGAGGAGTGATGAAAAGACGCGAAGCATACTTTTAAAATATGGTCGTTATAAGATTTTCAAACATATAACTTTCGATGGTACCAGTAACTAGGGCTATTATGGTAATAGTAATTTTACCATTACCATACTAATACTAAACAATTAGCAACTAATATTGAGAAACATTGGTATATTGGTACAAGTGGTACAATACCGGTAAATTATCATAGTTAAATGTAAATTTAAAGGTAAAGAAATATTAAAACTAGTTGTAACGGTAATTTTACAAGTCATGTTAATTTTAGTGGAAATTAGGGACACGTCTCTATTTTTAAACTTAATGTTAGTTTCCCCCTTCCAAATTCAACACTAAAAATTTAGTCCCTATAATTTATACCGCCCGCCTAAGTAAATATTTGTTATAATGAGAAGTTAACTTGCAATATTAAAAACGTGACATCTTTCAATAGATTTATTGGATTTCAATTTCGTTTTCAACATTAAATCATAAATTTTATTATCTTTGTATTAAGATCCATATATTATATGTTTTGACATTTTTTAATATTTAGTGATCCACGTACGGACGTACCAGAACCATGAGGTAGGAGTTTTTTTTTCTTAGGGTTGGTTTAGGCGTGATGTTATAAGTTTTAGATTATTGAACTAGTGAATAGGAGCCTAAGACGTAGTTTTGGTCTTTGGTCAATATTATTATTAGTACCATTATTACAATTATTACATTATTATCATTATGGTTTTTTTTAATATTTTATATTTTTTCTAATCTTTATTTTTAACTTACTTAGTTGTTGTTGTTGTTGTTGTTGTTATTTGTTTACTTATATTTCTTTATTTTATTATTATTATAATGGTTTTTATTATTGTTGTTGTTATGACTTTTAAATTGACCTTTTCATTTAGTTTTGGGTTTCATCTCTAACTGATCCCAATTTGTTTAGGAATAATGACTTAGTTGTTGTTGTTATTGTTATTAAATGTACAGGAGCAAATATTTGACTGGATTTGCCCAAGTAAATATTTGTCAGGCAAATTTAATTGTTGAAATAGGCAGAGGACTAAGCAAACGAAATAGGTAGGGTGTGATTCTGATGATGCTGCGTAAAGGCGCTAAGACATATCACAGGGATGGTTGGGAAATGTCGAGGTTTGTTGTAGATACAAAAGGTTGTTGTCAATGCTTCTTTGGATTGCAGTTGAAGTAAAGAGCTGTGTAGTATAGATTTGTGTGATTGTTCTGTGCATGATATGGAGGAGCGACATGAAGGGGCATAACACATGAAAAATACGGGGTACTACTTGCAAAGAAGACATGTTGCATGTTGCAACATGGAGGTATACATGACACGGGAAAAAGCTATGTTGCACGATCATTCTAAGTGGATAACCGCAACATGTTGAAACCAATTGCACATGCATAATAATTAGCACTTCATGTACAAAGTGAGGTAGAAATAGGGAAAAAGCAAGGCAGCGATTGACTAAGTTGAAGGTGATCGGACCCTAAAGCATGAGACCTGAAATATGTGAGCTGGAAGTGAAGTATGGAAAACTGGAACAGAACGTAAAGCATGGTGCAACTGAAACCAGAATCTGAACTGTGACGTTTTATAATGATGATGTTGTTGCAACAAAACATCGGGCAAATATTTGCCTGGACAACTGGGGGGAAAATATTTGCCTGGACATTTGCCTAGACAAATATTTGCATGGGCAAATATTATTTGTCTGGAAGCAAATATTTGCCGTTGTAAATTAAATAAAAAATTGCCAAAACATATCATATATGGATCTTAATAGAAAGATAATAAAATTTGTGATCTAATTGTGAAAACGAAACTAAAATCCGATAAATTTACCGAAAAATATTACGTTTTTAATTTTGCAATTTAAGTTGTTTATGATAGTGAATTTTTGCCTCGATGCAAAAACAGTGATGTAATTTGAATTTTAAAGTATGAAGGGACGTGGGCCTAATTTATTTGAAAGAGAGAGATGTAGACCAAAAGTTCCTTTAATTTTATTTTTTGATTATTTTAATTTATCCTAATCATGAATGATTTTGAAAAAAAAATCATATTTAAGAAGATATGTCCAATATTATTCATGATAATGTTCTTTTTCCTAAAAAATTAACTTCAAAACAACGTTGATGTTTGTACTATTATAAATAATTTGTTATGAATCAAATAAAATTCTACATCAATTAAAATAAATCAAAATATTGAAATAATCACTGATAGGGTTTGAATTGGTAATAAATTAATTACCATTTTATTATTATCAAAATCTTCATGTGATAAAATTTCATGTCTTTATATGTTCGGTAAATTTATCATTACTAATCAGTGGTTTACCAGTTTATCGGTATGCCAACGATCGTTTTACCAACGTTAATGGTAAAGTATCGATAGTAATGTTTGACTTACCAATAATATTAGTATGGTAACGATTTTCTCGTTTCGGTAACGGCAGTTACTATTAACATAACCGATCTTAGTGATATCACTAATTTTTTAGTCAATTGGCATGGAAAATCATGGCCAGAATTAAGCCATTCTAAGACTTTCAAAAGCAGGACTTTCAATGGCATTAATCCAATCACTTTTCAATCGACTGTTGTGGAAATCCTTGTACATCCCATCCCGCAACATTTTGTATTTTTGGAATGTTTCTTGGGTTAAAATTTTCAAAAATTCTAAGAAAATTCCTAAAAATCTTAAGATGATATTCCAAATGTGGTGTCAAAGATTTAGAATCGTTCGTGTGATTATAAAAAATAAAAAAATAAGAATCTAAACTCTATGATTCGGTAAGGACTCATAAACAAAAATCATACTCTACTTTGTGTTTGTCGATCTATATCCAATTGAATCTACGATGTACTTGAGCTTCGTTAGATTTGTAAACTCTATATGTCAGTTTTGAAAGCTAGTATACTCATTCTTAGTTCTTCATGTTGTTCGAATTTTATTCACTAAATGTGACTACATTATCATATTAACTTAACATAAATTCGTATGCATTAATATTATAATAATTAGTGTTTATTATATATAAAATTGCATGTACCACTTGACACATAAAGAGATATGACTCATGTCCTACATAAGTAAATGACTTGTCATTTAAATATGAATCAGCACGTATAATATGACATGTATGTAGACATTTATCATTTAAACATAAAATGTATACATGCAACATGACATGTGTTATGGTAATGATAACAACTCCATGATGGCTGTAGTGTTATAAATAGAATCTCTTGCTTACCCTTATTAATCCATCACGGAATATAATAAAAGCATTAAAATCTTATATAGTCATCTTCTCCATCAAAGAGAGATCATGATAAAGAATAGTAGGCAAGAACTTGTAATGGTGTAAATCATATTCTTCTTTCAGTTCTATGGGGAAAGGTCTAAATCAATTCTATGACAAGTGGAAAGATATGTGATTTATATGTACACTAGTTTGTACATGAATTGTTAGTTTAAAGTTTTATAATATAAAGATATGAGATATTTCAGTTATTTATTTCTCACTTGTGCATGCATATGTCATATATGTTGAGAAGAAGGGAGTACAAACAAAAGTTTTATATGAAAAAAAAGAAAGACATGTACTTGAAACTGCTATTTATTATTTACTTCAACACGCCTATGTATAGGCTTACAGCAACCAAAAAAACATGCGCTAAAGTAGCCACTTAAACAACTAACTATTGGAACGTATACATATGCAAGAAAACAGCAAAAGACTAGGATTTATTTACTAAAAACAAGGACTGTGTATTTTGAATCATTCTTCAACACTCCCCGTTGATTCAAAACCGCAGACTCCAAGGCATTTTCTGAAGTAGATGAACTTATCTCTTGCAAGAGATTTTGTAAGAATATCATCCACCTGCTCATGCGTACTACATTGCTGCAACTTAATTTCATCCTTTGCAACCAATTCCCGAATGAAATGTAAACGAATGTCGATGTGTTTTGTCCTCCCATGGAAAATTCCTCCCATGGAAAATTGGATTTTTTGTCATTGCAATTGCTGCCTTATTATCACAGAAAATATCAGTTGCACCTTTTTGTTTTTAGTAAAGATCTGTAAGCATTCTTCTGAGCCAAATTGCCTGACAGACCGCGGAAGTTGCAGCAATGTACTCAGCTTCCGAAGAAGATAATGTTGTCATAGCTTGCTTCTTTGAACTCCATGTGATTGCTCCTGACCCAAGACTGAAAAGACTAGCTGATGTGCTTCTCCGATCATCTAAACAACTTGCCCAATCACTATCAGTAAACCCATAAAGTCTAAAATTAGAAACTTGAGTATACCAAATCCCATAATCTGATGTTCCAGTAATGTACTTCAAGATTCTTTTTGCAGCTCCAAAATGATGCTTTGTGGGATTTTGCATAAACCTGGAAATTACACCAACAGGGAAAGCAATGTCTGGCCTGGTATGAGTCAAGTAAATCAACCCTCCAACTAAGCTTCTAAACTCTTTTGCATCAGCCTCCGTCGTTTCATCTTTAAGTTGTAGCTTCTCATTCATATTCATGGGTGTATTAGCTGGTTTACAATTAAGCAAGTTGAATCTTTTAAGAATATCCATTGCATATTTTCTGTGGGAAATGAAAATTCCATCAACCTCTTGCTTCACCTCAAGACCAAGAAAATAGTGCAGTAAACCCATGTCAGACATCTCAAACTTCTCCATCATGTTGGTCTTAAATTCAGCCAGAAGAGAATCAGAGGAACTCATGTATACAATATCATCAACATAAAGACAAACAATGATAAAATCATCTTTACATTCCTTCTTTACATAAAGAGTGAGCTCATTTTCACTTATTAGGAACCCGTTTTAGTGGAAGTAGCCATCGATCTTGTTGTACCATGCCCGTGGAGCCTGTTTTAGCCCATAAAGTGCCTTTTTCAACTTGTACACCTTTGTCTCCTTGCCTTCAACGATAAATCCTTCGGGTTGTGTGACATAAACCTCCTCTTGCAAGTCTCCATTTAAAAATGTAGACTTGACATCAAATTGGTAAACGGGTAAATGTAGTTGTGCAGCCAAAGCTAGGATAATTCTCACCGTTTCAAAACGAGCAACCGGAGAAAAGGTTTCTTCATAATCAATGCCTTTTTGCTGTGAATGGCCTTTTACTACAAGCCGCGCCTTGTGTTTTTGAATGGTTCCATTCACATGGTATTTTGTCTTAAAGATCCATTTAAGACATATTGCATTCTTTCCTCGAGGTAGATCAGTCATCTCTCATGTTTTATTTTTTTGAATTGCCATCAACTCTTCTTTCATTGCATTCCTCCATTCTTCTTTTGATGATGCTTCTTCAAACGTTGTAGGGTCTGTAACAAAAAGAGCAAATTGGCAATACTGATAGATCTCTTTCAATGATCTAACTTTCAGAGGCTCAGGTAAAGATGGATTGCTGCTTCTTGTAGTTGACGATGGTGAAGTTGGTGTTTGCAAAGGAGTAAGAGTATTCTCATAACTTGGTTCAGTATCTTGAAATGTTGTAGTCTCCCTTTCTGTTAAGGTTGGACCTTGAGTTGCATCATTCTTCTCTTCCCACTTCCAGATTGCATCTTCATCAAATACTACATCCCTCCTTATGATTACTTTGCCACTAAGAGGATTATATAATTTATATGCTTTGGATTGGTTGCAATATCCAACAAAAATACATTTTTCAGATTTATTCTCAAGTTTATGACGAAATTGAGAACTTACCAAAGCATAAGCAATACACCCAAAAATTCTTAAGTGATACCGATGATTTTCTATCATGCCAAGCTGCAAAGGGTGTTTGATTTAAAACTGCCCTTGTAGGAGATATATTTAGCAAGTACACGGATGTTGCCACCGCTTCAGCCCAAAACTGATTAGGAAGCCCTTTAGCATTGAGTAAACTTCTAGCCATTTCTACTACTGTTCGATTCTTTCGTTCTGCGACACCATTTTATTGTGGTGTATACGGTGTCGTCAACTCTCTTCGAATGCCATGTTCATCACGAAAACGGTTAAATTCTTTAGATAAGAACTCACCACCTCGATCTGTGTGAAGGGTCTTTATAGAAACACCTTTCTGCTTTTCCACCAGTGCTTTGAAAATTTTGAAGTTCTCAAATGCTTGTGACTTTTCTGCTAAAAAATACACCCAACTCATTCGACTATAATCATCGGTAAAAAGTAAGAAGTACTTACTACCACCAAGTGATGTAGTTCTCATAGGCCCACACAAATAAGCATGAATCAACTCCAGGCATTCAGATGCTCTCCATGACTGCCCGCTTGGAAATGACTTTCTTATCTGTTTTCCATAAATACACGCTTCACATACGCCAAGTGAACTAATTTTTAGTAGCCCAATGACCATATCTTTCTTGCTTAGGATCTGCAAGCCCTTGATATTGAGATGCCCGTATCTCAAATGCCATGTTTTGGATTCATTTTTTTTCATTGACAACAAGTGCTTGATTTTCAACTTCAGATATTCTAAGTGGAAACATCTTGTTTTCTGTCATTTGCACACTAACTATGGACTGTCCGGATTTTTTGTCACTAAAAACACATGCTCTATCATTAAATAAACATGTATAGCCATTAGCCATCAGCTGCCCAATACTCAATAAACTATGAGCTAAATTAGGAACAAAGAAAACGTTATAAATTAATTTTTCTTTACCCTTGCCAGTCTTGACAGCAACTGTGCCTTTACCTTCTACTTGCATTTGCTTATCATCTCCAAGCCTAACCTGTAACTTGTGTGACTCATCAAGCTCTTTAAATAAAGATTTATTGCCAGTCATATGGTTCGAACAACCACTATCCAAAAACCAAACATCATTTTGAACAACGTTTGAAGAAGAATGAACCAGAAATAACTTACTTTCATCATTCTCATTTTCCACATAATTTGCTTGTGAGCCTTCCCGGCAGTTTGCCTTTACATGCTCAAACTTCTTGCAATTTTGACACTGAATAGCACTTTTGTTCCATCGTTTCTCTCCAATGGATTGCCTTTCTTGCCCGTGAAAATGATCTCTTGCTCTAACTCTACCACGTCCTCTTCCACGAAAGCTGTCTCTTCCGCGTCCTCTTCCGGCCAAGTTTTGTTTTTTGTCTGCCTCCCCCTTCACCTGAGAAGCTTGAAATGCCTTTTCGTCACTGTTCTCAGCTGATCGGCTACGCCTTGCCTCATGTGCTTGCAAAGAACTCATTAGTTCATCGAAGGAAAAAACTGAGAGATTTTTAGTTTCTTCGATTGTTGTTACTATGTAATCATACTTAGGAGACATGGTTCATAGAACTTTAGAAACAATAGTTGCATCTGAAATTTTCTCTCCATAAGATCGCATGTGACTAATAATTGAAATTACCCTAGATAAATAATCTTGTAAAGTCTCATTACCCTTCATAAGCAAAGCCTCAAACTCCTGTCTAAGAGTTTGAAGTTTCACTTCTATTACCTTTGATGAACCCATAAACTCTTTCTGTAGTATATCCCATGCCTCCTTTGAAGTGGATATCATTGCTATTCTGGAGAAAATCGTGTCATGGGCTGCTTGTTGAAGAAAGAACAATGCCTTTGAATCCTTCTTCTTGTTTTCCCGTAGTCGACCTACATCTGTATCGTTGTTGTCATAGCAAGTCTCCACTAGATCCCAAAGGTCTTGAGATTTGAATAAAATTTTCATTTTTATGCTCCAGAATTCATAGCATTCTCCCTTGAAAATGGGAATGAGAGGTTGAGAGATGCTCATAGAACTGCTACTACCATTTAGTGCCATTGATAGTCACGCCACTCACAGGATATTCTATGGCTCTGATACCAATTTTGTTGAGAAGAAGGGAGTACAAACAAAAGTTTTATATGAAAAAAAAAAAGACAGGTACTTGAAACTGCTATTTATTATTTACTTCAACACGCCTATGTATAGGCTTACAGCAACCAGAAAAACATGCACTAAAGTAGCCACTTAAACAACTAACTACTGGAACGTATACATATGCAAGAAAACAGCAAAAGACTAGGATTTATTTACTAAAAACAAGGACTGTGTATTTTGAATCATTCTTCAACAATATATTCTTGTAATATTTGTTTCGTGTCATAACATATATCATCATTTTGTTGCTCCATACCTTTTGCTCCATTACACACCTATACACCTAAATGACTAGACCTGTCAAATGGGTTGAGTTGGGTCAAAATGGGTTGGGTTGAGTTTGACCCAACCCATTTATGACCCATTCTTTTTTACCCACTTATGACCCTAGCCATATATGACCCAACCCGTTTAATAAGCGGGTTACCCATTTAACCCATTTAAAGATTTAGGGGCCGTTTGGATTACAATAAATAAGTTGTTTTTTGCATATAAAATGAAAAAATTAAAAAGTCAATATGAAATTAAAATCTACCGACTTTTAAAAGTCAATTAAAATCTACCGACTTTTAAAAGTCATTTTTAACTTATTGCAAAAGCAATTTTTTTTGCTTTTCGACTCACATAAGTCGATTTTTTATATGAAAAAATTCTAAAAAAATGTATTTTCAAATTTCAAAATTTCACATTTCAAAATTCAAATTTAAAATTTTCAAATTTCGAAAATTCAAAATTCAAATATCAAATTTTCAAAATTCAAATTTCAAAATTTCGAATTTTAAAATTTGAAATTTCAAAATTTTGAACTTTAAAAATTCAAATTCCAATTTTCAAATTAAAATTTCAAAATTCGAAATTTTGAAAATTTGAATTTTAAAATTCGAAATTTTAAAATTTGAATTTAAAAATTGAAAATTTTAAATTTTAAATTTTGAAATTCGAAATTTAAATTTGGAAATTTCGAATTTTGAAATTTTGAATAAATTTTAAATTTGAAATTTTGAATTGTTTGGAAATTTCGAAATTTAAATTTTGAACTTTTTGGAAATTTCGGATTTTGAAATTTTTTGAAATTTCGGATTTTGAAATTTTTTGAAATTTCGAATTTTGAAATTTTGATTAAATTTTCAAATTTTTGATTTTGAAATTTCGAATTTTGAAAATTTGAATTTTGAAATTCGAACTTTGAAATTTCGAAATTTAAATTTGGAAATTTTGAATTTTGAAAATTTTAAATTTGAAATTTTGAAATATTTGGAAATTTCGAATTTTGAAATATTTGGAAATTTCGAATTTTGAAATTGGAAATTTTTAAATTTGAAATTTGGGATTTTGAAATTTTTGGAAATTTCGAATTTTGAAATTTTGATATTTAAATTTTCAAATTTTTGGAAATATCGAATTTGAAATTTGGAATATGAAAATTTGAAATTTGAAATTTAAATTTTGAATTTTTTGGAAATTTCGAATTTATAACTTGAAATTAGAAATTTTAATTGCAGTCTGAACAGAAAAAATAGCGGCTTCTACAGTCGGTGAAGTTCAAATATGAAGATGCAGTGACCTGTTATTTTTTAAGTACAACTGTCAATTTTCATGAAAAATACATTGTATGTTTAAAATTCTTATTTTTCAAATTTATATTAAAATTTAATGTTTTTAATAAATGGGTAAATGGGTTACCCACTTATAACCCTTTTAAAAATGGGTCAACCCAACCCATAACCCATTTAATAAAATTCATAAATGGGTTGACCCAACCCACTTAAAAGTAGGGTAAATGGGTTGGGTTAATGGGTTGGGTCATATTTTGACAGGTCTAAAATGACTTCAAACTTTTTGGTACCAAATTGTAGGTTTGTCATTATCAAACTATCAAAAGGTATTCTATCAAATTTATTTATCAACATAATGAGATGATGGGCCATCTTGATGCTAATGGAGAAACTGGCAAAAAAAAAAATGCAAACAATGCCAGAAAATCATTAGTAGGGTGATTGAGATGTTAGAAGGAAGCATGCATGACTCGTCAATTCCACCAAACCGATTTCATAAATCTCCATTAGATTTGATGGTGAGCTTGCACACATCTTGTCATAGCCTTTTTCTTTTTTCCACTAAGTACGGTAGCTGAATAAGAAACTTCGCTTTTGTTGAAAAGAGCAAGTCTGGCATTCAAGTTGTGTAATTACTAAGTATAAACCCAACCAAGTGTACTCCAGATTTAACAAAAACTGATTAATGCAAGATTATAAGTTGGGTATTTGCATCATAACCAAAGTACAAAAGCACAGAGAACTTTTGTAAATGCATTGGGCCAGTTGGATACTTCCTTAAGTCATCCTCTTTGTTCTTTGTTTGACAATTCAGACTGAAAATTGCAAAAGCAATATTATTGACATACCAAGTACAAATAGAAGGAAGCTTCTGTATGGATTAAACTTTACTATATCTGAAATACTGGAATTTTACGGTCCACAATTTCATTATTACTCAAAAAAAAGAAACTTAGATAAGGAAGAAAAATGAATCTAAACATTCTTAGACCTCAATAAACATTCACTTGCAAAGGAAAGAAGAATCTCAGTTTCCCTTGCCTTAATAATCAGACATCTATGAAGCTATTCTTTCCTTCGTATTACTTTAAGCTTTCTTTACAAAAAAGCTTAGTACCCACATAGGCTAATATAAGGACCAAATCTACTTCCCTTTCTATTACTTAAAACTCCAACAAAAAAAGCATGCCCAAGTTGATTTATGATAACGAACCAGCACCATCATCAAACATGGCGCATGGTCATCATCAGATATCTCTTCACCAACTTTTAGGAGGAAGAGGTTTCAAATATCAATTTTTTTTGTTTGATTGTTTATATCACTTCCAAAATTCTCCAATTTTACGTTTGTGAATGCCCATTAAGGTCAATATCTTGAATAAAATGCAGTGGCTAACATATTGTTATGGAGAAATAAGCATTTGTCTGCGGGGATTTTAGCTGCAGTGACATTGATATATTTCCTATTTGAGGTGGTGGAATACCATTTCCTTACTCTTCTATGTCACCTCGCCATCATAACAATGATCGGAGTATTTATTTGGTCTAACGCTGCTCCTCTTTTCGACAGGTAACTAACTTCTTTGAAAAGTATAAAGTCGGTGCAACAACGAAAATTAAGACATAAATAATCCTGGAATGATCCTAATCAGTGTAGCCACATATATTGATGCATCAAATTACATAATACTAGGAAATGCACATTTGAACAACTAATCAAAAGAATAAGATTACTTGATGAGATACATCGATAATAGTTACATTTTGAGTGATGAGATACTAAAGGAAGAATAAGTAAACTACCATTGTCTTATTCATGGTTACTTGATGCAATTCATAATTTACAGGGAACCACCTAGAGTACCAGAAATGATTTTATCTGAACATGCATTCAAACAAGCTGCTGTATTATTACATGCCAGATTTAATCGACTAATGTCTATCCTACATGATATTGCATGTGGAAAGGACCTCAAGATGTTCCTGATGGTAATAACAATTTCTAGCATTCATCATCCACATGAACATATGCACTGACATAATAGACCTGTATAAAACTTTGATGTAATGTACGTTTTACCTCTTAGGCAATCCTTTCTCTATGGATAATATCGGTGATAGGAAGTTATTGCAGCGCGTTAACTCTTTTATACTTCGGTAGGTACTCCGATGGTGTGTCTGTAAGCGCTCTTCATTATCGCATGTTATTTTAGTTGTCAACTTGGTTTTTTCGTGTGGCAGGGTTCTTGTGTCTTTTTACATTGCCGGCACTTTATGAACAATATCAGGGTGAAGTTGATCACCTAGCAACTAGAGGAAGCCAAGATTTGAAAAGAGTATTTAAGAAATTGGATTCAAAAATCCTCAATAAGATTCCAAGAGCACCTGCAAAGGATAAAAAGTTTAAGTGAACCGATAGGGATGATGAACAATGATAGAGAAGTTTCACTCTGTTGATAGAAGCCTGTGATTTAAAGAAAATAAATAAATAAACAGAACGGAATTTTATAGAACCACTTACGCTGTGTTGAATCATGATGTGAATAAGGAGGTGAATCCTAATATGCCCATAATTGTCAGTAAACAAGAATTTGCAACACAGACGAAAGCTGGAATCTTACTTCAACGAAAATACATATATTCAATAAAACTAGTTTCTTTATATCATATTAGACATGATTGAGGGTATGAGCCTCACGGATTATAATTAGACGTTGAGAAAGCACTCAACAGGCCAATACAAATATAATCAACAAGTAGTACTTAAAATATGAGCAAATTAATGCATGAGGTGACAAACATTAATATACACAGTTTGTTTCTGCATAGATTGGATTTAAAAAAATGGATTGGGTGCACAATAAGCTAGTGACGATTCACGAAAAAATAAAAAGATGATTGTAAATTGCAATGGCTATGGTACTTGCTTGTTTGATTGGGTTGAAACAACCTCATCGCCAATTTCATTTTATTTATTAATTTTTTTTATAAGAAAATGTATTGTACGAAAAATACACTGATTGTTGGGGATTCAGATGAAATCATATTCAGAACAATCGGCAATAATAATGATGCAAAGCATCAAAATCGTAGCTTGTATAAGTGACCTCGTAATCCCCTGCTTTTCCTAATATTTGCTGGTCTTAATATGTGCTCTGATATTGAAATAAACATGTCTTTCAGCACTCCTGGCATCTCAAGAGCTTCAGGAATATACGATACTTAAAAAAAAAAAAGAATGTGTTTACGACATGCTGTGTTGAACAAGCATTAGATGAATTTACCTAGAAAACTCCTTCCACCTTTCTACCATCTTATAAGCCAACGTATACATCTGATACCTACGTCAGACAAAATATCGCTATCATCTCCACCAAAAAGACAGATATATTCAAAAGTTCTCACTTCAAATATCTATACGCCATTAAGACCTCTTGACATGGTGCTATCAACTTTGTTTATTCAGTCAAACATACAAATGCTTTATTTTGTAGCATCAAAAGCACTATTCATATTTGCCAAAATGCTTGAAATGTCTGGCAAACAGTTGTTTGGATGATCCGAATACAAATCAAGTTATATTACACATCCAAACTAAGCAAATTTACTTATAGAGTATGAAAATTTAAAACATTCAAGCTATAGCTTTAAATCATTTATAATATCCATTAAACATAATAAAATTCTCATTCAACAGAGAGGCATCAACCCAACAAATGAATGGATACAAAACCAGTAATAAATCCGATGCATATTTTTTATACCAACATGTTTTTTGCCGTTCAAGTTACCCGAAAAAGTACAGATATTTGGCTTGCTGTATCCGCGGCTCCTTTTCCTTTACCGCATATTAGTAAGACTAAGACCAAATGCTAACTTGCTGAGCTGACACTTGCAGGCTAGGCAGCCGTAGAGAAATAAGAACATCAAAATACCGTGACTGCACTAGGTTTTGTGAGGATAGTAACAGCAAGTCTCTTATGCTAGTTTAGGGAATATCTGCAGATGAAACAAAAGTCGTTTAGGAATAGTTTTACGCTGATAAGATGACAGGTGTGCTATATCTTAGAGGCATTTGCTTCTTTTAAATTGCTGGAATGAGGTATGATGTGGTTGATGAAACCATGATTTACTTGACTCCATCGAAAATTCAAGGTATGATTGGGGTTATGAAATTTACGATGATAATTTAACTTGAATACTGCTCATTTTGTGTGCCATTTTGAAGGTGTTATTTATAACTGTTTGATGTATCATGCCCGCTTTATATCTATAAATGCTGAATGATTAGGAGTTAGAATCATATCGAGCACGCATTCAGTATCAATTCAATTATAACTCTATCTTAAGAATTTGATACTTTGATTATAGCAGATGACTAACCTGAAGCCTGATGGGTGTGCTTTACTTCACAGGAAACTATCTTCCATCAAAAAATTAAATAATTAGACCATTCATGTGTATCCAAACCATAGTTTTCATGACCGTGCCGTGCCTTGAACCGTGATGGTTTAAGGTTTTGATGGTTCAACCGGTCGAGCCGTCGGAACCGTGATTTTTTTTTTGAAAAATTTGCACATTTATCTACAAACTATACACAAAAATATTAAAACAATAATGTTATGTACACAAGCTGTAGACGGCCGGCCTTCAAGGTATACAAAATTGACGAGTCTTACAGTGGTATTAGAGTAGTTTGCAGCAGTGAAGAACAAAATGATGAAGTTAGTGGTTTAAAATTTGGAACGATAATGATTTTTATATATTTACTTATTTTCTTCAAAGCAATGAAAATAAAAGAGAATTACACGACGAGAGTGTAAGAAAAAACAAAAGAACCGTGGTTCAACCAGTTAAAATTGACGGTTGAACCGTTGGTTTAAAGGTCCGACCAAGGTTCATCGATAAATGAGGTCCGATTGAGTTCCAGACCGTGGTGGTCCAAGATTCAGGGTTATTCGAAGTTGGACCGCGGCAGGGTTGAGTCATGAAAACACTCCAAACACTTGATTACAAGTAGAAACCGACTTGTTATAATGTCTGTACTACTTTCTGCACACTGAAGTGCTAAACCAACTAATATTTACCAGAATAAAAACTCTACCAACATTTTGGACTGCATATGAGATGATACAACAAATTACAGATGCACAATTTTTGCTAACTCGAATGACTTACAGCAGGTTAAAAACATGAAAGTTATTGATTGGATTCGATATTTTTGAGCTCACAAATGTCATTCAATAACTACCTCAAATCACCAATTCAGCTAAAAAAATACACAAATGTCACGACACGGTTACAAAAGAAACCTTAAGAGACGATCCACGAGCTGACGCCGCAGCACATCTTCTTCTTTGGAACAATTCAAAACAGCTCACCTTCACTCTCTTCTCATCCGGTGACGTCATCTCCGCGTCACCAGCATTAAAATCAATGTCCGAGAACGACGACGAGCTTCTGACGATGGTCCCACGCCGCCGCCCTATCCCCTCGCACGTGTGCCGCACGACTTTGAAGGGCACTAGCACGCAGCACCAGATAAGCGCAAGAGGGCAACACGTGCACAGCACGCATGTGCCGGCGGCGCAATCGGCGGCGCCACCTCCACAGCTAGACTGCTTCGCCTTCTTCGATGTCGCCATGAATTCTTTGATGGTTAGATTCCGATCCGTTGGGACTTTGATTGAAGTAGGTGGAACCGTAGAAGTGTTTATAAAGTTGAAATCATAAAAAAAAAAAAAAAAAAAAATCTAGGGCATTATAAGATTATTTAATGTTGTCTAATCTAATGGAAATAGCGCGGTGGTGTTTAATTTGTCGTTGTATTCATCGTCATAGCCACGAGTTTTTTTGCTGTAATGACAAGGCAATAACGTTAAGTTATTAAATTACTGGTTGAAAAGCTTTTGTTGGATTTTCATCACAATAACTATACAATCATGTCTACTTGCAGATACATCTCTACCACTAATAAAGAAAATTCGTTGAACTAATTTATTTGGTGTCTTTTTGAAATTTCAAAAATACTCCTACTTTCCGCTTACATATTTGTGCTCAAACAAAACATCAACGTATACAATAACACAAACCGTCCGTGTACGAAGCACGGGCCTATACTAGTAAAAAAAAAAAAAGCTCAACATGAAGATACAAAGTACAAAATCTTATATTATTTTGTCGGTCTAGATTTTATATACAATCTCTAATTCGATATTCGATGGTTTAGGTACGAGAGATCACAAATTCGAAACTTCCGTAGCATGATTCGAACGTATATTGATATGTGATTTGTGTTTTCTTGTCCCAATGACATGTTGTACTGCAATATAACTATTTTATCATATATATTTAATTAAAGAAAGCGATCAAAATATAACATTCCAAAGTAAATGAACAAAACAGTTCATCTTTAGACGTCTGTGTACATTTAAATTTAAAAGAATTTTTTAGTTCAATTCGAGACATCTGAATTGTTAGAACCTCAATTATTGGATTTTAATGACAACAACTATACAATTGTGCCAGAGAATCTCTAAGCTAATTTGCAGGTACATGAGCATCAAAAAGAGATAATAAAATACATCCAAATGAAGATACACTATACAAAAAAGAATGAAAGTGTGTGTGTGTGTGTGTGTGTATATATATATATATATATATATATGGAGATACAGGAAGAGATATACATGATAGAGACAAGACGAATGTGATAAACAAAGTATTATTATTCATATAGTGTCGTGTCTAGAGTTTACAAATGTTAAAATCTTCTCCAAATGGTATACACACATATACATTCATATTTCAAATGAAAAATCAAGTTCTCAAAAATTGCATGGAGTGGGACTCAAACCCGGGTCATTAGTTTTGAAGGCAGGTGCTCTAACCATTCAAGCTATGGTAATTTTTTGTTACAAGCTAAATTCAGACGTCTGAAATACTTCATTCAGACGTCTGAATGCTGAAATAAAATTGTGATTGCATAATATTCAGACATCTGAATGAAAATATTCAGACGTCTGAATAAGGCCAAAAATAGCCTATTTCCTTTCTGGTTTGAGCTCGTGCAATTTCAGAAGTCTGAATTATTCAATTCAGAAGTCTGAATATTGTTTAGTGCAATTTCAGAAGTCTGAATTATTCAATTCAGAAGTCTGGATGTCTACAACGGCTATATTTTCAAATAGGCACTTCCATTCGTGAAGAGACGTGTCCTTCATTTCAATAGATACGACCATATCTCTTCATGATAACTCTTCACTAACAAATGCACCTATTTATAATCTATATAAACACAATAGAATCATTCTTTTATCAATGAATTTCAGTCTATTTTTACTCTACTCTCATATTCTTGATTTTAATACTCTTGCGCATTCAATTTCATTCTATTGCTTCTTTGTTCTTCATATATATATATATATATATATATATATATATATATATATATATATATATCATAAAGGAGAAGATTATAGAAAGAGTGTACTGTAATTGACAAATTCGTCTTATTAAAGAACACATAGTGTCATGAAACTTTATTTTGTATAAGTCTTGTTCTGCTGCTCAAGCGTGTGAAGTCCTCTTCGGCTGTCGAGGCGAAATCATGTTCTGGTGCTCAGGTCCCTTGTTCGGCTGTTCAAGGGTTGTATAGACCTGTTCTTCCGGGGTTAAGTGAGGGTTGTTGTAGTTGAAATTCCAGAAGGAGTCTCGAACTGGACGTAGAACGGGAAGTTCGAACCAGTATAAAAATTTCTGGTGTGCTTGTTTTATTTTTACTTATTTACATTGCTATAGTATTTTAGTTTATTTCCACACTAGTATAATATAATTCCATATAGCACGATCCGCACTGTCTTTTCATTTGGTATCAAAGCATAGCTTCTTTTCATTTGGTATCAACGCATACCGTCTTTTCATTTGGTATCAGAGCCTGGGATTCTAGAGATCATAACAACATCCTAGAATAAATGGCTACAAAGAAATCTAGTCAAGGCAATAAGAAGTGGAAGAGCAATAAAGAAAAATGAAAGGAGCAAACAAACAAATGCTTCATGGCAAAAGATAATGAGGTTAGTGATCTAACTTTTGATGATATGATAGAAATAAATTCAGAACTTCTAGACACTTTAAAAAGTCTCAAAAGAAAATATAAGGAAGCTCTGGAAAATCAGAAGAAAGCAGAATTCGAAAGAGATATACTTAAAGACGAGAAGAGAATATTAGAAGAAGAACTTGAGAAAATTCAAGATTCAGACAATTCTCAACTCGCTCTATTAAGTCAAGAAATAGAAGCTCAAAAAGAAAAGAATAATGCCCTAGCTTCTGAGAATCATGAGTTAAAAACAAAAATAAAAATTGTTGAGTTAGATAACACTAGTCTCAAAACTAAGCTTGATGACATTACTAAAAATGTTTCCAATTTTAATAAAGGGAGAGAAAATTTATACAGGATTGTTGAAACCTACTTCAAACAAGAAGGGACTAGGTTATGTTAAGAATTCAAAATCTCACAAAGATAAAAGTGGTTTAGGATAAAATAAAACTGATCGTAGAAATAGCACTAGATATGCTTTCATGTATAGTAAAAATGATAGTGCTAAATTTCGAGTAAAGTCTAAATCCAATTTTTATAGAAATTCAAATACTGCTATGAACAATAATGTTTATAATTTCTCTAGAAGTTAAAAATCATTGAATGGAAATATGAATAAAAATTATCTAAGTATTTGGGTTTCTGTTAATTGAAAAAATAGAGAAAAATACATTAATGATTATTTTGCTATGGTAGTTAATAATGAAAATTATATTTATAAAGCTTCAACCACACCCAAATGGGTATGGTTTTCTAAGACCTAACCCCTCTGGACCCTAACATAGTAAGTGGGTACCAAAAATAATAATTATTTATTGCAGGTACTCGGAGAAACAAAGGGAAAAGGATAGATTTTGAAATTTTAAAGAATATTCCATACGTTTAATAGAATTACGTGCTTATAATGAAATATGGACTTCAACAAATATGGTAAAATCTATTTTATTTTTCCTTCATAATCAATAATGAGTTTATCTCATTATTTACAAGATATTTTATATAATTTATTATATTCCCTCATTCCTTTTGATAACGACAAAGGGGAGAAATTCATATGCATATTAATTGAGGGAGATATTATACTTAGGGGGAGATGTTTTACTTAGGGGGAGCTTTAAATACATTTATATTAACTTTTTATATAGAATGAATATTTTTAAAATTGTATAGTTGTTATCATCAAAAAGGGGGAGAATGTTAGAACCTCAATTATTGGATTTTAATGACAACAACTATACAATTATGCCAAATAATCTCTAAGCTAATTTGCAGGTACATGAGCATCAAAAAGAGATAATCAAATACATTCAAAATGAAGATACACAATACAAAAAAGGATGAAAGTGTGTATATATATATATAGATACAAGAAGAGATATACATGATAGAGACAAGACGAAGGTGACAAACAAAGTATTATTAGTCATATAGTGTCGTGTCTAGAGTTTACAAATGTTAAAATCTTCTCCAAATGATATACACACATATACATTCATATTTCAAATGAAAAATCAAGTTTTCAAAAATTGCATGGAGTAGGACGCGAACCCGTGTCACTAGTTCAGAAGGCAAGTGCTCTAACCATTTGTGCTATGGTAATTTTTTGTTACAAGCTAAATTCAGACGTCTGAAATTAGCTTCATTCAGACGTCTGAATGCTAAAACAAAATTTTGATTCCATAATATTCAAACGTCTAAATAAGGCCAAAAATAGCCTATTTCCTTTTTGGTTTGAGCTCGTGCAATTTCAGAAGTCTGAATTATTCAATTCAGAAGTCTGACTATTGTTTAGTGCAAATTTAGAAGTCTGAATTATTCAATTCAGAAGTCTGAATTATTCAATTCAGAAGTCTGAATATTGTTTAGTGCAATTTAAGAAGTCTGAATTATTCAATTCAGAAGTCTGAATATCTACAACGGCAATATTTTCAAATAGGCACTTCCATTCGTGAAGAGATGCGTCCTTCATTTCAATAGATATGACCACATCTCTTCATGATAACTCTTCACTAACAAATACACCTATTTGTAATATATATAAACACAATAGAATCATTCTTTTATCAATGAATTTCAATCTATTCTTACTCTACTCTCATATTCTTGATTTTAATACCCTTGCGCATTCAATTTCATTTTATTGCTTCTTTGTTCTTCGCATATTCATATATATATATATATATATATATATATATATCATAAAGGAGAAGATTATAGAAAGAGTGTATTGTAATTGACAAATTCATGTTATTAAAAAACACATAGTGTCAAGAAAACTTTATTTTGTATAAGTCATGTTCTGCTGCTTAGGCGTGCGAAGTCCTCTTCGACTGTTGAGGCGAAATCCTGTTCTGGTTTCTCAGGTCCCTTGTTCGGCTGTTCAAGGGTTGTATAGACCTGTTCCTCTGGGTTAAGTGAGGGTTGTTGTAGTTGAAATTCCAAAAGGAGTCTGGGACTGGACGTAGAACGGGAAGTTCGAACCAGTATAAAATTCCTGGTGTGCTTGTTTTATTTTTACTTATTTACATTGCTATAGTATTTTAGTTTATTTCCACACTAGTATAGTATAATTCCATATAGCACGATCCGCACTGTCTTTTCATTTGGTACCAGAGCATAGCTTCTTTTCATTTGGTATCAACGCATACCGTCTTTGCATGAATTTTTTATACTAGACGTCTACATTGAATTTAGATGTTTGGTACGAAAATTTTAGACATCTGGATACCTGTAGCCGAGTTTTTTTATTTGAATTTCTGAAAAGACATGCCTCATCTTCTTCAACAGTTGCATCCCCTAGTTTGAGTAGTTCTCTCCAATGGTTACTGCTATTTAATTAGAATTTTTCAAATCTATAAATAGAGTTGAGGATTCACTTTTACATTTATCAAGAACTAATTCTTTCTATCTTTCTAATCTATATGCATAAGTGTGTTTTGTCTTCTAAGTTTGAGTTACCAAAACACATTTTTCTCTACAAGCATATATTTTCATTAATAATTCAATTGTGTTTGATTTCTTGTGTATAATTAGCCATATATGTAGCATTGCTTTAGGCAAAACATTGGTTTTCTAAATTAATTTAAACATCTTTTGCTTAGTTCAAGAGAAAGTTAAAATTTGTAAACTGAGTTAATGGATATATTTTTGTTGTCTTTCCAATACCAACTCTTAGTATCACTTTCAACGTCCCGACTATATAACTCGAGCTTGGCATAAAGTATAATAAATTGGGACAAGGTACTCCTCCAAGTGCATGGTTGAAGCTAAAGTGCCCTGGAAAATCATTATCAGGATAGAGAGCTCATAAATTAATGCATTTTTGAAGTTACAAATATCAAATAGTTCCTTGAATTCCACTTTTAAAGGTATAGTCGAATTCCGGTAATCGTGCCAGAAGACAGTGTTATTACCAGAATGAACTATATTATCAATATCAAAACTAAAAATAATGAAAATTTTCAAAATGGATTTCCAAAATGATGACATGTTGCTAGAGTTAGAGAAAATATGATTAAGGTTATAGGTCCTATCATAAAATTGAATTGAGATCATTTCTTTTCAAATAAGATTTTCATTACAATTATTAAATTTCCGAAGCTATTTACATAGTAAAGTGCATTAAAATTATGGAGATTTATGATTTCATGGCCCACTTCCTTTTTGGATTTGCAGACCATTTCCCAATTAACAAGACAATTAATACTAGTGCCGAAGTGGTTACCATTCCAAAGAAAATTCCTTTTAATCTTATCTGTTTGATCTACTACCCATTTTGGAAAAAGATAGTAAGACATCTAATAGATTGAAAGGGCCGATAGGACAGAGTTAATTAAGATGATTCTGCTAGCTCTAGAAAGAAGTTTATTGTTCCAACTCAAAATTTTCCTATTAATCTTATCAACTAGCACTTGTCAATTCTCTTTTTCTAAATTGGTTGGCCTAATCAAAAATCTCAAATATTCTATTTGGAATTTCATGTTTTTACAGTTAAGTATATTAGCAACAAGATTTTAAACCTTATCTGTATCATTTAGAACTAAAATTGAGCTTTTGTTAAAATTAATTCTAAGCCCTGAAAGCATTTAAAGATATATAAAATAAATTTAAGAGTTGTGATGTATCAAAGTAAATTCGATGTAAGAAGCATGGTATCATATGTGAATTGAAGAATAAAAATCCCTTCGTTGGTAATATCATTTCCTATGCTTTCTAAAACCCCATTTTTAAGCGAAAGTTTGATGATTCTAGTAAAAATATCTGCTGCTAAATTGAACAGTAGTGGCGACAAATGATCGCCTTGTTTGAGACCGCACTTCAATTGACTTTATTTCCTAGAATCCCATTGACTATTATACTTAATTTTTCGATTTTGAGTAAAGTCATAATCCATTGTACCCATCTAGTGCTACATTCTCTGGTCAACAAAAGATCTTTGAGGAATAAACTAGTTAAATGAATCAAAAGCTTTAGCGAAGCCGAGTTTTAAGAGGGCACAAGTGATATTATTTGTACAAAAATACCTAATAAATTCTTGGACCGCTGGGACCCAGTCCATGATATTTCTACCTTCAATAAAAGAGAATTGAGTAATGTAAATTAGACTGTTCATTTTAGCACCTAACATATTTGCTGGAATCTTTGAAACAATTTTAAGAGAACGGTTTATTAATGAGATTGGCTTAAAATCTTTGATTTTTAACAGCATGAACCTATTCAATGGCATAAGAGAGATAGAAACTTGTGACATGGGGCTTTGGCATAATTCTACAGTTACGTACTTATGATTTTTTATAAGTACATATATGTATCTCCCGAATTCCCTACTCCTTATATAGAAATGATAAGAGACGATGAGTGTGATGATTCAACTGAAGAGAAGAGTATGACTACTGACGTCATGATATTCTCTAATGCAAAGGCACCTTTAGGAGCTGGAGAGGTCAATGTCATGTTCATGAAAATGATAAACAAGATGATGGCTTGGTAGAGAGTCCAAGTTCATATTTCTCCTGCTTTAGAGTTGGGAGGTTCTTCAATCTGGAGTTCTTAATCACTTCAATCCCCTAGTCACATATGCGATGGATTTTATAAATTCTCTAAGGAAGAAAGTTATGAAGTTCATTAGGGCTTTAAGGTTAAGGTTGAGTGAGAAATTTATGGCTTATGTCTACAGCCGACTTGATAAGATAGTCGACATGACTAGGATGCATGGAGGGATGGAGAAGGAAAGAATGAGAAAGATTGTTGTTGCTGCAGCGGGAGTCACGACTGAAACTTACAAGACCTTTGTTGATAGTAAGAAAAGAAGGAGGGGCTTCAATGGTTAGTGGTAGAATATTTCAACAAATACTATTGTGTCGAAGCTTGATAAGTCTCATGTGGTTTACCTCAAGAGTAATCTAAAAAGGCATTAATATTCTAATATAAATACCAAGACCTAAGCAACATGGAGTGCTACTACTACAACAAGCTCAGGCACACAAAGAGGAACTATCCAAAAATGGCCAAGGGTGGGTATGCCTAGGTTTATACTATAAAACAGAATATGCCAGGACTGTCGACAACAAAGGAAGGAAAGAATATTCTTGATTTGACTTTTACCATTTAAAATATTTCAATTAGAATATTGATTGTAATAAAGCTTAACAATTCATTTATGTTTAGCTTCTAGCTGATAAGCTAAAACTAAAACCTACATATCTTGTTACCTCCTTTAGAGTTGCAAACCTCATTGGTGGTTGTGCTGCTCTTATCATTTGTTATAACGGTGTAGAAATGTGGTTACACGGTTGTATATTTATTTGCAGTCTACATGTATTTAATTGTATTGAATTTGGAATTATTTTGGATATGGATTGGTTAGCTAGATACAAGGCTATGTTGTTTTGTAAAGGTAGGTTGGTTTACTCGAAGCACCTTGATGATTTCGAAATAATGTTTTAAAGTTAGAAGAGACAGTGATATTTATTTGTTTTTCATTATTTACGTTATATGATGTGAAGGCAGTAATAGACCATGTGCTAATAATGCTAGAGTTTATTAACGTGTTTTGACCCGTAGTAGGGTTACCCCTAAGGAAAGCTGTAGAGTTTCAAAAATATATACATTTCTAGGAGCCACAGTAGTAAGTACATGCTTAGTTGTATTAATCCCATGGAAACATAAAGGTTAAAGGTCTGGTTAATGGAACTAAAAGGACAAAGTTTCATAAGATCGGGAAGTTCACTATAGGGAGCTTTTATTGTATTTGCGAAGAAGTATGATGGATTTCTAAGGCAATGTGTTGATTATAAAAGTTGAATGGGAAGACTATAAAGAACTGGTATCCTCTACCCATAATGGATCAATAAGTAAAGCCAATATATTTTCATAGCTAGTTTTGGCAACCAGCTTCCATCGGTTGAGAGTGGCTGAAGAGAGTAAAATGGGTAGCAGGCTAGATATGGTTTGTACGAATGGTTAATGATGCCTTTTTGCCTAACCATTGTGTCGAAATTCATTGCGCATTTGATGAATAGAATCTACCGAGAGCATTATGATAGGTTTATAATATTATTCATCGATCGCATTTTTATTCAACGAAGGAATAAAAGAGATATTGAGGTTCATTTAAGAGTAGTGCTTGAAATGATGGGGAAACATTGACTAAAAGCGGAGTTTTCTAAATGTCACTTTTGGTAACGAGAGGTGAAATGTTTAGGTCCCATTGTTTCGAAAGATGGATTATTGGTAGCTTTAAAGATCAAAATTATAAATAAATGGAAGAGGCCAAAGACTATGATTGGGATAAGAAGCTTCCTAGGGTTAGCCGTTTATCATCAAAGATTGATTAAAGACTTTTCAAGTATATTAACGTAGGTGACGAAGCTTAGTAGGAAGGATGCACAGTTTGAGTGGAATTACAAATGCAAAGGAACATTTCGAGAGTTAAAGCTTTTGCTAACTAATGTGCTAGTGTTAGTTTTACCCAAAGGAGATGGATATCTGGTTGTTTACACCGATGCTTGTGGTATGAGGTTGAGAGCTACATTGAGTAGAGAGGTAGAAAGTTGACTTTGCTTCTTGGCATCTAAGACCATACGAGGCTTATTACCTTACTCATGATTTAGGGTTGGCAATAGTTATATTTTCCTTGAATGTGTGCAAACATTATCTCTTAGGAGATAGATATGAGTTACTCACGGATCACGTATAAATCCATAAAGTACTTATTCTCTCATAATAAACACGAGTAAATAGAGATGGTTAAAGTTCCTAGTGGCATATGATTTTGAGGCTGAATATACAATAGGAAGCAATAGCTCATGAGAGTCCATGAAAGAATGATGGAAAGTTCAAGTGAAAGCTTGATAATTGACACACTGATAGACTGAATAGCTAAAAAGCAAAGAGAAGGTCTGGTGTTGGCTGAAAGAATTAGGTAGCTAGATATAGGTATTATGGCAATAGGAAATATTCCGCTTTTGACTGAAGAGGTACGCTTTGGAAAAGGGTCGGTTGTGTGTTTTGGATACTAGCACTACTTGGATAGAGTGCTTAAAGAAATCCTCCTTTCAAAGTTTACAATTTATCCTTGTATACCAAGATGTATTCAGATACAAAGAGGAACTTCTTTTGGAGGTCATAAATACAGATGCAGACTTGTGTGTTAAATAGTATCTTAACTTCCAGTAAGTAAAGGATAAACACGTAAAGTTGAGTGGGTTACTTCTACCATTTGAAGTATTGCTATGGAAATAGGATAGCATATAACGATTTTGTTGATGGGATGCCAATAGAGGAAATGAAGCAATTTGGGTTGTAGTGGATAAATTAACCAAGAGTGCACATTTCATACATGTTAAAACAATGAGGATGGCATCTAGTTTGACAAGGTTATATGTGAAGAATGTAGTGAAATTCCATGGTATTGAAAAGCATCATGAGTGATCGAGACCTATTATTCTCGAGTAAATTTTGGAGAACTCCACATGCAACTTTAGCTACTGCACTTAACATGAGCATTACCTTTCATTCCAAGACTAACGGAAAAACTAAAAAGGGTAGATAAAGTAGTAAAAAACTTATCGAGAGCTTATGTGGTGGATATGGTGATTTCTATAGGAAGATCACCTACACTTAGTATAATGTGCATACAATAACAGTTATCAATCAATTATAGATATGTCACCATCTGAGACTTTGTATGAAAAACCATGCAAGTCCCAAACATGTTGGCACGAAACCGAAGATAGACTGATACTCAGTCCTGACTTAGTGAAAGAAGCGATCAAGATGATTAAGTTAATCCAATGGTGGATGAAGGTGGCTCAATCACGGCAAATGAGAAGGGGGGACTTGAATTTCTAAATGGGATATCAAGCTTTTATTAAATTATTATGAATGAAAAGAGTTATGAGGTTCGGCAACACCAAAAGATTGTTCCTGAGGATGTTGGATCATTCTCAATCATTGAAAGGATTATAAAACTTGGGCATCAAGTAGAATTTCCAATCAAATTAGTCAGGTTTGTGCGATGACCGTGGGATTCAAACCAATGTCTCCTTACAAAGTAACGCCACACACTAACACTATGCTAAAAGATCTTCGTGTTAACTTTCTAAAAGGGATATTACAGACTATCCCTCTAAAAGAGCCCAACGTCCTCATTGGCACATAACACACCACCCAGGCATTGATCTTGTAACTGCATCAGTATCACACCGATTGGTGTTCGCAACATTACAACACATCATTTCAACCAGGTATAGGCTCTAATACCAAATGTGACGACTGTGAGATTCGAACTCATGCCACCCCGAAAAGCAACACTATGCACTAACCATTGTGCTAAGAGATATTTGTATTAACTTTCCAAAAGGGATGTTATAAGGTGCATAAATCTTTCATATTTCACTTTTAAGGAAGTATGTGCACGATTTTGAAACTATTATTAGGCCAAGGGCTTATGATGATTTAGAAGTTGAACCTGATCTAACTATAATTAGGCATCCATTTAAATTATTGAATGAGACAGTAAGAAGCTAAGGAATAAAGTCATACTAAGGATTAAGGTATAGTGAAGTGATGATGTGGATGATTTACACTGGAAATTGAGGGTAAAGTTAGACAAAGTTACCTCAATCATGGCATGGGAATATTATGAACAGATAGGTCTTTGGTGTAATGAAGAATTATCTTATGTTTTGTTTATGTGCATGTACTTGTTTAAAGTTGCACTTTTCTTGACCACATGGGCATTTAAACAAGTTTTGAGGATGAACTCCTTTATGGAGGGAGCCACTAACAACATGAATTTTAACACATATTTAATTGTGTTGAAGATACTATTTTAACAGGATTAATAAGATGGCTTGATAATAAATTTAAAATGGATTGAGCGATTTAAGTAGGCCTATCAACGGATACAATCGAATATGGATAGTGCTGTATCCGAATCCATATCCGAAAATAAAAATCCGTATCCGATATTCGCGGATACCAGTTAAAGAATATCCGTATCCGTATCCGCGGATATTTTCGGATATTCGAAAATATCCGTATCCGGCTCAGCGAATACGGATATTTTCGTCCAAATTTCAAAATGCTTATCCGAAAATGCATAAATTGTAGCAAATACAGCATATAATTGTAGAAAATTCATCATAAAAGCAAATACATAACAAATTCATCATAAAAGCAGATACATAAATTGCAGCAAATACATCATAAAAGCAAATACATCATATATGTCATAAAAGCAAGAACATCATACATGTCGTAACCTAAAACAACATAAATTATAAAAGCAAATACATCATACATGTCATAAATTGTTGCAAATACCAAAAATCATCTAAATAACACACATATAATTTAATATATTTCATTCCTTTTCCATTTTTTCATGGAATAGCGGCTAGTCGATGCTTCAAAAGTTTACCTCTGCAAATTGTAATAGACTATCAATTAGTAAAAAAACAAATGTAAAATGAAGTAGATTATTTTTGTATGTTGAATATACTATATACATCATCATAACAATGCATTCAAAATTCCAAAAGACTTTAACTTGCAAAATTACTTAACCAAACACATTGCTGCTACAAGCTTGGACAAGCTTTTTCATGCTTGCTGCTCCAAGCTTGGAGTAGCAATGCAAGCTTGGAGCAGCAAGCATTTCATGCTTGCTGCTCCAAGCTTGAGCAGCAAGCCAAGCATGACAAAGCTTGCTTGCTGCTCCAAGCTTTGGAGCAGCAAGCAAGCTTGAAGGGTATGCCATATACACTTAAAAGTTAAAACAGTATTGGAGCAGCGACCAAGCTTAAAGGGTATGCAGTATGCACTTAAAACAGTTAAACAAAATCATACCATGTGTGAAGAGTACATATAGGCTACAGTGTAATTGATGCATCGTCCACAAGCTCAACGGTATTTCCTATAAAAAGAAGAACTGAATAATTATATGAAATAATTATTGCATTTAACCAAACTAAAAAACTAACCAATATCAGATGGTAATCAATCTCTTATATACATTAATGTTTCTACTAAATCTGAAGACAATGAAGATCTATTCTCGGTAATCAACCTTCCACCGCTACTAAAAGCCGATTCGGATGCTACAGTCGATACCGAAACTGCTAAGATGTCGCGAGCAATCTTTCCAAGACTGGGAAAAGTGGGGCTATTAGTTTTCCACCACATCAAAATATCAAAGTTATCTTCATCCTCACCCATTGGCAACAATTCATCTTCCAAATACTTATCAAGTTTCGTCTTTAAAACTAGTGAACTTCCAACTTTCTGCTCAACGTAGTTTCTCCATTTTAAATCAAAATTTGCTCTTTTTTTAGGAAGATTAGTAGATAAATCCACAATATTACAAGAATAATTGGTAGATGCATTCATGGATGAAGTACTTTCCTTTTCATATAAAGAAAAAGAGCCTTTAAAGATGCATTTATTTTTCCAACATGAATATGTGAATTTTCTCCGTAGATTAAGCCAAAGAAAAACTCAATGTACGTCATCCTATAACGGGGATCAAAAACCATACCAAGGCTCATCATTAGATTACAAGTGCTCCAATATTTGTCAAATTTAATTCCCGTCTTCTGTGCCATTGATTGAATATACTCATGTTCATTTAATTCCCAACTTATAATGTTTTCATAAACATCACACACACTTTTGAAATATAGATTAGCCGTTGGATACTTGACGCTGGAAAATTTAAGGGTAATATCATAGAAAACTCTCAAACATTCGCTAATTTCTTTCCCAATCTCCCATTCTTCACTTGATGGCAATGATTTATAATCATATGTCAAATCAACCAATCGCTCAAATGCAGGACGCAGTTGAAGTGCACTTTCAAGCATAAGATACGTCGAGTTCCATCGTGTTGGAACATCATAACAAACTCCTTTTCCACTTAATCTAGTTTGTGCTAATGCATTTTCCCAACTTTGTTTTCTACTTTGTGTTGATTTCATAAAATTGACACTTTCTCTTATTTTTTCAATAAGCCCATGCGCAATTTTTAAACCGTCTTGTACAATCAAATTTAATATGTGTGTGCAACAACGCATATGAAATAATACACCATCTAAAGGCAAAACACATTTACCAACTAACCATTCTTTAAAATCTCTTATCAGAACATCGTTATTCGAAGCATTATCAACTGTAAGTGCAAATATTTTTTTATCAATATTCCAATGCAACACTTTTTCTTTCATAGCAGCACTAAGTGCCAATCCGGTGTGTGGATGAGGCAACTCGTGATAAGCAATAATTTTTTTCCGTAATTTCCAATCATCGTCAATAAAATGACATGTTATGCAACAATATCCTATATTTTGATGTTCTGATGTTCATAAATCCGTAGTAAGACTAACATGAGCTGATAAACAATCCAACGTATCTTGTACTTTTGCTCTCATATCAACAAAAAGTTTTAGAACATCACATTTAATTGTATTTCTAGAAAACATTTTGACCGTTGGATTAATGCTTCTAACATATTCTTGAAAATAAACATGCTCGGTCATATTAAATGGGTAATCATGCTTAGCAACCATACAAGCAAAACACATTCGGGTTCGATTTTGATCAAATTTCCAACTTGATAATTTGAAAGGCTTATTGGAAGAATGTTTAGTAGTCAGTATTCGTTGTCCTACTAGCCTCTTACTATCAACATTTTTCGGACAAGATTTTATATGGTTTTTTAAATGAGTTGTTCCCATAGAGGCGGCTCCATTAAATACCCTAGTACAATGTTTGCACGTTGCCTTAATACGGTTAATACCATCTTCCATTACTATTTTTCTATCAAAATCTTTCCATACTTCAGATTTTAAGGATTTCATTACAAGTTCATTTTTATCCGAATTTGTTGAAACATCTTGAATTATTGGCAAATTATTGTCCGGATTTTTAGTTTCTTGCACAGTAGACATATTATCATTGACGTTAGCAATATTCATTGATGAACACTGAATGGACTTACTACTGCAACTTGATGATGTATTTGACATTTTTGCAATCTACAACATAAAAAAACAGTTCAAAAAATTACTTTTGCATTCAACGTAAAAACAGCTCAATTAACTGCATATATTTATGCACACATAATTAAAGACCAAAAAAACCAGCTCACACATAACATATATGCACACACACATAATTAAAGACCTAAAGAACTAAGCTCGCACATATGTATATGTATATGTATAGACCATCAAATTTGTACTTGAACACATTCAATATTACTTAATGGAAATGTAGAAACTGCAAATAACATAGAAACCGCATACCTTTATATGCTTTCCAGCATGTCCAAATATATATGATGTATACACACCAGCTTGTTTTCTCCTGTAAGAAATGATTCAATTTGATAAATAAAATATAGCAACTTAATGGGAAAAAAGATATTATGTATATTTAATTGCACAAAAAGTCACTAGATAAAATCATTGAGAAACTGCATATAACATAGCAAACAGCTTAACTGCGGTTTAAAATAGTCAAAAATCTAATTTCAAGTAGGATGTATAAAAACGTCTAATTCTTTTTTATGCACATAAACTGCGGTTTAAAATAGTCGAAAAAATAAATAAATCCTTTTCAAACAGTTTAAATGAGATAAGAAAAACATACATGCATTCGACTTATATGACATAAGTATTGTTTTGGAAAGTAACTGTTGATTGAATTCTATATATTGTTCATTATTACTTAATGGAAATGTAGAAACTGCATATAACATAGTAAACAGCTTAACTTGTACAGTAGCTGGTCGTACTCTCAGGAAGCATCTCAAACATTTGGCAAATAATAGTAACAATTTATAACCCTAATCATATTGCATCATATTATAGCTATCATCATTCATATTAATTTAAAACAATGGACATGGAGATGTTAAAAAATAAGAATCGTAAGGCTTCATGAGGAAAATCTTTCAAGCAACTAACTGGTTTTCATCAAATGGAAAACAATGAATATTCCTTTTAGTTCATTCAAAAAGTTGTCATCAAATGGATAAAATATAAATTTAGTGGTTTTCACTGTTTTGCTTAAAACAACACCTTTCCAGCATTGCACCGAAAAGCAATAGCATGGCTATAAAAATTTGTTGATATTCAGTAAACTACTTCAAGCAACTAACTGGTTAATTTTTTAAGTTAACTAACTGTAAATCAACTAACTGTAAATCGGTTTTAAAAATCACCTAATTAAGTTTAGAAATTATATCGAGTTAAGATTTCCAAGCTTTTAGTCAAATCGAGAGAAAGAGCGAACATAGCGATTGGTTGATAGGCGTCGCGACCTACGAGAGATAGAGCTTCCAATCGAGGGACGAGCTTCAAATCGACAGACCAACGTTCAATCGATCTCCAATTCGAAGTGAATTGTGATGGCGGCTGGAAATTTTGGCTTCAGTGAAATGTTAGGGTTTTGCCGTTTTGGTGTTGACTGGAGTGTTGCGTTGCGTATGTTGTGTATAGCTAGGTAATTAGGTTACCGCAGAGAGAAATGTGGACAAGTGCGGCCCAAACTCTATTTGTTCTCAAGGCCCATTTCCCTAATAGTTTAATTAAATTTTCCGTGTGTGTATGTATATCTATATGTATGTATGCATTTTCACGTCAAACAATCGGATGGATATATTTCGGATACGGATATCACTATAACCATATCCGTATCCGGAAAGCTTTCTGGATATCGGATATCCGTATCCGTTTTTCGAATAACGGATATATTTCATATTTTCGGATACGGATGCGGACGGATATCGGATTTTTCGGGTACCCAGTGCCAGGCCTAAATTTATGCCAAGCAAGAATAGTTAATTACTAGAGAAGTAATTAATTAGGATTTTCTTACTCATCAACGATAGCTTGTTTTCTAGGGCTTAAACCCCTCTTTTAGATTTGTTTCTTTTTTTTCTTCTAATTTTCCTTCCTGATCTCTCGATCTCTTTCAATACTTCTCCCATATCTTGTCTTGATAATATTTTCTCTATCATGGTGGTGGACGAGCTAATGTAGTGGGTGCATAGGGTGAAATGAGGAGGGTTGGGAGGAGATGACTGGTAGGAAAGGTAAAGGGAAGGCAATCCAATCTGAGGTGGATCCGACAGAGGTCAAGCAAACCAGATCTAAAGTCAGAGCAAACCTTAGAGGAGGAAACGATCAAAACAAAAACATCAAAATTAATATAGCAGAAGGGACAAAGAAAATATCATACCATGATGCAGTCAATGGTCAATCTGGTTCTAAAGTGGGGGAGATGGCTTTTGTTGAACCAATTGTTGTAAATGGAGGGAGAAAGGGGATGATTGTCTTAGAAGCAATGATGGAAGAGGGCAATAGTAGGATCGATTTCACCCTAGAGGGGGGGGGGGGGTGAATATGGTGATGGTATTAATTATAAAAATTAATTGCGGAAGCTTATAAAATGATTTCAGCACAGAATACAGAATAATAGCAGCACAGAAAAATAGCAGAATAATAAAATGCAGAAATAGAACGGCACAGAATTTACCCAGCTTCGACAAAACCCTGCCTACGTGCTGCCCCCAAGGTTTCTACTAGAAATTAGATAGTCAGACGCTTACACACGTAAACTCGCGACACCCGCTATCGACTAAACCTAACTCTACGCTCAAAACCCTGCCACAACTCAGCCATTGAGTTGCGAATTCTCAAACTACGCCCGTAGTTTGTCCCCTAGTCACACAACTAGAAATTACAACAGTTTAAAATTTAAAAACAAATTTAAAAAGCAATTTAAAAAACAAAAGACAATTAAACCCTAATTAAACTTTAAAACAAAAAGGGTCGGCCCTTTTTTTATTTTATTTCGACCGTCTCCTCCTATTTCTTCGGCCCAATTCTTTTTGAGACAATGGCGGCTTTGTTTGTTCTCCGTTCGTTCCGATGTGAAAATTACGGCTTTTTCAATTGAAGTCGCCACTTTTGATTGCTTGATCGAAATAGATATTTATTACGTAGTTTGCCCTGTCGATCGCTTGTTTCTCTGATTTTCTCACGGCTCTTCAATTTGGATCGAGTTCGTCTACGATTTTGGTAAGTACTTTATTCTTTTTGCTTTGCTGGTTTTGGCTTGCTTGAACTCGATGCTTTGAAATTGCCGATGATGATTTGTTTATATAGGGTTTGTAACCCTTGATTTTCGTTCGTACAAATATTCGTCTGATGATTTTTGAATTTGTCAAAATCTTTTCTCTGCCGCTTGATGATGCTTGAACGTTTGATGATTTATCTTTGACTTATTCATATGCGTGTATATGATGCTTGCTTCTCACGGTATTGATGTTTAACTAGGTCAATTATCTTGTCCACCACGATTTCGAATTTGACTTCTTCAACATTGACTTCGGCACTGATTTATTGATTGCCTCGGCTTGATGTTTTTTGACTTGGTACGAACTTGATATCGATACTGTGAATTTATGTTTGTGGTTGTTTGCGGCTGCACGTTGCCAATTTATATGCTCGCCACTGATCATATGTTAAAATCGTTTATGTGCGTGACTTTGGTGCTTCGGCATTAACTTGCTTATGTGAGTTTCTGACTTAGTTTGATGTTAACTTCGGCACTGATTAAATTCATTTCTGTAGCATATTTTGATCTGACATGTATTTCACAATTTAACTCTTGATATCACTACTGTTCCTTCACGGCTTTAGGTTGCACTGATTTTCATTGTGTAGCCTGGTTATTTGGTATGTTGTTTTGAACCATGTTCGTTGTGGCATTGCATTACTGTGCATTGAGCATTGTATCACTGAGTCATTCATACATGTTGTCCATGCCTTGTTGAGTCCTTGGGTCTTCTGCATTGTATATGTTGTATGAACTGCTGTGCCATGCTTCTATTTTATTTGTCTTGCCTTATATGTTTCATTTCGAGTCTGCACTGTATTTGAGTGCATGTATCATTTGCTTGACCCTTGTATCTCATTCATACTGTCGCTCCATTGTTTTGTCTAGTATTTGAATTTAAAGTTTTCTGATTAAACTTGGTTCATGCCATGGTTATTCTGATGCATTTCCTTCTAGCTAGCACTTGAGTTGTTTGGATTTGTTCTACTAGTTGCTGTTAGCTTTGGCTTGTGGTCTTTGCTTGTTAAGACTGCTGCTCGTATTCTCTAACCTGATGCATATTGCATTGTGTCATCTGTTTCTATGACTTGAATGCGACTATGCACTGTATATACACGTGTCATATTGATTTGTACATTGAGTTGAATGCAGCTTAAACACTCGGGTTTGACCTTGTGCTCGTGTCGAGATTTTATTTATATTGCACCTGAGTTGAACCCGTCCTTTTATTTTGGGTTTGACCTGTGCTCACCTGTCCCTGTAAATCAATCAAGTGTATATCGGTGTGCACGGCCTTGTGGCATGTACAGTGATACACTGTGCATGTCACATTGTTCGTGTGTGATGAATTCAAATGTAAATGATGACGAACAACCCAAATAACTGAGGCAAATAATATTTTCAAAATCACATTTTATTTTATACTGCAAAAATATTTTCTTTTCAATTTTACTGCGTCAATATTTATTTTTGCAGATTGCTCAAATGCTGGATTCAATTTGAAGTGAAGTTGAAGATAAAATACGAGTGTGAGTGATATGTAGTGAGGTCAACTGTAAATGTAAAATTGTGACGTAATTGAATTTGTATCAAAGTTGTATAGTGTATAGTGAGAGCTTGAATTTGTACTATTCAAAATTGTAATAAATATTTGTTTGAATAAAATTTCTGTTTGAATTCAAATTCTATGTTATTTAATTTTATTCAGCAAATATTTATTTAATCTGTGAAAAATAAAATAGCACATTAACAAATACATTCACACGAATATATATATATGTTTATTATCATCAAACAAAAATCATATAATCGCATATTCAACTATCTCCCCCTTTTGATGATAACAAACATATATTTAAGATTTTGAATATGTTAAATGTATTTGATCATTGATATGCTCTAATTGCTCCCCCTATTTAAATGTTTCCTCTCTACACAAAGCTCCCCCTACATATATGCATACAAATAAAAACATGCAAATGAGCCTAGATGCAAATAGAAAATTATTTGACCTTTGCTTGATGTTATTTGACAAAATCTTAACTTTTCTCTCCCCCTTTTATTATCAGCAAAAGAATAATAGTGTTAGAGAAAATAGAGATAAAGTGATCGATATTAATCCAACATTAAAACTCAATTGAATATAAATATTAAATTTCAATAAAAAATCAAACAAAAATCATAAATATTTTGTTAGGCGCATATTCCACTTTTAGAATGATGGGAATGATGTCATCATATAAAACCATACAGTTGTGTCTATTTGTGGTAAGTTATATCAGGAATTTGAATATGTACTAATCATGCATAACCGTTAGGACTTTTAAATGAGATTAGTAGTATTCCAATTTTATTTTAAAAAAAACGAATTCAAGTATCTTCTAACCACGCATAACCGTGAGGACTTTTAAATGGGATTAGAATCAACTTGTTTACTTTAAGAATAAACTTTTGATATGCGTTACATACATGCATAACCGTAAGGACTTTTAAATGAGCATGGAAGCACATAACAAATTCCAAGTAATTCACCCATGCATAACCGTGAGGACTTTTAAATGAGAGTGAATACTTTGGTATTTATTTATTATTAATTTTTTTACTATATAATTTTTTTTAAAAAAATGTAAAATGAAAAACGAATGATTCCTGTTTAAAGTACCGCATATCGACAAATTATATAGAATTTTGATGAGTGATGGTTGTTAGAAATATGATAGAAATAGAGATGGTCATGGAATTTTTACCAACAAAAGTTTTATAACTCTTGTTTAAATTTCTAAAGAAATTTACTAATTATACCGTCTTGAGTCATAATATATGATAAATATCAACACTCATCACTTTTTCAATCACTATTTATCTTTTCGATAATTATTAGAGAGTCAGATTAGTCAAAATAGTCATTTAAAATCAAATTCAAAAATAATTATGAAATCAATTTTCCAAAATGACTAATCTGAAAATATGGTCAAAAATGATTTTCTTGAGGGGGTTTTATAAGAAAATTTTCTGCTATTTGAAAATTATTTGAAATGAAAAATATGCAGATATTTTCTTTGAAAAACGATGCAATTGCTAAATGTCTCAAAAATCACGTTCAACTAGTAATTTTTCTATCAACTAGATTACCCGTGTAATCTGCATCAGAATTTCTCTTTCACTCAAAATTATCATTAATTGAATTTGATCGACCAAACCATGAAGTGTGCACCAAAAATTCCAAACTCAATTTTAACAACAATTTAAATGACATTCTTTTGAATTTGAATTGAAGCCGTGTAAATAATCAGAAAACCGTGAATATTGACTTAGTCGTATTATAACCAATTGTATTATCATCCACCAAAAAACTATTTTTGATCCAAACTATTATATATGAAGTAATTCAACGAATCTAGAGATTTATATAGTGTTTTTGGCATAAGAACATAATTGGCCAACAATTTTGTATAAGTCAAAATCAAAATCATCATCTCAATATTGGCTGATTTTAATTCAGAATATGGTGCAGATTATCACATTTAATATATCGTTCAAATAAATATACCATTACCTGTTTTACCTTTACGATATTTTTCGTTGTTGTCCATTGTGATTATGTCACCTTTATACTAGGCTAAGGAACTTTGCTTTGTCGCCCGTTGTGTCTCTGGAACAGCCAAAATCCAGAGAACACTGTTGTTGTTCCTTAGCCTGCCACCACACCTACACGGAAAAAGATTTATGTGACCTATTTGTTTTTATAGGTCCATGGTTGTTGGTGGCAGAATATTTAGAAAAATAATTTTGTGGAGACCCAAAACTATTTATAATTGTTCCCTTCAGCACCCAAATTTGTTTAACTTTGAGAGTTTTTATATTTGTGCCTTTTGGAACCCAAATCGGTATAGTTTTCACATGTTTGGGTCTATACCAACAATTATTGTGATTGTGTCCATATTTTCTACAAATTGTGCACATAGAATTAACTTGATTAATATTGTTTTCGACAATTTTCGATTGATTATATCCAAGTCCTTATCTAACTGTATTAACAGTTTGCTTACCTAATAGCATATTCAACGATTTTTCACTTTTTGAAAATTTATCTAAAGTCGTTGACAATTGTTGGACTTGTGTTTTGAGAGATTCATTTTCATTTAACAATTGTGTGCACTTTTTAATAGAATTCTCTCTCCTAGTATTTTCACTTTCTTTTAAAATCAGAATTTCATTTTCAAGTGATTTTATATTAACTTCTGATTTTTTAATTTCTTATTCGAATGTTGGACACTTATCACACTTTGGGATCCTACTTTGATAGGTTTTAACTAATTGGTCAAGTTGTTCATTTAATTCTATCAAAGTATCTTTTTGTGATTCAAGTTTGGCATACTTATCCCTAATTCGTTCAAAACAGCTATTTACTTCGTGGAAATAAATAAGTAATTCAGAGTGAGTAAGTTTTGATACCTCGCTTGGCTCGTCATCGTCGCTATCAGTTATATTTCCATGAAGGCACATATCTGCTTTCTCACTGTCACTGCTAGAACTTTGATTACTTCGTCACTTGTATTCTAGGTGGTTGCAAAACTTTTTCTTTTTGATTTCTTTTCATGGCCGTGTTGAAGTCGAGGACTATTGGGCTTGATGTGTCCGGGTTGGTTGCACTTATGACAGATGATCCCGTGTTCTTCTGAGTTGTCTAGTGCTTTGATTATTTTGCTTTTCAATTTTTGATTTCGAGCTGGATTTCCATATTTGTAATTCCACGTTTTGAATTTTTCATTAGTAGTGCCAGCTCTGCTGCTCCATCATCATCATCGTTATCATCATCACTTTTGGTTGTTCCTTTGAGATCTATTGATTTCTTTCGAGTATCTCCACCTTCACGCTCTTCCTTGAATTTCATTTCTAGCTCATAAGTGGTGAGATTTCCGATGAGTTCTTCAACTTTCATTTGTTTTAAGTCTTTTGATTCTTGAATGGCAGTCACTTTTGCTTCAAATTTTCGTGGAAGGACTCTGAGGATTTTTCGGACTATCTCCAACTCTGTGTATGATTTTCCTAGAGCTTTTGATTTATATACGATATTGGAAAGTCGTCCATGCATCTCTTTGACATTTTCTTCCTTCGCCATTTTGAAGTTCTCGTATTCGCTGCTTAGCATGGCAAGGCGAGATTCTTTGACTTGAGATGTTCCTCCATGAGTCACTTCTAGTGTGTGCCATATTTCATGCGCAGTTAGACAACGTGAGACACGATTAAATTCAACGATCCAATGAACAGATAATAGAATTCATAGCTTTAACATTAGTATTTTGTAATTTAATTTCTTAGTTCTGTCCATTGATCCTCTGGTTTTTCTATTTCTTGATTATCTACAGTTATAGTTGGTGCTCTATAACCTGTCTCAACAATATTCCAAGGGTCAATGGTTTTTAGAAAAATTTCCATCCTATTTTTCCAGTAAGCATATTCACCATTGAACATTGGTGGTCTAACTATGGATTGACCCTCAGCAAAAGCAGTATTAAAAGAAGCCACTTCAAAAATTCAACTTTTTAAAACAAAAATTGGTTTTTGTAAAAACAAATTTTTAAAACAAAAATGGCTTTTGTTCCTAGCTCTGATACCACTTGTAGGATCGATTTCACCCTAGAGGGAGGGGTGAATAGGGTGATGGTATTAATTATAAAAATAAATTGCGGAAGCTTATAAAATGATTTCAACACAGAACACGGAATAATAGCAGCATAGAAAAATAGCAGAATAATAAAATGCAGAAATAGAACGACGCAGAATTTACCCAGCTTCGGCAAAACCGTGCCTACGTGCTGCCCCCAAGGTTTCTACTAGAAATTAGATAGTCAGATGCTTACACACGTAAACTCGCGACACCCGCTATCGACTAAACCTAACTCTACGCTCAAAACCCTGCCACAACTCAGCCACTGAGTTGCGAATTCTCAAACTACGCCACATAGTTTGTCCCCTAGTCACACGACTAGAAATTACAACGGTTTAAAATTTAAAAACAAATTTAAAAAGCAATTTAAAAAACAAAAGACAATTAAACCCTAACTAAACTTTAAAACAAAAAGGGTCGGCCCTTTTTTTTATTTTATTTCGACCATCTCCTCCTATTTCTTCGGCCCAATTCTTTTTGAGACAATGGCGGCTTTGTTTTTTTTCCGTTCGTTCCGATGTGAAAATTAGGGCTTTTTCAATTGAAGTCGCCGCTTTTGATTGCTTGATAGAAATAGATATTTATTACGTAGTTTGCCTTGTTGATCGCTTGTTTCTCTGATTTGCTCACGGCTCTTCAATTTGGATCGAGTTCGTCTACGATTTCGGTAAGTATTTTATTCCTTTTGCTTTGCTAGTTTTGGCTTGCTTGAACTCGATGCTTTGAAATTGCCGATGATGATTTGTTTATATAGGGTTTGTAACCCTTGATTTTCGTTCGCACAAATATTCGTCTGATGATTTTGAATTTGTCAAAATCTTTTCTCTGCCGCTTGATGATGCTTGAACGTTTGATGATTTATCTTTGACTTATTCATATGCGTATATATGATGCTTGCTTCTCACGGTATTGATGTTTAACTAGGTCAATTATCTTGTCCACCACGATTTCGAATTTGACTTCTTCAACATTGACTTCGGCACTGATTTATTGATTGCCTCGGCTTGATGTTTTTTGACTTGGTACGAACTTGATATCGATACTGTGAATTCATGTTTGTGGTTGTTTGCGGCTGCACGTTGCCAATTTATATGCTCGCCACTGATCATATGTTAAAATCGTTTATGTGCGTGACTTTGGTGCTTCGGCATTAACTTGCTTATGTGAGTTTCTGACTTAGTTTGATGTTAACTTCGGCACTGATTAAATTCATTTCTGTAGCATATTTTGATCTGACATGTATTTCACAATTTAACTCTTGATATCACTGCTGTTCCTTCACGGCTTTGGGTTGCACTGATTTTCATTGTGTAGCCTGGTTATTTGGTATGTTGTTTTGAACCATGTTCGCTGTGGCATTGCATTACTGTGCATTGAGCATTGTATCACTGAGTCATTCATACATGTTTTCCATGCCTTGTTGAGTCCTTGGGTCTTCTGCATTGTATATGTTGTATGAACTTCTGTGCCATGCTTCTGTTTTATTTGTCTTGCCTTGTATGTTTCATTTCGATTCTGCACTGTATTTGAGTGCACGTATCATTTGCTTGACCCTTGTATTTCATTCATATTGTCGCTCCATTGTTTTGTCTAGTATTTGAATTTAAAGTTTTTTGATTAAACTTGGTTCATGCCATGGTTATTCTGATGCATTTCCTTCTAGCTAGCACTTGAGTTGTTTGGATTTGTTCTACTTGCTGTTAGCTTTGGCTTGTGGTCTTTTCTTGTTAAGACTGCTGCTCGTATGCTCTAACCTGATGCATATTGCATTGTGTCATTTGTTTCTATGAATTGAATGCGACTATGCACTGTATATACATGTGCCATTTCATTTTCTTCTCTGGTCTGTTGGCACTGTTGTATTATGATTTGTACATTGAGTTGAATCCAGCTTAAACACTCGGGTTGACCTTGTGCTCGTGTCGAGATTTTATTTATATTGCACCTGAGTTGAACCCGTCCTTTTATTTTGGGTTTGACATGTGCTCACCTGTCCCTGTAAATCAATCAAGTGTATATCGGTGTGCACGGCCTTGTGGCATGTACAGTGATACACTGTGCATGTCACATTGTTCGTGTGTGATGAATTCAAATGTAAATGATGACGAACAACCCAAATAACTGAGGCAAATAATATTTTCAAAACCACATTTTATTTTATACTGCAAAAATATTTTCTTTTCAATTTTACTGCGTCAATATTTATTTTTGCAGATTTCTCAGATGCTGGATTCAATTTGAAGTGAAGTTGAAGATAAAATATGAGTGTGAGTGATATGTAGTGAGGTCAACTGTAAATGTAAAATTGTGATGTAATTGAATTTGTATCAAAGTTGTATAGTGTATAGTGAGAGCTTGAATTTGTACTATTCAAAATTGTAATAAATATTTGTTTGAATAAAATTTCTTGAATTCAAATTCCGTGTTATTTAATTTTATTCAGCAAATATTTATTTAATCTGTGAAAAATAAAATAGTACATTAACAAATACATTTACACGAATATATACATGTTTATTATCATCAAACAAAAATCATATAATCGCATATTCAACGGCAATGAATGGAGAAATTGTGTGACGCTCTATGTGGTTGGCCATAGGCTATATTATAAGACATTAGAAGCATACGCTAAGCGACCGGGGAAAACAAGGTCCAATTTCACAATTCGATCCAGAGATAATGGTTTCTTTATGGTACTTTTTGAAAATGAAATTAGACTGTAATAAGGTGGTTGATGGGGGGACCTTGGTTTTTCGATAAGAACCTCATAATTATGAAAAAATTGAAACCGATTATGAAATCACAAAGGAACTTACTTACAAGTATGCAGTTTAGATTAGACTACCAGCATTGAAGACTATGGGGACCCGAGGCAATTAGTGTCTTAGTCAGTTCTACTGGAAAACCAATTAAGATGGATGAAGAAACATAGAAACACACACGTATATCATTTGCCAGAGTGTTGTTGGACGTGAGTGTTGATTTAGGATGTCTAGAGTTTTTGGAGGCAGTTAATGAAAATGGTGAAGTATTCAAACAGAAGGTAAAAACCCCCAAATGAGATGTGAGAGATGCTGTTGTTTTGGACACACTAAAAGAAATGCCCTATGATTAAAATAGGATCCCTAAAGAAGAAGCTAAGCAGCTGGAGGGCGAGGTTAAAAGCAGCAAAGTAGGAGAGTTAAAATCTCAAAGCGATAAGGCATTTAGAAAATCTAAAAACAAAGGGAAAGGTAAGCAAGTTCTAAGAAGGAAGAGGCATTAACCAAATATGGTTGATCAAATAGAAAATGATACCAATCTAGAAGAGGGAGAGGAGGATAGAGAGAGTAAGGAGAAGAGAAAGAACTAAAGTTACAAAACCCAAGGTCAACGTTGAAGAATGTGGAGGCAGCGATCAAACAGCTTTTAGACACCGGACAAAAATTATGGAGGAAGTTGGAAAGTGTAATGATGTATTCAAAAGAGTAGGTGGAAATGAGGGGAAGTCCTGATGATTATTTGAAAAGATTAAAGAGTGAGAAAGATTACAAAGATGCACAAGATACATGCGTAACTCAGAAGTAGGGATGGAGAAGATAGAAAAGGAGACAAGCAAAGACTTTAGATTTTGACAAACAACAAAACCATACCGATTTCTCTAAAGTCTAAACAAGGACTAGATTAGCAAAATTCTAGTGTGCTAGTTTAATAAAAGTAAAGAAATAGAGTCTCGGTCAGTAAGGAAGGGGGCAACCCTAAGTCCAACTACCCAATACACTTCGTTCAATGAATATATTGAGCGTAACACCAAAGAGTCACCTACACTGCCCATCCTATCATAATCGAACATCAGCATAATTTTTGAATCCCACAATAATTCTGCTGCATTAACTTTTGATCCCAATATTAATTCTTGTAATGAACTAAATTGATAAAATTGTATAGGCAATGTTTGTGCTATCGTCAAAGAGAGCTAGGAGAATATGGGCATTTTGCTAAAAGATAACAGGGACCTTAATTCTACCGCCGAACCAGGATAACCTAAGAGCCCCGCGATAGAACCTAAAAGAATAATTCAATAAAAAGGGTGATGCTAGTGAAAAGGAACCTAAAATGGGATAACCAATCTATGAGACAAGATGAGATGAACGGCGCCAACTTTTAGGGTCGAGAGTTAAGAAGTTGTAATAAGGTAAATAAAAGGCACTGGCCACACTACTATGTTGGAATGTAGGGGGTTTCACAATTCCAATATACTTATAGAGTTAAGGAAGTTGATTTACTTTCATGAAGTAAATTGTGTTAGCATCCTTGAAAATAAGTTAACTTATAATGAGATTGAAAAATTGGAAAAGAAACGTGAGAATATTGAAGAATTGCAAATAATGCAGGAAGGTATTATAAGTGCCACATTTTAATAGTATTCAACTGCAAATGTTTAGGATGTTCAAATTATTAGTATGAGTGACCAACATGTCACACTGGAGTTAAGAAATAGGGGTAGATTGCTATGTAATGTGACACATGTATATGCTCGTAACTCAGAGTTTCTTAGGGAGAAACTTTGGATGAAACTAATCGAAGATGCAATGTTAATTTATAGGCCTTGGGATATTGTTGGGGATTTCAATTGTACAAGAAATTCTGATGAGAAACAGAGCGGTAATAGGGTGCCTCTCAATAAGATGGAGGAACCGAAAAATTTCTCATAGACCACTGGATTGATAGAAAATACTATATTTAGGTATAGTTGTTCATGGTGGTAAGGGCTAGGAAAGAATATCCAATCTAAACTTGATAGAGTTATTACTAATCTTCGGTGGGTCAATTTATTTCAACAATTTAGTTCTAAGTTTCTTTCTTCAGGAGTTAGCAATCATACACCCATTTTATTATCGATGAGGAACATCGCAATAGACCAACCAAGGAGTTCAAGTTCATGAATCACTGGCATTATGTGAGGACTATAAGGCTTAAGTGGAGGAAGGGTGGAACAACAATATTAAAGGAAGACCTCTCTTCAGATAATACAGAAGAGAAAGAAAGTCAGAGAAAAGTTGAGGGAGTAGAATAAAGAAAGAAATGACACAAAGAAGGAAGCGGAGAGGTGCAGAAAAAAATGTGCAGGACTACAACGATTAGAGGATGACCACAGTAACAACGTCGCAATAGAATTGAAAGACATGAAAATTAAACTAGAGAAAGCTTTTATGCAAGAGATAATAGATACAAAACAAAATTCTAAATGTGACTGGCCACTTTTAGAAGACAATAACACATCTTTTTTCTATCCAAAGATGACCAATAAAAGGAATTAAAACAACTGAGCGTGTCAGATAACAATAAATGGAGTTTTAACAGTCAGAGGAGATGAAATTATGGATCAAGCGGTGAACTATTTCTTTGTAACAACCCTAGATTTTTGCCTATATATTTTAAATTTGACTTTATTTTTATTTTGATTATTTTAAATTTATTTTTATTTCAAACTTTTTATCTATAAATGCTGACTATTAAGCGATCTATAGTTCAAAATAGTATAAATTGGACATTTTTCTAAAAAAGTGAATTTCTACTCAAACTGTTTAAACTTTGACTTTTAAAATTAAAATTAAAATCATTTTTAAATCTTTAATTTTATCTTTTATTATGAAAATAGATGTAATAACTTGAACACTGCTTTTCGTTTCGTTGAAAACAGAGTTAAACTGTAAAAGTTATGTACATTTCAATTTTGAGTGTAATTTGATTTATTTAACAATTTTGTCTATTTTAAATTATATAAATCTTATTTTCTTTGTCATATTTTATTTTAATATGTTATTGTATGTATATTTTTGTATTATAATAATTTTAAAATGAAGTAAACAATTTTCCAAAGTCAATGGTGATTTATTTGTAATTTCTAGACATTGTTTTGGATTTTTAAGAAATTTCTTTAAATCTTTTTCTATTTGCTTTAAATTTAATTTTTTTTTCTTATGTGTTAATGGGTTATTTTAAGTATATTTTGTCTTTTAATATTTTTTTAAAGTGATGTTATAATTTTTCCAAAGTTTACTGTATTGATTTCTTTTTTTTAAAAAGGCTGTTTTCTTATTTTCTGCTATTTTCTTCATTAAAATTTTATTTAAATTTTATTTTTTTTAATTATTTTGTGAATGTACTTTTATTTTATATTATTATTTATGTTTAAAAATATATTACAAGCTCATATGAATTTTCTAAAATTTATTTCATGTAATTTCAAATTTTCTAGACTAGTTTACTATTTTTAGCTATTTTCCTTAATTTAACTTTATATAATTAATAAATATTATATATTTTTTTATGTTGTGATAAATTTTTGAAATTTTATCTGGGATTATTATTATTTCCAGAAATATCAAGTTATATAAACATATATAAGAAATATGAAAGGTTTTGTGACTCTTTAGCTGCTTGTGACTCTTTGCTTTCCACCTCTTCATTTTCCAAACTCATGCATTCATTTTTGCTTGGCCGACCTTAATTCTTTCAGCTGCACATTTTTTCTCATTCATTCCCGTATACAAACTCTTGTCAATCACAAAAATCATGGCCTCCATTCCTTAGGCAAAGAGTTGGTAATCTTCTTCTTCTTTCTACTCATTTTCTTCTTGTTTTCTTATGATTTTGCTCTTGCTTTCTTCACCTTCAAGGCTAAGCTCCTTCCATCTCCTCCACCTTGGCCTCCTCCACCACATATGGTCAACACTTCCCCCAGCCCACAGCCAAGCCATGGCCGTGCCTTTTTGTTGACTAGATCCACTAAAGTATGAACATACACCACATATATGCACCTAGCCGAGCCTATCTTAGCACCACCACCTCAAAACTCTACTTTGGCCGCCACATACACCACCACCACCACCCTAGCTGACCTGAGAAACCTCTGCCACGTCATCCTCCACCCCACCCAGACCTGGACAGGCCATGCTAGCTTGTGGCCGAGTCTTTTTATTGCTTAGAAAACCATGTAGTTTGCATTGACTTATAATTCATGTGTCACAAACCTTTGCTCCATCATTGCCCATGCTATGGCCGACCTTTAGGAACCCAAACCTGATCTAAAACATGTTGTAGCCGTGCCATTTCAGATCATAGCTAGAGCGTAAGAGGTAGAAAACAAGTGCAAACACTTTGGCTTTGTTTTGTACATCCAATTCTAGCATTGTTTAGTGATAATTTGTGTCGAAAACTTATATCTATTCTATTGTTTTGTGTAAATGTTTGAACAAGGCTATTAGCTTTGGCTCTCCACGCTCTTGTTGTATCTGTGTTGTCGTGCCTTCGTAGTGTCGTTATGTGTGCTTTGGCAGCGATCTCCAGCTTTGAACATGTGAGTACCTCTCACCAGACATTATGTACTTATATAAGTAGTAAATTGACACCCTGTGAATCTGTAGAACTATATGATCATGTTATAACTGCTTATATTATTATCATATGATGTTCACACCTGTTATTACACCTATTATATTATATGTTACTGTTATTTCATGCTATTCTGTTTATTTTATCTGTTCATCACACTGCAAGTTCCCTTTAGATTAGAATTACTATGGGTTGAAATGATATATACCCGAACGGACTTTAGAATAAGGGAAAATTGTTACGGACTGAAATGATTGGCCTGAATGATTTTCAATTTATTTCATTTACTTGGGACTGCGGGTTGGAAATGATAAAACCCGGATTTTCTTTGTAAATTACGGGTTGAAATGATATATTACCCGTATCACTTTACCCAGCGTAGATAACTATATACAGGCCCATAGTTAAAATATGTTTTCTAAAAATTTTAAAATATTTTAGAAATTTAATTATTATAATATTTTGATTTAAAATTTAATAAAAATATAAATTTTGTAAAGTATTATTGATTTTCTGGAAATATATAAGTTAAATAAATTATGGAAAAGTTAGAAAATCTGAATGTAAGTTATTTTAGAAATTTTGATTTAATTTTTAATGGAATTTAATTTAACTTTGAAAATATGATAAATTTATGATATTCTGAATTTAAATTAATTTAAAATGATTTTATAACATATTAATGATTTTTGAATAAAGTTGAAATGTGAAATGAATGAATATTTAAGTTGAAATTTTGAAATATAACTAAAATTGAAAATTTATGAAACTGACTTAAAAGTGGAATTTAGTTAAGTAAATAAAAATAAAACTAAGTTATATTTGAGAATTTGAACTTAAGTGTTAAGTTGAAATTTAATGTAATGAATTTAAATTTGAATGTTGAAATTTAATAAGTGAATTATTAATAAATATTGATTTTTGAAAGGAAACTTAACTTTATAAAATCATGAATTTAAGGAAAAGTAAATGATGCTTATAAATGTGAAATGTATGATTTTATAAGTTAAAAATGATTTAAATAAAAAAAAGTGTTTGTGAAATTCTATTGAATATTTGAAGTTAATTAACAGCATTTTTAATATCGTCTTTTGTTAAATTGAATTGTTTTTGAATGTAACTTTCTGTAGCATTTTCCAAATGCTGCGAAACTTGAATTTTCATTGTTTTAATAAATTTAAGTGCATAAATGGACATTGAAAGTTTAAATTTTTGGAATTTAGTAATTTAATTATTAAATGTAATAACTTCATTTTTATGATTTAAAATGAAGTAATTTGTTTTGAAATATAACTATTCGATATATTAAAATGATTGGAATGTGGTTTCGAAAAGATATGATATTTTGATATATTAAAATGATTGAAATGTGGTACTGAAAGATATGATATTTTGGTATATTGATTTGATTTGAAATGTGGTTTTGAAAAAAATATAACTATTTTGATATAGTAAAATGATTTGAAATGTGGTTTTGAAAAGATATGATATTTTGATATATTAAAATGATTTGAAACTTCGTTTTGAAAGATATGATATTTTGATATTAAATCATATCTTTTGATATTAAATGATTTGAAAAATGGAGTTTTGAAAGATATGACATTTTGATATTAAAATGATTTGAAAAGAAGTTCTGAAAGGTATGATATTTTGGAAATGAAGCTTTGAAAGGTTACGATCTTTTGATATATTAAAATGATTTGAAAGGAAGTTTTGAAAGGATACGATAATTTAATATATTGAAATGGTTAGAAATGACTTGATATTTATTTTGATAAATATTTGAATTGAAAGATATGGTATGATGATATATTGAAATGGTTTGGAAATGATTTAATCTTTATTTTGATAAAGATTGGGTTGAAATGATATTCTTTTTTGAAGTATATAATATTGTTTTAAAGTTATAACTACGGGTTATAATAACGATTGGTTGTTAAAGAGACCGGGATCGGATATTTTCTTATAGCCGGCCAATACCGAAAACCACTTTAACAACTGTGTACGCGGTGGAGATTCCAGAATGAAGTAGGATGGTGGCGACGTTGTCGAGGTATATTACGTGGACTCAACTCCCGTGAGTTGGCATATATGACTAAAACAGGAGCTATACCGGGCTATACAAAGGGTCGCACCCTTTTCATCGAGCATGCTCCATCGGAAACCATTCTATTACTTTTGTGATTCGATACGTGGCGCCACTTTGATTCGGGGGTATTGTTCGAGGTGGGCGGAAGCTGCTGCCTTGCCGTCACCACCGGTTCGGGAGTGCAAACGGTGTATCCACCCTGGCACTGCCTCGCGTGCCGTGTCATATCCTAATATCGAGCCCACTACGATTTTGGTTTTAAAGATCCGACTGCGTTAAGGTTCACCATCCCCTTAACGCTATTTTCTATATGATTATACTTTACTGATTAGACACTACTGTATATAGCGTATATTACTACATAGTAGATAGTTTAACGGATCCTTAGAGGATGGGCGGTCCCAAGCATATTCTAAGTTACTTGTACCTTTACTACAGTTCACTTGAGTTGGTTTACATTGTATAAGTATGTATGTCCTGACTCGAGTGTTGTATTTTTATTTACGCTCGGGTCAGCCTGAGTATTCACAGATTTGGATTTCCACTTTCTGGAGATTTGGAATCGCTGGAGATTATCTGCTTGTCTAGTTTTATCTTTTCAGTTTGTTGGTTCTTTCCAGCTATTGTATTAGTAGATTTCTATGTATTGAGACTTCTTTTGTATTTTATTTCTTTTGTTGCATCTTATGTAATTCTGATATATTTATATAGTAGCTTCATGAACTACTATCTCTTTTACTTCCGCTGCATTATTATTACTCTGTGTCTGTGATCTGTGATTATTATTTACTGTATATTCTGAGATTTGCCAAATTCTTATTTACAACGCGGTATTTTGAGCAATTCAATTCCGGCATGAGTGTCTACCTATACACTGATAATGGATGCGAATGGTTGAAAATATCGGGTTGTTACATTCTTCAACTTGTTAAATCAGAGACCGGGATGCAAATTACCTAATATGGTGTGCAAGCAGGTTATAATTGAATATGGCCAGAATTTTCGTAATGACCAAATTGACTTGATGGAAATCAAAGCTGCATTATAAAGCATCAAAGAAGATACTACTCCAGGTCCGGACAGGTTTAACGCCAAATTTTACAAGACTCATTGGGCAATGATTAAGGATCTTATGTTATAAACAGTAAGAGATTGTTTTGAGATGGGTAAGATTTTGAAAGAGTTAAATCACACTTTTCTTCATATGATTCCAAACATAAAAATGCTAACCAAATTCATTGGTTTAGACCAATTGCTTGTCATAACATTATTTGTAAAATTTTGGTGAAAGTGTTGTGTGATAGACTCAAACTTCTCATGTATGATTTAATTTCAAGAAACCAATATGCATTTATTCAAAAAAGAAAAGAATGAAATTTTATATATTCATGAGATGGTTTGAGGAATGGGCAGGAAAACAAACCAAATCATGTGCATAAAAACTGACCTGAGGAAAGCTTATGATTCGATAAACAGGCAGCCTGTAATACATATGAAGAGAGCTCTGGGTTCCTCTCGAAATGGTTAAATATTATATGGGGATTAATCAAAACACTTAATTTTTCAATAATTAATCAAGGCAGTGCAGATGGGTACTTAAAGAGTACAAATGAACCCCGTCAAGGGGATCCTGTCTCTCTGCTCTAATTTGTCGTAGTTATGGAGTACGTTACACTTCTTCTAAAAGGAAAAGTAAGAGAAGGTTTGATTAAATTAGCAGGCCCAGGGAGTGACACACGTCATATGATATACGCAGATAATATCCTCATGTTTGCGAAAGTGGGCATTGAAGCGATCAGAGACATCTTAAGAAGAATTCACGAATTAGCAAGTCTTGATCTTAATAAAGAAAAATCATCAATTTTCTTTGGAGGAGTGACCAATAAAGCAGAAATTAAAAATATTCCGGACATAAAACAAGGAAGCTTGCCGATTAGGTACCATGGTATCACTCTAACTAGCGTGAAAATCAAAGACAAAGATTGCTCCCCTTTGATCGACAAAACCAAAAGAAAAATTAATGGGTGAGAAATTAAACTTCTAAGTGATGGGCGAAGACTTGAATTGATAAAATCAATGATATTTCCTGTATTGTCATACCTGGATGCAACGATTTAAATTACCTTCATCGACCATAAACAAAATTAAACATGTATGCCTCATATTCTTATGGGAGCGGAGATGTAGCAAAATTCCACGGGAAGTCATTTGCAAAAAGAAAGAAGAGGGAGGACTTGGTTTAAGAGTATTTGAAGACCTGAACACTGCTTTAGGTATTAAATTGATACGGAAAGTTTTGAATGGTGAAGGAATTTGGGCAAAATGGATGAGAAGGAAGTACATTAAAAATCAATCATTTTGGGGTATGGAATTCAAAAGTGATTATTTAATCTCTTAGAAGCATATATTGAGGATTAGAAGTGAAGCGTTGAAATTAAAAAGATGGACAGCGAATGGAAAGTTGACGTCAATGTGGTATGATCGATGGCTGAAAGGAGGCAGACTTATTCACGGACTTGGAATTAATATACTAGAAATGCTGCGAGGGGAAAAACAACATGGTATAAGAGATAATCATAAATAATGAATGGAAATCTGGCAATATGAGCTATTTAAGAAGGTTTAGAAACGAAATCATGGAAATAAAAATGCATGGTAATAATACCGAGGATTTTTAGGCTTGGCCTTGCAGCAAAAATGAAAAATACAAGTTCAAGGCTATTTGGGAATAAATTAGAAATTAACACAGCAAACAACAATAGGCAACCATAGGGAATAAATTAGTTTTACTTGTAAATAATCACCTAATAAAAATTATTCCCACTCACCTCAAGCCTAAGCTCTTCCTATTTGCCTTGCTTGAGAATCGTGCCCCAATACACTAACTCTACTTGCTCCGTCTAGATCCAATTGATTATGTTCTTCTGGTTTCATTTTATTTTGATTTTTGAATAATTTTTTGTGGTAGTGGAGAGTTTATAATTGGGTAGAGTTTCGTTACAATGAATGGTTATGTGGGTTTAGGGTTAGGTTAGGCTTGCATTTATAGGGATTTGCAAATAGTTTAAGCTATTAGATCTAGGCTTGTAAATCTTTACAGTTATCTTACGCGCTCAACAAAAACTTGGCAATGAAGCAACAAATCTTTACCATTCGAACATGTCATCCATTGCTCGATTCAACACAGCTACGGTCAGCCGCAACCGGTCGACCTTCAACCTTCTGGGATCGACGGGTCTCTTTGTTAATTTGTGAATTTTTTTTTGTTTTTAGTTTTCTATTCTATTTTCAATTCTTCCAATGCCTGTAACCTCTCCATGCTAACTCTGATTTCGTAGTGTTACGTAGGAAAATCGTCTAGAAAATCGCTATGAATGCAATGATGAAAGTTCCGTAGCAAAATTCGAAAGTCTGAAAATTTTCTTTTCAGACCTTGTTTTATTTGAATTTAATTTTATTACTAAATCTCCATTAAATTCACGTGGTGTTACATTCTCCTTCCTTTAAAAAGGGTTTCATTAACGAAATCTCAAAGGATGGAAAAATGTTACTTATACACACAACAACTAATAGCTACAATCATCTGCTCATCCATCATCCATGAGTAATCACTGTCCTTTGAAAATTTTCAAATGAAATATGAACACACATATATATGCAACGTGAAATGCATGTAAACCTATACTACTTCAAAAGGTTGGTGGTCTACTGATCGGGTCAACCTCTTATAATGCAAATGCTTCTGCCATGCATCCAAATGTATGCAACATCCTAAGTAAATATACTTGTGATTCTATATGTATGTACAACTATACAACTCATATGCAACATCCATATGCATAACATCTACTAACATAAAAACAATCAAGAGATATTATGCTACCATATGTGAATGTATGTGTATACCTAGAGGATATACTAGTTGTAGAAGAAAACAGTCCAAACAATACATCCAAATGCATCCACTAGTATCCATCTTCCATAACATGTCCTATTATCTTGTTTACAACAATTCCTACCATCAAATGGTCTGTATCCAAAAGGTATACCAAGCTAAGTCATATACATAAGTAGTCTATACCTATTAAACATAAATTGGAAATATAGTAGAAAAGAGTTATGGGTGGATAGCATGGATCTGTACAGTGCATAACATGGATTTTCTCCTCATGCTCTCATGTACTCTCCGCCGGATTATCTCCTCATTAGACTTTAACAAGTCCGATCTTTGTGTTGCGGAGTCGTTTTGTACCATGCTCTAAAATATGAGTGGGTGCATGGCGAATAAGTGACTCCCTCTCAAGTTTCACCTCCTCTAGCTCACTTGGCTCGACTACGATAGTGTATCGTGTAAGCACTTCCATAAGTATGACACATGGAAAACATCATGTACACCCACTAAATTTTTCAAAATTCTACTTTATATGCCAACTTCCCTACCCTAGCAACTATTGGGAAAGGCTCTGTAAACCATGGTGCCAGCTTTCTTGATCTACCAAATCTCATAATATGTCTAAGGGGTGAAACCTTTACAAACACAATATCGCCCACTGTGAACTCTAACTCCATACGTGTTCTATCAACGTAGGTTTCTGTCTATCCTGAGCGGACTTCATTCTCTTATGGATCAAGTCCACCCTTCTCCAATGTCTCCTTCACCATATCCTGTCCAAGAATAATTCTATTTGTAATGTCCACCAACACGATGGTAATCTACAGCGTCTACCATATAATAGCTCGAATGGTGCCATCCCAATGCTTGTCTGATAATCATTATTATAGGTAAACTTTACCAATGGTAAGTGATCTCCCAAACATGCACATTTGTAGTAAATCCTCCAATACCTTATTTACCCTTTCCGTCCGTCCGTCCATTTGCAGATGACATGAGGTGCTTAAACTCAACTCGGTCCCCAAAGCCTCTTGTAGACTCCTTCAAAACTCACTGGTGAAAAGGGATTATGAATGCTAACTATACTAGTAGGAACTCCATGTAACCCAACAATCTCTCTCATGTATAGAGCCGCCTACGATGTCGCTGTCCTCGTACTCCTCACTAGTATGAGATGAGCGCACTTGGTCAAACAATCGACTATGACTCAAATGGGATCTCCTACTCCTCGATAACTTCCACTGAGAATTATCAAATGGTTGCAACAATCCTTCGGGCTTCTTCTGCTCCGCCTTTACCCTCTAGCAAGTCATACATCTAGCTATAAACTCTACTGCTTGCTTCTTTATACTGGGATAATAGAAGACTCTCTTCTTGTCGTGATACATCTTGTCAATGCCAGGGTGAATAATCATCCTAGAACGATGAGACTTAGCTAGTACCGTATCTAACAAATCCATGCTACAAGGAACACAAATCCTACTATCCCTCCATAACCATCCCCTCGAGTCAATGGCATAACGCCTAAAATGACTCGATGAATCTCCTCTACTTATCCTCTCAATAATGTCTAGTAGCTCCTTATCCTCTTTCTATTTATACCCAATACGCTCTATCAATCTAGGTTTCACATCTAAAGCTCCTAGTAATCTTGGAGTAATGTCTAATGATGGTCGAAAGTCGATGTAGATATGAACTCTATATGCTTCCACTCTAAAAACAAGAGACTCAATACCGCAAGTCGTCTACTCAAAGAGTCAGCCACTACATTACCCTTGCCGAGGGTATATAGGATATCAAAGTCATATGATGCCAATAACTCCTTCCACCTTTGTTGCCTCAAATTCAAGTCCTTTGGGAGAAAAAGTACTTCAAGGACTTGTAATCCATATAGAGCTCATACCACTCTTCTACAGGATAATGCCTCTATGACTTAAGTGCAAAGACAATGGCCGCCAACTCAAGATCATGGATATGGTAGTTTCTCTCATGGGTCTTCAACTGCCTACTAGCATAACTCACCACCCTACCTTCTTGCATCAAGACGTGCCTAACCCCATACCGCATGCATTGATATAAACTGTAAATGGCTTCATCCCGTCGGTAATACCAAAAATGATACACTAGTCAACGCCTCCTTCAACTTGATAAAAGCATCTTTGCATTTAGAATCCCACGAGAAAACTATATTCTTCTTGGTAAGACGATTCAGAGGGGTAGACATCTTCGCGAACGTCTTTAATGAACTTCTGATAGTAACCTATTAAACCAACAAATTCCTCAATTCCATGGCACTCTTTGCCTATCCTGAACAGCTGCCACCTTACTGGGATCAACCGCTAATCCCCTTTCTAATATGTTGTGTCCTGAAAAACATATCTCCTTTCTCCAAGCGTGACATTTCAAAAACTTCACCTTCGGCATGTGCACACAGTGTGCTGAGAACTTCTCTTTAATGCAACGCGTGCTCCTGCTCGCTCGTCGAATATACAAGAATATCATTTGTAAATACCATGACGAATTTATTTAGCAACCACCTAAATACTTGGCTCATCAAATCAACAAAGTAGGCAAGTGCATCGGTCAGTCTGAAGGGCATGACTAACCACCCGTATAATCCGACTGGTGTACGAAACGCTATCTTCTGGATACTGTCCTTGACTACACGCAACTGGTGGAATCTAATAGCCAAGTCAAGCTATGAGAATACCTTAGCTCCAACTAATTGACCAAAGAGATCATCTATACGGGGCAGTTGATTTTGATTCTTCTTTGTCAGTTTATTCAGCTCTATAATTGATGTAGAGTCTAAGAGAACCATCCGTATTTTGTGCCAAGGACAACTGGTGCTCCCCACTCTGAGATGCTCCTCCTGATGAAACCCTTCTTCAACAGCTCATTAACATACTTGTTCAACTCACATCTTTCCTTTGGAGCCATATGCTTTAATGGTAAAGTGAAAAGTCTGGCATTCTCAACAAGATGGATCCTAAACTCAATCTCTCTCTGGGATAGGAGATGGTAATCTCAACAAAAACATCTTGGAAATCTCTAACTACAGGCACCGTAGCTAGCTCATTATGTGATGGGTCTAAAGTATCTAAGTAGCTCAGCATAACTGATCCTCGAAGATCACAAAAGGAACTAAGTTACATCCACGACATGTGCTCAATCTAACGACTTCCTATCGCGGTCTAAAATAGCATCATATATCGTCATCCAATCCATGCCTAATATCAACCCAAACCCTAAGAATCCCAATACAAAATCATCATAATCAAACTTGATCCCTAAAATGAACAACTTTAAACCCCTACATAACATAGACAAATAGACTGATCCTCCTACGGGGTTTGACACAATCACAGGGTCCGTAACTATATTAGTGTGTATGTAAGTCATCAACAAGTCTACGAGAACTGAAATAATGTGAAGCCCTAGTGTCAAATAAAGTGCGAATAGATAAACTGAAAAGAGTCAACACACCTTCGATCACCACTTTCTTTCCATTATCCACCACTAGCTATGAACTCGAGCTAAGGACTACCTTCAATGCATAAGCCACAACTACTCGAGTAAAGGTCTAAGTAGAAGCTTTCAGTGGTGATGCGCAAGCTCGCTTCAGATACCCACACCGATCGCGGTTATAACACTTAACCTTTAAAAGGCATGTCTTGCACTCCTTTATGAAATGCCCCTTCTTGCCACACTTTCTACAGTGCATATCCTTCTTTTGTACCTTTCCTTTGGGTCCATCTCCTCCTTTACGCTGGTTCTATAGTGCCTTCCCTCCTGCCTTTTTGGGTTCCTCTTCCTTAGCTTCTTCCTTGGAGACGGTATTTAGTAAGGCCATCTCTACTAGACCATCATACATAGCACCTATATGAATAAGACTCAAAGCTACCTTGAAGAGGTTGGTTTAGCCCTTCAGCAAATTTAAGAACCTTCTTGTGTGGTATGTCAATTAGCCCTATACCAAATCTAGCTAGCTTATTAAACTGGTTGATATATTCCTTAACAGATAGATTTCCTTGATGTAGTGAATGAACCTTTATAATTGCACACCTTTCTTTGCACTAGATAGGAACTTCATCTCAAATCGTCTATGGAAGTCTCCCCAAATGATCTCCTCTTCGTTTGTCTCAGCCTCACTACCGCCCACCAACTCAATGCCTCACCCTACAACTACCATGTAGCTAACCGCCTCCTTATCTCATCGGCCAATCCCATCAAACCAAAGATCCTCTCACAAGTGTGGATCCATGTCCTTAAATCCACATAAGTCTCTATACTCGTGTATGGCTTTCCTACATGAATTGAAAAATCTTTGCATAGCTTAGTAAATGTCAATAGAGATAGGTGGGCGGGCAGGAACCACACCTGGCACTATCTCTGCGGACTCTCTAGTGTGGTTTAGCTTGACATGTCCCTTGCGTCAAGGTATCGATGGAAACATATCAGAATGTTCACGTCTGGAACCTCGACTGCATCGCCAAAGACTGAACCTGTGAGATCACTCAGCTTTTATCAGTGAATTTTAAGAATTTTTTTAGCAATTTTTCATAGAACTATAGGCACGAAAAAGTGAGAAAACATAGACTCGACTCTAAGATAGCATCGGCACGAAAAAGAGAGATAACAATATCAATACGTATAAAATCTTTAGAAAACTCTTTGGAAAATATTTTCTTATATACATATATTTTTAAACCTATTTTTAAAAAGTTTTGGAAGGTTATTTTTTGAAAACCTTTTGAAAAGCAAATTTTTTTCAAAAACATTTTAAATACATTTCTAATCCCTAAGGAATTTTGAACCTAAGCTCTGATACCAACCACAACAACCCGCACCTCCCAACACACCTATCCAAATCATGGTATGACTTTAAAACTCGCATCATATCGAGAAATACGATATGTTGGCTTTTTATAACATTACAGAGATTAATATAAGGAGACATCATCTGAAATGTAGTACACTTTCAAAACTCAAATTGGAAGGAAAAAAACATATAACATAGAAAATAGCCATCTCAGTTAATATCCAAATCACATTTCCAGAAAACCAGTACATGGTCCAATACAGAATACATAGAAAATTCCACCCCAAGTATGATAAAATGTGCTGATAAGATAAATAAATACATGGAGAGCAAATATGATAAAAGTAGTCTCCAATGATAGGCTTGACTCTCCATGTACCAACAATGGGCTAATCACCTGCTGCCTCATCCACCCGTGGTGAGGAAAAAAGAAGAAAAAAAGAGTGGGTCTATAACAACCTTGGTTTTGGAGATTACCTGTAAATGTTAAATCATAACGGAAGTTGCAATTTAACATGGTGAATTAAAATAAATTAGAGATTTAAATTGTTTATTTTGGGAAAAAAACAATGAATTTTGAAAATAAAATGTGAAAATAAAGTTTGGAAAATTTATTTTGTTTGATTGAGCTAATAATGAATGAAATGTGATTTTATTTGGAAAAAATGCAATAATTTTATTAATTATTGTCAATTACTTCTTTTAATAACTTTTTTAAAGGAAGTATTTGATTTTTAAAAGGTGTTTATATAAATAAAAAGATGGAATTTGGTTTAAAAGTGTGTTTTGGTTATAAAATTAAGTTTGAAATGAGTTATTATATTTTATTACACAAGAGAATAATTCTTGTGAAATTTTTAGAGTTAAAAATGAAGTCTTATGTATTGTATGTGAAAAATTGTGTTATTTAAATAAAAGTAAGGTTTTACTGATAAAAATAATAAACTTTTTTTGTAGAGAAGATAATTTTATTTGCATAGAATTGTTTTCATATTTTTTTTTTCCATGGCTTTAACTTGAGAAAATAGGTGCATATATTGATAAAATGGGTGAAAAAATACATTACTTAGAATTTCACTAAGTATAATTGTCTTTGGGCTTATTGGGTAAGGTTTTAGATCCAAAACCGTAAATCTAGAAGTATCTATGAGAAGGAATTGCCTGTATGTTTCTATTCATTCCTTCTTCTCAAAAGAAAAATACAACTTACAGTAAAACTAAAACAATGGCCTCCACTTAGCTCTTCATAGAGTAGCATCAAAATTAGGGAAATCAAAGGGAATAATAGCAAATCAAAGTTAAATACAGGTAATCAATATCAAAATCTCAAATTTATGTTATCAATTCTCTGATTAAGGATAGATATTGTTTGTAACTCTCTATTCTCTATTTGCATGTTTGTTCCTCCTTCTTCTATAGGTTTTTAGCTCCAAATCAAGACTAAAGCTTCCAAATTGCTCTTTAATTTGCTGTATATTTGCTGCAAACAAACCCTAAGGTGAGTAATCTCACTCACGCTAGTTGTAAACCATCTTGTCTATTCATATTTAGTGTAAAATTGGATGTTTGGAGCTATAAAAATCAAGTTTTGGTCATATATTGTGCTTAATCCAAAAACTAAATTTTGTCCATCTTTGAATCTGAAACAAATTTAGGCATAACTTTCTCGTTTTTGATCCGATTTTGATAATTTTGGATGTTCCGAAAAAAGCTTAATTCATGTGCTATAATTTTCATGTTTTGAGTTTTCTGTAATTTTGATGTTAGATATGTCAAAATCAAAATTTTCTACTGCAAATCCAAGAGTAAAACCAATATTTGTTATGTCATTGAAGCTTAAACGAATTTGATCATAACTACTTCGTTTCTTAACCGATTTTGATGATCTTGGTCATTCTGGAAAGTTAGAAACTAAGCTACAACTTTTATTTTATTCATTTTTCCTGATTTCGATGTTATCTATGCTAAAATTGCAATTGTTTGTCGCTGTTCTGCAAATGCATAAGTTGAGGCTGAGTTTGATATTTCTTTTAGTAATTTGATCATAACATTCTTGTTTCAAATCGGAATTTAAAATTTTTAGATGTTCTGGAATCCTTGTGAAATATGCCACAACTTTGATGTTTTCAGTTTTGAATGATTTTGAAGTCTACATAGTGATAAATTGACTTTTTCATCGCTGGCCTGTGCTGATAGTTAATGCACATAAATTTTTTTTGGTAGTATTTCGATCATAACTTTCACGTTATTGATCGGAATCTTGAAAAGTTACTGATCGGAATCTTGAATTTCAAGATGTTCTGGAATCCTTAGGAAATATGCTACAACGTTTATGTTTTAAATTTTGTATGATTTTGTTATTTACATGGTGGAAAATTGATGTTTTTACTGCTGGCCTGTCATTGACAGCCACAATATTGATATATTTGTCTGATTTCGACAATTTCATATGCATTCTTTTGCAACTTTTTTTTATGAAATTAGATGCTAATATTTGATCATTTTGTCCAGCAATGGACTAATCAAATTAGGATGAGATTTGAATTTAAATTAATTTGAATTCGATTTAATTTTGAATATCGGTTTAAGCCGATTAAATTGCAAATCGATGCTTTCTTGAGTTTTGTAAATCCGAATAAATTCCAGAAAATCTTCTATAATCATGGTTGGAGTAATAAATGCTTTTATACATTTTTAGAGGTTTTTAAACAATCATTCTTTATTTTTAAGGCTTTTAAAAACTATTAAAATCCTTTTTAATGATGTGTTTTCTCTCAAAATCTTTTAGATAAATTTCTAAAATTTGTTTTATAACCTCGTTTTCTCAAGTAAAATCTTTTATAATTAATTTTATTTATTTTAATTACTTTTATACTATTCGAGCATATGAGAAAGAGAATTAAATGATTTAGTAAAACACGTGGTATGGGACACGTGCGTTTACTATTTCGGTTAATTTCGGACTTGTACGATCGAAGTTATTTGAGAATATTGATTCTGAAATGTTATGCCCTTTTATGGTGTATTTTGAGTTTTATAATTTCTATTTATTGGAATTATCTAAGATGACCAATATTTGGAAAATATTATGGTTTGAGATTTCTTATATAGGAGTATGGTCGATGAGATCCATCACGATGTTTTATTTACTTGCCAATGATATAAGGCAAGTCTTGAGTTTATGATTTCATATTTTGAGATTTATGGTTTATGAGGAACCACCATGATGTTTTCACTTGTCGATGAGACGAGACAAGTTACGATGCCATTTAATACTTGTCGACGAGATGAGACAAGTATGGTGTCTCTTTATCACTCGCCAATGAGACTAGGCGAGATATAATTTTCTGAGTTTTATGATGTTTCTAGTGTGGCATCGACTAACGGGTAGTAAACCGCTAAGTGCGAATGTGTGGTATGTGACACACGTTAACACTTTTCGGGTTCCTATCCATGAGTTTGTGACACATTCACGATGTTTACCTAACAGAACTGCTTTGAGAGGTGTTAGCGACCTTGTCATGAGGACGAACTGCTTTGGGAGGTGTTAGCGACCTTGTTCGAGCTGACAAAATGGCTTGGAGAGGTGTTAGCGACCTTGCCATGAGGACGAACTGCTTTGGGAGGTGTTAGCGACCTTGTTCGAGGCTTCGGCCATCAGAGTTTTACACGTGCAACATTGCTTCGGCATTACAATCAGGGATTTGGCCAATCCGGATTTTCGAAGTTTTCTGTTTTATTGTGATTTCACCTTTTTTAGATGTTTTATTACATCGATAGCCTAGTGCTATATGAGATTTTATACATGGTAATTTCAATTATGATATCTTGAACTCTTATCAAGTTCCTTAAGCTATGAGTTTGGATAATTTCAGAATTTTATAGGATATTCTGGGTTTTGCCATTTCGGCGAGTTAAGATTGAGACTGAGATTTATATACATTTATACCGATGAGATGAGGTATAATTGAATTTGGAGATTCATCTATAATTGAGTTTTGGATTATCCTATTTGAGAATGTCTTATGTTTGCCATTTTGGCTAGAGTTTGTATTGTTGTTTCTCCTTTTGAGGAGATATGGTTCATGGAAATCATGTAGACATTTTGGAATGTCGCCGATGATATGAGGCACTTGTTTTTGATTTAAGTATTGAGTTTGAGTTACCTCCTTCGAGGTATTTGTTCACTTAAGTAGCGTTTGTTACTTAAATGTTGAGCTTATGAGTTTATTGATTCATTCGTCTCTTTCGAGAAGAAGTATCTTCATGACTATTCTACTTCATATTACCATTATTGAATAATTTGTATAGCTAGACTAACCCGTGTATTTATACTCGGGTCAAACCGAGTTGTTTCAGGTATCATCTATTGGTCTTAGCTTGAAGTTGATGCTGGATATCAGCTCTCCTTTCTCTTTAGTAGTTACTGTTCTTTCGCATACTCTGGTGTAGATATATTTTATTCGATGTATATAGTGTGGTCGAATACCACCTTTATTGTACTCATATTGTATTGTACTAAACATGTATCAGTGTATATGTATATATATGATGTTGATTACTGTTCTGTGATGTGCTTTACATTTAGTTATTGTATTTTGTTCTGATAGATCCGTTAGCCACCTATAGTTTTGGATTAAGCATTTACTGTGTATGTCGATCCATTGAGATAGAAAAGAAAAATCATAGTACATTTATTGACGTATTCAGTAGATGTTTAAGACAAAGTTATAGATGGTCGCCATTAACCAGCCCTATTCTCTGCTTTAGTAGACGGAATTACTCATTAATTCTCTTTACTAAGGTGGGTCTCGGGGTGGGGCGTTACGCCATGGTATCAGAGCTGTGGTCAGAACAAAGTAGAATAAACACAGAACAGTACGTATATCACGATACATCGAAGTACAATACGAGCGAATCATTGTCCTTTATTCGAGCTTGTTTTCGAATCGTGCTTTGATTTTTTTTCGAGTTTTGGGATATGTTGAGATGGAATATGTCTAGGAATATAAATTGTATTCCGTAGTATTCCATAATCGAGTTTGATGTTATCTTATCTTATGAATAATCTCATTTGGGATTATTCTATTCTTTTTTTTGTCGATACGAGTGAGTTCATATCGATGGAGCTGATTGATTTTTTTGAGCATTCTTGTTGTATTTCTTTGAGAGATGTGAATCCTATTGAAGGGATCCACAATGATTGGCTCGTTGTGAGCATTCTGAGATTTTTATTTGATGTTGCTTTTGTGAGTATTTGTTTGTTACTCACAATCTTGAGATGTATCTGATTTGAGATGGACTGACTTATTTGATGTTAAGTCCGATCCTTTTATTGTTATAGGATACTGTATTTATTTAGGCATCCTAATTTGATTGGGTTATTATTTCTATCACTTTGGAATGTTAATGATGATTCCGAAGTTTCTGTATTCACTCTTGAGTATCGAGATGTTGATGATATATCTCGAATTCCAGTCAAGGTGACTTTATTGAGTTTTGTGAGTCCGTTTGGATTTGACATCCAACCGGGAAATCAAGTGTTGAGGTAACCTTATTCCTAGCTCTTAGCTCTTCGGTTATCCTTCCACGAGGATATCCACTAAGGAATGAGGTGAGTTTCTAGATTATTCGAGTTTGATTGAGTTTATCATTCTACTTTGTTTGAGTGTTCTTTTCAGATACTCAATCAATGTTATCCTTTAGCATTACTCCGTTTGAAGTAGTGATTCGTGGATTGTGTGCTTCTTCTCCTTCGAGAAGAATATCTTGCTTATCCTGTATCTTGCTGATTTTTTGGAGAGTGGCTCGTGACATCGTAAGATTGACGAACACTCTATCTCCTTTTGATGATTTTGAGAATCGAGTATTTTGGGAAATCTCGATGCATTCTCTTAATGTTCTTTGGTTTGAGTTTTTGAAGCTATATATATATGTATATATATATATATGAGTTTTAAAAAGAGAAATTGGAGTTTTGAGATATTTTAAAAATCAAAGAATGTTTTGAGAATATATTTATATGAGTAGTATTCTTTCATAGAAATAATTTGAGACTGTTGGGTTATCCATCGAGTAGTTAAGAGTTCTGGTCGATACATCTGATTAATGTTATCGATAGGAATCTCCTAAATGCTATGATGAGGTAATCAGACACAATGGTTTGTGTTTTAAAAGTTGAGATTTTGAAAATAATATTTTGAGATTATATATTAAATTTATTTTTGAATGTTAATTGCAGCCACTGATTTTAGAGACGAGTAGTAGAGTGGCTAGGCAGTTTTAATCGTTCGATCGACTCTGCAGCCAACGGATATATCTATTTATTAGAGGTTCAATGGCGAAGCAATGCCATTTATTTATTTATTTACTTTGAGCTACACTTTATTGAAAGTATATTTTGAGATTTTGGAATCAATATTATATACATTGGATGTTTTAAGAGAAGGGTTATAAGAGGATTTGAAGATTGATTTTAAACGATTTAAATGGTTTAATAAAAAGAGTAAAGAGAATTTAAACCCTTAATTTATTTTGAGAAAAATTATTATGGATTTACAAAATTCTTTGAAAATTAATTTTGAAGTAAGAGAAGAAATTTGGATTTTTAATTTGAGTTTTAAATTACTTACTAAGTAATATAGTAAAGAGTTTGAAAATTTTCAAATGTTGAAAATTGAGATTTAAAATATAAAAGATGTTGAGAAAAAAAAAGTCTAAATATCTTAGATTGAAAATAATTTGAGCTTATATTCTTGTTCTTGAGTTCACTCTATTCTTGTGCTATTGATAACGACGTGCATTTTCGCGGTCGTTTGAATTTGGTGGCCTCGTGAGAGGCCATTTTTTTTATTTATATATCTTGTCTATTGAGTCTATCCTTGTTGTGAGGATGTTCTTTCCGTGTTATTATGCGAAAAATTATGTCGATGATCATTTTTGTTGCTTAGAATTCAGGTTTGAGTGAGTTTGATTCCGACTCTATTCATAGAGTTTTGTGAAATCAATCATTTTCGATTGATTAATTGTTGAGCATCTTATTGGGTTTTGATTCGAAGACGGGATATCTTCGAAATTCTTTCGAGTTACTTGGACAATTCGATGGTTTGCTAATCACTATATTAGCATTTGATGGGCCATTGGATTAACCAACTGAGTTCTTCATTGTTTCTCTCTACCATTCTATGTTGAGAGTATGAATGGTTTGAGTTTCGAGCTTGTCTTTTATCCTTTTCGATTGAATTTTTGGGTTGTTTACAGCCTTTTCCTCTAGAAATCGCGAGGACGCAATTTTGTTAAGGAGGGGAGTCTGTAACAACCTTGGTTTTGGAGATTACCTGTAAATGTTAAACTATAACGGAAGTTATAATTTAATATAGTGAATTAAAATAAATTAGTGATTTAAATTGTTTATTTTGGAAAAAAAAACAATGAATTTTGAAAATAAAATGTGAAAATAAGGTTTGAAAAATTTATTTTGTTTGATTGAGTTAATAATGAATGAAATGTGATTTTATTTGGAGAAAATGCAATAATTTTATTAATTATTGCCAATTACTTCTTTTAATAATTTTTTTAAAGGAAGTATTTGATTTTTAAAAGGGTTTATATAAATAAAAAGATGGAATTTGGTTTAAAAGTGTGTTTTGGTTGTAAAATTAAGTTTGAAATGAGTTATTATATTTTATTACACAAGAGAATAATTCTTGTGAAATTTTTAGAGTTAAAAATGAAGTCTTATGTATTGTATGTGAAAAATTGTGTTATTTAAATAAAAGTAAGGTTTTACTGATAAAAATAACAAATTTTATTTTGTAGAGAAGATAATTTTATTTGCATAGAATTGTTTTTATATTTTTTTTTTTGCTTGGCTTTAACTTGAGAAAATAGGTGCATATATTGATAAAATGGGTGAAAAAATATATTACTTAGAATTTCACTAAGTATAATTGTCTTTGGGCTTATTGGGTAAGGTTTTAGATCCAAAACCCTAAATCTAGAAGTATCTAGTGAGAAGGAATTGCTTGTACGCTTCTATTCATTCCTTCTTCTCAAAAAGAAAAATATAACTTACAGTAAAACTAAAACAATGGCCTTCACTTAGCTCTTCATAGAGTAACATCAAAATTAGTGAAATCAAAGGGAATAAAAGCAAATCAAAGTTAAATACAAGTAATCAATATCAAAATCTCAAATTTATGTTATCAATTCTATGATTAAGGATAGATATTATTTGTAACTTTCTATTCTCTATTTGCATGTTTGTTCCTCCTTCTTCTATAGGTTTTTAGCTCCAAATCAAGGCTAAAGCTTTCAAATTGCTCTTTAATTTGCTGTATGTTTGCTGCAAACAAACCCTAAGGTGAGTAATCTCACTCACGCTAGCTGTAAACCATCTTGTTTATTCATATTTAGTGTAAATTTGGATGTTTGGAGCTATAAAAATCAAGTTTTGGTCATATATCGTCCTCAATCCAAAAACTAATTCTGTCCATCTTGAAGCCGAAACAAATTTAGGCATAACTTTCTCGTTTTTGATCCGACTTTGATAATTTTGGATGTTCTGGAAAAAGCATAATTCATTTGCTACATTTTTCAAGTTTTGAGTTTTCTGTAATTTTGATGTTAGCTATGTCAAATCTAATTTTTCTACTGCAAACCCGAGAGCAAAACCAATATTTGGACTCTCATTGAAGCTGAAGCGAATTTGACCATAACTACTTCGTTTCTTAACCGATTTTGATGATCTTGGTCATTCTGGAAAGCTTAGAAACTAAGATACAACTTTCATTTTATTCATTTTTCCTGATTTCGATGTTATCTATGCTAAAATTGCAATTGTTTGTCTCTGTCCTGGAAATGCATAAGTTCAGGCTGAGTTTGATGTTTTCTTTTAGTAATTCGATCATAACTATCTTGTTTCAAATCGAAATTTAGAAATTTAGATGTTCTGGAATCCTTGTGAAATATGCCACAACTTTGATGTTTTCAGTTTTGAATGAATTTGAAGTCTACATAGTGAAAAATTGACTTTTTAATCGTTGGCCTGTGCTGATAGCCAGTACACATAAATTTTTTTGGTAGTATTTCGATTATAACTTTCACGTTACGGATCGAAATCTTGAAATTCAAGATGTTCTGGAATCCTTAGGAAATATGCTACAACCTTTATGTTTTATATTTTGTATGATTATGTTGTTTACATGGTGGAAAATTGATGTTTTTACTGCTGGCCTGTCATTGACAACCACAATATTTATATATTTGTCCGATTTCGACAATTTCATATGCATTCTTTTGCAACTTTTTTTTTATGAAATTTGATGCTAATATTTGATCATTTTGTCCAGCAATGGACTAATCAAGTTAGGATGAGATTTGAATTTAAATCAATTTGAATTCGATTTAAATTTGAATATCGGTTTAAGCCGATTAAATTGCAAATTGATGTTTTCTTGAGTTTTAAAAATACGAATAAATTCCAGAAAATCTTCTAACATCATGGTTGGAGTAATAAATGTTTTAATACATTTTTAGAGGTTTTTAAACAATTATTCTTTATTTTTAAGGCTTTTAAAAATTATTAAAATCCTTTTTAATGATATGTTTTCTCTCAAAATCTTTTAGATAAATTTCTAAAATTTGTTTTATAACCCCGTTTTCTCAGGTAAAATCTTTTATAATTAATTTTATTTATTTTAATTACTTTTATACTATTCGAACGTATGAGAAAGAGAATTAAACGATTTAGTAAAACACATGGTATGAAACATGTGCGTTTATTATTTCGGTTAATTTCGGACTTATACGATCAAAGTTATTTGAGAATATTGATTCTGAGATGTTTTGCCATTTTATGGCGTATTTTGAGTTTTATAATTTCTATTTATTGGAATTATCTAAGATGACCAATATTTGGCAAATATTATGGTTTGAAATCTCTTATATAGGAGTATGGTCGATGAGATCCATCGCGATGTTTTATTTACTTGCCAATGATATAATGCAAGTCTTGAGTTTATGATTTCATATTTTGAGATTTATGGTTTATGAGGAACCATCATGATGTTTTCACTTGTCGATGAGATGAGACAAGTTACAATGCCATCTAATACTTGTCGATGAGATGAGACAAGTATGGTGTCTCTTTTTCACTCGCCAATGAGACTAGGCAAGATATAATCGTCTGAGTTTTATGATGTTTCTAGTGTGGCATCGACTAACGGGTAGTAAACCGTTAAGTGCGAATGTGTGGTATGGGACACACGTTAACACTTTTCAGGTTCCTATCCGTGAGTTTGTGACACATTCATGATGTTTACCTAACAGAACTGCTTTGAGAGGTGTTAGCGACCTTGTCATGAGGACGAACTGCTTTGGGAGGTGTTAGCGACCTTGTTAGAGCTGACAAAATGACTTGGAGAGGTGTTAGCGACCTTGTCATGAAGACGAACTGCTTTGGGAGGTGTTAGCAACCTTTGTTGTAATAAATAAATAAATTCTAGATCTGAATACATACAACCCATATTGATTCCATCGAGAAACAAATATATGAAATTAAATAGTTCAGCAGAAGTCGTACCTGAATCCATTGATGTTTGCAAAAAGAAGATCAACTAGGTTTTAGATCTTCCAAATTGACACAAGCTTAGATCTGAAAATTCTCTTTAGAAAAGGGTGGAGAGAATATGATAAGACTTGTGTAATTTGGAGAGCATAACCCCATATATATAGTGTGTGACATTTTTCAGTTCGACCCTTCAACAAACCAAAATTGTCACTCTGGTATCCACACATTATAAATTTACATGACGAATATACCCCTTAAGTCTTGTTGTATTTATTCCAAATAGATCACATAATTAAACTTAATCACAAGATAGCCCATACATTCAAATATTAAAATATATGGCCCCATAATGCTGAATTATTCCAACAATCTCCCCCTGGGCCTCATATGTAACCTTATAGAATGTATTTAACTTTATGAGCTCTCAAATAGCTATCTTGACAATATGGTATATCCAAAACAATCTCGTCCATTGATTGTGTTAAGATAGGATCAAAGCGGTTTTCATTATCGTTAGTGTAACTAAACCCATCAATGGTCACGTATATCAATACAATCAAATGACATAGATCAATCATGTATGTGTAGCATGGAAATTACATGAAATGTGATCTTTACATGTCTATTTCCAACTGGTCCAACTTTACTTTAATGAGATCAAAATCTAAACATATATAAATAATTTGGGTGCAATTAAAAAAAAACTTTATTTCTGATCAGAAAAACCGAAGCATATCTACAATCAAAATATAGAGCAATGTCACAAAAGAAATGACTTAGTACAAACTCCCCTTAAAACAAAATATTCTTACATAAAAGATACAGCCTTTTTAGCAACATGCTTATGAAAGACCTTGGGTGGTAATGCTTTTGTAAGTGGATCCGCTAACATGGAATTTGTCCCAATATGCTCTATGGATATTAACCCATTTTGCACTCTTTCCTTCACAACTAGAAACTTGATGTCAATGTAATTTGACTTACTTGAGCTTCTATTGTTATTAGAATATAATACTGCTGATCTATTGTCACAAAACAACTTTAGTGGTCTTTCAATATTATCTATAATGCGCAGCCCAGTGACAAAATTTTGCAGCCATTTTCCATGATTAGATGCCTCATAGCAAGCCACAAACTCTGCTTCCATGGTGGAAGAAGCTATAAGCGTTTGCTTAATGCTCTTCCATGATATAGCCCCTCCACTCAACATAAATATGCATCCTGAAGTGGATTTTCTGCTATCCGGACATCCAGCAAAGTCAGAATTAGAATACCCAATGATCTCCAATTGATCTGATCTACTATATGTAAGCATATAGTCCTTTGTTCTTTGAAGATACCTCATAACCCTTTTTGCTGCTTTCCAATGATCCATTCCATGTTTACAAAGATACCTGCCTAACACTCCTACAATGTACGCATTATCCGGACGCGTACATACTTGAGCATACATTAGACTCCCTATAGCAGATGCATAAGGGATCTTCTGTATTTCATTAACTTCAAGGATGTTATTAGGGCATTGTTTGAGACAAAACTTATCTCCTTTAGTGACAGGGGTATCATCTGGTTTACAATCTTGCATGCCAAATCTCTTAAGCACATTTTCTATATAGTTCTTTTGTGACAATCCAAGAATGCCTCGTGAACGATCACGATGTATTTGGATCCCTAATACAAAAGAGGCATCACCAAGATCTTTCATTTCAAAATTATTTGAAAGAAATCTCTTAGTTTCGTGCAACATATTTAAATCATTACTGGCAAGCAATATATCATCAACATATAAAATAAAAAATATAAATTTACTCCCATTAAACTTGTGATACACACAGTTATCAATGATGTTTGCCTCAAAACCAAAAGAGGTAATTACATTATGAAATTTGTGGTACCATTGACGAGAAGCTTGTTTGAGTCCATAAATGGATTTCTTTAGTTTGCAAAGCATATTCTTTGGATCTTCGACCACAAAGTTTTCCGGTTGCACCATATAAATTGTTTCCTCAATGTCTCCATTGAGAAATGCAGTCTTAACATCCATTTGATGCAACTCAAGGTCAAAATGTGCAACAAGTGACAAAATTATTCTAAAAGAGTCTTTCGATGAAACCGGAGAGAAAGTCTCTTTGAAATCAATGCATTCCTTTTGAGTAAAACCTTTTGCTATAAGACGAGCCTTATATCTTTCCACTTTAGCTTTTGCATCCCTCTTGGTTTTAAATATCCATTTACAATCAATGGGCTTCTTACCTTCAGGTAAAGGGACAAGATCCCAAACTTTATTGTCTTGCATTGATTTATACTCTTCATTCATAGCTTCAATCCACTTTTGAGAATTAATATCTTGCATGTCTTGGTGAAAGTTGATAGGATCATCTTCCATCAATCCATTATTATCCTCTAACTCTTGAAGAAATACAACATAATCATTCGGAATAGCATTTCTTCTTTCCCTAGTGGATCTTCTTAATGGCAATTCATTTTGAGGTTGTTGAATTTGTTCTTGTGGAACATTAACTTCAACTTGAAGAGGATTTTCTTCAACATTGTTTTGTTGGGGTTCTGGATTCACTTCTTGATCAATGACAGGAACAATAATCTGCACATTGTCCGAAGAAGTAACTGTAGTAGGAATCATAGACGATGATTCCTCCTCAAAAAAAATGTTCCTTACTTCATTTCTCCCTCTTAACTCAACATCCTCAAAAAATGTTGCATTTCCCGTCTCAAATATTTTCCTCAGTGTGGGATCATAAAATTTATAGCCCCTAGATCGCTCAGAATAACCAATAAAGTAGCTACTTACTGTTTTGGAGTCCAATTTTCTTTCATTTGGCCTATATGGCCTTGCCTCAGCTGGATATCCTCAAATGTGAAAATGCTTTAGAGTAGGCTGTTTGCCTCTCCAGAGCTCATAAGGTGTTTTAGTAGCTGCTTTAGTGGGTACTCTATTAAGGATATAAACTGCTGTCTTTAATGCCTCTCCCCAGAGTGATTTTGATAAGGTAGAATGACTGATCATACTCCTTACCATGTCTTTAAGAGTCCGGTTTCGTCTCTCAGCAACACCATTCATGCTAGGTGAACCTGACATAGTGTATTGTGGGACTATTCCACATTGCTCTAGGAATTTGGCAAATGGTCCTAGACATTGTTCACCTGATCCGTCAGATTTACCATAATATTCACCGCCATGGTCAGATCTGACAGTTTTAATCCTTTTGTTGAGTTGGTTCTCAACTTCTACCTTAAATTTCTTGAACATGTCTAAGAATTCTGATTTATCATGAATAAGATATAGGTAGCCATATCTTGAATAGTCGTCTATGAATGTTATAAAATATTGTTGACCATTCCATGATGCCTCAGGGAATGGCCCACAAATGTCTGTATGTATTAATTCTAAGACGTCAGTTGCTCTATTGGCACCTATTTTCTTATGTTTGGTCTGTTTCCCTTGATACACTCTACACAGAAATCAAGGTCTGAAAAATCAACGGATTCCAAAATGCCATCTGACACGAGCCTTTGAATTCTATTTTTAGATATATAACCTAAGCGCTTGTGCCACAATGTGGCTGAAGTTTCCTTATTAGCTTTTCTTTCAGTACCACGTGACTCTACATGCAAGGCTTCATTATAAGAGGTATTAACATCAAGCATATATAAGTTATCATAAACATTAAGAGAACCAGTTCCAATAAGAGTTGAATTCATTGATAAACTAAAAGTATCATTCCCAAATGAACAAGAATAACCAAGTTTGTCCAACTTAGAAACAGAAACCAAATTCCATCTAAATGACGGTATAACAAAAGTATCAAATAAATCCAAATAAAGCTGAGTTCTTAATAACAACTTAAAATGCCCAATAGCCTCCACTTCTACCGATTTTCCATCACCCACATAGATGTATCTTTCAGCATCAGTTGGATTTCGGTAGCTCAGGCAACCCTGCATAGAAACACTTATGTGAGTAGAAGCACCAGAATCTAACCACCAAGTGTTTCCAGGTACTGTAGCTAAATTTACTTCAGAACAGACCAAAGCAAAAGATGTACCTTACTTAACACGCCATGTGTGGTATTTGGTACAATCTTTCTTCAAATGTCCAGCCTTTTTGCAAAAGTAACAACCATCAGTCTCCTTTTGTTGTTTCTTTTCAGTCGGACTCTTAGTAGTTTCTTTATCCTTTTTTCTCTTTTTGTCTTTTCCCTTAGAGGTATATGCTAAATGAGCACTTTCAGCCTTATCATGCTTCAATCTCTCTTCTTCTTGTACACAATACGAAATGAGCTCATTAAGAGTCCATTTCTCCTTTTGACAGTTATGACTGATCTTGAACTGGTTGTATTGTAAAGGAAGAGAGATTAATACCAAATGCATGAGCAAATCATCTGAAAGCTCAAGCTTAAGTGCCTTAAGTTTTGAAGCAGTGTTAGACATTTCCATAATGTACTCCCTTATGTTTCCTTTGCTTTGATACTTCATGGAAATCAAGTGTTGCAAAAGCGTGCTTGTTTTCGCCTTATCGTTTTTAGCAAAACGTTTTTTCAATCTCAGCAAGGAAATCTTTAGCATTGGTTATCTTTTCAGATACCGCACCCCTAAATGCCTCTAGAATGCCACGCTTTATGATCATTAGACTCATGCGGTTTGAACGATCCCACCTCTCAAAGTTCTTTATAATATCAGAAGAATTTTCATCCGTAAGAGGGGCGGGTTCATCTATCCTAAGTGCAAGGTCAAGATCCATGCAGCCAAGAACAAGCAATATGTTCTCTTTCCAATCCTTAAAGTTTGTTCTAGTCAGAATAGGAATGTTGTTCAGATTGGCAGATACCGTAGTCAAATTAGCTGTAATTTTAAATTAATCAAATATGCATACATTATAAAACAACTGTTGTAAATTTAAAATAATTGGTAAGTCTTTGCTCAAGATACCTAGCACAACATTAATATCAAGTCTTTGGACAGTAATATTAACTGTAAGTGGTATTCTTGTTGTAATCATCAAATATTAATAATAAATTCAAGTCAATTAATAATCTTCCGTTGGGCCGATTAATTATTTTCTTGTAAAACTTTATAATTGTTACATATTTATCATCACACATGTGTATCTAATTTGGCCAGATATTAACCTTCCTTTGGGCCGACTAATATTTGCATAAATAAATACACACAAATATCAAACATTTTTCATGAGCAACTAAAATAAGAGAGGTCACTTTGGTGACATATTATTTCAATTAGTTCACTTGTAATGTAGGATATTCACAATCAATTTGCAAAAGACGCCAAATAGTATATGAATTTATTTTAACTCATTCATTTATAAATTTGCCATAAATATCAATGTCAAATTTGACATCAAGGAAACTGTAATAATACATAAATGAATAATACTTGCAATAATAATTAATATCAGATTATTGCGTACTTTATTTAACTGCTACCATTCAAAATAGAAGGTGAAACATATTAAGTAGTAACAATAAATTACAAAAAAAAAAATATGTCAAATTTGGAAGCATCAATTAATGTGCTGATTCATAGTGTACAAAAGTAATGAATAGTAAAAGCTTGGCCTATATTTCAACAATGCATGTTGCTATTTTATGCTAAGAGAGAGAAAAAACCAACCAAATAAAATAATAATTTATGCTTTTGCAGGAGAAAACAAAACCACAAACATGTCGTGGTACAATTATTATAAAAGATGTAGATGAATTCTTAGATCATAAATCCAATGATACGGTTCAATTATATCCAAATTGCTATCATTTCAGGAAACTTTTGGTCAAATCAACATAATCCAATATTTCATTAAATCTATGGATCCATGTATAATACTGTTTATTAACATGTTTTGAATCACCATAATTGAAGCATTCACAAATCAGAACGAAATAAGTGGATCAGGTGAATCAACCGAAAATTGTAAATCCAAGAACCCTAATTTCATATGTTCTTAAAACCAAAGAATTTCTCAATAAAATCAATGATGGGTGGCTCTGATACCACTTGTTGTAATAAATAAATAAATTCTAGATCTGAATACATACAACCCATATTGATTCTATTGAAAAACAAATATATGAAATTAAATAGTTCAGCAGAAGTCGTACCTGAATCCATCGATGTTTGCAAAAAGAAGATCAACTAGGTTTTAGATCTTCCAAATTGACACAAGCTTAGATCTGAAAATTCTCTTTAGAAGAGGGTGGAGAGAATATGATAAGACTTGTGTAATTTGGGGAGCATAATCCCATATATATAGCGTGTGACATTTTTCAGTTCGGCCCTTCAACAAACCAAAATTGTCACTCTGGTATCCACACATTATAAATTTACATGACGAATATACCCCTTAAGTCTTGTTGTATTTATTCCAAATAGAACACATAATTAAATTTAATCCCAAGATAGCCCATACATTCAAATATTAAAATATGTGGCCCCATAATGCTGAATTATTCCAACAACCTTGTCAGAGGCTTCGGCCGTCTGAGTTTTGCACGTGCAGCATTGCTTCAGCATTACAATCAGGGATTTGGCCAATCCAGATTTTTGAAGTTTTCCAATTTTATTGCGATTTCACCTTTTTAAGATGTTTTATTACATCGATAGCCTAGTACTATATGAGATGTTATATATGGTGATTTATCTTGAACTCTTATCGAGTTCCTTGAGTTATGAATTATGATAACTTCACGATTTTATAGGATATTCTGAGTTTTGCCATTTCGGCGAGTTGAGATTGAGATTTATATACATTTATACCGATGAGATGAGGTATAATTGAATTTAAAGATTCATCTATAATTGAGTTTTGGATCATCCTATTTGAGAATGTCTTATGTTTGCCATTTTGGTGAGAGTTAGTATTGATGTTTCTCCTTTTGAGAAGATATGGTTCATGGAAACCATGTAGACATTTTGGGATGTCGCCGATGATATGAGGCACTTGTGTTTGATTTGAGTATTGAGTTTGAGTTACCTCCTTCGAGGTATTTGTTCACTTAAGTAGCGTTTGTTACTTAAGTGTTGAGCTTATGAGTTTATTGATTCATTCGTCTCTTTCGAGAAGAAGTATCTTCATGTCTATTCTGCTTCATATTACCATTATTGACTGATTTGTATAGCTAGACTGACTCGTGTATTCATACTCGGGTCAGACCGAGTTGTTTCAGGTATCATCTATTGGTCTTAGCTTGAAGTTGATGCTGGATATCAGCTATCCTTTCTCTTGAGTAGTTTCTGTTCTTTCGCATACTCTGGTGTAGATATATTTGATTCGATGTATATAGTGTGGTCGAATACCACCTTTATTGTATTCATATTGTATTGTACTAAACATGTATCAGTGTATATGTATATATATGATGTTGATTACTGTTCTGTGATGTGCTTTACATTTAGTTATTGTATTTTGTTCTGATAGATCCGTTAGTCACCTATAGTTTTGGATTAAGCATTTACTGTGTATGTCGATCCATTGAGATAGAAAATAAAAATCATAGTGCATTTATCGACGTATTCAGTAGATGTTTAAGACAAAGTTATAGATGGTCGCCCTTAACCAGCCCTATTCTCCGCTTTAGTAGACGGAATTACTCGTTAATTCTCTTTACTAAGGTGGGTCTCGGGGTGGGGCGTTACATGGTCAGACAAAAGTCTGGTGAACGAGTACAAGTTTAATATATGATGATTATGTGCAATTAACTTTAATTCTACTCCAGAAGACATAGGGTGTACTATAAGTTCCCGTCAATTCCTAAGGTATGCTACCCTAGGGATTTATGTTTAATACGTACCTACACTATAGTTTGTGTAGGCTACTACAAGGATTGAACTACGGATCGAACCTCACATCTAACGATCGACCAACGCTCCTAAAGTTACCCAATATGCAAAACACCACTCCCTTAGCTACAAACTATGGAAACACCGCCCCCAGGCTAGTATGGAGATACGTTCTCCCTGCTCTCACCGCCACAAGGCTATTGGGATACCGATTTTCCCCTAACTATGACTACTCATTTCTTATTACGCCTAGAGAGGAAGAACTCAAAATGCTGACTCGCCAACGGGTCTCATCTTCTGCACTTGCTTCCACCTCTCGATTTTAGTGTTGGCATCTTATTGCACATGCCAGGATTCTCCATCTTTACTATATCACGTCGCATCATAAATTGTGCATACTAGGATTCTCGTTATGTCGGGTCCACTCCATCAAGCATCATCGTCAATGTTGTATGTCCACTGTGGAACCTTTTGTCAGTGCCATTTGTGAAAATACATCACCCGCAATTGATTACTCGACCCCAAATTAGGTAAAGAACATTTACCCAACACCGCAATGACCTTGCATCCTCTCCTAGGGAATTAGCTTCCCTAGTATTCCTTACATACATCCAAATGTCTTTAAATAAGCCCACAAACAATCGTCGTTTACGTTAATTTTTATTATTAAATTTAGACCTTAGGCCGAGGTTTGGATTTTTCAATTTACAGTCTTACCGGTCGACCGCTAACCCTAACTAGTTGATGTTACTGGTCGATCGCTAGTGAATAGGGGTCTATTGGTCGCAGGCTAAATTTTATGGTTCTTTTGATTATAAGTGTCGATTGCAAATTTTGGTTTAATTTGTGTCGTTAACTGTTTTCAATGAACCCTAATTACTAATTTGACCAGTCCATATTTTTTAATTTCAATTATCAAATCTAGGGTTTACAAATTTAGGAGTTCTGACTTTAAGGTTCATAGTTTAAATAGAGGAAAGTGCACTAGCACCTATATAGGTTTAACAATTTATAGTAATTTCAGTTTCTTTTCTACATTACAGGTTTCAATTTGTGATTTCTAACAGATTAATTTTAACTGTAAATAATCACCTAATTAAAATTGTTCCCACTCACCTTAACCCTAAGTTCTAACTATTTTCCTTACTTGAGAACCGCGCCTCCGTATGCTAGCTCTGCTTGCTCTGTCCACTGATTGTGTTCTTTTAGTTTGATTTTATTTTGATTTTTAAAGAAATTTTAGTTGAGAGTTTGGAATTGGATAGAGTTTCATTACAGTGAACGGTTACGTGGATTTCAAGGTTAGGTTAGGCTTGCATTTATAGGGTTTGCAAATAGTTAAACCGTTAGATCTAGGCTAGTGAATCTTTACAGTTATCTCACACGCTAATAAAAAACTTGGCAACGAAATAGCAAATCGTCACGGTTTGAACATGTCATCCATCGCTCGATTTAACACAGCTACGGTTGACCGCTACCCCAGTGAGGTCAACCGCTGCCGATCAATCTGGAGTCGATTGGTCCCTTTGTTAATTTATTTTATTTTAATTTTCTATTCTATTTATAATCCTTCCAATGCCTATAACTTCTGCGTTCTGACTCCGATTTGAAGTGCTATAAATGAAAATCATTCAGAAAATCGCTATGAACATAATGGGTGAATGTTTTGTTGCCAAATTTAGTTATTTGCGAAAATTTACTTTTTAGTCCTTGTTTTATTTCAATTTAATTTTCTTATGAAATCTATGTTAAATTCTCATGGTGTTATAGTTTTAAAGTCTAGGATTGTTGTCGAAGTAAATTACATTTTAGCATATCACAACATGAAAACTTGAACAAAACAGAACCTATAGAGTTGCTAAATGTCAAATTCAACTCGAAGAATAAGAATAAAAATGTAGCTAAGATAGTAGTTACTAGAACAATAAGAGCAAAAATGTAGCTAAGACAGTAGTTTTGACTGTGTATGGTGTCTATAACATGAATGGATTAACTAAATTTTTCATTGAACTTAGAAAACCATAATCGAAGCTTTCAAAATCAAAAGCAAAAAATCAAAGCCCATAACTTTCACAGAGAGCTTCGATGAAACTGTTTGTGCAAAAAGGTCATAAAACTCTCTTACCACCCAGATTGGGTAGTGTCAGCAGTAGCAGCTAGCTAAATGCTCTCTCCTCCAGCTCTCCGAGATGTTCAGAAATTGAAAGAAGAGGAGTGTATTTTGTAAGTTGGTTAGCGAGAGTTGTTCAAAAATAGCTGGCTTAGAAGGGAGAATCTCCAGATTTGAAGCGACGATTAGCGAAATCATTTCTAAATTATGTGGGATTTTGTCAATCAAGAATTTGCAAAATAATGAGGCGGTTTGTTTTCGATGCGCCGCTGTTAATAGTTGAGTAAGAAAATACAGGGCGAAGTAAATGAAGTGTCAATTTATTACATTAGACAATTCCAAAAGCGATCGGTTTTGGGCCTGGTGGGTTCTTTTGTTTATGTTTATAGGATTTAGTTTATGGTACTGTGTTTTTGTAATAGCACATTCTTATAGCCCATTGCCTGCAAATATTTTTGTACATAGTATTTTGCAATAAAGTTCCCTGGAAATCGTTCTAAAAATAATAATAATTGGGATTTGGTTTTTGAAGAGAGTATCATTGACTTAATAAAAGTTGGTTTATTTTCTTAAATGAGCCACGACTGAAGCCACTTAAGCTTTGCGCTTGTTATCCAGCCTTTTGATCAGCCAATGTTCGAACAGATTGGACGAGACAAACTTGAAGTTATTAATGTCGGAAGCCCAAAAAGATAGCCAAAGAGTTTAGAAATCAAGCACGAACAAAATTGCGGGCCAATGCTAGAACAACTCTACACAATAGGACCCAGGAATCCACACAAGTTAGGGGTCGGTATCGAGTACTATTTCCACCTCAGGTATGCCCCATCTTCTGTCTACTAGTCCTACATGATGCAAAAGCCTACCTCCAATGTCGTTTTGTTGATTCAATGCAATTATCCATTGATCTTCATAAACACTTAAGCTGCAACTCTATTCTTTTATAACTCCGTCATTTGGACTTGGAAACATGCTCATATCAATGCAAACAACTATGAAATTACGATGCAAACAACAAGACGAGTCAAGATAAAGACTTCAAGACAACCAATATGGCCACCTCAGGGATAGTTACCGATCCATAGGTATCGACCCCTACCTATGGATCGGTACCGATCCCTACTTTCTGATAATCTGGCACCTACTTTTGTGGGAGAATTGGTCTAAGTCATGGATAATAGTTTGGAGGTATTTTATGAGAAAGGTTAGGCTCTCTACCTCTATAAATAGGATGATAGGGTTCCTTTTGGAGGATTTTTTTAGGCTCTAGTTCTTCCTTACTCTATATTCTTGTAATTCTGAAAATCTAAGTGTCAGAGTTGAAACGACCTCTAAGAACTTCTACCTCCAAATCAGATATAAACAATAAAATCTTAAATTGGACGTAGGTCTTGCTTTGCCGACTCACTGTAAACAATTATGTGTTGTATATTTCTCATTTTCATTTACATTTCTTTATATATTATTCTCTACATAAACTTTTGGTTATTTGTGTCATTTTTGGTTTAAACATTTTGGTGCTTCCACTGAGATTTGAATGTGGGTTCTCAAGCCAATTGGATACATTATCTACTATTAGATTTCATGTATCCAAAAGATAGATCCAATTTCTCTACCTTCTAATTCTACAACTCAAACGTTCAAAGATCTACTAGAAGATTTTTGTCATCGCCCCATCAAGAAAAGATTGTTCTACCAATTCTAGAGCTTGAAGCTGAGAATCAGAATTCTCAGTATGGAGATGGAGTTGTCCAACCAACTTAACCCGAGATCCAGACTTCAACTGATGTCGTGACCAGAATGGAGATAGATATGATGATGAAATAAATGGAAGATAGATTCATGGCTAGTCAGAACGAAATGAATCAAATGATGCAACAAAGCTTTAAACTATTGAATGAGTTAACTCAAAAAGCCATAGAAGGAGTAAAAGGGATTCTAATTCTTTATCTGAAAGTTCCTTATCATATAAGCAAAGACAGAGGGATAGAAAGTATAAGAGGACTTAGAATGCTGTTAAATAACTCACCAAGGAAGAGGACGAGCCCTAGGCTCAAGTTTGAGAATCGGTACCGACCCAAGATTAGGAGTCGATACCGACCCCTCCAATGGTAGGCCCAGAGACCATCCTCTGGAAGGCGGAGAGTATTTGGCTTTAGGATGCGTTGTTGGTGGCCAAAATCTAAAGAATCGTGCTGCTACTGATGATGTTGCTCACACAAATTAAACATGTGGGACTATTGGATAAATGAATCTCTCGAAGGTTGGAGAATCTAAGTATTGAGAGTTGAACCGAGAGCATTCGTCGGGCTGAACACTCAGGGTGGAACCCAATTATCGACGTTCGGTCGAACCCGTTGACATGGACTACCTGGAGGATATGGTCAGAACACTTGTCAACGAAATCGTTTCAGAAGCAATGATCAATGGGGTACCTCTCCTAGTCGGAATCTGTTTACACAGAATATTCTAAGTGGAAGATACCCGAGAGATTTGCAATGCCAACCATGCCATTGTACAGTGGAATGACGGACCATAGGCAACACTTGATGAGATATGAATGGCATGGATTTAGCTAGAGCATCTGATGCCATGAAATGATATTGTTTGCCAATTTTCTTAAAAGATGTAGCTACGTTGTGGTTCACTCAACTTCCGCCGAGGTCTATATCATCCTTTGTTGAGTTATCGAAGAAGTTTATTGTTTGTGCCAAAATTGGTCGCAAACCCCAAAAGCCGTGAAAACACCAGTGTATGAACACAGATCAACAATATATAATAACAAATCAAAGTAATGTAGAGAAAAAAATGAAGATTAACAAACTTAAAACAGAAAGAAATAGACAGAGACACCAGGTTTATAATGGTTCGGCTATCTCCGGCCTACGTCCACTTCAAAAGATTATCTTTTATTAATTTCTTCGCTGGTTACGACGGCTTACAACAGTAATTCTCGAGTACATTAGTGAAATTAAAGTATAATGGTGATTTCTGGCAGAGTTTGGACATCGGAGAATCCAAAAGTCCCTTTTCTATAGGCCTTGGGATGCTATTTATAGGCGTAGGCTGCACATATGTCACTCAGATCTCGGAAGACCTCCTCTGGCACGTGAGTGGGCCCACTCCATCGGTCCCAGGTGATTTCGACTCGATCCGTGATTGGTACGAATGAATTTCTTAGCGATCAAGATTTGATCCAATCGAGTCGAAATATAACATGAACACTCTTTAGGTTGCACGTAAGCTCTTGTGAAAATTTGGTCGCATTTGGACTTGTGGATCGTGAGATATGATCGATACGAATTGGGTTCTCCAACATGGATACAAGTTTGTATCGATACTTCTGCCTCCCTCTCCTTCGTGTCTATAAAAGCATGTGCCTACCTGTTGACGTGAAGCGACAAATTGGGGTGGATTCACATTTCCTACCGCATTGACCAAGCCTTCATCTTTTTTGAACTCCATTCAGATCCGTCCATATCCTCTCATTCGCATCCATCCACTTCGACCTTTATTCGTATCATTGGTCCGTGTCCATCGAAGTGATGTGTCCATTTTCGTATCGATGCTAGTGATGTACTTCATATCGATCTTATACATGTTGATCGATACGACGTAACCTTAGATGATGGGAGTGGAGTGCATATAAGATCGATACGAAGAAGGTGTAAGTTGATGGATACAAAACAGGATTTTTTCATGGATACGAGCAAGACCGACAAATGGATACGAACGAAGCTTTACTTTTGGTGGATAGGAAAAGTAGCTCATTTCAATGGATACGATGAAACATGTCTAATGGATACGAATGTCTTGTTCGTATCCATGGGTATCGATACGAACAAGGTCTCCCTTGAGTATGCATCCATCCATAGCTCGAACAAACGAACTCTGTTTGACTTGAAGTTTGAAATATAGCCTTTTCTAGCCTTGCTCTTCATTTTCTAGCAATTTCACCTCGATCGGGGATTGGTGGAACTTGGTCGACACCCATCATAACCTTGTTGTCGGTTGATGTCCAATCCTGATATCCATTCTTTCTAGCTAATTTGTTGATATTCCGGCCTTGGCCAAAAGGTGGGATAACATTTGCCCCCAAAACATGCCTTGTGATAAGAAGGTGTATTTTGGATAATTCCGAATCTGATACCCAAAGTCCATGTTCCATCTATAGCCCCTATCCGAGTTCCATAGCCATATCCTGATCCATTTCCGCGACTGCTCCGAGTCGATATTCGATTTTGAATCCAGTAATCAAACCCTTAGCCAATTTTATATCCATCCTAACTCGACAACCGAGTTCTAATCCATCCATATCCAATAATCAATAACTGAATCCAGGACCTCTCCGGGTTCTTGCCAAGCGTAATCCACACTCGATGAACTGTTCTAAGCAATGCCTTGGTATCTGTGGTCCAGTGTCCATGAATGCTGAGTAATGCCATGACTTAAGTCCTAAGCCGAATCTTGGTCGCTCCGGACCCTTGTCGAGCATAGTCCATACTCGACGACCTGAAATAGTAACCGACATATATTATGGGGCCTAAGTCCTAGGTTAAATCCTGGGCTCTCCAGACCCTTGCGGAGCATAGTCCATACTCGATGACCTGAATAAGCCAATTCGCCATGTCCAGACGAAAAGACTTACCCCTTGCCAGGCATAATCCATACCCGATGACCATTTACCAAAAACCAGATAAAAATCCAATCAAAAACCAATCTGAAATCCAGATCAAATCAGAAAACAAAAAATCCGCACTAGAAAACCAAACCAATATCCAAACATGAAAACAATCTTCAGACAAAAGTCCAAACTAGAAAACAAACAAAACCAGGAGTTCAAACCGAACTCCAAAACCAAACCATAAAAACCTAGTGCCCAAACCAAAAAGAAAAAACAATTTTCACAAATCATAGCGTATGGTGTATCATCATCTCAGAGCATGCCTAGGGACCATCTCCGTTCCCATACAACAGTAAGTGACTTGGCCGTTCGCCAAGAGTTTGCTACTTATTCCATATCATCCCTGTTAGTTGATAACTAATCGACCATCATTCCTGGGTCTCGCGCCATCGTTGTTTGAGGTGGACGGTGGTGCTCCTGTTCCGCTGCCGTATTCCGAGCTTCGACATATTGTCGCAACTGACCAATCCTTATATGCTCCTTGATTATATCCTTTAGATGTCTGCAGCTGTTGGTATCATGTCCATTCAAATCGTGAAAGAGACAGTGCCTTCCTGATGCCCTTTCACGTTTCGAGGGTTCTCTCCTTGCTGGCCTTCAGTAGGGAAGGCGATTCCGAGTCTCCATGAATATCCTTTCTAACATCTCATTCAATCTTGTGTAAGTGGAAAATTTTGTCTCTCTCCACCGCTTCCTAACTTTTCCTAATTCATCATCCAGCTTCCTTTTTTATCCTTATCCTTATTTTTATCCCAACTTCTGCAGGATGGCCCTCCATCCTCAACCACATTCATCTCCTTTAATTTCATATCTGAACATGCATCTTTCTGCCAAAGAAATCTCTCAGCTTCGTGAAAGAATTCCCCCAAATCCATTAGTGGGTCTCGTATCAATGACACTTTGAAATCTGAATTCTCTCTATCTCCTAACACTGCTGCCATTAAAACCATCGATGGATCCGGCCGATCCAACGAAGCAACCGCTGCATTGAACCAAGTTAAGAAACCTCTGAGCGATTCCTCTATCCTTTTCTTTACCGATGTTAGCGTCATTACGTTTTTTGGCCTTTTGATATGAACCCGAAACTGCTTCAAAAACCTGTCCACCAATTTTGTCCATGTCCTGATAGATCCCTCTTCCAACTGTCTGAACCACATAGCAGTTATATCCATCAAGTACAGAGGGAAACATCGGGCCATCACTTCCTCCGATGACCCCAGCACTTCCATATTTCTTGTGTATCTCATCAAGTTATCAGTAGGATCAGCCTTGCCATTGTACACTTCCAGAGTAGATAACTTGAACTCCGTTGGGTTCCGGGCCATTCTGATTTCACGGGTAAATGGACTCCTGTTTTCTACTTCCAGATATATGTTTGTCAAACCTTTGCGCATAGTTTGCCTGATAATCTCAGCCAATCCAGCGTTATCTGTCAAGGGTTGCCCCCCCGAGTCCCCGAAGGAATTCTGGTACATACTCTTCATCACGCGCTTCTGTATTCCTACCAGCATCTTGTTGTTTGGTATCACCTAGAGTTCCTCCAGGGATTGGTCCATCATTGCCAGGTGACATGCCCTCGAGCCTGGATCCATCTAGATTAGCAATTGTGTGCCGATTAGGGGCTGCTCCCTATTAAGCTACTCCGTCTGATTGCTTGTTGGGTCCTTTTGCTCTAGCTCTGTGGATCTGAACTCCAGAAATTCCAGCTATCCCTGTCTGTCCAAACTGTCTGAGGAGGTCCTGCATCATTTCCTTCTGTCTTTTCAAAAACTCTTCATGCATGGCTCCCATCATCATCTTCATCTTGTCCCTGGGGATAAAGGCTGAAGTTTGATTAGCTCCTGAAGATGCTTCCTCGCTTCCTTCATGATGACTTCTCTCTGCTTTTTGCCTCCTTGTTCATTGCTTTGTCATATTTCCTTTTAGATCTGATCCTTTAGCCTTCCAAATCTCGTATAGCGGATGCGAGTTCAATTCTCAGTGAAAGCACCAAAGTGTTTGCGCCAAAATTGGTCACAAACCCCAAAAGCCATGAAAGCATCAGTGTATGAACACATATCTGTAGTATATAATCACAGGTCACAGATCAAAGAAATGTAGAGAATAAAAATGAAGATTAACAAACTTAAAAACAGAAAGAAATAGACAGAGACACCTGATTTATAGTGGTTCGGCTATCTCCGGCCTACATCCACTTCAAAAGATAATCTTTTATTGACTTTCTTCGCTGGTTACAGCAAATTACAGTAGTGATTCTCGAGAACAACAGTGAAATTCGAGTACAATGGTGATTTTGGTAGAGTTTGGACGTCAGAGAATCCAAAGTCCCTTTTCTGTAGACCTTGGGATGCTATTTATAGGCGTAGGCTACACATATCTCGCTCAGATCTCAGAAGACCTCTTCTGGCACGTGAGTGGGCCTACGCGATCGATCCTAGGTGATTTCAAATCGATCCATGATCAATACAAATGAATTTCATATCGATCAAGATTTGATCCAATTGAGTCAAAATTTAGCATGAATATTCTTTCGGTTGCGCGTAAGCTCCTGGAAAAATTTGGTGGCATTTGGACTTGTGGATTGTGAGATATGACCGATACGAATTGCGTTCTCCAACATGGATACGAGTTCATATCGATACTTCCGCCTCCCACTCCTTCGCGTCGATCAAAAGCATTTGCCTACCTATTAACATGGAGGGACAAACTGGGGTGGATCCATATTTCCAGTCGCGTTGACCGAGCCTTCATCCTTTTTGAACTCCATTCAGATCCATTCATATCCTCTCATTCACATCCATCCACTTTGACCTTTATTCGTATCGTTGGTCCATTTCAACGAAGTGATGTGACCATTTTCGTATCGATGCCAGTGATGTACTTCATATCGATCTTATACGTGTTGATTGATACGAAGTAACCTTAAATGATGGGAGTGGATGCATACAGGATCGATACGAAAAGGTGTAAGTTGATGGATACGAAATTGGGTTTTTTCATGGATATGAAGAAGACCGACAGATGGATACGAACGAAGCTTTACCTTTAGTGGATACGGACAGTAGCTCATTTCGATGGTACGATGCAACACGTCTAATGGATACGAATGTCATGTTCGTCTCCATGGGTATTGATACGAACAAGGTCCCCATTGAGTATGCATCCATCCATACCTCAAACAAACGAACTCAGTTTGACTTGAAATTTGAAATATAGCCTTTTCTAGCCTTGCTCTTCATTTTCTAGCTATTTCACCTCGATCGGGGCTTGGTGAAATTTGGTCGACACCAATCATAACCTTGTTGTCAATTGATCTCCAATTCTGATATCCATTCTTTCTAGCCAATTTGTTGATATTCTGGCCTTGACTAAAAGGTGGGATAACATTTATAAAAAAATTCTGTTTATAAACTGCACGTCCGAAGCATGTGATGTCTTTCTCAAGGATTCTTGAATCAATTTCATACAGCTGTGGCAAAAGTTATAGATCCCAAGGATGACATAGTGCTAACGGTGTTAATCAGGGGGATCCATCCCGATACGGAGTTTGGAAAATGGTTGGAAAGGAATCCCCCATCAATAATGGATGCCTTTTATGGAAAAGCTAATGAATACTTACAGTTAGAGGAAGCGTGCAAGCGTCCACGAAGAACTGGTGTTGGGAATTTATATGAAATAATACAAAGCAATGTTGCTGTAAAACAATCCGAAGGAATCTCGAAAAATGTAGATGTGAATGTTGGTAACCAAAATAATAATCGAAAGTGGAATGGTGATGGGGCTAAGAAGAAGAAGCCAAATAACAACACTCATATTAGGACTCCTAAGTACGATAGTTATAGCAAATTAACTAACTCGATAGAAAATACCTATCTAGCGACTACTAATACCGAACCTTATAGGAAACCAGCTATAAGAGAATCAACCGAGAATGAAAGGAAGTTAAGAAAGTTCTACAGGTTCCATGAAACTCACAGTTATAATACCAACGAGTGCCGACACTTGCGAGATATGATAGAAGATTTAAATTGGAAAAATAAGTTACAACAGTATGTGAAATCCGCATAGGATGGCAGGCAAGGAATTGAAATGCCTCTGGGTCATCACCCCAGCAGGGAAAGTTGACCCTGGTAATGATCCAGGCCGATAGAAAGATGATTGGTGATTAATGCTATCACTAGTCGGCCATCCCCTACTAATAAGAGTCCAACGTACATGGAAAAAAATGTTGGTGTTATTAAACATGCAAAGGGTGAAAGTTGTTATGCCGTTGAGGATAGAACTCTGGCAAAACAATGTAGAACGATGACTGATGACATTGTTTTTCAGAACAGTGATGCTGACGGAGCGGAAACTCTGATGATCGAGTCACTTGTGATAATAGCCATGATTGGTCCAACGTTAGTACGGACAGTGTTGGTTGATGGTGGAAGTTTAGTCAACATCTTGTTCAAGAGAGCTTATGATCAAATGATGCTAGAGGAGAAGGATTTGAAACCTAATATAGGCATTCAATGGGATGGTTACTGAGGCTATAGGATTTGTTTAATTAACAGTGGTGCTTGGCGAGGGTTACCGCAAGCGAGTGCGAGTCATGTCTTTTTTGGTATTTGATATTTTCTCAGCTTACACTGCATTTCTGGATCGATCGTCCTTGGCTAAATTCAAAGCGGCTATAGCTCCTTAGTGCTTTATTATGAAGCCCCTACAGTGAATGAAATGAAAATCATGCAAGGAGATAAAATGGCTGGCCATGAATACTACGTCGTTGAGCTAAAGGAAGGGAGTCAAAAGGAAAAAGGAAAGCATATAAAGAGGACCCTCTCCATAAAAGCTTTGTATGCATAGAAAATACATCCTGAGCCTCATCTTAGGAAACCCAGTCAGCTCCTCGATGATATGGACCGACAAAAAGAGCCAGCGGGTGGACGAATAGCTCCAGCCGAGTTGATAATTGTTGGTCCAGTTTACCAGGATTATCCAAATTGGGTCTTGAATGTAGGATCTCAGCTTGACGCAAGTGCAATAAAGGAGCCGGTTAGTTTTCTCCAGGTAAACCTAGATGTTCTTGCTTGGGTATACTCTGACATCTGTGGGATCTCGCTGAAGATAGCAAGCCATGCATTATATAAATCCCAAATACATTCCTGTGAAAAAAAACCACCATAGCCTAGGTCCACAAAGATCCGTTGCACTCAAAGAAGAGGTGGATAAGCCGAAGGACAATGGCTTCATCCTCAATGCCTTGTACCCGAAATGGGTATGCAATCTAATAATGATTTGCCGAAGCTTAGAGATGAAACCTTTAGGCTTCTAATGATAGATGATATTTTGCTCCGAGGGTATGGAATAGTGAGCACTTACAATGGTTTTTCAAGACCAAGACTCTGTCTCTCCATTACTTAAGAGTTGTGACTTGACCAACTCAGATGAATTTACATGTGATTAATGCAAGTACCCAGAAGCAGGCACACATTGAGCACTCCCAGGCGGAGGAACGGAGGCCGGAATGCTTTGTGAGGATCCCACAAGTATGCTTTTAAGCTCTACAAGGTAGAGGAATATGGACGGAAGCAAAGATAGTTTGATCGGACAAGGCGATGGATAGAGAAGGAGGGATGGCTTCAATCTTCTCTTACTTGATCTCTGTGGCAAGTAAGATATCATTTCCATGTTCACGCTCAAGTTCATGCATGGGGAGGGGGCGATAGGGGCTTGAAGACCCCAGTAACAACAGCATCTCCATCGATCTGAGATTCCTGAGTCCAACCAGCTCCTTCATCCAACAAAGCATCGATCATCTGCTCGTCAAGGCCAGGAGTATCTTCAATCGGGATGGTTGGAATCATTATTGAAGTGGTAACAGTAACTGACTCTATTACAGGAACTTGTAGTACCCGTTGAGAGCCCTTATCTAGAAGCAGAATAATGTGAAGCTAACCTAAAGATTGAGAAACAAAGAGAGAGATTAGCAAAATTAATCGATAACATGTCAACTTTTTGGAATACAAAAAAAATCAACGAGATACCTTCTTCGCTTTGGAGTTCTGTGTGGGCTGGAGTGCCACTGGAGTTCCCCTCAAGAATCAAAGAGAGAATGGTAGGCATGTAGAACTAAGACTTCTCGGGATCATACCTAGGTGTTATGTTGGAGCAGACTGGGACCTAAGTGTTGCCTGGCAGTAGCATCATTTGGCATCAATCCGGAGCCTTCACCCCAATCTTTACGCACTATTGAGGCAAGCTCTAGATGAAGAATAAGCTGGCTATCTTTTAGAATCTTGGGCTCATCTCCTACCAAAACTTCTTTCTCCAACTGCTCCAAGTCCACCTCGCCACCTTCGAGGAAAGCGTTTTCTTCTTCGAAAATTTGCTCCCCGATGAGGGCAAAGACATTGGATAAGCATCTTTGAACCACTCCAAATTTTGGAATTTGAGCACATTTCCATTGTATTGGTTCAGCAGTGGTTCAAACTTCTCCATGACATGCTCTTTTGCCCGTTGTTCCATAGCTTTAACTTCTCTTTTGACGAGTGCATCAACATCTTTCACATGCTTGAGCACTTGTATCTTTCCTGCCTGGAATGGAGCAATTTATTACAATAAGTCTGAGCTTGTTGAAGCTCTTCATCTTTTCTTTTGTTTCATGCTCTAGCTAGGTTTTCAGCTTAGCGGTATTTCTATTTGTGGTATCCCTCTCTATTTCCAGAGCATGGTTTTGGTGGGAATCCTTCTCCATTTCATCTTGATGCTTAATCTGCTCCTCTTCGAATACCTTAATGGTCTACTCGGCTTTTTTCTTAGATTCGGCTTGGGATGTTCTCAGTTTCTCAACCTCAGCATCGAGATTAGCGATGATACCCTTATTTTCATCTTATATGAATTTCATCTTGTCGATCTCTAGCTTCCTATACTTGGAAACTTTGGAAATTTTCTCAGCTAACTTCGACCATTCGCTATACTGATTGTGAACTTCGGTCACACAATCGATGGTCATCTTTTGTTTGTTGGCCTGGATTGTTTTTATATTAGGCATAAAAAAAGACAATAAAAGCAAATGTTTGGAAATTCTTTTTTTATTTTTCTCATTCGAGCATTGGCTGTAAGTTGTTCCTCCATAAAATAGGTGGGACTAGAGAACTTTCTTTACCAGGCCTTTGCTGCAAAGTTTCAGGGCCACTCTTGTGCCGACTGGAGTGAGATAACACTGGAGGTTGTACTTATGGATGGAAGCCGGAGGTGGAGCACGAGAAGCATCACCAAGTGGGACGTCATTATGACGATCGAGTTGCCTATCTAGACTCTAGGAGGAGGTGATCTAGACCTAGGCCGAAATTTGGAAGCAAATTCATGTGATGAGCGATCTCTATTATGAATACTTCTATCTCGGTCATCTCTATCTTAGCTAGAGCGATAGCCTAACTCATTATCACGACCGCTCCCCTAGCGGTACAAACTCAACTGAGGCCTTTGTGCTTGGAATGCTTTCTCCTCTAAAGATTGAAATATGTCTTTCCTTTTCTCTATGGATCCTACAAGGGAAATAGGAACAATTAGATCCAACAAGCAAGGACACATGTCAAGTGTGAGTGTTGTAAAGTGCACATGCGCATGAGTATCCTAGTGTCCACTCAACGAACTATGAGCTGGAGCTTTACTTATAGGAGTAACCTTTTTCATATTGGTAGGGGTGAAGCCCTTATCAATGCAAATGGGGGAGTCGATGCCTTTAGTACTAATATTACCAACATCAAAAGAGCCAAACTTTTTAGGCATTGGCCTAAGCCGGCAAATGTGCCCGTTGAAGGAGGAGATGGAGTTTTCTTCGCATCTACGGCTAACGAAGGCTAGGTAGAAGTCTGCACCTTAGAGATTTTCACGATCAACCTCCTCTTCAGAGCAGGCAGTTGATCGTCCCTAAATTGTTCAGATTGAGACTCATGACCCACACCGATGTTACCATGGTCATCCTTACCAATTTCACACATAATTTCACCTTCTTTGGTGTCCTACGGTACTAGTTCAATATTTTCTTCAACACCAGCCGCAGGACTTAGGCTAGAGGGAAAATCTGGATCAGCCTCGGCCTTTGAGCATGTTGTTGTCATCATCATTGTCATCGTCATCACTGAAAGCTATATGTACGATGCCAGTGTTACTACTCTCTTCTAACAAGCAGTAGGTAAGAATATTTTCATCTGACAGGAGAGTTCTGATATCTCAATCTCCTGCCAAAACTGCCATAAGAGTGTTAACATCGTCTAAAAGTGCGCAGCTGCTGGGTCTTGTTGGAGCATCTAGATAGTAAAAGAACGATATGAGTTAATTTTGCACAATAGAAGACAAAATTCATGTAAAACATTCGAAATGGAATTTACGTCCGGATATCCATCTTCGAGCAAATCCAAGCAGGCAGGGGACATAGAACCACTCATGCTTAAAATAGATCAACTTGTTTCATGCCTCGGTAACCACTCTATAACCCTTGATTAGTTCCAAGTAATTCAAAGACAGACTCTCTTTCTGACACTTGAAGCTATAACTGTACCGGATCTCCCCATCGCTGGGTACTCGGTTCAAGTGCTCGGAGAAGACCAATATGTACTAAGGAGGAAAGCATAGCTGTTCGGGTGTAGTTATGTCAGAGCCTAGTGCACGAAATTCAAAACTCAATAAATAAACTGATTGAATAGTGGGATGCAACTCGCCAAACACATATATCTATTGCATGCAGTGTATCCTTTTGGAGGGTTGTGTGGTCATTGACGATGAGAAAGGGCTAAAATATCTTCAAATGAAATACCATGCTTATCACATCCTCTAAAGAGATCCTTCATCGATTTTAGAGGCGAAAGAACCAGTCATGGCATCCTCACGAGTGTCGAGTGCTGGATCTATTTCTGGCCCCCACCAGCTCTACTGAATTTTTAGGAAATTGTTGCTCAACTTTTGGATTTTCTAGAATTTTCCGTTCGGCTTATGGTATCTCTTGTTGTTGTCCCTATTGAGCTGGAGTCTGTTGGGCATGTGGAGTTGTAGTTGAACTCAATTTGGCGTCGGATTCAATATATTTAGAAGTTGATGTATCTATAGCTTGAGAAGCAAGACATTTGGAACGTATCTAATCCACTGCTATCAAAAAAATTGACAGATATTAGACATTAGAAGATTAATTGCAAGCTTACCCCCGTGTAAAAGTGTATTCTAGTATAGGGTCGAGTAGTGTCGTGCAGATTAAGATTCTGATATTATTTAACAGTGCATTTTTAAATTCTGAATACCACTCGACGTGATAGTCATCACTGATCCGTCCGGACAAATTTCATATTATTGGCCATGCTTTGGGAAGGATTCAAGTCCAAGAAGAGATCTCAAGTCATGTGAATAAAAAATACATAGAAATTTTCCTAGGTATCGGAGTTGTACAACTTTAAAACAAAGGAAATTACAATCTTCTTCTTCCAACTTCACCACTTCCCAAATCATAACCGTCCACATCCCTATTTGTAGGATCGATTTCACCCTAAAGGGGGGGTGAATAGGGTGATGCTATTAATTATAAAAATTTAATGTGGAAGTTTATAAAATATTTTCAACACGGATTTATCAGAATTATAGCGGTACAGATAATAGTAGAATAATAAAAACAGAACACACGGATTTACCCAGCTTCGGCAAAACCCTGCTTACATGCTTCCTCCAAGGTTTTTACTAGAAATTAAGCAGTCAGACATTTACACATGTAAACTCGCAACACCCGCTATCGACTAGCCTTAACTCTACGCTCAAAACCCTGCCACAACTTAGCCACTGAGTTGCGAATTCTCGAACTACACCACCGTAGTTCGTCCCCTAGTCACACGACTAGACAATACACAAGTTTAAAAGGAAAATACAAATTTAAAACAATTTAAAAACTCAAAACCCTAATTTTTAAATATTAAGCCTAATAGAATTTAGAATAAGCCAGCCCAAAAGACTAAGTGTTATCCCTTTTGTTTTCTTTCTATTTTTCTTCGTCCCGCTTTGCTTCTGTAAAAATGGTTTCTTCTTCCTTTGCTCGTTCGTTCCTCTGATAAAATTAGGGTTCGTAATTTTGGAGCGCCGATTGCTGGTCGTTCCACAAATAGCTTCAAAGCTTCTTTAATTTAGCTTGCGGTTGCTTCCAATTAGTCGAGTTTGATTGTTGAAAGAATTGGTACGTTTGTACCTTTTTGATTTATAATATACTCGACTTGATTTGAGTTCCTAATTGATGTTGTGATTTGTGATATGCTTGAACTCGAACGAATAACGCCGATGACGTTTTATTGTTTATATTGGGTTCGATCTCCTATAATTTCGTTCGTATATTCGTCTGATAATTTTCGACTTGGCCGTTTGATTTTGCATTGATGACTGTTATGATCTCTGACTTGTTCAAAATCATATATTTGATTGCTTGATTATCTTGGCTATCACGGATTTGACTGCTGCTTTGATTTTTGACTTGCTCGTTCCTTTTGCCTTGGTCATCACGGCTCTGACTTGATGCTGCTGACTTCAGTTTTGATTTGCTATTACCTGACTTTGATTCTCTGATATTTTTTAAAATTGACTTTGGTTATTTGAATTTTTCTATGCGACTTCAACATTGAAATGAGACTGACTTGGTTCTAATTTTTGTGCTATGCTCTGGTTGTCATTGTGTACATGTTCATATATTCATGCTTCATGTTATTGATGTTGTGACTTCGATACACCTGACTTTGGCTTTGATAAAACTGGCATTTGAACTTGAATTTGACTTCAACATTTAACCGTCTTTGTTCAAAACTGCTATTTTGATTTTCTGTTGCACGTAGTATCACTTCGTTGTACATCTACTTGTAGTCTTCATTACACACTGTATATTCATTGTTGCATTTGTTCATGTGTCTGCTGTGCACTTGGTTTGTACTTAATGTTGGTCTGGTCTGGAGCATTTGATTGATATTGGCCATTGGTTCACTTGATCTTGCTTATGATAAACTGCACTTGATTTATATGTTGCAGACTTGAGTTTGCATTGAGTTGCAATGCACTTGTATACATTGTTGTCTTGGTTGAGTCTGGTGCTTGAGTTTGTCTCAGCCTTGAACACTGCACCGCACTGCATGTTGTACCTGTTATTGCTTGGATATTGAACCGCTTCATATAGTCTGGTATTTTTGTTTCACTAGTCGTTCACTGTCTTCGAGATAGTTCCTGTAGTGTCTGCATATAGATGGTCTTGTATCACTTCTCTATACACTGTTGCATTGTATCTGATATTGAATTATTTCGAGTTAATGCTTTGAGCTAGTTTTCACTGCCTATATGTATACATGCTGTTTCACACATGTATATATGTATGGTTGCTTTCATGTGGTAACTGGACTTGCTCGAGTTCATATACCTGACTTCAGTCATTTTTGAATTTACTTTAGCTCATTCACTTGACACTTCTGTTGATCTATATTTTTGAATCTGGTTGGACTGTCTAGCCTCTGTTTTCATGTGTACAACTTGAACTTTGGTCGAGGCTTGATTTATATGTCTTGACCATTTAATTTGAATTTGCACCTGTGTTGAATTCACCTTGTAGCTCGGGTTTGACTTTGTGCTCATGTTGTGACTTTATTTATATTGCACTTGAGTTGAACCCAGCTTTTAATTGGGTTTGACCTTGTGCTCATCTGTCCATATAACCTTATCAAGTGTATATCGGTGTGCACGACCTTATGACATATACAGTGATACACTGTGTGTGTCACAAGCTGTTCGTGTATGATGAATTCAAAAATTTAATGATGACGAACAACCCAAATAACCGAGGCAAATAATATTTTCAAAATCACATTTTATTTTACACTGCAAAACATTCTCTTTTCAATTTTACTGCATTAGTGTTTATTTTGCAGATTGCTCAGATGCTGGATTCAATCTGATATGGAGTTGAAGATAAATACGATTGAATGAGTGATATGTAGTGAGGTGCTTATGCAAATGATAAATTGTGATGTAATCAAAATTGTATTATAATTGAAAATGTGTATATATATAGCAAGAGCTTGAATTTGTACTACTCAAAATTGTAATAAATATTTGTTTGAATAAAATATCTATTTCAATTTAAATTTCGTGTTATTTATTTTATTCAGAAAATATTTATTTAATTATGTGAAAAATAAAATAGTACATTAACAAAACATTTAAGTGAATATATATATATATATATATATATATATATATATGTTTATTATCATCAAATAAGAATCATATGTTCGCATATTCAACAATATCCCCCTTTTAATGATAACAAACATATATTTAAGATTTTGACTTTACTAAATGTATTTGATTATTCAATTTTCTTCCACTATTTGAATGGTCTCTCTCTACATAAAGCTCCCCCTTCATATATCCATGTACATAAAAATATGCAAATGAGCCTAGTTGCAAATAGAAAATATTTGACCTTTATTTGTCAAAATCTTAATTTTTCTCTTCCCCTTTTGTTATCAGCAAAAGAGTAATAGTGTTAGAAAAATAGAGATAAAGTGATAGACATTAATACAACATTAAAACTAAATCGAATTATAAGCATTAAATTTCAAAAAAAATCAAACAAAAATCATAAATACTCTATTTGACGCATATTCCACTTTGGAATGATAGGGATGATGTCATCATATAAAACCATATAGTTATGTCTATTTGTGGTATATTTATATCAGGAATTTGAATATCTACTAACCATGCATAATCGTTAGGACTTTTAACTGAGATTAGTAGTATTCCAATTTTTTATAAAAAATGAATTCAAGTATCTTCTAACCACGTATAACAATGAGGACTTTTAAATGGGATTAGAATTAACTTGTCTATTTAATAAATCAATTTTAACGTGCGTTCCATACATGCATAACCGTGAGGACTTTTAAATGAGCATGGAAGCATATAATCAAAAATTCCAAGTAATTCACCCATGCATAACCGTGAGGACCTTTAAATGAGAGTGAATACTTCGGATCTTTTTTAAATATATATATATATAATGAAAAATGAATGATTTCTGTTTAAAATACCACATATTGACAAACCATATTGAATTTTAATGAGTGGTGGTCGTTAGAAATAAAGATGGTCATGGAATTTTTACCAACAAAAAGTTTTTATAACTCTTGTTCAAATTTCTAAGGATATTTACTAAATATACCATCTCAAGTTATAATATATTATTAATATCAACACTCGTCACTTTTTCAATCATTACTTATCTTTTCGATAATTAGTAGGAGTCAGATTAGTCAATGTAATCATTTAAGATCAAATACAAAAATAATTATAAAATCAAATATTTTAAGATGACTAATCTGAAACAAGGTCAACAAAAAATATTTTCTGAAAGGGGTTTTTATAAGAAAAATGTCTGCTAATTTGAAAATTATTTGAAATGAAAAAAATATGCAGATTTTTTCTTTCAAAAAACGATGCAGCTGCTGAAATGTCTCAACATAAATCAAGTTTCACTAGTAATTTTTCTACCAACTAAATTACCAGTGTAATCTGCATCTGAATTTTCCTTTCACTCGTAATTATCATTGGTTAAATTTGATAGACCAAACCGTGAAGTGTGCATCAAAATATCTTAAAATCAATTTTAACGGCTTTTAAATGAAATTCTCTTGAATTTGAATTTTAAGCTGTGCCAATCAACAAATCAGTGAATATAGTGTCAAATTTAGAAGCCATAGGATAAACAAATACATTTACATGCGAGAGTAATAATAAATCAATAAGATACCATCATTAGTCTAAACAAATTTATATGAAGTAGTTCAAAGACTCTAGAGGTGCATGTAGTGTTCTCGGTATGAAAAGTATAATTGGCCAACAATTTCGAAAAAGTCAGAATCAAAATCAGCATTCATTTCTCTATCGAATAACTGGATGGATTAAATTCAGATTATGGTGTAGATTATCACATTTAATAAATCGTTCAAGATGAATATACAATTACCGGTTTTACCTTTACGATAATTTTTTGTTGTTGCCCATTGTGATTTTGCACCTTTATACTAGGCCAAGGAACTTTGATTTGTTGCCCGTTGTGTTTCTGGAACAACTAGAATCCAGATAACACGGTTATTGTTCCTTAGCCTGCCACCGCACCTACACGTTAAAAGATTTTTGTGGCCTATTTTTTTTTATAGGTCCATGAATGTTAGTGGCAAATGACTTCAAAAAATAAGTTTGTGGAGACCCAAAACTATTTATATATGTTCCTTTTGGCACCCAGATTTGTTTAACTTTAAGGGATTTTATATTTGTTCCTTTTGGAACCCAAATTGGTATAGTTTTCATGTGTTTGGGTCTATAATAGCAATTGTTTTGATTGTGTTTAATTTTTATACAAATTGTGCACTCGGTTTTGACTTTATTAATTTTTCTTTTAACAGGTTTAGATTGATTATATCCAAGCCCTTGTCTAACTGTATTAACAATTTGTTTTCCTAATAGCATATTTAATGATCTTTCACTTTTGTAAAATTTTCCTAAAGTCATTGACACTTGTTGGACTTGTGTTTTGAGAGATTTATTTTCGTTCAATAATTGTATGCACTTTTTAATGGAATTTTCTCTCCTCGTGTTTTCGCTTTCTTTTAAAATCAGAATTTCATTTTCAAGTGATTTTATTTTAATTTTATATTTTTTAATCTCCTCTTCAAATGATGGATACTTATCACACTTAGGGATCCTACTTTGATAGTTTTTAACTAATTGATCAAGTTGTTTATTTAAATCTATCAAAGTATCTTATTGCAATTCAAGTTTGGCGTACTTCTTCCAAAGTCGTTCAAAACAGCCATTTACTTCGTGGAAATATATAAGTAATTCTGAGTGAGTGAGTTTTGATGCCTCGCTTGGCTCGTCATCGTCGCTATCTGTTATATCACCTCGAAGACACATATCTGCTTTCTCACTCTCACTGCTAGTACTTTTATTATCTTCATCACTTGTATTCCACGTGGCTGCAAAATTTCTCCTTTTTGATTTCTTTTCTAGGCCGTATCAATTCCGAGGACAATTCGGCTAATGTGTCCGGGTTTGTTGCACTTGTGATAGATGATCTCCCATTCTTCTGAATTGTCTAGTGATTTGGCTATTTTTCTTTTCAATTTCTAGTTTAGAGCTGGATTTTCGTATTTGTGATTCCACTTTTTGAATTTCTTCATTAATAGTGCCAGCTCAGCTGCTCCATTATCATCATCATCATCTTCTGTTGTTCCTTTAAGCGCTATTGATTTCTTTCGAGTATTACCTCCTTCTCGTTCTTCCTTGAATTAAATTTCTAGCTCGTAAGTGGTGAGATTTCCAATGAGCTCTTCAACTTTGATTTGCTTCAAATCCTTTGATTCTTGAATGGTTGTAACTTTTGCTTCAAAATTTCGTAGAAGGACTCTAAGAATTTTTCAGACTATTTCCAACTCTGGTTATGATTTTCAAATAGCCGTTGATTTGTATATGAGATTGGAAAGTCATGCATGCATCTCTTTAACATTCTCATCCTTGGCCATTGAGAAATTCTCATATTCGCGACTAAGCATTGCAATGCACGATTCCTAGACATGAGATGTTCCTTCGTGAGTCACTTCAAGTGTGTGCCAGATTTCCTGCACAGTTAGACAATGTTAGACACGATTATATTCAATATGATCCAATGAACAGATAATAGAATTCACGACTTTAGCATTAGCATTTTGTAACTTATTTTCTAGATCTGTCCATTGATCAATTGGTTTTTAATTTCCTGATTATTTACTACTATAGTTGGTGCTCTAGAACCTGTCTCAACAATATTCCAAGCATCAATGGTTTTCAGAAAAATTTTCATTCTATTTTTCCAGTAAGCATATTCACCATTGAACATTGGTGGTCTAACTATGGGCTGACCATGAGCAAAAGCGTTATTGAAAGAAGTCATTTTAAAAAATTTAAATTTTAAAACAAAAATAGGTTTTTGAAAACAAATCATCTTTTTTTAAAAAATTGCTTTTAAACCTCGCTCCCATACCACTTGTAGGATCTATTTCACCCTAGAGGGGGGTGAATAGGATGATGCTATTAATTATAAAAACTTAATGTGGAAGTTTATAAAATATTTTCAACACAGATTTATCAGAATTATAGCAGCACAGATAATAACAGGATAATAAAAATAGAACACACAGATTTACCCAGCTTCGGTAAAACCATGCCTACGTGCTGCCCCCAAGGTTTCTACTAAAAACTAAGCAGTCAGACGCTTATACACATAAACTCGCGATACCCGCTATCGACTAGCCTTAACCCTACGCTTAAAACCCTGCCATAACTCAACCACTGAATTGCGAATTTTCGAACTACACCACTGTAGTTCGTGCCATAGTCACACGACTAGACAATACAAAAGTTTAAAAGGAAAAATACAAATTTAAAACAAATTAAAAACTCAAAACCCTAATTTTTAAATATTAAGCCGATAGAATTTAGAACAAGCTGGCCCAAAGGACTAAGTGTTATCCCTTTGTAACATCCCGGAATTTTTAACAATATCAATTTAATAATCTGTATTAAAATTAAATTGATATTGATATTTTGTTAATAATAATTCAATTTGATTCAATAATCTTCTTCAATAATTATTTAAATTGGTTATTTTATCTTTTAAAAATAATAAATTAGTTTCTATTTAAAATATAAATATATAGTTTATATTTTAAATAGATTAGCATTGTTTTAATTTTAAAAGTAAAGCATATTTTTCTAATTCTAATATTTTTGTAATTTGGAAATTAGTTTTTGTTTAATATATAAGCTTTTCAAAGTTATTGAATAATTAATCTTGGTTTAAACTTAATAAATGAATCATGTTTTAAAATTCTAATACATATATTAATAATTTGGAAATTTTGATTATTATTTAATATTAAGTTTTCAAAACTATTTAATAAATAAATAAATGATTTTTAATTTGTTAAGAAAAAAATGTTTAAATGTTTAAAATAAATTTGGCTTGAGTTTTAAATTTAAAATGAATTAAATTGACAAAAAGGTTTTTATAGCTTAATTAAATAAGCAATTTATTAATAAAGGGATAATTTCTTTTAAATTGATTTTAATTTATTAATAAGATATTTATAAAAAAACAATATTAATAGTATATTGTCTTTATAAATAGATTTTGAATAAAATTTGCAATTGTTATTTCAAATTAAATTTATATATATATTAAACTTGATTTTAAAATATTAGATTTTGAATTTAATTTGAATTTAAATTCCAAAGTATAGATTTTAATTGTTTTATTTTTTTTATATGTACAAGTTTTATTTATAAACATGATTTGTTTTTTATTTCTTTTGTAAATTTATATACATATTTAAATATTAACTAACAAATCAATGAAGCTTAATACATATATATGTTAACATGTTAATTTATATGCAAATTACCTTTAAAAGAGACATGTGTTGTACTCTTAAAACCTAATTTAACAAGTGTTCAAAGATTTAACATTTACCTTGACAAATATTGAAAAATAGTACGAGTGGCACATTTTGTTTTAAAATTTTCTTTTATTTAATAAATTTGAAAATACACTTATATAAACCTACATCTACATCTCTTTCTTCCTTTTCTCATCTTTTTCTAATCAAAGACAAGTGAAGCTTTAATTTCAGATCAATTGCAGTTCTGAAAATATGAAAACCCAAAATCAAACCCTCTTCAAAAGAATTCTGTGGCCTGCAAACAAAATCCTGCATTTTTAATCTGCATCATCCTTTTTCCTCTGCAAATCATTCTGCAACCTTAATTCAAATTACTTGTAACTATGGAATTCATTAACCTGAGAAAATCAAATCTGCATTTTTCTGAAAATCTGGAAACTTGTTCTGCATGCTACTTGAAACTGAGCAATACAAATCCCAGTAATCATCTTCAACCAAAACCTGCATCATTTTCCTGAAATTTCAAAGTAAACTTCATATTCAAGTGCAAGTTTTTAAGGAATTCAAAGTTTCAAAAGGGGCAACTACAGTTTTAAGGGTTTCAAAAAGCATTTGCACATCTTCAAACCAAAAGAATGATTTCTGCATATCTTCAAAAAGAAGCTTATTCAAAAGCAACAAGCATGCATGCAGTTTCAAAACCAAAAGCATATCAAGTTTAAAAGTATCATAAGCTTTTCAGTATGGGTGCTCTGTTCTTCATATTAGACCAGTTGAGTAACTTTAAAATCTTAAATTTTAAATAGGTTGCTTGTTAAAATGTTTTGATATTAATAAGTATTGTTTGTGTGTTTATTAAAGTTTGATGTAAATATGTTTGTGTATGCATGTTGTTTGTGCTCTACTTTGTCCCCAGATCATCTTTCCATTTAAAAAAAATCCTCTACACTTGATTTAATTTGTGATAGTATTTGAATTTAAAAAAAATGTTTGCTTATCATAGATTAGAATAAAAAATTTAAATCAAACTAAAACAGAGTTGTTTTGCCTCTGGAGATATTGAATGTATCAGTGTATGTTGATCTTTATCAAAACTCAAACATGTTAAATTTGTAAGTCAGTATCATAAAACAAAAGTATTAACAAAAACTTGATTTTTAAATCAAGAATTTGTATTTTTAGGAATGAGTTGAAGCTGCAGTTGAATATTGAACTGAAATAGGATTTTAAGCAACAAGTGATTCTTGAATTGGGAGGTCTCGGGTTTCTTCTTGGTAGTAGAGAAGGGTTTGTAGATGCTAGGAAAAATCAGGGATGGCGATGGTTATCATTGTGTAAGGAGCAGTTTTGAGATTCAATTTTAAACCCTAGTTTTAAAGTGGTTTGAAGAATCGAACCTTTTGATTTGTACAATGGACTGAGTGCTTCAATCTTTTGGGAATGGATAGTATGATCGTAGTTGAAGCCATGGCCGAAGTCGTTGACTTTCTGATGGTTGGAGCGGCGAGGATTGGGCGTTGACAGGTTTTGAAGAAAACCTGATTTTGTTGTTTCCAGGTTTGGGTAGCTAGATCGTTTTGATTTGAGCTACTGTGGTGGATTATGGTGTTCGTGTTCGAGTATAGAGATGATCACTGATGGGTAGAAGCGTTGGTGAATGGCCGGTGTTGGCCGGAGTCACGGTGCACGTGCACCGTGCAGTTGAAGTTCAGGTGAATGTGTTGTGGTGTGCAGTTTTTGAATCGGGAATGACTCGAGTTATTCGAGTTTTCAACTCGAAGCAGATGAGAAATTACTCAAAGAAGTTTTGGTAGTCTCGGGTATTTCCATTATTTTACAGGTTTGACAAACCTGTAGCATTTGGGTTTTAAATTGTGTAAACCTGAGGCATTTAGATGTAAAGAAAAGTTTAACAAAATTTTAAATTCAAAGATTGAATTTTTGAAATCCAAGTTAAATTTGAAATCCAAGTTAATTTTAAAATCTTAGATTTTAAATAAAAATAAAGTTTTAAACTTTAAACTTGTTTAACTACTTTATTTTGGTAAAAGTAGTTTGAAAATGAAGTTTTGTTAAAATATGAGCAAGATTTGAAATTCAATTTAAAATCTGGAAATTTAAAAATGAATTTCAGTTTTTAAAAATTGAAAGAAGATTTAAATTTGAAGATTTAAACTAAATATAAATTGAAGTTATTGAAATGTTAAAAGTTATAAATTGTTTAAACTTTGATAAGTTTAAATTATTTTCATTTTAAAACTTGTATTTAAAATGAAATTTGAAAGCAAGTTCAAAAGTACTTTGTTTCAAATAAATTTGTTTTTAAACATAATTTAGACATGTTTTATCTTAAAATTAATTAAGATTAATATTTTGAAATTAATTTAATTAATGGAGTAATTAAGGAATGGTTAATTAATTTAATTAATCAATAATTTGGGATTTATAAATATTGATTAATGGTTAGTCAATTTATAATTAAGATCATTAATTTGATTTTTAACTAATGATTGAAGAACTATTAATTAAGTAATTAAATTTTAATCAAGGTTAATTAATTAAATAATTAGAGTTAATTAATGGATAATTAAAGATATTTTAATTATTGATTAATCTAAGTCAATTACTTAATGTTAATAATTAAAGAATGGTTAATGAAGGTCATTAACCAGGATTATTTAATAATTAATTAATGTGATTAATTTTTACAATTAATTAGATTAATTAATTTAATAATATTCATTTATGAATTGTTGAGCATAATTACTTTATGAAGTAATTAAGAAATTAATTACTTTATGTAATTAATTTAGTTTAATGTGATTGTTTAATTTAATTAATTAAGTTTAATTAAGTTTTAAACACTTGAGGTTTTAAAGATAATTACTTTATGTAATTAATGGATTAAAAATTTCTTGGTGAAGTAATTGATTAATAATTACAGGTTGTAATTAATTGAAGATGTTTAAGAATGAAGTAATTTGGTGTATAATTACTTGTAATTAATCAAGAGATTAATTAAGAAATTAATTAGAGAATAATTAATTTGGTTTAATAAAGTAATTAAGTTAGTTAATTACTGGATATGGTTAATCAGAGAGGATTAATAATTATGAGTTAATTACTTAAGGTAATTAATTTAGGAAGATAATTTATTAAATATAATTAAGGATCATTAATTATTATAATTAATGATGTAATTAAAGTTGATTAATTATGATTAATTAATCAATGATAAGTAATTAAAAGTAATTAATTAATGTAATCAATTAAGGATTAAGGTAATTAATTATAGTTAATTAATTAATTGAAGTAATTAAAGGTTAATTACTGTTTTTGGTTGAGGATAATTAATTTGTGAAATTAATTAAGGATAATTACATGAATGTAATTAAGGATAATTAATCAAGGGTGATTAATTAAGGTGATTAATAATGAATGATTAATCAATTGATTGTAAATCAATTAAATGGTTAAGTAAGCAAGATTTATATTGGTAAAGTAATTAATTTAATTTATTTTAAATTAATTAAAGATGAAGTAATTAATTTAATTCATTTTAAATTAATTAGAAATGGAGATAATTAATTTAATTCATTTTAAATTAATTATATTATGATGAAATAAATCATCGCTTATATATGAATGGATGACATTGATTTTCTTGGATGCTTTGTGATCTCAGAAATGAGATAAGTAATATTGTGTGAATGCTTTGGTTGCATTGTGATGATAATATAGATTATCTATTGTGATGATGATATGGATTACCTATTATGATATGGATCATCTGTTTATTTTGATAATGTTGATTATCAATTGTGATTTGTGAGTTATCTTTCTGTGTGTATATAGATAATTGAATTGTTTTAAACTCTAAAACAACTTGGACCTAAAAGACACGCTTTGGATTTCGATGAGACCGTGATCGGGTTTCCATATTTGGATATATGAAAACCACATCGATCCAAATTAACGGTAGGTCATGAATCTCAAGTGAAGATGAAGATTCGGAGTGCAAGGGTTATCGTCATTAACTCTGAGGATGATTCCAAAATGAGTGTAACGAGATGATGCCTTCGGTTTCGTTCGAACCCGGAACGAACTTGTATGGATTGAATGCTTTGAGAACATCGTCAGGTGGACGATGAGCATTCTAAGTGATGTGTTCACTAAAGGTAATCGTAGCCTCAAGCCTCATCAACTGGGAATGGCTAAAACAGGGGAGGTGCAGCAAGGCTAAGTGGATCATGCCCAAGTAGGATGAGATTTTCCCTTGTCTAGAGGACCCTTTTATTTCGGCTATGTGGATAGTTGTTGAGCTCCAACTGTCGGGGTCGTCTTGTTCGGAACTGTTCAGTAAGGAATGGTTCCGGCCTTGTGTTGCAGGGGAGCGAACGTACTTTTCGGTACGCTGATCTAGACCACGTACTATGACGGACGGTACCCCAGTAGCCCTGCCATTGTATGGAATCCAAAATCTAATAAGTGCCAACGGTTTTGATTGTATTACCCACTTTTGTGGCTAGTAGCTGGAATTTAATAATGTAACAATTTCGGCTATTTCATATTTACTTGAGAACCCTAGACCTATTATAATATCATCGGATTTCCTATCAAATGTTTTGGTTAGCGTAAGGTAAAAACTTTTCCATGTTTATGTGTGGGAATTCTTACGTGATACCTTTCTTTTCAAAAGGTTTTTGAAAGTTAAGCAACCTTAACCTGTTACTCACACCAGACCCATGTCTGACCCAGAGTTTATTCTGTTTTTCTTAAACTCTTGGGTACTCAAATTTTTACGAGTAGCCAAGAGATTCAGGTTGACTTTGACAAATTATGGAGGAGCAATGGAGCAGGAGGCTTCTGCGTGTAGATATATATAGTATTCCGCTGTGTAGATTTCTCTGAGTAAATTCTTATACTGTATTGAGTTGTATAACTAGACATGTGTTTATAATTGTCTAGTATGTGATGTATATCTGTGTAACTCTGATAATGGTTGTAAACTATGTAATATTTATGTTATTAATATAGTTTATTCGTTCCGCTGTTAAGATTCTGTGTTGTTTCTTCTTTCTCTTCTTTCTTTTCTCTTTTCTATCCCTTTCTTTCTTATTAATGATGCGTCATTCTGTGGAGACGGATGGCGGGTCGTTACACCTTTTGTTTTCTTTCTATTTTTCTTCAGCCCGCTTTGCTTCTGTAAAAATGATTTCCTCTTCCTTTGCTCGTTCATTCCTTTGCTAAAATTAGTGTTTGTAATTTTGGAGCGCCAATTGCTGGTTGTTCCTTAAATGGCTTTAAAGCTTCTTCAATTTAGCTTGTGGTCGCTTCCAATTAGTCGAGTTTGATTGTTGGAAGAATTGGTACGTTTGTTCCTTTTTGATTTATAATACACTCAACTTCATTCGAGTTCCTAATTGATGTTGTGATCTATGATATGCTTGAACTCGAATGAATAATGCCAATGATGTTTTAGGGTTTATATTGGGTTCGATCTCCTATAATTTCGTTCGTATATTTGTCTGATAATTTTCGACTTGGCCGTTTGATTTGGGGTTGATGACTGTGATGATCTTTGACTTGTTCAAAATCGTATATTTGATTGTTTGATTATCTTGGCTATCACGGCTTTGACTGCTTCTTTGATTTTTGACTTGCTCATTCTTTTTGCCTTGGTCATCACGGCTCTTACTTGATGCTGCTGACTTCAGTTTTGATTTGCTATTACCTGACTTTGATTCTCTAACATTTTTTAAAATTGACTTTGGTTATTTGAATTTTTCTCTGTGACTTTAACATTGAAATAAGACTGACTTGGTTCCAATTTTTATGTTATGCTCTGGTTGTCATTGCGTACATGTTCATGTATTCATACTTCATGTATATTGATGTTGTGACTTCGATACACCTGACTTCGGCTTTGATAAAACTGGCATTTGAACTTGAATTTGACTTCGGCATTTAACTATCTTTGTTCAAAACTGCTATTTTGATTTTCTGTTGCACTTAGTATCACTTCGTTGTATATCTCCTTATATTCTTCATTACACACTGTATATTCATTGTTGCATTTGTTCATGCGTCTGCTGTACACTTGGTTTGTACTTAATGTTGGTCTGATCTGGAGCATTTGATTGATATTGGCCATTGGTTTATTTGATCTTGCTTGTGATAAACTGCACTTGATTTATATGTTGCAGACTTGAGTTAACTTCCATTTTGAGAGTTATTTATGGGGTTCATACGGTATCCGCGATCTCTATTGATTTGTAATCCAATACGCAAATCAATTGGTTCCGTCAGGTTAGCTATATACTGTGTTGTGTCAACTATTTCCACGGAAGGCGGTAAGATGATATCTTGAGCGGTTACGTATCTAGGATCTCTAACCCAAATGGATGCATCTCTAACTCCATACAGATTACTTCTCAATACAATTTCGCATTGAGTTGCACTGCACTTGTATACATTGTAGTCTTGGTCGAGTCTGGTCCTTTTAGTCTTGGTCGAGTCTGGTGCTTGAGTTTGTCTCAACCTTGAACACTGCGTTGCACTGCATGTTGCACTTGTTATTGCTTGGATATTGAACTGCTTCGTGTAGTCTAGTATTTTTTTTCACTAGTCGTTCACTGGTCTTCGAGATAGTTCCTGTAGTGTCTGCATATAGATGGTCTTGTATCACTTTTCTGCACACAGTTGCATTGTATCTGATATTGAATTATTTCGAGTTATTGCTTTGAGCTAGTTTGCACCGCCTATATGTATACATGTGGTTTCACACATGTATATATGTATGGTTGCTTTCATGTGGTAGCTGGACTTGCTCGAGTTCATATATCTGACTCCGGTAATTTTTGAAATTGCTTTAGCTCATTCACTTGACACTTCTGTTGATCTGTATTTTTGAATCTGGTTGGACTATCTAGCCTCTGTTTTCATGTGTACAACTTGAACTTTGGTCGAGGCTTGATTTATGTGTCTTGACCATTTCATTTGAATTTGCACATGTGTTGAATCCAGCTTATTGCTCGGGTTTGACCTTGTGCTCTTGTTGTGACTTTATTTGTATTGCACTTGAGTTGAACCCGACTTTTAATTGGGTTTAACCTTGTGCTCACCTGTCCCTGTAACTTTATCAAGTGTATATCGATGTGCACGGCTTTATGGCATATACAGTGATACACCGTGTATGTCACAAGCTGTTTGTATATGATGAATTCAAAAATTAAATGATGACGAACAAAACAAATAACTGAGGTAAATAATATTTTCAAAATCACATTTTATTTTACACTACAAAATATTATCTTTTCAATTTTACCGCGTTAGTGTTTATTTTGCAGATTGCTCAGATGCTGGATTCAATCTAGAATGAAGTTGAAGATAAATACGAGTGAATGAGTGATATGTAGTGAGGTGCTTATGTAAATGATAAATTGTGATGTAGTCAAAATTGTATTATAATTGAAAGTGTGTATATATAGTGAGAGCTTGAATTTGTACTATTCAAAATTGTAATAAATATTTTTTTGAATAAAATATCTGTTTGAACTTAAATTCTTTGTTATTTATTTTATTCAGCAAATATTTATTTAATTATGTGAAAAATAAAATAGTACATTAACAAATACATTTAAGTGAATATATATATATATATATATATGTTTATTATCATCAAAAAAATCTTATATTCGCATATTCAACACTATTCACCCACACCCGTTCCACCATATCCATTTCCATTGCCTAATTCAGCATCAGCTTACCTAGTTTTGTGCAATTTGGAGACGAAAGCGAGAGTCGGTTCGAATTTGAAATGGGTTCTCAAGGTTAGGTCATGGTTCGATAGAGAGATGGGTCTGGTTTCTAAAAACGACTGAAGTTCGAGATGAGGTGGCAGTTCAATTAAGGCTTGGGCTATGTCACTGAGGGTGTTGGAGGCGGAGGCGATGACTATTAATGGATAAGAACATAAGGGAATCTCAAATCGCAAGCAAAAACTTTTAATGGTAGGAGCTTAAATTTTACAATCGGCAGAGACAAGTGAAGAGGAAGTAAAGACGAATGGGTTTTATAACCCAATCTTGGACCCAAAGTTTTAACAACCAAAATTGGAATATATTCCAAGTCAAGAGTCTGGTACCGTGTCCTAAAAAAAGAGGAGAAAAAGGATATGTATATATATATATATGTGCATAGATATATGTCAATGTACATGAATGCAATGGATCATATATGGATACTCCTTTCAACTTAAGGACATGCATGTGAATATGTGTATGTATATATATATATATCCAACACTCGACGACCAAGGTGAAAGGGAAACCAAATTCAAACTTGATATATCCATGGACGAAACCAGTTTAAGGTCATCAAACTTGGAATAACAAATCAAAGGAATATGTTCCAATTTCATAATTTGGATGCTAGCAAAGCATCATGATGGAAGGCTATGGATATAACTTTTCATGGAAAGGATAACGGCCGTTTGAAGCATAAAGTGGTATCCTTGATGACGATTCTAACATGTCTCGGTTCAAATCACATCACGTTTAAAACGTGATGTACTTTGGGGGGCAAGTGTTATACAGTCTTTTGACTAGGCAATGTTCGAGCATATTGGATGAGTCGAACTTGGAGTTATTAAGGTTGGAAGCCAGAGAGATAGCTCAATAGTCCACAGATCAAGCAAGAACAAAGTCGCAGGGCCAATACCAAAACAACTCAACACAAGAGGACACCGGAATCTACACAAGTTAGGGGTCAGTATCGACCCCAACCCATGGGTCGATACGAAGTCTATTTCCACCTCAAGTGGACCCCTTCTTCTGTCTACTAGTCCGACATGATGCTTAGAGCCTACCTCCAATGTCATTTTGTTGATTAAATGCAATTCTGCATCGATCTCTACGAACACTTAAACTGCAACTCTATTCTTCCATAATTCCGTCAGTTAGACTTGGAAAAAAACAAATATCGGTGCAAACAACTATGGAATTACGAAGCTAATAACAAGGCAAGTCAAGATAAAGAATTCAAGACAACCAATATGGCCATCTTAGGGATCGGTACCGACCCTTACCTATGGATTGGTACCGATCCCTACTACCTGATGATGTGGCACCTACTTTTGTGGGAGAATTGGTCTATGTCATGGATAACGACTTGAAGATAATTTTGTGCGAGATATGTACTTCTAATTTTGAAAATGTAAGTGTCGAAGTTGTACCGACCCCTAAGAACTTCTGCCTCCAAGTTAGATATAAGCAATAAAATCTTAAAGTGGACGTGGACCTTGCTTTGCCGAACCACAATAAATGATTATGTCTTGTTTATTTCTCATTTTCATTTTCATTTTCATTTTCATTTTCTATATTTTATTCTCTATATAAAATTCAAGGTGTTTGTACCATTTTTGGTTCAAATGGTGTACCATTTTTATTAATACCTTTCATTTCATTATCTCTCATTATTTCCAAACCAAAAAAAAAACTTGAAGGAACTGTTAATGGCAGCTTCATAAATCTCAATCAAATCATGAAAAAGAAGAGATAAGCTAGCAACTTTAGGACGGCAAGTGTTAAACTATACTTTGTTTCAACTTTTGAAAGTTAATCACTGAGAAGTGACCAAGTTTTTGATAAATTAAACATATGCCAAAACTAGAAGAAATATAGATAAATATATAATAAAATTTGCAAACAAAATATGAAATTTGAGCCCATTTGTAATTTCCTTTGTTCATGGGCTTTTGTCATGAATGTAGACATTGCCTTCTTCCTTGGTAGCCACTAAAATTATCTTGGAAATTACAAAGGAGAAAAATTATTAAGATTTATAAAATCAAAGCGGAGCCCCTTTTAAGCGAGGATGGGGATTATAGTGGCTGGCGAGAAATTTTTCTTAATAGCATTAGTCGATTAGAATTCACATGGATTAGTGATACGATAAGATGGCTGGTTTGGATGAATGACGCGGTCTCATGGTATGAGTAACTTATATGGAATAATAACATAATCGCACTCATATATACAAAGTTGACAATGGATACTTGGTTTTATGAAACACTTTTGTTTCTTATCCTTATTTATAGGTGGCTTCTTTTTTGATTACACCCTTTAATATTGTGATGCTACTCTAATGTATGTGCTACGTTTTTATTTATTAACTTTTTTATACCTTTGCTACTTTTGCACACTTGAGAAGATTAATTTTTGAGAAACATTTAATAAGATGATTGTAACCAATTGGGGAATGCTGCATAACATTATGGAAAAATTCTTTTTATCTTCTTCTACCGGTGATAACATTTCTAAAGTGGTTGATATGACCAATTAGCATAGAATACGTGAAAATTTTGACAACTCCTTGTACAAATTAGTTTCGATAGCTTTCTCATTTCATATTTTAATACCACTTCATTTCATATCTTCGATAACTTCTTCATTTCATATCTTTGATAGCCTTTTCATTTCATATCTTTGATAAATTTTCCCTCCTTATTTCTAGTAACGTGACTACTATATTTCCTCTAGCTTGTACTTTCGTATTTATGATATCTTAATCTTTATATTTCCAATAACTTGAACCTATATGTTTCCAATAGCTTAATCTTCATATTTTTGATTGCTTGAACTGTTATGTTTCTGTTAGCTTAATTTCATACTTTTGTTAGCTTTTATTTTCATATTTCAAATGGCTTAATCTTCATGTTTCTGATGGTTTGAAATATCTGTAACGCCCCGCTCCGAAACCCACATTAGCAAAGAGTATTGCAAGGTAATACCGTCTGCTAATGCGGAGAATAGAGCTGGATAGGAGCGACCATCTATAGCCTTGTCTTAACTATCTACTGAATATGTCGATAAATGTAGCATATTTTTTCATGTGGATTGACATATCCAATAGATACTTAATACAAAACTATAATGGCTATAAGATCTAACAGAACAAAATATAACAACTCAAATGTAAAACATCACAGAACAGCAAAATGACATACATATGTCTAAATGCACATACATCTCCACTACAAATCCAAAATGATACAACTAAGTGATATGACGACCACTCCTCATACATGGGCCCAAAAGAATAATACATAGATCAGAGTGTCAATAGATAAGGATAACAAAAAGCTAAATAAGATAGGCTAGCAGATATGCAGAAAGCAAAGTCCATGCGGAAGAAAAAGCAATAAGGCTATGTCCAAAGCACCTAACCTGAAGCATCTCGGTCTGACCCGAGTATAAAATTCATGGGTCCGTCTAGCAAAACAATCAGTTAAATAAGCTAATGATATTGAACATGCAAGGTCATAAAGTACCGCAATAATCTCTAAAAGAGATAACATGATCATCTAACAAAAGTTGAATCATAACAAGCCTCATATCATCGGCAACTCAAATAAACAAAGGATATGAATATCCTAAATCAAGCCAAAAAGGCAAATAACAAATACCAATGAAGGTAACACAAATTTCCATAAGGTAATCAGTATGTATCGTGTGGTTCGAAGGACCAACTCTGAAAGGCGACACTCTAGGAAAATATATAAATATCAAAGAAACAAAAGATGCACGTACTCAGTACTGTATAAACAAGGATTCACAAGCCCAAAGGCGACAAACCCAAGTATCTCTCGAGTGGTAATGAAGGACCAACTCCAAAAGCGATACTGTAGGGCAACAAACCCGAAGGCACAAACTCGAAGGCAATAAACCCGAAGGCACAAACCCAAAGGCAACAAACCGTAGTGCCAAATATCCGAAGGCCTAGTACTGGACACCCCTAACTGGCAATATGTGTCATAAAACCCTCGGATAGGAACCCGCAAAGTCTTGACGTGTGTACGACACCACACGTTCGCACTAAACGGTTTACTAACCGTTAGTCAGTTCCATACTCAAAGCAGTATGAAGTTTACCTCATCTCATCGGTATACGGTCAAAACGATCAAACGAATAGATTAGGAATCAACTGAGAAGATAAACGCACGTGTTCATAGCATGCGTTTTATCTAATCACTTGATTCTCCTCCCTCTTTGCACAAAGTGCAAAATTTTGTATTTTATATTGAAATTAACTTGAAGAAAATGAGTTTTAGGAACGTTTCGAAATCGGTGTATAAATTGCCTTTGAAATTCTCTTATTATAAAGTATATAATTTTTTTACTAAAAAATAATATATAATAGTAATTTCAAAAGCTCATTTATTTGATTTTTTTTAAAACACATATAATACCTGTGTAGGAAATCCAGAAAGAAATATGAAGAAAACATCGAAATAACTGAAATTACACAAGTATTATCCGTTTAAAGCAAGCTGCGACTCAACATTCGACATCAGGTTTGAACAAGTTAACAGTGTCAAAATGACTTGCAATTCTGTAGAAATGTAGTTCTACATTCCTATTTAATCTATAAAAAGATTCATTCAAATTTGATTTGAAACAATTTGATTTGAAACGAAGAATCTGCATCGTTTCAAAATCGGACTAAAAGTAAGGTTAAATCGCTGAATTCCAACAGGCTGTGGGTTCAAGTTCGACAGCAGTTTCCAAATAGCAAACAAACCTAGGTTTGTCATGAAACTTTGCAAGAATGTAATTCAATACTCCTACTTCAATTTGGGAAAAGAATCACTCAAATTCGATTTGAAATGAAGAATCTGCATCGTTTTAAATTTGGACTAAAACAGGGCTAAATCGTTGAATTTCAGCAGGCTGCAGGTTCAAGTTCGACAGCAGTTTTGAAATAGCAAACAAACCCAGATTGTCATGAAATTTTACAAGATTGTAATTCAACACTCCTACTCCAATCTTCAAAAAGAATCACTCAATCCAATACGAAACGAATGAGTTATGATGTCTCAAACATGGACTCAGGCCATGTTTGCAATAGTTCAAAAACCAAAAATGTACAAGCCCGAAACCATCTTAGGTTCAACTTCCAGGCATGAATTAGAGGACCAAATTACCTTGGATCGAGTTGAAAATTTGTATGAATATAATAGAAAACTTCATCTTTCAAAAAAAGAGTCATTGGCTTCCAATAAGAAATGAATGAGTTATGCTGGCTCAAAGATGGAGTCAGGCCATGTTTGCAGCAACTCAGAAAACAACTATAGACAAATCTATGCTTGAGTTGATTTTGCAGCAAAGTTTTGAACACTCAAATGATAATATTTTCCAACCAAATTTTTCAGCAACAAAGTTCAACATGCAAACTACCAAATTCAAGAAATCCGACAGCATTTCGTTTTGGGAATAGAAAGATATGACTGCACAAATGTGCTACTCAAAATAGTTAATGCAGAAAATCAAAAAAAAATTCAAAAACGATTTATCATAAGCAATTTTCACTTTAGTTGGTGATTTTTTTGCATTGCATAAGCTAGCTATTGTGAGATTGATACTCACCTTTCAAATAACTAAGCCACAAGATCAAATTTGGTGCAAAGAGGCGAGCTTTGGCTTTGGAATGGCTTCAAGAGGCTTCAACAACCTAGATAAAAAGCTTTAACAAACATGAAAAACCAAAGTAAAGACAAACAGTCAAATAATCTTCAAAGCTGAAATTTGTTAAAGGAATTAGGTATGAAGTTGATTACCTATTCAAATTGACTTAATTTGATAAATTACTGCAAAGGTTTTGATAAAAATTGAAGATTTTGTAATCTATTTGAGAAAGGCGAAGTGAGTTTTTAGTTTTCTCAAGTTTCTGGAAGAAGTTTTTTACAGTACGTACAATAAAAAGGGAAGGAGATGTTTCTCTATTTTGTTGGTTAAGTTTCTAAATGGGCCAAGACTCAAAATTAATTAGCTTGAAATTAACACACAAATTCACCTTTACACTAATCGATATCTTAATTTTTGTATTTCCAATAGCTTGAACCTTCATGTTTCTTATAGCTTAATCCTCATATTGTGAATAGTTGAACTTTCACGTTTCCGATAGCGTGAACTTTCATCTTACTAGTAGCTTAATCTTCACGTTTCTAATAGCTTTGATCTTCCTAGTTCTGATAGATTCATCCTTTTATTTTTGATGGCTTGAATTTTCATGTTTTCAGTGGCTCAATCTTTATATTCTAATAGTTTGAACCTTCTTGTTTCTGACAGCTTTTTATGTTGCAATGTTCATTCTTTCGACTATTGGGTCCATAATTTAGATAACAAACAATTGCTTCATTTTGACAGCTTACATATCATTCTTTCAATAACATCAGTTTTGACTTATAATAGCTTCACCTCCAATTTTCCAATGTCCTTCTTTGTATCTTTGATAACTTTTCCTCTTTATAAGATAGCTTTTAATGGACATATGCATTAGTTTCTTTATTCTTTTAGATCTTCGTCTCTTTTCGTGTAAATATTTTGACTGCCCTCTTGTTGCTTAATGTAAAATGGTACAACGTTTTCCACCTAAAGAGTTTGCTTATGTTTTGGCTTAAGAAAACTCATTGCATTCTCGATAGGATCACCAAATATCAATTCCTTATTTATTTCTCTCTGTTATTTACTATTAGTCCCTAAATCCTCCACTGTATTTAGCTTCTTAGGAATAATGTTGATCCTTTTAGTGATAAGTCAGATGAAAACATAATAGCCTTCGAAAATGCTAACATTTGCTGTGGACTTGATCAGACATGCTTAATGAACTTCTATTAGAACATTTCCTTTCGGTTATGGATGGAGATTATTAACTAATTTTTGGTCCAACATTTGAAGTCTAATTACCTTCAGAAAACTACTAGATTTTGAATAATGCATATATTCCCAAAATTGAAAACGGGTTGTCAAAAACAATATATGAATTCTGAGCTTATTTGCAATTTCTTTGGTTCATTGGATCTTATAGCAAAAGTACAAGGTAGCTTCTTCTATGTTAGCCATTAAAATTATTCTTAAGCTCTCATGTAATCTCAGATGATACAACTAAGAAAAATGAGCTAGATTGAGAAAATGGGGAAAAATAAGCCCTTTCTTATGTGAGGTTATGCCTCTATTTACAGTGGTTGCTGAGTGATGTGGCTTGCTTACATTGTTCGATTGAAGTTAATGCGGACTACTGATGTGGAAAGATGAATAATCTAGACAGCGAAATTGTCATGATTCCAGAGTATGAGTAGTTCATACGAATTATTAGCATGACCATATTCATGCATCAAATTGGCAAAGGTGGAATAGTTGCATCAGGAATAGTTTGGACTTCTGTCTCAAGATGATTATGGCCCGCTCTTCATACTATTGCATTTCTCTTCATATAAGCAATTTCCCCTACCATTTTATATTAAATGGCTTCCTTTATAATTTTCCTTCCACATGTATACTTGGATTAATTTGATTAATGGTAACTTATTAATATTTTTATGAAAATGTCGCTTTACGATATCCTCGATGCCTTCATGCCTTTGATGTCATATAAATCCATATAAATGATACCATTTTCATATGTTTTCATATAAGATTTGCCTTTATTTCCTTCGTAAAAAACAATATCTCCTCATATTTCGGTAGTAGTACCATCATACTTCCATTAGCTTTATTATCATGGTTCTTAATCACCCCGTTATGCCATAATTATCCTTCACAGCTTTTGTCTTATAACATTTTCTCTTGCTTTGTAACATTTGTGTATAACAGAGCCCGGCATTGATATATTCGGCTAACTATAGCCCTAACACTATATTTTTATCTAAAAGAATAATTATCATGCTTTCTTTTTTAATAATTACATGAGTTTTTTAAAATTGACTATTTAATAAAGATTTAATTTTCTATAGAGATTTAAAAGTGAAATGTTCTATATTATTATTCTATAAGGGGCCTTCTTTAAACAATATGGTGATTTGCATAGCCTTCCTGTAAGTTTTTGTGAGTTTGAAACTTGCTTTTTATATTAGAAATTTTTTTCTTGAATACAAATCTTTTATAATTATTTTCAAAAGAAGGGATATAAAAGTTGTCCCAAAAGCCTTAAAATTACATACATGAATATAGGAATACTTTGAGCTTCCAACAAAAATATTTCTAATGAAAATTTCCCAAAGTTTGAGACATCTTAAACGTCTTTAGACTTTTGAATATATAGAAACTCTTATTGTCTTTCAAAAATAACTTGAATGATGTACAAATTTGTAAATCTCTTCTTTATAAAGCATAATGATCTTAAATAAATTTTTTTATATGCATATTTGAATTATATTTTAAGAATCTGGGAGTTTTTAAACGCTCCTTAGGAAATCCCTTTTAAGGCTCAAATTTTCTTTACGGAATTGTAAAAGGACCTTAAAATTGAAAGTTCCTTATGGATTTGTATGAAAGGTTTTTCAAATACGAAACTTTATGTAGTTTTATCAAGTGATCTTTTCATAATGTAGAAGCGCCTTATGAGTTCTTTTCAAAACTGTTTGAAATACGAAAGCATTTTACAACTATGTTTTCAATGTATGAAAACTCCTTGCGACCTCTTATAAATCCATTGAAACATGAAAGTTGTTTATATCTTTAGCCAAATATCTTCTTGTGATATGGAAGTTCTTTATAGCTTCTTTTTAAAACTCATTGAATTTGAAAGCTCTTTATAGCTTTATCGAAATATATGTTCAAAATATGGAAGCCCCTTATAGCTTGAAAACTCTTTGAAACACGAATGTTATTTACTCAAGATATGGAAGCTCCTTATATCTTCTTTTGAAAACTCTTTGAAATTTGGGAACTCTTTGAAATTTGAAAGCTCTTTAGGCTTTATTGAAATATGTTCTCAAAATATGGAATCTGTTTATAGCTTTATTTAAATTTCTTTGAAACTTGAAAGCTATTTATTAATTTATTTAATCATTTTTTGAATATACTCAGGAAAACCCGACGGACCAGTAAACTCTTTAAGGGAATTAAGTTTTGCTTGTCCGCTTCAACTCATGACACCTATAACCCCCAGATACTATATTTTGTGAGAAGTGTGTGCAAGGCAAGGTTCGAACCTTTGTTTGTTGCTAGACCTAGGCACCCCTTTTCTATTGTGCCACACCTATGGACATGAAAGCTACTTATACCTTTCTCAAAATATGGAAGCTCATTATAGATTCTTTTAGAAGACACTTTGAAATTTGAAAGCTCTATATAGACATACCAAAATATCTTTTTGAAATATGGAAGCCCCTTATAGAATCTTCCGAATAATCCTTCAAAATTTGAAAGCACTTATAGTTTTATCGTGATATCTTTTCAAAACATGGAAGCTTCTTATAGCTTCTTTTGAAAAATCCTTTGAAATATGAAAGCCCTTATAGCTTCTTGTGGAAAATTCTTACATTTGAACATTTGATCTTTCCTTTTGAACTGTTGTATTATCTAACACATATACTATGATACTGGATTGCTCTTTATTTAAACGATTACAATATCCTAACACAGTTGATGGGTATAAGGTCCTTAAGTTGATTTCTAATTGCTGGACCAACTATACTCTTTCTTTGGATTAGTTGCTTTTGCTGAGCACGAGAAGTGAGACCAAAGGCTAGCTTGGACCAGTCTCAATATGAATCATTTGGATATTCAAATGGTTTCCTTAGTCGGCTAAGTACAATGAGGACTAAGTGCTTGGGACTCTAGCAGCAGGTGCCTCAAACATACATGTTCACTGGGCTTTACACTACTTAGTGCAATAATAAATATTTCCCAAGGATTTCACTGATCTTACCAAATCAGTAGCTCCATTAGTCACCATAAATATTGAACTAATAGTCGTCTTACTAAAGGGAGAGCAATTTGACTAAGAGAATTTAATAGAAACATACCTTACCTTCTCTTGAGTATGAATGAACCAATAGGCTAAAGGAATACTAATGCTTTTAGTTGATATGTACCTAACCAATAAGTAAAAGTTTGTAAAACCACTTTGTGGAAGAGTAAATCTTTTCTAGGGAGACTCACTAGCCATTATTCATGAATATTGAGCCTCGTCATCACAAATTAATTTTACACTAAAGTTTACCCTAGAATAGAGCTGAACATGTACCAAGGAATTTTTGTATACTTACCTCTTCCAAGAAGTCTAAGAAATATTTGATCATCTACGAGAAACCATTATTGAAAATGGTTACTTCAGCTTGAGAATGGATGATCGTTAGCATACAATCAAATGGAATCTTCGTAATCATATTCACTTTCCTAACCTTATGATTTGACTCTTTAAGTTATTCCATACTTCAGCTTAAGAATAGCTGGGTTTTCCCTATTGTAAAAGAATTTAGACTCTATCAACTTGGAGGGTACATGGGAACCATATCACTTTCCATCTTTATTTTAAGACTTAAGTCATTGAAGTTTTTAAGTTGCATTCTATGATAAAGGACTTCTTTCCTCTATTTTTGATGATAGTTAATGCTTCTCTTTTTTATTGATAAAAAATTTGCATATATTTTACATAAGTGAAGAAGTTTTGTATAAATTTTTGTAGTTGTGAAAGCATTTCGTACATACAAAAATATTAGGTAAAATCTTTGTTCAAACAAAAGCATTTTGCAAGTACGAAAATGATTTATGCAACCTTTTTGAACATACATAAGCATTCTTTTTTCTTCATAATTTTTTTTATAAATATGGTATTTTTCAGTTCCCTTAGCTCATGAGGAATAAGTAGTACCACAGACTATGTAATAAAAGAGCAACCCTTGCATGTGAATTACATAAGTCATGATTCATGAACTAAGAGTCCCTTCAAAGATGAATATTCCTTTATTAGGAACCGCTTCAGCATAGAACAAGCTATGAATCAAGGGAGAAAACTTATTTCTATAGAAACTTATTTTAAAAGCAAATGTTTGTGAAAGTTATTAATAAGATGTTATATTTACAAAAACTATCTTTTGAGGATCTAAAAATTAACCTTTATAATCATTAGAACTAAATTTGACATGTTCGAGAAGTAACGTTCATAAATTAAAGCTAATCTTACAGTATTGAAAAACTAAAAATTATAATTCGATAATAAATTTTCATAAAATTTAAATCCAACCTTTATATCTTTTGAGAATGAACCTTTTAAATAGTTGATGGTTTTTTATACCTTTCCACCAGAACTTCTCCTGATAAAGAAGATCAAAAAACCACATTTTACAAAGAAATCCAAAAGGCTAGAAAACCATATATTCTAATAAGGAAGATCAAAAGTTCACATAATAGAAAAAGACAATTATACAACTAATAAAAGAAATCACAAACTCATATCTCAAGGTAGAAGACTAAAAAATACATATTCCGACAACGATAACCATAAGTTTGAATAATAATGAGGCCTTTAATTCCATTTATAGAGTTATATATTCTAACAAGAAATCCAAATAGACCATAAAAATAATATTCAATCGAAACCTGGTTCGAAGAAGGATACAGAAATTTAGTTAATACAAAGAAAACCATAAATATATATAAGGAAATGATGGAGCCTTATCTACGCATATATCACAAACTGTCCATTTTAGAGATTCCTTATCACGATGCCTCGGTACCTATGCTTAAGGAGAAGTTAGAACATGGTAGCATATAACATTCAATAAATTCAGTATATATGTGAAATATTCATAATTTGAAGTTTAAGTATTTTACATGTTTTTAACTTTTATTTGTAACTTTTCCCAACATTATTTCCCTAAGCCTTTGAATTGTTGTATTTTATTTGGATATTTAACCAAATCGAAGTCACTTTATTTTAGATTCATTTTATGTTATTTCTTAAGTGTAATAAAGCAATTTCACTCCTCATTAATTTTAAGTTCTATTTATTTACATGATTTAATTTCATTTTATACTCTACATATTAAACAGTGCTATGTTTTGAGTTTTCAAGTTATCTAATTTTGTAATCAATCCTTTTTTGATTTGTAACTTCAATTAGCAATTTCTCTCACGTATAGAAAGATATAAAAAAATGATCTTCGCTATTGTTTATAATTTTTTAAGAGCTTTGCAAATATACCAATTTCTTCAAAAACCACCCTTATATTTATTTTCATGAATAGAAATGTCCAATTTTGATGATCTATTTGCAATTTTAAATCTGTAGCTTAATTCTTTAAATTGAAGATATAATAGGGTTTGCATGGCACCCCATAGTTTGGACTATGAGACTAAATTAACAATAAGGTTAATAAAATAATAAATAAAGAGTTATGATAATAATAAATTCGGCCATAAAAGAATCAAATGAACAAAGAGAGAATGTGATACTGAAAGGGTTAAGGAATTAATAAGATTAAGCTAAAAAGGGATTTTAGCTCAAACAAAAACTACATACCCTTACACTCCTAAAACACATCATTCAGCACATCTTTCTGTCATTCATCGTAAATCAAAAACCAAAGAAGTTACTATCATTATCAAGGGGGAGGAAGAGGGATAGTAGATATCAAAGTTTTCACTTCAAAAGAGAATGAAGGATTCTTAACCAAGTTTTCAAATTTAGGTAGGTAATACTTACATTATTCCATATCCAAATCTGTTTCGATTCAGACTATATACTTTTTTGATACTTTGAATGATGATAATCATATTTGATGGTAATAGAATGAATATATATATATGTGTGTGTGTGTGTGTGTGTGTGTGTGTGTGTGTGTGTGTGTTTGTTTGTGTGTGTTTAAGGATTAAATAACATTATTTTTTGATATGTTTAAGATATAAACATGCATTAATCATCTCCACATGGTTTGAAATTTTAGTTTGTTGTTTATAACGTTAAAATAGAATGAGTTTCAATTTTCATAAAATGAGAAAATACTTTTTTTTTAATTTTTCTATGTGAAAAATATATATTTGTGACTATAAATATTTAAAAAATTTAAATTTTGATATTTCAGTCTGAAATTATTACACCTTAGGGAAGTATACAATAAAAAATGGAAAATCCCATCAAAACCAGTAATCCGAACCCTAACCCAAATAAATTAAGCGTAGCGGGGACCACTACCCTAAAAATAATGGCAGATTCGAATATAAGTGAGAATACCCACAACCATTATATACATATGTTGCATGGAAGGGTACCCAAATCTAATCCAAATTGAATGTAAAGGAAGTTGTTTATGAATTTTATGGATTTTTCCAACGATTTGAAATATTGTGAAGTAAATGTCGAGACAGAATTCTTCTTAATTAACATGTAAATTAGAGATATATATTAACTAATGAACAATCAAGGGAACAAATTACGACATAAAGTTAGATATTTTAGATGCTTTATAAAAGTAATGAATTAGAAAATGACATATGTAAAGAATTAGTCAAATGTAGTTACTTGATTAGTGAAAAATTAGTTTTCACTCTGTTACAGCCAAAGTTTCAAGAACAGATTGTTATACAAAAAATCATCGTGATCTATTGGGTGTCATCATTCTTAATTGAGCCTATCGAGTAAAATTCAAGGTCATCAAGTGAAGACTAAAGCTATTGTTAAGCCTGTAAACGGTGGAATAGGGATTCTGATAGTATCATACCTGTATCTGTATCCAAAACAATTTTTGAATGTCGGGTGCCGTATCCGCGGATGCAAACGGATATTGGATATTTATCGGATATTCTTCGATAGTTCTCAATCAGTAAATCTAAACAAATAAATACAAATTTTAGATTTATTATAAATCCATTTAAATGCTAAAAAAACAATAAATAATAAATGCACTAAGAAAAATAATTTTAGCCAATAAATATTGATTTTATATACATGTTCAAATTTCTTACCTAGATAAAATTGTAAAGACATTCATGTTATATACTAAAATACAAAAAAAAATAACTATAATCTTGATGAAAAGAGGATGGATAATTATGGGTTATAGATATGGCCATATTCGCATTTCCGTTTTCGGATAACGAATAATTTTTCATATTTCGAATTCGGATACGGAAGGATTTTGGATTATTCAGGTGCTTACTAATAGCCTTAGTTGTCATGTATTATTAGGGTTGTCATGCCTAAGTGAAGCCATCATGCATAACATGAAGTCATCATACTATGATAAGGCTATCATGCCTTAATTGAATGAAGCCATCATAAGGAGTTATCGAGTGTAAATAAATCAATTAAGCATATCTCGGATGAAGCCATAGTAAAGAACCATCATGTGAGAAAAGGGGTCATCACGATCAATTCAGTAAAGTCGTCGTGTTTTAGTTTAGTGAAGTTACTAAAAAAATTAACCAAACCATCCAGGGGAGGGTTGCAAAGTAGCCATCATAGGGTAATCTCTAGAGCTATTATGAAATACAGAGCTAAAACCATCAGGATGTGTACTTTAAATCGAAGAGATCTTCATGTAATAAATATTATAGTCATCATGAAAAGATTCTTATCTATAGTCATCGTGAAGGGATTTTTATCTATAATGATCATGAAATAGGGTGATAAAATAATCACCGAGCAACGAAAGGAAAGCCTTTAGCCTATCATTGCTATAAAATGCCATTGTAAAGTTACTTGCACTGTTAAAATAATCATGGGACGTCCATCAAAGCCATCGTAGGTCATCTATCAAAGCCCTCGTGGGATATTTGAATCATCATGAAGAAAAACATCTGAGATATCATGGAGTATTTCTTATAGCTATCATGAAAAGAGATATGAGAGGCATCATGAAACAAGTTCTTAAAATGGCTATCATGAAGAGTTCTCAATGTCATCAAGGAATGCTTTCAAAGCTATCATAAAGTATACTTAAGGCCATCGTGATATGATTCAATCAAGCCATCGTGAAAAGACGTCTTGAAGCCTTCATATGATTATGTCCATAGCCATTTTAGGATGATGTGTGAGGGCCTTCGTGAAACAATTCCCAAAATCACCATATGGTTATAGATAGGAGCAGTCATGATTAAAGTAGTTAAACTAACTATCATGAAGTGGTGAATCAAAGCGTTAGTGGGATAGGAAGCTATCGTGAGATGATTCTTTAAAGCGAAATGATTAAGCCATCATACAACTAGCCAAAGCAAATCATCATGTAAATAACACTAAGTTTCTTGCACGAAGCCAGATCATCATCATTAAATCATCCCAAGTGACACATAGCATAGATCCAATAGTTGGTGTCTTTTATAAATTGAGGGGCACCCCCATAAATCGGTGATTTTTCCTAATTTCAACTACTTCTTCATTTTCACCTTTTTACCTTGCATAAAGAAAAGCTTGAGTGAAGGACATTAACGATTGATCGAGCCATCTTGATTTTCTAACTTTGTATTGAAGGACTCGAACAATCAATAAATTGCATGATGACTTCTCATAAATGCAAGGCTAGTTCCTAAGAATCCATGACTAGAGTATAATCCTACTCAAGTATCTTGAATTGTCTTGACCTAAATTTAGTAACAATAAGTGGTGCTTTCATTGAGAGGTTCAAACTCAAAGAAGCTTTAGGACTAATCAACAAAAGTGCTTATGCAATGGGAAAATCAACCAAAAAAGTCAGTGTCCAAGCACAAAAGGAAGTTGCACATTATATTCATCTTGAGGACAATGTGATCTCAGAGTTTGATATAGGAAATGTAGAGGTGGGGCAAACATCTTCACCTAAAGAGATTCCAAAGAAGAAGGATGAACTTAAAGCCATGAAGAGGAAGTTAGAAGTTATGCACTAACTTATTGAAGCTTTAATTGCACCAAAATTTTCTTCAAAGAGAACAGAAGAGACGAAAGGAGAGGAGGTTAAATCTCTACCTGAAAAAGCAATAGAGTCAAACATAAGGAGAAAAAATGTTGGGAACAGCACTTTAGGACCGCAAAAGAATAAAGGAGATTATCTAAGTCAAAAGCCAAATAAAAGTTCAAGATTACAATCTACAAGCTCCGCTTCACAAAAGCATTATAAGCCCAAGATAAAAAATTGTGATGACAAGGAAGCTTATTTTTGGGATTCGGCTCATAAGATAACAAAGGACATTGCTAAACTAAAAAGAAAGGTAATAATGGACCTTAAATTTAACAATAGTTTTAGGGGAGCACCATTCATCGAAAGAATTATGGATGTACCATTACCTTCCTATGTTAAAATCCCATATAATACTGATGATGGAACCACTGATCCAGATGACCACTTGATGGCATTTGAAAGTCAAATCGATTTTTACAATGCCATGGATGCAGTGTGATGCAGACTATTTCAGATGACATTCTTTGGAGCAGCAGCAAAATGGTGTTGGAGCAATAGAGAAAAGACAATCTACTTAGGGGAAAAATTCTCATACGAGTTTTCAACCCAATTTTGTACTTCGAAGGAACCTACAATTGATGCAAGCCTATTGGCCAACATCAAACAAAAATTGAGGGAATCGCTAAGGGACTATTTGAAGTAATTTAATGCAGAGCTAATAAAGTGAAAAGGGTAAGCGCTGGAGAGAAATTAATGACGGTGAAATCTTGTTTAATCGAAAATACACCATTTTTGGAAAGATTTCCACATTCATGGATTCAAAAACCTACAACATTTCCACTTTTAGGATGATAAGTTTCTGCAAATGGATGAAATGTTCCATAATAGAAGAAATCAAAAGGGAGAAATGGAACATTTTAGTCCCAAATAAAAAGGCTGGTTGGGAAGAATTTGCTAAAGCAAATGCTGTTGAACTAAATCGATCTATCTCTTATATATATACATTTACAAAGGATGAACATGACTATCTAGTTTCATTTAAAGCTAAGATGAATCCAAAGTCGAACAAAGGGGGAGATTACCGTGCCTACCATAAATTAAACGGCCATAAAACGGAAGAGTGTCGGGTTTTGGTATGGATCATTTGGAAAATGATTAGGAAGGGGGTTCTCAAAGAATTTATGACGATCGACCGAAATTCCATCCGTAATGAAAAGCCACCTATCAACAATGCCAACATCATGGAAAGTTAGTTTTCATATGATTTACTGCAACCAATGAACCATATCGATGTGATCTATGGAGGACCGCATATAACTGGCTTAAGCAAAGGATCAACAAGTAGGTATGTAAGAGAGGCTAAAGAACGTACCTACTCAATAAACGATATGCCTCTGTTGAAGTCTTTTAAAAGTGCGATCAAATGTCAGCTTTGGTAATAACTCCTAAAGGGCTGAGAGGATTTGACACCCCCTCAATGACCCTCTTATGATAACTGCTCAAATAGGACTTTCACTAGTAACCAAAATTCTGTTAGACAAGGGCTCTGAGGTGAATGTCGTCTTAAAAGGTGCTTTCAAATAAATGGGAATTCCAGAAGAAAAACTTGAACCTAGTCTAGAATTAATTTTTAGACTCAATAATAAAGGTTCTACTCCGATGGATCAAATTAAATTGTTTGTCCAAGTCGGCATCCCTCCACATTCGAGGATGTTTAATACGTTATCTATGATCATGGACCAACCTTCCTACTACAATGCTTTCTTTGGAAGACCGGCTATTGATGAAATTGATGCATTCATATCATCGAAACATTTGTTGGTTAAGTTTCTCTACAAAATGAAATGGGGTGCTGTTTGTGGAGAGCGATTTAATTTTTGTGAAGTGTATTTCATCACACTTGAGCAATTTAATAAAATGATAAGTTCCTTCTATAGGCCCGCACAAAATAAGTGTGATCCAAACCAGAATCCCCTGCATATCAGTCCTCTAGAACTGATATCTAAGGAAAATAACTCAAACTTTTCTCCAACGCCAAGTCGGGTAATCAGCATGGAAGTTAGATTCAAAGCAAGAAAAGGAACGTATGTTGAATTAAAGCAAATTATTCATGATGAGAATGAGATTTTAGAGGAAATAATCTTGGACATAGCTTCAAGGGACCGGCGAGAGAATGCACAATCAATGGAAAACATGGAAGAAATAAAATTAGATTCTTAAGACCCTCCCAAAATCGTGAAATTTGGTATTGGAATGAACAAGGAAATTAAAGAGAGGTTAATATCATTTTTACAGTTAGGTATAGATATATTTGCATGGATCCACACAGACGTGGAAGTAATTGATCCATCCACAATGTGCCATATGCTCAACATTGGCCTAAAGTTTGTTCCAATAAGGTAGAAGAAAAGTTTGTTTGACAAACCGTATCATGGCACTAAAGAAGGATGTGAAAAATTATTGGATGATGGATTTGTAAGAGAGTTGTTTTACCCAAAATAGATGGCAAATACAATATTGGTAAATAAACCTAATGGGAATTAGAGGACATGTGTCAATTATACGGATCTCAAAAAAGCATGCCCGAAAGATTGTTATCCACTGCCCAAAGTTGACCAATTAGTGGGCCCAACTAGTTGTCATAAACTACTATCTTTTAAGTATAATCGGATTTTAATGTTTAAACCCGATGAGGAACATACAAGCTTCATCATATATTAAGGAATGTACTATCACAAAGGAATGCCATTCAGGCTGAAGAACATGGAGGTTACAAATCAACAAATCGTGAATAAAATATTCAAAAATCAAATTGGAAGAAGCATGGAAGTTTATGTTGATGACATGTTGGTGAAATCTAAGAAATAGAAGGATCATATAGAGGATTTGAGTAAAATGTTTAACATATTAAGGAAGTATAAGATGAAATTGAGTCCATAAAAGTGCTATTTCAAAATCCAATCTGGGAAGTTCTTGGGGTATATTGTAAGCGAGAGAGGAATCGAAGTTAACCCTAATCGGAATAAAGCTATTAGAGTTATGGCACAACTTAAAACATGTAAGGAAGTGATGGGATTAAATAGACAGGTCACGACTCTTAATCAATTCATATCTAAAGCAACAAAAAGATGTATTCACTTTCTTGATGTAGTAAATAAAAGGAGAACTTTCAAATGGATAGAGGAATGTTAAAAAGCTTTCCAAGAGTTAAAAAGTCATCTATAAACATCACTGATAAGGAGAAGACTTATTTCTATACATGGTTGTATTAGAACATGTAGTCAGCTCGGTTTTGGTATGAGAGGAAAATAGAATCCAATTCTCGGTTTACTATACGAGTTAATTATTAAAAGATGGTAAAACTGGATACCCGATTATTGTAAAGTTAGCGTATTACTTATTATTATTAGCATGGAAACTATGGTCTTATTTTCAAGCTCATCCGATCAAAGCTCTAACCAACTACCCATTGAGGCAAACTCTAAGTAGACCCAAAGTATCAGGAAGACTTATAAAATATGGAATGGGATCGAGCCAATATGATATTGAATGTCTACCCAGGACATCAATCAAAGGACAAGGTTTGGCAAACTTAAGCCGGAGAAAGAAAGGAACTTAAGCCAAAATCGCAGTTATATGTAGATGGAGCATCAAACAAACATGATGCATGAGCAGGAAATGTTGTAGTTACCTGATAGGCATAGACTTCACTATAGCAAAAAAGTTAGGCTTTCCATTAACTAAAAATGTAGTAGAGTATGAGTCATTGATCGCGAGGCTAACCATAGCGCGCTCAAGATTCCCAAAATTGAAATACTCAGTGATTCACAATTAATGATAAACTAATTGAACAAGAAATTCCAAAATAAAGACGCTCGATTAGCCCAATACGTCAAAAGAATCCATAAGATGTTAACTCACTTTGAGGATTTCTCTGTACACCAAATACCAAGGTAAAAGAATGCGTAAGAGGATTATTTAGCAAAGCTGGAAAGTTCATGAGTAGCAGCAGAGGTCAAAATCATACCCATAAGATTTCAATGAAACCCATGTATTGGAGAAAAGAAAGAGGAGTTAAGCAAGGAAGTTTTGGTTTTAACAAGACCCCAAGTTCATTAACAATCAAATAATGAGAAGAATCCTCAAGAAGATAACAATATCAAAGAAAGTCTAGAAAGAGTATGTGCTTGTGAAAATCCATACACTGATAATTGGATGACACCCATAGTCGAATACATTGGAAAAGGAATCTTACCAAAGGAAAAGAAGGACTCATGAAAATTAAGGTACCAAGCCCCTTCATATACCATAATTGACAGACTATTATATAGAAAGGGATATTTGCTGCCTTACTTAAGATGTGTTACACTCGTAATGGGCATAAGATTGTTAATGGAAACCCACGAAGAATTTTGTGGAGATCATTCCAGTCGAATAAAATTAGCCAAAAAGTGATGAGACGAGGATATTATTAGCCCACAATGATAGAAGAGGCCATAAATTATGTCAAAAGGTGTGACAAGTGCCAAAAGTTCTAAAAAATACCATGGTTTCCTCTAAGAAATCTAACCACCAATTCCAATCCATGGCCCTTTAATGTAGCGAGTGATCGATCCTCTTCCAATCTCAAGAAGAGGAGTAAAAAAATTATGTAGTAGTAATCGATTATTTTACTAAAGGGGTGGAAGCTAAACCCCTGCCTAACATAATTGCTTGAAAGGTTCTAAAGTTCATTTATTAAGAATATATTAATAGATTTGGGCTCCCAAACAAGATTATTTCTGATAATGGAATCCTATTCGAAAGCGGGGAGTTTACTCATTGTTGGTTCATAGGATCTTATATAATGCAACTTATATATTAATGTGAGAGTAGATACTAATAATTATACTAAGTAGAGTAAATTAACAGAGTATAAATAAGATTGATAATAAAAGCGAGCACACCAAATATTTTTATATAGGTTCGGACCTCCCATCCTACGTCAAATCCCAAAGTTCCCCTTCGGTAATTCCTTTAACCAATAAAATCACTTCACCAAGAGGAATAGGCTAATACAAAAGTATTTCTTCAACAATCTTGTGTTTCAAATAATACGTATATTGACTAATATCAAAATTCTTCCTATAATCTCCTTTGAATATAAAAAATTGAATGCTTTGAATTGTAGGAAGCGAACTAACCAAATTAATATTTTGGTTACGATTAATTGAGAATATGTAAGCAAAGAGTGCACAAATATGAAGATAGAAATTACTAGAAATCAAGAGAATAGTTAATTTTTTTGTAATCTCAATCTTTTATGTATTTATAGAATCAACGAGATGTAAATGAAAAGTTGCAATTGCTAGATAAAATCTCTTTGATCTAATGGCTTGCAACTTTTGAGGAAGAGAGGAGTTCTTTCAATATGAACAGAAGCATCTATTCATAATTTTACAGTTACCCAGATGACAGACGTCTGTTAGAAAACCATAGACGTCTATGGCTTTAGGAATAATAATCCTGAGCCTTATGACAGACTTCTATTGGTTTTCCATATACTCTGTGGCTATAGGAATAAAAATCCTAACCCTTTTCACAAACGTCTATTGGTTTACCACAGACATCTGTTGTTGGAAATTCCAGAAATAGATCTTATTTTGATGCAAATCTTTATATATTTGAACTTGTGTGTACATGCGTACTCAAGGAGATCTTATGTTGTTTATCTAAGACTATTAACACATTAATATGACCTTAGTATGGTCCATAAATCTTTGTTCGTCGTCGATTCCCGATATCTTTGAGCATAGCAATCTCTTGTAGTGTATACTTGTAAATTGATAAGATATATAATATATGTGATTGTATAGTTGTTGTCATGAAACCATTGAGTATAGGTTCTGACATTCTCTCCCTTTTTGATGATGACAATTATACAATCGTTAGTCATAATGAGAATAACTCCTCCTTAATTTTATCTCCCCCTATGTATATGCATATATTTCTCCCCCTTTTTCATTATCAAAACATAATAAAATAAATTATACACACCATAAATGGGTATATAAACATCATATAGACATGTCAAACACAAATAGAACATAAGATAATTTAGCGATAACAAACGCAAGTTCAACAACAGATATAACAGAAATAAGTAGCATAATAATACATCAAAATAGCATAGTTCAAAGGAAAAAAGAGGAAATGAAAGAAGCTAGTGATATCGGTTTGACGAATAGGAAAGTCCACCATAGTTTTCATAATATTCCCAGGAGGCAAATGGATCTTCTTGTTCAGTTGGCCATTGAGTTTGATCATTATATTCTTCATTTTCTTGAATTGAAAGCCCTTGGAAAGCCATATAATGTTGGTGGTAAGTTTGGTTAGGATTGGACAAAGACATATCGTCACTATCTTCTTCCTCTTCTACCGGTTGGTCTTGCTAAATATTATTGCCTCTATCTTGAGAAGTTTCTTTATGAGAGGTATGGGCATGATAGATTGGTGCTTGTGATCGAGAAGGCGGTGTAGGTGAAGGAGAAGACGATGATCGAGAAGATGACCAGTCGCGTACTTTTCTCATCACTTTTCCTAAAATGGACACAACCTTTTCCAAAGTTTTCTTCATTTTAGTCATTCTTGTTGAAATAGACCATTCCAAACTGGTCGTTTTAGTGTTCAAAGCTCGTTGTTAACATGATTAATTTTTGATTTCGAAGCATTAAATCACAGATGGATTCATTTTGCATTGGTTCAGTGTGAGCCTTTTTGAATCTGTGAATCAGAATAGTATTCGGTGATATGATGAGAGGAACCAGGTGTTGTGAAGGACAAGTTAAATGAGTTCGTTGTGGAGGCGAAGGAGGTTGAATCTGTTGAGAAGGGACCAGATACATTTGTAATTGCTGCTGCATAGTCCACTATGCCAGCGATATGATTGGGGGTGGTCTTTCGGGAAGATGCACTAAAGATAAAAACCTTATACCACTTTCTTTGATAGGGATTTCCTTAAAATGAGAAATAGAAGAAGGTACCCCGAGACCGTGTAAGAGATACTTGATATATGAAGCATATATAATTGTGCGTCGGTGGTGGGACCAAAAGCTTTTAATTTGTTCATAAATAAATTTAGCCCAATTTACATTAGTCCCACCAAATATATATATATATATATATATATATATATATATATATGGCCTTGTGGTCATTTCTGTATATTTATTAATGACTTCCTAAACGTGGAATTATCTTATTGATTATCATATTATTTAATAACCTAGCTTTTGGGCATTAATAAATGGATTTTCACTGTTGCATTCTATCTTCCCAACTATGATTTGTTATTTCATCACATAGCAGTATTCTTTGGTCGAGAGTTTCCTTTAAATCAAGTCCAGTAGAGGAACAATCAAGTAAATGACCAACTGTGTTTATGCTAATTTTCAAAATTCAGCCGTAAACACTTGTCCATAACCAACCATCTTCATTCTCAGGTGTCCAAATAGCATTACTATAGAAGTTTGCGTAAAAGGAAAGATGGCCAATTGATCAATTTGTACCTCGTTTCATCAAAATTGATTAATTCTCAATAGCCGGAGGCGATGGTGAGTTCTTGAGTACCATATTCTTCAAACTTGCACAATCGGTAGAATGGACCGAAATGAAGCCTTTTATGTTTAAGTTTTCCAAATCTCTTGTTTGCAGTTGTGCTATTTCGAAGCCATTCTTGAATGTGGGCATCAGTGACAAGATGGGTCTGAAAGAATGAAGATTGACCTCTTTTTGACCTTTTACGAAAGGGATTATTTTACTTTGGGAGCCATTTTTGATGAATTAGAGTTTTGAGAAGTTAGGGTTGTACAGATGGAGTTTTAGGTTTAAAGATTGTTTGGTAAATAGTTAAAGTGAGAGTAAAAGAAATATATATGAATTGGCCTTTGGTAGCAGTCGATAATTGGCTTCGATATCTGAGAAGGAGCGATAGACGTCTGAGGTCACTCTGTTTTGTTTTCCCGAGAAATATGACAGATGTCCGTCTCTTCTTTACAGATGTCTACGGGGAGGCATGGTTAAATATTTACTTTTGATAGTTGAATTTTTTATTCAAACGAAATATTTTCATAGATTCATCGTAAGAAACAATTATCTTAGTCAATAATTATATTCGAACGAAATATTTTCATAGATTCATCATAAGAAACAATTATCTTAGTCAATAATTATGCAGAATTATAAATTATACGATTTTCATTTTTATTTCTATATATAAGTATGTGTATATATATAAATGCAAAATCTTAATTAATGTCGGAAGAACTTTTGATCTTTGACTGATCCCAAGAGTTTGTGTCATTTTTCCTGTCTTTAGACTTAAGTGGAGACCAACTTGAATGAGCTAGACTATCAATCCAGTCTTGATTTGATGGTCTTGACTTGCACAAATTTCTTGGAGTAATGTAATAAACTTTTACAGGAGTTTTTGTTAAACGAGGAGATTTTTGATGAACGCAATTCTTAGTTGGTGAATGACCACAAATTGCTAGGATGCATTTTTGAGAAAGTTAAGATAAGATCCTTGATGTCGTTGCTCGTAACACATTTCTCGTTGAACTCCCATCATTTCATGTTGATAGTGATATATTGCATCTACTTTGGTGTTGAGAGATGTTGGTTCTAGCTCAATTGCAAGTTTGGCTTTCTTTTCCTTAAGAGAGAAGCCGGTGTGATATGTAGGTGATGCCATCATGCTTAATGAAGCAGATAGAATTGACAGAGATGTGGTTTTAGTTGGTGATACGTAGATTTATTTGATGAAGGTGAGCTAAAGTTGATAGTTGAATAAGTGAAGTCGTGATCAGAAGACATGCTTATTTTTTATTTATATTTTTAAATAATGTTTCATAATCATGTATAAATAGATTATATAATCAATGTATAGCTATAATTTTGTATGGATAGAGTTGTTCTAACTATTAATTTGTCAACCATTTAATTATGGTTGTAAAAAGATTGATTGAATTAAATTGAAGTTATAAAAAAATAACTTTATAATGATGAATAATCATGGCATACATTAATTAGTTAATTCATTAATTGAACATATACCAAGGTCTTGCCATAACTTTGTGAATGTTGATTCACATAAACGTTTGATGAAAATATCGGCAATTTGATTTTCAGTGTTAACAAATTCAAGAGATATAATTCATTTTTCTACATTATCTCTTAAAAATGGTGACAAATGATGTTTTGTATGAGAATGGTTAATTGGATTTTTAGATAAATTTATAGCACTGGTATTATCATAATATATAAGAGAGTTGGTTATAGTTTTACCTAAATCTTGAAGGGTTTGTTGCATATAAATTACTTGTGCACGGGCTAAGGCTGCTTATATATACACTCAGCTTTACATGTTGAGAGAGAGAGACATAAGTTAGCTTTTCGCTGAACCATGAAACTAGATATTGACCAATGAAATGACATGTGCCATTTATAATTTTTCTGTCTTGCAACCACCAAAATCTGCATCACTATATAGTATGAGTTCGAAAGAGCCGCCTTTAGGATAGAAAAGTCTGTAATCTTTGGTGTGGGTTAAGTACCATAGAATTTTTTTAACCACTCGATGATATGAATCCTTAGGTTGTGCTTCAAAATCTTCCACATAGACATACGCTCACCATTATAGCCGGTCTACCAGCCGTTAAGTATAACAGAGATCCTATCATACTTCGATATAATTTTAGATCGATATCTTTTCATTTTCATCTTTATCTAAATGTAAACTTGTGCTCATTGGAGTTGGATTACTTGAAATTTTATCCATTCCAAATCATTTTAATAGTTCTCTACGATATTTTTTTGATATATTAAAATTACATTTTCTAGCTATTTAATTTGTAAACTTAAAAAGAAATTTAATTCTTCTATATGCGACCTTTCAATTCATTTTCATTATATTAGAGAAAGCATTACATAGTTTCTCTTTAGTTAACCCAAATATTATCATCAATATATATTTGTATAACTAATATATTACTATCATCTCTTTTTATAAATAATGTATAATCAACTTTCCCAATTTGAAAACTGGAATTTAGTAAATGTGGTTTTAGTCTCTCATACAAGTATGTGGAGCTTGTTATAAGCCGTATGATGCATTTTCAAGTTTGAAAACATGGTCTAGGTATTTCTCATGAATGAATAAAGATGGTTGTTCGACATAAATTTTTTCCTTTATGAGACCGTTTAAAAATGCGCTCTTAACATCCATTTTAAATAATTTACATGACGTGAAAATGCAAGCTATGTTCGTAGAGCTTCAAGACGTGCTACAGGAGAGAATGTTTTTTCATAATCAATTCCTTCTTCTTGATTGTACCATTGAGCGACTAATCTTGGTTTGTTATGAATAATATTTCCATTTTCATCTACTTTGTTTTTAAAAACCTTTTTTGTTCCTATTACGGATTGATCATTTGGGCTTGGTACAATTTCTCATGCATCATTTCTTTAAAATTGATTACATTATTCTTGCATTTTGAAAATCCAAAAATCATCTTTCGATGCTTCTTTACAATTTTTAGGTTCAAAATTAGATATAAATGCAACATGGCTTATTTGATTTAATTGATTTCTTGTTGAAACTCTTGTGCTTAAATCCCCAACTCTATTGTTAATTGAATGATCATTTAAGATTCAAGGTGGTGATTTAAAAGATTATTATTAATAATGGTATTATCGTTTTCAGTTACGGAATATTATTAATGCTATTGTTATAATAGATTTCATCGTCGTCGTCATTTTTGGTATCTTGAAAATCATCATCAAAAGAAACATGAAGACCTTCTTCTGTAATATCAGTTCGTTTACTAATGATTCTATATCTTTGCTGCAATTTGAATATCCAACAATAAGTCTTTTATCATCTTCTGGATCGAATTTTTCAAGATTATCTTTAGTATTCAAAATAAAGAATTTACAACGAAAATTTTGAAAATATGATACTTTAGGTTTTCTTCCAAAAAATATTTAATAACATGTATTCTTAGCCATAGGTCGAACAGTTGCACGATTTAATACCTAGCAAGCAGTAGCAACAGCTTCGGTCGAGAATCTTTTTGGTAAACTACTACTAATAAGTAGTGTTCGTGCACATGCTTGTAGTGTTCGATTTTTTCTTTCTACTATGCCATTTTGTTGTGGTATTCGAGAAAAAGAAAAATTATGACTAATTCCCTTTTTATTTCAAAAAATTTCAAAGATATTATTTTCAAATTCACCACCACGATCGCTTCTTATACTTTTAATTTTTAAATTCATTAAATTTTAATTCTCCTAGCGAAAATTTTATATATTTCAAACGTATCACTTTTATGTTTTAAAAATAGTGTCCAAGTGTATCGTGAAAAATCATCGACGATAACAAATACATATTTGTTATGATTTATTGATCTTACTTGAGTCGGCCAAATAAATCTAGATAAAGTAATTCAAGCGGTTGTTTGGTAGTAATTTCTTTCTTAGATTTAAAAGAGATTTCCTTTAATTTTCCAACTTAACAAGCATCGCATAGATTTTTTATTTTATGATTTATATAGGATAATCCTCTTACTAAATCATTCTTTGCTAACTTATTTATATATTTAAAATTTACATGACAAAAGCGTTTATGCCATAGCCATAGATCATTATAATTGACGGTTAGGCATAAATCACTATTATTTTTAATATTAATATTTAAAACATAAATATTTTTCTTTCTAAATCCTTCAAAAATTAAAATTTTATTTTGATCAAATATACTGCATTTTTCTTTTTCGAAATCAATTTAAAACCCTTATCACATAATTGGCTAATACTTAATAAGTTATGTTTAAGATTTTATACCGACAAAACATTAGTAATAAGAGGAGAAATGGATATATCGACATTGATAACATCTCCAATGCCGATGACAAATCCTTTTGAGTTATCTCCAAATGTCATAGTGTTGCAATTGATATATTTATATTTGATAACATGTGCATTTCCCGTCATATGCCTAGAGCATCCACTGTCGAGTATACAATTATTTTTACTTTTAATTTTATTTTTGAGCACCTGCAAAATAGTAAAGGTTTAATTGGCACCCACTTCCTCTTGTTAGGGTCCTATGCGTTAGTAGGTGAAGATAGTCATACCCAAGTGGGTTTGGGATTTTTAAAATCATAATTTTTATTATAAACAATATTTTTCAAGTATTCATCTATATGTTTTTGTCTAATAAATTTTTTATTCGATTTAGGGATCCAAATTTTGACACTATCTATTTCAGGAGTATTAATCTTAATTTTTTGAAATAGGTTTCTTGAATTTAGTTTATAGTGTACTATAATTTCTTTGTTTTTGCTTAGCTTTAAATCCTACCCTATTTCGATTTCCTAATGGCCATGATAATTTGATTAAATATTTTAAGTTTTGGTTTTCATTATTAAACTTAGATACATTATTAGTTATTTTCTCCAACTTGTTCTTAAGATGACAAATTTCAATATTGTTAGAATCTATACTTTCTTTATGTTCTAATTTTTCTTTTTTAAGTTCGGTATTTTCAAATCTACTATTTTCTTAATCATGTAATTGAGCAACATTTTGAGAGGATAACTTTTTGCATTCCTTTTGTGTTGTTTCTTGTCTAAAATTGTTTTTTCACCTTTTAATAAACCAATTTCTATCTCTGCTCAATTTATCTTTCCTATATATTCTTTATTTAGTTTCTTGGATTCTCTATATTTATCATCTTATTCTGTAGTAATTTTCAAAATTTCATCATATGTTAATTACAGACATATCATATTAATATTGGCCATGAAACATACATTAGCTTGTTCTACACCGCTTTCATTGTCACTGTTAGAGGAAGAAGACGAACCAAAGTCATGCCAAGTTACTTGAAAAACTTATTTCTTGTTTTTGAATTTCTCGAATTTTCTTTTCTTTTTGTTATTATTGAGTTGTGGACAATCTTTCTTCATATGGCCAAATTTGTCACATCCATAACATTTGATTGATGTTTTATTTGATGGATTTAATTTCCAACCATTTAAAATTTTATCATCCATTTAAATTTTTTGAATTTGTTGTAGTTCTTAGCAGTGAATACAATTTATTCTTCATCCAAGTCGAAATCGTATTGTTTTCTTGAAAATCAATATTTTTCTTTTCTTGATTTGGTCCTTTCTTGCCCGCAAATTAGCTTCAAATGACATTAAATTTCCTATTAGTTCTTCGAATTTGAGTTGAGAGATCATTATATTCTTCTATGGCTAAAACATTTCTTTCCCATTAGACAGTCAAAGAATTTAAGATTTGTGTAACTAAATCAAAATCGATGAATTTGACCCCAAGTGCCATGAGATCGTGTTGTGTAGTTTGAAATCTAGAATACATGTCACTAATAGATTCATTTATTTCCATTTTAAACAATAAAAAATTAATTTTTAAAATAGAGATATTTGTTTGCTTGACTTTTGTCGACCTTCATGAGTAATTTGCAAAGTGCGCCATATATCATATGCGATACTACAAAGTGTAACGACTCGGAATTTCACTGCTTTGATTTGCGAATATTTAATAACTATTAAAATAGTATGTTTTATAATAAAAATAAAAATCTTTTAATTAAAAATTAATGATGGTGATATATTTTTCGAATTTTATTGAAAAAAATATTTATTTCGAAGAAACATCGAAATTGTGGCCAAAATTCGTTTTCCGAACTTTCGACTTTTCGTCGAATAAAACTTGTCGGAAATGTTATGAATTCTTTAGCATAAGTACACACATTTCTAAATAAGTTAACATGGGTATATCTATGTATTAGTGTATGTATTTACAACTAAGTATACTAAGTTTAAAATATATATATATATATATATATATATATATATATATATATATAAAAGTATATGTCACTTCATTAGGGGAATTAAGTACCATTAGGTACGATAACAGTTCAAAACATGTTTTAACATGTTTGTTCAGGGAGGATTTCGAATTTTAAGAGGGGGAGACAAGGTGAAGACATGGTAATGAGGTGGAGAAAAAGTTGTAGAGGGTAGTTACCCTAAGGGCTTTTTAGTAATTTAGGTATTTCACTTTATATATATATATATATATATATATATATGTTTATGTTTATAATTCCTAATTTATTTTCCTTTTTATTTCATTTTATTTGCAATTCCAAAGCTTTATTTTCTTTCTCAAGCTTTATAAAGGATTTTAATGGCTTCTCCATTTAGTTTTAAGCTTTAAAAAAGCAAAATTTTAAAATTATTTTAAGTTTTCAAACTTGTTTTGAACTCCTCTTTCACATTTGTAAACTCCTCCACTTTCCCCATTTTTCCTCCAACTTAATTAGGTCATAACTTTCTCCACACTATACCAAATCAAGATTTTATTTTTCAAACCGTGTATAATTCCAATGATTACAACTTTTATCTATATCATTTCTTCCAATTATGAGCCTATCGATGTCTAAAACTCATTTCTTTCCAGAGTATTTTTGGACTAAAAAATTCAAGTCCAAAAACAGCTCCTCTTATCTCGGTCATATCTTCCTAAAAAAGAACTGAAATTGAGAGTTTCTTCTTTTTTAAATTGTAGAGAAAAGAATTTACTAAAGCTTTACTTTGACTACGTTTCCAAAATCAAGAATTACATATCCAAAAATCGAGGGGAAGTTGACATATTTTTGAGTGGATTTTATGAATTTCCAAGCTTTTCGAATTCCAAAATGTACCAAATTTTCAAAGGATTTTTGGTGAGTAAATTCTTTAACTTTTGGGAAAGTTTTACCTTTATATGTATTTAATATTGAAGGTAAAATAAGTTTTACTTTATATGTGTATATGTTTCTAGTTGCGGTTTAGATATTGACTTATGAATCGAAAGCAAAAGCTTTGTGTGTCATTATAAAGATGTGATTTTTTGGGTTTGTGCTATGATGGTGATATGTTTATGGATGTTAGGCATGTGTATGTGATGTCATATTAAGGAAGTGAGCACTTTAATACGATATTGACGATTGGATTTCTTTGTGGAAAACAAGTGTTTAGTTTAAAGGAAACTAAAAATCATCTCAAAGTTTTCAACTTTCTTTTCTTATGCAAAATCTTATGCTATGCTATGTTATGATAAGTTGATAAGAATTTAAGTGTTGAGGTTTCAAGAGGAAAGTCAAAAACATTTTCAAGTTATGGTGTCCATAGCGATAGTCGCTATGGATGCGGTTTCGCTTTGAAAATTCGAATTTTTCAAATTTAAGTTTCATACTTAAAATTGTTTTTTAAATATTTTATAAGCCTAATAAAATTGTTTTTAAAAGCTAATTAAGGATATAATAATTAATTAACTAGGTTTTAATAATTATTAATTAATTAAGTGTTAATAAGGTTTGTAAAATTTAATTAAATGAAGATTAGTTATTAATTAATTACCTTTTAAATGATAAGATTAATTTTAATTAATCAATTTTTAAGTATGATTAATTTTTAATTAATTGTAAGTTAATTATATGATTTACTTTAAATTAATTACCGACAAAATATAAGGCTAATTCTTAATTAATTATTAACCATGTGTTTAATTTTAAATTATTAAGGTTTTAATTTATAGATTATTTATTAAAGGTTTAATTTATTATTTAGGACTTAATTAAGGATTATATGATTGAGATTAATTAATATTAAATTATTAATTAAGGTTTAAATGATAATTTAATAACTAATAATGGATTAATTATTATTTAATTATTTACTTAATAGTTAATTATTATTTACTATTTATTATAGGTTCAATTATTTATTAATTAATAATCAAAATTTGTAAGTGTGCTATGGATCGTATAATTTGGATATATGATAATACAAAGTATAGTGATGATAGCAATACAGTAAATAGTGCGGAATATAAAAGCAGTATAATAAAAATAACAATAGAGATTTTTATACTGGTTCGAACTCCATCCTACGTCCAGTCCTAGACTCCTTCTGGAATTTTACTGTAACAACAACCCTCACTTAACCCGGAGGAACAGGTCTATACAACCCTTGAGCAGCCGAAGAGGACTTCGCATGCCTGAGCAGCAGAACAGGACTTCAACAAGTACAAATGATTGTTTGAGTTTTTGTATTCTGATAACACGAATAAGTCTGTTTATATTACACCCTTTCTATAATCTTTTCCTCAAGTATGATGTGTGTAGTTGTGTGTATATGATGATTAAGAAGTTTCAAATTGCTTGAAGAATATGGAAATGAATAAGTAAGCAATGAATGTATGAATTCAAGAGAGTAGTTAATTCAGAAAATATGATTTAAATATAAGCAAGTAGGTGAAGTGATTTGATCTTGAAATTCATGCGTATATATAGTATTTAAGGAGTTGCCGTATATATAGTAGTTAAGAAGTTGCAACTGCTGGTTAAGAGATCTCTGCGAATAGCAATGGTTGCAACCCTTGGGGAGGAAGAAGGCTATTCAAAAAGGAAGTGTCATTTCACAAAAAATGATTGTTGCAGAATTCAATCGACTGACTCGGGTCATTCAGTCAACTGAATTTAATAACATGCACATATACGTTAAAATGCACAGGTTCAGTCGACTGACTGAATTCAGGCAACTAAATTCTATTGTTAAGAAAAAACTATAGTAGCTCATTTGGTTAGAGTACTTGCCTTCCAAACTAGTGACCTGGGTTCGAGCCTCGCTCCATGCATTTTTTGAAAACTTGATTTTGATTAAAATATGCATGCAAGTTTATTTGAATGTGAATGATGATTCTTGAGGAAAGATTTTAACAAAGCACTAAACTAGACTTTACATACACATTTGGTGACTCTTGTTGAAATATATAACTATGCAAACCATATATTGAGCTGATGAGTCTAGATGTTACCGTATTCATAGATTCGTGAATTATTGAATCTTGTCGGCAATTAAAACTTATGATCCAACATTCTCCCCCTTTTGATGATGACAACTTCATTTGCTATGAACGAATCTTTAATAAGCTTTGTTGATCTTATCTCTCTCACTGAATATATTTCTGTAATTGTGCTATAGATTTCTCCCCCTAAATCTACGCTATATATTCCTGTAAATGATTAATCTTTTCTCCCCCTTAATCAGTGCTTGCATTGGTTTATTCCTACAAGTAGTGTTAGAGCAATATCTTTCTCCCCCTTTGTCATCGACAAAAAGGAGAGTTTATATGATGATATAAATTATATTTTACATAAGTGTTAATGTAGAACAATATAAAACAAAATAAGTACTACTTATAATGTAAGTTATCAGAAAAAAATTAACATCTAAAGCATGCGATACCCAAGATTCTTATAATTTCCTAATTTTTAGGAAGCCATACCCATTTGGGTGTGGTCGAACCTTTATAAATATAATTTTCATTATTAACTACCATATCAAAATAATAATCAATGTATTTTTCTCTATTTTTCTAATTAACAGGAACCCAACTATTTAGATAATTTTTATTCATATTTCCCGTTAATGATTTTGTACTTCTAAAGAAATTATAAACATTATTGGTCATAGTAGTATTTTAATTTCTATAAAAATTGGATTGAGACTTTTCTCGTAATCTAGTACTAGCACTAACATATTTACTATACATGAAAGTGTATCTGATGCTATTTCTACGATCAGTTTTATTATATCCTAGACGACTTTTATCATGTAAAGGTCTAGAACTAGATAAAATCATGTTTAAATCATTTGGCCTTTATTAAATTTTGTGACTTCAGTATTAAGTTTATCAAATTTATCTTTAAAGTCACATTTATTATTTTCAAAGGAAATATTATTATTTTTCAAAATATTAATTTGCTTGTTTAATTCAGAATTCTTCTTTTTTAACGTACGGTTCTCATTTTTAAGAAGAAAAAATAAAGATTCTAAATTATCTAAAGATGATTGCAATAAATCATTTTGTCTTTTCAAATCATAAAATTCTTTTGAAAATTTTTCTCTCCTTTTCAAATGTGGTGTTTTGTTCATCTAGAAAATATTTAACATTTATAAAATTATTCTTTAAAACACCAAGTTGATTTTCTAAATTTAACTTCTCGTTTTTCAATTTCTCATTTTCAAGTTCAACATATTTCATCTTTTCTAAAATAATAAAATTAAGCTTTGAAATCTTATTGCTTATACTAACTAATTCATTATTATCTTTTAGTGAAATTCGTAAACCAGAAAGTACTTTTTTGTATTCCTCACTAGTGGCTTTGACATGGATTTTGCCTGTTGTATTTCGACCGGATCGTCTTCTGGCCATTATTCTATGATGTTGTGACGACCGATAGAATTCCAGGCTCAGATACCAAATGTAAGCGTGCCATGGATCGTATAATATGGATATATGATAATACAAAGTATAGTGATGATAGCAATACAGTAAATAGTGCAGAATATAAAAGCAGTATAATAAAAATAACATTAGTAATTTTTATACTGGTTCAAAGCTCCATCCTACGTCCAGTCCCAGACTCCTTCTGCAATTTCACTAAAACAAAAACCCTCACTTAACCTGGAGGAACAGGTCTATACAACCCCTAAGCAGCCAAACAGGGACCCGAGCAACAGAGTAGGATTTCACCTCAGCAGCCGAAGAGGACTTCACATGCCTGAGCAGCAGAACAGGACTTCAACAAATACAAATGATTGTTTGACCTTTTATGTTCTGATAACACGAATAAGTCTGTTTATAGTACACTCTTCCTATAATCTTTTCCTCAAGTATGATGTGTGTAGTTGTGTGTATATGAAGATTAGGAAGTTTCAAATTGCTTGAAGAATATGGAAATGAATACTCAGCAATGAATGTATGAATTCAAGAGAGTAGTTAATTCAGAAAATATGATTCAAGTATAAGCAAGTAAGTGAAGTGATTTGATCTTGAAATTCATGCATATATATAGTAGTTAAGGAGTTGCAACTACTGGTGAAGAGATCTCTGCGAATAGCAATTGTTGCAACCCTTGGGGAGGAAGAAGGCCATTCAAAAAGGAAGTGTCTTTTCACAAAAAACGACTGGACTAGAATTCAGTCGACTAACTCAGGTCATTCAGTCGACTGAATTTAAGAACATGCACATATATGTTAAAATGCACAGGTTCAGTCGACTGAATTTTGTTGTTTAGTAAAAACTATAGTAGCACATTTGGTTAGAGTAATTGCCTTCCTAACTAGTGACCCGGGTTCGAGCCCCGCTCCATGCATTTTTTGAAAACTTGATTTTGATTAAAATATACATGCAAGTTTATTTGGATGTGAGTGATGATTCTTGAGGAAAGATTTTAACAAAGTACTAAACTAGACTTTACATTGATTCGTGAATTTTTGAGTCTTGTCAGCAATCAAAACCTATTGTCACGACCTGAAATTTAGTGATTGAAAATCGACATCAAATACCTCACTTGTATTGCACTGCCGGAGATTCAAACGTCGAACTTCAGTTCGGATGGAGCTTATAATAACATTACATGAACATAAACAATGGAAACAAAATGAATATCATTGATTACAACACAGATATAACACCACCACAATATTCAGTTACAATCATCAGAGTTCATATACATGATACAACAACAAAGCGATACCAGATTTGTCTCAACTTCAAGAGAGTTTCCAACATACTTTGACTTTGAGAAGATCCTCAAAGAACTCCAAACACTTCAAAAGATTTCCAAGACCAAAAGCTTCCAAAATCTGATAGCTTCCAAAAGACTTCAAGAAAATTCCAAGCTAGCTCCAAATCACGGATAACCTGCTTCTAGGCTGCTCGTGTGGAAATAATGGGCATCCAAAGTTTAGGAAGGGAACAATAAACTCCGGGTCAGTCATCGGACTGGTATGAGTAAATAAAAATAGTTGTTTGTACAAAAACAATTTATAAAAGAAAATCCGATATGCTTTTGGAAAATGAAACTACCATAAGACCTCCCGCCACACACACAATGCAATTGCAGAATTAGAGGAGATTTCTTCTTATGATGGTCAAACATGCTTGATACGAGAAAACTCTTTTGATATTATTATTATTAGTGTATAGTGTCGAAAACATTTTTGAAAGTATAATATTAATCTTAGCCAACATACCACTTTTCGTCGTATGCCTACTATAGCTACCATGTTATGTACCAGGTTACCGCCATGCTGCATGACAGGTTATACAGCTAAAACCGTATGGGGATCATATTGTTTCTTTGGCTTTCCAACAAATGGTCAGGCTAAGGAACTTCCTCAAAAATGGGACGCCTCTGGAGGGACGCCCCCAAGAACCAAACTGGTTCCCTACCAACACAAGGCCGGGTTACCTATGTAACTAGGTAACACCTACAAGTAAGCCATCCCCGGTCGTTACCGACCTTTATCTTGGGATTCACCAACAAATAGCAGCAGCCACATAGATAAATATCTGGGCTCCATACATTATACCACCTCTTATCAAGAAGAAAATGGACATAGCCTAGGTGTGCGACCCCTAAAAACCTTGTCACAACATTCCTGTTTCGACCATTACTGAATTGTGAGGTTCAACGATGTCTCGTCCACAAAGCTATGCTTTCCACAAAAGCCATGCTTCGATCAACAAATGATCAGCAGCACTCAACATGCCACACTACCAAATTGGGAGTATATCACTAATAACCATCAACTACATAACCTCAGAAATCGTACATCTCAGAGAAGGGTGTTAAGCTAAGAGAATAAGTTCTCCGCCACCAACAGAAATATATTTGAAAGAAATCAGCTTTATATCTCAAAGTGTAATGTCAGACATACAACCATACATGTCTGTTTCGGGTTCGAACAGAACCGAAGGCACTTCCAAAGAAGCCCTTGCAATCCAGGTATCCACAATCCCGATCGGACTCCCCATCACATATGGAGATCTCTATAACGGAGCAACTCAGTGCAGAGTCATTCAACAGGTTATCCTATCGTTCTCGAAGATGCCCGGTCTTCACCACCATCTTCAAATGCTTTCCATTTCGTCGTATCACTATTCAGAATGGGTTATATGACACAAAGGTCCTCTTCCGACTAAACCAATAGTGAGCGCTCAATTTAAAAACACGTGGATATATCAATCACAAAGATTCATCATTAATATTCGATGTGGGTTTTGGATAACCAACTGGAATCCGACTCTCGCATCGAGATTCAATTGCCGTTTTACGGGCCAATGGGTATTCACATTCACACAGTAACAGATCACAAATATCACAGTTCAACACAAAGCAATTCGCATCACAAAGTATCACAATCACAAACAAGGGTATCAATCAGTTCAAGGTATTTCAATAAAAATCAATCATCTAACAATGAGATGAATTGACAAAGTGATTATAATCAATTAATCACACAATTACTTTTCATTAATTATCTTTAATTAATGAGGAATTGTCCTTAATTTTAAATTAATTAATCCTAATTATTAATTAATTAAATCTTAATTACTAGTTAATTAAATTCATAATTATTAATTATTAAATATTAATTACCTTTGTTAATTAATTATTCCTTAATTAATTACTTTAATTATTTTATCTTTAATTATAAATTAATTAACACAAATTAATAACTAATTACCCTTTAATTAATTATTCTTTAATTATTAAGTAATTATAAATCATTAATTATTAATCACCATTAACAATATAAATTAACTGACTTTTAAATTAGGAATTTAAACATTTGATTTACTTCTTAATAATTTTGTTAATTTTTAATTTAAAAATAACTCTATTTAAAAATATAAGTTTAAAACATCTTTAAACTTAATTAATTTAAAAATAACTTATTTCAAAACCTTGAACTACATATTCAACTTAATAACAATCATCCATTAGAAAAGAATAAATTTAGAAATCAATTTGACTTAGATTATTAAAGTTGAAAACTAGAAATGCTATTACTAGGGAGCTACTTTGAGTTACCCGAGACCAATTCATGCTTCCTTCGAGTTTTACCAAAAATCAACCCGTGTATCTTTTTTTTCAAACTTAAAAATTTTGTTTAAGTACTTAACCCGTGCAATCAAACAATTTTTGAGTCATAACTCAAGCTAGTGACTTGCTTCCCCGTAGGCTGCTTCGAGATCCCTTCCTTCTTCTCGAATTAAATGTTACTGACACACCCAAGTTCGTTGTGCACGTGCACGACACCTCCGGCAAACCTTGATCGGTGCTAAGACCTTCGACAAGTCGACGATAGCCTCTACCAGCCACCAGAGCACCTAGAAACACAATACATTGACCAACTCGCGATCGATCTTCTTAACCCAGACTAGAACCAAAAACGACCATCACCAAAACCCCTCGTTCTCCCACCTCTGGTCGCCAGAGGCCACGAAAACTCAACCAAAGCTTGGTCCCGAACTCACATCACTATCCCCACCGGAGCGATCAACTCCGGTGGTCTAACGAAACCGCGACGATCGAATCTTCTGCTTCGACCGAAACATGGGTTAAAAACCCAAGATCCTTGCCGTGCCAATGCCACAAGGAAATAAAAAATTATCGAACATGTTTCTAACAAACTCCGACCTCCCAACAAGCCACGACCTCCCAACAAAGGATACGATATTAAAAATTTTGATTTTGCTTTTAAAAATCATTGTTTTCAAAAATGTTTTGAATCATATACTTGAAATTAAAAATCTTGATTATTAAATTTTCGACAAGACTTGGGTCTACCTGCATTTTTAAAATTTCCAGAGAAAACTTAAGTTAAATTTACTTAAATTTATTTTTAAACCTTAAAGCATGATCATACAAACAAGTTCTATTTAAATTTCAAAGCCTAAAAATGATTCTAAATAAAGCTTTTGAATTTTAAAACAGGTTTTGGAACCTGTAGCAGAGACTTTGTTTTTTTTCTCATGTGCACAGACATGCACAACAACATTCAATAATACATATATACAAAATTGAGATGCATACAAACAGTTTTCGATCTTACTTAAGCAAGAGTTCTGACAACAGATCACAATCCAAGGTTTTACAGAATTTACTCCCTGTCAAACTGAAACAGAGAGGGCTTGTATTTTTTTCTTGAATTTGAAGTGACTGGGACTTTTTTTCCAGGCTTTGTTCTTTTTGGAATTCACTGTTGTATTGTGATGATTCTTGCTTACTTTAGTTTAATTGTTAAAGTTTTGAATCCTGCTTGCTTTAGATTTTCTTACAGATTTGAACTTTGAAGCTCTGTTTTCCTTGATTGCTGAAGAACTTTGATTTACTTGATAGAGATGATCTTGCTTGCTTAATTTTTGTTTTAAGGTAGATTATGGCTTCAGATTGTACTAAGTTGAGTTTGTTTTTGATAAATTTTCTGATTTGTTTTTCTTTGAGAATTATGTTCCCTGGTTTTAGAAAGTTTACAGACTTTGTTTTTTTGAAAATAATGGTAAAGAAAAGAGAGCGAGGAGGTAATGGTTTATAAAATTTTGTTTTCTATTTTTATTAAATTATTTCTCAAAGACGAAATAAAATGCCACTTGTCCTGAAGGATTACATTTGTTAAAAACACTTGTCATATGAACAACACTTGTATTATCTCCTGTTACATGCTTAACCCTTGTATTTCACATAGATAAAAGAATTTTAAATAAATTTTATATCATATTTACTTTATTTTACAAAAACATTTCCAATTCATTATCATGTACAATTTTAAAGAAGAAATGTTTTAACAAATACATTAAGTAAATTACATATTTATAATTTCAAATGCAAATTATTTTTCTAAGACATTTATTTAAATTTTAAATTCGAATTTGAATTCAAATTTACCCATATACATATATAGTTGTATAATTTAAATTTAAATAGTTTTAAAATATTTATATTTTTTAATTCTTAAATTCAAATGCAATTTAACAATCTTATATATATACATATATAAATCAACACTCATTTTATTTATTTTGAAAAATTCAAATTAATTCCACAATTTATTCCAAAATTCACATTAATTACTAAATTTTAAATTGATAAAATTTTGGAAATGTTATAGATTCCCCCTTTAAGAAAATTTCGTCCTCGAAATTTGAAAGAGAGAGATACGAACAAAGAATATACAAATACAAAAAAAGATAGAAAATGGCTTACCAGATTAACCTGGGATATCCACTATACAATTGGGATAGGACTTCTGCATGCTATCCTCTGTTTTCCAAGTACAGTCCTTTGGATCACAATTCCATTGCACTTTAACTAGTTTCAAGACTCTATTCCTCAATTGCTTTTCCTTACGATCAATGATCTTTATCGGTTCTCTCTTTACTACCAGATTTGGTGTGATCTCCAAATCCTACTGAGCAGCCTCTTTAATGATACTATCTGGATCGTGCACATATTTTCGAAGATGTGAAACGTGTAATACATCGTGTATGCCAAATAACCAGCTGGATAGCTGTACTCGGTAAGCTAAAGGACCGATTCTCTCTAGAATAGGAAAAGGACCAATATAACGCAGTGCCAACTTACCAGTTTTCCCAAATCTCAACACACCCCGCATTGGAGAAACTTTGAGGAATACAAAATCTCTAACTTGGAATTCCAAATTTCTTCTTCTACTGTCATAAATACTCTTTTCACGACTTTGTGCAGCTATCAACTTCTTCTGAATAAATTCAACTTTTTTAGTGGCCTCCTTAATCATATCCGGTCCAAGGACGAGTCTATCACCTGACTCGATCCAGCATGTCGGTGATCAACATGGACGACCATATAAAGCCTCGAAAGAGGCCATTTCGATAATGGCCTGATATCTGTTGTTATATGAGAAATCAACCAAATGAAAATAGTCCTCCCAAGAACCACCATAGTCGAGAATACAAGTGTGCAAAAGGTCTTATGATATTCGATTAATCCTTTTAGTTTGCCCATTAGACTGCGAGTGATAAGTAGTGCTAAAGTTCAGTTTGGTTCCCAATGCGGGTTGAAATGCCTCTTAAAATCTACTAGTGAAGACCGGATCACGATCAATCACTATTCTACTGGGTAGACCGTGGAGACGAACAATCTCTTTTATATATAGCTCCGCCAAATTTGCCGCCTTTCTGGTAGATTTTGTTGGGATAAAGTGGGTAGTTTTAGTCAAACGGTCCATAATAACCCAAATTGCTTCATTCCCCTTTCGAGTGCGGGGAAACCCGTCGATGAAATCCATTGATACTTGATGCCATTTCCACTTGGGTACCTTCAAAGGTTGGAGTAAACCCGCTACTTTCTTTTGATCACTTTTAATTTGTTGGCAGGTAGCACAACGACTCATATATATATATATATATATATATATATATATATATCCCTCTTCATTGTTTTCCACCAGAAAGTTCTTTTAGTATCTTTATACATCTTATTAACCTGGATGGATACTGAGTTTAGACTTGTGACACTCGTCCAAAACTTCCATTTCAGATTCGGAATGTTTGGGACACAGATCCTGTTTTTCAACCTTGTAACTCCATTTTCATCGATTCCAAAACTAGAATCCTCACCTTGACGTATTCTTCACAAATTCCATGAAGAAATTGGTCTTCTTTCTGTTTGCTAGCAATCTTTCCAAGGAGAGTAGGAGTGACAACAAGACATGTAAGAATAGCATGTCTTCTACTTAGAGCATCGGCAACTACATTGGCTTTTCCGGGTGTATATTGAATATCTAGGTCATAGGATGCCAGAAATTCCAACCAGCGTTGTTGCCTTAGATTTAAATCCTTCTAGGTAAGAGATATTTCAAAGATTTGTGGTTGGTGAATAATTCAAAATTTTCACCTAAAACAAGGAGAGTTTATTAAGTGTATTTATCAATTTAAGTTAAACTTTAAAATTTTCCCTTTAGAAAAAGCTAAAGGAGATTCTTACCCAGAAGAAAATATCGCCAGAGTTTCAAAGCGAAAATAACTGCTAAGAGTTCCAGATCGTGAGTTGGGTAGTTTTTCTCATGCGGACATAATGTCTACTTGTGTAGGCAATTACCTTCCCATTTTGCATTAGCACATCACCCAACCATCATCACAAGCGTTAGTATAGATAGATAATCCTTGATTCCCGTTGATAATAGTGAGAATAGGAGTAGTAGTCAATCTCCTTTTTAACTCCTGGAAAGCTTCATCACATTTCGGAGTCTAATCAAATTTTGCATTCTTCATCGTTAGCTTAGTCAACGAACTAGCTATCTTAGAAAAATCCTGGACAAAATTTCCGTAATATCCTGCTAACCCAGAAAACTTCGAACTTCTTTCGGAGTTGTGGGTCGCTTCCAGTCTAGAATAGAAGAAATCTTGCCTGGATCAATAGAGATTCCCTCTTCATTAACAATGTGCCCGAGAAATTTGACTTCCTTAACCCAAAAATGGCATTTGGAAAATTTTGCGAACAGAATGTTCTTTCTTAATATTTCCAAAACAATTCTGAGATGTTCAGCATGCTCCTCTTCGGTTTTGGAGTAGATCAAGATATCATCAACAAACACAAGAACAAATTTATCTAGCACTTATCGAAAAACACGGGCCATCAAATCTATGAAGTAGGCGGGAGCATTTGTTAGTCCGAAAGGAATGAATAACCATTCGTAGAAAATATTTGGACCCCTGAAAGCAATCAAGTGGACACAGTCCTCGACAATTCATAGCTGATGGAATCTCTGAGCTAGATCCATCTTTGAAAAGAATCGAGCGTCGTGCAGTTGATTGAATAAGTCGTCGATCCTGGGTAAAGGAAACTTGTTCTTGAGAGTCAGCTTATGAGATCGCGGTAGTCCACACACAATCTCAGAGATCCATCAGATTTTGCCACGAACACCACAGCTGAACCCCATTCAGAAACACTAGGACATATCAATCCTTTTTCTAGCAAATCACTGGTTTGCTTGACTAATTCAATTCTTTCCCTTGGTGCCATCCTATGACTTGCGTGAACGACAGGACGGGGATTTGGAACTAATTCAATTCTGAATTCAATTTCTCTATGTGGGTGTAAAGATTTGACTTCTTCGAACACATCTGGAAATTCCTAAACAATAGGTATGAACTCCAGACTAGGTTTGGGATATCCCAAGGTATACATCAGTTTACCTCTTTTAGGACTCGGGTCTTCACAAGAGATTTCAATAAAATTCCTAAATTTGGTTCTGATCAAAATTGTTCGATTTTTACAATCTAACTTGGCTTCGTATTTTGTTAGCCAGTCCACTCCGTGTAGGATTTCAAATTCATCAAAGTCAAGGATGAAAAGGTTGATAGGAAAACTATAACAAGAATACGAGATAGGAACGTCTCTGCATTGTAAACAAAGATTTGTCGGACCACCAGCTGGATTCTTTATGAAAATAGGCTCGTCAACAAATTCAGGTTTTAGTTTTAATTCATTTACGGTTTGTTGGGAGATAAAACTATGTGTAGCGCCCGTGTCAAATAATACTCTAACAACTTTATCATAAATGACAAGGTTACCTTCTAAAACTCATTTTTCTTTATCTGCCTTTAAAGTTAAAGGGTCATCTTTTATTGCGTACACTTTCGCTTCTAGTGCTTGCTTCTTTTTTGGGCAATGTTTAGCTTCATGACCTGGCTTATGACAATAAAAGCATCCCTTAGTTCTTAGACTTGACTTTACAGGCTGATATTCCTTTACTCGTCTCTTTGGCTTCTTACTATCGTTTGAATAATGGCCTTTCTCCCGATTACTTCTCTTTTCCTTGCCTTTATTTGGTTTCTTCCCTTTTAACTTCCTTTTATTCAAATTTGAATCACTTGAACTTCCATCCACTTTCGAAACTTCCTGCATATCTAGGCTAGCATATCGATAACCCATATCGATTAAGTTTGAAAAGGATTCCATTACTTGAGCAATCATCCTTTCATGGTACTTCTTATTCATTCCTCTAATGAATCTTTCATTCTTCTTTAAAGGTGTATTCACTAGCTCCGGACCAAAACGAGATAATTCATTGAATTTATTCAAATATTCCTCAAATGATAAACTTCTCTGCTTCAAATCAATGAACTCCTGGTACATTTGGAAGATACCAGCAGATGGCATGTATCGCTGCCCAAACACCTCTTTGAATCGACTCCAAGTGAACTCATCTTCCGGCTTATCCACAGTAACTATTTCCCACCAAGCTAAAGCTTCCTCTTGGAGTTGCCAAGAAGCTATTAATCGCATTTGATCATCTTCTAACTTCAAACCTCTAAAAATTCTTTCACATGATCGGATCCAGGCTTGGGCTTCGACAATAGATTCCTTACCAGTGAACAGCTTTCCACCAAGTCTGGAAAAACTTCTATATAGATCAGCCAGATTCGATTGAGGTTGAGTAAGTATAGCTGTTGTCGTAGGGACTTGACCAGTTGAAGTGGTACTTCCCCCCAACCTCTTCCCCTTCGCCCGCTCATTCTCACTATCTGTAATTAGTAAGAAAACTTGATTTAGGCATACGGACAAGATATCTTAGGGAATAGCAACAGTTTAAAAGAAATAGACCAAGAAAATTTTAGTGTTTTGGTCTTTTGGTTTATACTCATTCTAGCGTATACTTCATCCCATCTCTAATGAGCAACCTAATGTGTTATACTCCGTAGCAAAAGTTCTTACTCAACCTTTAGCTCTGATACCACTTGTCACGACCAAAAATCCAGTGATTGAAAATCGACATCAAATACCTCACTTTTACTCGACTGCCGGAGATTCAAACGTCGAACTCCAGTTCGGATGGAGCTTATAACAAAATTAGATGAATATAAACATTGGAAAAAAAACGAATATCATTGATTACAACATAGATATAACACCACCGCAATATTCAATTACAATCATCAGAGTTCATATACATGATACAACAACAAAGCGATTACAGATTTGTCTCAACTTCAAGAGAGTTTCCAACATACTTTGACTTTCAGAAGATCCTCAAAGTACTCCAAACACTTCAAAAGATTTCCAAGGCCAAAACTTCCAAAATCTGATAGCTTCCCAAAGACTTCAAAAAAATTCCAAGCTAGCTCCAAATCACGGACAACCTGCTTCTAGGCTGCCCGTGTGGAAATAATGGGCACCCAGAGTTTAGGAAGCGAACAATAAACTCCGGGTCAGTCATGAGACTGGTATGAGTAAACAAAAACAGTTGTTTGTACAAAAACAATTTATAAAAGAAAATCCGATATGCTTTTGGAAAATGAAACTACCATAAACCTCCCTCCACATACACAATGCAATCGTAGAATTAGAGGAGATTTCTTCTTATGATAGTCAAACATGCTTGATACCAGAAAACTCTTTTGATATTATTAGTGCATAGTGTTGAAAATATTTTTGAAAGTATAGTATTAATCTTAGCTAGCATACCACATTTCATTGTATGCCTACTATAGCTACTGTCTTTTGTAGCAGGTTACTGCCATGCTGCATGGCAGGTTATACAGCTAAAATCGTACAGGGCTCGTATTGTTTCTTTAGGTTTCCAACAAATGGTCAGGCTAAGGAACTTCCTTAAAAATGGGCGCCTCTGGAGGGACACCCCCAAGAACCAAAATGGTTCCATTCTAACACAAGGCCGGGTTACCTCTTAACTAGGTAACACCTACAAGTAAGCCATCCCCGGTCGTTACCGACCTTTATCTCGGGATTCACCAACAAATAGCAATAACCACACAGATAAATATCTGGGCTCCATACCATGACACCACCTCTTATCCAGAAGAAAATGGACATACCCTAGCGGTGCGACCCGTAAAAACTTTGCCGCAACATTCCCGTTTCGACCATTACCGGGTTGTAAGGTTCGACGATGTCTCGTCCACAAAGCATGGCTTTTCACAAAAGCCATGCTTCGATCAACAAGTGATCAGCAGCACTCAGCATGCCACACTACCAAATTGGGAGTATATCACTAATAACCATCAACTACATAATCTCTAAGCTCATACGTCTCAGAGAAGGGTGTTAAGCTAAGAGAATAAATTCTCTGCCACCAACAGAAATGTATTTGAAAGAAATCAGCTTTATATCTTAAAGTGTAATGTCAGACATACAAACATATAAGTCTGTTCCGGGTTCGAACAGAACCGAAGGCACTTCCAAAGAAGCCCTAGCAATCCAGGCATCCACAATCCTAATCGGACTCCCCATCACATATGGCGATCTCTATACCAGAGCAACTCAGTATAGAGTCATTTGACATATATCCTATCATTCTCGAAGACGCCCGATCTTCACCACCGTCTTCAAATGCTTTCCATTTCGTCTAACCACTATTCGGAATGGGTTATATGACGCAAAAGTCCTCTCCCAGCTAAACCGAATAGCGAGCACTCAATTTAAAAACATGTGGATATATCAATCACAAAGATTCATCGTTAATATCCGATGTGGGTTTCGGATAACCAATTGGAATCTGACTGCCTGTCGCATCGTGATTTAATTACCGTTTTGCGGGACAATGGGTTTTCACATTCATATAGAAACAAATAACAAATATCATAGTTCAGCACAAAGCAATTCACATCACAAAGTATCACAATCACAAACAGGGGTATCAATCAGTTCAAGGTATTTTAGTAGAAACCAATCATCTAACAATGAGATGAATTGACATAGTGATTATAATCAATTAATCACATAATTATTTTTAATTAATTATCTTTAACTAACGAGAAATTATTTTAAATTTTAAATTACTTAATCCTTAATTGTTAAACAACTAAATCTTAATTACTAGTTAATTATATCCTTAATTATTAATTAATTAAATATTAATTACATTTGTTAATTAATTATTCCTTAATTAATTACTTTAATTAATTAATCTTTAATTATAAATTAATTAACTCAAATTAATGATTAATTACCCTTTAATTAATTATTCTTAAATGATTAAGTAATTATAAATCATTAATTATTAATCATCATTAACAATATAAATTAACTGACTATTAAATTAAGAATTTAAACATTTGATTTACTTCTCAATTATTTTGTTACGTTTTAATTAAGAATAATTCTATTTAAAAATATAAGTTTAAAACATCTGTAAACTTAATCAATTTAAAAATAATTTATTTCAAAACCTTGAACTTCATATTCAACTTAACAATAATCACCCATTAGAAAAGAATAAATTTAGAAATCAATTTGACTTAGATTATTAAAGTTAAAAACTAGAAATGCCATTACCCGAGAGCTACTTCGAGTGATACCCGAGACCAATTCATGCTTGCTTCGAGTTTTTCCAAAAATCATCCCGTGTATCTTTTTTTTCAAACTTAAATTTTTTGTTTAAGTACTTAATCCGTGCAACCAAACAATGCTTTGAGTCATAGCTCGAGCTAGTGACTTGCTTCCCCATAGGCTGCTTCGAGATTCCTTCCTTCTTCTCGAATTAAATGTTACTAACACATCCAAATTCGTTGTGCACGTGCATAACATCTCCGACGAACCTTGATCGGTGCTGAGACCTTCGCCAAGTCGACGATAGCCTCTGCCAGCCACCAGAGTACCCAAAAACACAAGACATTGATGAAATCGTGATCGAGTTTCTTAACCCAGACTGGAACCAAAAACGACCATCACCAAAACCCCTCGTTCTCCCACCTCTGATCGCCAAAGGCCATGAAAATTCTACGGAAGCTTCGTCTCAAACTCGTGTCACTATCCCCACCGGAGCGATCAACTCCGGTGGTCTGACAAAACCACGGCGATCGAATCTTCTGCTTCGACCAAAACGTGGGTTAAAACCCTAGATCCTTGCGATGCCAACGCCACAACAAAATAAAAAATTATCGAACATTTTTCTGATGAACTCCGACCTCCCAGCAAGCCACGATCTCGATCTCGAGAACTCAAGCTCCATCAATCACCAGAATTTGGTGAAAAAGACAATGTCGTTCATCCTCGTAATTCCCAATGGATACGATACTGAAAATTTTGATTTTGATTTTAAAAATCATTGTTTTCAAAAATGTTTCGAATCATATACTTGAAATCAAGAATCTTGATTATTAAATTTTCGACAAGATTTGGGTTTATCTGTTTTTTTTAAATTTCCAGAGAAAACTTAAGTTAAATTTACTTAACTTTATTTTTAAACCTTAAAGCATGATCATACAAATAAGTTCTAAATTTCAAAGCCTAAAAATGATTCGAGATAAAGCTTTTGAATTTTAACACAGGTTTTGGAACCTGTAACAGAGCTTTGTTTTTCTTCATGTGCATATACATGCACAACAACATTCAATAATACATATATACAAAATTGAGATGCATGCAAATAGTTTTCGATCTTACTTAAGCAAGAGTTCAGGCAACAGATCACAATCCAAGGTTTTACAGAATTTGCTCACATGTCAAACTGAAACAGAGAGGGCTTGTATTTTTTCTTGAAGTCGAAGTGACTTGGACTTTTTTCTAGGTTTTGTTCTTTTTGGAATTCACTGTTGTATTGCGATGATCCTTGCTTACTTTACTTTAATTATTGATGTTTTAAATCCTGCTTGCTTTAGATTTTCGTACAGATTTGAACTTTGAAGCTCAATTTTCCTTGATTGCTGAAGAACTTTGATTTACTTGATAGAGATGATCTTGCTTGCTTAATTTCTGGTTTAAGATAGATTATAGCTTCAGATTGTATTGAGTTGAGTTTGTTTATGATAAATTTACTGATTTGTTTTTCTTTGAGAATTTTGTTCTTTGGCTTTAGGAAGTTTGCAGACTTCGTTTTTTTGAAAATAATGGTAAAAGAAAAGAGAGAGAGAGAGGAGGTAATGGTTTATAAAATTTTGTTTTCTATTTTTATTAAATTTTTTCTCAAAGATGAAATAAAATGACGCTTGTCCAAAATGATTACATTTGTTAAAAACACTTATCATATGAACAACACGTGTATTATCTCTTGTTACATGCTTAACGCTTGTATTTCACATAGATAAAAGAATTTTAAATAAATTTTATATCACATTTACTTTATTTTACAAATACATTTCCTATTCATTATTATGTATAATTTTAAAAAAGAAATGTTTTAACAAATTTTACATTAAATAAATTACACACTTATAATTCAAATGTAAATTATTTTTCTAAGACATTTATTTAAATTTTAAATTCAAATTCAAAACTACCCATATATATATACTTGTATACTTAAATTCAAATAGTTTGAAAATATTTATATTTTTGAATTCTTAAATTCAAATGCAATTTTACAATCTTATGTATGTATAAATATAAATCAACAATCTTTTTTTTATTTTGAAAAATTCAAATTTATTCCATAATTTATTCCAAAATGAAAGTGACTGCTGTGGCTAGCTATCACTTAGGATCGTGTAATATGAAATATAATTAAATATAAATGCGGAAATAGATGATAATAGCAAAGTAAATAAAAATAAGCACACCAGGAATTTTTATACTGGTTCGAACTTCCCGTTCTACGTCCAGTCCCAGACTTCCCTCTGAAATTTCTCACAATAACCCTCTCTTAACCCGGAGGAATAGGTATACAACACCTGAACAATCGAACAGGATTTTTCCGCCTCTAACAACCGAAAGAGGACTTTACCCGCTTGAACAACCGAATAGGACTTCAACAGTTTCAGTAGAATTGCGTTGACACTATGTGTTCTTAATAACACCTATATGTCTTTGATAGTACAACCTTTCTATAATCTTTCCTCAAGTATATATGTGTATATAAAGATTTAGAAAGGAAATGTTGCTTAGAATCAAAGAATAAGTTAATTATTTTAGAGATTCAAGCAATATATGAAAGTTGTGATTGCTTTTTAGAATACAAAGATAGTAGAAAGTAAGATCAGAAAGTAATCAAAAAATTGGTTATTTGTGGAGTGGATTTTGTGTGTTTATATAATAGATAAAGAGATGCAACCGTTCATGAAGAGTTCTGATCAACAGAAGCATCCATTACTCTTCATAAGAGAATGTGACTCTTGGCAAAAGGAAGTGTCTTTTCACAAAAAATGACTGTTGCAGAATTCAGTCGACTGGGGAAAAACGGTCAGTGGACTGAATATTCAAAGATAGTAAAAAACAGTGCATATCTGTGTACAGTAGGCCGTTTTATACATATTCAGTCGACTGGTCGATTTTGTTCAGTCGACTGAATTCTATTGATAATCAAAATTCACCATAGCTCATTCGGTTTAGAGCACTTGCCTTCTAAACTAGTGACCCGGGTTTGAGCCCCACTCCATGCATTTTTGAAAAACTTGATTTTGATTTAAATATGCATGCAAGTTTATTTGAATGTGAATGACGATTCTTGAGAAAAGATTTTAACAAAGCACTAAAATAGGCTCTATATACATATTTGATGGCTCTAGTTAAAATATATATAACTATACAAACCATATACTGAGCCGTTGAGTCTGGATGTTATCGTAGTCGTAGATTCGTGAACTGTTGTGTCTTGTCAGCAATCAAAACCTATGATCTAACATTCTCTCCCTTTTTGATGATGACAACTTCATTTGCTACGAAGGAATCTTTGACAAGCTTTGCTGATCTTATCTCTCTCACCGAATATCTTCCTGTAATAACGCGGAAGTATAAAGGACCGTATAATATGGGTAAACAGTAATACAGAAGTATAGATAGTAAATAACGCGGAATATAAATGCAGTAAGTAAAATAACACCAGAGATTTTATACTGGTTCGGAGCACCGTCCTACGTCCAGTCCCAGACTAACTTCTGGCTTTAACTAACAATACCCTCACTTAACCCAGAGGAATAGATAAACAACACCTGAGCAGCAGAACAGGATTTTTGCCTCAGTAGCAGAAGAGTACTTTCCCTTGCCTAAGCAGCAGAACAGGACTTTAATAAAGTATAAATGTAGTTGACTTAATGTGTTCTTGATAACACTGTTTTGTCTATTAAGATTACAAACTTCCTATAATCAATTCCTCAAGAGTATAAAGAGTATGTGAAGAGTTGAAAAAGGAAGAATATTGCTATGAATCAAAGTATATAGAATATAACTTAAAATTAAAAGCAATGAAGAGTATGAGAGCACTTGAGTAATCACAAGAGAGAGTAGAAAGAATTAGAATCAAAAATTGGTGATCATGAAGCATGAGATAACTTCTATATATAGTTATCAGAGAGATACAACTCTTACTGAAGAGTTTCAGCCAAGAGAGACGACTGTTGATGAATTGCAACTCTTCATGGAAGAAGATGTCCATTCAGAAATTTTGCAGTTGAAGCCGGTTCAATTGACTGGTATATTGGGTCAGTCGATTGGTGTTTGAATATTTAAAATATTTGTCGTTTCAAAAATATAAACAGTGTTCACTGCTATGCATATGCACAATCAGTCGATTGGCAAGAACAGTCAGTCTACTGGCTGTTCATAAATTGCACATTGAACTCTGTTTGTAAAGAAAATTTTAAAAATTGAAAACTTAAGAATTGATTTTAACATATGTCTAAGACTCAATATCTATAATAGTTACTTTAAGCTTAGAGATCCTCTGTTGTCTTCTTTTTGTCATGTATGAACGCAAATTCTTCTTTAGCTTCTGAACTGTCTTGTCATGAATCAAAACTAGTAATTCAACATTCTCCCCCTTTTTGATGATGACAACTTCATTTGCTACGAACGAATCTTTGACAAGCTTTGCTGATCTTATCTCTCTCACTGAATATCTTCCTGTAATTATGCTATAGATTTCTCCCCCTGAATCTATGCTATATATTCCTGTAAATAATTAATCTTTTCTCCCCCTTAATCTGTGCTTGCATGGTTTATTCCTGTAAATAGTGTTAGAGAGCATTATCTTTCTCCCCCTTTGTCATCGACAAAAAGGAGAGTATATATGATGATATAAATTATATTTTACATAAGTGTTAACATAGAGCAATATAAAACAAAATGACCACTACTTATAATGTAAGGTATCAGAAAAAAATTAACATTTAAAGCATGCGATACCCAAGGTTTTTATAATTTCCTAATTTTTAGGAAACCATACCCATTTGGGTGTGGTTGAACCTTTATAAATATAATTTTCATTATTAACTACCATATCAAAATAATCATCCATGTATTTTTCTCTATTTTTCCAATTAACAGAAACCCAAATACTAAGATAGTTTTATTCATATTTCCTGTTAATGATTTTGTACTTCTAGAGAAATTATCAAAATTATAGGTCATAGTAGTATTTGAATTTCTATTGGATTTAGGCTTTACTCGAAATTTAGTACTAGCACTATCATTTTTACTATACATGAAAGCATATCTAGTGCTATTTCTACGATAAGTTTTATTATATCCTAAACCCGTTTTATTTGAAGTAGACTGAGAATTTTCTATTATTTTAGAAAGATTTTCTTGTCCTTTATTAAAATTAGAAATATTTTTATTAATTTCTTCTAGCTTAGTTTTAAGATTAGATTTTTCTAAATCTAATACTTTAGTGTTTGATTTTAAATCATTAATTTCAACTGATAAATCATCATTTTTATTCTTATGAATTTCTAATTCTTAAGTTATCATAGAAAGTTGTCAAGCTAAATTAGAATTAGATTCTTGAGATTTTTCAAGTTCTTCTTCGAGAATTTTCTTTTCATCTCTAAGCATACTAATTTCCAATTCAGATCTATTTAGTTTTCCTTGTAACTCCTTATTATATTTCTTAGTCTGTTTTACAAAATCTACTAGTTCAGAATTAAGTTCAACTAAATCTTCAAAACTTAGTTCACTTACATCATCATTTGAAGCCATGAAGCATACATTTGCTTGCTCTCTGTCACTGTCCCTGTCGCTTTCTGATGATGAAGAATCTGAATCATCCCATGTTACAGAAAATGCTTTCTTCTTGAATTTGTTCTTCTTGAACTTGTTTTTTGTTTTTCTGGACAATCTTTCTTCATATGACCCTTCTTATGACATTAATAACATTCCATGACAGATGATGATGGTTTATTGCTATTATTGTTGCTAGAATTATTTTTGTAGCTCTTGCCCTTGTTATTCTTTTTGAATTTCAAAAACTTTTTGAAATTCTTAGCAATAAATGCCATATCCTCTTCATCTGAGTCAGAGTCATCTAGTTCTGCTTGAAATGCTAGATTCTTCTTGTCTTGTGCTTGAACTTTCTTTGCCTGTAAATTCACTTCATATGATAATAGATTTTCTATTAACTCTTCTGGTTTCATAGTTGAAAGATTGTTTGCTTCTTCAATAGCTAGGACCTTTTTTTCCCATTCATCCATTGAAGAGTTTAAGATTTTTGATACTATATCAAAATCAGAAAAATTTTCCCCTAATCCTAATAGTGAATGATAGATATCTTGAAATCTAGAATACATATCATTGATGGATTCATCTTGTTTCATTCTAAAGTTTTGAAACTGATTTTTGAGCATGGAGATTTTGCTTTTTTTGACTTTGTTAGTTCCTTCATGAGTGATTTTAAGCGTTCTCCATATTTCATAAGCAGTTTGACAAATGCTAACATGATTAAATTCATTTCTATCTAGTGCACAAAATAACATGTTCGTAGCTTTAGCATTGGCAGTAGCATCTAATTTTTGTGTGTTTGACCAAGTGGAATATTTTTCAGTAGGAAGAGTGTATTCATTCTGTGTGATATTCCATGATGCAAAACAATTAGATTGCATTTAGATTCGCATACGAATAGACCAATAATTATAGTTCAAACCACTAAAGAATGGAGGTCGTGCAGTGGATTGACCTTCAATAAAACTAGTATTAATGGTGTTGTTTTCCATATTAGCAAGATATCAGATAACTTTGTAACGGTTATAAGATGCCTTACTTTGATACCAAATGAAAGTGATTGTTGTGGCTAGCTATCACTTAGGATCGTGTAATATGGAATATAATTAAATATAAATGCGGAAATAGATGATAATAGCAAAGTAAATAAAAATAAGCACACAAGGAATTTTTATACTGGTTCGAACTTCCCGTTCTACGTCCAGTCCCAGACTTCCCTCTGGAATTTCTCACAATAACCCCCTCTTAACCCGGAGGAATAGGTATACAACACTTGAACAACCGAACAGGATTTTTCCGCCTCTAACAACCGAAAGAGGACTTTACCCGCTTGAACAACCGAATAGGACTTCAACAGTTTCAGTAGAATTGCTTTGACACTATGTGTTCTTAATAACACCGATATGTCTTTGATAGTACAACCTTCCTATAATCTTTCCTCAAGTATATATGTGTATATAAAGATTTAGAAAGGAAATATTGCTTAGAATCAAAGAATAAGTTAATTGTTTTAGAGATTCAAGCAATATATGAAAGTTGTGATTGCTTTTTAGAATACAAAGATAGTAGAAAGTAAGATCAGAAAGTAATCAGAAAATTGGTTATTTGTGGAGTGGATTTTGTGTGTTTATATAATAGATAAAGAGATGCAACCGTTCATAAAGAGTTCTGATCAACAGAAGCATCCATTACTCTTCATAAGAGAATGTGACTCTTGGCAAAAGGAAGTGTATTTTCACAAAAAATGACTGTTGCGGAATTCAGTCGACTGGGGAAAAACGGTCAGTGGACTGAATATTCAAAGATAGTAAAAAACAGTGCATATTTGTGTACAGTAGGCCATGTTATACATATTCAGTCGACTGGTCGATTTTGTTCAGTCGACTGAATTCCATTGATAATCAAAATTCACCACAGCTCATTCAGTTTAGAGCACTTGCCTTCTAAACTAGTGACCCGGGTTTGAGCCCCACTCCATGCATTTTTGAAAAACTTGATTTTGATTTAAATATGCATGCAAGTTTATTTGAATGTGAATGACGATTCTTGAGTAAAGATTTTAACAAAGCACTAAAATAGACTCTATATACATATTTGATGGCTCTAGTTAAAATATATATATAACTATACAAACCATATACTGAGCCGTTGAGTCTGGATGTTATCGTAGTCGTAGATTCGTGAACTGTTGTGTCTTGTCAGCAATCAAAACCTATGATCCAACATTCTCCCCCTTTTTTATGATGACAACTTCATTTGCTACGAACGAATCTTTGACAAGCTTTGTTGATCTTGTCTCTCTCACTGAATATCTTCCTGTAATTGTGCTATAGATTTCTCTCCCTGAATCTATGCTATATATTCCTGTAAATAATTAATCTTTTCTCCCCCTTAATCTGTGCTTGCATGGTTTATTCCTGCAAATAGTGTTAGAGAGCGATATCTTTCTCCCCCTTTGTCATCGACAAAAAGGAGAGTATATATGATGATATAAATTATATTTTTACATAAGTGTTAACATAGAGCAATATAAAACAAAATGACCACTACTTATAATGTAAGGTATCAGAAAAAAAAACAACATTTAAAGCATGCGATACCCAAGGTTTTTATAATTTCCTAATTTTTAGGAAACCATACCCATTTGGGAGTGGTTGAACCTTTATAAATATAATTTTCATTATTAACTACCATATCAAAAAAATCATCCATGTATTTTCTCTATTTTTCCAATTAACAGGAACCCAAATACTAAGATATTTTTTATTCATATTTCCTATTGATGATTTTGTACTTTTAGAGAAATTATCAAAATTATAGGTCATAGTAGTATTTGAATTTCTATTGGATTTAGGCTTTACTCGAAATTTAGTACTAGCATCATCATTTTTACTATACATGAAAGCATATCTAGTGCTATTTCTACGATCAGTTTTATTATATCCTAAACCCATTTTATTTGAAGTAGACTGAGAATTTTCTATTATTTTAGAAAGATTTTTTCGTCCTTTATTAAAATTAGAAATATTTTTATTAATATCTTCTAGCTTAGTTTTAAGACTAGATTTTTCTAACTCTAATACTTTAGTGTTTGATTTTAAATCATTAATTTCAACTGATAAATCATCATTTTTATTCTTATGAATTTCTAATTCTTGAGTTATCATAGAAAGTTGTGAAGCTAAATTAGAATTAGATTCTTGAGATTTTTCAAGTTCTTCTTCGAGAATTTTCTTTTCATCTCTAAGCATACTAATTTCCAATTTAGATCTATTTAGTTTTCCTTGTAACTCCTTATTATATTTCTTAGTCTGTTTTACAAAATCTACTAGTTCAGAATTAAGTTCAACTAAATCTTCAAAACTTAGTTCACTTACATCATAATTTGAAGCCATGAAGCATACATTTGCTTGCTCTCTGTCACTGTCCCTGTCGCTTTCTGATGATGAAGAATCTGAATCATCCCATGTTACAAAAAATGCTTTCATCTTGAATTTGTTCTTCTTGAAATTTTTTTTGTTTTTTTGGACAATCTTTCTTCATATGACCCTTCTTATGACATTCATAACATTCCATGACAGATGATGATGGTTTATTGCTATTATTGTTGCTAGAATTATTTTTGTAGCTCTTGCCCTTGTTATTCTTTTTGAATTCAATTTTTTTTTGAAATTCTTAGCAATAAATGCCATATCCTCTTTATCTAAGTCAGAATCATCTTGTTTTGCTTGAAACGCTAGATTCTTCTTGTCTTGTGCTTGGACTTTTTTGCCTGCAAATTTACTTCATATGATATTAGATTTCCTATTAACTCTTCTGGTTTCATAGTTGAAAGATCGTTTGCTTCTTCAATAGCTAGGACCTTTCTTTCCCATTCATCCGTTGAAGAGTTTAGGATTTTTGATACTATATCAAAATCAGAAATTTTTTCTCCTAATCCTAATAGTGAATGATAGATATCTTGAAATCTAGAATACATATCATTGATGGATTCATCTTGTTTCATTTTAAAGTTTTGAAACTGATTTTTGAGCATGGAGATTTTGCTTTGTTTGACTTTGTTAGTTCCTTCATGAGTGATTTTAAGCGTTCTCCATATTTCATAAGCGGTTTGACACATGCTAACATGATTAAATTCATTTCTATCTAGTGTACAAAATAACATGTTCGTAGCTTTAGCATTGGCAGTAGCATCTAATTTTTGTGTGTTTGAGCAAGTGGAATATTTTCCAGTAGGAAGAGTGTATTCATTCTGTGTGATATTCCATGATGCAAAACAATTAGATTGCATATAGATTCACATACGAGTAGACCAATAATTATAGTTCAAACCATTAAAGAATGGAGGTCGTGCAGTGGATTGACCTTCAATAAAACTAGTATTAGTGGTGTTGTTTTCCATATTAGCAAGATATCAGATAACTTTGTAACGGTTATAAGATGCCTTGCTTTGATACCAAATGAAAGTGACTGCTGTGGCTAGCTATCACATAGGATCGTGTAATATGGAATATAATTAAATATAAATGCGGAAATAGATGATAATAGCAAAGTAAATAAAAATAAGCACACTAGAAATTTTTATACTGGTTCGAACTTCCCGTTCTATGTCGAGTCCCAGACTTCCCTCTGGAATTTCTCACAATAACCCCCTCTTAACCCGGAGGAATAGGTATACAACAACCGAACAACCGAACAGGATTTTTCCGCCTCTAACAACCGAAAGAGGACTTTACCCGCTTGAACAACCGAATAGGACTTCAACAGTTTCAGTAGAATTGCTTTGACACTATGTGTTCTTAATAACACCGATATGTCTTTGATAGTACAACCTTCCTATAATCTTTCCTCAAGTATATATGTGTATATAAAGATTTAGAAAGGAAATATTGCTTAGAATCAAAAAATAAGTTAATTGTTTTAGAGATTCAAGCAATATATGAAAGTTGTGATTGCTTTATAGAATACAAAGATAGTAGAAATTAAGATCATAAAGTAATCATAAAATTGGTTATTTATGGAGTGGATTTTGTGTGTTTATATAATAGATAAAGAGATGCAACCGTTCATGAAGAGTTCTGATCAACAGAAGCATCCATTACTCTTCATAAGAGAATGTGACTCTTGGCAAAAGGAAGTGTCTTTTCACAAAAAATTGCTGTTGCAGAATGCAGTTGACTGGGGAAAAATGGTCAGTCGACTGAATATTCAAAGATAGTAAAAAAAACAGTGCATATCTGTGTACAGTAGGATGTTTTATAGATATTCAGTCGACTGATCGATTTTGTTCACTCGACTGAATTCTGTTGATAATCAAAAATCACTACAGCTAATTTGATTAGAGCACTTGCCTTCTAAACTAGTGACTTGGGTTCGAGCCCCGCTCCATGCATTTTTTGAAAACTTGATTTTGATTAAAATATGCATGCAAGTTTATTTGAATGTGAATGATGATTCTTAAGGAAAGATTTTAACAAAGCACTAAAATAGACTCTATATACATATTTGATGGCTCTTGTTAAAATATATATAACTATACAAACCATATACTGAGCCGATGAGTCTGGATGTTATCGTAATCATAGATTCGTGAACTGTTGTGTCTTGTCAGCAATCAAAACCTATGATCCAACACAAAATTCACATTAATTACTAAATTTTAAATTGGTAAAATTTTGGGAATCTTACACCTATGATCCAACAAAATTAAGTCAAAATTTAATAAAGATTAATTGTGATTAAATAAAGAGTTTAACTTGTAATTAATCATTCTAAAAGGGAGTTTTAATTTTTAAATCCATTGTGTCGAGAGCTAAATTGTTTTAAAGGGACTTCTTTTTCTAAGATGGTTTTGAACACAAGTGATTCAAATATCGATACCATTAGGTGGACAAATGATTATGAATGAGTTATGATGTGATTGTTAGTGTTTGTGTCGACAACTATTAGCAGAATAAAACCTCATTCTGCTATAAATTGATTGTTTGATTGTGTGGACAGTTGATTGCGGAATAAATCCTCGTTCTGCTATAAATTGATTGAACTGTTTGGACATATATTTAGCAGAACAAATCACCATCCTGCTATTATGGACATGTTTATACTGGTTATTTTATATTGACATGTTATTTCCTGATTTGGATATGAAGTGTATTTACAAATATGTTGATTTATGTAAATAAATTGTTGAATGACTTAAAAATAAAATTGAAATTAAACGGTCACTTAAATTAGTACCATTGGGATTGCTAAATTTCTTCTTGAATTTATAAAGTGTGTTTTTGAATTAACTTAAATTCTTTTATCAATTAGGGGTTTGAAATTTTATAAATGATTTTCAAGTTATATAACTATTTTATAAAAGTATTTATAAATAATAACTTGTTTATATAAAGGGTTTTACCAAATAAAAAGGGTTTATTTAAACTGGTTTTAAAATGAGGTTTTGTAAATGATATTTTGAAATATGATATTTTATAAATGAATTTTATAAAGGGTTTTGTACATGGAAAGAAATTTTATAAATCATTTAGAGACTTTAAAAGAATTTTTAATCTACTTTGAAAATGTATAAAGAGGGTTGAAATATAAAGTGAACTTATAAAAAGAATTTTTTTTAAGGGATAAGTGATTGGGTTTTGTAAAGTGAATGGGTTTTATAGTAAGTGATGATTTGAAAAGGAAATTTATTGGCCATTTAATATGGAATTCGAGAAGAGGGAATTTTCCAAATGTTTTTGGTAAATACTTATATTTTGAGAAAAGTAAAAATATTTTCCAAGTATAAAAGGAATTGTAACAATTGGTAAATTTTAACGGTTTTTATAATGTAGTTAATTAAAATTTCGCTTGAAACTAAATAATTTAATTTTGAAATAAAATTTTGATATTGAGTATGCGTCTGCTTCAACATAGCAAATGGTAAATTTTCATCAAAAAATATATAAGTTAGTTCTGTTGTGTAAATTTCAACTTCAATTTAAAATCAGTTAAATTGATGAAAATAAAATGTCTTCGAAATCTGAATTTTTTTATATAATAAAAATGTAAACCATTTTCAGAGTGAGACATCGTATTTTGTTTCGCTAAATTTGGACGGCTATAGCTCCATTTATCTTATTTTCAGTAAATTAGCAGTAGTTGAACATCGAAATTGTTTTTGATAGAATGGTCGTATCGCATATATCTGTGTACCGTTCTGTTCTTCATGCCGTGCTGATCTGCACGGTATATTCATTTGTGAGTTTCGAAGTCTAGCACACGACGGAATCTACAAAAACGGTAACCGTATCGGTGCCCGTTTCGTGTCTTTTGGGCTTTCTATGTCTTTTCTTTTGTTCATCTAGTACAATTAATAGCCACTAGCCGTAATTATTTCGAGAATTCATAGGCTGGCTATTTCCCATTCCCTGTATTCAATGTTATTTGTCGGTTCGTTTGATATATTCTCTGTCCTTTTCCGTTCTTGTTCTTCTGCTTATTCATTCGAGAAAATATATGTAATAAAGCATGTATAAAGTTTGTATTCTATTGTTTTTGAGCCTGCTCATGTTCTTCTTCATGCCATCAACACAAACTCTCTCTCTCTCGCAACCTTCTTTTGTCTCCGACGTAGCCAAGCACGCAACCGTGCAACTCGATCCACCCGCCTTCTCCACCATAAACTCACAGGCTCTTGCACCCCTGACCGGCTATCACCTCCCACACACAACCAGCCTTCCCACCTCAAAACCCATCTGCCTACAGCCTATCACCAAACTCCTCCAACACCTAAAACTCTCCACCACGATTACCATCCCATCTTTTTTCTACGACCGATGCCGCTCGGAGCCAACCCGAACTCACCCATAAAAGCCCACCTGCACCTCTTCCATCACGCACAACACCAGCTTTGTCCTTCACTCCTCCACCAATTGAACCTCCGGCCTCACAAACCCGCTATCTTGCCTTCCACGTCACCCATAGCCTTACGACGCCACTTGTCCTCCCTTTCATTGCCGAACAACAGCACCGAACCCCTTCAGACCTTACAACATCAGCCTTCAGCCATGCATACGGTCAGCCTGCCTCCCACACCAGATCTGCACCTAACAACCACCATGTAGCACCCCGAACCCATCACAGCAGTCTACCATTGCTGCCCCTCCTAGTCCTGCAGACTGCGCAGTAGCCGAGCCTTCCACAGCTCTAACACCAGCTTTCTCTTCTTGTGTACGTATGTATAAAGGCTATATATATATGAGGTGCTTCTCCTATTTCCAGGATTGACAATAACCGAACTCGGGGTTTAATGATTTCTCCTCTGTTTTTGCTGTAGCCTTCTTTTTGTTTATATATACATATTGTTTTGAAGTATTGACTTTAAATATAATGTATATATATATATTGATTTTAAATATATGATTTTTTAACAAATAATGATTTTGAAATGTTTAAAATATATATAATATGTTTATGTTAATATTTTAAAATAGATTTTATTGATTTTTAGACATATATAGATATTACATTAAGATATTTATTTGACAAATTCTGTATACCGTGGGTTTTAATAATATTGATTTAAGAAAAATACAATATGACGATTTTATTTTAAATAGGTGTTTAACCGAATATCGAATTTTAAAGGAAGAAAAATTATAATATATATATATATATATATATATATATATATATATATATATATATTTGTTTTTCATCAAGTTCAAGATTATTCTATATTCGCCCTATTCTTCTTTTCTTTGGAAGTTGTCGTTCGGATTGTTTGAGCGTCGAGTCCATGATTCAAATTCGTAGCTTGTTTGTGTCGTCAAAATTTCTCAGCCTCGTAAGGTGAGTAATCACTCACAATTACCATTCTTATATTTAGTGAAATTAATTCACATGAAATGAGAATTGAAATATGTTGTTAAATTTGAAATGTTAGTTATTTAATTGTTAAATATGGTATGCATTATCTGTAATTGTTTACCTAAGACATATGACACCATAACCTGTTGTATATGTTGTATTAAATTTGTTGCTGATGTTATATGTCAGTTGTTGATATGTTATACTATTATCATATTTGTTCTCACTCTGCAAGTTCCTTGTTAGTTTAGCAACCCTATGGGTTGCAATGATACATACCCGAACGATATTATAAATTAAGGAAAAATCATTATGGTTTGAAATGATAAACCCAAGCGATTTTCATTGATTTTGAATTTTGCGATTACGGGTAGAAATGATATATACCCGTATATATTTAATTTGTGGATTGAAATGATAAATATCTATATCACTTGACCATATGATAGAAAATTATATACGGACACCGTTGGTCTATATTTTGAAAATTATTCCCAAAGTTTGAAAGGAAATACACGGGTTTTAATAAATATTGATTTTTAAAATGTATTATATATATATATATATATATGCGCTATTTTACATATGTATAAAATTTAGATTTTAAATTAATATGTTTTGGAAATTTTAATTTACAAGTTAGTTCTGAAAAATATAAATTTTAAAATTTTACTAATAATTTTGTTATTTAAAAAAATAAGATTTAATACAAAATACATTAAATAATAAGATTTAATTTAACAGAATTTAATTTAATTGGTTTATAATATGTTTTAAGTATTTATTTAAATTTATATCAACATTTTAAAAATAGATTTTATAACTTTAATAATAAAGGTTGAGAAGATAAATTAATATTGACTTGGAATTCAATTTGGTTAATAATTGAATTTAAATAAGAATTGATTTGAACATATTGAATTTGAAATTGTAAAGATAGTACTTTATAACTTGATTTTGATAAAAGGTGATCAAATGAATATTTTCAAATTTAAATAATTTAAAGTTGAATATTTAGTATGATTTAAAGGTGTAATTGGAGATTTTATTTAATTGTTATTAAAAGATTAAGTGAATATATAACTTTGAATCTTATTGGACTTGAAATGATCGTTCAAAGCTGGATTTGAAATCGATAAAAATTAGAATGGTTTATTGAGAATTTGAATTGAATCTTTAATCTTTTAAATTGAAAGTGTTGAATAGGGATTGATTTAAATTGAATTTTGGAATTTAAGTTGATTTGAATCGATTTGTGGAATTGGATGAAACAATTCTAATTTGGAATTTTTTTTAGTATTAACTCTAAAAAAAATATAAACTATTTTAATTTACAACTATTTTAATATATAAATTATTTCAATATATAAACTATTTTAATTTACAACTATTTCAATATATATTATTTTAATATATATTTATATACTATTTCAATATCTAAACTGTTTAAGTTGGAATTGTTATGATTACGAAAGTGTTATGATCTCGAAAATGATGATTTCGAAAGTGTTGTAATTTTGAAAGTGTTACGATTCTATAAATGAATATTATTTAAAGTGAATAATGATATCGAATTGATATGGCTTTGAAATTAATATGATATTTTGATATGAAGTATGAACTATTTGAAATGAAATGACCACGGTGTGAAATAAGCGTTTGGTTGTTAAAGAGACTGGAATCGCATATTGTCATACTCTCTGCCAATACCAAAAACCATTTTAACAACTGTGTACGTGGTGGAGATTCCAAAATAAAGTAGGATTGTTTGGTGATGATTCTATATGAGGTATTTACATAGCCCTGACTCACACGAGTCAGCTTGATGTGGTTAAAACTACAGCTACACCGGGCCAAGTGAGGTCATTCCTCCGATCGGACACATTTCTTCGATACCGTTTTATTAATTTGTGATTTGATTGGGTGCACCTTTGATTTGGGAGTGTATCTCGAGGTAGGCAGTAGTAGCTGCTATGCATTACCACTAGTCTGGATCTGAAACAGTAGAATTCTACCCTAGGCATTGCCTCACATGCCTTGTCACAGGCCCTATTGCACTTTCTATGAGTTTGTTTTATGCCGTACCTATGGAATGATTCCTGAAATCCCACTTACGGATGGAGTTTATAGTATTTGTATAGACTATGACATTATATAAAATGTATTAAGGGGGATATGGGTAACACCTTAACACTGTTTTAATAGTTTACTTATATATGTAGCGTATTGTACTATGTATGTAGATAGTTTAAGGGACCCTTAGAGGATGTAAATCCCAAACATCCTTTAAGTTACTTATATTTCAGTTGACATTTCACTTGAGTTAAATTTATTGATATAAGAATATTAATCCCGACTCGAGTGTTTTGTGTTTTGCTTTATGCTCGGGTCAGACTGAGTGTCACGACATTTGAGACTCACCTTTGGAGATTGGATATTTGTTTGAAGATCTATCTATCCAACTTTCAAGTATTTCAGTTTATTCCAGTCATTTATGTTCAGACTCGTCGGTTGCTTATGTATTATAGATTCATTTGTATCTGAGATTCCGTTGTATATTGTTTCAAACTCTAATTTTTATACTAGCTTCATGAACTACTATTTATCTATTCCATTGCTTATTGTTGTAATACTCTATGTCTATAATTCTGTGATTGATTTATTAACTGTATATGCAAAAAATTTCCAAATATAAATTAACAATATGTTGTTTTGAGCAATTGAGTCTGACATGTGTGGATGATTGTCGATTTGAACAGTTCAAAATACCAGGTCGTTACAGGAATGTAAAGGTTTTTGGGAATAATGTATTAAAAAGATCTTTTGATCAAGTTTTGCAAAGTGTTTTAATTAATTAAAGATTAATTAATAAAGGCTTATTACATCCCATATGGAATTGAATCAATGTTGAATGATTGTTCATTATTAGTTAAATAACCGTTTATCAATTCTAGACCTAAACGTAACGCTGGAAATATCTAGGAGTAACATGTGAATTATATGGAACAGTCATCCCCAATGATGTTGTACTATACATATAAACCTCATTTCATTCTTCTAGGATAAATGATAAGAAAATTCATCCACAAACGGTTAGGAGGTGAACTTCGCTCTTATGCTTATCTACTTATTTTCTAAAGAGCAGGGGTTGAGTTTACCAAAAACTATCGAAAGTTGTTTTGAAGAGACCGAGATCAGATTTGTTATCCGAAAACCACTTTGATCCAAATCATGCGTTTCGAACATAAGACATTTTGAAGAATATGGAATCGAAAAAGGAGCATCCGAGTGTAAGGGCTGCTTGCTACTATTCCTGAGGGTGATTCCAAAATGGACATAGGAGAAGTAGAAGGCTTGTCCTTATCCTGGACAACTTATACGGATGAATGCTGGCACTTTATTACTGCCTAGAAGGCAGTGTTAGCATTCCAAGTGGGATTTCTATTCAAAAGGTAAGCGTAGCCTCAAGTTTCATCAACTGGGAATGACTAAAATCAAGGGAGATAAGGCAAGGCTACGTGGGTCGCTCCCATTAGGGTGTGTCATCACCTTTCTAAATATATCTACATATTTATGGATTGGTTGTGCATGAGATCTCAATAAAAAGGGTTGCAAAGCAACCAGGTGATGACATATTCTGTACTACTCAGTCAGGAGCAGGCTGGTCTTGTGTTGGCAGGGGATCCCGGCGAGATCCTCGCTATATTTTTCTAGACGTGTACCGTAATGGATGGTATCCCGGTGCCTTGTCATAGCATGAAATCCAATCTCGAATACGTGCCTTTACGGTTTTGATTGTAGAGCCTAGTATGCTGGAATTTAATAATGGTAATAATTTCAGCTATTTTCACATATTTATTTTAAACGCTTAGACATTATTATAAAATCACTGGATTTTCTATAAAAAGTTTTTTGGTTATCGAAGGTAAAAACCTATCCGTGTTTATGTGTGGCACGTTTTTATGAGATACCTTTGATTTTTAAAGGGTTTTAAACATAATAATTCAGTTATTTGAGTTTACTCACACCAGACCCATGTTTGATCTAGAGTTTTCTTTTCTTTTCCTAAAACAATGGGTGCTAAATTTTTATGGGCAAGCCAAGCAGTTCTGATTTTCCCATAGATGCATCTTGCAAGAGCTTGGAGCAAGAGGCTTCACTGATAGCTAGTTATTATCTTATTTCCGCTATATATATGTATATTGTATTAATTAGGTTGGGACATGCTGTTATAACTATCCTAGGGTAGAATTTTTTTTGGTATGGCTTTGATGTATCATTTTTGAAATGACTTTGTAAAGTATTATGTTGATTAATATATGTTATTCCGTTGCATTGTGAGATTTTGTGATTATATAGTTTCTTCTATCTTTTATTTTTTTCTTTCCCTTAACAATCAGTTTTCCCGCACTTGAATGCTTGGCACGAAATACAGTGGATGTATTAGTGAAGGTCTTTGAGGGTCAATAATCTGGTTTGTTACAAAAAGCATAACTCGTGAAAATTAATTTTTATAAAGTGAACAAAATAAAACATTCATGGCTTTGGCATTATTAGTTGCTGCATTTTTTTATGCATCAGTCCAAATGCTTATGTCCATGATAGATTCTTCATATCCAGTTTGAGTAGTTTACCAAATTTCTATACCATTGGCTTCCATAAAATTTCGCATACGTTTTGACCAATAACCATAATTAGAACAAGTAAATAGTAGGGGATGAGCAGTTGATTTACCTTCTTGAAATGTACTTTCCATATTAGAAAGTTTTCAATTACATGTTATTGTAAATTGAAATAACCTTGCTTTGATACCAATTGTTAGTCTATAGGATCTTAATAATGCAGCTTATATACTAATCTGAGAGTATATACTAACAATTATACTAAGTAGAGTAAATTAACAGAGTATAAATAAGATAGACAATAAAAGCGAGCATACTAGAGTTTTTATACTGGTTTGGACCACCCGTCCTACGTACAGTTCCGAAGCTCCCATTCGGTAGTTCCTTTAACAAAAAACCCTCACTTCACCTAGAGGAATATGCTAGTACAAAATTATTTCTTCGACAATTTTGTATTCCAAATAACACGGATATTGACTAATAGTACAATCTTCCTACAATATCCTTTGAGTATATGGAAGTGAATGGTTTGAATTGAGGAAGTGGTCTAGCCAAAATAATATTTTGATTATGATTAATTGAGAATATGCAAGCAAAGGGTGCACAAATACGAAGATAGAAAGTAGTAGAAATAAAGAGAATAGTTATTTTTTTGTAATCTCTATCTTTGATGTATTTATAGAATCAATGAGATGTGAATGAAAAATTGTTACTGATAGGTAAAATGTCTTTAATCTAATGGCTGTAGCTTTTGAGGAATAGAGGAGTTTTTTCAATATGAACATAAGCATTCATTTATAATTTTGCAGTTACCCAGATGACAGATGTCAGTTGGAAAATTGCATATGTCTATGGCTTTGGGAATAATAATCCCATGCCTTTTCACAGACGTCTCTTGGTTTCCCACAGACATCTATTGCTGGCAATTCCAGAAATAAGACTTGTTTTGATGCAAATCTTTAGATATTTAATTTGTGTGCATATGCGTACTTAGGGAGATCTTACATTATTTATCTAAGACTATTAACACATTAGTGTGATTTTAGTATGGTCCATAAATCTTTGTTTGTCTTCGAGTCTTGATATCTTTGAGCATAGAAATATCTTGTAATGTGTACTTGTAAACTGATAAGATATATAATATATGCGATTGTATAGTTGTTGTCAATGAGACCATAAAGTGGAGCTTCTAACACTTGTTTCTGTGAAATGAACGAAATCATAAAAAAATTCATCAGTAGCTCACCTAAAGGCTGATGGGGTAGTATAGGCCGCGAATAAAACCGTAAAGAACAATTTGAAAATATTATTAGGGAAAGCCAAAGTAAATTGGGTAGATGAACTTCCCCTCATTTTATTATCATACCAAACATTAGAAAGGACTACTATCGGACACATTCCATACTCCTTAACCCACGGCTTTAAGTAAATTTTGCTTGTTGTAGTCGAAGTTCCCTCGTATCGAAGAATAGCTTATACCCATGAAATGAATCAAGAATTTAGAAAGGAATCGCTTGACAAGCTCAATGTATTGAGGGACCATGCTACTATTCGAACTACAAAATATAAATGCAAAATTAGAAAGTGTTATAATTGAAAAAGTGAAAGAAAGGACATTAAAAAAAAGAATACTTGGTTTTGAGGAAAATGATTATGAACACAAAGGACCACACAAACGGCCCCCTCCAAGCAAATTGGGAAAGTCCACTTATCATTCACGAAGTTATCCCACTACGGAAATATCGATCAAGTAAAACCGATGGAAATGTGATGCAAAGGACCTGGAATACTGAATTAAGGCCATATTTTGCAACATTGGATGAATAAAGTAAATTGCCAAGAACAGTTTATCTGATGAAATACGAATTCCATCAAAATAATTGCCTTGGAATTGAAATGCATGCGTTGAACCTAACTTCTAACCCGATGAGGTTAGTAGGCTTCATTGAACAAAGTCATCCTCACATCCAAAAAAGGACAAAAAGCCTTTAGTCCAACTACTAGGCCTGGCCAAAAACCATCGAAAGAATGATGGTCAATAAATCCTTTTATCCTACCATCAATCCAGGTCAACACACATATCCAAGGAATATGGATGAAAAGCCTTTGGTCGCGCCGCTAGGCCTGGCAAAAGCAACCATCCAAAGAGTGATGGTTAATAAGACCTTCGGTCCTACCGTCGTGCCTGGTCAAAGCACCCATCTAAGGGAGATAGATGAAAAGCCTATGATCCCACTGTCGGGTATCAGCAAAGCAACCATCCAAAGATTGTAGTTAAATAAAACATTTGATCTCATCGCCAGATGTAATCAATACACCCATCAAAGAGAGAAAGATGAAAAAGCCTTTGGTCCTACCGTCAGGCTTGGCTAAAGCAAGCATCTAATGAGCAATGGTCAATTAAGCCTTTGATCTCGTCGCCGGGCCTGGTCAAAGCACCCACCCAAAGGAGGTGGTCGATGAAAACTCGAATGATCAAGCAAGGACAGTGAAAACAACCATTCAAAGAAGAACGATCGAGTGGACTTCTAAGTCAATGAATAATCAAACTTGGAGCAGGTGAAGGTCAATGAAACCATCGTGATGTGTAATTTAAAACCTAAGAGGTCTTCGTGTAATGAATATTATGGTCACCGTGAAAATATTCTTATCTATAGTCATCGTGAAAGGATTTCTATATATAGCCATCATGGAATTGAGTGGTAAAACAATAACGGGTAATGAATGAAAAGCCCTCATGTACAAAGGTCATCGTATGGTTGTTGTAAGAAGCTGTCGTGAAGTAACTTGCAACTTTGAAATAAAGAAATAGAACTATCGTGGGTCATCCATCAAAACAATTATGGGACATCCATCAAAGCCATCGTGGGTCATCCATTAAAGCCCTGGTGGGATATTTGAACCATCGTGAAGAAAAACGTTGGAGCTATCATGGATATTTCTTATAGCCATCATGAAAAGAGACATAAGAGGAATCATGAAAAAAGTTGTTAAAATGGTTATTGTGAAAGTTCACAGTGTCACTAAGAAGTGCTTTCAAAGCTATCGTAAAGTATCCTTAATGCCATTGTGATATGGTTCATTAAAGCCATCATGGAAAGACATCTTAAAGCCTTCATATGATGATGTCCATAGCCATTGTGAGACAATGTGTGAGGGCCTTCATGAACAATTCCTAAAATCACCATATGGTTATAGATAGGAGCAGTCGTGAGGAAAGTAGTTGGACAAACTATCATGAAGTGACGAGTCAAAGCGTTCGTGAGATATGGAGCTATTGTGAGATGATCCATTAAAGAGAAATGATTAAGCCATCATACATCTAGCCAAAGCATTTATCATGTAATAACCACCAAGTTCCTTGCACAAAGCCAATCACTACCGTTAAATCATCCCAAGTGACATGTGACATGGATCCAATAGCTGGAGTCTTCTATAAATACAGGGGTACACCGTTAAATTGATGATTTTTACTAATTTCATCTTCTTTCATTTTCATTTTTCACCTTGCATAAAGAAAATCTTGAGGAAGAACATTAATGGCCGATCAAACCATCTTGATTTTGTAAATTTGTATTGAAGGACTCAAACAATTAATAAATTGCATAATGACTTCTCATGAATGCAAGGCTACTTCTTATGAATTCAAGACTAGCATATTTGACTAGGAGTATAATCCTACTCAAGTATCTTGAATTTCCTTGACCTAAATTTAGTACTAACACACTTAATTACAAAAATTTCATTTTAGCCATGCGATAGCTTGGACATGCGATAGCTTGAACATGCGATAGCTTAGACATGCAATGGCTTAGACATGTGATAGCTTAGACTAAGAGTAGCTTTAGAAAACACAATAATACTAGACTTTCGATAGCTTTTGAAGTGCAATGACAAACTGTTAGACATGCAATAACAATTGACTTAGATATGAGGTAGCTATTAAATTAGATATGCAATAGCAAATTATCGGAGATATGATAGCTGTTGGGTTAGATACGCAATAATTATTGAACTAGACATAAGATAGCAAGCTTTTTGGAAGCTTGATTCCATGATATTTAATTTGAATTTCATAGTAGTAAAATTATGAAGAAAAATGATAAATTAAAATGTAAGAACTTATGGGAAAATAAGAAAAATTGCTAAGCTTAAGGAAATTAAGAAATGATTGTATCATTTAGAAAGGAAAATTAATTTTTTTTAAGAGAATTGGAAAGATTTTGGTCTAAACATAAAGATCTATGATGTTGTAAGGCCTAGGTGGCACAAAATGTTTGAAAATATCATTATCCAAAAATGACAAGGCCTTAGTGGCAACAAATGTTAAAACATAATGGGGAAAATTATTTTACTACTTTGTTTACCTAATATCTTTGAATAAAATCGGCCCTTTATTTTCGCCTAAAAATAATTGTAGTGATGATGCAGCATCACTATTGTTCATTTTCAAGTCTCGGAGTAGAGGATGTTACAACTTGGTATCCAAGCTTACCTTAAGGGACATTTAAGTAAAACAGAGCTAAGTATAAGTCTAGGTAGAGGATAAATAGTAGTAATTAAACATATTAGGGAAGGAATACACCATTGATGCAGTGGGGGATGACAAAGCACCCTATGATAAGTCGTTTGAGCGACCTAGCGAGTTAAGTCACCATGATAAGTCGTCTGAGCGACCTAACGAGTTAAGTCACTATGATAAGTCGTTTGAGCGACCTAGCGAGTTAAGTCACCATGATAAGTCGCCTGAGCGACCTAACGAGTTAAGTCACTATGATAAGTCGCTTGCCCTATGCCGCAGTTCTTTATGCCGCTATCTTCTTTAGGTCGCTGGTATCTTATGTCGCTCATTTCTACAAGTCGCTCCTGATGTTGCTTCCTTAAGTCACTCACTTGATGTCGCAGTTCCTAAGTCGTTCGCGAGCCAACCAACATATGCCGCATGCATCTCTTAAGCCGTTCAGCAAACCGCATTGTTCTCTTAAGTCGTTGATGTCTTAGGTCGTATGTCGTTATGTATATGATGTTAAGTCGTTCGTGTTGTATTTTCCTTATATCGCATTGTGTTAAGTCGCGTGATGATTGCATTGTGTTAAGTCGCATGATATTGCATTCTGTTATGTCGCATACGTGTGTTGTAACTGTTAGGTCGTGGGTCGTATGTTGTTATTTCGTGGAGTGTTAAGTCGCATGGATGTAATATGTTAGGTCGTAGGTCGCGTGTGTTGAGTCGCTGGGCTGTGTTGTAAATTCCTATAAATAGGGGTGTGTTGTCATTGTAAAAGGGAGTTGATTTTGGAATAAAATTTGTTTGTGTGCTTTTTCCATTTTTGTTGAAGTTGAGTGTGATCTCCTTCTTCTTCCATCTTCAGATATTCGAGTGCGCTCGAATCAACGAATTTGAAGCCAATTCACGGAATCTCGTGCGCGAGATCAACGTCGAAGAATCGTAGATCTTCTAACGCAGAATCGTGCGCGATCAACGTGTTGAAGATAGCTAGAATCCGGTATCTCGAGAGATCAACGGATTTGGGCATTTATTATTCTACTAAGTTTACTTGACACAAATTCATTTCGTGAGGAAGAAAGTGCGTCAATTTGTATCAAAACATTATTAGCACGTCAAGTTTGTTAATCTACTGCGTCAGTTTGGTATCAAAGCCTAGTTCGAATCCTAGTTCAAAGCTAAGTAAGATCAAGGCCGAGTTCAAAGCTAAGTTCAAAGCCGAGCCGAGGTAGGGCAGAGTTCAGAGCCGAGTTAAAGTTGTAGGATCTAGATTAACCCTAGAGGGGGGGTGAATAGGGTTATAGAAAATTTTCTCGATTTAAACACAGAAAACAAACTGCAGAAATAAATATGCTGTAAAGTAAATCACACACAAAATTTACCCAGCTTCGGCAACCCCTGCCTACTGCTGCATTCCCAGATTTCTATTAGAATTAAAAAGTATCCCGCTTACAAACACTCTACTAGACTCGCAAACCCTTTTGCTCCCGCTCATAAACACTCTCATAGACTCGCACACCCTGCTCCGCCTATAGAGTTTCGCTTACTCGCAAACTCTGCTCCGCCTATAGAGTATTGCAAACTCGCATACCCTTCTCACTGAACTAATTCTAACTAGACAATCTGACACTACCTACAACCTAGGTGGTGATTTATAAATTCTTTGACTTAAAAAGAAAAACAGACTTCAAAAATAAAAACAGGAGCAAAAATTAAAATATAAACTTGAATCCCTAATTTTTGCTCAAAATAAAACTTAAAAAAACCCCTTTAAAAAATTAAACCCTAAATAAAAAGCTAAAGCCCTTTATCATAAAACACACTGACCCAATTGAATTTGCCCGTTCCTTTTTCTTTGCTACTGTAAAAATGACGGCCGATCCTTGCCGCTAAATTAGGGCTTCGTTCTTCAATGAAATTTGGGGCTTTGTTCGATTTGATTTGTGTAGCTTTGCTCGCGCTCGTTCTCTGATGATCGATTCTAGTTTGCGTTGCTTTTGCTCGCTCGCTCTCTGATAATTGATTCTGGTGAACTTCGAGATTGCAGCTGCTCCTTTGATCGAGTTCGATAGATTGGTATGTCTTCTTTTTCATTGCTGGTTTGATCGTTTGCTTTTTAACTCGATGCCGATGATGATGACTTGGGTTTGGTATTTATATGAATTCGTGACACTTGTATTTGCTTCGTTTCAATTCGATACTTTCCAAAACTTCAATTGCTTGATGCTCACGGCTTTCCTGATATAATTTTTGTCTTGTTACTCACGGCTTTGATTTTCACGCGTTCGATTTTTCTTGAATAAAAAGGCAGAAACTTTCCTAAATTGATTTTTGACTTCGAACATGTTATTCACTGTTTCCACATGAACTTCTATGACTTCTGTATGCTTCCACCTGAACTTGTTTATTTGATGTTGTGTCTCTAATCTTTATCGGCACTGGCTGTTGTCTTTGTGAAGTTGTTTCAGTCACTTGTGTTCTGGTCATTTGCACTTGCAATCTTGAATTTCTGGTTGACCTGTAGTGTTCTGTGTTTGGTCACTGATGCATACATGAACTGTTGCTCCAACTTGAACTTGTCATTGTGGTATTTGCTTGTTATTGCATTCACTTCATGTTTGCTGTCATTACTATATTGAGATCACTGTAGTTCGAGGCTACACTTGTGCAGTTCTTTGTTCTTGCATCTTCATTTGGTTGTTGCATTCTTAATGCACTTTACTTGTTGTCTGGTCATTATTAGCACTGAACTTGATTTATGCTTGTTATTCCCTGTACTTGGTGCATTGAGCATTTTCACTGTGTTGCATTACCATCATTGCTGCCTGGTCGACTTGATATTGTTGAACTTGATTTTTATTGTGGGTCTGTTCATTGTGTTGGTTACTACTTGATGCTGTAGTCTTCAAGCATTTTTGATTGCCATGTGCATCACTTGTTCATTCTACTGTAGCAACTTTGTGCATTTCTTTGTGGTCTGCCTTGTTGCTTGACCTGTCTGGTTCATCTTGTTGCACTTTGGTCTGCTGTCATGTTAGATCGAATAACATACTTCATGATTGCATTGTTCTCTGCATTTACTTGAACTTTTGTGACTTATGGTTTCCACTGTGTTATTTGAGTAGCTGGACATAGTGATCTGGTGCATTTTGCTCGAGTCACTTGCATTTGATATTGTGGTATCGTGTAGCTGTTGGTTTGATTGTTGCAGTCCATTTTGCTGTTGGTCTTCATTCTGGTTTGCGCAGTATTCATGTTGTTGTTGGTGGCAATCTTGACCCTTTGTTGTGCATGTCACTGACTTGCTTTCTGTCTCATTTCCATTGATATGTCTTGAACTTGACTGTTTGGTTTCATGTGCATGTTCTTGTATTTCCAGTGTGCACTTGTTTGTACTGTCATTTTGCTGGAATGACTTCGACATTATTTTGATGCTCTGTTTTTGACCTGTGAACAGCCCTGTGTTGAATCCAGTTTTTCAAAAACTCGGGTTTGACCTTGTGCTCGTGTCATGTTTTTGAATATATTGCATGTGAGTTGAACCTGGCTTTTCATTTGGGTTTGACCTGTGCTCACCTGTCCCTGTAGCATTATCAAGTGTATATTGATGTGCACGGCCTTGTGGCATGTACAGTGATACACTGTGCATGTCACACTGTTCGTGTGTGATGAATTCAAATGTGAATAATGACAAACAACCCAAATAACTGAGGCAAATCATATTTTCAAAAATCATATTTCATCTTATATTGCAAAAATATTTCTTTTTCAATTTTACAGCGTTAGTGAATATTTTTGCAGATTGCTCAGATGCTGGATTCAAACTGGAATGTAGTTGAAGACAAAATACGAGTGTGAGTGATATGTAGTGAGGTTATTAATGTGAAAACAATTGTGATGTAATCAAAAATATATATGTATAGCGAGAGCTTGAATTTGTACTATTCAAGATTGTAATAAATATTTGTTTGAATAAAATTTCTGTTTGAATTCAAATTTTGTGTAATTTATTTTATTCAACAAATATTTATTTAATCTATGAAAAACAAAATAGTACATTACCAAATACATTTAAATGAATATATATGTTTATTATCATCAAACAAAAACATATAAGCGCATATTCATACAATCTCCCCCTTTTGATGATAACAAACATATATTTAAGATTTTGACCGTGTTAAATGTATTTGATCAATGATATACTCTAATTGCTCCCCCTATTTAAATGCTCCCTCTCTACATGATGCTCCCCTACATATATGCATGCAAATAGAAATATTCAAATAAGCCTAGATGCAAATGGAAAATTATTTGACCTTTGCTTGATTCTATTTGACAAAATCTTAACTTTTCTCTCCCCCTTTTGTTATCAGCAAAAGAATAATAGTGTTAGAAAAAAATAGAGATTAAGTGATCAATATTAATCCAACATTAAACTCAAATTGAATATAAATATTTAACTTCAATAAAAATCAAACAAAAACCATAACTACCCTTGTTAGGCGCATATTCCACTTTTAGAAATGATGGTAAGAATGTTCTCATATAAAATCATTCAGTTGTATCTACTTGTGGTACATTTATGTCAGGAATTTGAATATCTACTAATCATGCATAACCGTTAGGACTTTTAAATGAGATTAGTAGTATTCCAATTTAATTTTAAAAAATAAAATCAAGTATCTTCTAACCACGCATGACCGTGAGGACTTTTAAATGGGATTAGAACCAACTTGTCTATTTAATCAATTAATTTTGATATGTGTTCCATACATGCATAACCGCAAGGACTTTTAAATGAGCATGGAAGCACATAATCAAAATCCAAGTAATTCACCCATGCATAACCATGAGGACTTTTAAATGAGAGTGAATACTTTGGATATTTATTTATTTTTACAAAAAAAATGTGACATGAAAAACAAATGATTCCTGATTATAGTATCACATATCGACAAACTATATTTAAGCTTTGATAAACAATGGTCGATAGAAATATGATAGATATATGAATGGTCATGGAATCTTTACCCAACAAAAAGTTTTATAACTCTTGTTTAAATTCCTAAAGAAAATTTTCAAATATACTCTCTTGAGTAATGTATGTTAAATATCAGCACTTATCCCCTTTTCAATCACTATTTATCTTTTTGATAATTAGTAGGGAGTCGGATTAGTCAAAATTTGTCATTTGAAATCAAATAAAAATGACTAATCTGAAAATATGGTCAAAAATGATTTTGTCGAGGGGTTATATGGAAAAAAAATCTGCTATTTGAAAATTATTTCAAGTGAAAAATATGCAGATATTTTCTTTGAAAAACGACGCAGCAAATGAATGTTTCAAAAATTAATCACGTTCCACCAGTAATTTTTCTATCAACTATATTACCAGTGTAATCTGCATCTGAATTTCTCTTTTACTCCAAAATATCACTAACTAAATTTGATAGACCAGACATGAAGTGTGCATAAAAACTCAAACTCAATTTTTAATAGCATTTCAAATGACCTTCTCTTGAATTTGGATTGAAGCCATGTAAATAATCATAAAACCGTGAATATAGAGCCAGCATGTTGAACAAGTCAGAATCAAAAATTATCATTTCTACAACATCTCAATATTGGCTGATTTCATTCAGAATACGGTGCAGATTATCACAGAAATATACCTTCACCTGTTTTACCTTTACGATAATTTTACGTGATTGCCCATTGTGATTATGTCACCTTTGTACTAGGCTAAGGAACTTTGCTTTGTCGCCCGTTGTGTTTCTAGAACAGCCAAAAATCCAGAAAACACTGTTGTTGTTCCTTAGCCTGCCACCACACCTACACGGGAAAAGATTTATGTGACCTATTTGTTTTTATAGGTCCATGGTTGTTAGTGGCAGAAGATTTAGAAAAATAATTTTGTGGAGATCCAAAACTGTTTATATATGTTCCTTTTGACACCCAAATTTGTTTAACTTTGAGAGATTTTATATTTGTGCTTTTGGAACCCAAATTGATATAGTTTTCACGTATTTGGGTCTATACCAACAATTATTTTGATTGTGTCCAAATTTTCTACAAACTGTGCACACTGAATTTTCTTGATTAATCTTGCTTTCAACATTTTCAGATTTATCATATCCAAATCCTTGTCTAACCGTATTAACAGTTTGCTTTCCTAATAGCATATTCAACTATTTTTCACTTTTTGAGAATTTATCTAAAGTCATTGACAATTGTTGGACTTGTGTTTTGGGAGATTCATTTTCATTTATCAATTGTGTGCACTTTTTAATAGAATTCTCTCTCCTAGTATTTTCATTCTCTTTTAAAATCAGAATTTCATTTTCAAGTGATTTTATATTGATTTCTGATTTTTTTAATTTCTTTTTCGAATGTTGGACACTTATCACACTTAGGGATCTTACTTTGATAGGTTTTAACTAATTGGTCAAGTTTTTCATTTAATTCTATCAAAGTTTCTTTTTGTGATTCAAGTTTGGCATACTTCTCCCTAAGTCGTTCAGAACAGCCATTCACTTCGTGGAAATAAATAAGTAATTCAGAGTGAGTGAGTTTTGATACCTCGCTTGGCTTTATATTGTGCTCTTTGTTTTTTAATTTTTGATTTAGAGCTGGATTTCCGTATTTGCGGTTCCTCCTTTTGAATTTCTTCATTGGTAACGCCAGCTCGACTGCTCCATCATCATCATCCTCATCACAACTGCTATTTACCAATCCTGTTAAGCACATTTCTTTAACTGAGTTGGTTGTGGAGGACATCTCATTACTGTTGACTTTTGCACCATATATTGCATCGAGATATTCCAGATTTTCTGTGCATTTTCACAATGAGAGACGAAATAAAAATTATCACGATTAATATAAGAATATAATATATGCATAGCAAGAGCATTAATCGAGAGAATTTCCTTATTTGTTATATCACATCCATTTTCAATAATATCCCAACATTTAATATTAATAGATTTTAAATAAAATTCCATTTTCAATTTCCAGTTCAAAAAATCTGTTCCATCGAAAATAGAAGGAATAATATTGGAATGACCCTCAACAAAAGTATTATCTAGTGGATTCATGACTCTAGAGTTAAAGAAAAATACTGTGCTCTGATACTACTTGTAGGATCTAGATTAACCCTAGAGGGGGGGTGAATAGGGTTATAGAAAATTTTCTCGATTTAAACACAGAAAACAAACTGCAGAAATAAATATGCTGTAAAGTAAATCACACACAAAATTTACCCAGCTTCGGCAACCCCTGCCTACTGCTGCATTCCCAGATTTCTATTAGAATTAAACAGTATCCCGCTTACAAACACTCTACTAGACTCGCAAACCCTTTTGCTCCCGCTCACAAACACTCTCATAGACTCGCACACCCTGCTCCGCCTATAGAGTTTCGCTTACTCGCAAACTCTGCTCCGCCTATAGAGTTCTGCAAACTCGCACACCCTGCTCACTGAACTAATTCTAACTAGACAATCTGACACTACCTACAACCTAGGTGGTGATTTACAAATTCTTTGACTTGAAAAGAAAAACATACCTCAAAAATAAAAACAGGAGCAAAAATTAAAATATAAACTTGAATCTCTAATTTTTGCTCAAAATAAAACTCAAAAAAAACCCCTTTAAAAAATTAAACCCTAAATAAAAAACTAAAGCCCTTTATCATAAAACACGTCGGCCCAATTGAATTTGCCCGTTCCTTTTTCTTTGCTACTGTAAAAATGACAGCCGATCTTTGCCACTAAATTAGGGCTTCGTTCTTCAATGAAATTTGGGGCTTTGTTCGATCTGATTTGTGTAGCTCTGCTCGCGCTCGTTCTCTGATGATCGATTCTAGTTTGCGTTGCTTTTGCTCGCTCGCTCTCTGATAATTGATTCTGGTGAACTTCGAGATTGCAGCTGCTCCTTTGATCGAGTTCGATAGATTGGTATGTCTTCTTTTTCGTTGCTGGTTTGATTGTTTGCTTTTTAACTCGATGCCGATGATGATGACTTGGGTTTGGTATTTATATGAATTCGTGACACTTGTATTTGCTTCGTTTTAATTCGATACTTTCCAAAACTTCAATTGCTTGATGCTCACGGCTTTCCTGTTATAATTTTTGTCTTGTTACTCACGGCTTTGATTTTCACGCGTTCGATTTTTCTTGAATAAAAGGCAGAAACTTTCCTAAATTGATTTTTGACTTTGAACATGTTATTCACTGTTTCCACATGAACTTCTATGACTTCTGTATGCTTCCACCTGAACTTGTTTATTTGATGTTGTGTCTCTGATCTTTGTCGGCACTGGCTGTTGTCTTTGTGAAGTTGTTTCAGTCACTTGTGTTCTGGCCATTTGCACTTACAATCTTGAATTTCTGGTTGACCTGTAGTGTTCTGTGTTTGGTCACTGATGCATACATGAACTGTTGCTCCAACTTGAACTTGTCATTGTGGTATTTTCTTGTTATTGCATTCACTTCATGTTTGCTGCCATTACTATATTGAGATCACTGTAGTTCGAGGCTACACTTGTGCAGTTCTTTGTTCTTGCATCTTCATTTGGTTGTTGCATTCTTAATGCACTTTACTTGTTGTCTGGTCATTATTAGCACTGAACTTGATTTATGCTTGTTGTTCCCTATACTTGGTGCATTGAGCATTTTCACTGTGTTGCATTACCATCATTGCTGCCTGGTCGACTTGATATTGTTGAACCTGATTTTTATTGTGGGTCTGTTCATTGTGTTGGTTACTACTTGATGCTGTAGTCTTCAAGCATTTTTGATTGCCATGTGCATCACTTGTTCATTCTACTGTAGCAACTTTGTGCATTTCTTTGTGGTCTGCCTTGTTGCTTGACCTGTCTGGTTCATCTTGTTGCACTTTGGTCTGCTGTCATGTTAGATCGAATAACATACTTCATGATTGCATTGTTCTCTGCATTTACTTGAACTTTTGTGACTTATGGTTTCCACTGTGTTATTTGAGTAGCTGGACTTAGTGATCTGGTGCATTTTGCTCGAGTCACTTGCATTTGATATTGTGGTATCGTGTAGCTGTTGGTTTGATTGTTGCAGTCCATTTTGCTGTTGGTCTTCATTCTGGTTTGCGCAGTATTCATGTTGTTGTTGGTGGCAATCTTGACCCTTTGTTGTGCATGTCACTAACTTGCTTCCTGTCTCATTTCCATTGATATGTCTTGAACTTGACTGTTTGGTTTCATGTGCATGTTCTTGTATTTCCAGTGTGCACTTGTTTGTACTGTCATTTTGTTGGAATGACTTCGACATTATTTTGTTGCTCTGTTTTTGACTTGTGAGCAGCCCTGTGTTGAATCTAGTTTTTCAAAAACTCGGGTTTGACCTTGTGCTCGTGTTGTGATTTTAAATATATTACATGTGAGTTGAACCCGGCTTTTCATTTGGGTTTGACATGTGCTCACCTGTCCCTGTAGCATTATCAAGTGTATATTGATGTGCACGGCCTTGTGGCATGTACAGTGATACACTGTGCATGTCACACTGTTCGTGTGTGATGAATTCAAATGTGAATAATGACGAACAACCCAAATAACTGAGGCAAATAATATTTTCAAAAATCATATTTCATCTTATATTGCAAAAATATTTCTTTTTCAATTTTACTGCGTTAGTGAATATTTTTGCAGATTGCTCAGATGCTGGATTCAAACTGGAATGTAGTTGAAGACAAAATACGAGTGTGAGTGATATGTAGTGAGGTTATTAATGTAAAAACAATTGTGATGTAATTGTGATGTAATCAAAAATGTATATGTATAGTGAGAGCTTGAATTTGTACTATTCAAGATTGTAATAAATATTTGTTTGAATAAAATTTCTGTTTGAATTCAAATTCTTGTAATTTATTTTATTCAACAAATATTTATTTAATCTATGAAAAACAAAATAGTACATTACCAAATACATTTAAATGAATATATATGTTTATTATCATCAAACAAAAATATATAAGCGCATATTCATACAAAAGCTAAGTCAAAGCCGAGTTAAAGCAAGTTAGATCGAAAAAGAGATTGTTTGAAGATCATGCCTCTGAGACATGCTAATCGCTATCATAATGTTGAAGATGTGTATAGAAGACAAGAAGCTGGGCAGATGGAGCAGCGTATCAATGAAAAGTTCGATGAAGGTATTGGAAATTTAGAGAAGTTGATGAAAGACATGAATCAAAGTCAAAGGAGAACGTCATCAGTTTCGAATCAGAGTGGAAACAGGGTTTTACCATCAGTTTCGGGAGAAAGGAGAATGTCACCCCAGTCTTATCGAGATCGGAGAGAATCGTCGGTTTCAATGAGAAGATAACACCATGAGTATCGACATAAAGAAAGAACATCCCCACGTGAGTTTGAAGATGATCCATATCATGATACTAAAAGACAGGGTAGAAGGGACACGTATGATCGTAGAGATGTAGATGGTCGAGATCGATATCGACATACATATGATTTTGAGGAATATGGTGATAGAGGAAGTATTCATTATCGAGATCGAAACCAAGTGCGAAATCGATATCTTGAATCAGAAAATGATCGTAAATGGGAATCAGGTATGAGGATGGAAATTCAAGAATTCAAAGGTGGTATGCAAGCATAAGAATTTCTTGATTGGTTGTCGAATGTTGAAGAAATTTTAAAATTCAAGGAGGTACCTGAGAATCGCAGAGTTCAGTTAGTTGCTACAAGGCTAAGGGGAAGTGCAATGGCTTGGTGGCAGCAAACTAAACAAACTCGGGAGAGAATAGGAAAATCAAAAGTTGTCACTTGGGAGAAGATGAGAAAGATGATGAAAGCAACGTTCTTGCCGTACAATTACCAATCTCTTATTTATCAACGTTTGCAGAATTTGAGACAAGGGACGAGGACAGTGAATGATTATGCAGACGAATTTTATCAATTGATTGCAAGGAATGATATTATGGAGACAGAGGAATAGCTAACAGCTAGATATATTAGAGGGTTACGAATGCAAATTCAAGACATGGTGAATATGTTTAATCCAATGTATGTTGCTGAAGCACATCAGAAAGCTTTAGCTTGGGTGAAACAAGGAAGACGAGGAGGTGATGTGTTTACAAATTCCAACAATCAGAATAAGGGTGCTAGTAACAGTGCTAGTGTTTCCAAGGCAGTCAGTAAACCAATTGTCAAAGAAGCCACTAAAGCAAAGGACAATGACAGTATCAAGTGCTATAATTGTCAGGAGTTTGGCTATAAAAGTAATGAATGTACAAAGCCAAAGAAGAGAGCATTGGTTGCAGAAGAATTTGAGTATGAGGATGTGGATGCTGAAGTTGATTATTCCCAACCATCGAAGTTTGATGAAGATGAAGAAGTTGTGTCAAGAGATGAAGGATGTAATTTGATGATAAGAAGATCTTGTTTAGTGCCAAAGCATGAGAATGATTCTAGTTGGCTAAGAAGCAATATTTTTCAGTCTACATGTACTATCTTGGGGAAGGTTTGTCGATTTGTTATTGATGCGGGAAGCTGTGATAACATTATTTCTGAAGAAGCCATTACGAAGTTAGGGTTGAAGACTGAAAAACATACTAGACCTTATAAATTGGCATGGCTGAAGAAAGGTGGAGAAGTTACAGTGGGAAGACGAGCATTTGTTACATTTTCTATTGGGAAGAAATACAAAGATGATATTTGGTGTGATGTTGTGGATATGGATGTGTGTCATTTACTATTGGGAAGACCGTGGCAATATAATCGAGCTGTACAACATAATGATCGCACCAACAGCTACAGTTTCATGTTCGAAGGGACACAAATTAATTTGGTTCCTAAGAAGCGTGAACAAAGTGAAAGCAAAGTTGAGAAGAAGGTGGAATCAACTAGCCTATTATCTTCGAAAGAATTTATTGAAGAGGTGAAAGATAGTGCTGAATTGTTTATGTTGATTGGGTATGAAGCAAGTGAAGATGTTGAAATTCCTACAGAGGTTAAACCGGTGTTGGATGAATTTGAAGATGTTTTTCCTGCGGAATTGCCCAAGGAGTTACCTCCATTGAGGGACATACAAGATCAAATTGATCTAGTGTCAGGTGTTGTTTTACCGCATAGGCCACATTATCGTATGAGTCCAAAAGAGCATGAAGAGTTGAGGAGTTGCTTGAGCAAGGGCGTGTTCGAGAGAGTCTAAGTCCTTGTGTTGTACCAGCTTTGTTAGTGCCGAAGAAAGATGGTTCATGGAGGATGTGTACAGATAGCAGGGCACTCAACAAAATAACTGTCAGATACAGATTTCCTATGCCAAGACTTGATGATCTATTGGATCAACTTAGCGGGTCTGTAATCTTTTTGAAGATCGATCTTAAGAGTGGTATCATCAGATTCGCATAAGACCAGGTGATGAATGGAAGACAATATTCAAGACTCGGGAAGGATTATATGAATGGCTGGTCATGTCGTTTGGTCTATCTAATGCACCAAGTACCTTTGTGAGGGTAATGAATCAAATTTTCAGACCTTACATTGGGAAGTTTGTTGTTGTTTACTTTGATGATATCTTGATCTATAGCGCGAGCACAGAGGAACATATTCAACACTTGCGAAAGGTGTTAATTATTCTTCGTCAGGAAAAGTTCTATGCAGCGACGAAGAAATGCGTGTTCATGACGCCAAGTGTTTTATTTCTGGGTTATGTTGTGTCTGAGGACGGAATACAAGTGGACCAAAGTAAAGTTGCCGCAACCAGAAATTGGCCACAGCCCAAAACTATAACAGAAGTCAGAATTTTTCATGGGTTAGCTTCATTTTATCGAAGATTTATACCACACTTTAGTAGTGTGATGGTTCCTGTTACTGATTGTATGAAAGGAAAGAAGTTTTTATGGACGGAAGAGGCAGGATTTGCTTTTGAGCGAATGAAGGAACTTTTAACCTCAGCACCGATTCTAGTGTTGCCAGATTTTCAGTTACTTTTGAGTTACATATAGATGCATTTAAAGTTGGAATTGGAGGAGTGTTGAGTCAGAAGGGTCGTCCAATTGCTTATTTCAGTGAAAAACTTTCTGGAGCAAAGATGAGATACAATACTTATGATGTGGAGTTTTATGCTATTGTGCAGGCTGTGAAACATTGGAGACATTATTTGTTTCATAAAGAATTTGTTTTGTACACAGATCATGAAGCGTTGAAACACTTACAAGGGCAGAATAAAATTGCAGCTAGGCATGCATCGTGGATAGCTTATTTGCAGCAATTTACATTCGTTGTGAAGCATAAGTCTGGAGTAACTAATCGCGTTGCTGATGCATTGAGTCGGAGGTATACTTTACTAACAACCATGCGAGTGTAGGTGATGAGTTTTGATTTACTTCCAGATTTGCTTACATCAGATTCTTATTTTTCCAAGATCCTAGACAAAGTCAAGCAGGGAAGCATGGATGGACATGTGTTGGTTGATGGTTTTCTATTCAGAGGAAATCAGTTGTGTGTTCTAGATTGCAGTTTACGAATGAAGATTATCAAAGAACTATATGAAGAAGGACACATGGGCTGCGACCGTACTATGCAGTTGATCTCACAGTCTTATTTTTGGCCATCAATGAGAAAAGAAGTTGAAAAGTTTGTTCAGAGGTGCCATATTTGTCAAGTTTCAAAGGGGACTGCGACAAATGCAAGTTTATATTTGCCGTTGCCTATACCCACTAAGCCATGGGTGGATGTTAGCATGGACTTTGTATTGGGTTTGCCGAGGACGCAACGTGGCAATGATTCTATCTATGTGGTGGTTGATCGATTTTCAAAAATGGTACATTTTATCGCATGCAAGAAGACGGCAGATGCAATTAATGTTGCACGGTTATACTTCAGAGAGATCTATCGTCTTTATAGGTTGCCTGAATCTATTGTATCAGATAGAGACACTCATTTTCTGAGTCATTTTTGGATGAGTCTATGGATAATGGTCGGGACAAAACCGAAATTTAGTAGTGCTTATCATCCACAGACGGATGGACAGACAGAAGTTGTGAATAGATCCCTAGGTAATCTATTGAGATGCCTCATGAATGACAATTTGACGAGTTGGGATTCTAAACTGTGTCAAGCTGAGTTTGCACACAACCATGCAGTTAATCGTAGCACTGGTTTCAATCCATTCCAGGTTGTTTATTCAACAATTCCGAAGGGACCATTGGATTTATCTATAGTACCACAGCAGAAAGGAGCGATCAAACGAGCTAGTGATTTTGTAAATGTGTTGCAAGAATGCCACAAGGTTGTGCAAGAGCAATTGCTTAAGGCCAATGAGAAATATAAGCAATCCGCAGATATCAAACGACGACGTGTTGAATTCAAAGAAGGAGATTTTGTATATGCAGTATTGACTAAGGATCGATTTCCTATTGGTGCTTACAACAAGCTAGCTGCTAGAAAGATCGGTCCTTTGGAAATCGTAAAAAAGATTAATGAGAATGCGTATCAGTTGAGATTGCCGGATCATATCCATACTTCTGACATTTTCAACGTCAAACACTTGATCCCATATCATGAGACTGAGTATGTCGAAGAAGAGGAAAGTGTAAATTCGCGGACGAATTCTTTTCAACCAGGGGAGGGTGATGCAGTGGAGGATGATACAGCGCCCTATGATAAGTCGTTTGAGCGACCTAGCGAGTTAAGTCACCATGATAAGTCGTCTCAGCGACCTAACGAGTTAAGTCACTATGTAAGTCGTTTGAGCGACCTAGCGAGTTAAGTCACCATGATAAGTCGCCTGAGCGACCTAACGAGTTAAGTCACTATGATAAGTCGCTTGCCCTATGCCGCAGTTCTTTATGCCGCTATCTTCTTTTAGGTCGCTGGTATCTTATGTCGCTCATTTCTATAAGTCGCTCCTGATGTTGCTTCCTTAAGTCGCTCACTTGATGTCGCAGTTCCTAAGTCGTTCGCGAGCCAACCAACATATGCCGCATGCATCTCTTAAGCCGTTTAGCAAACCGCATTGTTCTCTTAAGTCACTGATGTCTTAGGTCGTATGTCGTTACGTGTATGATGTTAAGTCGTTCACGTTGTATTTTCCTTATATCGCATTGTGTTAAGTCGCGTTATGATTGCATTGTGTTAAGTCGCGTGATGTTGTATTCTTTTATGTCGCATATATGTGTTGTAACTATTAGGTCGTGGGTCGTATGTTGTTATGTCGTGGAGTGTCAAGTCGCATGGATGTAATATGTTAGGCCGTAGGTCGCGTGTGCTGAGTTGCCGGCCTGTGTTGTAAATTCCTATAAATAGGGGTGTGTTGTCATTGTAAAAGGGAATTGATTTTGGAATAAAATTTGTTTGTGTGCTTTTGCCACTTTTGTTGAAGTTGAGTGTGATCTCCTTCTTCTTCCATCTTCGGATATTCGAGTGCGCTCGAATCAACGAATTTGAAGCCGATTCAGGAATCTCGTGCGCGAGATCAACGTCGAAGAATCGTAGATCTTCTAAGGCGGAATCGTGTGTGATCAACATGTTGAAGATAGCTAGAATCCGGTATCTCAAGAGATCAACGGATTTGGGCATTTATCGCTCTACCAAGTTTACTTGACACGAATTCATTTCGTGAGGAAGAAAGTGCGTCAATTTGTATCAAAACATTATTAGCACGTCAAGTTTGTTAATCCGCTGCGTCAACCATATATATATATATATATAAGAATTTGTACTTTGATATAGATACAGAGGTAGATATATCAATCACTTTACTATTTCCGTCAATCTCTTTCTTTCTTTTCTTATGAGTTGCGTAGAAAGCTAAAATGGAGATAAGAAGCAGATGATTGACGTTAGGAGGTGTTAGAGAAAACGCTAGTAGAGGAATTAGAAGTGCACAGACCAATGGCCAAGGAAGGGAGTGAGAACAAAATAAAGCCACGAATGTGAGCGTTTATATGCTAGCTCGACAGTAGGAAATGTGGATGTGAACGGTCTTTTTGAGTAATTTTTGGTGAACTGCAACAACAAGCTTAGTGTCAAATTCCACTTCAAGCCTAGCATGTGCCAAGAGGCCCAGTGTATGCTGCCAAGGAGAATGTAACGACCACCATACACCTTCGACATTCAATATACACGAAAAATGCACTGCAGCGATGCCCAGCCAATGTAGGACGATTGTCAAGGGTGAAAAATAGGTAAACAACCACAAAACCTATCGTATATATCAAAATGTATCGTATAAAATATAATAAACATCATAGATGTAAAACAGGCAAGACGACAATAACTAAATGAGCCACAATATCAGAGTACGCAGGTTCACAAAGTTGCACAAGATAGTGATTGAGTTTAACAACCGATAATAAATTCAAGGACAAACTATCTCTAAGTAAAATAAACGAACACTATCTAGGCTCCATAGTGTCATACAGCAGAATAAGCATAAGCAAGTCCAGATATAATACGAGAAAGCACCATCTCCTACTCTTCTGCTATACAGCAACTGTGTACCATCAATCCTATCATCTAGTCTACTCAAGTGTACAAAAAATAATAAGAAGCAACGCATAAAACTTCGAGTCAGACAGTAGTCTGATGCAAGCAATTAGAAATCTTAAAATACTATACTAGTCGACATAGTAAGAACAAAGGTATAAGAATCATATCTGACTTGTCCCTACATTCAAAGAGTTAACACATAACATCTGTAATATGCTACTCTTTAAACATCACTAGGTATACAAACATCCTAGTATACTATCGAGCATCTTGGCATCGATCTCCTATATACCTATGTCATGTGACGTCCTTAGATCACACACAACAAGCAAAGCAATCATAAGATCCATTAAACAATCCTCATAGTCACTCAATGTGCCTTAGATATTTGATAACTCGTATAACCATTCCTCTACCAAGGATTAACGAAAAAATCCTAGTTTCGGTGTACTCGCACTACAACAAATAGGACCTTTAACAGCGTTTCAAAAATGCTATAAAAGTTATTAACAGCGTTTTTACATACACTGTATATTGACATGCAGTTATATGTCAGAGATATACAATGACAAGAAATAAAGGCTATTAAATGTCCTTTTTTACGACGTTTCCCTGGTGTCATGAAACCATTTAACAGCGTTTGGTATAATTTAACGACAATTTAAAAAACGCTGTTAAAACAATTCAACAGCATTTTTAAAACGCTGTTAAAACATTCAATGGCGTTTAAAAAACGCCGCGGAATGTTTTAACAGCGTTTTAAAAACGCCATTAAATTGTATAAAAAGCTAGGTCAATTAGGTTTTTCTACTTTTTTGTAAATTCCATTTCAGTAAACATCAGTCATAATGTGTATATATACCACATTTCAAAATTAGCATATTATATCAATACCACGTTTCAAAATCAACATATTGTATCGATACCACATTTTGGACACATATTTGATAACCAACGTATAAAATTTCATAGTCAAAATACAAAATATTCTTAAACCAAACGTAAATAGTTCATCATCAATAGTTCATAAACAAAATATAGAATAAGTAGCAATAGCAAAACAAAAGCAAGTAGTACATACGTTAAAATCAAAAAGTAGTTTTAGCAGAAAAAATAACTTCGATCCATAACTCGTTGCAACCTTTTTTTGCATCACAGTCATCTATCTAGCTGTAAGCAAAAGTAATGCTTGAGAATCAATTCATCGAAAAAGTGTACACAAAGGTAAATCGAATTCATAATGCAAACATTAAATATTCATCATACTATTTCATTAGGCGATTGATTAATACAAAGTATACAACATGCCATAAAATCAAGTAGCATTTACAAGTGAAGTAGAGTAAAAAATAATAAAGAACTCGGTAATTTACTTGGAGTAAAATCAAGCTGCATATTATCGACGTATGAAGTGGTCGGTTTACAAATCATGTATACTAGTCGTCGATGTTGTTGATTAAGTGGTCCTCTCAGTATACTAATATAGGTGTTGTCGGTTTTCAAAAACTGGACTCGGTTTTTAAGTTGGACTCAGTTCTTGAAACTAAGACTCGATTAAATTGAGTCTCAGTTGAAACTGAGACTCAACTAAACTGAGTCTCAGTTTAACCGATACTCAGTTAACCGAGTCCCCATTGAAATTGAGTTCAGCTAAACGGTGTCTCAGTTTAACTGAGGCTCAACTAAGTTTGAGACACAATTAACAGATACTCCGTTAACCGAGTCTCCGTTAAAATAACACTTAACCAAGTCTGGGACTCCGTTAACCAAGTCTTCTTCTTTGCAAAAAAATTGGTACCCAGATCAACCGATTCCCAAACACCTCAGCAAGACTGTGGTCCAAGCGTTCAGTAAAAACCCTTGAATCCAGTGCAGCCACATATTGTATCGCACGAGAACATGACTAGCAAGTAAAGTATAGACGTTCAACTTCATGCATCAAATTCTAACCATATGCACTTAGTTACTCAAGCCAATTTATCATGTGAAACTTCAAACAAAACAATGGCTCATTCTTGCATGCTGATGTTGCTAACACTAGATCTGGTGTTGCTGCCACCTATCTAACACCGTATAATTGTATGTAAAAATGAAGAAATGTTGTCTTCCAAGAATCAGTTAGAACATGATAATTGCTACGCTAATACCTTAAGCCCTTCATATAAAGCACACAAACGACATGATCTTAGGCATGCATGATCATACTCTAACCGCACAAATTCACGAAGTAGTGTAATTTATTTCTCTTGTGCCCCGTTGTTGCCAAGATAATGTAAGAGGGTATGCAACAGCAGAAAAGATATTTGTATATTAATATTTCCCAACATTGATAACTAGCTAAGGCATTGATTTCATCAATAAATCTGTTATATGCATCTTCATACGTGTAATTCAGATCCCATAATATCTTAACTCACATAAACAAACTGGCCAAACTAAAAGACGTTTTATAAGAGGAGATTAAAATTATACTCCAAGTGGAAAATAAAAGGCCCAATTAAGAGTGAAAACTAGTAAATAACAACAAAGGAAAAAAACATACACAATCTACAGTGCTTCAACAGGTGGTGAGTGTAGTAGATGCCATGGTTCACTAAATGTATTTGGATCCATAAAATACATTATGTGAGCATGGTTTCATGACTCTTCAACCCTATTGGTTTGCAGTACCTGAATGTAAGATTACAAGGTATAAAGAGTCAAGACAATGACTAATAAGGCTAGGAAAACATTAAGACAATACCATGCTAGAGTCTCGCAAAAATACCTAATTTAATGATTCTGAGAATGGGAATGAATGATCAATCTGTGAACCTTGCTAAGCTGGGCTGGCCCAGGTAAATCAGCTATGCCAGAAAGTTTCATCCTTGCAACAGATAATACTATAGCCAACAATACAAGTAGACCAACAAGAAGAAGACCAAATAACCATTGTATGATGACTACCTTCACTTGAGAACTGAAAGTTACATTATTCTCTTTACACTGTATCAGTGAGTGTGTATGTTATTTTCGCTTCTAACAGTGGAGAAATGAAAGAATATCAACATGACAGTGGATATTTTAGAAAATATGTTGAAAGGGAAAAAAATAACTTCAGGTGCTACTAATATTTAACTGCACTAAACTGAGCATGATATTCCTCCATCAACTGTAGTGATAAATAGTTTCAAAGTAATGACCGAATTCTAGACCTATGGCTATATTAACATGAAAGTGAATGCAAAAGTTGTAGATCTAATGAAAGTGGATCATTAAATCAATGATCGCCAAAGCAACATGAAGAAAATTAAAGCTACAAAAAAGAGCTAATATTACAATGATGGTATGCTAGCATAAATTAAAGAAAAGAGAGAAGTATGCATACATAGGAGAAGAAATGCATGTTGCGCACTGTAATGGATGATGTACTGAACCGCGACGGATGAAGTACTGAACTGCTCAAGATGATGTACTGAACTTCAACGGATGTACGGAACTTCTCAGGATGATGTACTGAAATGCAGTGTGTCATGAAATGGCGGGTCCAAATGCATCACAAATAGAATTGATTTGAACCCGCAACCTATGAAGGCTGAAGTGCGTATTGACCTGAATTGGAGCGTCGGACAATGGGGGTGGCTGATTCATAATAAAGTCAGTAGAAGCAACAAGCGTGGAAGCACAGTGAACTACAATTTCCATAGAATAACCCAAAACTGAAATGGTTAATTGACATGTAGACTGAGTAGAAGCATGTTGCATGGAGCAATCGTAGGTGAAGCTTCTATGAACAAATCCAAACGAGCGTCAAGGTAGACCGGCTGGCACGAAATAAGGCCTGAAGAAAGAGATCATAACAATTACACATAGTTCACACTCAAACTGAACAGAATGGGTGCAGACACATTTAGATCTCTGTACGGAGGAAGTCGTAATGATGCTTGAATGCGAGTTGAAATACAATTAAACCCGACAAGCGGTGGAATGAAGCTAGACGCAACCAAACTAAGCTGGTCTGAACTCTGAACGGAAGCTTGATTGATGAAGATCTGATCCCAGAGCAAAGGCAATGGGACGGGACAAAGGCTAGAACAAACCAGATTGAGTGGAAGTAATCTGAATAGTAGCTTGATTGGTGAAGATATGAGCACCGAGCATCGACAACAGGACGGGATTGAAGCTAAAAGCAAACAGACTGAGTTGTAGTGCATTTGACATTGTGCTAGCCCACGGTCAACATCGAAGCCTCTCTCTAAAGCAGATTTGAAAAATCGAGGCTGTTTTCCAGCAACTGTGAGTGTTATTTTTGTTGTAAAAGAAGTGGAAGGTTAGTGTAGGGTGAACTTCCACTTAGTTAATTTCATGTTAATTTAGCCAACAATATCAAAGAGATCAATTTCGTTCCTAACTACCAAACTAAATATGTTTTGTAAATCAACTTCCATTGTTTCTTCATAACACCACAAAAGTTATTTCCCATAGCCTATGTTCCAAAATCCATAGGAGAAATAGACAGTGAACCAATTTTCACATGAAATTGAATATGCACTGAGATACATGTCAAAATATGCTTGAAATAATTAACCATTAGTGTGTTTTGAAGAACTTCTTCATTGTTTTATAAATGGTATGATAATAAAGCTATGAAATTTTTTAGACAATGGTAAAATGATCCAAATTTGTAACTGAAAAATGATAGAAGTGTTGTAATGTTCTCTTCACATTTAAAAATCTTAAGCCCATAGCGTCTTCAAAAGTATATATAAATAGATAAAATCTTAAACCCATAACAAATTAGCAGTCAACAAATGAGCTAAACTAGTATGACTACCACTTAGTAACGATGTTTGGACACATAAGCAATACAATGATAATGGTAACTGAAAGAATATTTTTGTCCAACTATATGCAATTATAACTGAACAACCTGACCCAGATAATCATACAATATTCTATAAGACTAGTATATTGTTTAACCTTATAGTTTATGCACCACCTGAGATAAACTCTGTTGTGGTTACCTAACAGTATTGCAGGCATTGCATAATATTTGATGATTGTTTCAACTAAAGGTATCGTCTTTCAAGAAAAGTTAGCTGATAACCTTCTTACTCTTATAATACTTAAACATTTGTCAAAACATGCAAAAAAGTTTGAACAAAATGTAAAATCTTATTCAGCAATCCTTTCACAATCTTATTTAGTATTTACATGTAGATTTCTATCGCAACATGCTAAAAATATAAATTAACAATCTGTTGTTTTGAGCAATTAAGTCTGACATGTGTGGATGATTGTCGATTTGAACAGTTCAAAATACCAGGCCATTACAGGAATGTAAAGGTTTTTGGGAATAATGTATTAAAAAGACCTTTTAATCAAGTTTTGCAAAGTGTTTTAATTAATTAAAGATTAATTAATAAAGGCTTATTGCATCCCATATGGAATTGAATCAATGTTGAATGATTGTTCATTATTAGTTAAATAACCGAATATCAATTCTAGACCTAAACGTAACGTTGGAAATATCTAGGAGTAACATGTGAGTTATATGGAATAGTCATCCCCAATGATGTTGTACCATACATATAAACCTCATTTCGTTCTTCTAGGATAAATGATAATAAAATTCATCCACAAACGGTTAGGCAGTGAACTCCGATTTTATGCTTATCTACTTATTTCCTACAGAGAAGGGGTTGAGTTTATCGAAAACTATCGAAAGTTGTTTTGAAGAGACGGAGATCAGATCTGTTATCCGAAAACCACTTTGATCCAAATCATGCGTTTCGAACATAAGACATTTTGAAGAATATGGAATCGAAAAAGGAGAATCCGAGTGTAAGGGCTGCTTGCTACTATTCCTGAGGGTGATTCCAAAATGGACATATAAGAAGTAGTGCCTTTGGTTTGTCCTTATCCTGGACAACTTATACGGATGAATGCTGGCACTTTATTACTGCCTAGAAGGCAGTGTTAGCATTCCAAGTAGGATTTCTATTCAAAAGGTAAGCATAGCCTCAAGCTTCATCAACTAGGAATGGCTAAAATCAAGGGAGATGCAGCAAGGCTACGTGGGTCGCTCCCATTAGGGTGTGTCATCACCTTTCTAAATAAATCTACATATTTATGGCTTGTTGTGCATGAGATCTCAAAAAAAGGGTTGCAAAGCAACCAGGTGATGACATATTCGGTACTACTCAGTCAGGGGCAGGCTGGTCTTGTGTTGGCAGGGGATCCCGGCGAGATCCTCGCTACATTTTCTAGACGTGTACCGTGATAGATGGTATCCCGATGCGTTGTCATAGCATGAAATCCAATCTTGAATACATGCCTTTACGGTTTTGATTGTAGAGCCTAGTATGCTGGAATTTAATAATGGTAATAATTTCAGCTATTTTCACATATTTATTTTAAACGCTTAGACATTATTATAAAATCACTGGATTTTCTATAAAAAGTTTTTTGGTTATCGTAAGGTTAAAACCAATCCGTGTTTATGTGTGGCACGTTCTTATGAGATACCTTTGATTTTTAAAGGGTTTTAAACATAACAATTCAGTTATTTGAGTTTACTCACACCAGACCCATATTTGATCTAGAGTTTTCTTTTATTTTCCTAAAACTCATGGGTGCTAAATTTTTATGGGCAAGCCAAGCAGTTCTGATTTTCCCATAGATGCATCTTGCAAGAGCTTGGAGCAAGAGGCTTCACCGATAGCTAGTTATTATATTATTTCCGCTATTTATATGTATATTGTATTAATTAGGTTGGGAAATGCTGTTATAACTATCATAGGGTAGAATTTGTATTAGTATGGCTTTGATGTATCATTTTTGAAATGACTTTGTAAAGTATTATGTTGATTAATATATGTTATTCCGTTGCGTTGTGAGATTTTGTGATTATATAGTTTCTTTTATCTTTTACTTTTTTTCTTTCCCTTAACAATCGATTTTCCCGCGCTTGAATGCTTGGCACGAAATACAGTGGATGTATTAGTGAAGGTCTTCGAGGGTTAATAATCCGGTTTGTTACATAAAGCTTAACTCATGAAAATTCATTTTTATAAAGTGAACAAAATAAAACATTCATGGCTTTGGAATTATTAGTTGCTGCAATTTTTTTACGCATCAGTCCAAGTGCTTATGTCCATGATAGGTTCTTCATATCCAGTTTGAGTAGTTTACCAAATTTCTAAACCATTGGCTTCCATAAAATTTCGCATACGTTTTGACCAATAACCATAACTAGAACAAGTAAATAGTAGGGGATGAGCAGTTGATTTACCTTCTTGAAATGTACTTTCCATATTTGAAAGTTTTCAATTACATGTTATTGTAAATTGAAATAACCTTGCTTTGATACCAATTGTTAGTCTATAGGATCTTACATAGTGCAGCTTATATACTAATGTGAGAGTACATACTAACAATTATACTAAGTAGAGTAAATTAACAGAGTATAAATAAGATAGACAATAAAAGCGAGCATACTAGAGTTTTTATACTGGTTTGGACCACCCGTCCTACATACAGTCCCGAAGCTCCCCTTCGGTAGTTCCTTTAACCAATAATCCTCACTTCACCTAGAGGAATATGCTAGTACAAAAGTATTTCTTCGACAATTTTGTATTCCAAATAACACGGATATTGACTAATAGTACAATCTTCCTACAATATCCTTTGAGTATATGAAAGTGAATGGTTTGAATTGAGGAAGTGGTCTAACCAAAATAATATTTTGATTATGATTAATTGAGAATATGCAAGCAAAGGGTGCACAAATACGAAGATAGAAAGTAGTAGAAATAAAGAGAATAGTTAATTTTTTTGTAATCTCTATCTTTGATGTATTTATAGAATCAATGAGATGTGAATGAAAATGTTTACTGCTAGGTAAAATGTCTTTAATCTAATGGCTGTAGCTTTTGATGAAGAGAGGCCTTTTTTCAATATGAACATAAGCATTCATTTATAATTTTGCAATTACCCAGATGACAGATGTCAGTTGGAAAATTTCATATGTCTGTGGCTTTAGGAATAATAATCCCATGCCTTGTCACAGACGTCTCTTGGTTTTCCACAGACATCTATTGCTGGCAATTCCAGAAATAAGACTTGTTTTGATGCAAATCTTTAGATATTTGAATTTATGTGCATATGCATACTTAGGGAGATCTTACATTGTTTATCTAAGACTATTAACACATTAGTGTGATTTTAGTATGGTCCATAAATCTTTGTTTATCTTCGAGTCTTGATATCTTTAAGCATAAAATATCTTGCAATGTGTACTTGTAAATTGATAAGATATATAATATATGTGATTTTATAGTTGTTGTCAATGAGTCCATAGAGTGGAGCTTCTAACACTTGTTTCTATGAAATGAACGAAATCATAAAAAAATTCATCAGTAGCTAACCTAAAGGCTGATGGGGTAGTATAGGCCGCGAATAAAACCGTAAAGAACAATTTGAAAATACTATTAGGGAAAGCCAAAATAAATTGGGTAGATGAACTTCCCCTCATTTTATTATCATACCAAACATCAGAAAGGACTACTATCGGACACATTCCATGCTCCTTAACCCATGGCTTTAAGGAAATTTTACTTGTTGTAGTCGAAGTTCCCTCGTATCGAAGAATAGCTTATACCCATGAAATGAATCAAGAATTCAGAAAGGAATCGCTTGACAAGATCAACGTATTGAGGGACCATGCTACTATTAGAACTACAAAATATAAACACCAAATTAGAAAGTATTATAATTCAAAAGTGAAAGAAAGGACATTTAAAAAAAGAATACTTGGTTTTGAGGAAAATGATTATGAACACAAAGGACCACACAAACGGCCCCCTCCAAGCAAATTGGGGAAGTCCAATTATCATTCACGAAGTTATCCCACTACGGAAATATCGATCAAGTAAAACCGATGGAAATGTGATGCAAAGGAGCTGGAATGCTGAATTAAGGCCATATTTTGCAACATTGGATGAATAAAGTAAATTGCCAAGAATAGTTTATCTGATGAAATAGGAATCCCATCGAAATAATTGCCTTGGAATTGAAATGCATGCGTTAAACCTAACTTCTAACCCGATCAAGTTAGTAGGCTTACTTGAACAAAGTCATCCTTCACATCCAAAAAAAGGACAAAAAGCCTTTAGTCCAAATGCTAGGCCTGGCCAAAAACCATCGAAAGAATGTGTAACATCCCCGGATTTTAGCCAGTCTAATTTGATAATTGAATTTATTTTTGAAATTAATTTGTGAATTTAATATAGTTTCTCAAAATAAATATTAGTTATTTATAGATGATAATTTTAAATGTAATTTGAAAATGTGAATTTGAAGTTCAAATGTTAATATATTAGAATCTAATTAATTGGAAAATTCGAATGAATAAATATATCAAGGGATTGTAAATAAAATTTATTGATCTAAAATCAAATGGAATATAAAGATATATTTATAAAAAAAAGAATTGGATTATTTATTCATTTATAAGTACAAATTGATTATATATTAAATTTTGAATTTGAATTAAAAATGTAAAATTAGATTTGAATATAAAATTAGATTTGATAACAAGATTTAAAACATTGGAACATATAAAAATATAGTTATATATTCATGAATGAAAAATGTAAAAGAACATTTGCATATCACATAATTATGATAGAGTGAAGATATAAATTCATAATTTAAGTTAAAACATGATTTGTAAATAAATAAAAATAAAATAAAGTTTAAATGCAAATGCATGAATAATTTAAAATAAGGTTTAAATTTTTAATTTGTATAAGTATAAATAATACATAAGAAGGTATTAAATAATTGTTTCAACATTTGTAAACTATTAATAAGGGGCTTTAAACATAAATTTAAATATGTAAACAAAGTTGTAAATTAAAATAAAACAAGGTTAAAAACATAAAAAGTACCCATTTTAACAAGTGTAAATAGTTTTAAAACATGTATGACCAAGTGTAAAAAACATTAAGGCTTAAATTAACAAGTGGCAAGTTGAAATTTTCTTTTAATTTAAATCAGAAATACATAATAGAAGATAGTAAGAAAACTGCCTATTTTCTTCTTCAATTCAAAAGCTGAAACAAAATCAAAATCAGTAGCGAAACCAAAACTTCAACAAATGCATGTTTTCTCAAACTTCAACCTGGGATCAAAAAGCAGATTTTAGAAAAAACAGATCAAAACCTGGAAATTGAATCATCAGCAAAACTGAAAGCAAAGTTCACATGACAACTCAAACAAATCTACAGATTATCAAAATAAAAGGGAAAAAACTGTCAGTTTTCTTCAAATTCAAAGTAGCAGGAAATCAAGTTCAACCCAAATGGAAAGCAAGAATTCAACTGGAAGGTTTATAGTTAAAACAAAGCAAGCAAATTCAAAGAGTAAAACCAGAGAAAATTTAAAAAAAATAATCTGGAAGATGAAGATCAAACAACCTGAAAACATGCAAGTTAAAAGCATCAGTAAAAATAGTGCATGTTCCCCTGTCTTCTTCAATATCAGGTGAGCAATTTAGCCTTAAATTTTGTTCTCTGTCTTTCAATCATATAAGTGAGTAAACATGCAATCTTGAAGTTTAAAACTTGATGATTGATTTGTAGAAATTTTGGGATTACCTAGCTATCTGTGTAAATATGAGTTATGTGATGATTTTGTTTACTGAAAATTGTATCTTGCCATGTTTTCATATTTCAAGCTGCAGAGCAAATGAAAGGAAATAAATTTAAAACAAACTTTTTCATATAATTAAATTAAAACTTAGGAGTTTGAATTAGAAAGGTTTGTTTGAACTAAAATCAAAACTTAGATTTGTTTTCTGAAAGTTTACAGTGTGATATAGATATTGGATGTTCATGTCTCAGTAAAAAGAAATCATAGGTTAAAAAATTCGAATGTTTTAAACTGTGGTTTGAATTCATATCATGATTTAGTGTACAAAGCTAAATTTTTTAAACCAAAAAAAAATGATTTTTAGGGGATTAAACATGATACAGTTTCTATATAAACTCGAAATGTGTTTCATCAATTCTGGTTGAATTAACAAATAATAGCTACTGAAATTCGTTATATAGTAAGTTTAACTATCCACGAATCCAAGAAAAATGCTAAATAATTTTTATAATGCGAGGATTTTGGGGTGGATTCGAATTTAGGGTTTTGGATCGTATTTTCGGTGCTCTGTTTTAATTCTTGTTTTCGAAACCATGGAATGATCGAGTATCACGAAATTCTTGGTGAAGGTAGAGGAGGGCATGGTCGAGTTATGGCCGGAGTTTCATCGCGACTGATGGTGTCTGCGATGGTGACGAGGTGATTTTAGCGATGGGGTTGAGTTCTATATTTTTGAGTCGAACAGTTGATTTTTGATTCGAATTTTTTTGAGGGGATTCGTGCTTGATTTTCATATCCACGTAAAAATTAGGATTTGCCGAAGTTAGGGGTGTTCACCGGAGGCCAGTAGTGCCGCCGTGCATGTGTACGGCGGTGGATCTCGTGTCAGTATCGTTGGTTCGTGCATCTCGAGTTATTCTCGAGTTTACCTAGGGGTTGCTTCGGGTTTAGTTCGTGCGCATAGGGTTCCTGATGTTGGATTGTACTTAGATTAAATTTAAACTTGCAGAAGAAAAAAAAGAAAGAGGGGAAGAAGGAGAAGGTGTTACTGGAAGGACGCGGGTTGAAGTGGAGTTTTGCTCGAGAATTCTGGTTTACGAACTCGAGATTTTTGGTGGCAATGTCAATCTGATTTATTAACGCAAAAACAAATTTTGGAAGGAAAGAAAAAAAAATCAAAATCTAGTTTAAAATTATGAAACTAGTTCTCTAATGAATAGAAACCAAGATTTTGAAAATTTTAATTTGATGTGTGTCAAGATTTGAAATGTTTAAAATAGTTGATTTCGAAAGTAATTAACTAAATTTATTTTGAATTTTAATTCATGATATTTTCAATTTAAAATATTAGATCAAGATTAAGAAAGTTCAAATGAGTTTTGAAAAAAAAGAATTAAGATATATCCAATGTAATTATAAAGGAATGTTTAAATTATATTTTAAAATTTAGTTTAAATGAATAAGTTTGAAGGATATGAAAAATTGGATTTTCAAAAAGTTAAATAATTGTTTAATCTAATTTAATATGTTTGAAAGAATGTTCAAAGATTTCAAGTATATTAAAATGAATTGTTTCAATTGTTTTGTTAAAAAAATAAAACCCTATTTCAAATTGGTTTTAATGAAGTAAATAATTTGAGAAAATATTTAATAAATGCAAAGTTTATTCTTAATTAGTTAAGTATAAATTAATTAAGAATGATTAATTAATAAAATAAATTTAATGGTCATTAAGAATAATTACTTAATGAAGTAATTAGTGCTTGATTAATTAATTAAGGAGGTAAGTGATTAGTGATTAATTAATTAGTGATTAAGAATTAATTAATTAATTAGGGATAATTAATTAAGTAATTAAACATTAATTAATTTATAATTAGAAGTTAATTAATTTATGATTAAGGATTAAATAATTAAATAATTAAGGTTAATTAATTATAATTAAGATAAATTAATTTCTAATTTGTAATTAATTAAGCAATTAATTAGTCTAAGCAATTAATTAAGATTAGTTAATTGTAAATTAAGGGTTAATTAGTAATTAATTAAGGAGTGATAAATTTTTAATCAAGTTTAATAATGAATAATTAGAGTTATTAATTAATAATTAAAGGATAATTAATTAATTAAAGATTAATTAATTGATAATGAGGGTAATTAAGAAGTGATTAATTAATTAAATGATTGTGATAAATTAATTAATGGTTGGTTAAGCAAGGTAAGTTAATTTATTCTTAAGTAATTAATTTAATTTGAATTAATTAAAATTTGAATTAGAAATATGTTTGCTTATGAATGATTGTACTGCCTTGCATTGATTGTTATCTCTGAATTTAAATATTCTGTGATGTGAAATATGTTGTGTATTGGTCTGTGATATCTGTGATATGTTTTCGGTGTAAATACCCTTGACCGTAAAATGGCATTTGAAATTCGATGCGATAGGGAGTCGGATTCCAGTTGGTTATCCGAAACCCACATCGAATCATATTAATGAATCCTTGTGATTGATAAATTACTTTATCTATGAATCTGTGAATGAAGATAAGCGTTATAGCTTATACCGCTTATCGTTATTGCTGCACTTTAATCTGTGATGTGATGATTGTTGTTGCACTATTGTTTGTAAACCCCTGGACCACACTTACACACACAAATATGGATTGCACGTGGAAATCGGTTAAGTCACGGTTTTTTTAAATAGTTTTGAATTTTAATTTTAAATTCAAATGGTTTTGGAAATGAATTGGGTTTAAAGTGATAAACTTTTAAAAAGGTGTTTTAAAGTTATTTTGAATAACTAAAGAAAGATTGAAATTTAAATCGATTGATTTAAATTTGAATTCAATATCAGAAATTGAATTCTATATTTGGTATTTATGACATACAAAGGTTATACAAATTATGGTTTCAAATTTGAAATAGAATGATTTTGAAAGCTATATCTTTGTGAAAGATAGTTGAACCCTAATTTGAAATTGAAGTAGGTTTTTAAATGATGTGTCTTTTATATATATAAAAGAGTGAAACATGAACTGTTTTGAAAGCTATGAAATGAGTCTTTAATTTAAAAGACGGATGAGTCAATCCAATTTGGAATGGAATTGTTTTGAAAGGTTATAAATGAATTTTTATCAAAGATTGGTAAACCTTGTTTAAAATCGAAGAGGGGTTTTAAAGTGAATCTTTTGTTTAAAAGATTTAAATGTGGAAATTGTTTAAACCATTGAAGGTTTTCGAAATGAATCTTTTTGTTTAAAAAAATGAATTGTAAATGGTAATTTGTTTTAACCATTTGAAAGAACAGTTGGATAATAAGCTGTGACTTAACAGAGATCCAATATCCATATGATTTTAAAATATTGCGCTCATTATTCGGTTTATCCGGGAGAGGACCTTTGTGTCATATAACCCATTCCGAATAATGATGCGACGATATGGATAGCATTTGAAGACCGGTGGTGTAGACCGGATATTTTTCGAAAACGAAAGGGTAACCCGTCGAATGTCTCTGCACCGACTAGTCCCCTGTATGGAGATTTGATCACCCTTTGTGATGGGGAGTCTGGACGTGATTATGGATTATCCAGATTTGCAAGGGCTTCTTCGGAAGTGCCTTCGGTTCTGTTCGAACCCGGACCAGACTTGTATAGATGTGTGTTTGACGTTACACTTTGAGATGTAAAACCAGTTTCTATCAAATACATTTCTGTTTGGTGGCGGAGATTTATTCTCTTATCTTAACACCCTTCTCTGAGACGTACGAGCTTAGAGGTTATGTAGTTGATGGTTACTAGTGATACATTCCCAATTTGGTAATGTGGCATACGAAGTGCTGCTGATCATTTGTTGATCAAAGCATGGTTTTTGTGAAAAGCGTAGCTTTGTGGACGAAACTTCGTCGAACCTCACAACCCGGAATGGTCGAAACAGGAAGAATGCAGCATAGTTATTTAGAGGTAGCGCCTCCTGAGGGTATGTTCATTTCCTTCTGGATAGAGGTGGTATCATGGTATGGAGCCCAGATACTTAACCTATGTGGTTGCTGCAAATTTATTACTTTGTGGTTGTTGGCGAATCCCGGGATAAAGGTTGGTTACAACCGGGGGATGGCATACTCGTGTAGTAGTTACCTAGTTACAGAGGTAACCCGGCCTTGTGTTGGCAGAGATCCGGTTAGGTTCTCGGGACATCCCTCCAGAGGCGTACCCATGTGACCTAGGAAGTTCCTTAGCCTGACCATTTGTTGGAAATCCAAAGAAACAATATGAGCCCTGTACGGTTTTAGTTGTAGAACCTTCCATTTAAAATGGTAGTTATAGCAGGCATAATATAATGGTACATATGCTGGCTAAGATTAATATTGTATTTTCAAAATGATTTTCTACACCGTGCACTTATAATAATAATATCAAATGTTTTCTCATATCAAGCATATTTGACTATCATAAGGAGAAATCTTCTCCAAGTCTGCGTTTGCATTGTGTGTGTGGCGGGAGGCCTTACGGTAGTTTCATTTTCTAAAAAGCATTGCGGATTTCAAATTTAAATTCTTTTGTTTATTTTAAAGGCCAAACTGTTTTTGTTTGCTCATACCAATCCCATGACTGACCTGGAGTTTATTGTTCCCTTCCTAAACTCTGGGTGCCCACAATTTTCCACACGGGCATTCTAGAGTTAGGTTTTTCAGATCGTAGATATAGATATCGATCCGGTAGCTCTCAGCTTTCTCTTTGTATTCTTTGGAGATCTTGGATATTAGAGTCTTTGGATTCACGGACCAATTCTGCTTATCTTGGTGCAATTTGATGGGGGTTTGAGCTATTTCTGGATTGGTGCTTTGAAGTTAGAGTTGCAGTTGCTGTTTGGAGTTTTTGGTTCCGCTGTAGCATTGTTATGTTATATCTCTGATATTGTATCATTGTTATATCAAATGTTGTGTATCAATGATATTCATTTCTTTTTCTTCCGCTGTGTTGTTATACTTAATTGTGTTATAAGCTCCGGCACGACTTGAATTTCAACGTTTGAATCTGCGGCATTTAAGTACAGTGGAGTATGGATGTCGATTTTTGAACGCTGGAATTTGGACCGTGACAGAATGATGGTCAATAAATCCTTTCATCCTATCATCAATCCAGGTCAACACACATATCCAAGGAATATGGATGAAAAGCCTTTGGTCGCGCCGCTAGGCCTGGCCAAAGCAACCATCCAAAGAGTGATGGTTAATAAGACCTTCGGTCCTACCGTCATGCCTGGTCAAAGCACCCATCTAAGGGATATAGATGAAAAGCCTATGATCCCACTGTCGGGTATCAGCAAAGCAACCATCCAAAGATTGTAGTTAAATAAAACATTTGATCCCATCGCCAGACGTAATCAATACACCCATCAAGGAGAGAAAGATGAAAAAGCCTTTGGTCCTACCGTCAGGCTTGGCTAAAGCAAGCATCTAATGAGCAATGGTCAATTAAGCCTTTGATCTCGTCGCCAGGCCTGGTCAAAGCACCCACCCAAAGGAGGTGGTCGATGAAAACTCGAATGATCAAGCAAGGACAGTGAAAACAACCATTCAAAGAAGAACGATCGAGTGGACTTCTAAGTCAATGAATAATCAAACTTGGAGCAGGTGAAGGTCAATGAAACCATCGTGATGTGTAATTTAAAACCTAAGAGGTCTTCGTGTAATGAATATTATGGTCACCGTGAAAATATTCTTATCTATAGTCATCGTGAAAGGATTTCTATATATAGCCATCATGGAATTGAGTGGTAAAACAATAACGGGTAATGAATGAAAAGCCCTCATGTACAAAGGTCATCATATGGTTGTTGTAAGAAGCTGTCGTGAAGTAACTTGCAACTTTGAAATAAAGAAATAGAACTATCGTGGGTCATCCATCAAAACAATTATGGGACATCCATCAAAGCCATCGTGGGTCATCCATTAAAGCCCTGGTGGGATATTTGAACCATCGTGAAGAAAAACGTTGGAGCTATCATGGATATTTCTTATAGCCATCATGAAAAGAGACATAAGAGGAATCATGAAAAAAGTTGTTAAAATGGTTATTGTGAAAGTTCACAGTGTCACTAAGAAGTGCTTTCAAAGCTATCGTAAAGTATCCTTAATGCCATTGTGATATGGTTCATTAAAGCCATCATGGAAAGACATCTTAAAGCCTTCATATGATGATGTCCATAGCCATTGTGAGACAATGTGTGAGGGCCTTCATGAACAATTCCTAAAATCACCATATGGTTATAGATAGGAGCAGTCGTGAGGAAAGTAGTTGGACAAACTATCATGAAGTGACGAGTCAAAGCCTTCGTGAGATATGGAGATATTGTGAGATGATCCATTAAAGAGAAATGATTAAGCCATCATACATCTAGCCAAAGCATTTATCATGTAATAAACACCAAGTTCCTTGCACAAAGCCAATCACTGCCGTTAAATCATCCCAAGTGACATGTGACATGGATCCAATAGCTGGAGTCTTCTATAAATACAGGGGTACACCGTTAAATTGATGATTTTTACTAATTTCATCTTCTTTCATTTTTATTTTTTACCTTGCATAAAGAAAATCTTGAGGAAGAACATTAATGGCCGATCAAACCATCTTGATTTTGTAAATTTGTATTGAAGGACTCAAACAATTAATAAATTGCATAATGACTTCTCATGAATGCAAGGCTACTTCTTATGAATTCAAGACTAGCATATTTGACTAGGAGTATAACCTACTCAAGTATCTTGAATTTCCTTGACCTAAATTTAGTACTAACACACTTAATTACAAAATTTTCATTTTAGACATGCGATAGCTTGGACATGCGATAGCTTGAACATGCGATAGCTTAGACATGCAACATCTCAAACATGCGATAGCATAGACCAAAAATAGCTTTAGAAAACACAATAATACTAGACTTTCGATAGCTTTTGAAGTGCAATAGCAAATTGTTAGACATGCAATAACAATTGACTTAGATATGAGATAGCTATTAAATTAGATATGCAATAGCAAATTATTAGATATGTGATAGCTGTTGGGTTAGATACGCAATAATTATTGAACTAGACATAAAATAGCAAGCTTTTTGGAAGCTAGATTCCATGATATTTAATTTGAATTTCATAGTAGTAAAATTACGAAGAAAAATGATAAATTAAAATGTAAGAACTTATGGGAAAATAAGAAAAATTGCTAAGCTTAAGGAAATTAATAAAGGATAAGTTGTATCATTTAGAAAGGAAAATTAATTTTTTTCAAGATAATTGGAAAGATTTTGGTCTAAGCATAAAGATCTATGATGTTGTAAGGCCTAAGTGGCACAAAATGTTTGAAAATATCATTACCCTAAAATGACAAGGCCTTAGTGGCAAAAAATGTTAAAACATAATGGTAAAAAATTATTTGACTGCTTTGTTTACTTAATATCTTTGAATAAAATCGTTCCCTTATTTTCGCCTAAAAATAATTCTAGTAATGATGCAGCATCACTATTGTTCATTTTCAAGTCTTGGAGTAGAGAATGTTACAATTTGGTATCCAAGCTTACCTTAAGGGACATTTAAGTAAAATAGAGCTAAGTATAAGTCTAGGTAGAGGATAAATAGTAGTAATTAAACATATTAGGGAAGGAATACACCATATATATATAAGCGCATTTGTACTTTGATATAGATACAGAGGTAGATATATCAATCACTTTACTATTTTCGTCAATCTCTTTCTTTCTTTTCTTATGAGTTGCGTAGAAAGCTAATATGGAGATAAGAAGCAGATGATTGACGTTAGGATGTTAGAGAAAAGCTAGTAGAGGAATTGGAAGTGCACAAACCAATGGCCAAGGAAGGGAGTGAGAACAAAATAAAGCCACGAATGTGAGCGTTCATATGCTAGCTCGACGGTAGGAAATGTGGATGTGAACGGTCTTTTTGAGTAATTTTTGGTGAACTGCAACAACAAGCTTAGTGTCAAATTCCACTTCAAGCCTAGAATGTGCCAAGAGGCCAAGTGTAGGCTGCCAAGGAGAATGTAACGACCACCCTACACCTTCGACATTCAATATACATTAAAAATTCACTGCAGCGATGCCCAACCAATGTAGGACGATTGTCAAGGGTGAAAAATAGGTAAACAACCACAAACCTATCGTATATATCCAAAAGTATCGTATAAAATATAATAAACATCATAGATGTAAAACAGAAAGGACAACAATAACTAAATGAGCCACAATATCAGAGTACGCAGGTTCACAAAGTTACACGAGATAGTGATTGAGTTTATACAACCGATAATAAATTCAAGGATAAACTATCTCTAAGTAAAATAAACGAACACTATCTAGGCTCCATAGGGTCATACAGCGGAATAAGCATAAGCAAGTCCAGATATAATACGAGAAAGCGCCATCTCCTACTCTTCTGCTATACAGCAACTGTGTACCATCAATCCTATCATCTAGTCTACTCAAGTGTACAAAAAATAATAAGAAGCAACGCATAAAACTTTGAGTCAGACAGCAGTCTGACGCAAGCAATTAGAAATCTTAAAATACTATACTAGTCGATATAGTAAGAACAAAGATATAAGAATCATATCTGACTTGTCCCTACATTCAAAGAGTTAACACATAACATCTGTAATATGCTACTCTTTAAACATCACTAGGTATATAAACATCCTAGTATACTATCGAGCATCTTGGCATCGATCTCCTACATACCTATGTCATGTGACGTCCTTAGATCACACACAACAAGCAAAGCAATCATAAGATCCATTAAACAATCCTCATAGTCACTCAATGTGCCTTAGATATTTGATAACTCGTATAACCATTCCTCTGCCAAGGATCAACGAAAAAATCCTAGTTTCGGTGTACTCGCACTACAACAAATAGGACCTTTAACAGCGTTTCCAAAATGCTATAAAAGTTATTAACAGCGTTTTTACATACACTGTATATTGACATGCAGTTATATGTCATAGATATACAATGACAAGAAATAAAGGCTATTAAATGTCCTTTTTTACGACGTTTCCCTGGTGTCATGAAACCATTTAACAACGTTTGGTCTAATTTAACGACATTTTAAAAAACGCTGTTAAAACAATTCAATAGCATTTTTAAAACGCTGTTAAAACATTCAATGGCGTTTAAAAAACTCCGCGGAATGTTTTAACAGCGTTTTAAAAATGCCATTAAATTGTATAAAAAGCTAAGTCAATTAGGCTTTTCTGCTTTTATGTAAATTCCATTTCAGTAAGCATCAGTCATAATGTGTAAATATACCACATTTTAAAATTAGCATATTATATCAATACCACATTTCAAAATCAGCATATTGTATCGATACCACATTTTGGACACATTTTTGATAACCAACGTATGAAATTTCATAATCAAAATACAAATTATTCTTAAACCATACGTAAATAGTTCATCATCCATAGTTCATAAACAAAATATAGAGTAAGTAGCAATAGTAAAACAAAAGCAAGTAGTACATACATTAAAACCAAAAAGTAGTTCTAGCAGCAAAAATAACTTCGATCCATAACTTGTTGCAACCATTTTTTGCATCACAGTCATCTATCTACCTGTAAAGCAAAAGTAATGCATGAGAATCAATTCATCAAAAAAGTGTACACAAAGGTAAATCGGATTCATAATGCAAACATTAAATATTCATCATACTATTTCATTAGGCGATTGACGAATACAAAGTATACGACATGCCATAAAATCAAGTAGCATTACAAGTGAAGTAGAGTAAAAAATAATAAACGAACTCGGTAATTTACTTGGAGTAAAATCAAGCTGCATATTATCGACGAATGAAGTGGTCGGTTTACAAATCACGTATACTAGTCGTCGATGTTGTTAATTAAGTGGTCCTCCCAGTATACCAATATAGGTATAGTCGGTTTTCAAAAACTAGACTCGGTTTTTAAGTTGGACTCGGTTCTTGAAACTGAGACTCGATTAAATTGAGTCTCAGTTGAAACTGAGACTCAACTAAACTGAGTCTCAGTTTAACCGATACTCAGTTAACCGAGTCTCCATTGAAATTGAGTTCAGCTAAACGGTGTCTCAGTTTAACTAAGGCTCAACTAAGTTTGAGACACAATTAACAGATATCCAGTTAACCGAGTCTCAGTTAAAATAATACTTAACTAAGTCTGGGACTCCGTTAACCAAGTCTTCTTCTTTGAAAAAAAAGGGCACCCAGATCAACTAATTCCCAAACACCTCAGCAAGACTGTGGTCCAAGCGTTCAGTAACAACCATTGAATACAGTGCAACCACATATTGTATCGCACAAGAACATGACTAGCATGTAAAGTATAGACGTTCAACTTCATGCATCTAATTCTAACCATATGCACTTAGTTACTCAAGCCAATTTATCATGTGAAACTTCAAACAAAACAATGGCTCATTTTTGCATTCTGATGTTGCTAACACCAGATCTGGTGTTGCTGCCACTTATCTAACACCGTATAATTGTATGTAAAAATGAAGAAATATTATCTTCCAAGAATCAGTTAGAACATGATAATTGCTATGCTAATACCTTAAGCCCTTCATATAAAGCACGCAAATGACATGATCTTAGGCATGCATGATCATACTCTAACCGCACAAATTCATGAAGTAGCGTAATTTATTTCTCATGCGCCCCGTTGTTGCCAAGATAATGCAAGAGGGTATGCAGCGGCAGAAAAGATATTTGTATATTAATATTTCCCAACATTGATAACTAGCTAAGGCGTTGATTTCATCAATAAATCTGTTATTTGCGCCTTCATACGTGTAATTCAGATCCCATAAAATCTCAACTCACATAGACAAACTGGCCAAACTAAAAGACGTTTTATAACAGGAGATTAAATTTATACACCAAGTGGAAAATAAAAGGCCCAATTAAGAGTGAAAACTAGTAAATAACAACAAAGGAAAAAACATACACAATCTCCAGTACTTCAACAGGTGGTGAGTGTAGTAGATGCCATGGTTCACTAAATGTATTTGGATCCATAAAATACGTTCTGTGAGCATGGTTTCATGACTCTTCAACCCTATTGGTTTCCAGTACCTGAATGCAAGATTACAAGGTATAAGGAGTCAGGACAATGACTAATAAGGCTAGGAAAACATTAAGACAATACCATGCTAGAGACCCGCGAAAATACCTCATTTAATGATTCTAAGAATGGGAATGAATGATCAATCTGTGAACCTTGCTAAGTTGGGCTGGCCCGGGTAAATCAGCTATGCCAGAAAGTTTCATCCTTGCAACAGATAATACTATAGCCAACAATACAAGTAGACCAATAAGAAGAAGACCAAATAACCATTGTATAATGACTACCTTCACTTGAGTACTGAACCTCTTTACACTGTATCAGTGAGTGTGTATGTTATTTTCGCTTCTAACAGTGGTGAAATGAAAGAATATCAATTCGACAGTGGATATTTTAGAAAATATGTTGAAAGGGAAAAAAATAACTTCAGGTGCTACTAATATTTGACTGCACTAAACTGAGCATGATATTCCTCCATCAACTATAGTGATAAATAGTTTCAAAGTAATGACCGAATTCTAGACCTATGGCTATATTAACTTGAAAGTGAATGCAAAAGTTGCAGATCTAATGAAAGTGGATCATTAGATCAATGATCGCCAAAGAAACATGAAGAAAATTAAAGCTACAAAAAAGAGCTAATATTACAATGATGGTATGCTAGCATAAATTAAAGAAAAGAGAGAACTATGCATAAATAGGAGAAGAAATGCATGTTGCGCACTGTAATGGATGATGTACTGAACCGCGACGGATGAAGTACTGAACTGCTCAAGATGATGTACTGAACCGCAACGGATGAAGTACTGAACTTCTCAAGATGATGTACTGAAATGCAGTGTGCCATGAAATGGCGGGTCCAAATGCATCACAAACAGTATTGATTTGAACCCGCAACCTATGAAGGCTGAAGTGCGTATTGACCTTAATTGGAATGTCGGACAATGGGGGTGGCTGCTTCATAAATAAAGTCAGTAGAAGCAACAAGAGTGGAAGCACAGTGAACTACAATTTCCATAGAATAACCCAAAACTGAAATGGTTAATTGACATGTAGACTGAATAGAAGCATGTTGCATGGAGCAATCGTAGGTGAAGCTTCTATGAACGAATCCAAACGAGCGTCAAGGTAGACTGGCTGGCACGAAATAAGGCCAACTAACTGAAGAAAGAGTTCAAAACAATTACACATAGTTCACACTCAAACTGAGCAGAATGGGTGCAGACACAGTTAGATCTCTGTACGGAGGAAGTCGTATTGATGCTTGAATGGGAGTTGAAATACAATTAACCCCGACAAGCGGTGGGATGAAGCTAGATGCAACCAAACTGAGCTGGTCTGAACTCTGAACGGAAGCTTGATTGATGAAGATCTGATCCCAGAGCAAAGGCAATGGGACGGGACAAAGGCTAGAACAAATCAGATTGAGTGGAAGTAATCTGAATAGTAGCTTGATTGGTGAAGATATGAGCACCGAGCATTGACAACAGGACGGGATTGAAGCTAAAAGCAAACAGACTGAGCTGTAGGGCATTTGACATTGTGCTAGCCCGCGGTCAATATCGAAGCCTCTATCTAAAGCAGATTTGAAAATCGAGGCTGTTTTCCAGCAACTGTGAGTGTTATTTTTGTTGTAAAAGAACTGGAAGGTTAGTGTAGGGTGAACTTCCACTTAGTTAATTTCATGTTAATATAGCCAACAATATCAAAGAGATCAATTTCGTTCCTAACTACCAAAGTAAATATGTTTTGTAAATCAACTTCCATTGTTTCTTCATAACACCACAAAAGTTATTTCCCATAGCCTATGTTCCAAAATCCATAGGAGAAATAGACAGTGAACCAATTTTCACATGAAATTGAATATGCACTGAGATATATGTCAAAACATGCTTGAAATAATTAACCATTAGTGTGTTTTGAAGAACTTCTTCATTGTTTTATAAATGGTATGATAATAAATCTATGAAATTTTTTAGACAATGGTAAAATGATCCAAATTTGTAACTGAAAAATGACAGAAGTGTTGTAATGTTCTCTTCACATTTAAAAATCTTAAGCCCATAGTGTCTTCAAAAATATATATAAATAGATAAAATCTTAAACCCATAGCAAATTAGCAGTCAACAAATGAGCAAAACTAGTCTAACTACCACTTAGTAACGATGTTTGGACACACATGCAATACAATGATAATAGTAACTGAAAGAATATTTTTGTCCCACTATATGAAATTATAACTGAACAACCTGACCCAGATAATCATACAATATTCTACCAGACTAGTATATTATTTAACATTATAGTTTATGCACCACTTGAGATAAACTCTGTTGTGATTACCTAATAGTATTGCAGGCATTGCATAATATTTGATGATTGTTTCAACTAAAGGTATCGTCTTTCAAGAAAAGTTAGTTGTTAACCTTCTTACTCTTATAATACTTAAACATTTGTCAAAACATGCAGAAAACTTTGAACAAAATGTAAAATCTTATTCAGCAATCCTTTCACAATCTTATTTAGTATTTACATGTAGATTTGTATCACAACATACTAAAAATATAAGAAAGACCCATTACACATAAACTAATCTTTATCATTTCTCAAATAATTACTCGTAAAAATTTCTTAAAGACCCAACAGTATCAGCATATACAATGTTCCATTCCTGAAATTTAGCCAAAATATTATATGTAAGTCTAGTCTTTGAAATTTGATTATTGCTTATTCAAACCTTTACGTCCAACATTCTACATTGAATAATAAAAAATGCAGATACCACTAGTAGTTCAGTACATGGAGTAGATGAAAATGTCTGCGATAATAATTTAGTGTTTCTGACATCAATGTTCATTAACAAGTTCAAACAAATTAGACCACTTATGTTGTTGACCAATTAGCTTGCACACAAATGATCTCAAGTAAAAATGAACATTCTACCTCGCTTCAGCTTTTTAAAGTGAACCAAACCAATTGAGTTGAATTAGTTCTGCTGATCCCAATTATTCAGCTGAGCTGAATATGCTGATCACAAATTCTCCTATTCTGTCCACTTTTGCAGCTAAAAAATCAAGTAAAAATATAAAGAAAGAAATAATGATCTATAATATGTGATGGTTTACTATCTCATATGGTCGAAAATAAAACAAAAGAGCATACACTGATCAAGTGGTTTCTGCAACAACATTGTCTACTTCTATCTCCATAATGCTTTCTTTGCCAAACAACGTGAAACCAACGGATGCCTACAACAATAAAAAGGTAATTTGTTAAATGTTCTTCAAAACGTGAAGGTGGATCACTATAGTCAAGATGAACGAGCTTGGTAATGTACACAAGTTCTATAAGTGAAACCCAAAAAAAAGTGTGGAAAAACTGTGATAGTGGCTTTCTAAGTTAAATTGTTTTTGCTAAGTTCTTCAAATGAAGGATTAATATAAATTTTATGCCTGTAATAAGCATATAGTAAGTCAAATTATGCCAACAATGAACAGAGCTAATTCTAGTTTAGAAATTAAAATATCATCAAAATGAATTAAAATAGTAACAGTAATAATTAAATAATAAAAAATGCCTCATCAAGTAATTAATCTTCTTTCAAGCGGTTACACAACCAGTTTCTACATGACAAAATTCTATATATATAATGCTGGAAAATGATGTTATCTATAAGATAAATATGCATCATATATAGATCTACTTGAATTGCTAAGGAGAAATACAATAAAACTTTTTTTGAGAGCACTATATTCAGTTCCAAAATGTTTTCTATGACAAAGGTCCAAAAATATGTTGATAATATTTAGTTTTAAAAGGGTTTAATACTAAAAGCAAGATGGATATTAAAACTTGTTCATCACCAACACAATTCAATCAGATTTAATTCAACTATACCATGTTTCATCTTTCCAAACATCAATAAATAATCTCTAACATGTAAAAAGAACAAAAGAAACCTAATTTCCCGATGTAGCAGCTTTAAAATTTTCTATAACGTACAAATATAATCAGATATTGAAAAAATTGTCCCATTCTTACACTCTCTTTTTCCTTAATCTTTCTTCCTTACCCACCATTTCAAATCACAGCTCTTCTCTCATCCTATATTAAATGAATAAAAATAGTCATTATTAGCACCGGTATGAATAAATGGAAGAACTAACGGATCTAATTAGTACCTAGTGGGGAACAACAGGCCAGCAATCCTACTCAAATATGTCCTTTATCCTTAAATGCGGAAGGCGATGGACTAGAGTAGCACGACTGAGTTGGTCAAGGCGATTTATGGACAAATGGTAGAGGTGTAGCAATTGATGTCGATAGTTGCATTGGAATGGCATTTGATTTGGTTAACCATAGATATAGAGAAAGTCCAGTATCAAAGGAACATTCAGCAATGAGGTATCAGAACTTTAGTAGGTTGGAGAAGAGAAGAAAAGTGGCTCGGTGAAAATGAGAACTGGTAATTTAGGATTTAGAAGTGAAGGGTGAAAAGAGGGATTCGTGGCGGGATAGGAATAGGAACGATGGAAAGTAAAAATTGGGCCGCCAAATTTTCACGTTGATTAATAATGGCATGAATTAGTCTAAATGGCTACTAAATATCTAACAATAGAAAATATTATTTCAATGCTATTATCACTTGCCATTAAGAGACCATTTTCTTGTAGTGTCGCTCGCCAGCCCATAGCCGACACTAGACCCATTCCGTCGATCCAAGGTATATGGATCCATTCCTCTAATCCAGGGTAGCCATTTCAAGTACTGAATGAGCGTCCTCATTAAACCTCTACTTATGAGTACATTAGAAAACAGTCCAAGTATCAACAATCCCTTAACACGTGTATCCGAGCCCTTCCTTAATCCACGTAGTTTCCATTCATTCTCATGGAACCCTTCTACATTTCTTTCTTTCCACCATAGAACCTTTCAATGTTCTATCCATGGGACACCCTTCCTAGAACCGGTCGTTGTGGATAATCATCATCACGACCCCATCGTCATCGAGCAATCTTTGTCGAAACACAATTAAATCATCATCAAATTTCTGAAGTCATCATCCTTCATTATGTTGCAACATCGCAACCGAATGTCAAATGAACAAACATGTTTAACAGGACCTAAATGACGTACTCACCATCCCCTAGAAGTTTAGCCCAAAATGGAAACTCTCGTTCATATCGGTGCCAACATCATCCTATTCGTGTCAGTGCTGATATGAACTACTTAGCCAAAAATTTGGCAAAGTATACCTTGCTTCAAACACTCTCCCTTTGGCTTGCCTGGAGTACAACTTTTACCTACCTATAACCCTCGAGTCTCCAGCCCCACTTAAAGTGCCAGAAAAGAGGATGGTACCACCCAAAAGAGATCAGTAGCGGGTTGTAGAACACCCTAAGAATTTGAAGTTAAGTATCCTAACTCCTTTCTTGCCTCTTACCGAAGTCTTCCCTAATGTTTCTAAGCCTAAGTCCTAAAGCAACCCCTTTAAGGACCTGAAATGCTATTTCCACTAACCTTTTTAGATCTCTACTAACTTGAATCGAGCATCCAAACCAACTCCAATCCCCTTGTGACCATAATTGTAGGCTCCCTTACTCTTCAAGAATCTCTCCTCCAAATTGCATCATGTTTGAGTAATTTTTGACACCGTTTTTCCAAAATCGACGACCTCTTTTTAACTACACTAAAAGCACTAACAAACATATCAAAACACTATATTCATGCGCAAACATCATTCACATGTATCCAAATAGCATACTCAATTCATCTAAATAAGATTTACAAACACATAATTCCTTAGATCTAATTCTATGCAAAAATGACATTATGATTCGTAAGGGGATGTAAAATCATATTAAGAATCCATTTCTATCTTTCTAAATTTGGCCATAAATACAAAAGAAGATTAGATTAATGTTTAAAAACATTTTAGCGTCAAAATCATATTTAAAACATCACCTTTAACTATATAAACGTGCATAGGATAGTGAAAGATCATAAATCGCTCACTTAGTACCAAAACTACCCAAATTTCTTCCCAAATCTGAAGTTAACAGCAAGGTTATGAATCCTTAGATTGGAAATAATTGAATCTAAAATCTTTCTTTAACTAATTACCTTTCTATTGATGATTTAAGCTAGGATTAGTATGAAAACAATGAGCTTTTTGACAAAATCTGAGTTAATAGAGGTTTAGACTTACTCTGCAAGATGGGAAAATGATTTAGATCTGTCCCATCATCTCCACTTAGGCACAAATTCCAAATGGATGAGTGGGCTTAAGTTTGGGCTTAACTAATTACGAATAATTTGGCTAGCAGTAGTCTAAACTCAGACTACTATATCTCTTAAACGGTAAGTCTATTTTTCAATTATGACCACTTTATGGGAAGAGAAGCCATCGGCCCGATCCAATATAAGTGGTTTTAGACCCTAATTCAACTTGTATCAAAATTTATAGGCTTTATAATAATTTATGGGTTTAAACTATCCAAAAAAGTTCTAAACATGGAAAATGTCCCTAGTATTCATTTCTCAATGTTACATAATCATACTACTTAACATGATTTAAATAATAATTTTTTCGATCTTTCGATACGTAAAATATGGATCATTATACTCTTTCCTTTCCATCTTTATGATTTTTGACCCCATAGTAACCAATTAAGTCAAGGAATAGTTAACCACAGTTAACCCCATGTGCCAAACAACCATAAGCAATCAATAACGTAAATATACAGTCCTAGTATGCGAGATACTAAACTATCCTATATGATATCATAACTGAAAGAAAATACGATAAACAGTAGGCTTTACCATGCAAAGATTTATGGATATGCAGCCGTCTAGCTCTACTCGTTTTGCCACGTGCAACCACCTTCGCTTTCACTGCATTGAACCTTCACTAACTCCACCGTCTTCCTCCTAACCTGTTTTATATCACAACCAATAATATGAATTGGCTTACAGGGTCTCAAAGCTTTTGGTTCAATCCCAATATCATCAAATTGATTCGGTGTGATCATCATGGTTTAGTTGTGCACAAACTTCCACAAGTGAGAGATGTGGAGGAAGTTGTGCACTCCCGCCATCTTCTGAGGTAAGTCGACCATGTAGGCTTGGTTTTTAATTCTCTATACAATTGAAAAAGGACCTATGAATCTTGGTCTCAACTTCCCCTTGCTACCAAATCAAATAGCAATCTTTAACGGATAAATCTTCAAAAACATTATGTCACTAATAGAGAATCCCAATTCTTACGTGCTATATCAGCGTTAACTCTTCTGCCTATCCTGAGCAGCCTTCATTAATTGCTGAATGATTCTAATCTTCTCCAAGGACTTTCTGATCAAATCTGGCATAAGTACCAGTTTCCTACCTGCTTCTCTCCAGCACAAAGGAGCATTACACGGTCAATCAAACAATGCTCCGAATGTTTCCATACTGATACAAGACCGATAATAGTTATTTTATGTGAATTCCATTAAATGCAAATGATCATCCTATGAGCCTCTGAAATTGAGAATGCAAGCTCATAGTAGATACTTTAATATATGATTCACCCTTTCGGTCTGCCCATCCATTTGTAGGTGATTAGCTATACTAAGATGCAGCTCCATCCATAATGCCTCTTGTAAGCTCTTTCGAAAGCCACTAGTGAATAAAGAATCACGGTCACTCACAATGCTCTTCGGGCACCATGAATGTAACATCTCGTAAAATTTAATAATAAATTAAATAATTAAAATTAGGCTAAAATGAAAATTCTATAAAGTTATAACTTGATCACGAAATGTGTACTATTTCATTCGTGGTGATTTTTTGATCAATTTTCATATCTAAAGTATTGTAATCGGAGTTCAAACAAAGAAGTTATGGACGTTCGAACATTTTGAATTATAATTAATTCAAGCAAGTTTAAATTTAAAATTTTAATTGGAAGCTAGTGTGAGAAGCTTTAGAGTTAAGAAAACGTTCACATGTGCAATGTATATAATAAATACATTAATAAATAAAACGTAATAGAAAATAAAGATACACGGTCCAAAAATGAAGACCGGTCAACCGCTTGTGGCCAGTGGTCGACTAGTTCTGAAGGTGGCAACCAATTTTTGGGGGTTCATAAACGGCTCGGATTCTGTTTTCTGATCCGACAATCCCGGTTCCTTCTCACCTCTATAAATAGAACTCTAGACCTCTCGCTTTTCTTTATTAAATTATTTGACAACCGCAAAGCTCTGTTGGACTCCTTGTCCTTTAGATTTTACAATCAGTTAGGATTTTTAGATAAAAGTTTTAGATTATTAATTATTAAATTCTAATTCTATTCCTCTTTAGTTTCTGATTCTAAATCTAATCTACTCTATATATAGTCTGCTTATTGTATATTCCTAAAGGAGAGGATCTGAAGGGGAAAATAGGAATGGTGTGAATCAAATCCAATTTAGTAACAGAAAATTATCTGTGGGTGAAAATTACAGTTTTTTCTACTTTATTACTTGTGTACTATTTGTTTGGATTTGATATGTGCCATAGGAAATTTTTGTAAATGAAAACGCAACACAAAAATCCAAAGAATTTCCCTAAGTAAATGTCAATCTTTGAATCGATTAAAATTTCACCTATTTTGTTTTAATATAGTAGAATCAAATATATGTTGGACATTTAAGCAACGTGTAATCTATTCCACTTCATCTCTTTTTCTCTTGAGTGTTAAAGGATTCTAAAAATAAATAAAGTTACAAATGGTGTGCAAAGTACGAATTAGGCTATTTGCAGTTTTCACCGCCTATTTCTATAAGCTAAACAAGTATGAATTTTTTTTCACTCCAAAGTGGTAATTACAAAAGTTGAATAGAATATAAAAGGTTTAAATTGTAAGATTTGTTCCTTGAAATAGAGGAAATGATTCTATTTGTATTAATATAAGATAAGTTTGGTATTATTCCATTTTTATACAAATCTATTTGTGTTGGCTAAGGATATTAGCTATTTTTGTTTGGAGTTTGGGACTTGTATGAGTTTAACATTTTAATTAATTTACTAAGCGAATTTCTTTACATTTGATTAGGAATATTTATTTGAACCTTAGATCTCGTGCGCACATACATATAAATATATTATTAATGTACTGGTAATAGTGTAATGACCGTATTGTATATAATTAATAGGTTAGAAAATAGAACTAAATATTTACAAAGGAATTTAATGATAATTATAGGAATTAATGCATGATTAAAGGTGTGATAAGGCATTTCCTTATATGGCCTTAAGTATTAATTGTGGCAAGATAGTGTATATATACAATTAGTATATATATATAATAGTACATTAAAAGGAAAGGAAGTATGACTAAGTTATAAGGATGCAAGGTCAGTCTAAATTATACAGAAGTCCGCCTAATTAAATATGGCTAGCGGTAATGTATCTTTCGAACTGATGTGAGACGTCGCCTATATTAAATAACATTGGTAGATGCGAGGTTAGTCCTAATTCTGTAGAGTAAGTCAGCCCAGTTAATCTGGCTACCAATACCAACGAATAGTCGGACTAATCTAAGACTCACGGTTTGAGTTATGGCCCATAATTACATTATAGATACATTAGGAGGAGATATTTGAAGGGGTCCGCTTTCGGTTTGGAGATATTAAGTGAATATTATAGGGTCTGCCTCTTTTCTATATAAGAAGTATTAGGTGACCTTATGGGATTTCCTATTATTCCAGTTGGAAAGAACCTTAAGGAACCCGCATTGGGCTAGGTATTAAATGATGGAGACCTGCCTATTATAGGTATCAAATGGTCAAAGCCTGCCTAATTGCCAAAAAAAAGGTATATATTGGTTTGGGTGCTTTTTCTTGCATCGTTAACAATAGTTGCATTGGAGTTTGGAAATGGACTGGGAATGGATTTAGTATTAAATGATGGGAGCCTGCCTATTTTATAGTTATCAAATGGTCAGAGCCTACCTTATTTCCAATAAAAAGGTATAAGTGGTTTGAGTGCTTTCTCTATCATCGTTAACGATAGTTGTGTTAGAGTTTGGGGATTTGGATTGGAAAATCCTTTGAGCTTACAGTTGAATTTTTTGGTATGATATAGTTTTAAATGCGTAAGACATGTTACTTATCTAGAAGATACTATCCAAATACTATTATGGTAAAACTGGAGATTTTCATTCACCAGACCCGGTTGCATGTAGATGCATCGTGACAGGGGGTTCTTGCATTGTGAAATATGGAAAAGCTTTGTCTCTTACCTCTTCACATCCCGACAATGTGGGTTATTTAGGCAGTCAGAGGACCGGCTAAGGTAGTCGAAGGCTAGGCCGTAAAATCAGTGTATGGGATTACTATTTGTAGCTATCACCAGTGACTATTACATTTGGTGTCAGAGCTTAGGTCACCTAATCAACGAGGAAAGGTATACGTATGAGTGGCGTACTTATTACTTTTAAAATTATTTTCCAAAACACTGTTATATATATAAATATATATATATATATATATATATATATATATATATATAGTTATTTTGAATTTACTCTTTAAATAGTTTCGACCGTAGAAGTAGTCGCAACCATATTCCGAATGGATGGACAAGAGGACTATGGGGTGGAAAATTAAATAGAGTTAAAATTATACTCCTACCCCAATTACCCATGGGACGAAGGGCGTATTATAAGGAATGTAGGGTGAAAAGATTGTAACTCTAAAATTAATTGGACAATAAATGTACGATAAATAAGGAGTTACAAGAACATAATAAGGATAAAAATGGACCGACTAAAGAGATTATTATGGTAATTATGGAGAAATAATAGGAAAAATTGGAATGAATAAATATATGTCTTTAGAAATTGAATTTGATAAAAAGAGTTTTGGAAACCTTATTGAAATGTTTTGACAGGTTTTTCAAAGGATTATTGAGAAGTTGTTGTTTTGAAAAAAAAAAGTATGGAAATTAGGAACATATTTAAGAAAAAATTTAGTTGAGTCAAAAGTATCTTATTAAAAGGTTTTTTGTAAAAAAGGAATTTTTTTATTTTTGAAATGCTATTTTAAAATTGGTCGAGTTAAAAGGTTTTTGATAAAGCGATTCTTCGTTTTAAAAATAAATGTAAATTAGAGCGTAGGTTAAACTTGATGATTTTTTCTATTTCATAAATTTGGGTGTTCTTTAAAGTTCTTTTTTTAAAAGGGATAAAATGAAAACGAAACTTGATTAAAATGGTGTAGAAGCCACTTAAGTAGGAAAAATAAAATAGAGGTAATATTGGGAGAATTGGATAGGAATAGCGTTAGGAACTTATATAAAATAGGATTAATAATCTAGTTATAGATAAAGTAGGAGAGAAGTGATGGGAATATAGTAGGAAAATAATGGGAAAGGAATTTATCCTACCTGCTCCACTTTTCATCGTTTAAATTTATAGAAGATGTTTTTTAATGTTTCGAATTAAAAGAATAACCTTTAAAGGAATAAATCTTTGTTGTAGAAATTTTTCGAAAGATGGAAATTATTTCGATCCTTTTTGGAATCAAACAATCCCTTTTGAATTTTGATTTGATAAAGTTTGGTCTAATAATTGAACATTTTAGGTTAAGGACCCTACTTTTAAAGAAGTAAGTCTTTGATGTAAAATGTCTTTGAGAAGGGAAATTATTTTATTTAGGAATTTTGGAATTTGGGTTAAGTATAAAGTGGTAAATGTGTTGAAAATTGTGAAAAGTTGGGTTCAAATGTTTATGGAAAGTTACGTTCAAGTATTTAATAAAAATTGAATAGATATATAGAATAAAATAAAATATGCTTAAAGGTTTTCATTTGAGATGTAGAACAAGTCCCATTGGTGACCAATTAATATATTGGCACCTTATTTGAATTTTAAATATTGCATACTAGCGTTATGTGGCTTCTAAGTTTATATTTTCAAAAATAAAGATTTCGGACTAGCTCCTTCATTGTTTTGAAATTTAGTTTTAAGGATGGTGAGGACTAAACCAAACAAAAATATTTTGTGGAGTAGATAAGGATCACTATCTAGGTAAGAAAGGTTAAAAGTTTTAGGATATGAATAAAATAAGAATAGTATGTACAACGTGATGTGGAAATTTGAAATCATTCCTAGTATTTATTTGTAGGATGTTGGTAAAGTTGTGAAGATATTGTAGATCTATAATTTGGTTATAAATTAGGTTGCCCTAGCTGACTTGGATTGTGAATTGTTATGCTTCAATTTATTTGGAGTGTGTTTCTTGTACTTTCATAAATTATCCAATTCTAAAATATATATATAAAAGCGTGTTGTCTGAACTAACAAAGGGGATACCAAAAGGGGAAAGAATCAAATGGTATATCAAAAGGGAAAAGAGATGTGTAAGATATTGTCATTCTTTTTTGTAGTTTACACTGTCTGTTTCACTAAAGGGAAGAAATAATCCCTCGTAATTTCAAACAAGGCAAAAATATCACTTGTGGATAATTTATCAGTAATCCAAGGATAGATCAGATAAAATAAAACATGGAAAGGAATGTTTTAGTTTAGAAATTAATAATTCGAAATTAAAAAATATAAATAGCGTAATTTACAACGGTATTCGTATTAGTTATTAACGGCGTACTAATTATAGGACTAGCATTTATGGACATTAATTACAGATTTAGTGGGCAATAAATTTGTAATTAATAGAGAACTAAAAGGAATTAAATAGGAGACTGATTAAGGAATATAATATTGTATTAATGGAGGAATTAAATATGCGTAATAGGTGGATTCTGAAAGTGGTAAATAGATTGAAATAGATTAAATAAGGATTTATTAGAGACTGTAAATTTTGGCATTAAAGACCAATTATTACGGGTTATGGACATTATGTAACGATCGAGGCATTTCAACCGTCGAAAATCGACACTAATACGTTCATTGTATCACATGCCGAGCAATCGAATGTCGGAGGACCTGATTGTTAGGGAATAAGAAAGAAGGAAGAAAATAAGAAGAAAACTAAACAACACATAATCTCACAGCAGAACGAATAATCTACAATATGCCACAAATCTTTACGCAAAAGCAAAACTTAATATGTGTATATACAAACATCAATCGGAGCATACTAACATATTTCAGCATGGACAATTATAACAGCCTAGATAGTCACAAGACAACAATGAATACTGCGGAAAGTAACCATCTAAGTGAATACATCTCTGGGCCTCCAATTCGTATCCTGAAGCTTCAAGCATCCAAACTAATATGTAATATGCTCGGCCTGACCCGAGCATTATAATAAAATAACACCCGAGTCAGTCTGAAAAACCAGCATAAGAAAAACACACCCAAATGGATTTTAAAGTTATATAAAAATCTTTGAAATCAACGTATCTCATAAAACCACGCCGCACATAAACACGATGAGTTTTTACCTTACGATAAACAAACAACTTTTATAGAAAATCCAGTGATATTATAATAATTCCTAAGGGTTCAAAGTAAAATATTAAAATAGCTGGAATGCTTGCATCTAATGTTCCAACATATTTGATATACAACTAAAATCGTAAAGCTCATACTAAATAATTGATTCCAACTAATGACTGGACTACTGGGGTACCGCCCGCACAGTACACCTCTAGAACAATGTACCGAGATCGTACACGACGACACCTGCCAACACCGGACCGGCCTACCCCTTGCTGGGTAGTACCGAATATGCCATCATCCCGGTGGTTCCCAACCTTTATGGAGCTCCCTTATGCATAACTGAATCTGAAAATATGAATGGTCATCTAGAAAAGTAATAACATACCCTTTGTGGGAAATATCCACACCTAGCCCTGCTGCATCTCTCCTGTTTTAGTCATTTTCGATTAATGAGGTTTGAGGATACGATTACCTTTCAAGACACATTTACACTTAAAATGCTCATTGCTCTCCAATGATAATATGCTGATAGCATTCAACCATATAAGTCTGTTCTAGGTCTGAACGAAACAGAAGGCACTATTCCTACTACATCCATTTTGGAATCACCCTCAGGATTAGCAGCTATTAGCCCTTGCACTTCACATCTCTATCTTCGATTTCATGTTCTTCCCGATGTTTGCACTTCAAAACGCATTCGTTCGATCGAAGTGGTTTTCAGATAATATATCTGATCTCGGTCTCTTCAAAACAATGTTTGATAGTTTTCGATAAATTCAACCCTGGTTCACTAGGAAATAAACAGTCAAAGATAAGATCGGAGATCACCTCCTAACCATTGGTGGACGGATTTCATTATCATTGTCGTAGAAGAACGAAACGAGATTTATACACATAGTACAACATCATCGGAGATAACTGTGCAATATAACTCACGTGTTTCTCCTAGATATTTATTTCATAGTAAAAACCAACATTGCTTAAACACAAAAGTGATTCCTAGCATCCCTTAATAAGTCTTTATCCATACAATTATTTTGTAAATCACTTGTATAAAAACACCTTTACAAAGATATACTCGCAAATTCTTACATTTCAATACTTAGAAGAAGCCATATAATTGTCCCAACGGTATAAGTATATCTGCAATACTTGAAAGATTTCCTTTTCATTCGATTCTCAAATCGTTTATAATTCTCCTTATAATTGTCCAAAATCTTTTATAAAGAATTTTATAAATCTTCGAAAAACATTAATAATTCATTTACCGAAATTCAGTAACTTATAAGCTTATTGTACATTTCAAAATCACTTATAACCCTTTATGAACCCATATACCATTTATAAAACTCCTTTTATAAATCTATAAACCCTCTTCTAAAAATCGTTTATAAATATCTAACCCTTTATAAACTCTTTCACCTTGCAAATAACCCTTCCTTAACTCTTCAAACCATTTTATAACTCCTTTATAAAATCTATGTCTTTGAACTCCATCCATGGGTCTCAGAAAGATTTATAAATAATGAAAATATATTTTATTTCAAAACACCGTTATATAATAATGGTTGTTAACAAGAAACATTCCAAATAAATGAAATTTAATAATTTTAAAACATCTTAAAAATAATAATTAATAATTTCAAAATATTGTTCAAGAGCAATAATAATTTATTTTTGCCATTTTTATAAATGATAATTATTTATTTCAAAATCTTATTAATAATCCTTATTAAAATTCCAAACCATAAATATTCTTAAATAATTAACCTGATCACATTTTGATAATTTTTTAAATCCATATTACTATAACCAATTAACTTAAAAATAATACCTATATAATTATATAATGTAAAATTAATGTTACTATAATTAATTAGCTTTAAACCCATATTAATATAATTAAATACTTTTTAAACAATATAATTTATTTAATCACTTTAAAACAATATTATTATAAAATAACTTTAAAACAATATTATTATAAAATAACTTTAAAACAATATTAATATAATTAAATAGAAAATACTTAAAACAAAATATTTATGAAACCCAATTTCGGATTTAAAAATAATTTCTTGCCTTCAAAAATCCAATTTCAACTTGAACGACAATTTACAGTATTTTAGAAAATACTAATTTGAGGCCAATAGTCCATCCAACACTTAACCGATATTGATATTGATTTTCTACTATTACTAGTTTTTATTTTCAAACGTATAGCGATGTTATAACCACAGTATCCACAATCATATTTATTTCCCAATAATCCATATAAAGGGAAAAACATTACTAAAAAGGTATAATTCAATAATAGCGAGGAATCCTGTTGGATCCCTCCAACCTGTTCACCCTGTATCACAAATGTTATCAAATCATAAAATATAAATCAACTGCTTCGAGGCAGATTCATATAAAAAGGGACATTCGCTCTTACACGGAAACGCAATAGGGTCTCATCAACTTTAATAGGCGGGAATATATCCAAACCAACTAATATGAACGAGCGTTACGGCACGTGTGATGAAGGTGTCTGATTTGTTAATACGTTCAAAAGAAAATGATTTACATAAATATTTAGTCATATTTTTGTGTTGAATCAAACACAGTTAATTTAAATTTTTATTTCTAAGTTGCAGTATCTAAATTTTTATTAGTTTAATTTTTTATTTACATTAATAATTTAAAAAACTAATTTGTAAAGTAGTTTATTTGTTAGATCCTATTTTTAAGTGAAATTAAGGCTTGGGTAAATATTTATAGAAGAAATTTTGAATTTGTAAAGAAAGCTTAATTGTCAGATCCAGGTTTTAAACGATGTTGAATTTCAATAATATCTGTATAGAGGCAATCTTGGTATTTTATGCTGACATCTAAAGTGTGTGACAACAAATATATTACAACTGTTACTAAAGGAATACATATGAAGAGCAATTTCAGAACTTCGCGATCGGACCATAAGATTGCGCTTCCAAGACAAGTATTAATAAGGATATTATAATTCATCCAAACAATCATTCAACAATTTTAAACAACTACATACCATACTAGTTGCCCAAAAAGGTGAGTTTAACTCACTATTATCTTAATGGTCGCTTGCCCATTCTGGTTCTATCTGAATTCGAACGGCGTTCTAAACTAGGGTAAAATTCAACAAGCTTTAATCTCCACCAACCCAATTCCATCTCGAAGATCTCGTCGCTACAAGTAGAATGCGACTGACTGCGTTCAATTTGGACCTAATATGAAGGAGATATTCAATTTCCCATTTTTGCAAATTAAATAATATACAATATTCACTAACGACCAACATTAACTTAATTAAACTTTTAAATAATTAAAACCGCCTCCCCCTTTCCTCCTCACGAACGTAATGAACCCAATTATGGTCGCTACTTCCCATGCTTGATGCCACCGCCACACCTCGTTTGCGACCACCTCGAGTCCCCAAAAGGAAGCCCTCAACCTACCGCACTCAAAGCCACAAGTCCGAACCCCCATCTCCTCTCCATTAGCACGAAAATCGAGGTAATCAATTTCTGTTCAACTCGAAATTACCGCTGCCACACATCGCTGTTGGCCACCAAACTCTGGATGAAGCTTGCCATCCTCCTTCACCACGTTTTTCCTTCAAAGCCCATCACCAGAAAATCCTCCAATTCGCCAGAAATGCCATTCAACTGCACCGACATCGAAACCCCCATCACACCGCCTTGCTTCGCCAAAGCCCATCACCACCGTTGATCTACATCAGCTCAATGCCGCGAGCAAGATCTTAGTTTAGGTCTGGGCCTGATATGGTCTCTTGTGATCCAGATCGACCACGGTCGTTCGTTGAGGTTAAAGAAGATTTAAACAAAATAAATGCGAACGATTTCTCAAGGGATACGCGATTTATAAGTGAAATAGATATTGGCTCATACATGGTAGGTGTGGTTGATGTGAATGGACATTGATGTGAAGTCAAATCTAAAAATATATATATTATTTTATTTCAAAATATCTAGCTACATGATACAAACCCCCATCGAGACGTATCGTCTAGCGTTCTATATGTTATACCACTATTTCGAATGCAATGGTACTAGTCTCGAGCTCTAATTCGACCGTATGCAGAAGACAGCTTTTTTAACCCAATTGTTATATTAAATTTCGATATCAATTTCAATGCATTTCGATCTCCCACGACTAAAGGATTCATCTGATTGCCATGAATTTTGACGATGTAATATAATTCATTATTATGGACCCAACGACACTGGTTTTGTCGAAATACGAGACAGTGCCCCAGGAGGCTATTTTTATATGTTATTTAAAGTGAGTTATTTTCAAAATCAGTTAAAGCACATTTAAATCCAATTTAAAAGTTTTTATTACCTTCATTCTCATCAATAAAAATTGAATAATCGTTTAAATTACTTTTATCTAACTTAAAACCTAAGATTTAATTATTTAAAAAAATTCAGTTATTAAATTCAACAATTAAATTATTCAAGAAATCGCTAAGTTTAAAATTTTTGTTATTTACCCTATAAAATTAACTTTTCAATATTTAAAATTAATTATTCAAATAACTAAAATTATGGATCATTACATTCTTCCCTACTTAAAAGAATTTTTTTCCTCGAAATTGCTAAGTGTATGAAAAATTCCCAAACCCGTTACCTTTTAAAATTAATAATAACTTACCAAATCCTTTTTATGCCTTTAACATTCCAAAATAAATTTGTTGAAATCTTGTTATTAGTCTTACTAAGTTTCCAAATTCATTCATAGACCCCAACCAATGTTATCCATTTAACCATTTCAAGTTATAACTCAAACCAAATTTTTAGTTATCGAAAATTTCTTCAAATTTTCTAATTTATTAAATTTTCGAAAACATTTGCCAGTGTCTCATTTGCGCGGCTAGATCAACACAACCCAAAATCGCCACTGCGGGTTCAAACCGACAAAAAAAAAACCCAAGTGGCTCAACCATAAAACCATTAAATCAATCAAATATATAAACACGTACCTATTTGTTGGGCAACCCAATTTTTATTTATGAATCAAGGGTATCGAATTAACTCTTACTTTTATATACCTGCATCTATTTTACCAATGATATTCATATCATATAATTCAAATTCACATTATTATGAATTTTCAATTTCCAACATTTAATTTGCTAAAACTGTACGACGTAGATATATCATCCGTATGCAATATCAAATCTGATCGCTCGTTTGATTACATAATTTCACTTCGAACTAGTATTGTTCATACGACTACTCTAGTGCGGACTAGGATCCAGTTCCTTGATTAGGACCCGTCATTATCCTTACATAGCCATATACTATGATAGAGAATTCCAAAATCAATCAATAATCCATATCCAGTGTTCGCCGTCGAGAATCGAGTGAAAAATCCTAACTCGGATCGATGTAAATCATCTCGAAATCATCTACTCGAATTTGGATCAAACCGTTATGCGAATAAAGTAATATACGTACAACTTACATATTTATTTCTATTGATTTCTTATCTATACCAAATTCCTTTTTCACATTTACTTGATATATATTCAATTTATTCAAAGTGCATTGTTCACATTCCTTTATTTACTTAGCGTATACCTTTCAAAACTAATTATCCCTTAAAAATTATTCCATCAAATTTTCTTAAGTTTATTATATATATTTTATACAAAAGTTATTATGTTTATTAACACTTTACAGTTTAAGTCCTTATCCATTTCCAACCAAATTCAATTTCATTTTCCAACTTCAATATTCAATTTTATCAACTATATTCAACTTACTAATTTATTTACTTAGCTCATTCACTAATTCATTTCAAATCTCAATCAAATCCACTTCCTAAAATTATTTAATTTAGCCTAACTTAGGCAAAATTTTCAATATTCACTTTATTTAACTTAATTTTTGTTAAATTTCATTCCACAATTCAATTTCAAATTTTTACTTTTCTTGAATTCACATTTAGCAATTTAAAACATTGCTTTAACTTACTAATTTTCAAATTTTATATATTATCAAACTTATTTTCTCATATTTTATAAATACCTAATTGAAAATTTCTAAAGTTTAAACATCTTATTATTATCCATTCAACCCATTTTGAAACAATATATACATAATTCCCTTTAGTGTATCAAATCACTCTTTTGGATTCAGAATCAAAACTAGTTTTACCAAAACAAAATTCCAATGTTAGCAATTCCTCCCTTGGAAACTCGAAAATGAACGTCGACGATGTTGCAGTCATCACCGAAATTATTTTCCAGCGATCGAAGTAAGTTCAGTGCTTTTAAATCCTTTTAAAACCCTTTTTTTAAAAATATTTCCAGTCAAAAATATTTTCCAAATAATATCACTATTATTTTCCAAAATTTTGAAAAACCATTTCTAAATTAACGGGATTTAAATTCACAATTTCACTTCTTTTAAACTATTTTCCCTTATAATTCATATTTATAATATACTTCAGGATTTTCATTTACTTTTAATTTATAAATCACATTTATAAATCATATTTATATATAATACCACTTTGGTTATATAAAATCATTTCTTTGTTGTTTACCTTGTTTACATTATAATATCAACAACTTTATTAGGACACAACAATAACAAATGATAATAATCAACATTATCATATTCTAACAAACAAGCACACCATATATATACCATAATAAATTATCCCTTTACATATAAAAATAATCAAGGTAAAATTATTTCATTTACCCATTCAAAACAAGACAATGTCGAGCTGCTCTATTCAAATGTTTAGAGATCCTTATCAATAATGTTAGTTACTCGTATTGACCAAAATCCATAAGCCACTCAATAAATCAGCCAACACCATATAAAACATTTTTATGTCACTGACAAATAAGTGCTCATATATATACACACTTAAACTCATTTATAGGGTGCTACTGACCCTATCTCTAATGAGTAATTCTCACCAAAGCCAAGGGTCTCACTTAACCTTCAGCTCTGATACCAAATGTAACGATCGAGGCTTATCGACCCTTGAAAATCGACACTAATGTGTCCATTGTATCACATGCCGAGCAATCGAATGTCGGAAGACCCGATTGTTAGGGAATAAGAAAGAAGGAAGAAGATAAGAAGAAAACTAAACAACACAAATCTCACAGCGGAACGAATAATCTATAATATACTACAAATCTTTACACAAAACCAAAACTGTATATGTGTATATTCAAACATTAATCATAGTATATTAACCTATTTCAGCCTGACGATTATAACAGCCTATCCTCACATTTGCTAATAACATAGCAATGAATACAAAAAAAAGTAACCATTTATGTGAATACGTCTTTGGGCCTCCAACTCAAATCATGAAGCTCCAACATCCAAACTAATCTGTAATATGCTTCGTCTGACCCAAGCATTGTAATAAAATGACACCCGAGTCAGCCTTGAAAACTAGTGTGAGAAAAACACACCCAATTGGATTTTAAAGTTATATAAAAATCTTTTAAATCAAAGGTATCTCGTAAGACCACGCCGCACATAAACATGACGTGTTTTTTCCGTACGATAACCAAAATACTTTTATAGAAAATCCTGTGATATTATAATAATGTCTACAGGTTCAAAGTAAAATATTAAAATAGCTGGAATGCTTGCATCTCATGTTCCAACATATTTGGTATACAACTAAAACCGTAAAGCCCGTATTGGAGAATGCATTCCAAATAATGACCGGGCTACTGGGGTACCGCCCGTCACAGTACACCTCTAGAACAATGTATTGAGATCGTACATAACGACCCCTGCCAACATAGAACCAGCCTACCCCTTGCTGGACAGTACCGAATATGTCATCACCCCAGTTGTTCCCAACCTTTATGGAGCTCCCTCTCGCACAATTGAATCTGAAAATATGAATGGTCGTCAAGAAAGGTGACAACATACCCTTTGTGGGAGCTACCCACACTCACCCCTGTTGCATCTCCCTTGTCTTAGTCATTTCCTATTGATGAGCCTTAAGGCTAAGATTACCTTTCTAGACAAAATTATACTTAGAATGCTCATTGCCCTCCAGTGACAATGTGCTGATAGCATTCATCCATACAAGTCCATTCTGGGTCTGAACGAAACCGAAGGAACTATTCCTACTACATCCATTTTGGAATCACCCTCAAGATTAATAGCGATTAGCCCCTACACTTCACATCCCTATCTTCGATTCCACGCTCTTCCCGATGTCTCCACTTCAAAACAAATTCGTTGGATCAAAGTGGTTTTTGAATAACATATCTGATCCCAGTCCCTTCGAAACAACATTCGATAATTTCTGGTAAACTCAACCCTGGTTCTCTAGGAAATAAACAGCTAAAGATAAGATCGAAGATCACCTTCTAATCGTTAGTTGACGGATTTACTTATCATTTCCTAGGAGAACGAAATGAGATTTATACGCACGGTATAGCAACATCGGAGTTGACTGTGCCATATAACTCACGTGTTTCTCCAAGATATTTCCAAAGTTATGTTTGGATCCAAATCTGATAGTCGGCTATTTAACTATCGAATAACAACATTCAATCAAGGATTTATTTCATAGGGAAACCAAAATTGGTTAAACATATAAGTGATTCCTAGCCTCCCTTAATAAGTCTTTATCCATACAATTATTTTGTAAATTACTTGTATACAAACACCTTTACAAATATATACTCGCAAATTCCTATATTTCAATATTTATAAATACCCATATACTTATCCTAACGGTATAAGTATATCCGCAATACTTCAAGGATTTTGTTTTCATTCGATCCTCAAATCATTTATAATTCTCCTTACATTTATCCAAAATCGTTTATAAACCATTTTATAAATCTCCAAAAAACAATAATGATCCTCTTACCAAAAATTCAGTCACTTATAAGCTTCTTATACATTTCAAAATCATTTATAACCCTTTATGAACCTATATACCATTTATAAAACTTCTTTTATAAATCTATAAACCCGCTTCTAAAATTCGTTTATAAATATCTAAACCTTTGTAAACTCTTTCACCTTGCAAATAACCCTTCCTTAACTCTTCAAACCATTTTATATCTCTTTTATAAAATCCAAGTCTTTCAACCCCATCTGTGGGTCTTAGAAACATTTATAAATAATTAAAATATATTTTATTTCAAAACACCATTATAAAATAATGGTTGTTAACAATAAACATTCTAAATAAATGAAATTTACTAATTTTTAAAACATCTTAAAAATAAATTAATAATTTCAAAATATTGTTCAAGAGCAATAATAATTAATTTTTTCCATTTTATAAATGATAATAATTTATTTCAAAATCTTATTAATAATCGTTATTGTAATTCCAAACCATAAATATTCTTAAATAATTAACCTTATCACATTTGATAATTCTCTAAATCCATATTACTATAACAAATTAACTTTGGAACAATACCTATTTAATCATATAATGTTAAATTAATGTTACTATAATTAATTAACTTTAAACCCATACTAAAATAATTAAATAATTTTTAAACAACATTAATTTAAATTGAACATTTTAAACAATATTATTATAAAATAACTTCAAAACAATATTAATATAATTTACATGAAAATCCTTAAAATAAAATATTTTCGAAACCAAATTTCGGATTTAAAAATCATTTCTCCTTTCTAAAAACCAATTTCACCCTGAACAACAATTTACAATATTTTCGAAAATGCTAATTTAAGGCTAATAGCCCACCCAACATTTAACCAATATCGATCGATATTGATTTTCTATTATTACTGGGTTTTATTTTCAAATATATAATGATGTTATAACTCCAGTATCCACAATCATATTTATTTCCCAATAATCCATATAAAGCGAAAAATATTACTGAAGCAATATAATTCAATAATAGCGAGGAATCTCATTGGATCCCTCCAACATGTTCACTCTGCATCGCAAATGTTATCAAATCATAAAATATAATTCAACCGCTTCGAGGCGGGATTCGTGTAAAAAGGGTCATCCACTCTTACACAGGAACGCAATAGGGTCTCATCCGCTCCATTAGACCGGAATATATCCAAACCAACTAATATAAATATAATAGTTCTTCCAAACGATCATTCAACAATTTTAAACAACTATAAATCATATTAGTTACCCAAAAAGGTGAGTTTAACTCACTACTATCCCAATGGTCGCTTTCCCATTCTGGTTTTGTCTGAATTCGAATGACATTCGAATCCAAGGTAAAATTTAACAAGCTTTAATCTACACCAACCCAATTCCATCTCAAAGTTCTCGTCGGTATGAGTCGAACGCGACTGACCGCTTTCAATTTGGACCTAATATGAAGGAGGAACTAAATTTCCCATTTTTGCGAATTAAATAATATACAATATTCACTAATGACCGACATTAACTTAATTAACCTTTTAAATAATTAAAAACCGCCTCCCCTTTTGCTTCTCGCGAACGCAATGAATCTAATTACGGCCGCTACTTCCCATGCTTGCTGCCGCCGCCACACCTCGTCTCTGACGACCACAAGCACCTAAAGGAAACCCTTAACCCACCGCACTCAATACCACTAGACCGAACCCACATATCCACTCTGTTAGCATAAAAATCGAGGTAATTGATTTTCGTTCAACCGAAATTTTCGCTGCCACACAACGCCATTAGCCACCAAACTCCGGACGAAGCTTGGCCTCCTCCTTCCCCACGTTTTTCCTTTAGAGCCCATAACCTGAAAGCCAGCCAATCGCCAGAAATTCCATTCAACTACGCCGACCTTGAAACCTAATCCATGCCGCTTTGCTTCGCCAATGCCCATCACCACCGTTGATTACATCATCTCGATGCTACGAGCAAGATCTTAGTTGAGGTCGAGGCCTTTATATGGTTTCTAGTGGTCCATATCAACTACAATCATTCATTGAGGGTGAAGAAGATTTAAACAAAATAAACACGATTGATTTCTCGAGGTATACGTGATTTATATATGAAATAAGTATGGGCTCGTACAGGGTAGGTGTGGCTGATGTGAATGGACATTGCTGTGAAGTCAAATCTAAAAATATATATTATTTAATTTCAAAATATCTAGTTATATGATTCAAACACCAATCAAGACGTGCCGCCTGACATTCTTTGTGTTATACCGCTATTCCGAATGCAATGAAACTAGTCGCGAGCCTTAATTCGACCGTATGCAGAAGATAGATTTTTATGAACTCAATTATCGTACTAAATTTTGATATTAATTTCAACACGTTTCGATCTTCCACGACCAAACGATTCATCTGATTGCCACGAAATTCTGACGGCATAATATAATTCATTATTATGGACCCAACGACACTGGTTTCGTCGAAATCTGAGACAGTGCCCCTGGAGGTTATTTTTATATGTTATTTAAAATGAGTTATTTTCAAAATTAGCAAAATCACTTTTAAATCCAATTTAAAAGTTTTTGTTATCTTCATTCTTATCAATAGAAATTAAATAAGCTTTTAGATTATTTTTATCTGACTAAAAACCCAAGATTCAATTATTTAAACAATCTCAATTATTGAATTCAACAATTAAATTATTCAATAAATCGCTATATTTGATATTTAAATTATTTAAGCTATAAAATAAACTTTTCAAAATTTAAAATTAGTTAAATATTTCAAATACAAATAACTAAAATTTTGGGCTGTTATACATTTATTAAAACTAAAAATGAGAATTAAGGAAGGTAGGTGATGGTGGAATAACATTCAACGAAAGTCCATCTTAAATTGGTTAGGAGCATTAGGACCCAGCATCATTAACACCAGTTGATGATTAATGGAAGCTTCCAGGAAAATTTTCATTTAGAGTTTTGGGTTGTATTCGTTGGTTGTGTCCTTTTAAAAAAGTGTTGATATGGTATAAGACATGTTCCTATTTTATTACTGTGTTGATTTTATGGATGAGATTATACCGCTAAATAAATATATACATATCGAGGAACATCACAAATAAGGAAAATTTATAAGGACACTTAAATTAGTGATAAACTGAAGGTAAGACTGGGAGTTAAATTATATTGCTTCAAACCCAAAGCTTGCAGAGGATCACCATTCATCCTGAATGAGATAAGATGTATAGAGATATACAGAAAATTTTCTAATTAGTCAAGGATGAAGAGAGAGTTGCTGAATTTATTTTCAGATGTTTGACATGCCAAAGGATTAAGACATAGCAAGGAACTGAAGGGTTGTTATTACCATTGTAGATCCCGAATTGGAAATAGGAGCATATATCGATGGACTTTATAAATGAGTTGCCTAGGAAGGGAAATTATGCTATTTAGGTTATAGTAGATTGACTCATTTTAATCCAGTTAGAAGTACTAGGACTGCAGCATCTCTAACACGGATTTATAAAAAGAAAGTGGTTTGACCACACGGAGTTCTAGTTAGCATTTTATTGATAAAGACCCCTTGTTCACTAGTGAATTTGGAGGAGTTTGTAACTTGCTGTAGGAACGACATTGAATCTTAGAAGATTTGTTGAGTGATTTCATCATGGATTTAGGAGGACCTTGGAAAGAACACTTACCCTTGGTGGAGCTCATGTACAATAATAGTTACCAAGCAATGGTTAGCACGACACCCTTTGAAGCCTGGTATGGGAGGCTGTGTAAATTAAATAATTGTTGGTGGGAACTATTGAATTTTTTTGACTTGAACCAGATTTAATCCACAAGACCTTAGAGAAAGTACGAGTGATTACATGGTCAATGAAGGTTACATAGGACCACTAGAAGTCTTATGCTTACAAGCGAAGAAAGGACTTGGAGTTTTCAGTTGGGGACATGGTATTCGTTAAGGTTTCCCCTCTTAGAATGATTTTGTGGTTTTGTACATGCGGGAAGTTAGCGCCAAGGTTCATTGGGCCTTTCCCCATTTTAGAGAGGATAGGGAAAAGTGCTTACCAGGTGGAACTGCCGGACAAGTTAGTAGGAGTCCATGACGCATTTCATGTTTCACATTTATGGAAATGTCTGCATGACACTGTAATAAAGCCTGATCATTTACAGATGTTGAGACAGAGCCAATACCCCTTGTGTCACTGCATGAATAGTGGAGCATGATATTATGAATCTTTGTAATAAAGATAGGTTGATTTAAGCATGACTGGAAGATAACCCAGCAGAAAGCACATGGGAAATTGAAGCAAAGATGATGGTATCTCATCCCAAATTTTTCTCTAGTAATCTTTCACTCCCAAATTAAAAGTTCTGTCACATCATGGTTGTTGATTGGATGGTAGGAGATGATTCTCAAACTTTTTACTCATATTTTTGCACTCATATAGAATTTTGTGTATATTTTGGATGTTCACATATATGCTTGTATGTTACAATCTTACATTCATGCCAGGATTGAGCTCACCAATTGTATGTTGTATACATAATCAGACTGCGTTTTTGGTTCAGTGGATGGTTATATAGATAATTCGGTTTATAACATGATTGTTGAGTGCATGTTACACTATTTTCCTGTGGAGATTTCAGATGCGAAATCCATTTTAAAGGGGGTTAGTGTAACGCGTCATAAAATTTAGTAAGAAATTAAATAATTATAATCAGGATAAAAATGGAAATTCTGTAAATGTCAGAATTTGGTTACGAAAGCTACACAATAAGTTCATGGCGATTTTATGATTAGTTTTCATATGTAAAGTTTCGTAATCGGAGTTCAAATGGCGAATTTATGGACGTTTGAAGTTTTCGAACTAAAATTGATTCAAACAAAAATTTTAAATTTTGAATTGGAAGCTAACATAAGAAGCTTAAGAGCTAAGCATAAGTTAACATGTGCAACGTATGTAGTAAATACGTTAATAAATAAAATGTAGTTGAAAATAAAGATACACGTTCCAAAAATGAAGACCAGTCGACAGCCTATATATAAGCGGTCGATTTCTTGTGGTCAGCGGTCGACGGGTTCTAAAGGTGGCGGCTAGGTTTTGGGAGACCACAAATGGCCTAGATTTGTTATTATGATTCGAAGGTTCTGGTTCCTTCTCAGTTTTATAGATGGACCCCTAGACTTCTCATTTTTCTTCGTTAAATTTTGGTGACAACAGAGAAGCTCTATCGGACTCCTTCTTCTTTAGATTTCAAAATCAGTTAGGATTTTCAAGTAAGTGGTTTAGATGTTTAGTAAATTAAATTCTAATCCTATTCCTCTTTAATTTCTAATTCTAAATCTAATCTAATTTAAGTATAATCTGCTTATTGTATATTCCAAAGAAGAGGATCTGAAAGGGAAAAACAGGAGTGGTGTGAATCAAATCCAATTTAGAAACAAAAAATTATCCGTGAGTGGATATGACATAAAAACCCCAAGAATTTCCTTAAGTAGATGTCAATCTTTGAATATTTTAGGATATCCATTGTACTGTATTAATATAGTAGAATCAGATCCGTGTTATAGATTTAAGCAACTTATAATCTATTCTACTTTATCTCTTTTGATTTCTCTTGTAATGTTAAAGGATTCTAAAAGTAAATAAAGTTAGAAATGGTGTGAAAAGTATGAATTTGACTATCTGTAGTTTGCACCGCCTATTTCTGTAAGTCAACAAGTATGAATCCCTTTTTCACTCCAAGGTGGTAACTACAAAAGTTGAATAGAGTATAAAAGGTTTAAATTGTAACATTTGTTCCTTGAAATAGAGGAATTGATTGCGTTGGCTAGGGATATTGGCTATTTTTGTTTGGAGTTTGGGACTTATATGAGTTTAATATTTTAATTACTTTAGTAAGTGAGTTTATTTATGTATGATTAGGAATAACCTTAGATCTCGTGTGCATATACATATACATATATTAATAACGTACTGATAATAGCGTATTGATTGTTTTGAATATAATTAATAGGTTAGCATGTAGCATTAAATATTTAAAAAGGAATTTAATGACAATTATGGGAATTAATACATGAATAAAGGCGTAATAAGGCATTTCCCTTATATGGCCTTAAGTACTAATTATGTCAAGATAGTGTAGATACAATTAGTGTGTGTGTGTGTATATAATTGTATGCTAAAAGAAAGGAAGTATGACTAAGTTATAGGGGCGCGACATCAGTCTACAGTACACAAAAGTGTGCCTATTTAAATTTGGCTATCGGTAGTGTATCTTTGAGGACTGATGTGAGACATCGCCTATAACAAATAACCTTGTGGATGTGAGGTTAGTCCCAATTCTGTAGGGTAAGTCTGTCCAATTAATCTAGCTACCAATACCTATGAATAGTCAGTAAAATCTGAAACATCACGGTTTGGATTATGGGTCATAATCACGTTATGGGAACGGAAGGAGGAGACCTTTGGAGGGATCTGCTTTTGGTTTAGAGATATTAAGTGACTATCATTGGGTCTGCCTCTTTTCTATATAAGAAGTATTAAGTGACCTTATAAGATTTCTTATGATGCCAGTTAGAAAGAACCATGGAGGGACCCACCTTAAATTAGGATTAAATGATGGGGACCCGCCTATTTTATAGGTATTAAATGATCAGAGTTTGTCTAATTCCCAATAAAAAGGTATTAAGTGGTTCAAGTACTTTCTCTTGCATCATTAATGATAACTGCATTAGAGTTTGGAAACGGATTGGAAATTGGTTAGGTATTAAATGATGAGGACCTGCCTATTTATAGGTATTAAATAGTCCTAGTCTGCCTAATTCCCAATAAAAAGAGATAAATGGTTTGGATTCTTTCTCTTGCATCATTAACAATAATTATGGTAGGGATTTGGATTGGAAAAGCCTTTGGGCTTATAGTTGAAGTTTTTAGTATGATATAGTTTTAAATACATAAGACATATTACTATATAGAGGATGCTACCCAAGTACTATTATGGTAATCTTAAAAATTTCATTCAGTAGGCATTGTTGTTCTAACCCCCTCCTCATTACAACACACATGTTAGTAGAGAAAATGCTGATTTAGGGACTAAGGTGGAAATGAAGACTTGTGGCAATTATCTATCTAATTGTGCTTTTAAAATATTTTCAATATATCCATTTCAGACAATTATATTATTTTGAAATATTGTATTATGGATGTTTTATGTGGACATGTTGTGAGATTAGGTGATAACATGTTATGTTTCTGAAATTGTTTCCTTTTGTGAAATAGGTACTTGTTTCTTATACTCTATCCATTCCACCGTGTGATTCTGAAAGTATAAATAGATAACTCTGTGTGTTGTGTATTGTTTAAATTTATCAACCAACAACCAGCTTTGAGATGGGCCTAAGGTTCGACGGCTTTTATTGATCAAAATTAGGTCCGTTTCGGGATGGATTATTACAATGGAATCACACCAGCCATTTCACATATAACTCGTCTAATTTGGATGTCGTTCTACTAGACTTAACGGGTATGAATCGAGCACTCTTCGTCAATCTATCAACGATTATCCAAATGTTATTGTACGTTCCTTTTGTCCTTGATAATCTATCGAAGAAGTCCATAGATACTTGTTCCCAACTCCACTCGAGAACTTCAAGTGGTTGCATCAACCCACTTGGCTTCTTCTGCACTGCCTTTACCAACTAGCTGTTTATACACTTTGAGATAAATGCCCCAATATCCTTTTTTATTCCCTGCTTCATATCGTGGTATATTTTATTACGCCATAATATATGGTTAATCTAGAGTTATGGCACTCTCGTAGCATCTCATTTCATAATCCATCAACATCGGGAATAAACAATCTCCCATCCTTAAAGAGCCAACCATTTCGATATAGTTTATACTGCCTAATCTCATCATACTCCACTCTTTCTTTTATCTTCGTTATGATCTCTGTCAGTCTGGCGTCTCACTTTTGAATATACCAATCCTCTTAATCAAAGTCAGTCTGATGGTCAAACTTGCCAACATCTCTGGCTCTAATTCGCAATGAGGTCTGAAGTCATAACTAGAAATATGCTCCAACTGCTTCCACATTAGGAACGTCACTCCTAAACTATCATGCCTTCTGCTTAATGCATCAACAACTAAATTTCTCTTACCAATCGTATAAGAAATGCAAAGTCGCAAGAGGCTAAGAACTCTAACCACCGCCACTCACGGAGGTTGAGGTCCTTTTGGAAGAAAATGCATTTCATCGATTTTTTGTCCATGAACAACTTGAACCTTTCTCTAAGTAAATAATTCCTTCAAATCTTAATGGCAATAACTATCATCGTCAACTCCAAATCATGGGTCGAATACTTTCTCTCGTGCAACATCAGTTATCGACTATTGTAGGCGATAACCTTCCCTCCCTACATAATAACGCACTTATTTTGATGCCACATGTATCGTGTATACCATCATCTCCTTATTCTCGCTTGGAATGGTTAACGCTGGTGCACTCGCCAACTTCTCCTTCAGACTCATGAATGCATTCTCGCACTTTGCGTTCCATATAAAAGCCAGATTCTTCTTCGTCAAATTGGTCAACGGCGCTGCTACCTTCAAAAAGTCTTGGATAAAACATATATAGTATCCAGCTAATTCTATAAAACTTCTTGCATCAATAGTGTTCTTGGGTTGGTTCCGATCTGGAATCACTACCATCTTGGCAGGATCTATTGTGATGCCCTACTCTGAGATGTCATAACCTAAGAATCTGACTTCCCTCCTTTAGAAGTGACACTTCAAAAACTTCGCTTTCAATCTGTGCTTCCTTAACACTACAATCGCAATTCTCAAATGCATCTTATATTCCTCTATTTTCCTAGAAAATACTAGAATATCATCCACAAGCACGCACCTATTCAGTTGATCCCTTAAGGCATGGTTCATGAGATCAAAAAAGTATGCCGGGGCATTGGTTAGCCTGAATGGCATAACCAACTACTCATAGAAACCAAAGGGGGTACAAAACATAGTGGTCAGCATATTCTCCTTCGCTGTTCTTAGCTGATGAAACCCCATCGCAGGATCCAACTGAGGGAGCACCATCACTCCATGAAGTTGATCGAAAAAGTCATGAATATGTCGTAGTGGATACTTGTTCTTCTTCGTCACCCTATTCAGCTCACGGTAGTCAACATAGAACCCCGAAGAGCCATTATCCTTAGTGACAAATATTACAGGCGAACTCTACTCAGATATACTCGTGGGAATGAACCCTTGCCTCAACTGGTCATTCATTTTCACCTCTAACTCCTTCTGCTCTCTGGGTGCCATACATATCAAAAGCATAACTATCGGTCTGGCATCCTTCACTAATTTTATGCGGAACTCAATATATCGTTGTAGAGGTAATCCTGTCATCTCCTTAAACACAGATACTCTCTCACGATAAACATAAATGACATTTCATCCTGTCGGACCTCTAGCATAAAGAAATCTAACCATAACTCATCCTCTAGTAGGCAGCCAATCTCTACATTCCACACCTCTTCAGCCCCAATTGTAACAACAGCTTCTCGTAGTCCACCACTACTGCATACTTCCTCAGCCAGTCCATCCTAAGGATAATGTCAAATCCAACAAAACCTAAAACAAAGAAATCACAAACAAAAGAGCATCCATGACTCGATAAGATCAAACCATCACAAACTATACAAAGATTAGTGAGGCCTCTAATAGAGTTCATCACTACTAAAGGTCGGTTAACTATTTTGGGTCTCAATCTCAATCTATCTACCAGCTCATTAGATATAAAGGAATGTAATCCCCGGTATCGAATAAGACACATATGGAAACACATAAATATAAATCATATATTGAATAGTGATACCTTTCCCTTTCTCTTTTGCCGAGGAAGCACACAATGAGATCGGGATACCATCCAAAGCATATGCTTCCACCACCAACTTCTTCGTCACTGGTTCTGGACAACACATGTGTATGTCCAACCTTGCCATAGTTATAACACTTCTTTCCTTCAGCCTTGAAATCCCTAAATAGGCCCTTATCTCCATAATTATAGCAAAAAGGATCCCATATTGCCTTCTTCTGAGCATTTTCCCCTAGGTCTGCTTCCTCCTAACTTCATTGCTTCTTGCCTCCACCGCCCTACTACAACTTTGGCTCCTCCTTAGAAACAACAACATACTTGAGTTTAGGGTACAGACCCTCAAGCTGGTGGGATTTCTCAACTATCGTCTCGAATGTCTCATCAATGTGCCCTGTAAATTTATCACCCAAGTAGTCACCCAATCCCATAATAAGCTTCACATTTTTATTTAGTGGAGTGTCAAAGAAAGATATCTCATACTATGACAAAGCATCAAACTCGGCCACATACTCGAAGAAAACATGCCTCCATGCCTCAACTCTACAAACTTCTTGAATAGCATCAACTTTTGAGCAACCAGAATAAATGTCTCCTCAAATCTAGTTTGGAACCGGTCCTAAGTGAACTAAGCCTCAGGAGTGGCAACTTTAATAGCGTTCCACTAGTTTATAGCTCTATCTTGAAGCTGTAGAGCAGCTAAACTCCTCCCCATTGCATCATCCAATTTCAAGTCATTAAAAATTCTTTCACAGTTGTCTTACCAGTCCTACACTTCCATAGTTGATTACATTCTTTGGAATGATTTGCCACCAAGGTTGGAAAAATCCTTATTCGGCTTAGCAAAATCGACTTTGGGTGCTTGCACTTGAGCACCACAACAATAACAACATTAGGAGCAACTGCTTGGGCATTTTGCAACATGTATGCCATCATCGCATTGAACATATCTTGCAAGTTAGGGTTAGCAGCTCTCGAGCCTACTCCTTGACTCTAGAAAATGGAATTGCACACAGAGTTCCTTATATGCCAGCCAATTCCTGATCTATAACAAGAATGATTAGTCTCTCATAAAGAAAACTATGTCAATGGTACTCATGTGTGCATGTGATTTATATACTATATATACTACGATATGGTTTTGAAAACCAAAATATATAACTAGTACGTCCTCTCTTGTGTGTGTATATATACACACACTCTCGGTCCAGTCTAGGATGATAACTCCTTCCCTATCTCTACCGGATCACGATATCAACTCTGGTTAACTATGCAACCTATTCTCTAATACCAAATGTGAATACTGACCTACGCCTATGGCATTCAATATACCTAAAGAGTGCGATGCTGCATTGCCCTATCAATGTAGAATGATAGTCAAGGGTGAAAATAGGTAAACAACCACAGAACATATCTTATATCTCACACCGCATCAAATAAAATATAATAAACATCACAGACATAAAATAGGTGAGGCAATAACTAAAGGAGCCATAATATCACATGGGTTCACAAAGTTATACAAGATAGTGATAGAGTTTATGCAACTAATAACTAACTCAAAGATAAATAGTCTCTAAAAAGATAAATAAACACTATCCACGCTCCACGGTATCTCGTAGCGGAATAAGTATGAGCAAGTCCATAAATAATTCAAGAATGCACCATCTCCTGGTCATCCTATGTATAGCAATTGTGTACCACCAAATCCTACTATCTAGTCTACTCATTTAATAGTACCCGAGATAACAAGAAGCAAAGCATAAAACCTAGAATTAGACAACGGTCTGGTATGAGCGATAAGAAATCTCAAAGTACTATACAAGTCGAAATGGTAAGGAACTAAGGTATAAGAATTGTACCTGACTTGTCCCTGCATCCAAAGAGTTACACATAACATCTATAATATGATACTATACAAACATCATAAGATATACAACCATCTTGATATACGATCGGGCATCTAAGCATTGGTCTCCTAGATACCTACATAATGTGATGCTCTAGGGAGACAGACAGTAAGTAAAGAAATTATTGCATACATAACATCCATCAAACAATCCTTAAAGTCACTTAATGTGCCCTGTATATATAATAACTCATATGACCATTTCTCTCTATGAATGATTAATGGAAAATTCCTGGTTTTTAGTGTACTCACTCGCCAGCCCTAAGCTGAAACAAGATCCATTCCACCGTTCCATGGTATACAGATCCATTCCTCCGATCTAAGGTAGCCATTCCAACTACCTAATAAGCGTCCTCACAATACCTCTGTTTATGAGTACATCAGAAAACACTCCGATTAATGATCCCTTAGCATGCGTATCTAAGCCCTTCCTTGCTTCATCTAGTTTCCATTTATCCTCATTCCTCATTAAACCCTTCCAAATTCCTTTCTTTCCATCATAGAACCTTTCAATGTTCTATTCATGGGTTACCCTTCCTAAAACCCACACTTGTGGATAATTGTCACCACGACGCCATCGACATCGAGCCATTATCATCGGAACACAACTCCATCATCATTGAGTTACCGTCATCGAAGTTCCAAAGTCATCATCCTACATCGCACTGCCACATCACAACCGAAGTTCAAATGAACAAACACCATCACCATAATTTATAGGATATACGCACCATTCCTTGGAATTTTGGCCCAAATTGGTCACTTCCATTCATATCAGCAATGACATGAACCTATTCATGTCGGTAACAGTATGAACCGCTTAGCTAAAATTTTGGCTAAGTATTCTGAGCTTTAAACACCCCCTTTTGGCTTGCGTGGAGTACCTCCTTCACTTGCATGTAGCCTTGAAATCCCCAGCCTCAATCCACATGCCAGAAAAGAGGTCGGTACTGACCAAAAGAGATCTGTATCGAGTTGTAGAACTCCCTATATACTTTATAATTTGGGAAAATGTTAACAAGTGGCTTTTTCCATCTCTAGAATTTTTGTTGGACGGTTTTGACCATGAAAATCTTGTAGAGCCTATAACTTTTGACAAGCGTCGAATTAGGGACTAAAACCACTTTCATTAGAATGGTATGATAGTTTTTCTTTCCATAAATTGATCATATTAAGGATTTGGACTTACTTCTTAGTGTAGCCCATTAGCCCAATCCGATGATTAGGGTTAATAATCCTTCTTCAAGCGGTCATTAGTCATTTCCCTTCTTCTCTGATCATCTCCTAACCACCATTAATCCAAACTAGAGTTAAAAACCATTTTTTCTCTAAACTAATTAATGTAATTAGTGAATCTAAAAGAGAGATTAACATAAGAAGATAATAGATTGGCTATTTGAGAGCATTGGGATTTTTGTAGTTGCCTAACAATTAGAAAAGTGATACATCATTCGGAGAAAATAACACCAAAGTTGTCGAAATGCAACGAAACTCGGATATATTATTGAAGGTAGTTTGGAGAGGCTACGATTTTGGTTGCTGGTTGCTCGGATGCTATTAAGGTGGTCAAAATCAAGTCGGTAGAGATCTGAAAAGAGGTCCGTGGAAATGGCATTTCAGGTCGTTGAAGGGGTTTCATTAGGATTTTGGCTAATGGATCTTCGGGATAAGGCAAGGAAGGGGTTCAGAGACTTTAGATCAAAATTTAATGAAGTTAAACTAGGTACCGACCTCATCTGGTCAGTACCAACATCTTTCTAAGATAGTGGATTAGGACAGGGAACTTGAGAAGTTAAGGCATGGAAAGAAGGAGCTCTAGGAAAGCAAAGGAAGGAGTGATCAGGATGTGAAGTATTTCACTAAATATTTGTCTAAATAATTCATATCGGTACCGACATGAATGGATTTATGTTAGTATCGACATGAATTAAGGTGGCCAATTTTGGACAAATTTCTTGGTGATGCTGAGATGTTCCTGTAGGTTGTGATGAAGGTGTTCATTTGATCGTTTAACATTCGTTTTAGCTGATTGCAATACGATGAAGATCAACGATAATTTATGAGGCAAAGGCATGATGCTTCGACATGATGACTTTGAAACTGTGACAAGATGTATCTACGACATGAGATGGGCGAGTAGAGATGTTCCAAAATTCGACAACTCGAGGTGTTTGATCGGTACTTCAGGTGGGAAGTGAGGATGGGACTAGAGTAGTCTGGGAAGCACATTCAAAAAGGAGAAGCGATGTAGAGGAGCTTGAAATTCTTCAGATATAGTTGGATGCTTAAGGGATTGTTGATAACTCTAGGTAGGATGGTTGTTCTCCTAGGGGCATAGGTATGTGAGGATGCTCAGCTTTGCACTTTGGATCGTGAGACGGTCTAGCTTGTCTTAAAAGGACAGCACCTTTGAGATAGGTATCCGAAAGAATGTCATATCTAATTGTGGAATGAAATGTTATTGGCCTGAGAAGTCAAAGAGTTAGTTATCATACATCCAAGAGACCTTGAGAATGTCATGGTGAAGGTGAACTTTGAGAAAATCGTAACGGAGTGAGACTTCAGAGAGGATCGTGATAGGGTGAGACACCAAAAGTGTTCGTAGAAAAGTGAGACTTCGGAGTTCCTTGGGAATGCCATGATGAAGGGACAACTTTGAGAAAGTTATAATGGAGTAGGACTCCAAAATAGATCATGGTGGATTGAGACTTCGATGAAGATTTTGGGGGTGGGACTTCGAGGATGGTTAAAGTGAAGGGAGATTTCGACGATAATCATAATGATGTAGGGCCTTGGGAAGGATTGTGATGGTACATGAGAAGGTGAGATCTTGATGATAGACACGGCAATACGAAGCCTCGAGGACAATTGTCATTGCATGTTCACCTCATGTTTGTTATGATTGATCTAATTGTTGGACGTCTTGTGACGTCGGTATTCTTGAGTTAACACCCATAATACTTGGTGTAGTATACCCATATGACGTTGATAGTAGTATAGCATATATTATGTTATGTGCTAACTATTTGGATGAAATGATAGGACATCTATAATTTTCCATGCACTACGTCCTTATACTATATCGATTTTCATAATATTTTGAGATGGTTGATCGCTCACATCAAACTATTATCTAACTTGAGGTTTTATGTTTTGCTCCATATTACCTTGGGCACTCTTAAATGAGTAGACTGGATAACAAGTTTGAGTTTAGAGCATGGAGCTTTTCAAAGGATGAGTAGGAGGCTGGCGCTATTATATTAATTATTAGTGTTTGCTGCTTACCCCACTGTGCAGCACTGTGGAACTTTAGCAGTGCTTTATCTTATTTGGAGACATATTTTCCTTGAGTTTATTTTGATGATGTATATACTCTTTTTTGCTTGTTTATATGGCTATTGTGGGCATTACACTGATATTTTTGTTTTGGTTCGTTTAGTTATACTTATCTATCTTGTTTGTTTTACATCTATGTTGATATTTTATTTTATTTGATATGTTGTGACATATATGATAGGTTATGTTTTGGATTTTTGTTATTTCATCTTTGTTAATCATCCTATATCAGTCGGGTACAGTTGCAATGCATTTTTTAGGTATAATGTGTACGGAGGTGTAGGGTGGTCGTCACATGTGGTATTTGAGCTTAGGTTAAGCGATTCCTTACTTATGTCGATCACTAGAGTCTAAGTTGGTTCATAGGTCCATTAAAGATACGGTAAGTGAAATGCCTTAGAATGCATTGAGCAATATATAAGAGAGCGTATTTGTCATATATTTTGGTTTTCAAAACTATATATTAATAGTATATATGGTATATAAGTCGTATTTCACACTTGAGCACCGTAAGTATAGTTTTTCCTTTAGGAGAGACCGGATTTCTTTTTATAGAGCTTAACAATGAGCCGACATACAAGGAATACTACTAGGAATTCTATGTTTGGAGTAGAAGGAGAAGGAGCGGGTTCGGGGATAGCTAACCACCATATGCATGTTATGTTCACAGATATGATAAAGGAACATTCTACAGAACACCCAAGATGTAACTCTAGCTGGTGCTCCTATGCAAGCACCCAAAGTCAATTTTGCAAAGTTGAATAAGGACTAGTCCAACCTTGGAGGCAAACCATTTTTTGGAACATTATCGGTTGTGGAGGTTCAGAATTGATTAGATACATGTGAGCATATCTTTGAAGACTTAAAATTGAATGACGCAATAAAGAGGAAGTTAGCATCTAGGAAAAATCAAGGTTGCGCCACGAGATAGTGGAATGCTATTAGGATTCCTACTTTGGGAGACCGGTTCACTTGGGAGAAGTTTAAGGCTAGATTTGAAGAGAAGTTCGTACCAGACGCCTGAAGAGAAGTCGGTATAGTTTAGGAAGTCTGCTGAGTTGAAGCAAGGAGAGAAGACTGTTACAAAGTACATGGTTGTGTTTGACATGTTGTCAAATATGTATTATCTTTAATTGATACCCTTCTAAAAAAGAATGAGAAGTTCATCATGGGTTTGGATAATTATCTAGAGGAGAAAATGATAGGACATATTGACGAGTCCTTTGAGAAGGCTTTGAAACATGAGAGCCTTCACCAAAAGCCAAAAGTTGAAATTGTTATTTCAAAGGACGAATCAAAACAGCAAGCGGGCAGTAAGGTAAAAGAAAAATGGAACAACAAAGAGAAGCACTCGCAAGAAGAGGATGGCCAGAAGAAAGTCAATGAAGAACTAGAGTGCTTTAATTTCAATAAGACTGAACATCTTAGCAAGGACTGTAGGGCCTCGAGGGATTGGGAAAGAAAGTTCTTTGTCAGTGATAGGATTAGACACTTAAAGAAGGACTGCCCAGAGTTGTAGAAGAATAAGCAGTGCGTTGGATGTCATTCCTCCTTCGTCGATGGCCCCATCAGTGAAGGAGAAGGGGAAGAGCATTCTTATTAGAGGTATGCATTTTTTGTGTTATACTTATGTGTGTTTCTATTTTTGATATTGATATAATAGATCCTTCGTATATCCAATTACTTAGTGAGTGGGTTAGAATGTTACCTTTAGTTGGTTCGAATTTAGTGGTGGCTCGACAGACTCAGTGACGGTTTGTCAAGGCTTAGTGTGTTGAGTCATGGATGTTTATTTGCATATGTTTGCTTCGTTTGGATCTAGTGGAGTTCGGTATCATTTATCGTGAGACGAAGAAAGGGATACAAAGTTATGACGTAACGGTGAGGTGTACTAGGCAATGGAAAAGGCGGGGGAGCCAAGGCTAGAGTAAGACTATACACCTGAGAGGGTACAGTTATGGTTATCTTGGTATATTCACTTGGGATCCTACATAAGGAGACATCATTATTTTTCATACTGAGGGAATATCCAGAAGTAGTCAGATTTTCACCATGCAAAGAGATGGATTTCTGTATCGATAGAGTGACTAGTGTTATATCTTCGAGGAAGACAGTACTACAAGAGAAAAAAGGACCAAAGTGCAGGAGAGTAGTACTTGTAGTAGTTGCATGGTGGGCGAATGATGCTTTGAGAAGGTATGGAGTGTCGGAAGCTTGAGAAGCTTGTACTTGAAATCCATATGTGATGTTCTTGTCTTTTAAAGGAAGAGTGGTATCTATGGAGATGAGGTAGAACAAAATTAACAAAATTAGTTGGCTCCGTATATATTATAGCCCCATTGTACCTGATATTGATGGAAAGGATGAGGTACTTTAAGAGTGCCGTCATCCGAGATTAATAATACACTCCGGTGGAAATAAGATGTATAGGACATGCATCTTATTAGGAATGGAATAACGGAAGATGTTAGGATTTTGGGTATGAAGAAGCTTACGAGGAGTATTAAAGGAGAACGATATCGGATCGATTAGGAGATATCGAGGTTGAACCGAGAGCGGGTAAAGAGGAAGGTGTTGAAGTCATAAAAGCTCAACAGACGTGAAAGTAGAGGCGGTAGTGTGGAACAGACCGATGAGCGCGTGTGGACGAATGATGTAGAACACTTTGTTTGGTAGGGTTTTCTGTATATTGCATTCGCTTTCGCTTATGATGTCATATAGGATAACTTAGTATCTCGCATGCAAGGATAGGCAAAGATATTGTTTGATCGCTTATGATTGCATGGTTGAATGATTGATATTTGAAATGACTGCTTGATTGTTAGGCATGTGGAGTAACTATGGTTGGCTTTTCCTTATTTAAAGGGGATTTCGAGGATAAAATTCCTTATACATATCGTAGGATCATAAAATATTATTATTATTTAATTCATATAAGGTCGTATGACTCTATAATTTTTGAAAAATGTTAACTAATGGCCTTTTCCACTTCTAGAATTTTTATAGGACAGTTTTGACCCTAAAAATCTTGCAGAGCCTATAACTTTTGATAGTAGTCGAATTAGGGTTGAAACCACTTTCATTGGATCGGGATGATGGTTTCTTTTTCAAAGTGGACATATTAAGGATTTGGACCTACCGGCTAGAAGTTATGACTGTTTGAAGTTCTGACCAGTTTTAATAGATTAGTGTAGGGAGTGATTAGTGTAGCCCATTAGCCCAATCCAAAAATTAGGATTGATACTCTTTCTTCCAATAGTTATTAGTCATTCCTTCTTCTCTATTCACCTCTTAACCTCCGTTAATCAAAACTAGAGCTGAAAATTAATTTTTCTCTAATCTAATTCGTGAATCTAAGAGACATTAACAAAACAAGATAAATAAATGTGCTATTTGAAAGCTATGGGATTTGTGTAGTTGCTATTCCACATTAAATTTGCCTAAGGATTTTTGTGCTTTTGTCCAAGTTGAGTGATTTTACCTCTCTCACTTTACTATGTTTACTTATGTTGCAAAAATATGATATTTAGTACAAATATTAAAGTAAAATGTTTAAAAACCTAGATCTGATATAAAAACCATCCCAGAACATAGTTTAAAAAGATAGATTTGTATTCTAATATGATTTATACCGTTTACCAACCAGAATTGTTGTTTTATAGAAGACCAGATCTAGAATGTTTTGTGCTGGTAAATCATGTTTGGATGAATTGTATGTTATATGATGATGTTTGGTAGTTGTATGGACTGCTTTGATGTTTTTGCTAATTGTTTTGTATAGTTAGAAAAGTGGCGCGACGTTTGGAGCAAATGGCACCTAAGTTGTTGAAACGCGATGAAACTTGTATATGTTGGTAAGGGGAGTTTGGGGAGGCTATGGTTCTACTCGTTGGTCGCTTAGAGGCGATTAAGATGGTCAAAATTAGGTCGGTAGAGACCTGAATAGTGGTTGGTGGAAATGGCATTTCAGGTCGTTGAAGGGGTTGCTTGGGATTTTTGCTAAGGAACTTCGGGACAAGGTAAGGAAGGGGTTCAAAGACTTAACTTCAAAATTTTGTGAAGTTGACCAACATCTTTTTGTGATAGTGGAGTGGGCTAGAGAACTTGAGAAGTTAAGGCATGGAAAGAAGGAGCTCTAGGAAAGCAAAGAAAAGAGTGAATGGGACGTGAAGTACTTAGCCAAATATTTTACTAATTCATTCATATCGGTACCGACATGAATGGATTCATCTAGGTACCGACATAAATTGAGGTGGCCAACTTTAGAAAAATTTCCAAGGGATGATGAGAGGTTCCTGTAAATCATTCTGAAGGTGTTCATTCAATCATTTGACGTTCGTTTTTAATGATTGCAATACGATGAAGATCAACAATAAATGACGAGGTAAAGGCGTTATGCTTTGACTTCGAAACGATGACAAGATGAATCTATGACATGAGATGGGCAAGTAGAGATGTTACGAACTTCGACGACGCAAGGAGTTTGATCAAGTACTTCATGTGAAAAGTGAGAGATGAGACTACAGAATTCTGGGGAATTATATTCGATAAGGAGAAGCGATGCAGAGGAGCATGAGATGTTTCAGATCGAGTTGGATGCTGAAGGGATAGTTGATAACTCAGGATAGGGTGGTTGTTCCCTTAGGGGCAAGGGTATGTAAGGACGCTCACCTGCATATCGTAGACCGTGAGACGATCTGGCTAGTCCTGAGAGAAAAGTACTTATGATATAGGCATTTGAAAGAACGTCGAACCCAATTGTGGAATAAAATGTTATCGGCCCGAGAGGTCGTAGAGTGAGCTATCATACATCCAAGACACCTTGAGAAGGTCATGGTGGAGGCGGACTTTGAGAAAGTCATAACGAAGTGAGACTCCAGAGAGAATCATGATAGGTTGAGACTCCAGAAGTGATCGTAGCAAAGTGAAACTTTAGGAGTACCTTGAGAATGTCATGATGATAGGACAACATTGAGAAAGTTATAATGGAGTGGGACTCCAGAATGGATTGTGGTGAAGTGAGACTTCGGTGAAGATTTTGGAGAAGTGGGACTTCGAGGATGGTTAAAGTGAAGTGAGACTTCGACGATTATCGTTATGGCATAAGTGTAAGGACCCGATTCTTCGACTTCCGAAGGTCGACATCAATACGTCCACTGTATCAACTGCCGAGCAATCTAATGTCGGAAAACCGAATTCTTAGGGTTTAAGAAGAGGATAGAAGAAATAAGAAAACAGAACAGAAACAATATCAAAATCTCACATATCGCAGCGGAACAATATATAATAGATAAATGGATAATCTTTAAAACAAAGAACTATACATTCTATACATTACATCATCAGAGTGTACAACAACAATATACAACACAATCAAACAATGGACAGTTATACAAACGTGTCCCTACAAGTGAATTTACAGCGGAAAGATAATATCATATACAAGTGGTACGTCTCGCCATCCAGCTCGCCTCCTGAGCTCCATAGCACTCCTGAATCCAGAATGACCTGATAACCTGACTCTAGACTGCACGTGTGGAAAATTATGGGCACCCACGGTTTAGGAAGAGAACAATAAACTCCAGGTCAGTCATGGGACTGGTGTGAGAACTTAAAACAGTTATTTATCTTTTAAAACAACAACAACAAGGGAAGTGGAAAATATCCGTAATGCTTTTGGAAAATGAAACTACCATAAGGCCTCCCCGCACACACACAATGCAAATACAAAATTGGAGGAGATTTCTCCTTATGATAGTCAAAGATGCTTATTATGCAAAATAAATCGTTTTTTATATCATTATTAGTGCATAGTGATGAAAACATTTCGAAAATAGAATATAAATCTTAGCCAACATACGGCCATTATCGTATGTCTACTATAGCTACCATGTTTAATAGCAGGTTACCGGCACATTCCATGGCAGGTAATACAACTAAAACCGTACAAGGCTCGTATTGTTTCTTTGGATTTCCAACAAATGGTCAGGCTAAGGAACTTCCTACTGCCGCATGGGATCGCCTCTGGCGGGACGTCCCGAGAACCTAACCAGATCTCTGCCAACACAAGGCCGGATTACCTCTGTAACTAGGTAACTACTAATCGAGTATGCCACTCCCTGGTCCTTTGGGACCTTTATCCGAGGGCCCTCGATCACCAATCAACAACCACATGAAAATGAGATTGGAGCAATCACATAGGTTAAGCATCAGGGCTCCATACCTGACACACCCTTTTTCAGAAGGAAATGACATACCCTAAAGGGGCGACCCTCATAACCTTGCCACATATTCCTGTTTTGACCATTTCCGGGGTGTGAGATCTGACGAAGTCTCGTCCACAAAGCTACGCCTTTTTCACAAAGCCACGCTTTGATCAATAAATAATCATCACACAGCAACACTCAGCAAGTCACATTACCAAATTGGGAGTATATTGTTGATAACCTTCAACTACAAAACCTTTGAGCTCGTACGTCTCAGATAAGGGTGTTAAGCTAAGAGAAGAAATTCTCCGCCACCAACAGAGATGTATTTGAAAGAAATCGGCTTTATATCTCAAAATGTAATGTCAGACACGTAACCATACAAGTCTGTTCCGGGTTCGAACAGAACCGAAGGCACTTCAAAAGAAGCCCTTGCAATCCGGGTATTCACAATCCCGATTGAATTTCCCATCACAAAGGAAATCTCCATACCGTAGCTAACGGTGCAAAGATAATCGATAGGTCATCCTATCATTTTCACAAGTACCCGGTCTTCAACACCGGCCTTCAGTGTTATCCATTACGTCGTATCACTATTCGGAATGGGTAGTCCGAATAACAAGCGCAATAATTTAAAAATAAGTGTAGCATTCAATTTCAACCAATTCACAACAAATAGCCATTTAAGGGTCAATATTGATAGTCGGTTATTTAACTATCAATCAATATTCGTAACATAACTCGATTCCAAATAATCTTCCCAAATTATTTATTTTCAAAAATATCTTTACAAGATATAATTTCCACACTTCAAAAATAAATCAATGTTTATTTTAAAACAAATTTCCCTGTAGCGTGCGTTCAAGGGTGACTGTCTCGCGTGCGTGAATCAAGTTGGAGCAAAGTGAAGTGATGACGTGGCAGGAGTGTAGGTGAGAATTGTGTCCCTTTTTATTTAATTATAATTTGAAATTCAATCACCATTTTTCGCCATAACTTTCTCATACGACCTCGGATTCGAACGAAATTTCTTTTGTTAGGATCGTAATTTAATTCTGGACTTGATGACGCTGGTTTGGACGAATTCCGAGACGGGCGAATTTTTGGGTTTAAATCGAATTTAAATTCGATTTAAATTCAAAAGGTGAGTGTTTTAACCCACTCACAACTACTAGAAGCTTTTATGTTTGTTTAAATTAATTTTAGAAATGAATAGAAATTTATTTATGAGTATTTGGCATGTTTATTTTATTCATATCTGTTGAATTGCATTTATTAAATTTAACTGTTAATTTAATCAATTTATTGCGTATAAATTTACAGTTAAAATTTATTTGTTTGTATACGAACTGCTAGTTAACAGTTATATAAGTTATTACTGAATATAGACTGTAGATTAATAGCTGTTAAATTTAATTTGAATAAAATTGCCAGTATTACCTGTTATGTAGTACCAAAAATAATATTGTTATTGATTGATATTGATTGATGATTGCGATTTGGATGATGGATGATGTTGATGAAAGGATGTTTATTGTATATCATTAAATTGCAAATTATCATGCATATTTCATTTCATTCGGGATTGTGGTTTGAAATGATATATAACCGCAAAATTTTATATCTTTTAAATTGCGGATTGAAATGATAAATATCTGTATCACTTGACCATAGGATAGAAAATTATATACAGGCACCGCGGTATATATATATAACTATTTAAATGTGATTTCTATGGTTTGGATGGAATACGGTTTATAATAATCTTAAATTTTATATTGTATAAATATTTTTCTTCCATATATATATACATATAAAGTTGAAAATTTTGAAATTAAAAGGTGTATAAAAATCTTTATTAAAAATGGAAGAAAATTAAGAAAATGGAGTTTAATAATTTATATCATATGTTTAAATGTTAAGTTTGGAAATTTTAAGATATGATATTTATAATTGGATTTTTCCCAAAATAAATTGAAATGAATATTTTAGTATAATTTGAATTGGGAAAAATATATATATTATTACTAGAAATTGAAGTCTTATTATTTATGGATTTTATATGAATATTCAAGACTAATTAATAGAACAATTGATTTGTCGAAAGAATAAAATCCAACTTTAGTTTGAAATATTGATACTCAAAATGGATCTACGTATATATAAATAAATTGAAGTGGTTTTGGAACTTGAGAGAGATAATATAAATTTTGGTTTAGACTTTAATAAAGAAATATATTTGTAAAGCCATGTAGATTATTTCTTTACAAAGTAACAGTAAAGTTAAACCATTTAATTCATATACTGTTGAATATCCAAACCATTCAAGTTTTAGAAGTTATGGTTTTAATTATGAATTTCGAAATATTATGCTTTGAAAGGATATTTGGCTTTCAGACGTTATAAATTTTAAAGCATTATGATTTTGGAAAAGATTTATATTTGGGATAAATGATATCATGTTGTTTTGGGTTTTAAAATGATATTGTATTCATAATTTTAAAATGGAAATGTATATTCTGGTTTTAAAGTATAAACTATTTTTAAATGACCGCGGTGTTATAACAACGATGGGTTGGCAAAGAGACCAGGATCGGATATGGACATACTCTCTGTCGATACCGAAAACCACTTTGACTAACCGTGTACGCGGTGGAGATTCCAGAATGAAGTAGGTGGTGGTGACGTTTCCTGTAAGGTAAATACGGGGACCCGACTCCCGTGAGTTGGCATAAGGTGGCTAAAACAGGAGCGATTCTCAGGCCAATGAGGTCATTCCGCTGATCGAACCCTCCTCTTCGATATTATACTTTGATTTTGGATTGATTCAGTGGCCACTTCTATATTTTGATTTTGGGGAGTTAGTCCGAGGTGGGCGGTAACTGCGGCTACGCGTTTCCACCAGCCTGGATAGCAATTGGTATATCTACCCTGGCATTGCCTAGTTGTGCCGTGTCACCTACCATACCGAGCCTTTACTACGAGTTTCTATTTGTGTCGTACCTATGGAGTATCCTCTGGTAGCTTCCCGATCAGGAGGTATTACGGTACTGTATAGACTATTGGCATTTTACGTGTTAAGGTAGAAAATGTAAAGCCTTAACGCTATTTAAAAGTAAGTTTATTTTATAAATAGACACTATTATAATAGCGCAATATACTACATAGTAAATAGTTTAACGGATCCTTAGGAGATGTAAATCCCGAACATCTCTTGAGTTACTGTACTCATATTTATTTCTGTTAATTTAACTCACATAAGATCTTTTAGTCTGACTCGAGTGTTTTTGTCTTTTCAAATTCGCTCGGGTCAGTCCGAGCGTTTCAGGATCGACGACTTTAGCTTTGAAGGACGAAGACGAAGGAGTCGTATTATTATTATATATAGTATTGCACCACACTCATACTGTTCTGCTGCATTGATTGTATTGGTATGTGTAACTCTGATATTTATTGTATAAAGCAAATCAAGTGTTTGTAAACTGTTTTGAACTGTATATTTATTATTATATTTTATCCTTCCGCTGTGAGATTCTGTTTTGTTTTTATTTCTTCTCTGTTTTTCTTATTACCCCATAACAATCCGCCCTTGCGTATGCTTTGAATTGGCACGTGTGTCGGTTTAAAGTGTGCGAAAAGGCGGGATGTTACAGTTGGTATCAGAGCTTTGGTTTAGCGATAAACCTTGGTTTTGTGGGGTTTGACTCTTTGTTAATAGGGTAGTAATACCCTATGGGAGTCGCTGAGAGTATATATATGAGAGAGCGTATTTGTTAGTTTTATAAAAAGATTTTGATATTGTGTTAATCTGTTCCACTTTGTATTTATAAATTCTGGTTGATGCATGGGACGCTATGCCATCAATAGGGATTTCTAAACACTTAATAGGACAGACCGACATAATATTTGTTTTTAATATAGGTGAATGAAATAATTTTGCCTATTATATTTTCTATATATAAAAATATTTTTATAAAGATATATTTTGGTTGCCATAGTTGGGTGTTAGGTAATAAAAATATTTGTAATGAATTAAAGCTAAGTTGAATTTTAATAAATCAAATTGGAGATTTTAGAACTTAAGTCCGGGATTTTTGAAATCTTCTTTCAAAGGATTTATGAAATATAATGATTTGGTTTATAAATATTTTCTTATATAAATATTTAGTATAATTCGAAAGAATTGGTTTAAGAGGATTTTGAAGAAAATAAGTTTGTACTTTCCTCTCTGTCGCTGGAAAATAATTTCGGTGATGACGGCCGCATCATCGACTTTCATTTTCCAGTTTCGAAGGGAAAGGCCACTGTAGTAAACTCTACTGCAGATTTGTTTTGAAATTATTTAAAATTTTAATTGTTTAAAGGTAATTAGAGATATAAAAGTTGTAAGAAATTAATTATCTATTATTTTAAAGTAATTTTGGAATTTTACCCGGTATTAATTCTTGAATTTCCATTAATTAGTTGTAAAAAAAAATTTAGGTTAGTAAAATAAAGGTTAAGTAATCAATGAATTAAAAGGGTTGAGATTAAACTTGTATAAGTTCTTTTGCTTTTTCTTTAACATAAATAACTTACCAAGTATAAAAAGTTGAAATGTAAATTAAGAGTGGAATAGAATATTATGCAAGTAGAATTTTGGAAGAAAAAAAATGAAGTATTCAATAAATTACTGTTATAAATAAGAATTTAATGGTATTAACTTAAGTGATGATTGGAATTTTACTAGAATTAAAGGTTGTATTATTAATAGGTGATTTTAACCTTAAGAAAGTAAAAATGAAATTCCTTAATTTATAAAGTTTGATTGTAGGGTTATTAACTTAAGTATGCTTTAATTCCCCCTATTCTAATATAATGGAAAGTAGGAAAAATATAAATGACTGCAATCCATAGTTAATGAATGAGTAAAATCTTTCACTTATAGGAATGCAGGTTATAAGGTTAATAAATTAAGTGGAATTAGAGGGTTATTGTAAATAAATATAATAGGAACGTAAACATTAAGTAAATGAATGAAATTAAAGGTAAGTCGAAATTGTAATTTATAAAACAAATATATATTAATTAAAGGAATGGAGAAGAAACTTGTAAATTTTCACTTACATTCTTAAAACATACATAACTTACCATATAATAAAAAGTTGCAATGTTAGTAGGAAAATGTAAGGGGAAATCTTACAAGTGAAGAGTAAGGTAATAAAGGTATTCTATTAATTTGCTATTATTAATGAGAATTAATTGTATAGACTTAAGTTAAATTGGAAATTTTACTATAAGTAAAGGTAAGTAGTATAAATAGATGATAGAAACTTTAGTAAATAAATTGGAATACAAATATAATGAATTTTGTGATAAATGGAAAATGAAAATTTGTAAGAAATAAAGAAATCACTCCATAAATGAAAGAAAGAAAATCAAACCATTGAAGCATGAGATAAATGTATAATAAATAAATTTGGGTGTTGGTTTGAATTGTGTTGTTTGATTTATGTTGTTGGGTAAGAAATTTGAAGTGGTTAAATGAATAAGTATCTATTTTTGTTCCATCTAAGACTGTTGAGTAAAGGATGCAATTGATAGTTAATTTCATTTCATACAAATTTCAAGTTTGAACCCAAACAACTATTTGTTTGATGGATTAAATGGTTGCTTTGTTGTGTATGTATGTTGTTTGTAAGGTTGATGGTTGTTGAATTGTTTGGTTGATTAATGATTGAATCCACTTGAATAGTTCATTTTAAAATAAATATTTAACCTTTTAGATTATATAAGTGAATACAGGTGATGGAAGCAACTGCTACTGCTTTTGGTTCCAAAATAATAAGCGTATATTGCCCGACAAATAGGTACGTTTTCGGATTACGTTTAAAGCGCTATTTTTCCCGTGTTGGGATATAATATTTTGATAATATATGTAATATATTTGTATATTTTGATATTATATTTTTTCCCGAGCCTCACCGTACAAAGGAGACTCTGCCAAAAATTTTCGTAAATTTTGGACTTAGAATTTTGTTGAATATTTTCCAAACTTTAATGATTTAAGTATAAAAGGTTGTAATGATTATAAACGGGTATATTTCATTAAAGGAAATAAATCCAGTAAATTATTGTTTATAAGTTAATATTTGAAATAAGATGTACTGTTTATTCTTCCTTCTCCCTTCTTTTTCCTTTTCGAGGACGAAAAGTTTTGAGTGGGGGAGAGTGCAACGACCCGTTAAATTTGATGATATTTAATGAATTAATTTAATACGATTTCTAACCTAATTTAGAATAAAATAAAAGTCTTAAGATTTTATTTGAGAAAATGTAGTAATTTGTTACAGTAATTGGAATTTAATGTAACAATTTAATAGTTACATGGAAATAGATTTGAACTATGTAAATTTGCACACCTTGTTATAAGTTAAATATAAGAAACCAATATAAATGTGAATCAGTGAATATTAATAAAAATATTTATTAGAATGGAATTCATTTAATATAAAATAAATAGTGGAGATTGTACATTTGGTTGTAATAATAAATAGTGACTAAATAAAAAGTGTCCGTTGGAATAAATCAATGCAATAAGTGTGATAAGTAATTTTATTGAATGTTGTCTCTAATGAATGTACTTGATTTGGTAATTTAGATATTTATACGTAAAGTATATATATAAAGATATATTGATTCCAATAGAATTAATTGGAAATCTAATATTAAATATAATGTTGGTAGCAATTGAAATTTACTGTTTTGCAAAATAAATGAGAAATCAAGTCAATTGTGAATTATACCGTAAAGGATCAATTCATTTAAACAGTAGGATTGTAAATAAATAAACATTCTACGTAGGTTGCAATTGGACAATTTATGTAGTTTAATGGAAAAGCAATTGGAATTAATTACCATAAATTGTGTAGTTAGGGTAGTTTTGATTTGTCACTTAAGATGGAGGATTTTTATAAAATGTAATAAATGCAGTTTAAATTAAAGGATTGACGTTTGGGTATTTAAGAAGTGATAAACTAAAATTTATTTATTTATTTGAAAATTTGAAATCCAATTTGTGGATTTATTGCAAATAAGTGAAATTTGTGTTTAACCATTACATCGATAGGAATAAATTAAATTTAAGGTTATATTAATAAAATTTGGACTAGAAAAATGATATGAATCGGTTTTTGAAGCCTTAAATATAAAATGGGAAGTAGACGAGATTTCACGTTACAACCATTTTTAAAAATCCTGATGTATGTAGAGATATTAATGAAATATAACGTAAACCAATGTTGAATCAAAAGAATAGAGTCAACACTTATTTATTCATTTAATGTGATATAACTACGAGTATGATTTATTGCAAATTACATGGAAATCTAATATATAGGACATTACCTAAAAAGGAAGAGTAGATAAAATTTATGACAAACATATTTGTATATGAAGGTTATTGATTTAAGGAGAAATTGTTCAAGTTTTATGTATTTGGGTTAAGTGCAACCTTTAATAGATAAATTTAGTGCAATTAAAGAAATTGACATTTAATATTTCGATAACTTAAAATTTGATGGGATAAGAACATTTGGGTAATGAAGGGATGACAAATATTAGCTATGATTCTAGAAGGAATTAAATAGATAATAGGAAGATTAAAATCAGGTTCTAAGCAATAATTATTAAATAACAGGATTTATTAAATTTAACGTTGAATACTACGTTACTGAAATTTAAAATGGACTTTAAGAATAATATTTTGAATCATGAACCAAAGTATGTGGCATCCCTATGTGGATAAATAATGAGTATATAAAAGTTAAAATCTAATATATGGGGTTTTGAGCATTTAATTTTATAATTCTTAAATATAGGAAAGTGTAGAAATTTACACTGCAAATTGATATAATTATAATTTTAATTCACATCCAAGCTTGTTAAATCATTTGAAATTGATTAAATTATATAAGTAATAAAAATTTGGACAATTTTAGAATATAATATAAAATTTGGATTTTTGTAATTTATTTTAATTTATTTAATGAATATTAAAAATAGCCATTTTTGTCACGGACTCGGATTTCGACGAAACCAGTTTCATCGGATCCGTATCGGTGAATTATTATAGGGTTTCAAGTTTCGTATCAATTGGACTTGTCGTTTGATCGTACGGACGCGAAACGCCTTGAAATCGATTTAATTAAGAAATCAATTTGAAATCAATTTGGAAATTTTATTTTCAACATAACTTCTTCATACGATCGAATTTGGTCGTGAAACTTTTTCCATCGCGTTCAGAATATTTTAAAATACCTATTTTGATATATGAGTTTAATAAATTTTGTTCCGGAGGCTAAACGGGCTTTTTGGGCCATATTTGTGGCGTACGTTCATCCTTCTAGTCTATACGCTCTAACCCAACCCTAACTATAAATATACAGTTATAAACCCTAGCTCCATCCTATTGCCATTGGCTGTACGTACATTTTTCTTCATCTCCTTCTCCTCCTCAAATGGATGCAAAACTAGATCTACTCCAATCCAAATTTCAGTGAAAATTCAAACACTTCAGAAAAATTCCACAAAAATATATATCATAGTTCTCGATGTCCGTAATCTGCTGGTGCAATTCGTTTTCCAATTGGAGTTATCGTTTACCCAGAATAAATTCAAACAGTTCGTGGCCGTTCATCAGCGTCGCATAAAAGTTCGTCTGATCGAAATTCTGTTTCAGTGTATTGTAGTATGGACGATGGGGAGTACATCAGTATAATTCGTTCGTCGATTCGATGGTTGGATGGTTTGTATAATTCGAATTTGGGTTTATCAAAGGGCGGCGGCTGTTCGTTTTTGGGCCAGTTCCGGTGGTTCTGGGTGGCCGCAGGTGGGCCATAGGGGCGGCTAGGCTGGAGCTCCAGGTGGATGGTGATGTGGTCATCACAGGTGGAAGCGGGGGCGATGAGGTTTTGATGGCAGGGCCGTGCAAATTGCGTTGGGTTTCCCTGTAGCGTGCGTTCAAGGGTGACTGTCTCGCGTGCGTGAATTAGGTTGGAGCAAAGTGAAGTGATGACGTGGCAGGAGTGTAGGTGAGAATTGTGTCCCTTTTTATTTAATTATAATTTGAAATTCAATCACCATTTTTCGCCATAACTTTCTCATACGACCTCGGATTCGAACGAAATTTCTTTTGTTAGGATCGTAATTTAATTCCGGACTTGATGACGTTGGTTTGGACGAATTCCGAGACGGGCGAATTTTTGGGTTTAAATCGAATTTAAATTCGATTTAAATTCAAAAGGTGAGTGTTTTAACCCACTCACAACTACTAGAAGCTTTTATGTTTGTTTAAATTAATTTTAGAAATGAATAGAAATTTCTTTATGAGTATTTGGCATGTTTATTTTATTCATATCTGTTGAATTGCATTTATTAAATTTAACTGTTAATTTAATCAATTTATTGCGTATAAATTTACAGTTAAAATTTATTTGTTTGTATAGGAACTGCTAGTTAACAGTTATATAATTTATTACTGAATATAGACTGTAGATTAATAGCTGTTAAATTTAATTTGAATAAAATTGCCAGTATTACCTGTTATGTAGTACCAAAAATAATATTGTTATTGATTGATATTGATTGATAATTGCGATTTGGATGATGGATGATGTTGATGAATGGATGTTTATTGTATATCATTAAATTGCAAATTATCATGCATATTTCATTTCATTCGGGATTGTGGTTTGAAATGATATATAACCGCAAAATTTTATATCTTTTAAATTGCGGATTGAAATGATAAATATCCGTATCACTTGACCATAGGATAGAAAATTATATACAGGCACCGCGGTATATATATATAGCTATTTAAATGTGATTTCTATGGTTTGGATGGAATACGGTTTATAATAATCTTAAATTTTATATTGTATAAATATTTTTCTTCCATATATATATACATATGAAGTTGAAAATTTTGAAATTAAAAGGTGTATAAAAATCTTTATTAAAAATGGAAGAAAATTAAGAAAATGGAGTTTAATAATTTATATCATATGTTTAAATGTTAAGTTTGGAAATTTTAAGATATGATATTTATAATTGGATTTTTCCCAAAATAAATTGAAATGAATATTTTAGTATAATTTGAATTGGGAAAAATATATATATTTTATTACTAGAAATTGAAGTCTTATTATTTATGGATTTTATATGAATATTCAAGACTAATTAATAGAACAATTGATTTGTCGAAAGAATAAAATCCAACTTTAGTTTGAAATATTGATACTCAAAATGGATCTATGTATATATAAATAAATTGAAGTGGTTTTGGAACTTGAGAGAGATAATATAAATTTTGGTTTAGACTTTAATAAAGAGATATATTTGTAAAGCCATGTAGATTATTTCTTTACAAAGTAACAGTAAAGTTAAACCATTTAATTTATATACCGTTGAATATCCAAACCATTCAAGTTTTAGAAGTTATGGTTTTAATTATGAATTTCGAAATATTATGCTTTGAAAGGATATTTGGCTTTCAAACGTTATAAATTTTAAAGCATTATGATTTTGGAAAAGATTTATATTTGGGATAAATGATATCATGTTGTTTTGGGTTTTAAAATGATATCGTATTCATAATTTTAAAATGGAAATGTATATTCTGGTTTTAAAGTATAAACTATTTTTAAATGACCGCGGTGTTATAACAACGATGGGTTGGCAAAGAGACCGGGATCGGATATGGACATACTCTCTGTCGATACCGAAAACCACTTTGACTAACCGTGTACGCGGTGGAGATTCCAGAATGAAGTAGGTGGTGGTGACGTTTCCTGTAAGGTAAATACGGGGACCCGACTCCCGTGAGTTGGCACAAGGTGGCTAAAACAGGAGCGATTCTCAGGCCAATGAGGTCATTCCTCTGATCGAACCCTCCTCTTCGATATTATACTTTGATTTTGGATTGATTCAGTGGCCACTTCTATATTTTGATTTTGGGGAGTTAGTCCGAGGTGGGCGGTAACTGCGGCTACGCGTTTCCACCAGCCTGGATAGCAATTGGTATGTCTACCCTGGCATTGCCTAGTGGTGCCGTGTCACCTACCATACCGAGCCTTTACTACGAGTTTCTATTTGTGTCGTACCTATGGAGTATCCTCTGGTAGCTTCCCGATCAGGAGGTATTACGGTACTGTATAGACTATTGGCATTTTACGTGTTAAGGTGGAAAATGTAAAGCCTTAACGCTATTTAAAAGTAAGTTTATTTTATAAATAGACACTATTATAATAGCGCAATATACTACATAGTAAATAGTTTAACGGATCCTTAGGAGATGTAAATCCCGAACATCTCTTGAGTTACTGTACTTATATTTATTTCTGTTAATTTAACTCACATAAGATCTTTTAGTCTGACTCGAGGGTTTTTGTCTTTCCAAATTCGCTCGGGTCAGTCCGAGCGTTTCAGGATCGAAGACTTTAGCTTTGAAGGACGAAGACGAAGGAGTCGTATTATTATTATATATAGTATTGCACCACACTCATACTGTTCTGCTGCATTGATTGTATTGGTATGTGTAACTCTGATATTTATTGTATAAAGCAAATCAAGTGTTTGTAAACTGTTTTGAACTGTATATTTATTATTATATTTTATCCTTCCGCTGTGAGATTCTGTTTTGTTTTTATTTCTTCTCTGTTTTTCTTATTACCCCATAACAATCCGCCCTTGCGTATGCTTTGAATTGGCACGTGTGTCGGTTTAAAGTGTGCGAAAAGGCGGGATTTTACAGTTGGTATCAGAGCTTTGGTTTAGCGATAAACCTTGGTTTTGTGGGGTTTGACTCTTTGTTAATAGGGTAGTAATACCCTATGGGAGTCGCTGAGAGTATATATATGAGAGAGCGTATTTGTTAGTTTTATAAAAAGATTTTGATATTGTGTTAATCTGTTCCACTTTGTATTTATAAATTCTGGTTGATGCATGGGACGCTATGCCATCAATAGGGATTTCTAAACACTTAATAGGACAGACCGACATAATATTTGTTTTTAATATAGGTGAATGAAATAATTTTGCCTATTATATTTTCTATATATAAAAATATTTTTATAAAGATATATTTTGGTTGCTATAGTTGGGTGTTAGGTAATAAAAATATTTGTAATGAATTAAAGCTAAGTTGAATTTTAATAAATCAAATTGGAGATTTTAGAACTTAAGTCCGGGATTTTTGAAATCTTCTTTCAAAGGATTTATGAAATATAATGATTTGGTTTATAAATATTTTCTTATATAAATATTTAGTATAATTCGAAAGAATTGGTTTAAGAGGATTTTGAAGAAAATAAGTTTGTACTTTCCTCTCTGTCGCTGGAAAATAATTTCGGTGATGACGGCCGCATCATCGACTTTCATTTTCGAGTTTCGAAAGGAAAGGCCACTGTAGTAAACTCTACTGCAGATTTGTTTTGAAATTATTTAAAATTTTAATTGTTTAAAGGTAATTAGAGATATAAAAGTTGTAAGAAATTAATTATCTATTATTTTAAAGTAATTTTGGAATTTGACCCGGTATTAATTCTTGAATTTCCATTAATTAGTTGTAAAAAAAAATTTAGGTTAGTAAAATAAAGGTTAAGTAGTCAATGAATTAAAAGGGTTGAGATTAAACTTGTATAAGTTCTTTTGCTTTTTCTTTAACATAAATAACTTACCAAGTATAAAAAGTTGAAATGTAAATTAAGAGTGGAATAGAATATTATGCAAGTAGAATTTTGGAAGAAAAAAAATGAAGTATTCAATAAATTACTGTTATAAATAAGAATTTAATGGTATTAACTTAAGTGATGATTGGAATTTTACTAGAATTAAAGGTTGTATTATTAATAGGTGATTTTAACCTTAAGAAAGTAAAAATGAAATTCCTTAATTTATAAAGTTTGATTGTAGGGTTATTAACTTAAGTATGCTTTAATTCCCCCTATTCTAATATAATGGAAAGTAGGAAAAATATAAATGACTTTAATCCATAGTTAATGAATGAGTAAAATCTTTCACTTATAGGAATGCAGGTTATAAGGTTAATAAATTAAGTGGAATTAGAGGGTTATTGTAAATAAATATAATAGGAACGTAAACATTAAGTAAATGAATGAAATTAAAGGTAAGTCGAAATTGTAATTTATAAAACAAATATATATTAATTAAAGGAATGGAGAAGGAACTTGTAAATTTTCACTTACATTCTTAAAACGTACATAACTTACCATATAATAAAAAGTTGCAATGTTAGTAGGAAAATGTAAGGGGAAAGCTTACAAGTGAAGAGTAAGGTAATAAAGGTATTCTATTAATTTGCTATTATTAATGAGAATTAATTGTATAGACTTAAGTTAAATTGGAAATTTTACTATAAGTAAAGGTAAGTAGTATAAATAGATGATAGAAACTTTAGTAAATAAATTGGAATACAAATATAATGAATTTTGTGATAAATGGAAAATGAAAATTTGTAAGAAATAAAGAAATCACTCCATAAATGAAATAAAGAAAATCAAACCATTGAAGCATGAGATAAATGTATAATAAATAAATTTGGGTGTTGGTTTGAATTGTGTTGTTTGATTTATGTTGTTGGGTAAGAAATTTGAAGTGGTTAAATGAATAAGTATCTATTTTTGTTCCATCTAAGACTGTTGAGTAAAGAATGCACTTGATAGTTAATTTCATTTCATACAAATTTCAAGTTTGAACCCAAACAACTATTTGTTTGATGGATTAAATGGTTGCTTTGTTGTGTATGTATGTTGTTTGTAAGGTTGATGGTTGTTGAATTGTTTGGTTGATTAATGATTGAATCCACTTGAATAGTTCACTTTAAAATAAATATTTAACCTTTTAGATTATATAAGTGAATACAAGTGATGGAAGCAACTGCTACTGCTTTTGGTTCCAAAATAATAAGCGTATATTGCCCGACAAATAGGTACGTTTTCGGATTACGTTTAAAGCGCTATTTTTCCCGTGTTCGGATATAATATTTTGATAATATATGTAATATATTTGTATATTTTGATATTATATTTTTTTCTCGAGCCTCACCGTACAAAGGAGACTCTGCCAAAAATTTTCGTAAATTTTGGACTTAGAATTTTGTTGAATATTTTCCCAACTTTAATGATTTAAGTATAAAAGGTTGTAATGATTATAAACGGGTATATTTCATTAAAGGAAATAAATCCAGTAAATTATTGTTTATAAGTTAATATTTGAAATAAGATGTACTGTTTATTCTTCCTTCTCCCTTCTTTTTCCTTTTCGGGGACGAAAAGTTTTGAGTGGGGGAGAGTGCAACGACCTGTTAAATTTGATGATATTTAATGAATTAATTTAATATGATTTCTAACCTAATTTAGAATAAAATAAAAGTCTTAAGATTTTATTTGAGAAAATGTAGTAATTTGTTATAGTAATTGGAATTTAATGTACCAATTTAATAGTTACATGGAAATAGATTTGAACTATGTAAATTTGCACACCTTGTTATAAGTTAAATATAAGAAACCAATATAAATGTGAATCAGTGAATATTAATAAAAATATTTACTAGAATGGAATTCATTTAATATAAAATAATAGTGGAGATTGTACATTTGGTTGTAATAATAAATAGTGACTAAATAAAAAGTGTCCGTTGGAATAAATCAATGCAATAAGTGTGATAAGTAATTTTATTGAATGATGTCTCTAATGAATGTACTTGATTTGGTAATTTAGATATTTATACGTAAAGTATATATATATAAAGATATATTGATTCCAATAGAATTAATTGGAAATCTAATATTAAATATAATGTTGGTAGCAATTGAAATTTACTGTTTTGCAAAATAAATGAGAAATCAAGTCAATTGTGAATTATACCGTAAAGGATCAATTCATTTAAACAGTAGGATTGTAAATAAATAAACATTCTACGTAGGTTGCAATTGGACAATTTATGTAGTTTAATGGAAAAGCAATTGGAATTAATTACCATAAATTGTGTATTTAGGGTAGTTTTGATTTGTCACTTAAGATGGAGGATTTTTATAAAATGTAATAAATGCAGTTTAAATTAAAGCATTGACGTTTGGGTATTTAAGAAGTGATAAACTAAAATTTATTTATTTATTTGAAAATTTGAAATCCAATTTGTGGATTTATTGCAAATAAGTGAAATTTGTGTTTAACCATTACATCGATAGGAATAAATTAAATTTAAGGTTATATTAATAAAATTTGGACTAGAGAAATGATATGAATCGGTTTTTGAAGCCTTAAATATAAAATGGGAAGTAGACGAGATTTCACGTTACAACCATTTTTAAAAATCCTGATGTATGTAGAGATATTAATGAAATATAACGTAAACCAATGTTGAATCAAAAGAATAGAGTCAACACTTATTTATTCATTTAATGTGACATAACTACGAGTATGATTTATTGTAAATTACATGGAAATCTAATATATAGGACATTACCTAAAAAGGAAGAGTAGATAAAATTTATGATAAACATATTTGTATATGAAGGTTATTGATTTAAGGAGAAATTGGGCAAGTTTTATGTATTTGGGTTAAGTGCAACCTTTAATAGATAAATTTAGTGCAATTAAAGAAATTGACATTTAATATTTCGATAACTTAAAATTTGATGGGATAAGAACATTTGGGTAACGAAGGGATGACAAATATTAGCTATGATTCTAGAAGGAATTAAATAGATAGTAGGAAGATTAAAATCAGGTTCTAAGCAATAATTATTAAATAACAGGATTTATTAAATTTAACGTTAAATACTACGTTACTGAAATTTAAAATGGACTTTAAGAATAATATTTTGAATCATGAACCAAAGTATGTGGCATCCCTATGTGGATAAAGAATGAGTATATAAAAGTTAAAATCTAATATATGGGGTTTTGAGCATTTAATTTTATAATTCTTAAATATAGGAAAGTGCAGAAATTTACACTGCAAATTGATATACTTATAATTTTAATTCACATCCAAGCTTGTTAAATCATTTGAAATTGATTAAATTATATAAGTAATAAAAATTTGGACAATTTTAGAATATAATATAAAATTTGGATTTTTGTAATTTATTTTAATTTATTTAATGAATATTAAAAATAGCCATTTTTGTCACGGACTCGGATTTCGACGAAACCAGTTTCATCGGATCCGTATCGGTGAATTATTATAGGGTTTCAAGTTTCGTATCAATTGGACCTGTCGTTTGATCGTACGGACGCGAAACGCCTTGAAATCGATTTAATTAAGAAATCAATTTGAAATCAATTTGGAAATTTTGTTTTCAACATAACTTCTTCATACGATCGAATTTGGTCGTGAAACTTTTTCCATCGCGTTCAGAATATTTTAAAATACCTATTTGGATATATGAGTTTAATAAATTTTGTTCCGGAGGCTAAACGGGCTTTTTGGGCCATAGTTTGTGGCGTACGTTCATCCTTCTAGTCTATACGCTCTAACCCAACCCTAACTATAAATATACAGTTATAAACCCTAGCTCCATCCTATTGCCATTGGCTGTACGTACATTTTTCTTCATCTCCTTCTCCTCCTCAAATGGATGCAAAACTAGATCTACTCCAATCCAAATTTCAGTGAAAATTCAAACACTTCAGAAAAATTCCACAAAAATATATATCATAGTTCTCGATGTCCGTAATCTGCTGGTGCAATTCGTTTTTCAATTGGAGTTATCGTTTACCCAGAATAAATTCAAACAGTTCGTGGCCGTTCATCAGCGTCGCATAAAAGTTCGTCTGATCGAAATTCTGTTTCTGGGTATTGTAGTATGGACGATGGGGAGTACATCAGTATAATTCGTTCGTCGATTCGATGGTTGGATGGTTCGTATAATTCGAATTTGGGTTTATCAAGGGGCGGCGGCTGTTCGTTTTGGGGCCAGTTCCGGTGGTTCTGGGTGGCCGCAGGTGGGCCATAGGGGCGGCTAGGCTGGAGCTCCAGGTGGATGGTGATGTGGTCATCACAGGTGGAAGCGGGGGCGATGAGGTTTTGATGGCAGGGCCGTGCAAACTGCGTTGGGTTTCCCTGTAGCGTGCGTTCAAGGGTGACTGTCTCGCGTGCGTGAATCAGGTTGGAGCAAAGTGAAGTGATGACGTGGCAGGAGTGTAGGTGAGAATTGTGTCCCTTATTATTTAATTATAATTTGAAATTCAATCACCATTTTTCGCCATAACTTTCTCATACGACCTCGGATTCGAACGAAATTTCTTTTGTTAGGATCGTAGTTTAATTCTGGACTTGATGACGCTGGTTTGGACGAATTCCGAGACGGGCGAATTTTTGGGTTTAAATCGAATTTAAATTCGATTTAAATTCAAAAGGTGAGTGTTTTAACCCACTCACAACTACTAGAAGCTTTTATGTTTGTTTAAATTAATTTTAGAAATGAATAGAAATTTGTTTATGAGTATTTGGCATGTTTATTTTATTCATATCTGTTGAATTGCATTTATTAAATTTAACTGTTAATTTAATCAATTTATTGCGTATAAATTTACAGTTAAAATTTATTTGTTTGTATATGAACTGCTAGTTAACAGTTATATAATTTATTACTGAATATAGACTGTAGATTAATAGCTGTTAAATTTAATTTGAATAAAATTGCCAGTATTACCTGTTATGTAGTACCAAAAATAATATTGTTATTGATTGATATTGATTGATGATTGCGATTTGGATGATGGATGATGTTGATGAATGGATGTTTATTTTATATCATTAAATTGCAAATTATCATGCATATTTCATTTCATTCGGGATTATGGTTTGAAATGACATATAACCGCAAAATTTTATATCTTTTAAATTGCGGATTGAAATGATAAATATCCGTATCACTTGACCATAGGATAGAAAATTATATACAGGCACCGCGGTATATATATATAACTATTTAAATGTGATTTCTATGGTTTGGATGGAATACGGTTTATAATAATCTTAAATTTTATATTGTATAAATATTTTTCTTCCATATATATATACATATGAAGTTGAAAATTTTGAAATTAAAAGGTGTATAAAAATCTTTATTAAAAATGGAAGAAAATTAAGAAAATGGAGTTTAATAATTTATATCATATGTTTAAATGTTAAGTTTGGAAATTTTAAGATATGATATTTATAATTGGATTTTTCCCAAAATAAATTGAAATGAATATTCTAGTATAATCTGAATTGGGAAAAATATATATATTTTATTACTAGAAATTGAAGTCTTATTATTTATGGATTTTATATGAATATTCAAGACTAATTAATAGAACAATTGATTTGTCGAAAGAATAAAATCCAACTTTAGTTTGAAATATTGATACTCAAAATGGATCTACGTATATATAAATAAATTGAAGTGGTTTTGGAACTTGAGAGAGATAATATAAATTTTGGTTTAGACTTTAATAAAGAAATATATTTGTAAAGCCATGTAGATTATTTCTTTACAAAGTAACAGTAAAGTTAAACCATTTAATTTATATACCGTTGAATATCCAAACCATTCAAGTTTTAAAAGTTATGGTTTTAATTATGAATTTCGAAATATTATGCTTTGAAAGGATATTTGGCTTTCAGACGTTATAAATTTTAAAGCATTATGATTTTGGAAAAGATTTATATTTGGGATAAATGATATCATGTTGTTTTGGGTTTTAAAATGATATCGTATTCATAATTTTAAAATGGAAATGTATATTCTGGTTTTAAAGTATAAACTATTTTTAAATGACCGCGGTGTTATAACAACGATGGGTTGGCAAAGAGACCGGGATCGGATATGGACATACTCTCTGTCGATACCGAAAACCACTTTGACTAACCGTGTACGCGGTGGAGATTCCAGAATGAAGTAGGTGGTGGTGACGTTTCCTGTAAGGTAAATACGGGGACCCGACTCCCGTGAGTTGGCATAAGGTGGCTAAAACAGGAGCGATTCTCAGGCCAATGAGGTCATTCCTCTGATCGGACCCTCCTCTTCGATATTATACTTTGATTTTGGATTGATTCAGTGGCCACTTCTATATTTTGATTTTGGGGAGTTAGTCCGAGGTGGGCGGTAACTGCGGCTACGCGTTTCCACCAGCCTGGATAGCAATTGGTATATCTACCCTGGCATTGCCTAGTTGTGCCGTGTCACCTACCATACCGAGCCTTTACTACGAGTTTCTATTTGTGTCGTACCTATGGAGTATCCTCTGGTAGCTTCCCGATCAGGAGGTATTACGGTACTGTATAGACTATTGGCATTTTACGTGTTAAGGTGGAAAATGTAAAGCCTTAACGCTATTTAAAAGTAAGTTTATTTTATAAATAGACACTATTATAATAGCGCAATATACTACATAGTAAATAGTTTAACGGATCCTTAGGAGATGTAAATCCCGAACATCTCTTGAGTTACTGTACTCATATTTATTTCTGTTAATTTAACTCACATAAGATCTTTTAGTCTGACTCGAGTGTTTTTGTCTTTTCAAATTCGCTCGGGTCGGTCCGAGCGTTTCAGGATCGAAGACTTTAGCTTTGAAGGACGAAGACGAAGGAGTCGTATTATTATTATATATAGTATTGCACCACACTCATACTGTTCTGCTGCATTGATTGTATTGGTATGTGTAACTCTGAAATTTATTGTATAAAGCAAATCAAGTGTTTGTAAACTGTTTTGAACTGTATATTTATTATTATATTTTATCCTTCCGCTGTGGGATTCTGTTTTGTTTTTATTTCTTCTCTGTTTTTCTTATTACCCCATAACAATCTGCCCTTGCGTATGCTTTGAATTGGCACGTGTGTCGGTTTAAAGTGTGCGAAAAGGCGGGATGTTACAAACGATTTCAATCACAAAGATAATCACGCAGATTATAAATAGATCAACACACAACATTGAAATAAATTCAATCATTTGAGGAATCCAGTTGGATCCCTCCAACTTGTTTCCCTGCATCCAAAGATGTTAGCACAATACCAATTCCGCTTCAAGATGGAATATCACGGTATATAGGATTTATAAAATACTATCCGCTATTATGCGGCGAAATAGGGTCTCATTCGCTATATAATGCGCGAAATCAACTCCAAATACATATATAATACTAATTCCATACAAGTTGGAATTATCGCGGTATATGTGTTTAACAAATAACCTCCGCTTAATATGCGACGTATAGGGTCTATTTCAATACAACAGATAATAACTATCATCCAATCACACATCAAGCAATTATAAATTTAACTATTTAAAATTTAAATCGAAACAATTCGATTGAGTGAGAAGTTCTCACCTTGAGTTTCCGATAACAGTTGTAGTGTTTTATTTCGAATAAAATTAAACGTGCGTTTAATTTTACCCGAAATTATCGCTAGCTCCAAACGACTCCAAACTAGCTCCATTGCGTAGTGCTCGGCAAAATGAAGCCAACGCAATTCGTTTCGTTAAATTCCGACCTCGTATCAAAAAGTTATGTTATTACAAAGTTTATACGAGTTTATATAAATTAATTTACATACTTTATTTATTATTTTTAACCTAACTTGATCTTGGTCGTTGCTTCCATTTACAAAAATCATGGCCGCACCTTCATGCTTCTTCCCGTACAGGTTATCACGCGCGCGTTATCTCCAGGTTCAAAGAGAACCCATAGCCGCCATCGTTCGAGCAAATTATGCTCCCAATTCTTCGATCGAGACGACGATCAACCACCCTTACGTTGAAGCTCGCAACACCCCGCATCTCCACCTAGCACCATACGAAGCTCGGCCTCCCACGATTCTCAAAAATCATGAGTGAATGGCGCACGAACGCACCCCTATTACTCCCACTACGATGCGTTAAATCAAATCACAATCGTATGGATCTATAGTTCTCATCTTCCTCTTCATCTTTGTAGTTGACAACTTTCTCTATTTCATAATGGATTTTGAGAGACTGAGGGAAGAAAATCTGGAAATTTCAGCCATTAATATGTCTACTGGCGGCTAGAAGAGGATTAGGGTTAGGGTTTTCTTTTGGGTTGCAATTGTGAAATATGAGGTGCTTTTATAGAAATTTCAACGAAAACACTATTCACTCGATTTTCCAAACTCCAAATTTCACGCGGTGACTGGCGTTTCTATGGTTTACCCTACGTTCCGGACACAATGGAACGTGTTTCGGAGGCTAATTCGATCATATGTGCGAGTTACAGAAATAAACGATCAAATTTAAATTAAATCGATTAAACAAATTTCTATACGTTTTGGCTTGCCTCTGACAAACCGTAAATCCGGTTGGCACGAAATTTGAAATCTTACAATAATTTGACATTATGGATCCGATGAAACTTGTTTCGTCGAAATCCGAGACTGTTTGAAAAATGACTGTTTTCACTAATCGATTAAATATTAAAATATTCAATCTTTCACAAATTAACTTTTAATTCAATTTTAAAAGTTCACAAACATTGTTCTAACTCTAGTATGATTTAATATAACTTTATAAATCATTTTTAATCACATTAAACCCAATTCCCAATTATTTACGCGATTTCAAATATTAAATTGTCGATTTAATTATCCAATTGAATCTAGATATTGGAAATAAAGCTTTTCGACTTATAAATTTTACTTGTTGATATTTAAAATCAATTAAATATACAAATTTCAAATGATTGAAATTCTGGGTCGTTACAATAAGGCTTTGTGAAGGTTGAGACAATACATGACAAGGTGAGACCATGGCAATAGACAAGGCGATACGAAACATCTGATAGAATTAGGGGTATGCCCAAGAGCCAATTATGTAATGTTTGACATATATCTAACTTGATAACCAATCTTGTTTAAAATAAAAGGTGTTTTCTTTCTGTTATATTAATTAGTTAATTTACTTAAAAGTATATTTAATAGAAAAGCTATAAATGGCATGTGTGATAGTAGTTACAATATGTTGTAATCATTAGCGAATTATCATAATAAAATAAACATATCGTTTAAATATTCCTAGTCAAGATGTATCTAGATTGGATATCGATACATCCGTTAAGATGAGAGCATGTAATGCTCTTCAAATATTGGACAGTGTATTACTCATGATTACTGGAGGCCAAGGAGTTATGTACTAATAGTTACTGGATGACAATGGACCGACCCATACGATAGTTTTCAGTTGGTTAATATAGTTAAGGTCAAACATAAAATATCGACGGGCTAATTTACACGGTTCTCTTGACTTGAGAATATCGTCGATCTTCAATATGAAAGCTTTGCTTTGATTATAGCCAAATTATGGCACGGAGTCCATCGAATGACAATAGTTTGGTCGAGTGGAAGTATTGGAAGTGAAACACTATTCAAGAGAGGATTTGTCTTTTTGGTTATATAGGGCTAATATTATGGTTAACTAAAGTCAACTCAAAGTCAAAATCTCTAGCCAGCGTACTTCGGTTAATAATAATTCTTATTATTGAATCAAGGACTTTGTGTTTGATATATAGAGTTGAATATGGACGATATTGGAATTTTGAATATTACCAAATTCCATAAGTCCAAAATGATATGGTTTTGACGAATAAAGTTGATGTAAATGATTATCACTAATGGGTAAAGTTTATGATAAGTAAAATTGGATTTTACCAAAAGATGTGTAAGCATTAAATTTAGTCAAAATATCACACCATTAGGTAAGATAACGTGTGAACTTTAATATTTGAATTGTTTAATCGCTGACTGAATTTACACCTTTGAGTCATACAACCAAAATGATGAATATTTCGAATAAAACTCACAATTTAATTAATTTTTAATTGTTGAAAATTAATTAAATTAACTAAAATTTATGAAATGCTATTACAAATTTTTGTTTAATTTATTGGATTCCATTAATATTTAGTAAAGTGCTTATATAAAAGTCAAAACACGCGTACCGATATACGATATTGATAGAATGTTTAAATTTGATTTAAACGGGATAAGTACTGAAATAGGACTTTAAATAAATTAACTTAATTACTATTTGTGAAATATTAATTGTTAAAATATTTCTAATTTGATTTATTTGATTTCCGTTAGTATTTAATAACGATGTATATAAAAAAAATTACAGACGCACGCATCGGTATATTATATTAGTAGGAAGTTTAAAACAGATTTAAATGGAGGAATTACTAACTGGATTTTGGATTGTTTTTGGACCAAAGCCCAAAGTGATGGTTGGTTATGATGTAGAGAAGGAGAGGGGTTTTTGAATTCGAAATGAGCGGGCAATCTTAATTAAAAGAGAGAAAAAGACCACAGATTACATATTTTCTCCTTTAATAGGTTTTGCTCCATCATTTTTTTCTCTCTCTACAGAAACATCAAGGTCGAATTTTCCATGGTGGAAAAAGCTCCAAAATTACAAAATTTAATCAAGAAAATTTTGAGGTGTTTCTCCCAGGTTCATTCTAAGGTAATTCTAAATATATTCGCATATCCTCTATTTTGTTTACATTTCCTCAATCCTGTATCTCTCCCTTCTGTTCATATGTGTGAATTTGGATTTATATTTGAATATCTCAATTCCCCCTTTTTAATCAATTGTATATTCTTATCAAGTTGATTTAAAAAAGCACCTTTGCTATGTTCTCTGTTGTGTATTTGTTACAAGCAATAATAATCTCAATTATCCATATTCTATATGTTTATTTATCTAGTTTATTTAACCTAGATCTAGACCTTCTTATCATGAATTCGTTATGCCTATGTCATCTGATTTTATTATTGTTATTAAAAAAATTAATTGGAATAATCTTATTAGCAAGTCAGTTTTCATACTAGAAGATTTAGATTTGAATATATACATATAAACTGCTATATGAATAAAACTTCGAAATAATTACATTAATTAATTGTTGACTTAATTGTCTTATGTTTAGATTGTTCTGAAGAAAAATTTTCTAATTAAACAAAAGTGGAAATATTAATTTAGTGGTTTATTTCTTATTTTATAATTGTTTTGCTAATTAAATCAAAAGAGGAAACATTAATTTGGTGATTTATTTCTTATTTCACAATTGTATCCAAACTAGTACTAAATCATTGTTTAAAAAGCCAAACATTCTACTTCACAAATTGATTCGATATTATTCTTATTTTGTTTTATTTCAAATCTTGTTTTGATTTGTGAGTGAATATAAGTTGATATATTTATGTAATAACATTTATGTTTGTGTGTGCTTGTATTTAACTCATAGTTCCAAAAAGGGTTTATATGTATATGTATATGTATATGCATGTAAACATATATATATATAAACTTCCTTTTCGACGATAAATGCATATATAAAGGGGAGACGCGTAAGTTGCGGTGTTATTCCCAATACCTAAATAACGTTCACATTAACTATGTGCACTTTTCACATGTTGCACTTACACTTCACACATGGGTGCATTTGATGTGCTCATCATACTATACAACACATTAAAATTAAATTAAACAAATTTTTAAACACTTGTGTTAAAATGAAAAAAAATTAAAAGAGAATTTAGAAAAGTCTAAATTAACTTAGACTACATAGTCCCAATAAAGAACCCAGATGAATTTTATTTGAAATTTACCCAATTTTCCCGCTTTCGACTAGCTCGGTTCCTTCAACCTCGAGGACGGTTGTCGTTGTGTGTTTACCTCATGTTTGTTATGATTGTTGGATGTCCTGTGGCGTTGGTATTTTTAAGATAGGTACCCTGACACTAATGATACATAGTGTAGTATACCCATGTAACGTTGATAGTAGTAGAGCTACATATATTGTGTTATGTTCTAACACTTTGGAAGCAGGGACATGTCAGATATGATTTTCCATACCCCTATGCCTTTTACTATATCGGTTTTGATAGTATTTTGAGATTGTTTATCACTCACACCGGACTATTGTCTGACTTAAGGTTTTATGCTTTGCTTCTTTTTACATCGGGTACTCTTAAATGAGTACACTAGATAATAAGTTTGAGTTTAGAGCATGGAGTTGATCAGAGGATGAGTAGGACACTGGCTTTATTATGTTTATTATTACAGTTTGTTGCTTACTCTGCTGTGCAGCACTGTGGAGCTTTAACAGTGCTTTATCTTATTTAAAGACCGATTCCCTTGAGTTTATTTCGATAATGTATAAACTCTATTTCGCTTATTTTGTACCGCCATTATGGACCTTGCACTTTGATATTTATTTTGTTTATTTAGTTATATTTATCCGTCTTATCTGTTGTATATCTATATTGATATTATATTTTATTTGATGCGTTGTGAGATATACGACATTTTATGTTTAGAATTTTTGTTATTTCATCCTTGGCAATCATCCTACATTGGCCAAGTGCCGTTGTAGCGCATTCTTCACGCATATTGGGTACTGAGGTGTAGGGAGACCGTCACGTCTAATATCTGAACCACTAACCAAAATTACATATGGAAAATATTTGACAATCTTTGTTTTATGTATAAATGCATACACTAATTACAACTAGTTGTTTGGCACTATGTTTGACAAATATTTGACATGGCAATTTTTGGTTGGTAAATATGTTATATATTTGTAGATTTTTCATTTTAAACTAGAAATCATTGTTATATAAATTTTAATATGAATTTAAATAAAAATAGTGGTGAATGACCAGTATTTTCGATTTATTTATCTATAATTCTATGTTCTAAATTTTTTCTCTTGGAAGACTTGTGTGTTCTTCGCAGTATCATTAATCACTATAGTTTCGAAACACTGATTTTCTCTTTCTACAAATTAGCATATATTTTTTCCATTTTTCACTACCGTTGTAGGTTTCTTAGTAGATGCCGAGATGATTTGTGAGTCGAATGTGTTGTCGAAGATGACAGGGTTATTGAGATGATTTGTGAGCCAGAGACGAGTCAAAGGCAAGTAGTAGGCGAGTAGGAACGAAGTTCAATAGAAAATTTAGAGAATTTTTTTCTAATTTCGCGTAGATCATATTCCTACCAGAAACCTATACTTTCAATATTTATCCCCGATAAATATTCCACTTCATTTATAAACCCAGTTTATAAATTTTCATTTCACATTTCCTTTTAAATCAAAATTTTGAAAACACTTTAACAGACTCCAAACCAATTTTCGAATTTAATTCCTTTAAATTCTTTACTTAAAAATTTCTTTTATTTCCTTTTAAACCCAATTTATTTTATTTATATTTTGAATTCCTAGATTGTATTCATCTAATCATAGCACGGCACAATTTAATTTTCAAATTAATCTATCACAGTATATAAATAAAACACATCATCAGTTATGAAAATAATTTCTATATTGTGAGGAATCCAGTTGGATCCCTCCAACCTGTTTTCCCTGCATCCACAGACGTTAGCATAACAGATAAAATATCATATCCAGACTGATAATAACATTCACATTCAACCAATCATTCATTTAAATTAACTGGAAATTCCAGAAGTGAGTGAGATTAACTCACCTTGCATCGGCGTTTCAATTTTAAATTAAATCGAGCTCATTCGATTTAATCCAAAATTCTTGCTTGCATCAAACGCCTCCGGATCTACTGCAGCGCATAGATCGCGTCGCTTCTCGTTTCGTCGGAATCCGACCATGCATGCAAAAGATCTGCAGAATTAAAGATTTGTATATATATATAATTCATATAACAATTTCTCTTTATATATATATATATGTATGTATGTATGTATATATACCCCAACGAATCTCGGCCGTTGATTATCGCTAGAGGAATCAAGGCCACCGAACCCATCTTCTCCCACGCACCATACCAGTATCCACGAACCCATCATACGTGGAAAAAAGAGTTGATCGCCACCACCGCAAATGACGACCGGACCCCGATCAGTCAAGCCCACGCGATGCGCCCCTATGCCATGCACCCTTGCCTCAAACGCCGTCGAGCTCGGTGCTGCCACTCGCACGAAAAAGCAGTTTGAACGGACGGACTTCGAACAAGAAAATCTGCCGATCCATCACACAATATACGATCTTGACCATTGGATACACTCGCCCCGGTGAGCTCTCCATTTTTCTTGTTGGTGATATTCGACGAAAGTTGATGTATAAGGAGAATTTGGGGGAACAAGTTGAAGAGATTTCGGCCATATAATTGTTTGGTGTCGGCTGTTAGAAGAAGACTAAGGTTTCGGCCGTATACTCTTATATATAAACGTTTATAAAAATAATATTTTATTAATATTCTCAAATTTAATAAGCTTTTACAAACGAACTACACATCACACGTGCCGCCTGCATTTATAAGGTTTTACCCGTGTTTCGAACACAATGGAACGTGTTTCCAAGACCAATTTGATTGTATGTGGAAGATAGCTTTTTCAATCGATTTAAAATATCAAATTACCGATTTTAATTTCGATGCGTTTCTCACCCGTACGAGCAAACGGTAACTCCAAACGCTATGAAATTTGAAATACAATAATAATACATTATTATGGATCCAATGGAACTGGTTTCGTCGAATTCCGAGACTGTCCCTCGGAAGACTATTTTAACTCGTCGATTAATTCGAGCGATTTTCGAAATCGTCGAAATCTTTTGAAACTTCACTTTTAAAACTTTACTAACTTTATTATAAATCGTATAGAATTTATATTCACATTACAACCGTTCTGATTCATTCCGAATCAAAATCTGTTTATTTACACTCTTATATTATTAAATTAATATAAAATTTCAAATTCAACTTATCGACTTTAATTCCATCTAAAAATCCAATAGAAAAATTCATATCAAACTAAACTTAAAATAAACCTTAGAAACGATTTTCATAACTATTTACATCCAGATTCACAAATTACTCTGATTCCAAATATTTAATTATTATTCAAATTTTAATTGAATTTCCATATTGAAAATTACAACTAAATTCTATTGATTTAACAAAATTCTTATTTCAAAATCAATTCAAAATCCACATTTAACATTTAAAATGAATTAAATGTTCAAAATCTAACGACCAAAATTCTGAAATACGACCAGAATCCGTACCCCTAGAGTCGACACTATTCTCCGTCAACCAACTCAAGATGAACGGAAATACGAACCATTTGGGTTAAAGAAGAAGAGGTGGAAGAAGAGAAAACAAATCAACATCAGAATCTAACCATAGCAGCGGAATAAAATATAATAGATAATAACTGATCTTTACACAAAAGAAAATCCGTTTATACATTAAATCATCAGCGTACACATCACATCCAACTGAACAGTAATCATAACATGTCCTCACAAAACTGATTACACAGCTAATCAACACAGCGGAATATTTAAAACAGGTACGGAAGTACGTATCGCCATCCAGCTCGTCTCCTGAGCTCCACAGCATCCTTTCCTGTAATCTATAATACTCGGTCTGACCCGAGCATTATAGTTAAATAACACCCAAGTCAGTCTGGAATACCAGCGTAGAAAACCACACTCAAATTGATTATTAATGTTTCAAAATTCTTTGAAAACAAAAGCATCTCGTAAGACTACGCCACAAATAAATATGTTGGGTTTTTACCTTACGATAGCCAAAACACTTTTTTATCAAATCCGTTTGATATTATAATAGTGTCTATAGAAAGTAAAATAGAATCTAGCTGAAATGCTAGCATCTCACGTTTCAGCAATAGTTGGGCACAATCAAAACCATACAAGCACGTAGGGAGAATGGATTTCCAACTTATGACTAGGCACTGGGGAACCACTTGTCACAGTATGTGCCCTAGATCACCGTACTGAGGATTACTCCCAATCCCCTGCAACACAAGACCGGGACTACCCTTACTAGATAAGCCCGAGTAAGATCACCCCACGGTTGGGATCAGCAACCGCACCATTAAGCCGAAAAAAGGAACATCTAGACAGGGATGACCTCACCCTAATGGGTGCTACCCACTTAGCCTTGCAGCATAACCCTTGATTTTCAGTCATTCCAGGTTGATGATGCTCGAGGCTAAGCGTTACCTTTTTAGAACACATCTCTTAGAATACTCATTGCCCACCTGACGATGTTCTGGAAGCATTCATCCATACAAGTCCGTCCCGGGTTCGAACGGAACCGAAGGCACTACTTCTACTACATCCATTTTTGAACCATCCTCAGGATTAGTGGCGACTAGCCCTTGCACTTCACTGCTCCATCTTCGACTCCTAACTCTTGCTTTCCACATGAAAACGTTCAAACCGGATCAACGTGGTTTTCGCGAATTTAATCCCGATCCCGGTCTCTTCGAGATGATCAGCGCATTGGCCAATATTGATAGTCGGTTATTTAATTATCAATTAACATTCACAAACAACCATCAACCATAAATAATTTCACCAAATTATTTATTAATCTCAAAATATCTTCACAAGATATATTTCCATTTTCAACCCTTTTGAAAACAGTTTCAAAACCACACTCTTCTCATGGAATGAATTCCCAAATATTTATTTCCACCGAAAACACCAAGTACAAATAATTTAAAACACTTATTATAAAATATACTTTAAAACATTTAAATAAAAAACTACTTTAATACTTTATTCAAAGATATATGCTTTAAGAATATTTAAAATAAAACTACTTTGTACAACATAAAACTGAATTTCTAACCTTTAAAACATAATACCAAGCCACTTTTAAATAATTACTGCTATAATATATTAAAAGAAAATACTTATTTAGAACTTAAACATTTAGAAATAATAAGTTTTCTACACATACATTTTAAACAACATAGAACTTTTTACTTATACTTAAAATTTGTTTGAAACGTACTTGGCTATTCAGGGAAATACGCGGTCCACATCCTTTAAAAATAAATCAATATTTATTTTTCAACAAATTTACCCATTCCTTTAATAAATTCCCACCGTGAATTTATTCTTCCAAATATCCACTGATATATTACTTTACTTTTTATAAACCCAGTTTATAAATTTCAAGTCTCACTTCTCTTTTAAAAATCCCGGTTTTAAACACTTAATCAACCTTCAAATTGATTTCAAAATTACACTATTTTGGAATAAATCCCTTTACTTACTCATTTACTTCAAAATCCCATTAACCTTGGATTTTTAATCCTCACTTGTGATTTAAAATCTTTTAACTGAAAACACCAATTTCAGATTTCCTCAAATTCCTTCTTTATCCTTTTAAATAAATTCAAACTTTGAAAAATAAATTCTTTATTCCTTTAAATAACATCACTTAAGTTTTAAAATTCATTATTACTCTGTTTATTCAAAATCCCCTTTTTCCATACTCGGAATTTATTAGGTTTTAAAAATCACTTTTATTCCTTTCAATTCATTCTTATTTTTATTCCAATTCTCTATAATTATTTTACTTAAAATCCACTTCTTTATTTTCTTTTCAAAAATCCATTTTTATAGATTTTGATAATTCAGTTTACCCAAATAAATTCAAGCAAACCATAGCATTCAATATTCTAATTATCAATAATATTCATCACAGAATATCAAATATTCATAACATAGAATATTAAACAATCAAAATAATTTTGAGGGATCCAGTTGGATCCCTCCAACTTGTTTCCCTGCATTCACAGATGTTAGCACAATATAAAATACCAATTCCACTTCAAGGTGGAATATCGCGGTATATGGGATTTATATAATATCATCCACAATTATGCGGCGCATAGGGTCTCATCCGCTATATGATGCGGGAAATCAATCACTCCAATATGTACTATATATTACTATATAATATACCACATCCAATCAATTCAATCATTCAACCAATCATTTAAATTTAACCATTTAAATTTAAATAAAACCCAGATGAGTGAGATTAACTCACCTTGCCGTTAATTTGCAATCCGATCCAAACAGGCTTGTTTTCTTCACAGACTTAGACCTTGTATAAACAAATTTTCAATTTATTAATATTCGAAATGATCGAACAATCAATTTCCATTTAATACTTTTAATTTAAACTAATGATTTCTTTTTAAATTAATTTTTTCCTTTGAAACTCTTTTAGTAGCCAAATTAAATTATATAAGTTAATTGGACACATAAATCACTAAACCTTTTTTTTAAATCTAATGAATTTAAAAATGTATATTTACCCTCGATAATAATACAATATTGCGGATCCAATGGAACTAATTCCGTCGAATTCCGAGACTGTGCCTCGGAAGGCTATTTTTAAAAGTCGATATAGACGATATATTTTTAAAACTGAACAAACCACTGTTAAATTCCATTTTAACCCATTTATTATCTTCATTGTTATCCATATAAATGTTACAAGCCTTTAAATTATTTTTAATAGGATTAAAACTGAAGATTCAACAATTTTCCCAATTTCCAATTTATTAAATCTAATAATTTAACTGCCAAATAAACAGTGATATTTGAAATTCATATTGAAACTAACAATCAAATATTTAAAATCAATTAAATATTCTAATTTCAAATATCCAAAATTTTCGGGTCGTCACATTTCTTCCCCCTTAAAAGAATTTCGTCCCCGAAATTGCTGGTTAGGAAGAGTGGTCCAATACCCGTTTACTATTTTTCCAAAACCAAACAGTTTTTAACAACTTTCCAAAACAATCTTTTTTATTAAAGACACACTATCACTCTAACAACTTCTCAACCCAACCATAAGTTCCAAATAATATTACTTACTCAACAATTCGAGTTATAATTTAAACTCAAATTTTAAATTATCAAAATTTTCTCAAAATTTTTCTAACTCCTTAAATTTTCGAAAAATTTCGCCAGCGTCTCTTTTCCCGGCTAACTCGGTACAACTACAAAATGCCTCTACGGGATACCAAATTCAAAAAGAAAACAAAACGCCAAGTGTCTAGATCAAAAACCCAATCAAATTTCATACAGAAATTTAAACACATACCTTTTTGTCGAGCAATTCGAATTTTCTTCTGAAATCAAAACCAATTTTCCTTTTCCTTTATAATACTTGTATATCCTACTTGGCTATAATATCCAATCACAAAATTCAAAATCATTTTATTGACTTCTTTACAAAATTTCAATATTTTATTCATCCAAGCCCGTACGATGTACATATATCATCCGTACGTAATATCAAATTCGATCACTTGCTCGATCACATAATTTCACTTCCGAACTAGTATCGTCCAACCGACTTCCTAGTGCAGACTCAGATCTGGTTTCTTGATCAGAAACTGTCGTTCTCCTTGCATAGCCATAACTATGACAGAGGATTTTCATAATTAATCAAAATCCATATCCAGGATTCGCCATCGAAAATCGAGTGAAAAATCCTAACTCGGATCGATATAACTATCTCGAAATTCTGTGCTCGAATCTGAATCAAATTGCTATGCGAATAAAATAATATACGTACATCCTATGTATTTATCTCAATTGATTATCAACTATATCAATTCTCTTTTTATTCACATTCATTTGATTTCTATTCGCTTATCAACGCTTATCATTTCACATATTTTCATTAAATCTTCACTCAAATGCTTATTCAATTTATTTTCCCGACACCGATATTACTTAAGAATTTCACCATTTCTTCTTAACTTCAATATAAGTATTTTATAAGCTTCTTATATTTATTTTCACTTCACCACTTTAGTTTATATCTGCTTCTATTCAAATTATTTCTCCCATTTCCATATGAATTCAATTTATCTTCAATTCTGAATATTGAATTTTATCTTCCATTTATAACTGTTTCATATCATTATTTTAAATTAGTTTCATTCACTAATTTATTTCAATTTCCAATTTGAAATCGTTTTGTTGCTAACAAAAATTTTCCCATAATTTAACGCTTCGAGCATCTCGAATACCACCATCGGCCAGAGCATCATCACGCTCGGCACCCGCCTTCACCCCTAAATCGAGCACGAACGGAAACCCTATCGGTCTAAATTATGGCCACCACGATGAATTTCGTGCCACTCCACCGTATGGATGTGGAGAGCTTGAGAAGCTCTACACTTCTCCAGTTGGAAATTTTGCAAAAGCTTAATGGATTTGAAGAGAAATGAAGAAGAAGATCTCAACGTTTTCGGCCATTGAAATAAGAACGACGGCCGGTGAAAAGAAACTAGGGTTTCTCTCTTAAACCTGTATATATACACGTTTATAAATAATATTTTAATATTAAATTCATTTAAAACAACTTTTTCAAACGATCTCCAAACGACGCATGCCGACAGACGATCATAATGTTTACCCACATTCCGAACATAATGAAACATGTTTTGGAGCCCAATTTGATTGTATGTGGAAGATAGCTTTTTGAATCGATTTAAAATATTAAATTATCGATTTAAATTTCAACGCGTTTCTCACCCGTACGGACAAACAGTAACTCCAAACGTTACGAAATTTGAAATTCGATAATAATACACTATTACGGATCAAATGGAACTGGTTTCATGGAATTCCGAGACTATACCCCAGAAAGCTATTTTAACTCGTCGATCTAAAATCGTCGAAATCACTTAAAATTTCATTTTTAAAACTTTACTAACTCAATTATAAATCATATAAAATTTATAATCACATTAGAAATCATTCTGATTCATTTGCATTATTATATTGTTGAATTCCATTATTAAATTAATATAAAAATTCCAAATTTAATTTATCGACTTTTGATTACATTCAAAAGTCAAATACTAAAATTAAAATCAAATTAGACTTAAAATAAATCTTCGAAACCATTTTCATAACCATTTACATCCAGATTCACAAATTATCCCAATTCCAAAATTTTAATTTTTATTATTCAAGTCCAATTGAATTACCATATTTGAAATTTTAACTAATTATATTAATTTAACCCAAATCTTCTTATTCAAAATCAAATTATAGTTCACATTCAACATTTAAAATGAATTAAATGTTCAAATCTAACGACCAAAATTCCGGGTCGTTACACTCCCCCCCTTATAAAAATTTCGTCCCCGAAATTTGCTAGAGTAGGAAAATGCTACTAAACTCATTTACTTACCCCAAAATTCATTCAATTAAAACACACATTCACTTCTCAAAAACTTTTAGCTCAATTCCAGAACCATTCGCTTTATTTTTAACTCAAAAGCTTTGTTTACAACATTATTTCATAATGCAACTTTTCTAGTTAACCCAGAATTTCCAAAATTTCCAAAAAAAATCTAACTCCCAAAAATTTTGAAATTTTTTGGCAGCGTCTCGTAAGCAACAAGTAGTTGTTTTCTATGGTGATATCCGAATGGAACGATCTCGAGACTCTATTCACTTGAGAGATTCGAGATCGCGAAATCCGATTTATATGCATCCCTTGTTTTATGTAGTCTAGAGGTTCCTTATTCTTTTTAGACTGCATTCTTGTAGCTCTAAGGGCTAGATTCTAAATTGGCTCTTCTTAGCCAATGTGGTAGGGATAAAATTATTATTGAAAGTTAGAAAGACTTCGATATTGATTTTCATGGCGACATTTAAAAGTTTGGTAGACTTATCGTACCAAATATTTGTGATCTTCGTCAATATATTTTAGAAGATTCACATCGTTCCAAAATTACCATTCATCCTAGAAGTAGTAAAGTGTACGTAGATATGAAGCGACTTTATTATTTGGAGTGAATGAAATCTGATATCGCTAACTTTGTTAAGTGTTGTATGACTCGCCATCTTGTCAAGGCCCTACACTAAAGGCCTGGTGGGTTAATGCAACCTTTAGAAATTCCAATTTGGAAGTAAGACCAAATCTCCATGGATTTTATAGATGTCTTTCCCCGTTCCCGTTCGGGTCATGATAACTTATGGGTTATAATAGATAGACTTACTAAATCCGTCCATTTTATTCCCTGTTCGGATTAACCGAACCGTTCCTCTTTTGGCCCAAACTCTTTGTTAAAGGAGATGTTAAATTACATGGAGTTCCTACTTCTATCGATAGCGATAGTGATCCATTGTTTACTAGTGGATTTTTGGAAGTGTCTTCAAAAATCTTTAGAAACGAAGCTTAATTTAAGCACCGCTTATTACCCCAGTCCGATGGACAAGTAGAGCGTGTGAACCAAACTCTGGAAGACCTTCTTCGTGTTGTGTGCTTGATTTTTGTGGAAGTTGGGAAAATCATATTTCTCTTGTTGAATTTTCCTATAATCATATCTTCCAATCTAGTATTGGTATGGCATTCTTCGAGGCACTCTACGGAATGCTATGCCAATCTCCTTCTTGTTGGCTTAAGGTCGGTGAGAAGCTGGTTTTAGGTCTAGAATTTTACTCGTGTTTCACCTATGATAGGTGTTGTACGTTCCCGTTGATAGGGAAAGATTAGCGCCTCAATATATTGGGCCATTCCTATCACCGTACGTATAGATTCCATGGCTTGTCGCCTTGCATTACCGGCTCAGTTTTCTGCTATGCACGACATGTTTCACGTTTCTCAATTACGGAAATGCCTTCGGGATTCCGATTCCATTCTTGAGCCTGCTGTTGTGGAAGAAATTGAAGTTTCGCCGAATTTAACTTATGAGCAGCATCCTATTCGAATTATTGCTTCGGAGGGTAAACGGCTTCGAAATAAAGATGTTCCGCTTGTGAGGGTTCAATGGTCCACAAATCCTAAGGATTGCTCTTGGGAATCCAGAGAATTCATCGAGCGAACACATCCGGACTTGCTTACTCCTGCTCTTTGAGGTGAACTTCTAATATCAAATTTCTTTAGTATTAATATGCTTTTATGGTTGTTACTTCTTATTTCCACCTTATATATTGCGAGGACGCAATTTCTTTAAGGAGGGGAGTCTGTAACAACCCGCATATTTATCGATTTTTATATTTAAATATTTTATTTAAATATTTTATCGTTAATCGGATTTTGGTCCGAAGCTACTTTTTGCAAACGGTCAAATTAGGACTCGAGACCACTTCCATTGAGTTTGAAACGTCGTTTGCAATCTTCTAAGTATAAACATTGATATGTTTGGGGTTAGTGGAATTTCACCACTTTTTCACTCGAGCCTTTGGTTTGGACTTTTAGCCCATTAGGCCCAAGTTCCACCCCCCCCTTCTTCTTCATTGCTTCATTTCATTTCCTAACACTAAAGCTTCAACAAAAATGGTGAATGGAATGAGAAATTAAAACTCCAAAGTCTTTGTTTTATTGCAACTCCAACATTCAACTCCAAATTCAAGAAGAAGACATCGGATTCAAGCTTGTGGTTGCTTCTCCATTTGCCTTCAAGCTTTGTACTTCATTTTCATTGGGTTTTGGAGCAAAGGTGAGATTTTTATCTCACAAATCTAGTCTATAACTATATTGTACTGTTGGGAATGATTCCCTATCACTTTTGCATGCACATTTGCATTTGGTTTGGATTGGATTGGCGAAAAACTCCAATTTTTAGCGTTTTGGTGAATTTTCTGCACTTAGGTCGTTCTGGCCATTTTCGTGTGTTCGGAGTTAGGTCGCTCGCGACCTAACCCTTAGGTCGATCGCGACCTAACCCTTAGGTCGTTCGCGTGTTATCGCGCTAGGTCGCACTGCCTTGAATCTTCACTTCGGAGTTAGGTCGTTTCACGTTAGATCGTATGGGGTTTAGGTCGTAGGTCGTTTATGGCCTTAAATTCCCCCTGCAGCGTTAGGTCGTTAGCCTCGGAATTAGGTCGTTGGGCTTTAGGTCGCAAGCTCCTTAGGTCGTTCGAATGTTAGGTCGCTCGGCCCTTATCCCCTTAGGTCGTGGGACCTTAGGTCGTAGGTCGTTAGGCTTAGGTCGTTAAGTCGTTCCCTCTGTTGGAAACGTCTCCTCGGTCTTAGGTCGCCCCCCTAGGTCGTTAGACCCTGAGTTGTTCCGCCTTCATTTAGCTCGCGCACTTCTTTAGGTCGCATACGCCTTTAAGTCGCATGACTCCCATCCCTTTAGGTCGTTGGACCTTGTTTTCCTTAGGTCGTTGGACCCTATTTCCTTTAGGTCGTATGACCCACTAGGTCGCTTGGCCCCTTAGGTCGCGACATCTTTAGGTCGTGTTACCTATATACCCCTAGGTCGAAAGACCTTAGGTCGTGCACCTTTAGGTCGCGAACCTTGTTAGGTCGCGAACACCTTTAGGTCGCGAACCACTTTAGGTCGCATGACCTCGTCTCCGTTAGGTCGCGAACCCATTTTAGGTCGCATGACCTTTACCCTTTAGGTCGCTGGACCACTAGGTCGTGCCCCTTAGACCCCTAGGTCGCAACCATTAGGTCGCTCGACTCTATCCCTCTTAGGTCGTTAGACCTCATTTTGTCTTCACTAAGTCGTACCGTTTTGGACGGGGCGCTGCCCCGTGGACCCCCGCGACCTGACCGGGCAGGTCGAACCCCGTAAGCGGTGGCGTTGCCCCCGCACCCCCACCTTGGGGGGTTGCCACCCCCCCGGACCCCCCCCCTCCGTAGGGGATCTTATCTGAAAAACATTGAGCTGATTTCCTTGGATTTTATTCACATCTCCGTATGCGATTTTTGTGAATGATTGTTTCTACAATTGCTTCTGTGTTTTGTCACTTTATAATATAAAGGTTTCAATACTAGTAGTAAATATCAAAACTCTTTCAACAAAATGATTTCAACTCTATTTTTAATAACAAAGCTCTTTTCTTAAACCGTTTTCCAATCTATTAGTATATACAAGCCTTTACCTCACTCGGATGAGAAATCTAATTAAACGACTTAGTAAAACAAGTGGTATGAAACGCTTGCGTTCACTTCGTCGGTTAATTCTTGGACTTGTTCGATTGAACCTCTTGTGACAATTTTATTAGTGAAGATTTACAGTTTGTTCGTAAATATTTAAGTTAAGCAAGTGGTTATGGGACATGAAGCTAAACTTCTATATTTACTAGCTTAGTGTAGTTGACACTTCTCGTTGATCTTGATGATCGCTTTATGAATTAGACTAGCAATTGCGCGATGTCTCTTTCATTGCAAGGTTAGACTAGACACCACTTGTGTGATTCCATTCACACATACCTTTCTGCTTTTTGGTTAGTCTTGACCTCAATCTGTGTGATTCCATTCACACATGCGGGGTAGCTCCCCTTGGTCTTCGGACCGTCATGTGATAGGCCTCTTTCCCTTTTTATGATTTCTGGATTTCTCGTGTTGATTTCTGGAATTTATGTCATTGACTTGTTATGAGTACAAGTTTAGGGTATGATGCCCTCTTTGGATCTTTGAGAAGATTCTTGTGATCTTGATTTATCTCTTATCGGTTGATCTCCTGTTGATCATTATTTGCATACTTATAGTAGTATGTCAGTATGGATATTTTATGTTTATGCCATATCTTTTATTTTATATCATGTCATCTGATATTTATAGCTAGACTGATCCGTTTATTATTTTCTTATAAATAATACTCGGGTCAGACCGAGATGTTACAGGTGCTACTGCTTGACTCCTCCCCCAGTGATTCACTACTCAGACTTTTGGCTACTTGTTTAGATTAGCAGCTTTTGTTGTTTACACTTGAGTTATAGACTCATAGTTGTATTCTTTTGTATAGCACGCGTTGCTATTCTTTTGTATTATCGTGGATCTTTTTAGACCACTACTCTGATGTACACTTTTATGTGATATATATTCATATCTCTTTCTGCCTTTGTGATATGGATATCTGTGATTGATTCGCATGTTATGCTTACTTCTATATTTGTTTCCGAAGATTATTTTATAGCCACCGTGTGATAAGAAATTACATGGATGGTCGCTCCTCAACAGCCTTATTCTCCGCGCTAGTTGACAGCACTACACCGTAGTGTTCTTGGCTAGCGTGGGTATAGAGGTGGGGCGTCACAGGTGATCTTACTCGGGATTTGTAACGTCCCGCCTTTCCACACACTTTAAAATCGACACGCGTGCCAATTCAAACCGTTCGGAAGGGCGGATTGTTATGGGGTAAATAAGAAAACGAGAAAGAAATAAACCAAAACAGAATCTCACAGCGGAAGGATAAAATATAATAATCAAATATACAGTTTATAAAGCTGTTTCAAAATATTCGATTATACTTATACAACATACATCAGAGTTACACATACCATATAACAATGCAGCGGAACAATATGAGTGTAGTGGAATATAATAAATAATAATAATAGAAATCTCCGTCTTCGTCCTCGATAGCTAAAGTCTTCGATTCTGAAACGCTCGGACTAACCCGAGCGAATAGAAAAGACAAAACACTCGAGTCGGAACTAAAAGATCTTATGTAAGCTAAATCAACAGGAATAAATATGAGTGCAGTAACTCAAAAGATGCTCGGGATTCACATCTCTTAAGGATCCGTTAAACTATTTACTATGTAGTATATTTCGATATTATAATAGTGTCTAATTGTAAAATAAACTTACGTTTTAATAGCGTTAAGGGGTTACCCATATAGCCCTTAACAAAAATAATGCCAATAGTCTATACAGTACCGTAATACCTCCTGATCGGGAGGCTACCAGAGGATACTCCATTGGTACGACACAAATAGAAACACGTACAAGGCGCGATAGGGTAGGTGACACGGCACAACTAGGCAATGTCATGGTAGATATACCAATTACGCATCCGGGCTGGTGGTAACACGTAGCTTCTACTACCGCCCACCTTGGACAAACTCCCCCTAAAATCAAAGAAATCAAAAGTGGCCACTGAATCAATCCAAAGTCAGAGTATAGTATCGAAGAGGAGTATCCGATAAAGGGCGCTAACCTCCTTGGCCCGAGAATCGCTTTAGCCACCTTATGCCAACTCACGGGAGTTGGGTTCACGTATTTTCCTTATAGGGAACGCCGCCACCAACATACTTCATTCTGGAATCTCCACCGCGTACACGGTTGTTAAAGTGGTTTTCGGAGTTGGCAGAGAGTATGATAACTTCCAATCCCGGTCTCTTCAACAACCAAACATTATTACAACACCGCGGTTATTTCAAAATAATTTATCCTTTAAAACCAGAATATAATATCTCTTTCAAACCATATAAATACAATAACATTTATATTTTTAAAAACCCAAATCAATATGATACAATTTTTATTTTATAAATATCCCTTTCCCAAAATCATAATATTTTCAAATATATATATATATATATATCTTGAAACCATAGCTTTGAAACATAACTTTTAATACTTAATGGTTCAAATACTATATTGCTATATAAAATAAACAACTTCTTCAAATTTCAAAATAAATTCCCAATTAACAATTTGAACCTCCAAATAAACCATTTTAATTCCCATATATTTCAAAGCTTAAATATTCTATATTTCAAAACTTTATAGCTCATATATTTAAATCTTTAAATATTCCACTATTTCAAAATGGATTCTTTGATAATTTAATATATATCAAATCCAATTCCTATTATTTAAATTTGAAATATTTACTTACTAAACAAATATTATTCAGGTAAAACCCTTAAACTTAAATAACAGGATATTCTTTAAATAAATTTTATATTTGTTTAAATCCTCTAATCAAAAATCAAGTTATAAGATCATACCCTTTAAATCTTAATTTATTTACATTTCAAAACAAAAAAATTTCGAGAAAAATTCTTAAATACTTTAATTCAAATCATATTCACATTTACCTTCAACCTTACTTTTATTTGAGTTATTATAAACTCTATATATAATAGAATTTCAAATATATTCTTAACCATATTATATAAACGAAATCAACTTCATTATTTAGCTTATTTTAAAATTCGAAACAAATTTATACATAGCTAAATTCAAGAAATTTTACTATATATATATATATATCAAAATTAAATATTTATTAAACCGTATTCTTTCCAAAACCATAGAAAATCATTTCAAAAATAATTTTATATATATACCGCGGTGCCTGTATATAATTTTCTATCCTATGGTCAAGTGATACGGATATTTATCATTTCAATCCGCAATTTAAAAATAAAAATGCGGTTGTATATCATTTCAAATCGCAATCCCAAATGAAATGAAAATGCATAATAATACCTTGCAGTTTATACAATATAAATACAGCATCCATTCGTCCATCATATCAATCATCAAACATTCATCAATTTATCATCCAATTCAAACAATCACAACAATAAATAATAATTAATTACTGATAGCTAAATTTCCAATAATGAATTAAATAACTGTTAACTGTATTTTATATGCAATAATAAATAAATTTAACTAGCAGGTTATATGCAATAATAAATTTTACTAAAATTTTAACTGACAGTTTTAATGCAATGAATAAATTAATTAACAATTAACTGGGAGTTTTAAATGAAATAATGAATTAAATAACGCGTAAATTAAATGAATGCAATTTAACTGAGGAAATGATGAAATATATGCCAAACAGCTGCAAATAAAATTTTAAACACATCATAAATCAATTTAACCAACATAAGAAATCTTAGAAGTTGTGAGTGGGTTAAAACACTCACCTTTTGAATTTAAATCGAATTAAAATCCGATTTAAACCCAAAAATTTGACAGTCTTCAAATCCATCCAAACCAGCGCCAAAATGTCCGGAATTTTATTACGATCCCCTTTCACTTTGCCACGTCACCTGCATGCATTATCCTCACGTAGCTACAGGAAGGTCACGAAATAATCATGCAACCGACCATTTACAACGTCCTCTGCCTAGCTTTGACCATCGATTACAACCCCTAGACGCCACCATACGCCGAGCCGCCGACGCCATCTCCAACTGCTCGCCACGCCGCACCCACTGGTGCCCCTCCATATCTGCTCCGGTCGCCAAAAACCCCCACGACCGTCGGTAAAAACGAAACCCTAATCGAGATTTCACGACGATCTAACCATCGATTCATGAAATAAACCACATAGATCGACTCTCCTTGGTCCCCTCTGCAAAACCCAAAAAGGGTTCGTCGATCCGACGACTTTGATTTCGACGATGATGAACGACGGAAACTTCTCTGATTTTTACCGGTCAAACAACAAACTGAATTGAAAAATGAACTCCACCAGTGAATTACTCTAGTCGAGAGCTTCAACATATATTTTTTTCAAATTTTTCTGAGGACTTTGGATTTTTAGCTTTTGATTTGATTTGGGATTTTGTTTGGATCTAGAGTTTGCATCCATTGAGGAAGAGGAGGCGCTGATGAAATCTTTACGCGTACATAAATGAGAATAGGCGGAGGCTAGGGTTTAGCAGGGTATTTATAGATAAATTGAAATAAAACATATGGATCGGGTTGATAGATATACGCGTTAATGCCAACGCGGCCCAAAAGGCCCGTTTCAACTTTGGAACAAAATTAGGTAAACCCATATATCAAAATAGGTGTTTTAAAATATTTTAAACGCAATGGACAAGGTTTCAAGTCCAAATTCCATCGTATGAAGAAGTTATGCTAAAAACAATATTTTTCAAATTGATTTCAATTGATTTCAATTGCGTTTATTTTAAGGCGTTTCGAGTCCGTACGATCAAACGACAAGTCCAATCGCTACGAAACATGAAACTCTGCCATATTTCACCGATACGGATCCGATGAAACTGGTTTCGTCGAAATCCGAGTCAGTGGCCAAAATGGCTATTTTTATATTAATTAAATAAATAAAATTTAGTCAATTTTTCAATTTAAATTCTATAATAACCGATTCTTATCATTTTTTATTTCTTAAATATTTATGACAACTAAAAGCAAATTCACATATCAAGTTAGGGTCAATTATTCCAGTAAATACAGTGTTCAAATGTCAACTGCAATTAATCCAATTAATTGCAAATTAATTCCAATAAATTTGATTTTATTCGATTACAACTTAATATTAAATCAATTATTACTCAACTAACATAGTTAACATTGTTTTATATTTCATTACATTAATATTTTCCAATTTTCATCTTTAATTTGCATTAATTACTGTATTTCAATTATATTGGAATTTTTGTCAATTTTACTCATTAATTAAATTTAAAAATCTCAATTAATTATTTCATCTTGGTTTCATTCTTTTTATTACATTAATTATCATATTATGAATTGAATTTTACCTTGGTTACATCTTATTGAATTCAACATTCTTCACTTACCAATTTATTCCACATTAACTACAATAATTTAGTGAATTAATTGAAATTGAATTCAAATTAAACTTATCAAACTAATAAAATAAGTAACGTACAAAAATTATTGTCATTAACTCTTAATCACACTTTTATAGGTTCATTATTTACAAACCAATATTATAATTACTTACATAACACTGTTTTTACTCAATTAACATTTATTTCAAACTATTTCAAAAATTTATCCAACATTTATATTAGTTCTCTTATATTCAATTTATAACTAAGTGTAACATTTAAATTAAATTGGTTGGAATACCTTTCAACTTATTAATAATTAACTTATATTAACATATTTCCTTAATTTTCCAATTACCGTTAAATTTATACTAATTCATCAATTTATACAATATATCTCTTGTTTTCCTTAAAATAAATTTATGTTTTTATTAAGTTTTCATTTACACTTCCGTTACTTTATCAATAATCATTAAAGTAACGTTTATATCAATAACATATTATAATTACTTACCATTTAAATGTGTTTGATTTCTAATAAATTAATTGACCAATTAATTAGGTAATTTATACAAATTTTGTTATCATACCCATAAATTTACACTTATAACTATGTCCTACATTTGAACTTATTTATTAAGTTGAAATGTTCATTCAAGTTTATAAATTATTAACTCGCATTAACATAATTCCCTAATTTGTTCCAATTACTGTCAACAATCCTTTATTACATTAAATCAATCTAATACTTTCTTTAAATTTCTCATATTCAATTTATATCCAGGTAAAAATCTTTTCACTACTTAATTCATTTGAATTTATTCAAATTACTATAAATAGGTTTTAATTACCATTGCTATATTTTAATTTAGCGTTCATTCCAATATTAATTTATCACCTTTATTATTTCTACTAAAATTTAATTACAAAATCCTATTAAATTAACAAATTTAATTGTCGAAATTTACGGGTCGTTACACTCTCCCCCACTCAAACTTTTCGTCCCCGAAAAGGAAAAAGAAGGGGAAAGAAGAATTACGAAATCTATATATCTTATTCAAAACATTAACTTTATAAACAATTAAATTTACAACATTTGTTACTTTAGTTAGAATATACAAATTTACAATCATTATATCTTTTTATACTTAAATTATTGAAGTTTGGAAAACATTTTCAAAATATTTCTAAGTACAAAATTTACGAAATATTTTTGCAGAGTCTCCTTTCTACGAAGAGGCTCGGGAGAAAATATAATATCAAATATAACAAAATATCACATATATTTTTCAAAATAATATATCCCAACACGGAAAAATAATATAATAACGCTATAAACCGAAATCCGAAAACGTACCTATTTGTCGGGCAATTAACGCTTATTTATGGAACAGAAAGCAGTAGCAGTAGCAATTGCTTCCATAACATGCATTTCACTTATAAAATCCAAAAGAGTTAACAATTTTATAAAATGAAATATTTAAGTTGTTTTAATTACAACCAACCAAACCAATACAACAACAACCAATTGCAACCACAGCAAACAACCATCACATAGAATCAACATAATCAACCATTCATTCATATCAAACAAAACAAATAGTTGTTCGAGTTCAAAACTTCAAATTGTACAGGATGAAAATAAACTATTAAGCGCACCATTTACTCAACAGTCTTTGATGAAGCTAAATAGATTATTCATTCATCCAACCAATTTTGAAGTATCCCTGCCCAAACAACCATAAACCAAAACAAATAACAAATCCAACGATAGATCAAGTTAATATTATTTATTCTCATTTTTTCATACCACGAAAATTTTCCTTTTATAATTTACATTTATTTCTAACAAACTTTTAATTTCACTTACTCATTCAATGTTTTTTCATTTATTTTCACTTATTTCTTACAATTATTCATTTCCATTAACTCAGGTCATGCCAGTTTCTTTTATTTCCTTATAATTATTCATTCATTTATTGCATTCCCTCATTTATTTACATTCATTTATCAATAGTATTCATGTCCCATTCAATTTCTTAGCATTTCCATTTTATCTACTTAAGTTTATAATCATTTATTTGTAATACTTACCTTTAATTATATTTACTTATAGTAAAATTTCAATTATAACTTAAGTTTATAACATTAAATTCTCATTTATAATAGTAAATTCATTGAATACTTTCATTACCTCAAGCTTTACTTGTAAGATTTCCCATTACATTTTCTTACTAACATTGTAACTTTTATTATACGGTAAGTTATATATATGCTTTAAGAATGTAACTGAAAATTATACAAGTTTCTTCTCAATTCCTTTAATTAATTAATGTTTCAATAATTACATCTTTGTTTTATAAGTTATGATTTCAAATCACCTTTAATTTCATTCATTACCTAGCATTAAATCACTTATTTTAATTAAAGTTTCCAATTAGTTATATTCCAATTTACTGCACTTAATTGAATTATTAATTTACTGGAACTTAAGAACCAAATACCGGATTTAATTTTAAATCATTTAAAATAATAGATAAATATATACTTACAACTTATATGTATCCTTTTATATTTACAACAACTCAAAATTTATATTTGTTTATCAAAATTTCTGTAGTCGAACTGCTACAGTGGCCTTCCCACTTCAAAACTCAAAAATGAACATCGATGATGCGTGCACTCATCACCGAAATTATTTTTCAGCGACAGAGAGGGGAGTACAACTTTATCTTTCCAAATTTCTTTTAAAAACATTTCTTTCATATTATATTGAAATACTTGTATCTGAAAATACTTCTTTTGATAATATTATTATAATATTCAAAAATCATTCGAAAGAAATTTCAAAATCCCGGAACTTAAGTTCTAAATTTCCAATTTCCATTTATTTTATTTTAAATATTATTTCACTGTTATTTATAAATTTTATTACCTAACAACCAATATATTACACCCAAGTATATATATATATATATATATATATATTTACAAAATTTGTTTTATATATAGAAAATATAATAGGCAAGATTATTTCATTCGCCTATATAAAAACAAATATAATGTCGGTCTGTCCTATTAAGTGTTTAGAAACCCCTATTGATGTCACAGCGTCTTATGCATCAACCAGAGTTTATAAATACAAAACGGAACAAATTAACACAATATTAAAACCTTTTATAACAATAACAAATACAGTCTCTCATATATATACCCAGCGACTCCCATATGATATTACTACCCAATTAGTAAAGAGTCAAACCCCACAAAGCTAAGGTTTTTCGCTAAACCAAAGCTCTGATACCACATTGTAACGTCCCGCCTTTCCGCACACTTTAAATCGACACACGTGCCAATTCAAACGGTTCAGAAGGGCGGATTGTTATGGGGTAAATAAGAAAACGAGAAAGAAATAAACCAAAACAGAATCTCACAGCGGAAGGATAAAATATAATAATCAAATATACAATTTATAAAGCTGTTTTAAAATATTCGATTATACTTATACAACATACATCAGAGTTACACATACCACATAACAATGCAGCGGAACAATACGAGTGTAGTGGAATATAATAAATAATAATAATAGAAATCTCCGTCTTCGTCCTCCAGAGCTAAAGTCTTTGATCCTGAAACGCTCGGACTGACCCGAGCGAATTGAAAAGACAAAACACTCAAGTCAGAACTAAAAGATCTTATGTAAGTTAAATCAACAGGAATAAATATGAGTGCAGTAACTCAAAAGATGCTCGGGGTTCACATCTCTTAAGGATCCGTTAAACTATTTACTATGTAGTATATTTCGCTATTATAATAGTGTCTAATTGTAAAATAAACTTACTTTTTAATAGCGTTAAGGGGTTACTCATATAGCCCTTAACACAAATAATGCCAATAGTCTATACAGTACCGTAGTACCTCCTGATTGGGAGGCTACCAGAGGATACTCCATAGGTACGATACAAATAGAAACTCGTACAAGGCGCGATAGGGTAGGTGACACGGCACAACTAGGCAATGCCAGGGTAGATATAGCAATTACGCATCCGGGCTGGTGGTAACGCGTAGCTGCTACTACCGCCCACCTCGGACAAACTCCCCTTAAAATCAAAGAAATCAAAAGTGGCCACCGAATCAATCCAAAGTCATAGTATAGTATCGAAATGGAGTATCCGATAAAGGGCGCTAACCCACTTGGCCCGAGAATCGCTCCTGTTTTAGCCACCTTATGCCTACTCACGGAAGTTGGGTCCACGTATTTACCTTATAGGGAACGCCGCCACCAACATACTTCATTCTGAAATCTCCACCGCGTACACGGTTGTTAAAGTGGTTTTCGGAGTTGGCAGAGAGTATGACAACTTTCGATCCCGGTCTCTTCAACAACCAAACGTTATTATAACACCGCGGTTATTTCAAAATAATTTATCCTCTAAAACAAGAATATAATATCTCTTTCAAACCATATAAATACGTATCATTTATATTTTTAAAAACTCAAATCAATATGATATCATTTTTATTTTATAAATATCCCTTTCCCAAAATCATAATATTTTCAAATATATATATATATATATATATATATATATATATATATATATCTTGAAACCATAGCTTTGAAACATAAATTTTAATACTTAATGGTTCAAATATTATATTGCATTATAAAATAAACATCTTCTTCAAATTTCAAAATAAATTCCCAATTAACAATGTGAACCTCCAAATAAACCATTTTAATTCCCATATATTTCAAAGCTTAAATATTCTATATTTAAAAACTTTATAGTTCATATATTTAAATCTTAAAATATTCCACTATTTCAAAATGGATTCTTTGATAATTTAATATATATCAAATCCAATTCCTATTATTTAAATTTGAAATATTTACTTACTAAACAAATATTATTCAGGTAAAACCCTTAAACTTCAATAACAGGATATTCTTTAAACAAATTTTATATTCGTTTAAATCCTCTAATCAAAAATCAAGTTATAAGATCATACCCTTTATCAAAACAACTTTTTTCGAGGAAAATTCTTAAATACTTTAATTCAAATCATATTCACATTTACCTTCAACCTTACTTTTATTTGAGTTATTATAAACTCTATATATAATAGAATTTCAATCATATTCACATTCCATCATATGAAGAAGTTATGCAAAAAACAATATTTTCCGAATTGATTTCAATTGATTTTAATTGCGTTTATTTTAAGGCGTTTCGAGTCCGTACGATCAACGACAAGTCCGATCGCTACGAAACTTGAAAACCTACAATAATTCACCAATACGGATCCGATGAAACTAGTTTCGTCGAAATCCGAGTCAGTGGCCAAAATGGCTATTTTTATATTAATTAAATAAATAAAATTTAGTCAATTTAATCAATTTTTGAATTTAAATTCTATAATTACTGATTCTTATCATTTTTAATTTCTTAAATATTTATGATAACTAAAAGCAAATTCACATATCAAGTTAGTGTCAATATTTCAGTAAATACAGTGTTCAAATGTCAACTGCAATTAATCCAATTAATTGCAAATTAATTCCAATAAATTTGATTTTATTCGATTACTACTTAACATTCAATAATTTATTACTCAACTAACATAGTTAACATTGTTTTATATTTCATTACATTAATATTTTCCAATTTTCATCTTTAATTTGCATTAATTACTGTATTTCAATTATATTGGAATTTTTGTCAATTTTACTCATTAATTAAATTTAAAAATCTCAACTAATTATTTCATCATGGTTTCATTCTTTTTATTACATTAATTATCATATTATGAATTGAATTTTACCTTGGTTACATCTTATTGAATTCAACATTCTTCACTTACCAATTTATTCCACATTAACTGCAATAATTTAGTGAATTAATTGAAATTGAATTCAAATTAAACTTATCAAACTAATAAAATAAGTAACGTACAAAAATTATTGTCATTAACTCTTAATCACACTTTTATAGGTTCATTATTTACAAACCAATATTATAATTACTTACATAACACTGGTTTTACTCAATTACCATTTATTTCAAACTATTTCAAAATTTTATCCAACATTTATATTAGTTCTCTTATATTCAATTTATAACCAAGTGTAACATTTAACTTAAATTGGTTAGAATACCTTTCAAGTTATTAATAATTAACTTATATTAACATATTTCCTTAATTTTCCAATTACCGTTAAATTTATACTAATTCATCAATTTGTACAATATATCTCTTGTTTTCCTTAAAGTAAATTTATGTTTTTATTAAGTTTTCATTTACACCTCCGTTACTTTATCAATAATCATTAAAGTAACGTTTATATCAATAACATATTATAATTACTTACCATTTAAATGAGTTTGATTTCTAATAAATTAATTGACCAATTAATTAGGTAATTTATACAAATTTTGTTATCATACCCATAAATTTACACTTATAACTATGTCCTACATTTGAATTTATTTATTAAGTTGAAATGTTCATTCAAGTTTATAAATTATTAACTCGCATTAACATAATTCCCGAATTTGTTCCAATTACTGTCAACAATCCTTTATTACATTAAATCAATCTAATACTTTCTTTAAATTTCTCATATTCAATTTATACCCAGGTAAAAATCTTTTCACTACTTAATTCATTTGAATTTATTCAAATTACTATAAATAGGTTTTAATTACCATAGCTATATTTTAATTTAGCGTTCATTCCAATATTAATTTATCACCTTTATTATTTCTACTAAAATTTAATTACAAAATCCTATTAAATTAACAAATTTAATTGTCGAAATTTACGGGTCGTTACAGGATTATCCAGTAAGGGGTAGTCCCGGTCTTGTGTTGCAGGGGAATTGAGAGTAATCCTCGATACGGTGATCTAAGTCACGTACTGTGACAGGTAGTACCCCAATGCCTAGTCATTAGTTGGAAATCCATTCTCCCGACGAGCCTTTTACGATTTTTGTTTGTATAACCCTCTTTGTGGCTAGTAGCTGGAATTTAATCATGTAACAATTTCGGTTATTTGAATAAGTATTTGTATATAGACACTATTATAATATCAGAGGATTTTATAAGAAATGTTTCAGCTATCGTAAGGTAAAAACCCGACATGTTTATTTGTGGCGTGGTCTTATGAGATGCTTTGATTTCAAAGGATTTTGAAACTTTAATAATCAATTTGGGTGTATTTTTATCACGCTGGTATTCCAGACTGACTCGGGTGTTATTTCATTATAATGCTCGGGTCAGAGCAAGTATTATAGATTACAGGAAAGGATGCTATGGAACTCAGGAGAGGAGCTGGAGTCCGAGACGTATTACCGTATTTGTTTATATCCGCTGCTGTGTTTGTATGAAATTGTCAGGCTGGTAATTGTTGTTTGTTTCTGATACTCTGATGATGTAATATATAAACAGATATAATTTTCATTTTGTGTAAAGATCTGTTATTGATTATTATATTTTGTTCCGCTGCGATTGCGAGATTTTGTTATTGTTTAGTTCCTTCTTTCTTCTATCTTTTTTCTTTTCCTCAACAATCTGTATTTTCCGGCACCCGATCGTCGGCATATTATATTGTAGCATATTTTGTGTCGATTTTCGAGGATCGAGAAGGGCGGGTTGTGAAAGTTTACATGAAGACTTTTATTGTAGATGTAACAGGCAGTTACAGGGATAGCTTAGTAATTTTTAGTACGGAAAATAAGACCATAGATGTATTTTATAAAATGTAAAAGTGGAGGACTTGGACCTTAATGTTCCTAATTATAAGAACATGATCCATAATTTCCTTTTATTTAATACCATAATACAAGAAATTTTGACAAAAGTCACCATTGCAGTAAAATCTCCAACACTTTATATGGATCTAGACCTCGTCAATTTTACTTTATTTCAAATCGGAAAAACCAGATCCTTTCATTTTCATCGTTCATCTTTCTACTTCAATCCACTACCGTTCGTGTCCATCGGCACAGCTGGCATTTTTCACACGCACTCCTCCTAATTATCTCGCTATTGCCATTGTCATTACCATACCTGCTTCGCCAAATCTGATCTTTTTGAAAAGGTAAACAATTTTTGACTTAATTTGATTATGTCAAATTTTAATTTTCTGCATTATACATAGCATGGGTTGGCCATTTTTACTAGATGCACACTCTTTATGGACATCATATCATCCGATGGGGGATCTCTTATTGTTTGGCTATTCTGGACAAATATATAAAATAATACTTTAGTAGATTTGAAGTCCAACTTTTAAGAAATTTAACATGATAACGTAACAAAATAATACGTTTCTTTGGAGCAAATACTTCATAATTTGTTTAAGAAAGCTCCCACAGTAACTTTTCATACTTAAGTTACCTGTCTAGCATTATTTTCAAATTACATCTTACATTCAAAAATCTAGAGATTAAAGGTATTTTCTTCTTCAGAAAATTACCAGTTGTAGATATAAACCCAAAGATAACATTGATCTTTATGCTTTAGTTGGTTTTACACATATTACATTAGACAGCTTAACAATATTTCCTAACAACTCTATTTGAAGGGATTTTAGGTTAGAAAATATGTAACATCAGAAGAAAAAAATATAAGCAAACACCCCAGATCGGGTCGACCCACATCGATGTGGTTCGGTTGTGGTTTGTATGATTAAACCGACCATGTTAAACCGAACTGAACTAAATCAAATATTTACACTAGTAATCTTATGATAAAAATATAAGCAATTCCTACCTTATTTTATATTCTAACGATATATATATTCTATTTTCAACTTATATTAATAACAATCACTGGCATAAAAGAAAAAGTTATAGTTTTAGTATGATATTTTTCATCTCATATTTTGGATAAACTTTAATTATAATCTTACTCTAGTTATTTTACTTAATGATTATGCATTAATTAACGCTGATGATTGGTTAATCAACCAAAAAAATCTCACTCGTAGCTACATGTTAAATTGAAATACTGGAGCAGCAACTAGTACATAGGTGCTTGAGGGAATCTAGCTGGTGGCGGTAATTTTAGATTTATATCACAATTATTAAATGATTCAATTATGTTTAAATTATTAAAAAAAGCTTACATCTCAATTAGGCAAGACAGTGAAGGCAGCAATAGCCAGAAGAAGTGGTGAATTGGATGAGAATAGGCAGCAAGCGACAAGATAAAAGACAAGCAGTGTGTGGACGAGGCGAGCTAGCGACATGCGCAAGTAAAGCAAGGCCAATTGAAGAGGAGGTCATGGTTAATGCAGTGATTAAGCCGCAGAAAATAAAAAGGCGATAATAAAATTTTGTTGCCCTGTGGGCTATACTGCCCCAGGCTAATGCCTCGCCGGCCTTGGGCTTGGGTCGGGGCTGACCTTCAATGTGAATTATTGACCAGTTAATGAATTTTGTGGTTTGGTTTATAGACAAATAAAGATGCACGTCTATTACTTTAAGCTTTCGTCTTCAATTATTTGAACATATTACGTTCTTTTTATGGCTATAGAATAATACAAACGCTATAATCCTGCTTCATTCTAGATTTTCATTTCTTGTATTTCTATTAAATTATTGACTTTTTACTCCTTAATTATAGCCAACTCATCTATTATATCATGCTACATTATTTATTTCTAATGTTTTTCTTTTACTTTTTGAGGTATAAATCATTAAATCTTTTGGCATAAATCATTCTAAACATTTGAAGTATTTAGGACCAAGTAGAGTGACATTATTATAGTTATATGTTTGCTTTTATCAAAAAATACCAAGTAGTCTTAAGCAAATGTAGGTGTGCCTGTTCTATTATTGGTACATTTTAACTTGGATAAATAAAATTATTTACACACAAGTAGGACAAAAGCATATAGAGTATTAACTTTCTTATGTATGAAATCAAGTACAAGTAGGGTCATGTTTTAAGTCCTTATTATAATATATATATATATATCGAGTTATTAGTTTTTGCATTTGATTCACCATATTATAGAGTTATTAAATATATGAATCCTCGTACCTATGAAAGAGATAGCCAGTAAGTAACAAAAGAGTAAAATCTCCATTGTTTATAAATGTCCTGCTCATTAGCTTTAAATTCAATAATACTACAAAAATAGATCTGTTTGTTAGGCTTCTAAATCTACTCGGATTTATTTATTCGGCCTCTCATGTCTCCTTTACCATGAAGACAAACCTAGAAAACCTATGATAGAAATCATTTATACCTTGAACTATATTTATTTCTTTAGGAAAATTTTCTTTTGATATATGTTAAGATTTTTAGCTTTCTGAATTCTGGTATGATATTTGTTTTTGGTGTAATTTCTTTAAAACCTATTCTATTAGACAAAACAAGTTGAATATTTAACCATTGGTATAATTGTACCTTATTCATTCTTAGTTGATATACTCAAGTTGCCTTCATTTAAAGATAAATTTTGTGTTTTACACCTTTAATTTATTTTCATCACAAATATTATTTCCTTTCTTTTCTAACCGTCCATCTTCTTCTTCTCCTACTCTGGCCTCTTGACCATCTAATTTCTAATCAACTGGTTCTTAGGAAATTATCATCTCTTACAACTTTCGTCTTCTCACTCATTTATCCTTTTTCTGTATTCTTCTTCGATACTACAATTTGATTTTTCTAGATGCAAATATCGGCAAGAACCGCTATTTTTACTAATCTATAGAAGATGCAACTTGGTGATAAGTTTCTTATTTCTTGGATCTGGTACAAGTCGATTATGTTTTCAACTTGTATTTTTGTGGGCCGTCAAAGAACTCAAAATCCTCATCAATGGTAGTTGTAAAGTAATTTGATGGTGAATTCGATGGCAATTAATGCACGGTTTGATTGCTATGCACAAATTCATGACCTTTTTGAAATTACATTAGATCTTGTTAGTTTGAAATAAATAAAGTTGGAACTTTCCTGGTGCAGAAGATATAAAGACCAAGTACAATAATTTTGCTAAACTTGATTTGAAGCATGATTATAAAAATAGACCACTTCCTTTTGATTGGTAACCTTTATTCTCATTTCATATTTTGTGTATGATAGAATAGTCATATCAAATTTAGCATTCAATGCCTCCATATTTGTTTCCATATATTATTAATCATCACATGTACTTTGAATTCTACAGTTTATGTTAATAGTGCAAATATATTCAGCTTTTAACCACTTTTTGATATCGGCTTATCACACCAAATTGTCACTCTCATCATCTTCATGCATAAAGTCAATTCACTTTTATTCTTATTATGTGCATTGATGATGTGATCACCATTATTGTTTGTTGTTACACTATCAATGCTTGACAATCAAGATTATAGAACTATCAAGGTTATAGAACTTTCAGATCATGTTTTCCTGTGCATAAAAATCGATTAAATATAAAACTCTATAAAGAACAAATTTTGAAGATTTATTTTCAATAATGTTTGCAACATCTAGAATTTCAATTGGTTATAGACACTTATATATGTACATCGTTTTTAAGTTATTCAATTAATTCGTACAATTTATATTTGAACTCGGCAATAATGCATGTAAAACGCATTCATATCTTGTAACTTTTTTAAACCTAATGGTAGCACTACAAGAACAACAGTAAATACCAACGGCAAAATAGCGTCGGGGGTCGTCGCTAGCAGACGCTAAAAGCCGTCGCTATTTACCCCGTCACCAACAGAGAAAGCGACGACCCCGTCGCCATATTAGCGACGCTTAGTGACGGCTAAGTGGACACATGACAACATCCTAGAAGTTGAAGGGTTGTCGCAAACCGACACCAGCAGTCACTAACCTGAGACCAATCAGCCGTCGCTAACCATCGCAAGTTTGGAAACAATTTTCTGCACAAATCTCCTCCATAGACCATCCAAACGCATAAATCTCCATCCACCTTCTTTACAACACATATATACTCAATTTCACACGTATGATCTCATGCATATCACACATAATCAAATATATAACGTAAATATCAATATTTACACAACTATTTTATCAACCAACATCTCATCAAACTACAAAACCATACCTACAAACAAGTTCAAACAAAACATCCACTAATCCATCAAACAAACCAGCCAACAAATAAGTATCAAATCCATAAATGTAACACACATCACATATGTAAAAAAATGATCAAAATCCATCAGAAACACAACCATACCTACTCATCATCCTCATTGTCGTCATCCTCCCCCGGCATTCTTTCATGCTCAACTAAGTATGACGCAATAAGTTCATCTAGCTGCGCCGCCAACGCGCAACTCTTTCGTCAATCATTGATCTTCGCTAGCTATTGTTTCAATTGAGTTATCTCCTCTTCAGCCTGGGATCTCTTGTAGGACGACTGGATCATCATGGCCTATAAATTTTTGACAGCGGATTATAGTTTATACTCAATGTTAAATATTGCTTATATATAAGTTAATAAAGAAGTTTACCACCTGATTTCCAAAACCATAACTCCTATTTTGCGAAGGAGGGTCAATTAAAGCATCACATATACTGTTTGACTCCTCTAAGATCAACTGACGGCCGGATTGCGCCATTCGAGCGCGCTCTTTGTCATATCTTTCCTACGATCACGAACAAAATTTTGCTATAATAAAAAATTAATTTAGAATTTTTGAAGTTTGATGTGAAAAAATTAAGCATGTTTATCATTATTGATAGAGATTTATCATCTGTCCAAGTATATGAAACATTTCCTTCCTCATCGTTCTGCACGACGGCGTGCGTCATTGTGAGGACCTCAGCATTTGTAGGCTCACGTTTTAACTTCCTACGCTGTTACAAATGTGATTAAATAATGTTATAACTATGGTTAATGAAAATGTTAACGCATAGTGTGACAAATATGATTAAATAGTGTTACATCGGTTTATAAACGCAATTGCTAAACTTACCAACACTACGCGATGTTGCTGAAATGATTTAGATCCACCACGGTGCAAAGCAGGATTTTTATATTTGTTTGTACGGTTTCGCGCTGATAATTCCTATAAATTTAAAGACATGTTTAACTAATTTAATGCAACTAATATACGAAATTTAAAAAATTATAATAACAATATGAAATTAGATAACGTACTTTCATTTCGGAGATCTGCAATAGCTAAAGGAATTCGACCCAAACATCGACGCTCATCCACGACGGTTTCTTTCTCACGTTCTTTGCTTTATAGAGTGTGTCCCTACAATTTTTTCACATTCTCTGGTTCTAGTGATTTGTAAATGCATCCATGTCCTGCGGATCGACGCGGATGGCGCCCTGCATATTGAAATTATTTAGAATTATGTACATTATATTAATTTCCAAATGAATTATAAATTTATGCTTACCATCAAGTCGGCTCACATAGCGTTCTTAACAGGGTTTGCGATGTCATTCCAATAAGGCCAGCATCCGGACATCGGACTCATATAGGCCTTCCTGGATACCTGTAGGATGTAGTCCGAAGGCTCAACTTCAAATCCCCTGTGTAAATTTTTAATGTAGGAATTTAATTAGTATAATTTTAAATATTAGAAAAAACAGTAAATTTGATACTTAGCCCGCACTCTTAGAGACAACCTCTGCCATTGGACGTACATCTGGCGCTGTGCCGCTGACACCTGCGCTTGGAGAAGGAGAAGGCTGAGATCTACTGGAATGCCTCCTGAAAAACATATCTGCTACAAACAAATCATTTCAGATAGTGATAAAATATATCATTTCATAGAATTCAAAAAACATAACAATATATAGCTCACAACATAGTCATCATTATTAACATATAACATCGACAACTCAGAATACACAATATACAACAACCGATACATAGCTCACAACATAGTCATCATTATTAACACATAACATCGGAAACTTGGAATACACAATATACAACAAACGATACAGCTCACGACATAGTCATCATTAAGAATTATCAGTCTTTGTCGTTTTCTGATCCAGACTCGGTCTCGTACTCCACGTCGTTTTCTTCTGTGCTCTCAAAGGCTTCTATTAATTCATTCGATTCATCGTTCAACAACCCTACATCAATATCATCAGTTATTACTATTTCATCATTTAGCTCAAGATCCGCTTGATACATTACTTCGTTTGGAATGTTAATTCCATCAAATGTAAATCTTGCCTTTGTCTTAACAACAGCCGACCAATCTACTTTATCTCTTTTTAAGAATGAATAGGGAGCAAAATAAACTTGTAATGATTGCTTGGCTAATACGAAAAGATCATACTCATAATAATGTAAGGTATGCTTTATTTCAATAAGCTTATCATCTTTGTGCACGTTGATTCCAAAACCAGGAACTTTGCTGAACCAACTGCATTTGAATAAAAAAAATTCTGTGGGTTACATATAATATGTCAATTCTAAAACCTATGTTAAAACACTATAAAAATCTTTTATATGCTCATCTGGATCGTTGCTACTTTTGACAAATACAACGCTTATATGTTAATTTGTCAGCACCATAATCTATGGTGTTGAATTTAAATCCATTAATAAAGAATATTGGATAAATCTTGACATTTCCTTTTGGTCTGAGTGCTAGATGTTGTAATCCTTCACCAACGACACTGTTTCTTGGATCATAAACGTAGTTCGAAAATCATTTAGCAAAGTTTTCACTGAGATCGCCAGATGGTTGTCGTGATTCGTATATACTGCGAACATATATGCAATATGTTCCATTATAAGAAACATGCAAGTATAATTGAAATAAGTATGAATTTATTATTACCTAACAAATGGTGCGACTTCAGCACAATTAAGAAGAATAAACGTGTTCGCTATATGATAATCTCTATTGTCAATCATATTTCCACACATTTTCCAACAGTTCTGTCATGTTGTCTAAAAATAGACAATAATGATTAAGAGGAATCTTGTTCAACGGCTTCATCATTATGAAGAACACTTACAAATGATAAATTCACATGGTCACTGAAGTAATTAGAGAAAAAGAATGAAGCTTCTTCTTCTTCAAGACATGATTTGCAAATCGAACCTTTAACTCGTGCTTTTTGTCTAACTTTTTTTCTTCAGATCATTCAAGTATCTATGAGAAAATTAATTTAATTCAAATTTTCTTATGTAAATCTGAATTACCTCTCAAACGAAGATCAATTAGAAAATTAATTCAATTCAATTTAGAATAACATAAATATTACGGATAGTAATAACACAAATATTACGGATAGTCAGTATTACCTCTCAAATGGATACATCCATCCATATTGTAGAGGACCTCGAAAAAGTGCTTCAAATGGAAGATGAACGGATAAATGATTCATTACCCTAAAGAAACCTGACGGAAATATTTTCTCCAGTTTGCAGAGCAGTATAGAGATTTCTATTTCAAGTTTTTGTATACGATCAACTTTTAACGTTGTCGAACAAAGCTGTTTATAAACATACTTAATTCTATTATAACACTTCATACTTTTACGAGCAACGGTTCTTTAAAAACCACAGGTAATAAATATTCCATCAATCGTGACTTTTCATCCCACTAAATTTATTATTTTTAAAGTCAACACATCTACGTAAATTAGAAGAAATCTCATCAGGACATCTTTGACCTTCCACCCACTTTAGCATGAGTTTTACTTGCTTGCTACCTAGTCCATAGCATGCTTTGGGTTTTTTATTTTCACCGGCTTCATATGAAGTTCGGGATGGTTACAAAAGTGTGCTATATCATGTCTCGAATTCAAGTAGTCCTTAGTTTTACTCATGATAGTATTAAACACGTTTTTTTCATTGTGCATCACGTCGATATTATATCAGAGTAAGAGATCTTTCTCGTTACCCCGTCTTTTGGATAAGGCCGGGATATCAACAACTTGGCTGAAAAAGGATGGATGTCAGGATTGGAGATCGGTTGGAAACAAGGCTATGACCGATACCATCAAAATTGGACCAAGCTCCAATCAAGGTAGGATCGATTGGAGATGATGTACAAGGCTTGGAGAGGCAATGTTTCAAATTTCATGTCAATCGGAGTTTGTATGCTCGAGTTATGAAAGGATCAAGATTTATGAAAAACTGCTTCGTATCGATCCATTCGTATCGATCAAGGTGGATGGCATTCATATCCATTGAGATCAATACGAGGAGAAAATGGATATGAAGGCAACGGCATTGGATGGACACGAAGCGATCAAGAGTACAGGGCTTGGATCGATATGAAGGGCAAACGGATGGATCGATACGAAGAAGTGATGTAAAGAATGGATACAAAGAAGGCAACATGTGTGGATTGATACGAAGAAGGGATGGTGAATGGATACGAACAGCATGGACATTGATGGATATGAAGGCGATGGATATGAATTGATGGAGACGAGTTGATGGATCTGAAGCTTTCATCCTACATTGAAAAAACACAAACTTGGATCGATCATAACTCTCAAATTATGGATCCAAATGTTATGAAATTTTCACAGAAGCTTCCTTATGCATTCAAAAATGTTCATGATCGACCTCAGCTTAATTGGACCATTTTTGGATCGATGCGAATTGTATTTTGATCGATCGAGATCGATCCCAAACGATCCCGGATCGATCCGGTGGGCCCATCTGTGCATGAGAAGAGGTATTCCAGGTTTTGAGGTGGATATTTTCAGATCTATACCTATAAATAGCAGCCTATGGCAACTAAAAAGGGATCTTCTTCTGCTTTTCTAGGCAAAACTCTGTCATTTTGTTTATTGATTTCAAAGGCTTTGTAACTGTAATCACAGTATAAAAGGATTAATTCAAAGTGGACGTAGGCCGGAGATAGTCGAACCACTATAACATTGTGTTCTTTGCTTTCTTACGCTTTTCAATTTTGTCATTTCTTCATTTATTCTCTACTTTTATCTGGATATGAGATCTATATTTAAATATTGAGGATTTATGTGCAAACACCGGTGCTTTCACTACTTCTGGAGTTTGTGACCAATTTTGACGCAAACATTTTGGTGCTTTCACTGAGAAGGACTAGCACCCGCTGTACAGGATTTGAAGTCCAGATTTGAAAAGCTAAACGATCAGATCTAGAAGGAATCATGGCCAAACAATCAATAACGAGAGAGAGAACGAAAAGGAGTCAGCATGAAGAAAGTCAGAAGGCTTCCTCAGGAGCTAACAGGCCTCAATCCTTATCACTAGAAACGAGATGGAGATGATGCAGAAAAGGCAAGAGAATATGATACAGAACCTTCTCCGACAGGTTGGACAAGCTGAAGTGCAAAACCAAGGGAATGGAATTGCAGGAATGCCAAAAATAAAGATCATGAAGCTGGAGCAGCAGGAGTAGAGGCAATCCAGAATCAGGACCGAGAAAACGCAGTAAACAAGATGCAGGACAGAGCAAGACCATCGGGAGCAACTCCTCTACTCGGGGCATACCCCTGAATCATGTTGGCTTCCATGAAGGATACCAGGCGGCATTGTGCAGTTTGGAGTTAATCGGGATATGGACGCTCATCCAGAAGGACAAGCTTCAAGATTCCCTCTGGACTTGGGTGGCAGGTTGGAGAAAACAGGCAAAGGCTGCAACTTGACGATAATGACAGATTAACGGACACGATCAGACGGGTTCTGAGAGGAGGATTGATGAACAGAGATTTGGAGGATGTAAATAGAAGCTCCTTTACTCCTCCAATCAGGCAAGCTAGGAATCCATCGAATTTCAGACTACCAACGCTGGAGATTTATGATAGAAGAACATATCCCGTTGTTCACCTGACGAGGTACACGAAGCACACTTCCATGCTGTGGGCCTCAGAGGAAGTCATGGCGCGGTGCTTCCCTTTATATTTAACGGATATAACAGCACTATGATTCAGACAATTGGAAAGCGGCTCTACTGGCACATGGACGGAGTTGAATGAGAGGTTTATGAGGCAATTTCGGGTCCACATAGTTAGACCCAACAATGTGATGACTTTGACGTCGATGAAACAGTGGAAGGGAAAACCACTTAGGGATTTCTTAACCAGATTCAATGCGGCGGTAGCTTTGGTGGATTGATCCGATCCGTCGATGGTTTTGATGGCAACAGTCTCAGGAATTGCGGATGATTCAGATTTTAAGATATCGTTGGAACGAGATCCGCCGATGGATCTCGAGAAGTTTTATCATGAAGCAGAAAGGTTTTTAAGACGGGAAGATGCAAAGGCTATAAGAGAGAAGGGAGAGAGGCTGAAGCTTATGCTGTAAAAGATGGAGGTCCACCCAGGAAGGATTCGAACAAGGATGATAGAGGCAAAAGGAAAATGAATGATAAAGGAAACACTTCGAAAAAGCAACGGAAGGAATCAAAATTTTCTTCTTACACGGATTTAACTGAAACTCTGAAAAGAATTTGCTTGGATACTCGATGGCGCCTCCAGTATCGAAGGCCGGCAAAAAGGCAATCCTCTGAATACGAGCAGGCATCGAAAAAGCATTGACTATTCCATGAGCTGGATGGACACAATACGAACGACTGCAGACATTAGAAGGATATCGTTGAGGAGCATGTAAGGAATGGTCAATTGCAGCAATACATAAGGAATCGAGCTGCGACAATGGAACAGGAGCGGTCACCGCCCACCTTGAACGAAGATGGCGTAGGATCTAGGCATCATCATCAGCTTATTATCAACTGATTGGATTTTTGGTATGGAATAAGTAATAGATCTCGAAGTAATACGGCTAAGTCACTTACTGTAACAGCCCTAGTTTTAGCTATTTATTTTATTTTAATTATTTTAATTTTGAAATATATTTTATATAAATTGTGTTTAACAATATAGTTTAATTATTTAAATTGGAGATATATTTTATAAAATTTTGTATGTCAATAAAATTTAATAATAATTGTAGAAATTTAAGCTAAGTTTGAACGGTTAAATTTCGCGTTCAAAAGACGCGTCAATTATAGGGTATAAGCAACGTAACAAAACGTGTGTTTTTAAAATGTTATTTTTGTGAAAATTTTTGATGTTTTAGACTGCGTCTGTTTAGCGTAGTGTAAAAATCAAGTTTTAAATATTTTTGGATATAAATTATCAGTCAGTGTTTTAACGAACGTTACGTAAGTTTAAATGGTCAGCTGGTTTTAAAAATTTTAGCATACGTTCCTTTTCAACAGACTACCTAAGATTTACCTTTTCATTCTTAAAAGCCTACATATATTTTACCATTTCATTTATTGATACAAAACGTTAAAATCAAAATATAGATTGAAATGAAGATCAACAGTGTAACATTCAAACTTAACCACGTTTGTTAGCCTCTATCAAAGGTAACTGAAACAAAGCATATCAGCTTCTCTTTTCATTTTCTATTCTCTATTTTGCTTTCCAGTACTGTAGGCATAACGTACATATTAATCAATGCACGTTTAAAATCTATCAGTAGATCACGCTTTATATTTACCATTTGCATTTATTGTTTCAAAGCAGAGATAAGAATATAACGTGGAATGAAGTTAGCTCAAACATTTTACACAAGCTTATATTTGTATAACTGCTGCTTTCAAACCTCAGATCTCTTGCCTTCCTCTGATCAATTTTCACTTTTTAGATTTTGATAACAAACCAAAATCAAGATGATGAAATTAAAGTAAGTATTTATTTATGTAACGTTCGATTGTTTTGGGCTCTCTGATATTTTTTTCCTTTCACATGCATTTGAAGCCTGAAACCGTGCACACTTTCTCTTGCCTCTGCCTTTGTTTTCATCTGTTCTAAACTTAAATCACGCTTGTATATTTACATGCTTATCAATATAACTGACGCATATTTATCATCAACCCTTCAAACGAATTCAAAGTGTACCCCTCGACCCTTGAATGCACATGTATATTTGGCAAGAATCGCAACGTTTTGCAAATCAAATGAATGCCTGCATCTCCATTGATCATGCAGAGATTCAAAACGTGTGAATTCTGTGTAAACTGATGAGTTAATCACGTTCTGAATGATCAACGAAGGCCTTAAAATCAAAATCCAACTGGGCATAAAATCACGCATGTTAAAAACTTTTGTAACTGATGCGTTTCTTCGTTTACTTTCCCTAGAATATTCGAACCAATTGCTTTTAAATTCATTTCTCCTCTGCCCAAACTTCCTCTGTATTTCATCTCATCTCTCTTTGCTCGAGCTATCAGGTAAGTTATTTCATTTCTCTTGTTTTAAAGACCTCTCTGTATTTTACTTTTGCTCGGCCATCTCCCTGTTACTTTGTGTCTTAGTTTGGGCAGGTCGTATTGCAAATATGAGGGACATAAGTATAGGATAATTGTCTGCATATATAGGTTCATAGTAGGCAGGGCTTATTCTTGTAGTTGGATCTGAGTGGTTATTCAGAGAAGAAGAAAAAGAAAATGAATGCACGTGAATATATTGGTACCACTGGGTACATGATACATGATTGGAGCTGCCTGTTATGGGAAGCTTGGAAATTTGACTGAAGAGCAAATAAATATAGCAGCAATGCAAAGATATTAAAACATGGCATATAAGGGGTGAGTTTCCAGATTTGCAATTATATCAAAGGAGTAAGTCTGTGCATACCCAAACTTGAAATTACCTGCACATGTTGGTTACTAGTTGGCATTTAGAATCTGCATATATATGAACTAGGTATATGTTGCATAGCTAAATGGTGATTGAGTCAGAAAGCATGCAACAAGCTTTAGCATATCAGTGTCTGCATACACAAGTTTCAGATCTGCCTTCACACTGTGCACATATGTATATCAAAAAAAAAAAATGCATTTAGTTATAGACCGAGCCTAGTCTGAAGATCTCACCACTAATTTGATTTGTTCTAGTAGAAGCTGGAGTTGTTAAGGCTTGAGATAGGTAGGTTAGTAAATGTTGCTCAAAGCAGGGGATAAGATATTAACATTATTTGAGAAATGGTGATGCTAGTAGTGAGTTGTGGCTTGCAGTATGTTGAATGGTCTGCCTTTAACTGTATTAATCCAGTTTGGTTTTAGGGGAACCTTCCAGAGTTGCACTTATGTTTGGGAAAATATGTGACATAAAGTGCATATATAGGCTGAGCTTTGATCTGGGAGAGTGCATGCATTCGGTTGGTATAGGCTAGTGAGTTTTGCCAAGAACCTGGATATGATATAATGAGTAGTTGATGGGTCAGGTCCAGTGGTGTATTTGTTGGAAGTTTAGCAGTAGGCTACCCATGTGGTATCACAAGTGTATAGGCTTCAGTATATCTCAGTGTGCTTAGGTAGGTGTTTGTCTGGAGTGTTGATGCCTGGGAATAGTTTATAGAGTAGGAATTTGGCAGAGAGATGTTAGGCAGGTGGTGTTGTATAAGGTAGTATGAGCTGGTAGAAGATGTCAGTTTGCATTTGTATTCTAAAGAAGTTTGTGCATATCCAGACTTACTATAAGCTGTACATGTTTTATCCAAGTGTGCATGTTCAAGCTGACCTGTTTTGATTTGTAGAGTAACTGGAATTGTTTGATATTAGTGATAGTTGTAGAGATGGAAACTGTAGATGCAGACTGGAGTGGGTGATAATAGGAATAGAGATGGTAAAGTTCAGGGATGAGATAGGTAAGAACTGATTTTCAGAAGCAAGTGGGTGGAAATGTTTACTCGAAGCAGAGACATATCTGACTCGAAGCAAATTTCATGTTGTCCCTAAGTTTTGCATTTTTTCTCTCGAAGTAAAATAAATCTGGCTCGGGTAGTTAGCAATGTTTCAGTTAGCACTGGAAAGTTTATATTTTATGTCTGTTTGGATATCAAGCCTGGAAATTTAGTAAAAGTAGGTTGAATGTAAAATATATGTAAATCTAAGTTTGAAGTATGATAGGCAACAATAAGATGTTGGCGTGTGTACATGTACATGAGCGAGTTGGAATTTAAGTGTGTACGTGCACATGGGTATCACGCCATAGAGAAAATTCATTTTTCCTTAGTCATCTCTAGGAAACATTGTCGTAGTTTTAGTATTAGAGCGGTTCACAGTTTTGGGTATATTTTGGGCACGTTACACGGTGGAGTGGTCGAGCAAATCAAACCAATTCTCTTCCTATTTTAATTTTTCTTTGACCGTAAAATTCTAAAGTCGTGTTTCAAAATATTTGAATTTGTTCTAGATTTGAATCTAGGCGACATCAGAAGAAATTTTATCGTTACCCTCTGTCGGTCTTTACCTGTGAATCGTCGTTTTGAATTCAAATTTTCTGCAACATCCAGGTGAGTATTCCTCACCAGACATATGTACATATATTTTGTGAATTATCGCAAGTGTATGTGTAAAAATTTTATTTAAATATTATCTGTCTGTAGTATAACGTAGAATGATGAATCCCATTTAAATTGACACCTCATCAGTTATTATCTGTTGTATTATTTCTGCAGTTATATTATATTATTTACTGCTTAAATCACCACTGCAAGTTCCCTGTTAAATTTAGATTGTTGTGGGCTGAAATGATAGGCCTAAATGATGATTACTGTGCTATTATTATGTTAACTGTTTAACTGTTAACTTGGGATTGCGGGTTTGAAATGATAGAACCCGGGGTTTGTAAATTACGGATTGAAATGATATAAATCCGTATCACTTGACCTAGGCTAGAAAACTATATACAGGCCCGTGGTCCTTATAATATTTTCTGAAATATTTAAAATTATTTTGGAAGTTAAATATTTGATTTAATATCTTTAAAGGATTTTATATTGATTTTGAATGAGTTATAAATGTTAATAAATAAATAAATAAATATTTGAATAAAATTTTGGAATATAACTTATTTTGGAAATTCTGGATTTTTGAAAGGATAAGATTTCAGTTAAGAAATATATATATAAGTTATATTTGGAAATATTTATTAAGTTAAACAATCTACTAAAGCATTTAAATGCTGTCTTTTGAAATTGGACTAGTTTTACCCGTAACTTTAGGTAGCATTTCCTAAGTGCTATAGAATCTGGAATTTGATTGTTTTGAAATTTAAGGAATTTGATAAATTATATTTATGTTTAAGTTTTGGAGACCTTTAAGATATGAGTTATAACTGGATTTTTCTTAATAAATTTAAGATGAACATTCTAGCGTTAAGTAAATTTTGAAATTATTTAATGGCATAATTTTGGAGTTTTATCTATGGAATTTATGGGAATATTCAAGACGAAATAATAAACACTAATTTGTTGAAAGAAAAAATATCCAACCTTAGTTTTGAATATTAATACTCCAATTGGATATATATATAGGAATTGAAATGGTCTTGGGAACATGAAGTGATATTTAAATTATGGTTTAAAATAAAGAAATATATTTGTAAAGCTATGTAAATTATCTTCTTTACAAAGTAACCATAAAGTTAAACCATTTATATCCAAACCATTTGTGTTTTGGGAGTTATGTTTTTTTTAAAGAAAAATTTCCAATATATTATGGTTTAAAGGTATAATTCAAATATTTGGTTTCCAGATATTATAAATTTTAAGCAGTATGGTTTTGGAAAAGAATTATATTTGAATATAACGATATCATGTTGTTTTGGGTTTTAAATGATATCGTATTTATAGTTTTGAAATGGAAATGTTTATACTGGTTTTAAAGTATAAATTGTTTTTAAATGACCACGGGTTATAATAACGATGGGTTGGCAAAGAGACCGGGATCGGATATGGACATACTCTCTGTCGATACCGAAAACCACTTTGACCAACCGTGTACGCGGTGGAGATTCCAGAATGAAGTAGGTCGGTGGTGGCGTTTCCTGTAAGGTAAATACGTGGACCCGACTCCCGTGAGTTGGCATAAGGTGGCTAAAACAGGAGCAATTCCAGGCCAATGAGGTCATTCCTCTGATCGGACGCTCCTCTTCGATATTATACTATGATTTTGGATTGATTCGGTGGCCACCTCTATATTTTGATTTTGGGGAGTTAGTCCGAGGTGGGCGGTAACTGCGGCTACGCGTTTCCACCAGCCTGGATAGCAATTGGTATATCTACCCTGGCATTGCCTAGTTGTGCCGTGTCATCTACCATACCGAGCCTTGTACGAGTTTAGATTTCTCCCGTAGCCCGTGTGGTATCCTCTAGTTGCTTCCCGATCAGGAGGAGCTATGATATTGGATGGACTACTGGGACTATTACGTGTTAAGGTGGAAAATGTAAAGCCTTAATGCTATTTAAAAGTATGTTTATTTTTTAAATAGACACTATTATAATAGCGCAATATACTACATAGTAAATAGTTTGACGGATCCTTAGAGGATGGGCGGTCCCAAGCATCCTTTAAGTTACTTGCTATATATTACAGTACACTTGATTTAGCTTACATTATATAAGTATGTATGTCCTGACTCGAGTGTTTTGTTTATTGTACGCTCGGGTCAGCCTGAGTTGCAGCTTCAGTTTCTTCTCCGTAGCTAGGACACTCCGTAGATCATTCGTGCTGCTGGAAGTTGTTTCAGCCTTTATCTTTTCTGGAGCTCCAGACTTTGAAGACTCTATCTCTCTTTATGTTATAAATTTGTATTGAGGATTATAAACAATGTAAGTTCTGTTTTGTAAAAGTTATATCAGTGGCTTCATGAACCACTAATTTTTAAATTTCCGCTGCGAGATTCTGATATCTGTGTATGTGATTCTGTGATTTGTTTACTGTATATTCTGAGTTTTGCCAAATTTATTCTACAACGCAGTATTTTGAACAATTCAATTCCGACATGTGCGGATGCGAAGGGTTGAAAATATTGGGCCGTTACACTTACATATGTACGGGATCGAGGACAGTCCCTAGACATGCTCTGAGATGATGATAAACCGTGATGCTAAGTTCTATGAAATCTTGTTTTCTTTCGGTTTTTCTGCAAACTTTGGCTTCTTCCTTTGTTGTACAGACTTTTATTTAGTTTTTCCTGGTTGTACGAACTTTTATTTTGTCAATTGGACTTTGTGACGATTGGATTTGGATTAATGTAATAAATAATATGGGTCACGCGATTACGGTCTTGACCGGAGAGACAGGACAGTAATCACAAGTTACAAATCCTTTTGCCGGAGAGCGATGGAATGGACTTGAACACAATATAAAAGTCCACAACCGGAGAGTCAAAGCCGGAGAATATAAAATTTCTCGACCGGAGAGTCGAGGTCGGACAATATAAAATTTCTCGACCGGAGAGTCGAGGTCGGAGAATATAAAATTTCTCGACCGGAGAGTCGAAGCCGGAGTACGATAAAATGACCTGGCGAGGTCTATGGATTTGAATTTAGACCCAAAAAGGTCATGGATTCGAATTTCGGCTTTGAATGGCAAGGATTGGCTGTGGACCCGGAGTGGTCCCGGATTTAGATAAAGGCCCGGAGCGGTCCCGGATTTGGATATCGATTCGTAGAGGTCGTGGATTTGGTTATTGGCTATTGGATATTGATGAATTAAAAATCGGTTGACGGGTTCGGATGGCTATGGAATTGGCAATGGATTTGGTTACTGGATTCGAAATTGGATATCGACTCGGAGCAATCGCGGACAGTCGCGGATTCGAATAAGGATATGGCTATGGCACCTAGATAGAGTGGCTTGGTAGTGGATTGGATTACGAATCGGATGATATGACTATGGATGGAATATGGACTTTGGATGTCGGATTTAAAGCTATTCAAAACACGTATTCCTATCGCAAGGCATGTTTTGGGTGGCAAATGTTACCCCGCCTTTTGAATAAGGCCGGGATATTAACAAATTAGCCAAAAATGATGGATATCAGGATTGGAGATCGATTGAAAACAAGGCTATGACCGATACCATCAAAATTGGACCAAGCTCCAACCAAGGTAGAATTATGGATTATGATCGATTGAATTTATAAGTCAAATAAATTTTTATTTGAATTATTGGATTTAATTGGATAATTTAATCGATAATTTAATATGTTAAATTATGGAAATAAGTAAAAATTGAGTTAAAAATGATTTAAAATAATTTGGAAAATTTTATTTTATCATATTGGAGTTATAGAAATATTTTAGAACTTTTAAAATCGAATTTAAAGTTAAATTGTGAAAATTGAATATTTTAATATTTAATAATCGACTGTAAAATAGCCAATTTTTGAACAGTCTCAGAATTGAACGAAACCAGTTCCATTGGATCCGTAATAGTTAGTTATTACCGGATTTCAATTTTCGTGTCAATCGGAGTTATCGTTTGATCGTGGCAGCTCGAAACGCATCGAATCGTTTTTAATTTAAATTTGGCGAGTCAAAATAGCCATTTTTCAAAAAGTCTCGGATTTCGACGAAACCAGTTTCATCGGATCCGTAATGTGATATTATTGTAAGGTTTCAAATTTCAAGTCAATTGGATTTACCGTTTGTCCGGTACAAATTAAAACGCCTAGAAATCGACTTAAATCGGTTTAATTCAAATTGAACGTTTTCAGCCATAACTCGCACATACTTCCGAATTAGCTTCCGAAACCTGTTCCATTGTGTCCGGAACGCGGGATAAACCCTAGGTACGCTGGTTACGGCGCCTAAATCGGAGTTCGGAATTTCCGGGTGAATAGTGTCGAACGAAATTCTATAAATACACCTCTCTCTTCATAAATTTGATAAAAACCTAACCCTAATATCATGTAGCCGCCACTTTTGAATGAAGGGCCAGAAATTAATTTCCTTCCTCCCTCAAAATCTCTCAATCCATTCATCGATTCACGAAGCCATCAACTACAAAGATGAAGAGCACGAGATGAGCTTTAAATCCATACGGATATGATCGGGAATGGAGCATCGTAGGGGGAGAAAAAGGGGGCCAACCGAGCTAGGACGCGCACGCATTTCCAGGTGAAATATGAGGCCGAGCTTCAGCTCCTTCTGGCCGAGTGTAGCTATCGTGAAGGCCTTCGAGTTGCAAGTGGTGTGATCGGATATCGTCGAGTGTTGAAGGCTAGAATTGAAACCCTAGTTGAGCTAATGGGTTTGATGAGTGCGGCCTTGACCTGTAGCTTGCAACGTGAAAGAGGAAGATGGGGGGGACGGTCCAGATGTGTGGGAGTGGGATCTGATGGCTAGGATTGAGGAGAGGTTAAAATAGTTAAAGTTATGTTGTTATTAGTTTATTTAAATTCGAGCAATCTTGTAAAATCAATAACTTTTTCATACGAGGTCGAAAAAATGCAAACTCAGTTGCGTTGGAATCGTATGGACGAGCACTACGCGATGGAGTTGGTTTGGAGTCGTTTGGAGTTAGTGAGAATTTTGGATAAAATTAAACGCGCGTTTAATTTTATTCGAAATAAAAGCTAAAACGGAAATTAAAACCAAGGTGAGAATTTCTCACTCAATTGAATAGATTTCGATTTTATTGTAAATAGTTAGATTTAAAATATTTGAATGCATGTTTGAATGATGACTGTAAATTATTGATTGTTAAAATAGACATTATACGCCGTTAGTAAGCGGATGTTATTTATTATAAACATATACCGCGAATATTTCATAAACAGTGAAATTGGTATTATATATAATATCAATATATATATATTGGCATATGTATATATTGCAGTTGTTGATTTCCCGCATTTTTTGTTTAGCGGATGAGACCCTATTACGCCGTTATTAAGCGGATAATATTTAATAAGAACATATACCGCGATAATTTCGTACTGGAGCGAAATTGGTATTGTGCTAATGTTTTTGGATGCAGGAAACAGGTTGGAGGGATCCAACTGGATTCCTCAACAGTTTTTATTTTATTTCAGATATTTTGATATTTGATGGATTATCATATCGATATATGATATCGTTGTTAGTCGTGATTGACTATTTGGTGTGTAGCATCATTGGACCCAAATTTTGGGATTTTAAAATGATCTTTTAAATGATTTTTGAAAATATACTATATTTTTGGAAATTGATCCATTTTAAATAATTAAACGCTATAATTTTTAAAGTTATAAAATTATGGGTTTTGTGAAATATAGTTAAAACGCTGATTTTTAGAAATACAGTTAAAAGCTGATTTTTGAGAAATATGGATTAATGATTTTATAAAATAATTTAAACTGGATTTTTGAACTTATTATTAAAAGTTTAAATATAGGATTTATAAAATTTGATTTTTTTATAAATCGAAATGGTGATATTATAAAGTAATTTAAAGACGTTTTAAATAATAATATAAATTAATTTATATTAAAAGATTTATAAATGGATATTTATGAATTGAGATTCAGACATCATAAAACAAGTTTTTATAAGTGGTTGAATGAAGTGAAAATGAATTTCATTAAAGAATGAAATTTATAAAATTATAAATGGTGAAGTTATGAATGAAATTTATAAATAGTAAGATTTATAAATTTGTGAAGTTATTTGAAGAATAAATTTTGTTAAATAAATGAATCTTATAAGTTATAAGATTTATGGTTTGGAAAGTCTTTAAAAGAACGATTTTATAAATTAATCGTTTTATAAGTATTTAACTTATAATATGAACGTTTAGTTTATAATTTAGTTATAAACTGGAATAGGTTAATAAAGAAATTTGTAAAAGGAAGTTTTTATATATAAATAGAAATAGAATTTATAAACGTTGTTTTATAAATTCGCAAACGACTTATTTTGATAAGTTAATTGTTATAACTTATAAATGGAGTTATATTCACATTTTTAAATAGTGAATAATCCTTTGAATTAAAATGAATAAAAGGATGAAATTGTTAACGTAGTATATTCACGTTTTTGAATAGTGAATAACACGTTAAAGGAAATATTTTAGATTTGATGTTTTAAATAGAATTAAAACAATCTAATGATGTTTTAAAAGGTGTTGAGATTCGAAACCATAGATTTCAACATTTATTGTTGAAATAGACGTTTTCGAGAAATAAAAGGAAATGATGGACTATAACACTGTTGTTATAGTAAATGATTTCCGAAAGGAAATGTTTTGTATAGTATTGGGATTTATATATCTATTTTAAGTTCGAATCCCTATACTAGTGATTTTGGGTTGTCGTAACGATGTTTTACGCAACATTCGTTTTGGCCCAAATAAATATGTTAAGTGAATAATTTCCTTAAAGAATGAAATATATACTTAATTCGATTTAAGTATATTGAATATTTTCTAAGTGTTGAAAATAAAAGGAATTTGTGAATTACTTATGAATAAATAAGTATGGAAATGTTTTCCAATATGAAGTGAATAATTAGAATTTATCTTTTTCTGAAGATAAATTGAAATGAATTATTGAAATCGCATATGCATGGATATCTTGAAAATATAAATTCATTATGGAATTTATATGTGAAAGTGGAACTTGTTAAAAATAAATATTGATTTATTTTTTGAAGTGTTGGAATTATATATCTAGTAAAGATATTTTGGAAAATAAATAATTTGGAAAATTATTTGGAATCTGGTGATGTGTGCATATCCATTGATAGTTCAATAACCGACTATCAATATTTCCCTTTGAATGGGTATTTGATGTGATTTGATTGAATTTGAATGCACACTTATTTTTGAATAAGCGCTCACTATTCGGGTTAACCGGGAAAGGACCATGGGGTCGTATAACCCACTCCGAATATGTGATACGTCGTTGTAAATCGCATTTGAAGATCGGTGTTGAAGACCGGTATTTGCGAGAGTGATAGGATGAACTATCGATTGACTCTGCACCGAGTAGCTACGGTATTGAGTTCTCCATATGTGATGGTGAATCCGATCAGGATTGTGAATATCCGGATTGCAAGGACTTCTTTGTAAGTGCCTTCGGTTCTGTTCGATCCCGGAACAGACTTGTATGGATTGTGTGTCTGACATTACAATTTGAGATATAAAGCCGATTTCTTTCAAATATATTTCTGTTGGTGGCGGAGAATTTATTCTTTGCTTAACACCCTTCTTTGAGACGTACGAGCTCAAAGGTTATATAGTTGAAGTTATCAGCGATATATTCCCAATTTGGTAATGTGATATGCTGAGTGATGCTGAAATGATCATTGTGTTGATTATTGTGATAGGATCATTCATTTGATCGTCTATCTTAGTGATCATTGTGTTGATCATTTGTTGACCCAAAGCACGGCTTTTTGTACAAAGTGTGTTTTTGTGGACGTGAATTCGTCGAGCCTCACATCCCGGAAATGGTCAAAACAGGAAAGATGCGGCAAGGTTATTAGGGGTTGCTGTAGCTCCCCTTAGGGTATGTACATTTCCTTCTGGATAGAGGTTGTATCATGGTATGGAGCCCAGATATTTAACCTATGTGGTTACTACGAGTTTATTACTTTGTGGTTGTTGGTTATCGGGATCCCGTGAAAAAGGTCGTTTACGATCGGGGAATGGCGTGCTCGTGTCAGTAGTTACCCAGTTAGGGGTAACCCGGCCTTGTGTTGGCAGAGTTCTGGTTTGGTTCTCGGGGATGTCTTTCCAGAGGCATTCTCATGTGGCAATGGGAAGTTCCTTGGCCTGACCATTTGTTGGAAATCCAAAGAAACAATACGAAACTTGTACGGTTTTAGTTGTAGAACCTGCCATTTAATATGGTAGCTATTAGTAGGCATAATATAATGGTACCTATGCTGGCTAAGATTTATATCTTTACTTTCGAAAGAATTTGTTCTACACTATGCACTAATAAAAATATCAAATGCTTTATTTTAATGCGTATCAAGCATCTTTGACTAACATAAGAAGAAATCTCCTCCAAGTCTGCGTTTGCATTGTGTGTGTGGTGGGAGGTCTTATGGTAGTTACATTTTTAAAAGCATTGCGACTTGATTTTAAAAATATTCTCTATTTTGATTTTAAAAGTAAATAAACTGTTTTGAGTTCTCACACCAGTCACATGACTGACTCGGAGTTTATTGTTTTCCTTCCTAAACTCTGGGTGCCCACCAATTTCCACACGGGCAGTCAAGAGTTAGGTTTATCAGGATATTCTGGATATTCAGGAGTTGCTGGAGGCAAGCTGGATTGGCATGGCGTATTACTAGTTTATATAGTATTTCTTTTCCGCTGCACTATTTATTATTATATGTTGTTCCGCTGCGAATTGTGAGATTCTGATGTGATTCTGTTGTTCTGTTTTCTTTCTGTTTTCTTCCATTTTAAAATATTCTACCTTCTTTTCTCTCTTCTCTCTTTTTTTCTATCTTCCTCTCCCTTTATTTTCTGTTATCTTCTTCTACTTCTCTCTTTTTCTTTTCTTAAAATTCTTTTTAAAACCCATAACTTCTCGGTTTTCGGCCTTCGATATTCGGCAGTCGATAAAGTGAGTGTCGATGTTGAATTTTCGAAAGTCGAAAATTTTAGAATGTTACATTTGGTATCAAAGCTTATGGTTAAGCGACAACCATGGTTCTGTTGGGTATTACTCATTAGAGATAGAGTCAGCAGTACTCTAGAATGAGTTGAGTGTAATAATAGATATGAGAGCGTATTTGTTAGTGAATAAAAATTGTTTTATATTGTGATGATTGGTTTGTTGAGTGGTATATGGATTCTGGTTAATACGAGTAATTAACGTTGTTGATAGGGATCTATAAACACTTGAATAGAACAATTCAACATATATTGTTTAAATTGGGTGAATGAAATAATTTTACCTTGATTATATTTTTATATATAAAGAAATAATTTTTCAGAATTATTAAAGTGTATGTAAGTTGATCGTTAGGTTGTTTGAATAATCTAAATGAAAGAATAATTGTATAAGCAAATGAATTATAAGAATTGAGTTATAATTAAAGTGAATTACAATTGTGAAATAAACTTATATATATAAGAAGTGAAACTATATAAAATATGAGTTGTAAATAAAGGATGTATAAATGGAATATAACTTAAGTTATGTAAATGAAATTCAACTTTGTAATTGAATTGAATAAATGAATTGAATGTTAATCAATTGAATGTGAATAAATTGGAATGGAATAATTAATGAAAGTATTAATTCATTAAAATCTAACGTTATTAGAAGTTGAATAAAATTGAATGGAAATCAATTTAATTAAACCAATTGAAAATGATGGTGTTAAATCAAATTGAATGAATATAAGTGAAAAGAATTTGGTTGTAATTAATATAAATTGGTTGTTATATGATTGTATAAAAGTCATTAAGAGTTAATGAAATTGAAAGCTATGAAATTGAATTCAAATTAGAAAGTAAATAAATTTGAATAGAATTGAATGTGAATTAGATTTAATTAGTAAATGTAAACTAATTGAATTGAGAATGAATGTTAGTAAATCCAATGTAAACGAATCAAATGTGATTTAAATTGAAAACCAATTCATTAAATATGAATGAGAATATGAATGAATGTTTATTGGATATGGATGTTAGTTGGTTGATGGTTGAATATATTGCTATTGTTGCATTTGCTATGTGACATATATAGTTGATATGTTGCTATATGTTGTACATGGAGATATATGTTGTATATTGAGATTATTTGCATATATGCATGTTCTCATGTTGTTTGTTGAGTGTTTAGTAGGTGCGGATCGCGTTTGCTTCGCATTTGGAGCTCGCTTTTGCGCTATATTAGCCGTATATGCTTGCTAATAAAATATAAGGTACATATCTCGGATTAAATATCGTACTTTTACACTTTTTTCCCTTCGGGATGCCTCATTACTTGATGAGATGTATATTTGTGATATATATACTGTCATTTTTTTTTCGGATCGAGCCGCGCAAAGGAGACATGGCGAATTTTTCCGGAAATTTAAGGCGTTAGAAAAATTTTGAGAAAATGGGAAAATTTTGAAAACTTTAACTTTGATTTTGGAATTGAAAGTTAAATGATATAGATTGTTTTTGAAAGGATAACTAAGTATGATTTGAAAACTTAGTAAAGTATGGTAAGAAGTTTAATTATAAATTTTGGGAAAATTAATAGATTCTGTAATTTTCTTACTTGTAATTTCGAGGACGAAATTCTTTTAAGGGGGAAAGATTGTAACGACCCAGAATTTTTATTAATTAAAATTTGAATATTTAATTAATTTTAAATATTTATAATTGAATTTATAAGTCAAATAAATTTTTATTTGAATTATTGGATTTAATTGGATAATTTAATCGATAATTTAATATGTTAAATTATGGAAATAAGTAAAAATTGAGTTAAAAATGATTTAAAATAATTTGGAAAATTTTATTTTATCATATTGGAGTTATAGAAATATTTTAGAACTTTTAAAATCGAATTTAAAGTTAAATTGTGAAAATTGAATATTTTAATATTTAATAATCGACTGTAAAATAGCCAATTTTTGAACAGTCTCAGAATTGAACGAAACCAGTTCCATTGGATCCGTAATAGTTAGTTATTACCGGATTTCAATTTTCGTGTCAATCGGAGTTATCGTTTGATCGTGGCAGCTCGAAACGCATCGAATCGTTTTTAATTTAAATTTGGCGAGTCAAAATAGCCATTTTTCAAAAAGTCTCGGATTTCGACGAAACCAGTTTCATCGGATCCGTAATATGATATTATTGTAAGGTTTCAAATTTCAAGTCAATTGGATTTACCGTTTGTCCGGTACAAATTAAAACGCCTAGAAATCGACTTAAATCGGTTTAATTCAAATTGAACGTTTTCAGCCATAACTCGCACATACTTCCGAATTAGCTTCCGAAACCTGTTCCATTGTGTCCGGAACGCGGGATAAACCCTAGGTACGCTGGTTACGGCGCCTAAATCGGAGTTCGGAATTTCCGGGTGAATAGTGTCGAACGAAATTCTATAAATACACCTCTCTCTTCATAAATTTGATAAAAACCTAACCCTAATATCATGTAGCCGCCACTTTTGAATGAAGGGCCAGAAATTAATTTCCTTCCTCCCTCAAAATCTCTCAATCCATTCATCGATTCACGAAGCCATCAACTACAAAGATGAAGAGCACGAGATGAGCTTTAAATCCATACGGATATGATCGGGAATGGAGCATCGTAGGGGGAGAAAAAGGGGGCCGACCGAGCTAGGACGCGCACGCATTTCCAGGTGAAATATGAGGCCGAGCTTCAGCTCCTTCTGGCCGAGTGTAGCTATCGTGAAGGCCTTCGAGTTGCAAGTGGTGTGATCGGATATCGTCGAGTGTTGAAGGCTAGAATTGAAACCCTAGTTGAGCTAATGGGTTTGATGAGTGCGGCCTTGACCTGTAGCTTGCAACGTGAAAGAGGAAGATGGGGGGGACGGTCCAGATGTGTGGGAGTGGGATCTGATGGCTAGGATTGAGGAGAGGTTAAAATAGTTAAAGTTATGTTGTTATTAGTTTATTTAAATTCGAGCAATCTTGTAAAATCAATAACTTTTTCATACGAGGTCGAAAAAATGCAAACTCAGTTGCGTTGGAATCGTATGGACGAGCACTACGCGATGGAGTTGGTTTGGAGTCGTTTGGAGTTAGTGAGAATTTTGGATAAAATTAAACGCGCGTTTAATTTTATTCGAAATAAAAGCTAAAACGGAAATTAAAACCAAGGTGAGAATTTCTCACTCAATTGAATAGATTTCGATTTTATTGTAAATAGTTAGATTTAAAATATTTGAATGCATGTTTGAATGATGACTGTAAATTATTGATTGTTAAAATAGACATTATACGCCGTTAGTAAGCGGATGTTATTTATTATAAACATATACCGCGAATATTTCATAAACAGTGAAATTGGTATTATATATAATATCAATATATATATATTGGCATATGTATATATTGCAGTTGTTGATTTCCCGCATTTTTTGTTTAGCGGATGAGACCCTATTACGCCGTTATTAAGCGGATAATATTTAATAAGAACATATACCGCGATAATTTCGTACTGGAGCGAAATTGGTATTGTGCTAATGTTTTTGGATGCAGGAAACAGGTTGGAGGGATCCAACTGGATTCCTCAACAGTTTTTATTTTATTTCAGATATTTTGATATTTGATGGATTATCATATCGATATATGATATCGTTGTTAGTCGTGATTGACTATTTGGTGTGTAGCATCATTGGACCCAAATTTTGGGATTTTAAAATGATCTTTTAAATGATTTTTGAAAATATACTATATTTTTGGAAATTGATCCATTTTAAATAATTAAACGCTATAATTTTTAAAGTTATAAAATTATGGGTTTTGTGAAATATAGTTAAAACGCTGATTTTTAGAAATACAGTTAAAAGCTGATTTTTGAGAAATATGGATTAATGATTTTATAAAATAATTTAAACTGGATTTTTGAACTTATTATTAAAAGTTTAAATATAGGATTTATAAAATTTGATTTTTTTTATAAATCGAAATGGTGATATTATAAAGTAATTTAAAGACGTTTTAAATAATAATATAAATTGATTTATATTAAAAGATTTATAAATGGATATTTATGAATTGAGATTCAGACATCATAAAACAAGTTTTTATAAGTGGTTGAATGAAGTGAAAATGAATTTCATTAAAGAATGAAATTTATAAAATTATAAATGGTGAAGTTATGAATGAAATTTATAAATAGTAAGATTTATAAATTTGTGAAGTTATTTGAAGAATAAATTTTGTTAAATAAATGAATCTTATAAGTTATAAGATTTATGGTTTGGAAAGTCTTTAAAAGAACGATTTTATAAATTAATCGTTTTATAAGTATTTAACTTATAATATGAACGTTTAGTTTATAATTTAGTTATAAACTGGAATAGGTTAATAAAGAAATTTGTAAAAGGAAGTTTTTATATATAAATAGAAATAGAATTTATAAACGTTGTTTTATAAATTCGCAAACGACTTATTTTGATAAGTTAATTGTTATAACTTATAAATGGAGTTATATTCACATTTTTAAATAGTGAATAATCCTTTGAATTAAAATGAATAAAAGGATGAAATTGTTAACGTAGTATATTCACGTTTTTGAATAGTGAATAACACGTTAAAGGAAATATTTTAGATTTGATGTTTTAAATAGAATTAAAACAATCTAATGATGTTTTAAAAGGTGTTGAGATTCGAAACCATAGATTTCAACATTTATTGTTGAAATAGACGTTTTCGAGAAATAAAAGGAAATGATGGACTATAACACTGTTGTTATAGTAAATGATTTCCGAAAGGAAATGTTTTGTATAGTATTGGGATTTATATATCTATTTTAAGTTCGAATCCCTATACTAGTGATTTTGGGTTGTCGTAACGATGTTTTACGCAACATTCGTTTTGGCCCAAATAAATATGTTAAGTGAATAATTTCCTTAAAGAATGAAATATATACTTAATTCGATTTAAGTATATTGAATATTTTCTAAGTGTTGAAAATAAAAGGAATTTGTGAATTACTTATGAATAAATAAGTATGGAAATGTTTTCCAATATGAAGTGAATAATTAGAATTTATCTTTTTCTGAAGATAAATTGAAATGAATTATTGAAATCGCATATGCATGGATATCTTGAAAATATAAATTCATTATGGAATTTATATGTGAAAGTGGAACTTGTTAAAAATAAATATTGATTTATTTTTTGAAGTGTTGGAATTATATATCTAGTAAAGATATTTTGGAAAATAAATAATTTGGAAAATTATTTGGAATCTGGTGATGTGTGCATATCCATTGATAGTTCAATAACCGACTATCAATATTTCCCTTTGAATGGGTATTTGATGTGATTTGATTGAATTTGAATGCACACTTATTTTTGAATAAGCGCTCACTATTCGGGTTAACCGGGAAAGGACCATGGGGTCGTATAACCCACTCCGAATATGTGATACGTCGTTGTAAATCGCATTTGAAGATCGGTGTTGAAGACCGGTATTTGCGAGAGTGATAGGATGAACTATCGATTGACTCTGCACCGAGTAGCTACGGTATTGAGTTCTCCATATGTGATGGTGAATCCGATCAGGATTGTGAATATCCGGATTGCAAGGACTTCTTTGTAAGTGCCTTCGGTTCTGTTCGATCCCGGAACAGACTTGTATGGATTGTGTGTCTGACATTACAATTTGAGATATAAAGCCGATTTCTTTCAAATATATTTCTGTTGGTGGCGGAGAATTTATTCTTTGCTTAACACCCTTCTTTGAGACGTACGAGCTCAAAGGTTATATAGTTGAAGTTATCAGCGATATATTCCCAATTTGGTAATGTGATATGCTGAGTGATGCTGAAATGATCATTGTGTTGATTATTGTGATAGGATCATTCATTTGATCGTCTATCTTAGTGATCATTGTGTTGATCATTTGTTGACCCAAAGCACGGCTTTTTGTACAAAGTGTGTTTTTGTGGACGTGAATTCGTCGAGCCTCACATCCCGGAAATGGTCAAAACAGGAAAGATGCGGCAAGGTTATTAGGGGTTGCTGTAGCTCCCCTTAGGGTATGTACATTTCCTTCTGGATAGAGGTTGTATCATGGTATGGAGCCCAGATATTTAACCTATGTGGTTACTACGAGTTTATTACTTTGTGGTTGTTGGTTATCGGGATCCCGTGAAAAAGGTCGTTTACGATCGGGGAATGGCGTGCTCGTGTCAGTAGTTACCCAGTTAGGGGTAACCCGGCCTTGTGTTGGCAGAGTTCTGGTTTGGTTCTCGGGGATGTCTTTCCAGAGGCATTCTCATGTGGCAATGGGAAGTTCCTTGGCCTGACCATTTGTTGGAAATCCAAAGAAACAATACGAAACTTGTACGGTTTTAGTTGTAGAACCTGCCATTTAATATGGTAGCTATTAGTAGGCATAATATAATGGTACCTATGCTGGCTAAGATTTATATCTTTACTTTCGAAAGAATTTGTTCTACACTATGCACTAATAAAAATATCAAATGCTTTATTTTAATGCGTATCAAGCATCTTTGACTAACATAAGAAGAAATCTCCTCCAAGTCTGCGTTTGCATTGTGTGTGTGGTGGGAGGTCTTATGGTAGTTACATTTTTAAAAGCATTGCGACTTGATTTTAAAAATATTCTCTATTTTGATTTTAAAAGTAAATAAACTGTTTTGAGTTCTCACACCAGTCACATGACTGACTCGGAGTTTATTGTTTTCCTTCCTAAACTCTGGGTGCCCACCAATTTCCACACGGGCAGTCAAGAGTTAGGTTTATCAGGATATTCTGGATATTCAGGAGTTGCTGGAGGCAAGCTGGATTGGCATGGCGTATTACTAGTTTATATAGTATTTCTTTTCCGCTGCACTATTTATTATTATATGTTGTTCCGCTGCGAATTGTGAGATTCTGATGTGATTCTGTTGTTCTGTTTTCTTTCTGTTTTCTTCCATTTTAAAATATTCTACCTTCTTTTCTCTCTTCTCTCTTTTTTTCTATCTTCCTCTCCCTTTATTTTCTGTTATCTTCTTCTACTTCTCTCTTTTTCTTTTCTTAAAATTCTTTTTAAAACCCATAACTTCTCGGTTTTCGGCCTTCGATATTCGGCAGTCGATAAAGTGAGTGTCGATGTTGAATTTTCGAAAGTCGAAAATTTTAGAATGTTACATTTGGTATCAAAGCTTATGGTTAAGCGACAACCATGGTTCTGTTGGGTATTACTCATTAGAGATAGAGTCAGCAGTACTCTAGAATGAGTTGAGTGTAATAATAGATATGAGAGCGTATTTGTTAGTGAATAAAAATTGTTTTATATTGTGATGATTGGTTTGTTGAGTGGTATATGGATTCTGGTTAATACGAGTAATTAACGTTGTTGATAGGGATCTATAAACACTTGAATAGAACAATTCAACATATATTGTTTAAATTGGGTGAATGAAATAATTTTACCTTGATTATATTTTTATATATAAAGAAATAATTTTTCAGAATTATTAAAGTGTATGTAAGTTGATCGTTAGGTTGTTTGAATAATCTAAATGAAAGAATAATTGTATAAGCAAATGAATTATAAGAATTGAGTTATAATTAAAGTGAATTACAATTGTGAAATAAACTTATATATATAAGAAGTGAAACTATATAAAATATGAGTTGTAAATAAAGGATGTATAAATGGAATATAACTTAAGTTATGTAAATGAAATTCAACTTTGTAATTGAATTGAATAAATGAATTGAATGTTAATCAATTGAATGTGAATAAATTGGAATGGAATAATTAATGAAAGTATTAATTCATTAAAATCTAACGTTATTAGAAGTTGAATAAAATTGAATGGAAATCAATTTAATTAAACCAATTGAAAATGATGGTGTTAAATCAAATTGAATGAATATAAGTGAAAAGAATTTGGTTGTAATTAATATAAATTGGTTGTTATATGATTGTATAAAAGTCATTAAGAGTTAATGAAATTGAAAGCTATGAAATTGAATTCAAATTAGAAAGTAAATAAATTTGAATAGAATTGAATGTGAATTAGATTTAATTAGTAAATGTAAACTAATTGAATTGAGAATGAATGTTAGTAAATCCAATGTAAACGAATCAAATGTGATTTAAATTGAAAACCAATTCATTAAATATGAATGAGAATATGAATGAATGTTTATTGGATATGGATGTTAGTTGGTTGATGGTTGAATATATTGCTATTGTTGCATTTGCTATGTGACATATATAGTTGATATGTTGCTATATGTTGTACATGGAGATATATGTTGTATATTGAGATTATTTGCATATATGCATGTTCTCATGTTGTTTGTTGAGTGTTTAGTAGGTGCGGATCGCGTTTGCTTCGCATTTGGAGCTCGCTTTTGCGCTATATTAGCCGTATATGCTTGCTAATAAAATATAAGGTACATATCTCGGATTAAATATCGTACTTTTACACTTTTTTCCCTTCGGGATGCCTCATTACTTGATGAGATGTATATTTGTGATATATATACTGTCATTTTTTTTTCGGATCGAGCCGCGCAAAGGAGACATGGCGAATTTTTCCGGAAATTTAAGGCGTTAGAAAAATTTTGAGAAAATGGGAAAATTTTGAAAACTTTAACTTTGATTTTGGAATTGAAAGTTAAATGATATAGATTGTTTTTGAAAGGATAACTAAGTATGATTTGAAAACTTAGTAAAGTATGGTAAGAAGTTTAATTATAAATTTTGGGAAAATTAATAGATTCTGTAATTTTCTTACTTGTAATTTCGAGGACGAAATTCTTTTAAGGGGGAAAGATTGTAACGACCCAGAATTTTTATTAATTAAAATTTGAATATTTAATTAATTTTAAATATTTATAATTGAATTTATAAGTCAAATAAATTTTTATTTGAATTATTGGATTTAATTGGATAATTTAATCGATAATTTAATATGTTAAATTATGGAAATAAGTAAAAATTGAGTTAAAAATGATTTAAAATAATTTGGAAAATTTTATTTTATCATATTGGAGTTATAGAAATATTTTAGAACTTTTAAAATCGAATTTAAAGTTAAATTGTGAAAATTGAATATTTTAATATTTAATAATCGACTGTAAAATAGCCAATTTTTGAACAGTCTCAGAATTGAACGAAACCAGTTCCATTGGATCCGTAATAGTTAGTTATTACCGGATTTCAATTTTCGTGTCAATCGGAGTTATCGTTTGATCGTGGCAGCTCGAAACGCATCGAATCGTTTTTAATTTAAATTTGGCGAGTCAAAATAGCCATTTTTCAAAAAGTCTCGGATTTCGACGAAACCAGTTTCATCGGATCCGTAATATGATATTATTGTAAGGTTTCAAATTTCAAGTCAATTGGATTTACCGTTTGTCCGGTACAAATTAAAACGCCTAGAAATCGACTTAAATCGGTTTAATTCAAATTGAACGTTTTCAGCCATAACTCGCACATACTTCCGAATTAGCTTCCGAAACCTGTTCCATTGTGTCCGGAACGCGGGATAAACCCTAGGTACGCTGGTTACGGCGCCTAAATCGGAGTTCGGAATTTCCGGGTGAATAGTGTCGAACGAAATTCTATAAATACACCTCTCTCTTCATAAATTTGATAAAAACCTAACCCTAATATCATGTAGCCGCCACTTTTGAATGAAGGGCCAGAAATTAATTTCCTTCCTCCCTCAAAATCTCTCAATCCATTCATCGATTCACGAAGCCATCAACTACAAAGATGAAGAGCACGAGATGAGCTTTAAATCCATACGGATATGATCGGGAATGGAGCATCGTAGGGGGAGAAAAAGGGGGCCGACCGAGCTAGGACGCGCACGCATTTCCAGGTGAAATATGAGGCCGAGCTTCAGCTCCTTCTGGCCGAGTGTAGCTATCGTGAAGGCCTTCGAGTTGCAAGTGGTGTGATCGGATATCGTCGAGTGTTGAAGGCTAGAATTGAAACCCTAGTTGAGCTAATGGGTTTGATGAGTGCGGCCTTGACCTGTAGCTTGCAACGTGAAAGAGGAAGATGGGGGGGACGGTCCAGATGTGTGGGAGTGGGATCTGATGGCTAGGATTGAGGAGAGGTTAAAATAGTTAAAGTTATGTTGTTATTAGTTTATTTAAATTCGAGCAATCTTGTAAAATCAATAACTTTTTCATACGAGGTCGAAAAAATGCAAACTCAGTTGCGTTGGAATCGTATGGACGAGCACTACGCGATGGAGTTGGTTTGGAGTCGTTTGGAGTTAGTGAGAATTTTGGATAAAATTAAACGCGCGTTTAATTTTATTCGAAATAAAAGCTAAAACGGAAATTAAAACCAAGGTGAGAATTTCTCACTCAATTGAATAGATTTCGATTTTATTGTAAATAGTTAGATTTAAAATATTTGAATGCATGTTTGAATGATGACTGTAAATTATTGATTGTTAAAATAGACATTATACGCCGTTAGTAAGCGGATGTTATTTATTATAAACATATACCGCGAATATTTCATAAACAGTGAAATTGGTATTATATATAATATCAATATATATATATTGGCATATGTATATATTGCAGTTGTTGATTTCCCGCATTTTTTGTTTAGCGGATGAGACCCTATTACGCCGTTATTAAGCGGATAATATTTAATAAGAACATATACCGCGATAATTTCGTACTGGAGCGAAATTGGTATTGTGCTAATGTTTTTGGATGCAGGAAACAGGTTGGAGGGATCCAACTGGATTCCTCAACAGTTTTTATTTTATTTCAGATATTTTGATATTTGATGGATTATCATATCGATATATGATATCGTTGTTAGTCGTGATTGACTATTTGGTGTGTAGCATCATTGGACCCAAATTTTGGGATTTTAAAATGATCTTTTAAATGATTTTTGAAAATATACTATATTTTTGGAAATTGATCCATTTTAAATAATTAAACGCTATAATTTTTAAAGTTATAAAATTATGGGTTTTGTGAAATATAGTTAAAACGCTGATTTTTAGAAATACAGTTAAAAGCTGATTTTTGAGAAATATGGATTAATGATTTTATAAAATAATTTAAACTGGATTTTTGAACTTATTATTAAAAGTTTAAATATAGGATTTATAAAATTTGATTTTTTTATAAATCGAAATGGTGATATTATAAAGTAATTTAAAGACGTTTTAAATAATAATATAAATTGATTTATATTAAAAGATTTATAAATGGATATTTATGAATTGAGATTCAGACATCATAAAACAAGTTTTTATAAGTGGTTGAATGAAGTGAAAATGAATTTCATTAAAGAATGAAATTTATAAAATTATAAATGGTGAAGTTATGAATGAAATTTATAAATAGTAAGATTTATAAATTTGTGAAGTTATTTGAAGAATAAATTTTGTTAAATAAATGAATCTTATAAGTTATAAGATTTATGGTTTGGAAAGTCTTTAAAAGAACGATTTTATAAATTAATCGTTTTATAAGTATTTAACTTATAATATGAACGTTTAGTTTATAATTTAGTTATAAACTGGAATAGGTTAATAAAGAAATTTGTAAAAGGAAGTTTTTATATATAAATAGAAATAGAATTTATAAACGTTGTTTTATAAATTCGCAAACGACTTATTTTGATAAGTTAATTGTTATAACTTATAAATGGAGTTATATTCACATTTTTAAATAGTGAATAATCCTTTGAATTAAAATGAATAAAAGGATGAAATTGTTAACGTAGTATATTCACGTTTTTGAATAGTGAATAACACGTTAAAGGAAATATTTTAGATTTGATGTTTTAAATAGAATTAAAACAATCTAATGATGTTTTAAAAGGTGTTGAGATTCGAAACCATAGATTTCAACATTTATTGTTGAAATAGACGTTTTCGAGAAATAAAAGGAAATGATGGACTATAACACTGTTGTTATAGTAAATGATTTCCGAAAGGAAATGTTTTGTATAGTATTGGGATTTATATATCTATTTTAAGTTCGAATCCCTATACTAGTGATTTTGGGTTGTCGTAACGATGTTTTACGCAACATTCGTTTTGGCCCAAATAAATATGTTAAGTGAATAATTTCCTTAAAGAATGAAATATATACTTAATTCGATTTAAGTATATTGAATATTTTCTAAGTGTTGAAAATAAAAGGAATTTGTGAATTACTTATGAATAAATAAGTATGGAAATGTTTTCCAATATGAAGTGAATAATTAGAATTTATCTTTTTCTGAAGATAAATTGAAATGAATTATTGAAATCGCATATGCATGGATATCTTGAAAATATAAATTCATTATGGAATTTATATGTGAAAGTGGAACTTGTTAAAAATAAATATTGATTTATTTTTTGAAGTGTTGGAATTATATATCTAGTAAAGATATTTTGGAAAATAAATAATTTGGAAAATTATTTGGAATCTGGTGATGTGTGCATATCCATTGATAGTTCAATAACCGACTATCAATATTTCCCTTTGAATGGGTATTTGATGTGATTTGATTGAATTTGAATGCACACTTATTTTTGAATAAGCGCTCACTATTCGGGTTAACCGGGAAAGGACCATGGGGTCGTATAACCCACTCCGAATATGTGATACGTCGTTGTAAATCGCATTTGAAGATCGGTGTTGAAGACCGGTATTTGCGAGAGTGATAGGATGAACTATCGATTGACTCTGCACCGAGTAGCTACGGTATTGAGTTCTCCATATGTGATGGTGAATCCGATCAGGATTGTGAATATCCGGATTGCAAGGACTTCTTTGTAAGTGCCTTCGGTTCTGTTCGATCCCGGAACAGACTTGTATGGATTGTGTGTCTGACATTACAATTTGAGATATAAAGCCGATTTCTTTCAAATATATTTCTGTTGGTGGCGGAGAATTTATTCTTTGCTTAACACCCTTCTTTGAGACGTACGAGCTCAAAGGTTATATAGTTGAAGTTATCAGCGATATATTCCCAATTTGGTAATGTGATATGCTGAGTGATGCTGAAATGATCATTGTGTTGATTATTGTGATAGGATCATTCATTTGATCGTCTATCTTAGTGATCATTGTGTTGATCATTTGTTGACCCAAAGCACGGCTTTTTGTACAAAGTGTGTTTTTGTGGACGTGAATTCGTCGAGCCTCACATCCCGGAAATGGTCAAAACAGGAAAGATGCGGCAAGGTTATTAGGGGTTGCTGTAGCTCCCCTTAGGGTATGTACATTTCCTTCTGGATAGAGGTTGTATCATGGTATGGAGCCCAGATATTTAACCTATGTGGTTACTACGAGTTTATTACTTTGTGGTTGTTGGTTATCGGGATCCCGTGAAAAAGGTCGTTTACGATCGGGGAATGGCGTGCTCGTGTCAGTAGTTACCCAGTTAGGGGTAACCCGGCCTTGTGTTGGCAGAGTTCCGGTTTGGTTCTCGGGGATGTCTTTCCAGAGGCATTCTCAAGTGGCAATGGGAAGTTCCTTGGCCTGACCATTTGTTGGAAATCCAAAGAAACAATACGAAACTTGTACGGTTTTAGTTGTAGAACCTGCCATTTAATATGGTAGCTATTAGTAGGCATAATATAATGGTACCTATACTGGCTAAGATTTATATCTTTACTTTCGAAAGAATTTGTTCTACACTATGCACTAATAAAAATATCAAATGCTTTATTTTAATGCGTATCAAGCATCTTTGACTAACATAAGAAGAAATCTCCTCCAAGTCTGCGTTTGCATTGTGTGTGTGGTGGGAGGTCTTATGGTAGTTACATTTTTAAAAGCATTGCGACTTGATTTTAAAAATATTCTCTATTTTGATTTTAAAAGTAAATAAACTGTTTTGAGTTCTCACACCAGTCACATGACTGACTCGGAGTTTATTGTTTTCCTTCCTAAACTCTGGGTGCCCACCAATTTCCACACGGGCAGTCAAGAGTTAGGTTTATCAGGATATTCTGGATATTCAGGAGTTGCTGGAGGCAAGCTGGATTGGCATGGCGTATTACTAGTTTATATAGTATTTCTTTTCCGCTGCACTATTTATTATTATATGTTGTTCCGCTGCGAATTGTGAGATTCTGATGTGATTCTGTTGTTCTGTTTTCTTTCTGTTTTCTTCCATTTTAAAATATTCTACCTTCTTTTCTCTCTTCTCTCTTTTTTTCTATCTTCCTCTCCCTTTATTTTCTGTTATCTTCTTCTACTTCTCTCTTTTTCTTTTCTTAAAATTCTTTTTAAAACCCATAACTTCTCGGTTTTCGGCCTTCGATATTCGGCAGTCGATAAAGTGAGTGTCGATGTTGAATTTTCGAAAGTCGAAAATTTTAGAATGTTACATGGTATATCTACCCTGGCATTGCCTAGTTGTGCCGTGTCATCTACCATACCGAGCCTTGTACGAGTTTAGATTTCTCCCGTAGCCCGTGTGGTATCCTCTAGTTGCTTCCCGATCAGGAGGAGCTATGATATTGGATGGACTACTGGGACTATTACGTGTTAAGGTGGAAAATGTAAAGCCTTAATGCTATTTAAAAGTATGTTTATTTTTTTAAATAGACACTATTATAATAGCGCAATATACTACATAGTAAATAGTTTGACGGATCCTTAGAGGATGGGCGGTCCCAAGCATCCTTTAAGTTACTTGCTATATATTACAGTACACTTGATTTAGCTTACATTATATAAGTATGTATGTCCTGACTCGAGTGTTTTGTTTATTGTACGCTCGGGTCAGCCTGAGTTGCAGCTTCAGTTTCTTCTCCGTAGCTAGGACACTCCGTAGATCATTCGTGCTGCTGGAAGTTGTTTCAGCCTTTATCTTTTCTGGAGCTCCAGACTTTGAAGACTCTATCTCTCTTTATGTTATAAATTTGTATTGAGGATTATAAACAATGTAAGTTCTGTTTTGTAAAAGTTATATCAGTGGCTTCATGAACCACTAATTTTTAAATTTCCGCTGCGAGATTCTGATATCTGTGTATGTGATTCTGTGATTTGTTTACTGTATATTCTGAGTTTTGCCAAATTTATTCTACAACGCAGTATTTTGAACAATTCAATTCCGACATGTGCGGATGCGAAGGGTTGAAAATATTGGGTCGTTACAGCTGGTATCAGAGCTTTGGCTCTAGGCAAAACTTAGAATATTTGGTAAATTGGATTTACAGAATCACCTTCATTAGAGATTGAACCATTTTCTTTTCGAATTTTGGAACGTCCCCTACGGTTCCAAAGTTCATTCGTGTCCCTCACTTTTCATCTACTATAGATTCTGGAGTGTCTCATAACTCCACTTCAGATGATCTTTATAGTGAATCGGCGGTCTCGCCATTGTTCTAATAAAGGAGTGAAACTCCTTTGCAAATAGCATTGATTCACCAGGGATTTATATTTATCCTCGGTTTATATGCTAGTATCCTTGGTTATTCTGAACTCTATCTCTTCAGGTCAAGTATAGATTTACTCAACCACATCGATCCGACTCTTTAAGTCACGGTCGACCAGGTCAAAGTTGTCCGCGATTTATATAGACTTACCCAGTCCCTATTCGGTTATTTAATTATCAGATCTTCTGATTCCAACCTATCTTGAATTCTATTTGATTGGAGTTCATCAAATTTGAGTCTCTATCCTGGTTTGAGAAGTTTATTCCTATATTTGAAATAAAGCTAATATTATATAAATGAGTATAATTTTCAGAATTTTGAAAAAATTTTAATTTAACTATTTTTCAAGAGATAAAAGTTTTGATTTTATTAATGATTTTGTAAACCATGTGTTTGTCTAAATAAATAATTGAATATAAAAATGGTTATAAATCAATTTAGAAACAGAAATGAATTTAAAACAAAAACTGGAGAATTCAATTTCTGATGATTTCGAACCTTGTGTTTAAATTTTAAAAGGATGTAAAAAGTATTTTTGTATAGAAATTTGTTTCCAAAAAATTTTAAAAATTTAGTGCTTTTCTCTTTGTCGCTGGAAAATAATTTCGGTGATGACTGCAGCATCATCGACATTCATTTTCGAGTTTCGAAGTGAAAAGACCATTTCTGTAGTCTGGCTACAGGGTTACTTTGAGATTTTAATTGATTTGAATTTCTAAAAATGACTTAATATATATAGATATATAATTTAAATTTGATTTGACATATTATGTATATATATTTATTTATCTCTAAATGGTTCAAAGGGAATCAGAAATTCAATTCTTAAATTTTATCTTAAGAAAAGAAAATTTTTTTTTTTATAAAAAGGAAAATAAAATTTTGAATAAAAAGCTCCAATGGGACATAATTGAATTTGGAAGTTTTAGTTGTATAATACTCAATTTCATTTCAATGTAACTTACCTTGATTTTCAAAAGTTAGCAATGTAATTGGATAATATACAATATAAAAGGATTTTATAAAAATTTGAGTAGTTATAATAAATGTTATACACTTAAATTTTAGTTATAAAAGATTAAGTGAGATAAATAAGAAAAAGGAATTTAAGGAATTTATTTAAATAACCTCATAATCAAAATTTGAGAATTGAGATTTTGGTTTTCAAATAAAAATTTCAAGTATAACTTATTAAAGGAATATCTTATAAAATAGGTATTTCAAATAATGGGTTAAGTTAATTGTTAAATTAAGAGTTAAGTACAATAATAAACTGATTAGGAATACTATCATATCTACTATAGCATATTATAAGTGCTGCTGTTTCTCAAAATAAAATGTTTTGGAAAATTTATAATTGAATAAATGAAGATTATTTTTAAAGTGTTATGATTCTGGTAGTATGATTTTCCAAATGATAATATCTATAAATTTTAATGACTTTCAAAGTATTATGATTTCAAATTTATTAACTTATTTTCAAACTATCTTTGAGTGTCCTTGGTTTCCCTATCTACTACGGATTGGGAAGACTATTGCTTTTACCAGTCTGTTTAGAAATCTTTCTATAATCTTGAAAATCTTTGTTACTCATCGGGGCCTGAGCACCGCTGAGCACCCATAGCCTGACAGTCAAACTGAAAGGGTAAAACCAATTCTACAGGATCTTCTTCGTGCTTCAAATCCGGAACTATTCGGTAAAGGTTCTTGTTTATCTAGCTTATCTTCCTTTGTTTCTTTTCTTTCGTTCCTTTTCGAGGACGAAAAGTTCTTAAGTGGGGGAGAGTGTAACAGCCCTAGTTTTAGCTATTTATTTTATTTTAATTATTTTAATTTTGAAATATATTTTATATAAATTGTGTTTAACAATATAGTTTAATTATTTAAATTGGAGATATATTTTATAAAATTTTGTATGTCAATAAAATTTAATAATAATTGTAGAAATTTAAGCTAAGTTTGAACGGTTAAATTTCGCGTTCAAAAGACGCGTCAATTATAGGGTATAAGCAACGTAACAAAACGTGTGTTTTTAAAATGTTATTTTTGTGAAAATTTTTGATGTTTTAGACTGCGTCTGTTTAGCGTAGTGTAAAAATCAAGTTTTAAATATTTTTGGATATAAATTATCAGTCAGTGTTTTAACGAACGTTACGTAAGTTTAAATGGTCAGCTGGTTTTAAAAAATTTAGCATACGTTCCTTTTCAACAGACTACCTAAGATTTACCTTTTCATTCTTAAAAGCCTACATATATTTTACCATTTCATTTATTGATACAAAACGTTAAAATCAAAATATAGATTGAAATGAAGATCAACAGTGTAACATTCAAACTTAACCACGTTTGTTAGCCTCTATCAAAGGTAACTGAAACAAAGCATATCAGCTTCTCTTTTCATTTTCTATTCTCTATTTTGCTTTCCAGTACTGTAGGCATAACGTACATATTAATCAATGCACGTTTAAAATCTATCAGTAGATCACGCTTTATATTTACCATTTGCATTTATTGTTTCAAAGCAGAGATAAGAATATAATGTGGAATGAAGTTAGCTCAAACATTTTACACAAGCTTATATTTGTATAACTGCTGCTTTCAAACCTCAGATCTCTTGCCTTCCTCTGATCAATTTTCACTTTTTAGATTTTGATAACAAACCAAAATCAAGATGATGAAATTAAAGTAAGTATTTATTTATGTAACGTTCGATTGTTTTGGGCTCTCTGATATTTTTTTCCTTTCACATGCATTTGAAGCCTGAAACCGTGCACACTTTCTCTTGCCTCTGCCTTTGTTTTCATCTGTTCTAAACTTAAATCACGCTTGTATATTTACATGCTTATCAATATAACTGACGCATATTTATCATCAACCCTTCAAACGAATTCAAAGTGTACCCCTCGACCCTTGAATGCACATGTATATTTGGCAAGAATCACAACGTTTTGCAAATCAAATGAATGCCTGCATCTCCATTGATCATGCAGAGATTCAAAACGTGTGAATTCTGTGTAAGCTGATGAGTTAATCACGTTCTGAATGATCAACGAAGGCCTTAAAATCAAAATCCAACTGGGCATAAAATCACGCATGTTAAAAACTTTTGTAACTGATGCGTTTCTTCGTTTACTTTCCCTAGAATATTCGAACCAATTGCTTTTAAATTCATTTCTCCTCTGCCCAAACTTCCTCTGTATTTCATCTCATCTCTCTTTGCTCGAGCTATCAGGTAAGTTATTTCATTTCTCTTGTTTTAAAGACCTCTCTGTATTTTACTTTTGCTCGGCCATCTCCCTGTTACTTTGTGTCTTAGTTTGGGCAGGTCGTATTGCAAATATGAGGGACATAAGTATAGGATAATTGTCTGCATATATAGGTTCATAGTAGGCAGGGCTTATTCTTGTAGTTGGATCTGAGTGGTTATTCAGAGAAGAAGAAAAAGAAAATGAATGCACGTGAATATATTGGTACCACTGGGTACATGATACATGATTGGAGCTGCCTGTTATGGGAAGCTTGGAAATTTGACTGAAGAGCAAATAAATATAGCAGCAATGCAAAGATATTAAAACATGGCATATAAGGGGTGAGTTTCCAGATTTGCAATTATATCAAAGGAGTAAGTCTGTGCATACCCAAACTTGAAATTACCTGCACATGTTGGTTACTAGTTGGCATTTAGAATCTGCATATATATGAACTAGGTATATGTTGCATAGCTAAATGGTGATTGAGTCAGAAAGCATGCAACAAGCTTTAGCATATCAGTGTCTGCATACACAAGTTTCAGATCTGCCTTCACACTGTGCACATATGTATATCAAAAAAAAAATGCATTTAGTTATAGACCGAGCCTAGTCTGAAGATCTCACCACTAATTTGATTTGTTCTAGTAGAAGCTGGAGTTGTTAAGGCTTGAGATAGGTAGGTTAGTAAATGTTGCTCAAAGCAGGGGATAAGATATTAACATTATTTGAGAAATGGTGATGCTAGTAGTGAGTTGTGGCTTGCAGTATGTTGAATGGTCTGCCTTTAACTGTATTAATCCAGTTTGGTTTTAGGGGAACCTTCCAGAGTTGCACTTATGTTTGGGAAAATATGTGACATAAAGTGCATATATAGGCTGAGCTTTGATCTGGGAGAGTGCATGCATTCGGTTGGTATAGGCTAGTGAGTTTTGCCAAGAACCTGGATATGATATAATGAGTAGTTGATGGGTCAGGTCCAGTGGTGTATTTGTTGGAAGTTTAGCAGTAGGCTACCCATGTGGTATCACAAGTGTATAGGCTTCAGTATATCTCAGTGTGCTTAGGTAGGTGTTTGTCTGGAGTGTTGATGCCTGGGAATAGTTTATAGAGTAGGAATTTGGCAGAGAGATGTTAGGCAGGTGGTGTTGTATAAGGTAGTATGAGCTGGTAGAAGATGTCAGTTTGCATTTGTATTCTAAAGAAGTTTGTGCATATCCAGACTTACTATAAGCTGTACATGTTTTATCCAAGTGTGCATGTTCAAGCTGACCTGTTTTGATTTGTAGAGTAACTGGAATTGTTTGATATTAGTGATAGTTGTAGAGATGGAAACTGTAGATGCAGACTGGAGTGGGTGATAATAGGAATAGAGATGGTAAAGTTCAGGGATGAGATAGGTAAGAACTGATTTTCAGAAGCAAGTGGGTGGAAATGTTTACTCGAAGCAGAGACATATCTGACTCGAAGCAAATTTCATGTTGTCCCTAAGTTTTGCATTTTTTCTCTCGAAGTAAAATAAATCTGGCTCGGGTAGTTAGCAATGTTTCAGTTAGCACTGGAAAGTTTATATTTTCTGTCTGTTTGGATATCAAGCCTGGAAATTTAGTAAAAGTAGGTTGAATGTAAAATATATGTAAATCTAAGTTTGAAGTATGATAGGCAACAATAAGATGTTGGCGTGTGTACATGTACATGAGCGAGTTGGAATTTAAGTGTGTACGTGCACATGGGTATCACGCCATAGAGAAAATTCATTTTTCCTTAGTCATCTCTAGGAAACATTGTCGTAGTTTTAGTATTAGAGCGGTTCACAGTTTTGGGTATATTTTGGGCACGTTACACGGTGGAGTGGTCGAGCAAATCAAACCAATTCTCTTCCTATTTTAATTTTTCTTTGACCGTAAAATTCTAAAGTCGTGTTTCAAAATATTTGAATTTGTTCTAGATTTGAATCTAGGCGACATCAGAAGAAATTTTATCGTTACCCTCTGTCGGTCTTTACCTATGAATCGTCGTTTTGAATTCAAATTTTCTGCAACATCCAGGTGAGTATTCCTCACCAGACATATGTACATATATTTTGTGAATTATCGCAAGTGTATGTGTAAAAAATTTATTTAAATATTATCTGTCTGTAGTATAACGTAGAATGATGAATCCCATTTAAATTGACACCTCATCAGTTATTATCTGTTGTATTATTTCTGCAGTTATATTATATTATTTACTGCTTAAATCACCACTGCAAGTTCCCTGTTAAATTTAGATTGTTGTGGGCTGAAATGATAGGCCTAAATGATGATTACTGTGCTATTATTATGTTAACTGTTTAACTGTTAACTTGGGATTGCGGGTTTGAAATGATAGAACCCGGGGTTTGTAAATTACGGATTGAAATGATATAAATCCGTATCACTTGACCTAGGCTAGAAAACTATATACAGGCCCGTGGTCCTTATAATATTTTCTGAAATATTTAAAATTATTTTGGAAGTTAAATATTTGATTTAATATCTTTAAAGGATTTTATATTGATTTTGAATGAGTTATAAATGTTAATAAATAAATAAATAAATATTTGAATAAAATTTTGGAATATAACTTATTTTGGAAATTCTGGATTTTTGAAAGGATAAGATTTCAGTTAAGAAATATATATATAAGTTATATTTGGAAATATTTATTAAGTTAAACAATCTACTAAAGCATTTAAATGCTGTCTTTTGAAATTGGACTAGTTTTACCCGTAACTTTAGGTAGCATTTCCTAAGTGCTATAGAATCTGGAATTTGATTGTTTTGAAATTTAAGGAATTTGATAAATTATATTTATGTTTAAGTTTTGGAGACCTTTAAGATATGAGTTATAACTGGATTTTTCTTAATAAATTTAAGATGAACATTCTAGCGTTAAGTAAATTTTGAAATTATTTAATGGCATAATTTTGGAGTTTTATCTATGGAATTTATGGGAATATTCAAGACGAAATAATAAACACTAATTTGTTGAAAGAAAAAATATCCAACCTTAGTTTTGAATATTAATACTCCAATTGGATATATATATAGGAATTGAAATGGTCTTGGGAACATGAAGTGATATTTAAATTATGGTTTAAAATAAAGAAATATATTTGTAAAGCTATGTAAATTATCTTCTTTACAAAGTAACCATAAAGTTAAACCATTTATATCCAAACCATTTGTGTTTTGGGAGTTATGTTTTTTTTAAAGAAAAATTTCCAATATATTATGGTTTAAAGGTATAATTCAAATATTTGGTTTCCAGATATTATAAATTTTAAGCAGTATGGTTTTGGAAAAGAATTATATTTGAATATAACGATATCATGTTGTTTTGGGTTTTAAATGATATCGTATTTATAGTTTTGAAATGGAAATGTTTATACTGGTTTTAAAGTATAAATTGTTTTTAAATGACCACGGGTTATAATAACGATGGGTTGGCAAAGAGACCGGGATCGGATATGGACATACTCTCTGTCGATACCGAAAACCACTTTGACCAACCGTGTACGCGGTGGAGATTCCAGAATGAAGTAGGTCGGTGGTGGCGTTTCCTGTAAGGTAAATACGTGGACCCGACTCCCGTGAGTTGGCATAAGGTGGCTAAAACAGGAGCAATTCCAGGCCAATGAGGTCATTCCTCTGATCGGACGCTCCTCTTCGATATTATACTATGATTTTGGATTGATTCGGTGGCCACCTCTATATTTTGATTTTGGGGAGTTAGTCCGAGGTGGGCGGTAACTGCGGCTACGCGTTTCCACCAGCCTGGATAGCAATTGGTATATCTACCCTGGCATTGCCTAGTTGTGCCGTGTCATCTACCATACCGAGCCTTGTACGAGTTTAGATTTCTCCCGTAGCCCGTGTGGTATCCTCTAGTTGCTTCCCGATCAGGAGGAGCTATGATATTGGATGGACTACTGGGACTATTACGTGTTAAGGTGGAAAATGTAAAGCCTTAATGCTATTTAAAAGTATGTTTATTTTTTAAATAGACACTATTATAATAGCGCAATATACTACATAGTAAATAGTTTGACGGATCCTTAGAGGATGGGCGGTCCCAAGCATCCTTTAAGTTACTTGCTATATATTACAGTACACTTGATTTAGCTTACATTATATAAGTATGTATGTCCTGACTCGAGTGTTTTGTTTATTGTACGCTCGGGTCAGCCTGAGTTGCAGCTTCAGTTTCTTCTCCGTAGCTAGGACACTCCGTAGATCATTCGTGCTGCTGGAAGTTGTTTCAGCCTTTATCTTTTCTGGAGCTCCAGACTTTGAAGACTCTATCTCTCTTTATGTTATAAATTTGTATTGAGGATTATAAACAATGTAAGTTCTGTTTTGTAAAAGTTATATCAGTGGCTTCATGAACCACTAATTTTTAAATTTCCGCTGCGAGATTCTGATATCTGTGTATGTGATTCTGTGATTTGTTTACTGTATATTCTGAGTTTTGCCAAATTTATTCTACAACGCAGTATTTTGAACAATTCAATTCCGACATGTGCGGATGCGAAGGGTTGAAAATATTGGGCCGTTACACTTACATATGTACGGGATCGAGGACAGTCCCTAGACATGCTCTGAGATGATGATAAACCGTGATGCTAAGTTCTATGAAATCTTGTTTTCTTTCGGTTTTTCTGCAAACTTTGGCTTCTTCCTTTGTTGTACAGACTTTTATTTAGTTTTTCCTGGTTGTACGAACTTTTATTTTGTCAATTGGACTTTGTGACGATTGGATTTGGATTAATGTAATAAATAATATGGGTCACGCGATTACGGTCTTGACCGGAGAGACAGGACAGTAATCACAAGTTACAAATCCTTTTGCCGGAGAGCGATGGAATGGACTTGAACACAATATAAAAGTCCACAACCGGAGAGTCAAAGCCGGAGAATATAAAATTTCTCGACCGGAGAGTCGAGGTCGGACAATATAAAATTTCTCGACCGGAGAGTCGAGGTCGGAGAATATAAAATTTCTCGACCGGAGAGTCGAAGCCGGAGTACGATAAAATGACCTGGCGAGGTCTATGGATTTGAATTTAGACCCAAAAAGGTCATGGATTCGAATTTCGGCTTTGAATGGCAAGGATTGGCTGTGGACCCGGAGTGGTCCCGGATTTAGATAAAGGCCCGGAGCGGTCCCGGATTTGGATATCGATTCGTAGAGGTCGTGGATTTGGTTATTGGCTATTGGATATTGATGAATTAAAAATCGGTTGACGGGTTCGGATGGCTATGGAATTGGCAATGGATTTGGTTACTGGATTCGAAATTGGATATCGACTCGGAGCAATCGCGGACAGTCGCGGATTCGAATAAGGATATGGCTATGGCACCTAGATAGAGTGGCTTGGTAGTGGATTGGATTACGAATCGGATGATATGACTATGGATGGAATATGGACTTTGGATGTCGGATTTAAAGCTATTCAAAACACGTATTCCTATCGCAAGGCATGTTTTGGGTGGCAAATGTTACCCCGCCTTTTGAATAAGGCCGGGATATTAACAAATTAGCCAAAAATGATGGATATCAGGATTGGAGATCGATTGAAAACAAGGCTATGACCGATACCATCAAAATTGGACCAAGCTCCAACCAAGGTAGAATCGATTGAAGATGATGAACAAGGCTTGGAGAGGCTACGTTTCAAATTTCAGGTCAATCGAAGTTTGTATGCTCAAGTTATGGATGGATCAAGGTTCATGGAAAACCAGTTCGTATCGATCAATTCGTATCGATCAAGGTGGATGGCGTACGTATCCATTAAGATCGATACGAAGAAAGAGAGATTGGATCGATACGAGGAGCAAATGGATACGAAGGCGGCGGCATTGGATGGACACAAAGCGGTCAAGAATACAGGGCTTGGATCGATATGAAGGGCAAACGGATGGATTGATACGAAGAAGGGATGCAGAGAATGGATACGAAGAAGGCAATATGTGCGGATCGATACGAAGAAGGGATGGTGGATAGATACGAATAGCATGGACACTGATGGATACAAAGGCGATGGATACGAATTGATCGAGACGAGTTGATGGATCCGAAGATTTCAGCCTACGTTGAAAAACACAAACTTGGATCGATCACTCTCAACCCATGGATCCGATGTTATGAAATTTTCACAGAGGTTTCCTTATGCACTCAAGAATGTTCATGATCAATCTCAACTTGATTGGACCATTTTTGGATCAATACAAATTATACTTGGATCGATCAGAATCGATCCCAAACGACCCCGGATCGATATGGTGGACCCACATGTGCATGAGGGGAGGTATTCCAGGTTTTGGGGTGGATATTTTCAAATCTACACCTATAAATAGCAACTTTATGGCAACTAAAAAGGGATCTTCTGCTTTTCCAGGCAAAACTCTACCATTTTGATTACTGGTTTCAAAGGCTTGTAACTGTAATCACAGCATAAAAGGAATAAAAGGAATAAAAGAATTAATTCAAACTGGACGTAAGCCGGAGATAGTCAAACCACTATAAACCTTGTGTTATTTGCTTTCTTACTCTTTTGAGTTTTGTCATTTCTTCATTTTTATTCTCTACCTTTATCTGGATCTGAGATCTGTGTTTGGATATTGAGGATTTGTGTGCAAGCACTGGTGCATTCACTACTTCTGGGGTTTATAATCAATTTTGGCGCAAACATTTCCAATATGATAAAACCCAAAACATACTTTGTTTACACCAATTATGAATGTTCGATTTACCTTGAATTTCAGTCTATACTTCAGTTTCATGTATTTCCGATAGTCCTTCACAATCTCATATATTTCTTCGTCTGACCAAACCTTTGGTGGTTGCATATTCTCTTCTCTGTTAGCTTTAAAGTTTTTATCTCTTCTAAAAGTATGATTGGGATGGAGAAAACACGATGGCAATCAAAACATTAAAAAAAAAATTATACCGTAAAGAAAATGCTCATATTTCTTCCATGCAGAAAAGGCAAGTTAGACGGCCGACTGTACTCCAACCTGAAAGCAACCCATATGCAGGGAAATCACTAATAGTCCATTGCAAAGTATCGAACATACGAAAATTCTTTTTTCTTGAAATGTCGTATGTTTCAACTCCTTCAAGTCATAGTGTTTTCAACTCCTCTATCAACGGTTGTAAATAAACATCGATTTCTTATGTTGGATCATCCAAGCCAGGGACGACGACAGTCAAAAACATATATGGAGTTTATGTACACATCCATGGAGGTAAATTATAAGGACTAATGATAATAGGTCAAGATGAATGTTTACTAGCAAACTGAGAGAATGGTGAAAATTCATCCGTACATAAACCAAGTCTCACGTTACGACTCTCTACATCAAACGCAGGGTATGTTTTATGGAAATGTTTTCATGCTTCTCCATCAGATGGATGTGTCAAAGTTCTCTCTTTCGGTGTTCTCATACCGTGCCATCGCATATGACATGCCATAGCTGAAGACGCATATAACATTTGAAATCTAGGAGTGATGGGTAATAATGCATTCTCTTGTACGGAACTTCCTTTGCTTTCTTTTTTCTTAGTTTGTATCTTTCCTTATTGTATATTTTGCAGTTTCTAAGGTTAATGTCATCTTTCCAATACAACATACAACATTTTATACAAGTATCCACCTTTAGCCCGAAAGTCGACATAAGTGTTTTCACTTTATAATTACTATCGCACATAAGATTTTTAGGTGGCATATGTCATTTTGTAGCTTATAAAACTGCTGTAAATTCAACTTCTGTAAAGTTGAATTTTTATTTTATAGTGATGTATTCGGCCATTACTGATAGTTCGGTTCCACTTTTACAACCATCCCACAACGGCTTAGTAGCATCCAGTAAATCATAAAAAAAATTCCCTTCCACATTCAGTTTTTCTTCGATGTTTACGTCTTGATCGTCTACTTGGATAGTAGGGAACATTGATTGTGTTGCATCTTCCACCACATCTTCTATTAGATTCGTTATAACATGGTCGTCCTCTGACGCTACAGAATTAGGTGTAGGTGCAGCATACTCTCCATGACGATCCCACAAATGATAATTTGACACAAAACCATATTTATACAAATGTACTTTAACTGTATCTAGTTTACAATGCTTCAAATGTTGGCACTTACTACAAGGGCATCGAAGTTCTTCATTATTTCAATTATTAGACGTAGCGAATCTAATAAATTCGTGTACATCATTGTAGAAATGTTCCTTCACCAAACCTTTCATACCAGTTCTGACTTCAAACATCTAAGTACGGTCAAGATAATAATCGAACATTGTTCCTAATATAAAAATATATGTTGGTAATTTCAACAGCACTTCAGTTCACTTCTCTTCTACACTTGCACTCAAATGGTATATTGTTGTATTTTCTAAAATATGGTAAAGCCATTTAGGACTAAAGGCTTCACACACCACACTTCTGTCTAATTTCGACAGCACTTCACTTTACTTCTCTTCTACGCATAACTTTGCATCCAAGCGTTGTATTTTTGTTGAGTTTTCTAAACAAAATTAAAACCTTTTGGGACTAAAGATATTATTTTTTAGCGTCAATTATTTGTTCAAATAATATTTAATGCTTATTTTCAAATCAACTTTATATCCATTTCGAATTTTTTAAGAAAATCGATTTGGGTAGAATATTTGTTGTTGTTATATTTATTTCTTAGTTTTTTTACAAAATCGATTTTAGTACAATATTAGTTGTTGTTATATTCATTTCCTAATTTTTATTAGAAAATTGATTTTAGCAAAATATTTAATGTTATTATATTCATTTCTTTATTTTTCACAAAATCAATTTTAGTAGAATATTCATTGTTGTTATATTCATTTCTTAACTTTTTACAAAAAACTGGTTTCAGTATAATATTTGTTGTTGTGATGCTCACTTCAAAATTATATAATTCATTCAACCATTTAAATAATTTATTTAATAAATTTGAAATTTCAAAACATATTTTAAAATTCAGTTAACAATATAATTTTTTAATCGATTTTGTAAACGAAAATTAGATGTTAGCACTTGTAATAAGCTAAATTAATTTTATTTTATCCTAACAACTAATACTTATAATGTACACACGCTAATTAAATAAAAAATATTACTTATATTTAACTGTACCAATCTAGTAGCATATTAATCAATAATTGTACATTAATATTTTCGCAAACTATAACAAACATTATTCTAAATAACTATACAAATATTTGCGTAAACTTATATATCCAATAGCATATCAATCGATAATTATACACTAATTTTCAGATTATAAATAAGCCATAATTTTCAATTACAAATTAAACAATCAAACTACTAATTAATATCACTAACTCAACAAATACAATAATATCATTAACTAATGCACAATAACAAACTCATAATTAACAAATTAGTCAAATTAGGGTTCTCAACACATCCCTGAATCAATCAATATGTTACTATCAACAACTAGTACCGCATAATCATCAATTTGTATCACATAATCAACCAATTTTCAAAATTAGGGTTTTGATTAAACCTAGATTAAGTAAAAATTGGAGAGCAATAACATACTTTCAAGCTTTGGAGAGTTGTAGCTTTCGCGATGGAGAGATTGGCGGCTAGCATCGGGGGCGGCGGCTGGAGCGTAAGTGGAGGAGGAGAAGAAGAAGGTGGAATTGGGTTTGGAAGGAAGGAGTAATGTTTTCTGTTTGCGGGTTGCATGTATATACACGTTAAGCGACAGTTAGCGTCGACCATCTTTTTTATCCGCCGCTAGATATAGTCGCCAAACGAAGCTTGTTTTGTAGTGTAGCTAAATGTGTTTTTATCCGCATTTGAATTGATGCTCCACTTGTTAAGAGGAGTTAATAACTTCTACACCATAGATTTCTCATAATGGAAAGTCAATACGTACGGATTAAAGGAAAAAAATGTTATGGTTACTGAAGCTATTTCTTATAAAATGTTTAAATATTAAATCACATGTTTACATATTTATGTATACTGTTTCAAAATAAGAAGCAGGTTCATAGGGCATGATCAATTGATTATGGAATTTCACATAAATAGTTGACATCACCTCTTTTCTGTTTTAAATGTTGAACAAAGATTGTACCACAAGATAACTGCAGGTTCTGCATATCAATATTCCATGATGCATAATGTAAGACTACTATAACAAAGATAAAGGATACTATAAAAGTAGAATTTTCCACGTTTTGCTATATGGATTATGTAATCTACATATCATACAACTGGTGGAACAAAGTTTAATGACTATGTAATTTATTCAAAAATATAAGATAAAAATATATTTTTCTATTGGCTAATGATATTTTGTTCTATATTGAGTGTGGTTCTACTATTTATGCTCGAACATAGAGGAATTCCTACAAAAGTATAGTCATTACGATGACAAACCAGCACCAACTCCTTTAGATTCTAGTATTAAATTAGAAAAGAACACTAGACATACTATCTCTCAACTAGAGTATTCCAGTGTTATTGGAAGTCTTACGTATGCTATGCAATGCACTAGACCAGACATCGCACATGCTATAAGTGTATTGTGTCGATTTACGAGCAATCCAGGTTTCGAACATTAGAAAGCTATTTCCAGAGTTTTAACTTATTTGAAAGAAACCATTGAACATGGTTCATCTTATAAAGGATATCCTACTGTGATAGAAGGATATAGTGATGCAACCTAGAACAATGTAGAATCAAAATCCAAGTCTACGACTGGACGGATCTTTACATTAGGAGGTGTTGCCGTGTCTTGGGCTTCCAAGAAGCAGACCTGTATTTCTGACTCAACAATGTTGTCAGAATTGATTGCATTAGCAGATGCATGTAAAGAAGCGGAATGGCTTAGCAATTTATTAATGGAAATACCTTTATGGAAGAAGCCATCTCCAGCAGTCTTGATTAACTGTGACAATCAAGCAACGATATACAATGTGTCTAATAAGACATATAATGGAAAGTCTAGACATGTGATTCTAAGACATCAAATATAATGAGACAGTTACTCAAAAGAGGAGTTATAACTGTTGACTACATAGAAACGAAGAAAAACTTGGCTAACCCACTTATAAAGAGTCTTCCAAAGGCAATGGTTTCTATAAAATCACAAGAAATGAGACTAAGGTCTGTGAATGAAGGTTGATCGTCCTTAACAGAAACCCAACTTATGTCTTGAAAAGGATAGACAAAGTTCAATGGGTACCAACAAGTGAAGAGAATGATTATGTAACACAAAATCGATAATCTCATAATATTTAGTATTGGATTCTGCAAGAACGAAGGATGGATGTATATCCTTAATAAGTCTAGAAACCTTAAAAGGTGTATCGTAGAAACACCTTAAGAGACTTACCTATATGAATATGGAAATTATGCCGTTTCCTAGAAAAATAAGACCGTTTTCCAAGTAGACTCATGAACCAGAATTTAAGCACATGGTCATTAACATGCTGAGCAACACAGAACATTTTACCTAAGGAAATCAACATGTGTGATTGTTCCGGTTTTATCATTAGGGATAATTGGTTCAAGATTCGTTTACCATAGAATCTCGATAAGGCTTTGAACGGTTTACACTAAGTAAAGATTCAAATCCAAAAGATACCTTTTATTTATATGTTGGTTTTCACGATGATGCAAAACTTGATCTTTGAACTACATAGGCTTGATCACACTTGGGTATGTAGGAAGTCACTCTGGTGATTCAGTCCTCCTGCTTATTTAATTTGAAAATTGAGGGAGATTGTTGTAAAATTTTCAAATATTGTTTTGGGGCTTTGGGTTTTGATTTAAAAGAGATGAAGTAAAGAGAGAAGAAGAAATCATAGTCCTAAATGCTAGAAAATCAAGGACTATATCTGTATAAATATAGCTTTTTCATGCGGCTGTTGGGGCCTTGGGGCTACCACGTGTTTGCTTTGTTGCAAGAAGAGAAGTCATGCAACACCACACGCGCGCCGCCGCCGTCCGTCCGTCCGACCGAACCGGGCCGAGTCGGGTCGGATTTCGGGTTCGGGTTTCGGATCCGAAAATATTTTTGGATCATATGTGAACAGTAACTGGCCAAATTTCAGCCCGTTGAGGACCCAGAACCGAGATTTCTGAATTTGAATAAAGGGCAGGAATATTGTAACGTTTTTCTGAACGTTGCAAAATATTAATAGACGCGACGTTTAAATATTGAATGGATATAGCCGTTCGTAACAGTTGTGAACCGTTGCAAACGGTTGTGACGCTTCGCGAATAGGCACCTCTCTATCACTATAAATAGTGGCGCCCAGAAAACGTTACAAACAATTTTCATTCTTCTTCTTCTTCATAGAGCAGTTTTGCGATGCCAGAAAGTGTTACAAAACACCGCACCACCATTGCTCTGTTTTGTGACGCCTCCAAAGTGTTGCAAACTCAGAAAACGTCGCAGAATTTCTCTCTTCTTCCTGTTCGTTCTATTTTATACAAATTGCATCATAAGAAACCGTTACTAAAGTGTCCTTGATCGGATCAAAGCCGTACAAACTTTGAATCTGATTACGCTGTTATAGGGCTTCATTGAATCCTGAAAGTCGATAGTTCGATAATCCGTTTGTACCTGGTGGGTTAAACTATTGTTTGAAAAAATCTATTCCATGGATCCTTGCAGTCGGAAAGTACAGCATTATCTTCTTCGCAATCGCCATCAAATTTGTCTCGAACCACAAAATCCCCAACAAATTTACAGACAATATTCTTCAACCATGGAATGTTCGAGCGCTCTACAAGTTATGAATCAGCATCTAACTGGATTGTAACGTTTTGATGGCGACAATTTCACTCGTTGGCAAGAGACGATGAAATTTTTTCTGCTCACCGCCAAGTTGTTCTACATTTTGGAAGATGACTTGGAAGAAATCCCGGAGAAAACTGATAAAGATGATGTTGCTCTAAAGGCAAAACATGCAAAGCGCAAAGAGGACGATTTTCTATGTAGAGGCCATATTCTGAACACGCTATCTACCCGAGTTTATAATGCTCTTAGGACCTTGGAAATAGCGAAGGCATTCTGGACTGCACTAAAGAATAAGTACCGCATATCCGAGGCAAGTAATAAAAAGTTTCTTATTTCTAATTTTATGATTTCTAATTCTTATCCAACAGTCTTGATTAACTGTGACAATCAAGCAACGATATTCAACGTGTCTAATAAGACATATAATGGAAAGTCTAAACATGTGAGTTTAAGACATCAAATGATGAGACAGTTACTCAAAAGAGGAGTTATAACTGTTGACTTCATAGAAACGAAGAAAAACTTGGCTGACCCACTTACAAAGAGTCTTCCAAAGGCAATGGTTTCTATAAAGTCATAAGAAATGGGACTACGGTCTGTGAATGAAGGTTGAACCCAACTTATGTCTTGAAAAGGATAGACAAGTTCAATGGGTACCAACAAGTTAAGAGAATGTTATGTAACACTAAATCGATAATCCCGTAATATTTAGTGTTGGATTCTGCAAGAATAAAGGATGGATATATATCATTAATAAGTCTAGAAACCTTAAAAAGTGTATCGCAGAAACACCTTAAGAGACTTACCTATATGAGTATGGAAATCAGGCCGTTTCCAAAGAATGTAAAACCGCTTTCTAAGTAGACTCATGAACCAGGATTTAAGCACATGGTCATTAACGTGCTGAGCAATACAGAACATTTTATCTAAGAAAATCAACATGTGTGATTGTTCCGATTTTATCATTAGGGATACTTGGTTCAAGATTCGTTTACCATAGAATCTCGATAAGGCTTTGAATGGTTTACACTAAGTAAAGGTTCAAACCCAAAGATACCTTTTATTTATTTGTTGGTTTTCGGATGATGTAAAACTTGATCTTAGAACTACATAGGCTTGATCCTACTTGGGTATGTAGGAAGTCACTCTAGCGATTCAGTCATCCTATTTATTTATTTTGAAAATTGGGGGAGATTGTTGTCAAATTTTCAAATATTGTTTTGGGGCTTTGGGTTTCGATTTGGAAGAGAAGAAGTAAAGAGGGAAGAAGAAATCATAGTCCCACATGCTAGAAAATCAAGGACTACATTTGTATAAATATAGCTTTCTCATGTGAATGTTGGGGCCTTGGAGCTCCCACATGAACAGTAACGAGCCAAATTTCAGCCCGTTGAGGACCCAGAACCGAGATTTCTGAATTTGAATAAATGGCGGGAATTTTGTAACGTTTTTCTGAACGTTGCAAAATATGAATAGACGCGACGTTTAAATATTGAATGGATATAGCCGTTCGTAACAATTGTGAATCGTTGCAAACCGTTGTGACGCTTCGCGAATAGGCACCTCTCTACCACTATAATTAGTGACGCCCAGAAAATGTTACAAACAATTCTCATTCTTCTTCTTCTTCACAGAGCAGTTTTGCGACGCCAAAAAGTGTTACAAAACATTGCGCCACTATTGCTCTGTTTTGTGACGCCTCCAAAGTGTTGCAAACTCAAAACGTCGCAGAATTGCTCTCTTCTTCCTCTTCGTTCTATTTTATACAAATTGCATCATTAAAAACCGTTACTAAAGTGTTCTTGGTCGAATCAAAGCCGTACAAATGAATCCGATTACGTTGTTATAGGGCTTCACTGAATCCTGAAAGTCGATAGTTCGAAAACCCGTTTGTACCTGATGGGTTGAACTATTATTTGAAAGAATCTATTCCATAGATCCTTGAAGTCGGAAAGTACATCATTATCTTCTTCGCAATCGCCATCGAATTTGTCTCGAACCACAAAATCCTCAACAAATTTTCAAACAATATTCTTCAACCATGGATGGTTCGAGCGCTCTACAAGTTATGAATCAACATCTAACTCGATTGGAGTGTTTTGATGGCGACAATTTCACTCGTTGGCAAGAGACGATGAAAATTTTCCTACTCACCGTCAAGTTGTTCTACATTTTGAAAGATGACTTGGAAGAAATCCCGGAGGAAACTGATAAAGATGATGCTGCTCTAAAGGCTAAACGTGCAAAGCGCAAAGAGGACGATTTTCTATGCAGAGACCATATTCTGAATGCGCTATCTACCCGTCTATAATGCTCATAGGACCTTAGAAACAGCGAAGGACTCTGGACTGCACTGGAGAATAAGTACCGCATATCCGAGGCAAGTAATTAAAAGTTTCTTATTTCTAATTTTATGTATTTCAAAATGGTCACCAATAAGTCCATAATTGGACAAATAAGCGAAATCTTACTTTTGGTGAATCAACTTAAAGATGCTGGAATAGATCTCCCTGAATCTTTTGTTTGTTGTAGTTATAATTTCTAGACTTCCGCATAGTTGGAATGATTATAAGAAAAAGACGAAGCATGCGGAAACGGATTATAATTTAGACGGTTTACAGCGTCATCTTCGTATTGAAGAAGACTCTCGCAAACGCGATCTAGATGATAATCCGCAAACCGAGTCTCATTCTAAGGCAAATAATGTTGAAATTACTGATAAATTAAAGCCAAAGAATGAGACACGGTCTAAAAAGAAAAATCATTACAAAACCAACAACAAAAAGAAAGGTGTTTGTTACTTTTGTAACAAGTCAGGCAGCAATGCCCGAGACTATCGTCTGCGGAAGAAACAACAAAAAATGAATGTGGTCGAAGACTCGCTTGTGGCTGTAGTGCAAGAGGCGAACTCCGTTAGCGGCAATGATAATGATTGGTGATTCGATACTGGAGCAACCATTCACATTTGCAAAGACCGTAATCTGTTCAAGAGTTACGAAGAAAATAAAGGAGTAGCCGACGAAGTTACTGGAGCAAATAAGGTTCCAAGCAAAGTGTTGGGAAAAGGCACTATAGAACTTCATTTCACCTCTGGAAAAGTTCTTACACTAGTCAATGTATTTTATGTACCTGATATGTGTAAGAATTTGGTCTCTGAATACCTTCTTAACAAAGGAGGATTCAAGATGGTGTATGAATCTGATAAGCTAGTGTTGTCTAAGAATAGTAGATTCATTGGACAGGGATACTCTTGTAATGGCTTGATTAAGTTGAATCTAATAGAGAAATCTTCTGTTTATATTATTGATTCTATTAATTTATGACACGGTAGATTAGGACATGTTAATTATAATTCCATTAGAAATATGAATAAATTAGGATTAATTTCTGATTGTGATTTCGATATCATCTCTAAATGTGAAATATGTGTTCAAGCAAAAATACACCGAAAATCCTTTAAATCCGTAGAAAGGAAAACTGGTTTGCTTGATTTGATATATAGTGACGTGGGTGACTTAAAAAGTCATATCACATATGGTGGTAACCGATACTATATAACATTCATTGATGATTATACTAGATATGCATTTGTATATCTAATGAAAACTAAAGATGAGGCTTTTGATAAATTCAAAATTTACAAAGCAGAGGTCGAATCACAATTAGGAGTTAAAATTAAAATATTACATTCAAATCATGGTGGTGAATATTTCCCAAATGAATTCACCTTGTTTTACACCACAACAAAATGGTGTTGCTGAAAGGAAGAATATAACTTTAGTAGAATTGTTTAATGTCAGGCTCATAAGTTCTAATTTACCTTATAACCTATGGAGTGATGCTATGTTATCTGCATGTTATATTTTAAATAGAGTACCACTTGAAAAGAATAATATTTCCCCTTATGAATTATGGTTTAATAGAAAACCTAACCTAACTAGACTTAAAGTTTGGAGTTGCTTAGCATATGTTAGAAAACCAGACCCTAAACGACCAAAGTTAGAAAATGGAGCATTTAAATGTGTTTTCATTGGATATTCACTTAATAGTATAACTTATAGATTCCTTATTCTTGACATCCTAGAAGTTATAGAATCCGTAGATGTAGAATTTTTTGAAAATCAGACTATTTAGATCCTATTGAGATCTAGTCCAGAACCTAGTATGGCTAATGATATCAATGATGATGATTATGCTCCTGCTCAAAACAGTAAGGAAATATCAGTACCAGATAATAGATGAACAACGGAGAAGTAAAAAAGCGAGAATAGAGAAGGACTATGGTCCAGACTTCATTACATATCTTGTAGAAGGCAGTAAGGACAAAGTCCTTAATATGACTAAATATGTAATGAACTTCGATGACGATCCCAGAACTTATTCTAAAGCTATGAGTTACAGAGATTCCAATTTCTAGAAAGAAACTATCAATGATGAAATGAATTCCATACTGTTAAACCAAACTTGGATTTTAACTGATTTACCTCCTTGTGCTAAACCTATAGGATGTAAATGGATATTCAAGAAAAAGTTGAATACAAATGGATCCACTGATAAGTTTAAAGCCAGATTAGTTGCTAAGGGATATAAGCAAAGAAATGGAGTAAATTACTCTGATACATATGCTCCAGTTGCTCGCATATCTTCTATACGATGTTTAATTGCATTTGCATCAATTCATAAATTAGTCATATATCAGATGGATGTAAAGACTGCTTTTCTAAATAGAGATTTAGAAGAATATATATATATATATATATATATATATACAACCTGAAGGTTTCAAAACCCAGGCCAAGAAAAAAAGTTTGCAAATTAGTGAAATCTCTTTATGGCCTGAAGCAAGCTCCCATGCAATGGCACGAAAAATTTGATAAAGTTGCACTATCATATTGATTCATTGTTAATGATGCTGATAAATGTATTTATAGCAAATCGGATAACAACGGTATTGTTATAATATGTTTATACGTTGATGGCATGCTAATATTTGGTTCCAATATATCATGTGTGAATGAAATTAAAAAGTTTCTGTCTTCTAAATTTGATATGAAAGATCTAGGAGAGGCTGATGTAATTTTGGGAATTAAAATTATTAGAAAAGAGGGGAGTTATTACTAACTCAATCTCATTACATAGAGAAATTTCTACAAAAGTATGGTCATTACGATGACAAACCAGCACCAACTCCTTTAGATCCTAGTATTAAATTAGAAAAGAACACAGTACGTACTATCTCTCAACTAGAGTATTCCAGCGTTATTGAAAGTCTTATGCATGCTATGCATTGCACTAGATCAGACATCGCACATACTATAAGTGTATTGTGTCGATTTACGAGCAATCCAGGTTTCGAACATTGAAAAGCTATTTCCAGAGTTTTAGCTTATTTGAAAGGAACCATTGAACATGGTTTATCATATAAAGGATATCATGCTATGATAGAAGGATATAGTGATGCAACCTAGAACAATGTAGAATCCAAATTCAAGTCTACAACTGGATGGATCTTTACATTAGGAGGCGCTGCTGTGTCTTGGACTTTCAAGAAGCGGACCTGTATTTCTGACTCAACAATGTTGTCAGAATTGATTGCATTAGCAGATGCATGTAAAGAAACGAAATAGCTTAGGAATTTATTAACGGAAATACCTTTATGGAAGAAGTCATCTCCAGCAGTCTTGATTAACTGTGACAATCAAGCAACGATATATAATGTGTCTAATAAGACATATAATGGAAAGTCTAGACATGTGAGTTTAAGACATCAAATGGTAAGACGGTTGCTCAAAAGAGGAGTTATAACTGTTGACTTCATAGAAATGAAGAAAAACTTGGCTGACCCACTTACAAAGAGTCTTCCAAAGACAATGGTTTCTATAAAGTCACAAGAAATGGGACTACGGTCTGTGAATGAAGGTTGCACCCAACTTATGTCTTGAAAAGGATAGACAAAGTTCAATGGATATCAACAAGTTAAGAGAATGTTATGTAACACTAAATCGATAATCCCGTAATATTTAGTGTTGGATTTTGCAAGAATAAAGGATGGATATATATCATTAATAAGTTTAGAAACCTTAAAAGGTGTATCGCAGAAACACCTTAAGAGACTTACCTATATGAGTATGGAAATCAGACCGTTTCCAAAGAATGTAAGACCGCGTTCTAAGTAGACTCATGAACCAGGATTTAAGTACATGGTCATTAACGTGCTGAGCAATACAGAACATTTTATCTAAGAAAATCAACATGTGTGATTGTTCCGATTTTACCATTAGGGATACTTGGTTCAAGGTTCGTTTACCATAGAATCTCGATAAGGCTTTGAATGGTTTACATTAAGTAAAGGTTCAAACCCAAAGATACCTTTTATTTATTTGTTGGTTTTCAGATGATGCAAAACTTGATCTTAGAACTACATAGGCTTGATCCCACTTGGGTATGTAGGTCACTCTAGTGATTCAGTCATCCTATTTATTTATTTTGAAAATTGGGGAAGATTGTTGTAAAATTTTCAAATATTGTTTTGGGGCTTTGGGTTTCGATTTGGAAGAGAAGAAGTAAAGAGGGAAGAAGAAATCATATTCCCACATGCTAGAAAATCAAGGACTATATTTGTATAAATATAGCTTTCTCATGTAGATGTTGGAGCCTTGGGGCTCCCACATGAACAGTAACGAGCCAAATTTCAGCCCTTGAGGACCCAGAACCGAGATTTCTGAATTTGAATAAATGACGGGAATTTTGTAACGTTTTTCTGAACGTTGCAAAATATGAATAGACGCGACGTTTAAATATTGAATGGATATAGCTGTTCGTAACAGTTGTGAACCGTTGCAAACAGTTGTGACGCTTCGCGAATAGACACCTCTCTATCACTATAATTAGTGACGTCCAGAAAACGTTACAAACAATTCTCATTCTTCTTCTTCTTCACAGAGCAGTTTTGCGACACCAGAAAGTGTTACAAAACACTGCGCCACCATTGCTCTGTTTTGTGACGCCTCCAAAGTGTTGCAAACTCAGAAAACGTCGCAGAATTGCTCTCTTCTTCCTATTCGTTCTATTCTATACAAATTGCATCATCAAAAACCGTTACTAAAGTGTTCTTGGTCGGATCAAAGCCGTACAAACTTTGAATCTGATTACGCTGTTATATGGCTTCATTGAATCTTGAAAGTCGATAGTTCGATAACCCGTTTGTACCTGATGGGGTGAACTATTGTCTGAAAAAATCTATTCCATGGATTCTTGAAGTCGGAAAGTACAGCATTATCTTCTTCGCAATCGTCATCAAATTTATCTCGAACCACAACATCCCCAACAGCCTTTGGTCACTTTCATTTTGGATTTCAATAGTTGGCCCCTTTAGATGGGAAAATCTATTTGGAATCAAAAACGACTCAAATAGAAGACAAACGCGGTGACACAAGAGAGATCCGTTATTGGATCCTCCGTTGAATTAACCTATAGTAAATTTAATGGCCAATTCTCTTGTGGCTCATTTGATATTTTATTTTGTGCCATCGCAATCGGTCCCTATTTATATATCGTTCCAATAGCTGGTCTTTTTTTATGGGTTTTGCTACAGAGCCAAAAAATAAAGATGGCAGGATGTACGATTCAATATCAAACAGGTGAAATTGGAGGGATCAGAAATTGGGTTTATATCATTTCCGCACAGATTCAAGCCTCTTCTCTTACCATTGGCTTTTTTTATATAGTACCTAATATTTTTTAATGGAGTTAGAACTCACCATCTTGCCTTTGCGATTTTTATGCTTTTCTCTTCGTAATACCGAAATGTTTCCTTTTTCATGGTTATTCTCTCTTTCTCTTTATTATTTTTGCAAGTATATTCTGCCAGTTTCTCCTTTTTTCCAAGTCCATTTTTAGATCAAATTATACTGTTTTTCCCTCTCTTCTTACTTTTCTACTTTTCTCAAAAAATTATTGTTTCTAATAATATTTTTTCCGACGAGTTATAATTATGTGTTTTTCGTTCTTTTCTTACTTTTAAAAACACGAAAAACAAAATAAATTTATTTTTTATTTTATGTTTCATGTCATTTTTCAAATTATTTGTTTTTCGCAAATACATGCTTCATTTGCACATTTTTGAATGAAAACATAAAACTAAAAATGACAAATCAACACGATCCTTATTTTCTAAGAAATAAAAGGGAGAGGCTTCACATTTAAAAAAGAAGGGGATACTAATTTCAAATTTAACAAGAGAGAGGGATTTCTGTATTTGATGTAAAAAGTAAGAGCGCAAATCCGAACAAAGTTCGTGCATAGATTTCTAAGCAAGAACAAAACCCCCATCCATACCGTTTGAAAGGGACTATACCTTACCTTCTATCTTTTTCGAACCGAACTGGAATTATATTTAGCGTAAAATTACTTGACAAATATATTCAGATCCTTTATTATATGGAAGAGTAGCTTTTAACCTTAAACGCGTCGTATTTTATTCATATTAAATGGCTCCGAATCAATAACATGTAAAATAGGAAAATAATAACGACTTATTTCTACTGTTAAAATCATCAAAATCAAATACATATGGGCAATGTTCAATAGGGAAGCATAGTATTTAACCTAGTTACGTTATTTTTGCCTTTTTTGGAAGCATTTTGTTTTTCTTCTTTAATTTTTGAATCCAACCTGAGACCAAAGAACCTCCGTTCTGATGAAACCAGTACTTCCACCTTACTACAAAACTAAAACTCGAGAAGAAAATGAAAAAAAAAATCCTGCCCAAGTTCAATCTGAATAATATTTCAAATGAACTTACTGTTCTCGCCCAATTGATATTACATTGCTTCAGTATTCCATCTCACCACCTATACCATTTTATAAAATGGATGAATAGTGGATGATTTGGTAAAATATTTTAGATGGATGAGCTGGTGTATTGAAGTGCATATAAACTACAATATGCCCATTTATATACTTAAAAAATTATGCCTAGATTACTTCCATAAATTTGATTGTATAAAATGGCGAATGTGAACATCAACTCGTTTTAGTAGTTTTTTTATTAAAAAAAAATAATATTTGCTTTTAAAGTATATTAAAAAAAAAAAAGGAAATCGTTTGCAGTTTAACAAATGAAGCACCCACCACTAGATGATTACAAATTAAAAGGGACCAGCAAATTACCACAGTTCATGCGCAACTTAGATAAATGAACATATACAGAACAGACATGTGAGATAGCATCCCCATATAAACAATAACGAATAGCAATTTTTGAATAAATGTTACGCCTCCTTTTCGGTGGAGCAACCGCCCACCAAGAGAAAAAGTTCTTCATCAACCAAGTTGCTTATCAACCTCATTTTGTTGAAGTGACAAACCTAAACTAAATAAAAACTAAGAATTCCATATATAATTTTTGAACTCAAATAATGATGATGTAATGTACAACTGTGTAACATGAAATGCTAAGATTTCAAATAAACATGCAAGGTTGATTTGAAATATAACAAGAGAAATACCAATTTATAAATAATCAATTTGAACCGGCACCACTGTCCTAGAGAGTTCTACTATAGTGCGAGAGGTACCGATTTCGAAACTTGTGTAGCATGATTCGAACATATATTAACATGTAGTTGTTTTATACTACACAAGATTTGTAGTACTAATATGTACTACTATCAATGTATTCAATGTCAGACCCAAAAAAAAAAAAAATCAATTTGCATAGTTAATTTAAGAATATTACATCCATCATATATGACATATAAGTATGCATATGTAGAGTAAGGATATGCTACTCCTCACTTTCCTTGTACCTCATTATACGCTCCTACTGTGTTTAATGAGCACATTCGTGCGGCGTTTAATGCTCATCTAGTGAAATTTTAAGGATTACACCATCATATATGACATATAAGTATGCATATGTAGAGTAAGGATATGCTACACCTCACCTTTCCATGTACCTCATTATACACTCCTACTGTGTTTAATGAGCACACTCGCGCGGCATTTAATGCTCATTTAGTGAAATTTTAGGGATGACCAATTTACACTAATCGTTGAGAATATTATCCTTAGAAAATGAGATCATTTCAGAACATTAAACATGTTCAAAATATCAACCCAACATCTATTATTAAAACATTTAAACCGTTGACTTAAATATTATTTAGAATGCATTAGATTTATTTAAAGGGTATTGACTATTGATAATGTATGCCCTAAGAGTAGATGTTAAAAATGATAATTATACATGCTAAAAGGAAAAAAAATTATTTCAAATCAAGGTTATGTTTTCATTTCCATTCCAGCCATTCATAATTTCTATTCGGTTCCGTTTCGAAAATTCCGAAAACTCCGCTATATTTCCGGTTTTCTAATTCCAGCACTTTTTTGCTTTAATTTGTTATATACACTAATAAATATCAAATACCGTCATAAATTTATAGTACATTTTTTACATTACATATAAAATACATTTTAATTAGAAATCCATTGTGTAATACTATGCACTGTTCATTTGAGATTTTAAAACTTTGATCAATTTTGAAAAAAAATTATCATGATTCGATGTAAATTAACAAAAGTATAACAACTTTTTTTATCAAATTATATGATTTCTTCTCCATTTATTTATTATCCCGATTAATTTGTTTTCTTTTTTTGAATCATTATATATTTGTTGTATTTTTTTAATTTTTTATCACTTTTTCCCAATATTTATAAAGAAAATCCGTAATTTAGAATGAAATCGAAACTTTGACCGGATTCTGTTCCGTTTATGAGCGGAACCGGAATGGAATCACCGGAATAACCGGAATTCCGTCGGAATTTCGAATCATGTTTCAAATGCATATGTTATCCTTACACACAAAAAAATAGGTAGATTTTAAGGCAGTTATTTAGATAATTTAGCGACTTAACATGCACCTTTAAGGCACATCGACATTTTGCTTATTTAAACTTATCAAAAGTTTTTGAAGATTGATCTTAATGCATGTGAGAATATATCTATAAATTTTTAGGGCATTGTTAAACAGACTCCAATTTTGAGCAAGGAGTTATTTTTTCATTTTTTTTTTTTTTTTTTTTTGAGAAAATTGGTATGGACTATACCAAAAATAATTTGTTCTCCGTGGCAGAAAAAAATAGCTATGTGTAACATTGCTTTAGTGAAGAACTCCTAAAACACGTGTACATCAAACTCTCAAGCATGCATTAATCAGTTATAATAACACTTCGTATAAATCAATCATAATCGTACAATCATTAACAATCGAAATTGATAATCTCAAAACCCCTGATAATCAACACTAGTAAAATCTCAACTGGAGCCAAATAAAACATTAATCTTAAATTTCTTCGTGAGACGAATTCCTCTTTCCATATTTATCGAAGTGTGTTGTTCACTCCACAGTATACACGGAATGTTACCTAAAGTAAAGTTTAAAAATATTAATATACAAACCCACTTAAAGTTACTTAATAACTCATTGATTCCAATCATTGGAGGTTTATTCTTCTTCCAACTTTAAAACGCAATTACTATAATCAATCATCAATAAGTCAAAAGATACAATCTTCTTTTGCTAAACATGGATGAGAAAAAGTGGTAAAGGAAAAAAAAAATTATTATTGTATGAATTAGTGTAAATTAAGTTTAGATATATAGCCAAATGTTTTTCATGAAAGACTGGGATTGAGTGTTAAAAGTTTATGAATTAAAATCAAGGAAACATGCGCATTGACGTAGGATTGGGTTATTGAAATTCAGGTTCAAAAGTTATATTGACGTTGCTCTTTAAGCATGGAGCAAACAACAAATTACTGTTATGCTTCAACTTATAAGGAACGCCATCAAACGATAGTTTGTAACTGAGGACATGAGTATCTTGATTGGACATGAGCTCTGTGCCATTATTTTTTAACCGTGACGAGTCTTTCATTATGATGTGGTTTTTTTTTTCACTATGATTTTGCCGTTGGAAGAAGATGAAAAGGGGAGAAGGAGAGAGTAGTAGAAGATATTGTCACTAGAAATGAAGGGGCTTTTATATACATATGTATGCATCCCTCAGCTACCAGAACAGACAATAGATAAAATCAACTCTCCATGTGCAGATTTCTTTTTGGGCGAGTAAGAGACACGAAGTAGCATGGAATATTTTGTGTAAACCTAACAATGAAGGTGGTGTAGGCCTTAAAAGGTTTGCTGATTTGAAGAGGGTTGCATGTCTCTGATGTGGACTTTCCTTACGAAGAATAACCTTTGGACTGAATGGACAAAATTGAATTATCGTACAGTTAAACAGTTGTGGACTATGAAAATTGATAACAACGCTTCTTTGCATGGAAACCTATGTTAAGGCTAAGAAGTAATGGAAAACAATTTTTTAGCATAATCATAACAAAGGGTGAAAACACTTCACTATTGGAAGAGCCATAGATTAACTAGCAAATGCCTAATGGACTTTTTGTGATATGATAGATTCTATGTTATTGGCTCAACAGAGACAAAAGTTGCAACAATTGTTGAATATGGGGTTCTAAATCCATTTCTAAATATAACGAGAAATCCATTCTGAGATGCAACAAGTGCAGATAAATGAAAATCACAATGCAGATTTCTATGAATGGTGTGGGGGTGGGGAATTTTACTTTGGACAAAATTCGGCAACATGATCAAACTCAAAAATGATCCAAAATTATTTGGCACAACAAAAATAACAAGAGGATGGCATTCTGTACGCACTTAGCTTTATCAATCGACTCGGTACAAAAGATAGACCGATACATATGATGTGAATGTTAACACAGACTGTGTTCTACGTGAAGAACAAACTGAAAGCAGAAATCACTTATTTTTTTAATGTACTTACAGTAAATATACATGGACGCTGCTCAGGTTAAAATTAAAGCTATTATCTTCCTCTGTGACATCAATTGAAGAGGCAGAAGATCTACTTTCCAACTTCACTTGCAAAGACCAAATCCAAGACCTGGCGTTCGCCGCCTTTACAACGGCAGTTTACTTCATCTGGGCAGAGAGAAGGCACATGTACTTTCAAGGGTAAAAGACTGGAGAAAATTTACAGAGCAAAGCAGATTGAGGGAGAAATGGTTCACCTTGTTAGGGATAACGGAACCAAGGTCGAGAAAAATAATCGGAACATCGAAATACTTAGGCGTTGGGGAATAAATCTAATTGATATGCGATGAGAATGCGACGCCATTAGGCTACGATAGGGTTTGAAGAAGAAAGTGGAATTGAGCTGAAACAGAGTAGATGTCTGAACATCACAAAAGGGGGGGCGTCAGATACGAAGATTGTTGGGCTTCTATGTGGGCTGGACGTTATTTGTTTTTGCAACCGTGTGTAATTTTCTATTTTGGTTATATGTAAATTAATACATGGAAATTATATGTACTATTTTACCCAACAAGGCATCCATTTAGGGTAGGACGTTGTAAGATTTTACTGAGGCATATAATGGAAGTATATGCTTGATTTAGTATTAAGAGTACGACACACACATATGTATATATATACATATACATATATATATACATACATATATGTGTGTAAAATTGACTCCAAAAATGACACTAACATCCAAATATCAAATGAAAGCATTGATTCTAATAAAATAAAGGTAAAAGCAGAAAATGAGACATAATTTTTATGGTGGTTCGGCGAATTCTCCGACCTATGTGCACTTTAATCTTTGTTATTGGTCGTTTTCTCTCCAATTACAACTAATTTATCAGACCTAACTATAATGTAATGGATCTCAGATTTTGCAATTGAGTTTATAGAGGATATTTGAGGAAGGAGATAAGAGTGAAGAAAATGATGCAGAATGTGAATTCCCACTTCGGTTGCTATATGGCTGGTATTCATAGAGAAACTCACCAGTAAACTCAAGAGCCTACGCTGAATAAAATTCAAATGCAAGTCCAAGTGTATAGGAGGGAATACGTCGGTCTAATATCCAACAAAAACCTCTCGGTACGAGGTGGGTTTTTCGGGATGAAAGTCTTTTATCTTATTTGTCTTGCCTTTCTATCTCTAACTAGATGCATTTCAAATCCTTCTTTCCTGAAGATCAAGTTCTTTTTTAGGATTCGTCTGATTATCCCTTGTCTTTTCCTGTTTTCTTTGCTTTCTTCTTTGAAATTATTAATGTTGCTTGTCTTTCTTCTAGAAAAAGCATATCATCATGATTACTTGAAGAAATGCTTGGAGTATAACAAAATTGGGAGATGTCAAGTGGAAAAAAAACCTCTCAGTACCAAGAGGTTCTTTTCGGTACTGAGTGGTCCACTTAGCTCAATTTTTCTTTAAACTTTTTGAACGTGATTCTTTTATTCTTCTAAGCATGTTTCCCAGTTCGTGAATTGTTTAGTCCTTATTTTGACCTTCTAAGTGCAGTTGAACTCTGCTTGGTCAAAAAACAGGTTAACACTTGTCCTCCCCTCGCCCCCTCAAAAGTACATCTTTCGGAATATAAGACGTGCTTTGTTCAAGAGCAAATTTCATCAACAGCCAATATTCGATAGTTAAGCTCTCTTGTCATCCGTTCACCTCGATCTTGGTGCATCATACGGCTCCTTTTGATTCTCCTACGAGCCAAAGGTCGTTCTGGACCTGTCATAGTTTTGAACTCCAATCCTCGCTTAAGTATAAGCTGCAAATCATGAGCGGCCTATCTCCATCCGGAGGTATCATATTACATATCAAAATCATTCCATGTTCGCCTGAGATTTATCCATCTCATTCCGATTACAAGGCGTTCAAATTCTTTTATCGATTCAACATCCGTTCCAGGTTCGATCTCTCCGAATGGTTTTATCATTCAAACTAGGAATCGACCTTTCATGACCGTTCAATCGTCCATTCTAGGGTTCGATCTCTCCAGATCGTTTAACATCCAATCTAGGATTCGATCTTTCGAATCCTTACTGAACCTAATCCACTTGCTCTCCGACGACGGGACCCAACGACAAGCAAGTTCATCCGCTCACTCTCCGACAAAGGGGCTTATTTTTGATCTCTTCGGATCCTTATTGATCCCAATCCGCTCGATCTTCGACGAGGGGACTCAACAAAAAGCAATTTCATCCACTTACTCTATGGTAAAGGGACTTACTTCTTACGGTCACCGCCTCATCTCTCTGAATGGGACTACCACGGTCAATATCAGTCATCACATTCAAGTGGAAATCAAACTTTCAAAGCGCATAAGCAAACAAAAATAATGATTATTCTTCTCAAACATCCAACTTTGAGCATGCCTAGAGACTCATCAAGATCTTGTACATGTGTAAATGGTCTAAGTTTATTATCATCTTATCTGTTCATCTCGGACATCCAACTCAGAGCGTGCCTAGAGAGCAATCGAGATTTCGTGCATGTGTAAGCGGACGGAGGTTGGAGTTTATTATTGCCTTAACTATTCAAAACAAAAAAGCAAAGCATGAGAATTAAGCATAATTCTCATCCATCCCAATTATGGGATTTCAAATCTCGACCCAGATCCCTACTTGTTCCTTGATGCAATCACTGTAGATGGCGGCTACATCGATTGCACCATCGCAGTTCAGTTCCTTACGTATTGTTGCATTTGGTTGCTCCGAACCAGTTCTTCTATCAAATGACAAAGGTGTGTGCGCTCGTTTCGTGTCCGTCTAGCTCGTGGAATAAGCAAAATTTTGCAGACCTCTCTCGATCTGTGGGTTTTCTCTTAGCGGGCCTCCGACAGCGGATCTGCCCCTACTATCTTGGTGTATCCTCTCCAATGTAAGAAAAGAACTTTGATTCCTTCCCTTTCCACTTCAGTCCTTCGGAGTCGTTATCGGCTTTTCGCTTCCCATTGTTATTTCCAAATCCTACTCCAAATGGTCATCCGTGATCCATAGTCTTAACATCAGTGTTATCAGTCTCAACGTTCCCTTGACGTAGATATCTCTGAGCTTCATGATAAAACTCCACGAGATGAGAGATCCATCGATGGATCCCCTTCCAATGCAATTTTGAAGTCGATCTTGCTTGCAACTCCAAACACCACTGCCATCAGGATTATCGATGGATCCAGCTTATCGACTGTGGTGGCTATCGCGTTGAATCTCGTCAGATAACTTCTTAAGGTCTCTTCGAATCTTTGCTTTACTCTTGATAATGTCATCACATTCTTTGGTCAAGAGATATGAACTCTGAATCGTCTCAAGAAAATATTCGCTAACTCGGTCGACATGCTTATAGACCCATTCTTCAGCGATTTGAACCACGCTGCTGCCAAATCTGTCAAACATAACGGGAAGCACCATCTCATCACCTCCTCAAAAGCGTCCAACACTTTTGTCGGACGTATCTCATTAGATGAACTGTTGGATCTGTTTACTCGTCATATATTTCCAACATCGTAAGTTTGAAATTGGAAGGATTCCTCACATTCCGGACATTAGAGGTAAATGGACTCTTGTTTTCGTCTTCCAAGCTCGGGTCTGGAGGTCCATCTTCCACTATCTTTCTGACCAACTCAGGTATTCGGTTTTTGCCATCCAATGAAGGTCTTCCATCAATAGCTACATTCTACCCCCTGCTCCAGTAGTGGAATTCCTACACATACTCCTTTGGCTATGCGCCCACATCTGACCTGCACCTCCGGCTTCCTTCTACCCCTGTTTCTGTACAAAAACTCTGATATATACTCCTCCAATCGTTGTGCATTTGCACTCCGACTTGCGTTTCTAGCTCCAGACCCAGTAACGTTCACTCCCGACGCTCCAGCTCGTCCTAGGTTCGAATCTAGATTGAATCCTCTCGGCATCGAGAGGATTGGGGTCGGTACCGACGGCCCTGTTCGTGGGGGAAGTGTTCCAACTTGCTCCACTCCAGCTCCAGATGCTCCAGCATTAGTTTATGGTCTTTGGTTCTAAATTCCAATAGCTAAGGCTATTTCTTGTTGTCCTAACCTTTGGAAAAATTCATCTAGTATCTCCAGTTGTCGAGCCATTATCGCATCTTCATTTCCTCCATCAGTCTCTCTGTCTCCCCTCTGGTCATATATATGGATTGATTGGAATTTGAGGACGCCTCATGGTCGCCTTATGCTCTGGATGATTTCCTCCAATCATAGATCTAGTGTTAGACCTCTTTATCTTCTCCAAACTCCAGATCCTAGCTTTAAGTTGTGAAATCTAGCTCTTTCTACGTGAAAGCACAAAAATGTTAATGTCAAAAATGACAATAACGCCCAAATATCAAATGGAAGGCCCATAATTAAATAAAGGTGTAAGAAAAAAATGAGACGATTTTTATAGTAGTTCGACGAATTCTCCGACCTATGTCCACTTTAATCTTTGTTATTAGTCATTTTCTTTTCGAATTGCAACTAATTTTATCAGATCTGACCACAATCTAGTGGTTCTCAGATTTACAATGAAGTTTATATAGTGTATTTGAGGAAGCAGATAAGATTGAAGAAGATGCTGAATGTGAATCATCTCTTCAGTTGCCATATGGTTAGGATTTATAGAAAAACTCGCCAGTAGACTCAGGAGCCCACGTTGAATAAAGTCCAGATGCAAGTCCAAGTGTACAGGAAGGAACACGCCGGTCCAATCTCCAACAAAAAGCTCTCGGTACCGAGAGTTTCCTCTCGGTACTTGTGGTTTTTTAGGGCAAAAGTCATTTATCTTATTTGTCTTGCCTTTTTATCTCTAACTTTAGGCATTTCAAACTCTTCTTTCCTGAAGATCAAGTTCTTTTTTAGGACTCACCTGATATCACTTGTTTTTTCTTGTTTTCTTTTCTTTCTTCGAAATCCTTGGTGTTGTTTGTCTATCTTTTGAAAAAAGGACTTTATCATGATTGCTTGAAGAAGTGATTGAAGTATAAGGAGATTAGGAGGTGTCAAGTGGAAGAAAAATCTTTTGGTACCGAGTGGTCCACTTAGCTCAATTTTTCCTTAAACTTTTTAGCTGTTTTTTGTTCTTCTAAGCAAGTTTCCAAGTTCGTGAATCGTTTTCTCATCCTGGCCTTCTAAATCCGATTGAAATATACTTGATCAAAAAGTGGGTAAATATACATACACACATAGATATGTGTGTAATTTTGGTATTGAATAAGGGTGTTTTAGTGTCAATGGGTAAAATTAAGATTGTTATGGTAAAGGTAAGTACATCATTACCATACCAATATCAAGCAATTGGTAACCAGTATCGAGGTACATCCGTATACAATGCTATCAGTATGATAGCTATAAATTTACCATTTTTAACAGTAATATAGTGGTAAAAAAATGTCAAAACCAATTACCAGTCGTATTAATTTTATTTTTCACTATTTTAACTAATCCTAACCACAAAATCTATTGAAGGTTTATCATATTTTAAGCAGGTGTTTGTAGTATTATTTACGATTATATTTCTTTTTGGCTTTATTAGCTTCATAGTTTAAGATTAGTAAAATTATTATCACATTATAAATAATTTATGATGAATCAATAAAATTTACTCCGCCAACTAAAATAAGTAAAAAAAATAGTACAAGCATTAATGGAATTGAAATTAGTAACAAAATATTTAATTTTTTATCATCGTCGAAATTTTAATGTCTTTATGTATTGGAAAAAATGTCATTACCCATCAATGTATTACCAGTTTATCGGTATACTAACGAATATTTTACCAGCAGTAACAGTAAAATATTGATAGTCATTATAAACTTATCAGTGACATCGGTGCGGTAATAGTTTTCTCGTATCGACAGCAGTAAAATTAAGAGAGTAATACTCATTGCGTAATATAGGGTGAATACTAGCGCTCATTCAAATTGATATCAAATTTGATTTTATGAATTTCTCTTCAATCGCTATCAAATTAAATTATTTCTTAATATATTTGAATATCAAATATCCAATACTTGAAACTGCTAACAATATTGTTCTCTATAGTGCAATTAATCATAAATAATCGTAGTGCAATTTTTCTAATAAACAAATATTTACGCCATCGACAATTTTGTTCTATACAACGAGTGAGAGTATAGCCATAATACTTGCACTGTAAAGTGTATGACTATTGTTGTATATAGAGTGGTCCTAATCCAACGCTGTCCCAGTGCATGCTTGTTTAATTTATTAGTCGATCTAGTTGTTGAAGAAAAAAATTGTTATCATAAGCCAAGATTGAACTCTCCACTTCGTATACAAACATCAATGTACTTGCCAAGCATCGTCCAACTATTTCATTTAAGTTTACCTTATCTAATCAATAAATATAACATGAGTTCTTCACGTTGCTCATGGTCCAGGGATTGCCCCAGCCCACGTCTGTAGTGCCGGGCATGCTGGTATTTTCATAAAAAATAATGATGCAATCAATACCGTCACAACCTATATTGATGCCCTAGCTCAATTCTCTATCAATTCCCCAAAAATAATGCAACCGTCCGAATTCGAAACTGGGTTGCAACAATTACCCTCTAAGCTCCCATTACATCATACATTCAACTAGCAATGTTACTACATAAATCATTTTTATCTAAATAAAAGTTAAACCCATCACCACCACTAGATTGGTTGCCCTATGTGGTTGTCCAACCAGCCTTTCCTTGAGTCTGGTTGCAATTTGTAATGACCCTGATTTTGGTATCGTTGATTAAATCTCTAATTCTGATCTAAAGAGATCAAAATACAGCACCAACCAACTTCATTCACCAAGTCACGTCCATCAACATTGAAATTAACATCCTCGATCATTATTTGTTGATGTTTTAACTTTGATAATTTTATAGAAATATGTTGTAGATGGAAAGTCAAAGGGGCGTAGAAAATAGTTTTTGAGAAAACAAAAAAAAGTAGCATGCGTTTATTTGTCTTATTCCAAAGTCAAAATAACTTAACTTTTTCTTTGGAGGTTCAAAAGCTTTACATCTCTGTTTCTCCTCTTTGGGCCAAAATAGGTTACATCCTCATCGACAAGTGAGAGAAAGAAAGAGTGAAATGCCCATTGAACCGCGAAGGAGGAGAAAAAGAAAGGTGTCTCCCAAAACCACCAAAAGAAAAAGGACGTAAAACTTTAAACCTGGAAATGTTGCATCCTTACAAAAACTTCTAACATGCACAAAACAACATTCAAAATAAATATTTAAAACAAATATTCTCAACGATACCGAACTATATCTCCCAATGAGATCAAAGCTTTACAATAGTAAAAAAAATTGGGAATGATCCTTATCTTATTAAAGACCATATCCATCAAAGTTTAGTTTTGGTATGTTTTAAACTATTAAAGATATATACCAAATTTAAGGGAGGATTTAGCAAATAACGTGCACATTCCCACATCCAACAATTGGTGCTCGTGGGATTCAAACATGAAGTCTCTAGTTCTACACTCTAAAATATATTGCCCATTAAAGATGGTCGAACCATTGATCTTATATACACACACAAAAAACACTTATGCACGTACGTAAATACATTCGTATAGTGGTATGTAAAACCCTTAGGATGATCCAGTGGAAGCCATGAAGAAGAATGATAAAATGTTACACATTTGAGTTCAAATAATAATAATTGATATATTGTGATTTATATGGAGTATAATTGAGAATTCAATGCATACTCCTTCAAAATTAATAAGCGCAAGCTTCGTTCATCGATGTTTTGAAAGAAAAAAATTAATTATCACATATTTTAAGTTACACCATTCTAAATGATACAGAATTTCGTACATGTTTAATCTACAATGAATATGAACTCTAAAGATGTAACTAGTCTAAAATTTCTAACCTTATAAAAATTATAAGAAACGTTGAATGTTAAAATATTTGTTTCAGCAATTGAATCACCAATGTAAAGATGACCTTATAAACGATGAACACGTAGTAGTAGAAATTTATAGCATTTGAAGCACTTTGGTTTAAGAAAAAAAAACAAGGATACATCAAAAGTCAAGTGGTATGTCGTTGTCGACTAAGGTCTTAGAAGTTATGGGTTCGAACTCACAAAACATCATAATATGTGCTCTACACGAATAAAGTACCACTCTTATTCTAACAAAAGATATAACAAGAATGCGTAGATGCCACAGGAGTTAGCAATCTATATATTATATTATATTATATTGCGCTAGTTAACGCGGTTATGTCATCCATTCCCATTTATAGGCTTTTCTACTGCAGATTCCTGACAGTTGATAAAATAAGAAGGGGATTTCTATGGAAATGGAAAAATGATTGTTCCAACCTAAAGTCTATAAACCTAAAATTAAGGGCAGATTAGAAATTATTAATCTTAAAAATCTTAACACTGCTCTTTTATGCAAGCAGATATGGCAATTCATATATGGATAAATGTTATTTGGAGAGAAATCATTGTTGACTATTACTACAATAAGTCGTATAACATTTACAAACCTTATAGGGGAATGGTTAGCGGAACACAAGTGATGACACAAACAGTGATACAACGGAATTCAAGTAGTAAAAGTTTTGTAACATTCAATAAGGAGCTAAGTAAAAGAAATACAAATAAAATGCATTTCAAATTCAATTGGAAAATTTAATGAATAAAAAAATAAATTGTTAGGATTAAATGAAGAAATTGGGATTCAACATGAATTAAGTTGTGAAAAATATTTTAAATGGATAAAGAGTGGAAATATTTGATAAATGAGATTATTAAGTTATTTCGAGAATTTTTATCTAATTTAAGCCAATAAATTTGATTTATGGGTTTGTTTAGAATAAAATGGGAAACATCGATTGAAAAATTCAACTCTGACATTTGAATTGTGTTTTGTGAATTTAAAAATTGTTTAAAATTTATAATTGTAAAATAAAATATATTTATGAGCTTTAGAATAATTTTGAGGAACAAATAAATATTTTTAGTTGGTTGAGGACTACCAAAATAATTTTGAGGAACAAATAAATATTTTTAGTCCGCGAGCATAGCTCAGCTGGTTGAGGACTACCTTGCAACTAAGAAACAAAGTTCCTGGAGGTTGCGGGTTCGAGTCCCGCAGCCGAGATATGTCTCCCTTAAGGCTTGGAGCGGTTCTCCTCAATAAAACCTACAACCTGGTAAAGGATTGATGCTCTGGGCTGGGCTAGCTAAAAGGGGGATCAGCGTGGCGGACAACTGTATTCTCTGGTTCTACTCTCCGGAGTAGGGTTTTAAGAAGAATATTTTTAGTTTGTTCTGAGTAAAAGCGTTATTTTGGATATTGAAAAATTAGTTCGAGCAAAATTAAAATTGGCAAAATTTTTACAGTGATTTGAATAATTTTTACAAGTGTTTATATGAGGTAAAATAATTGAATTTGAGTGGGAAATGAAATAGGTAAAAAGAAAATGTATTTCTTGGGCCTAAATAATTTCTTAAGGCCCATAATCCACTTTAAGCAACTTATATCCTTATCCCTACCGCATTCTTATCTACTTCTCCCCAAAAATCAAAATCAGCCAATATAACGAGAGAGAGAGAGAGAAAACTGATGCACGCTGGCTCATGTCCATGGTGGCACAATGGAGCAGAAGGCGTAAGGAGGGTGGCGCCTTAGCTGGTGGGAGTAGGCACGCATGTGTGTGCATGCGCCGTCGAAGAGAAGATGGCGGTGCATCGTACGCAATGAAGCTAGAGACTGGCGATGAGTCTAGTGGTTGAGCGCACATAGGACAAACGTTAGTGGCAGTTGATCCTGGCTGAAGCTAGGGCTTCGAACACCACACAGAGAGTAAAAGCATATCATTTATTATTATACTCGACACCCACAAATTATGTTATATATTAAGCACAATTACACTCACAACTAGTTTCTAGGCTTGTCAAACGGGTTGGGTTGGATCAAAATGGGTTGGGTCGAGTTTGACCCAACCCATTTATGACTCATTCTCTTTTATCTACTTATGACCCAACTCATTTATGACCCAACCAACTTAATAAGCGGGTTACCCATTTAACCCATTTACAGATTTAAATTTAATTTGACTAAAATATAAAATAATTCTAATTTTTATGTTTTAAAATCCGACAAAAATTTGAAATTTTATTTCTAATTTTCGTCAAAATTCAAACATGGGATGAGGTAACTTATTATTTTCTAAGTACAACTGTCAGTCTCCTTGGAGAACTACAGCGTGCGTTCACACGATAAAGTATCCGAGTGTTTCATACTGTCCGTAATTTAGGTGGAAGTTAATCGGTCGAAATCTCGCCTAATTCCGAGTTAGAACGAAGGAGTTATTGTAGTCCGAACAAAAAATAGCGGCTTCTGCACTAGGCAGAGTTCAAATATAGGGATGTGGTAGCCTGTTACTTTCTAAGTACAACTGTCAGTCCTCTTAAAGAACTACAGTGTACGTTCACAAGATAAAATATCCGAGTATTCCATACTATCCGTAATTTAGGTGGAAGTTGATCGGTCGAAGTTTCGCCTGATTCCGAGTTAGAACGAAAGAGTTATTGCAGTCTGAACAAAAAAATAACGGCTTCTGCACTAGGCGGAGTTCAATATGCAGATATGGTAGCCTGTTATTTTCTAAGTACAACCGTCAGTCCCCTTGAAGAACTACAGTGTGCGTTCACACGATGAAGTATCTGAATATTCCATACTATCCATAATTTAGGTGGGAGTTGATTGGTCGAAGTCTCGCCTGATTCCGAGTTAGAACGAAAAAGTTATTGCAGTCTGAAAAAAAAAATAGCGGCTTCTGTACTAGGTGAAGTTCAATATGCAGATAAGGTAGCCTACTATTTTCTAAGTACAACTGTCAGTCCCCTTGGAGAACTGCAATATGCGTTCACACGATGAAGTATCCGAGTGTTTCATATTGTCCGTAATTTAGGTTGGAGTTGATCGGTCGAAGTCTCGCCCGATTACGAGTTAGAACGAAGAAATTATTGTCATCTGAACAAAAAAAATAACGACTTCTGCGCTCGGTGGAATTCAAATATGTGGATGCGGTAGCCTGTTATTTTTTAAGTAAAACTGTCGGACTTCATGAAAAATTATAATATATGTTCAAAATTCTTATTTTTAAATTTATATTAAAATCGAATGTTTTTAATAAATGGGTAAATGGATTATCCATTTATAACTCTTTTAAAAATGGGTCAATCCAACCTATAACCCATTTTATAATATTCATAAATGGGTTAACCCAACCCATTTATAAGTAGGGTAAATGAGTTTGGTCAAATTTTGACAGGTCTGTAATTTCTAGCCCAACTCGGAATTTATTATGTATTTAACAATCTCTACTTGTATTGTTTAGCCATGTATTCTTATGAGATGATGTATATAAGATATTTTATCAAATATCAATTATGATATATAGTCATTGTTATCTTTTATTCGCCTCTAATTCTATTAATATGATTTTATTTTCTCGTGTATCTCTAATACGGTATTATTCAATCTAGACAACCTATGTATGCTACTTTGTGTCGAGACGAGATGATATTATTTTAGATGTTTTCAGCTATTGCATCGGTGTTGGTCCAAAGTAATGTACGAAAAATAGCTCCTCTCGAGCCCTTTGATCCGAACTATCGGACGGTTAACTCTTTCTGATACATACATACTGAAAATGTTTAAAAAGCCTAAAATCATCATTTACTAATTTTACTCTTCATTGTCACACATTATAATACAATTAACGTACATGATAATAATGCAAAACCTGTTATCATAGTGTGAAATTTTCAAAAATAAGCTTAGTGTTGCTCAAATCGAAATTAAATTGTGAGAGATTCGAAAATGAGATGACGGATCACTCAGTTGGAAGAAATAAGAGAAAATGAAATATCAAATCTATAGATGAAGGGGGCACAAATGCAAGGAATTGAAGAATTATTGCACACAAAATCACTCAGAGAAGGCGGATTTTGTGTGTGAAAAAAAGGGAGAAGCTATCAAAGAATAAAATAACGAACAGAAAGCAACTCATAACTCTAAATATATAAACCAACGGCCAGTGCCTAAAGAATCAAATTCAGTATGAGCAATCTGCCTGTCAACAACGTAAAATACTGTACATGATTACCATGTTGCCCATGCAAGACTGTTCAGCAAAACTAACTCTACAAGGACAAACAACACAACAAACTTTCCGTTATTGACAGTTATATGATGTATTCAGTATATATAATACACGTTATATACAAACTGGAAAATTTGTTGTACATAATATGGTTATGCTTCAATAGTTGAAGTCTTTCATTTCCAAACAACCCCTTGAAACATGCTAAAATAGTTTCTTTGAATTCAACCATATAGCATGATCTACTGACCAAAAAAATAGAAGTTTCAAATCATCAGACGATTAAAATAAAATTTGTTCCCCAAGTTATAATTTAAAAATTGACCTCATTTAATATACAAATTTGATATTTTATTATAGAAAAATCAATCAACAATTAAAATATAAAGTGGATTTCTTGTTTACATATTTATACAAAATGGATCCCTAATGCATTATGGTTGTCCGTCGAATAAAATAAACACATTTACCTCAATCTTCGGAACGCAGTTCAAATTTTGAAAATACAAATAATTTTTTAACTACGAACTCATTAATTTCTTAGGCGAATTTTGATTAATAATGTGGAAGCCTTCTAGTTTGAAACATTATTTCGCTATTACAAATAGCATGAATTTGAATGACTTTCAAAGAAAGCTAAAAGAAGGTAACTTTATTGACATAAAAAGATAAAGTGCAATTTTTTATAGTAATCCACTAATTGGATTGCCTCGACCTTGCGAAAATTTAAACCATTGTGGCTCGCCCCCGTCAATATTAGATTAAACAATAGGAGACCGATCCAATATATCAGCACTTTCCTTTCCATTTTTCAATGTTATGGCGAACGGTTAATGATATGGGACCACTGCGGCTCCTCTCTTCTCGAGAATTCATACATTGTATGAACAGCTATCTCTCGAGCACGGATTTAGGCTCGACCTCAATCGGAATATGGATCACCTACACATCTTCACAGAGCAAAAACTACGAGATCACCTGCTGTTCTCTTCGTTTTCAACAACCAAGGACCTTGAAAGAAACTTGAAATAAGTGAATAGAACGTAAAATACAAGACTTCTCAATCTTATAATTCACTGTGATGCAACTAAAACTAAATTATCTGGTATCGAAACATCCTTTAATGCTCTAGTTAACTAATTAACAAGTAGATGAGCATCCCTAAATCCTTCAACTGCTCATCTTAGAAGCATCTCTTAATGCTCCAATTGCACGTAGAGAAGCATCTCATCTCTAAAGTTGACGATATCAAAAAAAATGAAGGAAGCAAGGTGTTGTTAAGCCCTAAGAGGACTTTTTTTTTTTTGCTATTCTCTTCAGACTGGATGGGAAAAATCAAACTGAATGCTTTTCTAAAATAGGAGCATTACGGCATCTCTGGCAAAGAGATAGCACTAGCTAGCATCATCACTCTTCTATTTGAAAACACTTTCGGCTTCTAAAATCCATCCACAAAAAAGGTTAGTAACAAAAAAAAAACTATAGAAAGTCTTTAGACATTATCATAATCACTTCCAACGACACAAGATAGGATTGGAATACCGTAGTCAAAACAACATTCAAGATAGCTAAAACATTAATTGCCTTCAACAAAAATAGTTAAATTTGATTTACTAACTTTTATATTTATTTTTAATAAGAAGAGTATTTAATAATAAGAGTGGTAGTTGATGTAAAGCAAAGCACTTCATTTTTGTGTTTCGAATGTGCGAACACATGACATCTAGAACCTCGCTCTAGAGCTAGAATCTCACTCTAGAGCGTGATACCACTAACCAGTTGAGACAATGGTCCTTGGAGTGGTCCTTGACCAACTTTTAACCTTCCTAGACCATGTTTTAACCGCAACTTTAAGTGCATTAGACAAATGCAGTTTCGACTACATCTACTTGTTGCGGTTAAGACTGCATCTGCGTGAAGCAATTAAGAAGTGATGCATTTAAGACTGCATTTTTTAAGTGCATCCATGCAATGCAATTTAAGTGCATATATATATATATGATAGAGTTAAAACTGTATATACGTGATGAAAATAAAATTGCATACATCAATGTGATGCACTTTTAACTACATCACACGGTGCATTTATTACTACATCGTGTATATGTAATTCTAAATACGTTTACTATTTACGGATTTAACTGCGTCTATGTAATGCAACTTTAACCGCATCCATGCGATGCGGTTAGTTGCATGTAAAATTTCATATGATAAATGAACATGTAACTACATCATGTATGTTGGTTTTAATTAAATTTACTAGCTCCAATTTTAGAAGTGTTACTATACACACACCAATACACTCTCCAATGCCACTTAAAAACTAACTAAAAGAATGTTAAAAAAAAACCTCTATAAAAACTCACCATTGTTACTAATGCAAGGATATAAATTTTTACAAATTTTACGGAAAATCCCACTACGAGTTTACTTTTAAACTTTAGCAATTGCTTCTTTGCAGATTACCCTTGTCGTATCTTCAATTTTTACCGTTTTAAAAGAATGAAATCTTCTGATATCATTATAAATGAAGGTTCCAAATTATAAAATTAACTATGATTTTCTAATCAAATTTCAAATTGATGCAAATTTGTAGAAATAAACGATTAAAAGTGAAAAGATTTGAGTTCACGATTACCGTTTACGATTATAATTTTTAGGAAGATGAAAGAATTAATACTTGTTTTATTTAAAATTAAGAAAATAAGTGGTGGATGTCGATGGGTGAGAGATATATTTTACAAATTGATAAAAAAGGAGTAAAAGAAGGAAAAAATGGATGCATATGTACCATCCAATTTTAATGCATCTACCAAATCATCTACCCATAAAACTTCAACTTCATTTACCTACAACAATTCAACTACATCAAATCAGTACAATTTTAATTGCATCCACGTGAATTTTAACTGTATCTATGTGAAGCGGTCAAAGTTGCATCTGCTCAATGCGGTTTCAATTGTTGCGGTTTTAACCAGTTCATTGCATCTGTCTGTTAATTGCATCTATCTGATGTAGCCCTAATGATGCATCTATGGACAATTTTGGTTGCATCCTTGGTTGCATCCACACGCTACGATTGCTCTTGATTCATCAAACATGTAGTAATTTTCTCACGTGGGAACGTTACCCTAATTACCCCATGAGCTAAAATTTTCATTTCGACCTCTATGACTTGAACCATCAGGTCGACCATGATAAGGAAGGTGTCGTCCCCTTGGCCCTGTCGAGGAAGACATTGTTTCAAAAGTCATAAGTTAGAGAGAGAATAATAGTAAAATGTCAACAAATTATGATTTTGATTATACATAAGTAAACCTACATCGTTAAAAAGATAATAAAAATAAGGGGATGGTGAAAACGATTCATCGATCCGACCTTTTTTTTTCTTTTGTAATTAGTAACATGGTCCAATCGTCCAAAGCAGCATTATAATATGGAAGGGATATGTTCAAAAAATATGCAACTGGTAAAATAAGGTAGATTGGAAGATAAATGCTAATGAAAATATCAAGGATTCTTGGTGTGTGTATGTACATATGGGTAAGAATCCACTACACCACTCCTTTCGCAATACTTCATTCTAAATCTACGAATTTTAGTGTTACACTTCAGAATCAAATGAAACGTTTGGCATGTTCAATTTACGCCATGAGCACCATGTCTAAGGTGGAGCCTTGGCGGTTAGGTCACCCGCATGGTGACCTAAACACCCAAGTTCAAATTCGGAAGCAATCGATTTGCAAGACGAGGGAAAGACTGCGGATATCATCGACCTTTTCAAAGTCCGCTGTCGTTCGGGAACCTCAAGCACCATCTTTAGCACCATGTCTACCGCTGTAAAAATCGAGCTAGGCGGTCCCTGCCAACTCTCCTAGGGGTCAAAACGGCTATTCCGAACGGCCAAAACGCCTAGCCAATGCCTGAGTCCGCCTAGTTCCTCTAGGCCCTTTCAAGATCCGCCTAATCTCGCCTATGCCCGCCTAAGCCTGCCCACATCTACCAATATCTTCTCAAAGTTTTTTAGGTTCATCCATTTCCAATGCTATTTTGTCACATCGAATTTAAACTTTCGCTTCTTTGGGGCTCCCATGCTGCATTTATTATATTTGCACGAAAATATGAAAATAGTTTATTACCGTATAATTTTGACATATTTTATTTCACCTTATTACCATATAATTTTGACATATTTTATTTCACAACATATTTTATTTCACCATTCGTAGCAGTAAAGAATACATGCCAAACTACATAAAGTTCATTAGAAAATAGAATATCACCGCATGTATGTTTGCCTTGAAACCTTAAAGATATAATTTCAACAATCAAGTACAAGGATAGTTAAATCAGAATAAAATTTCACTTGTACAATACTTAAACTTCTATGAAAATAGCAAATTTTATTAAAACGCCTAACTCCAATAAATCTCCACTTAAACGATTAATCCATAATCTATGTTCACTGTTTTTACAACTTTGACCATGTCCATGAAAAATGATGAGATCATATCGAAACTTCTAACATATTCAAAATGTTTAAGTCAATTTTGTTCGTTAAAATGATCGTTCGAATTGTTGATCTTAAATATAGTTTTGAATATGTTACAATTACTAAAACTAATCAAAATAAAATGTTGTGGAGAAGATCTTTAAGCATGTAAAGAACATATCCACAGATTTTCAATTGCTTTGGAAATGTGTGTAACTCAAAAAATCAAAGAGACATAGATGGATGTACCAATGAGGGGTGCATCGAAACCTGTACATATACACGGGCGTTTGTGTGTGGATGTACGTATGCCAATAGTTGTTCGATGTCAAAATAAATCAGAACTAAATAAAATTTTGCGGCTTTAATCCATCCGCTATCGTGATCATGTATACAAAAATTTAGATCATTTTGAAACTTGTACCTCTTTCAAAATCATGAACCAATACGAGCTAACAAATATATGTTTTAACCGTCGATTGACTATGATATTTGACATTTCAAAAGATCCAAATTGATGTAGACGATCTACACACACGTGTATGTGTGTATGGATCCACATCTCAACCTGTTTGTATCCTCGATATGTGCCCGATTCATATTTCGAATATAGGATCATCGGAATCTTATAATTGTTCAGATGTTATCCACATACCATCGAGATTATCTCTACAATAAAATTATAAAATCCACTGCATTCCTTTTCGTTTAACCCCATCTATACCAAGCAACTTTCCAAGCTACAAAATTCGAAATCGAACAAGAATGTGTAGATATGTGATTACATGAGAACATCTCCATAAAAGTTTGGTCATTGAATGTTCTAACAAATTCGAAATAATATAGTAGATTGACAGTTAAAATATACCTTTTAACCATTGACATTGATTTAAAATTTGTACATGTTAGAAATTTCGATGAAGAGAGAGAGGAGGGAGTAAGTAGGATTTGTAGTCCCCTCATTATATCGTCTTCCATCTATTTATATCAAAATTCTTCAAAACGACACAAAGTTTTACAAATATTATAATCCATATGATATAAGGATCAATTGCATAAAAATTTGAACTGCTTCGAAACTTCTAACCCATTCGGAATCATAATTCAATATGAACAATCACCCAAAAAAAAAGATCCACCGATTGGAAATGTAATTTTAATGGAGTTAGAGGCTTAAAAACGATCCATTTTTTCAAATGATTTCTATAGCATATAAATTATATCTACAGTATTTTGTTTCACTCCGACAAAATTTAATAAAATGAAGGAAAAAGACTACAAAGAAACTACATAAGGAGAAGGCTATAGGATATCCTTGTATATAGTATGCATCTGTACCAAGTATAAGGTTTCGACCGGAACCCCAAAATTCGAATTATTCTAGTTCGATTCCAACCAGAGGCGGGATTAGGGAAAAAACACGTCTCATTTACAAAAACAGAAAAAATCACTAAAATTCGAATCTGTGATAGGTTGTAGGAACATTGTCAAAAGAGGACAGAAAAGCAATTGAATCAAAAAATCCCATGCTCAAATTCGAATTATGTATCAAATCAATCACTTTTTCTACCAAAAAAAGTGAATACATAATAGAATAGGATGATTGAATCCTTTTTTCCAATAAAAAACACCAAAACGTAAACAAGATTACTTGTTATATTAATTTAACTTGCAGCAAATATAATGCTCATACTATTTTTATAGTAAGAGTGATACTTTATTCAAACAAAGCACTCATTTGATGTTTTATGTATTCGAAGTGTTCACCTCCAAAACTCCTATCTAGAGCGTCATACCACTACCACTTGAGCCAGTAGTCCCTCATAAATACAATGCTCATTCCAATTGGGCATGCTTTGATAAATTAGTCTAATTTTAACGTTTATTCTAATTTAGGGTTAACAGATAAGTTAAAATATTTGGTTTAAAGTTAATGTTTTATATTTAATTTCGTTCAATTTCAAGTATATTATTGCACGCTGAACCAATAGTACCGCAATCAGTTTGAATTATAGTACCACAATCGGTGGTAATCTTCAATAAATTTTGCAATAAATTAATACAGATTAAAATTTGAAAAGTTGTAAAAGTAACATACAAAATATCGATAAAAATTTATTTAATGTTAAAGACATGTCAAACATTTAACTTAAACATCAACAAGTGGAAAATCAGCTTTAAAGACATGTATTCCTGCTTTAATGGTGGTCAATAGACTCAATACTTTGTAAAGAGGATACTCCAAATTTAACACTTTTAACAATGCACAATTTAAACCAAATAATTTCCTCTTGAAACTGCGAAAGAAACTGGATTACATTATGAAATAAACGAGACGTATAATGATATCTTAAATGATCAAAATAGTCAAGCTATATATACAACATGGAATGTTGAACCATAGCAATTTGATAATATAATGATGACATTGCTAAGTCCAAGGCAAATGCAAATGATTTTCCATCATATCACACGACACGGGATGATGAAGAAACTACGAAACAATTCATATGTAGCTTCAAAGAATGGTTTTTGATTGTAATGGTATTGTATGTTGTATTTTTACTTCTATTATCGACTACATTCTATCCTTCATTTATCGTCCATAAATACTTTGGCTGGGGCTATTCAAACCCATAAAAATACCGAGTTGCCCCCCTGATTTCATCAAAAAATCAAGGACAAAAATACCCTTCTAAATTATGTTTTTTGTAACCACGTAGAGCAACTACGTGGTGGCAGGACGACCGCGTAGTGCCCTGAAGGCACCACGTAAAGCAACTACGTGAAGAGGTATTTTTGAAGAATTTTTTTTTCAAAGGAGAGCAACTCTGCAAAACGAGAGGTTTTTTGTTTTTTCAACATTTAGAGGGCAACTCAGCGCTTTTATAGGTTCGAATAGAATTTGCCTATTATTGTTTCATTAAAAATTATATAAATCCAAAACCGAGACCAAAACCAAAACTTTCAAACTTCATTGCAGTGTATTACAATACTAGACCTTTGGCCCACAAAAGGAAGCCAGAGCAAACTTTCTTTTCAACGTAATGCGTAAAAGCCATACAAATAGGTAACAGGTATTATACAATAATTACATCATTTATCATATTGTACACGATTTGCACAATAACATTTAAGATTGATTGCACTAAAACTTGTTCTCCTAAAAAAAGGGATCGTTATATGTTAAAAATTAATATGTTTTTTTCATTGTAGTATCTTCATTATCAAAAAAAATTGGTACTGCTTATACTCAGATTATCACTATAATCCATAAAAAGTTGCAACCAGTGAAAATGCAGTACATTTGCATTTGGGTGTGTATGGATCAAACATCATAAGTAGCACATATTTTTTTGATTGATTCGTGGTTTTTATGTGTACGGAATTTTAGACCCAACTGCTCAATCAGAGCGCAACCAAATGCAGTACGATTCCAGGCCTTCATTAAGTCAAAGCAACAACAAGTACCACAATCATTCAACGATATTGATTTTGTTTGCAAATATTTTACTAGTTATTATCCCTTATTTATTGAAAAAATCCTAAAAAACATTGGCCGATGCTACTATTTTTTTTTGATCAATCAAATGAGATTGCGCACACTGGAAAACATTGAAAAAAACTATTTTAGTGAAAAACATGTTGCACTTAGCCCATGGCTGATAATTGGTTCAATCTACAATGATTTATCGGTGAACTAATCGAAGTTGTACTGCGAAATCTTTGATCCTTTTAGGCGGCACAAGTTGAAATACCATGTTCCAGAAGACAAAATTCCATCTATTTAAAGTGGTGCTAAATGCATCACAACATCTACTACATTCTACCCAAGTTCAAATAAATGGAAACAAAGCAATGTGATATTCCATATTATCAAAAGCTGTCGGCAATGTATTATCGAGCGATAACATAAAACCAACAGACAATAGAATGCACATCAACAAAAAAAAATAACGAAAAGGCAATGTCCAAGCGCCTTCGACAACATAACACCAAACCGCTAAATTTTACTGATTCGTCTGAGTAGCACTATTTAAGTATATTAGTAATGTTGTACGCACGTGTACATAAAAAAAAAAAAAAAAATCATCGTCTCATATATTTACTTTCAAAAAAAAACTTTCGGTTAAAAAATTTGATGAAATTGGTAGCAACATAAAATTTTGGTGTCTCTGAGATTTGAATCCAAAACCTCTAGAACTCTAGTTTACAACACTCATTTAGCATGGATAATTTTATGATTTCCAAAGCTTCAAATGAAGTCATTTTCATTATATATAGATAGATAGATTAGGTAAAATTATGCATTTCAAAACCTAAATCTAACTCGATCCAAGGTTAAATATTAGATCTTCATCATCATATATCTTTTAGAATTAAATTTGAAAATTTATCAAGTGAAGGAAGAAAACGGTAATGAAAAATATTGTAAAATTTAAAGAGATTAATAGAGAATTACAACGGTCAAAAGCAAAAAACGTGAACCCCAGTGCACAAGCCTTCCGCACGATAGCGGACTTTGGGGAGGTCGATAATGTACGCAACATTTCTCTCGCATTGCGAAGAGGCTGTTTTCGGACTTAAACCTGAACGTCCAGATTACCATGCAGATGAAATAACCGTTGCGTTAAGGCTCCACCTCTATAACGGTCAAAAGTTAATCCAAATAAAGTGTAAAATATTAACGAGCACTAAAGGAGAATTATAATGGTCAAGGAAGATAAATTTGGCAAAGGAAGATTTACAATATGGAAACAATCAGATTTATCATATTAGCGTAAATTGGTGAAATCAAAAGGAATGTGTTGATACTAAATCATTTCTTATCCATTTTTGAAGTTGCTGACGTTGACATATTAAGGATGCCAATTGGCACCCATGGTTGCTCCTAGGTAGAGGACTTTCACCGTCAAGACGTTGAAAGCTACTATAGCATATATCCCGTCCATGGTTGGATGTTGGCATCTGTAGGCCACAATGACACAACCTAACAATTTGCAAAGTCCCATAACGTTCTATTATAGCTATTTGGGTTTTGGGCAATTTATTGCATCAATACTCCACAACAATCAACCTATTTTGCTGGTATTGCAGAATTCTCTTTGTGAGCTAGATGTTACTTTTAGCAATTTTATGTTGGTGTATAGAAAATTCAACTATTGTATGTTAAACAAAAGAAGGTAGACTTAGCAAAAAAAAAAAATTGTTAACAATGCTTACCTAATAATCTGGAAGGAAGAACCGAGAAAGAAAGTGTTCAAAGTAACGTAACAAAACATGTGCTAAATTTCAAGATACGTGTTGCATTCCCAATTTTTCTTTTTTTCATAGCCAATTAGCATTGGTATCTACACCCGTTGCATTAGTAGGTTTTCTATCATTTTTTTTGTTTATTTCTCTTAGAAAATTTTACTTACAAAAGAAGGTATAATATATGAGATCGGCATAGGTTGCCGATCCTCCATGTCATTTGATCTCTTGTAAATAAAATTTACTTAGCACTTATATTTTAGTAAGAATATCATTTTGCTTGAATAAGTAGAGTTCAAGAATAAGACATACCATAAAACTTATCAATCGGATCTTTGAATGTAGTGAACAGGCAGATTGGCGTAACATTCCTAAACCTGCACGGAATAGTAATTTGTAATAAAATATATATTATTTTAGTTCACCCTACCAAAAAGCAACTTTTTTTTTTCTGTTGTTCAAGGAACGTGACACCTAGGGAAAAAAATAAACCTCTTTTCAATTTTACAAGAATGACTACTTAAATTTCACAAACCCATTTTTGCTCAGGGTTAATATTTGGAACGCTTTCAATCAAAAAAATAAATAATAAGCAATATTGTGGGAGAAATTTAAACGCATAACAATGCACTGCAAATTAATATTGTGATATCCACTATAATCGGCATAAAAGAATTATCAAGGTTAAAGAACATCAATCAAAATGGAAAATAAATTATGAGGTGCTCTTTATATTTTTAGATATGCTAGAATAGCCACAGCAAATAGCACAGAAATGAATCACTAGTAAAACATACCCAATATGTCGATAAAAGAGGAAATGACCTATTGCATGTATCCAGAATGCATACATTATTCACGCATGTTGGTTGTTCGCTACACAAAGTCAACATAGATATGTTATTAGATGATAGTTAGATAAAGTTCTATAATATTGGATTAAGATATGGATAGAAAATCATAATTAATAAGATACACATGAAAACTATGGTGCAAAATTGTTAGTTATTCATATGCAGATCCAAAAACTTTTCACTCACAAAATACAAATGCATAATAAATAAGGCTGTCAATGGATACCCGTCAGCATCCGTATCCGAAAAACAGATAAATATCCCCGAAAAAGAATACGGATGTGGATACGAAGACATCCACATCCGAAAATTATCCGTTCGATGTTTGTCAAGCTTATAGTTTAAATTGTATTTTGATACAATGAAATATATTCATTTATTATTTTATTAAATTGGTAATTTATATTATATGCACTTAATGTTTATTAAATGCTCAAAATTATTTGCTATTATCGTATTTGTTAATTTTTCACACTTTTAAAATCAATGACATTGGGAAAAAAAATGTTAAACTAAATTCTTTTTTATATTACTAGATTTATCGGTTGTTAGCAGATGAATAATTATTCGACATCTGTCCGTATCCGCGGATATCCGACATCCGAAAATGATTTCAGATGCGGATGAGGATATATCACTATCCGAATTCGAAAGTATCCGTTGACAGACCTAATAATAAACGTACCTAAGAAACTTCGGATATGCGTTCATTATCTACTGTTGCTAGTAAAAAAAAAAGGGTCAGAACCGATCCATTTAGCCATACTACTCAATCAAAAAATTGTTTATAACCCAAATTTCATAATGACACATTCTAGAGATACTTTGAACAATAATCCAAGGATCTAATACAAAAGAACCACCCTGTGGACCCATCATATAGTAAACCTACGCTTTGGATACAATTTAAGATCAATGTTTTCATTATTGGGATTAAATCCATGATAAATAAAACAACGACTTGGCAAAAGCTTTGGTATATCGTCTAAATAATTAGCTGACAACATTCAAATTTTCATGTCAATTCATTAGCAAAGTTATCTTACACTGTTCCTGTTTCTTTGAATTTTTTTTTCTCTCTCTTTTTTTAATCTTTTGGCAAGCCAATGTAATAAACAATATGAAGTGAAACGGATATATCATTTAGGGAGCTATATGTAACTCAAGGGCACAAATATGCCTGGAGCATTCATAGTGCCCAACTATCATAAAACAAAGGCGCCTTTTGGTTAAAGTAGGCTGTTGTCAATTATCGAATATAATACAAGTGCAGTATTGAACAGAATTAGCATCTAGGTTCAGACAAACCAATACATTACAATTTGCACAGACGTGAGTATAATAATTCGAGGTTAGGCTACCAGCTTAGTAGTTCCCAACAGTGAACCTACTTAAAAAACTTGTAAAGAAGCTTGCACTGAATTCTGCATTTTTTTCTACATGTAAATTAATACTATAAGTTATCGATGTTACAAGGTAAGACAGATATTAACATGTTTTTACTTCTTTCGCCAAACCTTTACCGTCTTTAGAACTAAAATGGCTTGTAGCGTTAGTAACTTTAGAACACTATATACCATTTATTATTTGACCGTCAAAAAATTATCTATATTATGTACAATATCCAAAATTGCCAGGCCCTGTATAAAGACAAAGCATTTAACCTTCACAGCAGAAACCATCAGCAACAAAAATGACAGTATAGCCCAAACCACTTTGCTGATTAAAGAGGCGGCAGCTTCACCCTGTAAAGAAAATCATTAGGCAAAGCTATGTCATAGCACATAAACACAAACACCAATTACTACTATTAACAAGGGTAGAAAATAACTTAGCCATTTCATATTTCAGCGAAACAATTTTAATTTCATATGAGGTCGAAAATATTAAAAAAGCTTCTTTTTTTTTGGTCGACCCTTTGTAAACAATTGGGTCACCATCCACTGGATTTTCAAATTTCAAAATTTTAGAATCAAACCTGGGTCTTTTTACCAGAACCCAAGCCTGATTTCCACTGCGCCGCACCCTGGTAAGTTGGTTCAATATCTGATTCTTACTATTTCACATTATTTCTATTTTCTGCCAATTGAGTTGGAATCAACAAATTGTCATGTTTCTTTTTGTCTATTTGGTCTTTTCTGCATTTTTTTTGAAATTATCTTATCTGATTAGTTTAAAAAAAATACATGTTTGTTGCATTTTCTGCTGTTATTTTTATTTGGATAGGATTCCATTCGAGGCTCCAATCAACATCTCTAGGGAGGATCCCATTACGGTTTCGAAATGATTTAGGACAACAGAATATTATCGCCTTTCATCTTTTGATTCAAAAATTATCCAGTCTATTTTCCAAGGAAAACTATAAAAAATTGTCATTGAATATGCTAATTAATTTTTGGTAAAACATAAGAAAACTCAATATCGCACTATTCTTTCTTAGTAAAGTGGGAAGGAAATATTAACATGTTTTTCTTCGCAGTGGAAACAGTTGTTTTTTATAAGGGGATTTTGGCTAAAGTCAAATGTTTTGAAAAAACATTAGTCTCTCCTTTGTATCTATAAAACTGTTGTTCAAAATGATGTTATAATCGATGTATGTTTTTCTCTGTCATTATCAAATCCAATATTTTATGAATGTTTTATAAATGTCAAAATCTAAAACTCAAAAATATTTATAATTGTCTTGTCTTGCATTGCATGATAATTGTCCAAAGAAAAAAAATATTTACCTAGCAAATGTGGCGTGCAAGAAAACTACTGTATTCATTTGTCGTTGTGTTGCACTATATATATATATATATATATATATATATATATATGAATTCCTTGCACCGTAAAATATATAACTGTTGCTATGCGGAAGAAAAAAACTTATATTTTCATATAAACAATTGCATGTCAAATATTCACCAGAGTAATAAAGAGAATTCATTGAATTGAAAATCAACCGTGTCTTTTTAAAATCCTCATAATACCCTCCTCCGGGCCTTCCCAAACCAAAAAAATAACCTAATTCTCCAACCGCACTGACCGTAATCCTATACAGATTTCCTTGTCTTCTCACTTCCGCAAATACAAACTAGGTTTAGGTTTAGTTCCTGCAATTCCAGATCTAACGTCTTCTCCAACTTTGATTATGGATTATCAAATCGTAAATCCTGATTTAACGTCTTATTAAACTTCTATTATCAACTAATCATAGAAGTAACTTGAATTTGCTGATTTAATGCAGATAAGAAATTAAGCTCAATCATCCTTTATTTGACATCTTAAACTTCAATCTTTGGTAAATTTCACTGATTTTATTAATTCCTTCAGATTTTCAATATTATCTATCCTTAATGTGTTATAATTAAACGCAGTGTTCTTTTTGTTCTTGATACTTGTCGGTAACTTTGGACTTTTCTTATTTTGTTCGAATTTATTTCGATGAAAATTACTATTGCTTTATTTTATAGTGAAAATTGTTTTTTCATCAACTTATAACATATAATTCTGAAACGATAGAGTTCTGAATTTTGTTAGCATATTACATAGAAAAACGTTCAATTATTCATACGTAAATACTTAAGTACATATATGGTCCTCTCACTCGCTTCACTGTGACATGTAGAAGATAAAAAGGGGTTAAAGTTTAAATAAATTAGTTCTCAAATCTTGGGATCAATGCTGCCAAATACATATGTGGCCGCCGATAAACTACGACTTTGAAAAGTTGCCTCTAGGATTGATAGTGCCCTCACTCGGAGCATGGAAGTGTTGATTTGATTTCGGTCTGTTGTCAAGTTTGATGCCTAAGTTGTTGACATTGTTGCTCCATAAGTATTGATTGTTTAAATTGAGATTCTCTAATGAAGAACGATGCTCCTCTTCGTCAGGTAAATACAAAAAGGTTGTTGCTCTCATACAATATTTGTATATATCAATTTGGTCTGTGCAACTATTTTTATAATGAAGTGCGGATTGAGAATCCTGAATCGTGACTGGTGAAATATGACACTGCCTTGGTTTGGCTGAGGATTTGAAAGTTCGGCTATTTTTGTTTTTGTGGTTGTATTGGATTGGTGAAATGAAGACGAGGCTAAGTTTTGATTGTTGTCGACGAGGAGTTGGTTTTTTTCTCCCACTGCGAACGATCTTTGATTGACATAATAGATATGAGATATTTAAGAGTTATTTGCCTAAGGTGATCAAATGTTAGGGTTATCTAAAAATAATTGTATATAGTATCTTCAATTGTGATCTACACAAATTTATATAAACTCAATATAAGTTATATTAGGGTGGGAGAGAATTGCAATATTGATTATGCTTTCTCCTTAACCTAATTTTCTAACGGAAAGAACAAATGAATTCTAGCCTGCAATATTGATTTCACTTTTTGGATGAATCACCCAAAGTTCAAGTCATAATTTAGTGTTTTGTCTATTGGTTGTTCTCTCGTAACCGAGTGCATCCAATGTTATGATATATTATCAACTTGACTAACTCTACACCAACCATAATTTTGTTGTCTACGTATCGTGCAATAATAGCTCAAACCTTTTTTTGTACGATGGGTAGACGGACGCAGACCAGGATATATTGTATCTGCATCCTTTATTTCTGCAATGTTAAGGTACTCTTTTACTCTATTTCTGCATTTGCATGTTTATTGAAGTATGACATAAATTTGTTTTTGCTTACGGTTAAGGTTGCATATTGCCACTGAATTTGGATTTAGTGGTTAACACAGATTGAATAAGATTTATCATTCTGGACAAATTTCAAACTTTTGTTGTTCACTCGTTTTTGTTGGGATGTGTGTGGTCAGAAGAATATACAACAATTTGATTGATGTTTAGAAGTATTGGTTTTATTGAGAGAAAATAAGGATTTTAATAGTAGCATTCAATAAACAAAACTAATACATGCTAGGAAAGTATGAAATATTTCTGTACAAGGTCACCAGATAAAATTTTTTTAAATAGTAAGAATGAAAATCACAAGATATCTTCAGTTAGAAAAATGATGATGTTGTTTCAACCTTTGTGTTGATGCAGTGTCCTGTAAAGATGATATTCATATGGTAGAACAAATGAAATTACAATTTTCAAAGTAGATGTAAAATATCTACAATTATAAATTGATGAATGCAAAGCTTATAAAAAAAATTCAAGATTAATGCTGAAACTTATTTCAATAAAATATCCTGCTTATTTCTTCGCCTACCGCATGTAAAATTTCTTTTAGTCATACCTTCTATGGGATTTATTATGTTAGGCAAATATTCTCATTTCAATGTTGGTCTCATCAAGTATGTTGCCGTTAGGAAAAGTGTAGATTGGATTCAGGAACTTTAATGCTGAAGTTTACCCCTTGATTCTTTAGCAGTAGTTATTGTAATTTTAGCATCAATTTTGATTAAAAAAATTCCTATATCTTTTTTATGTTATTAACAGACTTGGTGCACCAAGTTGTGGACCCACAAGCTATGGGTTACCAAATCTGCAGGCTCTTTCAAGCGCAGGAGGGTTGAAGTAGCTGGGAAGTACGAATTCATGCCCTTGAACTAATGAATTTGTTCCCTTGAAGATTTATACGAGTGCCAGTCAAAGAATTTACACTCAAAAAGGTGAGTTTTGTTTTAAATAAGAAATGTAATTGTTGGGTTTTGATTATAAATTGGGATTCTTATGGTTTTCGGTTATGTGTATAACATAATATGTATTAACAAAGAAGCGAGTTATTATTAATAAATGCAGTTAATATCAAAGAAAAACATGTATTGCAGTAACCATGTATTAACAATAACATTTTCAACAGGAAACAGAAAGCTAGATTTGTGCCTCCTACTATAAAAATTTATCATCTTGATCTTTTGGTTGGTTTGGAAATTCTTTTGTAAAATAATAATGAATCACGTATTGGTTTTGCATGCGCCGTTAATTTTTTTTTACTACTACCTCACATTGACGGCAGAAAAAGTTGAGTCTGCAAAAGAGCATTGGAAATAATCCACAAAATTTTAACTCTGTTTAAGGATATTGAAAGAACACGCTAAGATTATGAAGTTGTCATCAAAGCTCAAAATTTGTTGTAGTGTTAACATTGTTAGTATTTTTGTGTTACGAATTGGTTCATAAATTGATGTGATAAATATATAAATTTATAACTTGAATTCACTTAATGTTTTGCTCGAATATGCTCTTTAATTATGCAAAAAATAATGTCAATTAGCAAGCTATAGAGTTAATGCCTTAGAAAAATTTGAATTAGTGAAAATGATCGCTGCACTATTTTTATTATCTTTGTTCTGTAGTAGCTATATTGTAAAAATAAGGTTCAACGATCAAATGCAGGTCCACTTAGACGTGCGTATATACTCGTAGCAATTATTTGCCTATCAAATACTTGTCATATCACTCCAATTCCATCCAGTTTCAGCTTTGATTGGATTTCGCCGCTGCTACAATGACAATCGCCACCTTTACCCACCATCAAACTAATCTACGTAAAAAACCATACCAACAATACGAATCCCAACTTTTATTGACGCTCATACCGAAAACCCTAATTTTGATGTAGTGATTCAAACCGTAAATCCAATCTAGAGATGAATTTTCGATCAATCTTCGACACCAATTAACTCCCCTCATCGAACCGCACTTATTGACACCAAATTCAGCAACTTTGGCCATCGTTTATTGATTTTATTTTTTATTTTATTTTCAATTTTTAATAACTCTAGGGATATATGAAATGGACGGGTGATGTTAAGGAAAAAAAATTATGATATGAGGGACATGAGAATTACCACTGTTTATAAAGTAGTGCTGGACAAATTATATAAAGGGCATGATAAACATAAACAATGTTAGGTTGGATACGACAGGCAGGGGAGCTAATACTGATTCTTAATATTACTCCAGAGATACAAGTCCATGACATGAATATTAAATGGATCAATGGTTCCATGAAATATAATTCTTTGTGAATAATAATCCACTGTTTAACTAAGAATAAGATCATGCAATATAAGGCCTAGGAGAGTTGTGAATGGTAATTCATATTCCAACTATGACGATTATGAATATGCACAAGCGTAGCATAAATGAATCAAAAACGCAACATGGAAATAGATTGCATATTCCACATTACAAATCACATTCTCTCCAAAACAACATAAGAAACTAGAAATATAGAACTACACAAATCATAAATACCCATGATACAATCAAACATACAAGTGAGAACGGAGCATAAAACCAAAATGAAGCAGATAGCAAAGAATGGTATGCAAATATTCTTTAGCAGATTCAATATAACGAATAATTTTCCCAATAGTTCTGAGTTGAAATGATGTTTGGTACGTAATTCATCAATTTCCAATGAAAAATGATGTAACTTGAGCCAGAAATAGATATTCTTCTGAGATTAACTCTATGCACACCCATAGGCTATATCTGACAGTAATCCCGTATAAGTACATTGATAGGATTAAGCCTTAAAGGCTTAGAAAACAGCAGAAATAAATGTGTTCATCACCCTTTCAATAAGTAATATATGTAGCCAGTTTAACTGACAAATTGATGTTACCATTTTGGTTTGATTTGTACATTACTACTAGGAGTTGTCTATTAGAATACAGCTAGTATTAACTATTAACCAACATTGTTATCAAAAATCTTACAATATTACGATTTGAATTTGGTTTCAGATTGAATTTTTCACTTTACGATTTGATTTTTTTATTTCACCTTACAATTTGATTTACAATTCAACGCAAACTCACAGCTAAAACCACTATCGGGAAAGACTGTCCAATCCATAATTATACATTCAAGATAATTAGTTGGACCGACAATTCCAATTTTGATGTTTAACAGCTCAAATAAAGATGGAACAGAAGATAAAATTGAATTTTAGTTTATATGTATAATCTTTGACATCAAAATCAATTTCAAAGTGTGTGCAAACCTTACAACGTGGATATTTTGAATCTACGATTTAAACCTTTTCCAGTTTAAAGCTTGAATTTTATGATTATGATTTGAATTCTGTTTTGAAAACTTTGTTAACATGAAACCAACCAGAAAGATGATCTACATTTGTGCTACCAAAAATTTGTAAAGCATAAACTTCATACCTTAAACCTTTGACCAAAGTATTTCAGTCTGTCCAACAAAGTCAGGTTCAGTCCCCTACAATATAAAAACGAATTTAACATAAAATCACCACCCAATGATTTTCTAACAAGCATGATATAGTAATTAACACATACCATGAGAATCAAATAAGCACCACATCTAATTCATTGAACCACGGCACCTAACCGGAAAAAGAAGAAAATACCTCCATCAGCATAAGGTAAAAAATCATGTATAAATCAATCTTCTTTAATCTCAATTTTTAATACAATCACTTGCAGTCAAATTTTTAATTTGCTTGTTCAAATTATCGTGTATTGGCAATAATTCAGATGCCACCTTAATAACATCATTCTGTTTTGTTTCATGTGCATCATAGGCTTTTCCATTTATTACAGACCTCTAACGATCAAAAAAAAAAAGGGGGTTTGTGGGGGGGGGGGGGGGGGGGGGTGGTCCAACGGAACTGCAAACTATTAACAACTTTACGTACAATACAGCATTATTGTAAAATAGATAAATAAACCCTCAAGACCAAAGGATTGAAAATGTGTTTAAAGCCAAATTAATTGCATCAGGTGTATATCATCAATTACCGACATAAAAAGCACATAAGATAAGTGCAAACACAGCATTCTGTATGTTTTGTAGGAGAGTGTAAGCCACAATGCGCTTATTACTGCTTCACACGGTATATTTGGCAGGTGTATGCACCCATAGCATTTCAACTTGGATGGGTTGAAATTCCAGTTATATAACATGAATCGAAAAATAAGTTATTTCTTCTTTAAAGTATTTTTCCTTCAAATTGTGTTTTTGCCTTACATTTGCATTGTGTTATATTATTATAACTTCTCTTCGTATTAAAATATATCAAATCAATGTTCCCAAGAATCTTCTCCAATCAACTCTATTTTTTTCCAAGGTTCGAGAACTCGATTTCGGTCATTTGAAATTTTCTTAGTTTCGGTTGATTTCGAAAATTTTGGTTTCGGTTTCAGTTTCGGTCCATGTTTCGATATTCAGGCCTTTTTTTAATGAAAATGCAATAATAATCCTTGTAAATAAAATATAAAAGGTAGTCTATAAAGAAATATAATCCATAGTGTACCTGAAATTATCGACAATATCATTAAAACGTAGTTAAACAAAATTGAACTTAATAAATAGCAATCAAATTCAATTCTATTTGATAGGTAAATATGTGTTAGCCCAACCCAACGCAGGCTAAAAATAAACGATTCAAGCCATAAATTTCAGCCCTAATTAATCATCAGTCCAAAGTATTAAGTACTTAACTAAATAAGTAAATATCTGTTACCCAGCCCAACCAAAATAAATGCCTTAAGCCCTAAGCTACATTCCAACTCACACAAATTTCCGTCCTCTCCCACCCCTCTTCTTTTCAAAGTCGCCTGCCACCCTAGGACAAGAAAACAAAAGTTGTCCCGCTAAAAAAATGTCGAAGATCAAAGCAGAAAAGATGCCACAACTTAAAAGGTATTTCGCAGGCTTGCAGCTCAAAGTTGACCATCAACTGCTAGGGCAAGGAAGATTTTGCTCAGATAAGATGTTTAATCAATTTTGAATTTGGCTTTGATTTTGTTTTCCGCGTTCTTTTGATTTGATTTTTTAAAACCCTAACCGGAACCGAATTTTATGCTCGGTTCCGGTTCGGACAGTGACGTTACCAGTACGGTATTGCCAAAATTTCGGCGTACATACCTCATACCTTGCTATTTTCATTAGAAAATAGAAGGAAAAACGAATTTGTGTAGTATATCTATGGGTTTGCTTGATATTTTTCCATGGATATGTTCTAAAGACTCCAATCAGACGAGCGTATTCAATTATAGGTGCTATTAATTGAGACTAGAAATCTAGAAAGTCCTTTTAATTGAAAAAATTATTCTGGCTAAGAGGTGACTGCTAAAACATAAATTTGCTAAATGTTTGTGTAGATTTGCCTGATTTCATGGATAGAAATGAGCAATCGTTATAGTTGACTTCCTAAACAATTTAAAGACCTTATTTGATATGTGGTTTCCACTCATTATTCGATATGCTAGTCATTATTAACTAAAATAACGACAGGTTGAAGAGATTGTATCGCTTCAATACTAACACTTCCATATTTCCTAGCAATGACCTACAACATAAAACATAACTAGTACTAGAAAGTATGAAAGAACTTGTAGGAGGCGGCATCAAAAACCACTGCACAAATCAGGATCCTAGCTTCCAAAAAAAATCAAATTATACTTGCTAATTGATTATAAAAAACAAAATAAACTGGAAAGACCGCCCATGACCGCCCATGCCAGTACAATATTCATAACTTGCAGTTAATAAATGAACACGAAGAAAACAAAAGTGATATAATTTTAAGACGTAGAAATTGAAAACCTTTCATGTTTCTAACAAGTACCTTTTAGAACCACAGTTGCAAGGGATTTTATCTTCTTCTAATGGAAATTTGTAGTTATAGGTAAGCTCCTCACCAACATTTATATGTCTCTTTGCATAAATAAAAATCTTTTTTTGTCCATCGACAGTTATCACCTTCGTATAACAGTTTGGCTAGAAAAGGCGAGTTACAATATTTAGTGAAGGAGCAGAAAAGGCCATCATCAAAGAACATAATTATATAGACTTACTTCACAAGAATGGTTAATAAATCTCGCTACCCCACCTCGCTTGGTAGCATCCACCTGCAAATATACCACAAATTTGAGGACTGCTAGGATATAACAGTTTAGCTAGACAAGATGATGTCAAAAGCTTTTAAACCAACAAAAAATATTATGTACAGACATTAAGGTTCTATAAATAGACAAGACAGTGATATACTAATACAAACAGGTCAAAATCAAAACATGCATTTATTTATTTTACCAAAGTACAATGATTTTGGAGAAATAATTGCAATCTACTAGTTACAGATACTCACTGCAAAACCATCATCCAACCTAAAAAGGTAGCTACTACCTATTCCCATCTTTTCATAACGAGCCTCGCGGATATCTGATATCTGTACAGAAAAAATATCTGCTCAGAATTGTTGCCATAACAAATGCAAAGTTTCGAGAAAAGAAGAAGATAAATCAAACTTACACCAAGCCGTATGAGTTCACCAACATATTCAATAACAAAATCTTCGGACTCAATTGGTTCAAGGGCTACTAGACCCCAATCATGTATTGTACTCCTTTGGAAGCGTAATTTTTTCTTCCTTGCCTGAATGAAACACATTTGAGTTTTTAAGCTGGAGCTAAAAATATAGCTAAAACTATTAGGATCGAGATAATCGAGAAAATCAACTACCGTCAACTGATTGAATTTTATCATATCAGAACCCTCTGAAGCAGCTAAAAGACTTCGTAGTTTAACCCTATTTGTCCTTGCAGAAGGACCTTTTATACTTGAGTGTTTAAACATACTGCTTTCAGAGAATTTATTTTGATGGTTAAGCGTAAGTGTTCCTTTGACATGTGCTCTCTCTGACGGCGGTGCATTTCTAGACCATTTTCGCCAATCCCAACCATTTATAGAAGTTCGAGCACACCCAGTTGAAGCAGGGCATGCAACTGATTTTTTAACAATGGCGCCTGTTTTTGTCTTCTGACTGGTTTTCTTGGGTAGACAATCCTCTGACTGTTTTGATATCTTCATTGGAGTTACTTTAGCTTCAGCTATATCAGCTTTCCTTTTTATTCGTGCCAATCTACTCGCTGTTATTCAAGGAAAAAAAAATATCAGACAGATTGAAATATACCATTTTAGCTTGAGACATTGATAGAAAAGGAGTCGGAATTTTGCCTGTAGTTCTAACGATTTCATTTCCATCCTGTTCCAATGCTAAAAGCTCTCTGGGTTTTTTCCTTACAATTTTAGGTTGGTCCTCCGAATTGCAGGAATCCACATTTTTTAGATCATGGATATCGGATGCTTTTCTCAGTTTGCGAGCTTTGTTTCTAATTACTTTACAATCAAGCGATTTACTTGCATCACTTGCTTTGGCAGCCTTACAATCATTGGAAACTTCTAGGTTTAACTCTAACATGCTTGATTCGGATAATTTGGGTGTGGGCTCAGGATTCTCCAGGTTTCCAGAAATATTTTCATCTTTTTTCTTGGCTAGTTTTTTCCTCCGATGGTAGGTTAACTTTTCAGTCTTAAAAGCCCTATTTGAAAGCTTAAATTCACTCTCTTTCCTGCTAATGGTATCGATAGATTTTATCTCTCTCGCATCATTTCTCAACCCAAAACTCTTTTGAAGAGCATTGTCTAGAACAAAAGATGCTCCCTCTTTAATAACTTCATCATGCAATTTTTGCCTGAAAACTGCCAGTGTAACATATTTACTCATCAAAGATGCACGATTATTTAACATAGAAGGTCGGATTTTGGTCTTCTGAGATAGTGAGGTAGGAAGAGAAACGTCCTCAGATCCAGCTGGAGCTTTTGTCTGCCAATCAATTTTTTCATAGGCAGGTGGAGGCGACTCAGTAGACCTTTTTATCTGGTAATCAACCTTTTCAAAGGCACTAACAGGACAAGACGGTAGAGAAGTCAAAGGTTCTGTTGGCATTAAAAAAAAGATGATAAAGATGAAAGGTGAGAGCATTAAACATAATTACAGTATTTAGTGAAAGCAGTAAATCTCCACACACGCACGTGCGCACATAATAAAATAAAAGAGGCTAGGCTAATGATTAATTACCAGACGACTCCAACACTGCTTCAGGACATAGGTTATCATGGGTAGACATCTTTTGATGGATGGGTGAGCTGGTAACATTAGTGATTTCCTGACATAAGAAGTAAGCTGTGGTAAGAGTTGAATTGCAATATGTGTGTGTGTGTGTGTGTGTATAAATGTGTGCTTTACCATTCCTTTGCTAAATAGAAGTGAGAATGTGCTGTAATGTAATTTCACTATAAACGATATACACATAAGATTATTACCGCATTCATCGATTCAACAATCGTTGAATACATCAAATTTGTCATCACCTCCTTCAATATCTTTTCATAGTGTTCAAACAAGGACGCCTTTGCGGAAGCATATAGTTCGGTTTGCAGAGTATCTTGAGCCTCTGTTAGTGTACAAAGATAAGTAGCTGAATCTTCAATGTTGGTACCTTCTTTAGTTTCAACCTCCATCGAATGAGAAACAGGTGAATGTACTGGAGTTTGTATATCATGTTCAAATCCAGGAGGAAAATCCATGTGAAAATTGTCAGGCTGTTGTTCATTGGTAGCCTAAAAATATAAAGCCAATAGTATAAGGGAAGTGTAAGCATTTAAGGAATGTGAAACCTGAAAATAAAATTTTAAAAATTGAAAAATGTACGAAACATGTGGCTTTACTAACATATTTCATCTCATCCATGTTTGAAAACCCAGGAGGAAAGTCTTGATCGCTTTCATAATCCTGATGTGCATCGATACTAGCCTGAAAATAATAACAGTTAATGCCAGAGTTGTATCATATCGTAGACAATTACAATGTAACTATGATAGAAATAAAGATAAAGCTGACAAAAAGTATGATAGAATAAGGGAATAATTATAGAGTAATGCTCATTGAATAAGAAGCCTAAACCATTTTCGTGAAAAGAAAGACATACGATATCTGATGTCTTATCAACATCACTTTTCATGTAATCCATGTCTGCGAACCCAGGAGGAAAATCTGGTTCAAAATTGGGATCTTGTTGTGCTTCAATAGCCTGAACATTTATATCATAGTACAGACAACTGAATATAACAGGAAAAGCTATGCCATATGAAGTAAGGCAGACATACAAACGTGCGTGCATGTGTGTTATATAATGATACGTACAGTATTTGAATTCTTGTTAACATCTACTTTCATCTCATCCATGTTTGCAAACCCGGGAGGAAAATCAGGTTCAGGATCAGGTTCCTGGAGGGGTTCATTAACACCCTGAACATATTTCACATGATCAATACAATTAAAATGTAATGGATAAAACATTGTCAGAAATCAGAAAATAAAAACAATACACATTTCAAGATTTAAATTAACTTTCTGCACCTCATTTGTAGTAGTAAGAGCAGTTGCATGAGACCATTGTTTATTACTGATCCATTGTGTACAATACTCAGAAATCAAGTCATTAAAAACATCGTTCCACACGGATTCCATACAGTTATCATGTGAGGTGTGATAAACAGCTAATAAGACTTCAGATAATTTATTTATTTCCTCAGATGTCTGAACAGTAGATGACAAATCCTTCGCAGAAACAGGAGGCAATTTCGATTCATTTAAATTTGACTTCATGCGCTTTGATTTGATCTGTTGCAAGTAAAACAGAAATAAGGAACAGCTAGTATGGTGAAAGATCTTAACGCCAGAATTCTACTCAGTAAAAAGAATATTTACCTCTTTATAGGAACGGATATTGGCATTTTCCGAAGTTTCGTCAAAAGTTACTCTTTTTTTATCTTTTTTTGAAGCAAGAATATCAGGTGCGATGCTACTAATAATTCCATCGAGAAACGCTCTACGAGCTGTTTTCATAATCCCAGAATGTAATTGGGTAGAAATGTCTTCAGCTATGTCAGAAATAAAACTGTTAAATGAGCTACTGTCTTCGATGTTTGAATCTTCGGTGATTTTTAGTAACCCATCTTTGCTGTACATGTCAACTAAAGTTGCAAGAGTGTATTGACCACACTTCCTAGCAACATGTGAAACCTACACAAAAGAGAAGACAGTAACACAAGTAAAACAGTAGGAAACAAATGCCAGATATGATTATGATATATTGTACTTTTTATGGACGTAGTGAAGTCAAAATTACGTGTTATTTGTATATATTCAGTTTTCATAAGGTAGGCATGTGAAAGCAAAATAATATCCAATCCAAATTAGGGAAATTCAAAATGTGTAAGAACTTAAGTATGATGCAATGACAAATGGCATGATATATTTGATACCATTAAGGAATCCTGAAGGTAGCTACTCTGATGCCAGTACTGAAGTTCCTCAAGTGAATGTGGTCCGTGCTTCCTACCTTCCTCATCCTCAAATATCCAACAAGCCTCTTCACTTGACTACATAAAATTCGTAAATGAATGACTTGATTAGCTAAAATATATTAACTGCTTTTATGAACACACGCACAAATACGCGCGCGCGCCCACACACACACGTGTATACGCAAGCGCGTGCACGCACACGCACACACATATTACCACTGATAGCTCTGGTGATGCAGCTTTGAGTTCTCCTTTATTAGCGTGTCTGGATTCTACATTATGATCATTGTTAACATCCTGTTTTTGGCACTCTTGATTCAAAGATCCATTTGGCATTGCAGGGGGACAATATGATTCCCAGCGTACATTTTCAGGTAACTGATTTAAATAATTTAAAGGGTGAGGATTGGTCACATTCCCACTTATCATCGGATAAACTGGAAGATTTTCTGGCAAGAAGCCAGATGATAAGCCTGAGAGTAATTGTTCTTTAGAATATGGCCCACACATCTGCCTGTTTTCGTTAATATACATCCATCCACTAATTGTCGAAGGATTAATATGTGCACTGCGACTGCTATCAGTAATGCCGTTTCCACAATGTATTGCTTGAGTGCTGTTCCCAGCTACTACTATATGGTTTGTAGTTTCAGAACTACAGACCATAATGTTTTCATATTCTGCAGTTTGAGAAGTACCGCCTGCTACTTTAAGGTCATCGTCTAAAGGATTGCAGTAGGAGGATTGTCCTTTATGATCGTTTGAACACCTGCTATTCAACGCATATAAAAGAAGATACAAATATGTCGAGGAAAAACGCAAATAATAACTACTTAGCATGATGGACATGCCTATATGATGAAAAACATTCACTGTGACCATAAATATCAGTGTCAGCAACATCACCCATGCAGATATTGGTACCGTCAAGAGCAGGTTCTGATTCAATTGAATTGAGCTCTTCCCTCGAATGGAAGTAACGAGGGGAACCACATGATAGTGTGTTTAATGAACCAATTGTTTTGTTGCAATGAGATTTACAGCCACATTCAATGGATCCATATTGCATTGGACCTGAATAACATAAAATGAAATGATGCTACATAGCAATAACTTACAACTTTACTTGTGTGTTAACATTACTAATGGGGTATATCATGTTACTGTTTGATAATGTGTTATTCAGTACATAATTGGAAAGACAAATATACTTGGTCGGCTGCAGGAATTAACTTTTTGGGCACAAAACTCAGTCCAATGGCTAGCAAGATTTCATCGATATTAATATTACAGTGTTCTCATGAAAGCTGTATTGGTTAAGAAGAGAAAGTGATGAGGTCACTCGATTAGGCAGGCAAGCAAAGAGAAATATAGCAACAATTCATGAGTATGGTAAATATAAAGCCTCCCAACACTGAATCAGTTCAGCTACAACTCGAGATAAAATTCATGGTGGAGCGACCTACATTCCAATTTCCACAAAACAATTTCAATACACGAGTACAAGATAAAATAATGTCAATTTCAACATCAAATTTTTTTTAATTACCTAGAGGACCAAATTTTGCTTGTAAAACCTGAGAAAATATGTGTATCAAACCCATATTAGAATGAAGTGACAAGAGAGAAACTATAACTATTTAAATCGAAATATATGTTTGAAATCAAGGGATTCAAGGTGTGCTGAGGTGTAGCCGTGTGTGTATCTACGATAAAGAGTATTTAGGCACAAAATCCGACAAGTGATTCCATTTCCTATGTAAAGGCAAAAAAAATGTAATGTCAAAATTCCTAATTTATTTTGCCTTGATAGCCGCTCCCTACATATATAAATTTTATGTGTGTGACAGTGTGTGTATAAACAAAGATTAATATTGAATAGGTCTGTCAACGGATACTTTCAGATGCGAGTAGTGTCATATCCGCATCTGCATCCTAAAACATTTTCGGATATCGGATATCTGTATCCATGTATACGGACGGATATTGGATAATTCTCCTATCCGATAATGACCGATAAATTAAAAAATATAAATATAAAATTTTAGCTTTACATTAAAAAAAATTCAATCTATTATGAAAGTGTTAAAAATAAACAAACCTGATGATAATTAATAGTTTTGAGAATATAACATGCATTAAGTGCATATAATATTAATTATTGACTTAATAAAACAATAAATAAATCTTTAATAATAGTTGTAATACCTTTGGTGTCACACTTTTTTGGTGTAAACGTGAACTACCAAAAATACCCCTCTATAAATGTTATTAAATATTAATATTAATTAAAAATAGCATCTAACGGATAAGTTTTCTTTACCAATTCAAAACATCTAACTATGGATATTATTGAAATCTTAATATCACTTAAAAATAGGATCTAACAAATAATATTTTTTCAAAGTCGTCCTTTATTAATTAATAATAGAAATAAAAATTCAAATTACTAAAAAAATAAGTTCATTCCTTATTAATTAATAATAGAAATAAAAATTCAAACTAACATGAAACTAAATGTTGTAACTAATAAGTATAATTAAAACTAATTTGCATATCATTTTAACGTAAAAAAATTGTTAAATATTTGTGTGAATCATATTTTTTCGATGAAATTAAACGTATACAATTTGTAAAAAAAAATCACACGCAAAATGTATGTCATCATCACGCGCGAAGGGCGTGTCATACCACTCGTCTTAAATAATAGTTGTAATAGTTTTGGTGTCATACTTTTTTGTATCAACGTGAACTACCAAAAATGTCATTCTATATATTATAGAATCTTAACCACTTAAAAATAAGATTTAATATTAAACTTCTTTTACAAATTCAAACGCTCCTACAAGTAGGATCTAACGATTAAAAATGCTTTATGAATTCAAAACACTTCTAAAAATAGGATCTAAAATTAAACTTTTTTTGTAAATTTTGAATACTTCTTTACAAATACACAAATCTTAATATCACTTAAAATAAAAATCATTTTTTTACCGATTTAAACATATACCACGTACAAGGAAAATAATTGACATGCGAAACGCGCCGTGACACTCGTATCTTTAATTGAATTAAAATACACCTAATTTAAAATATAATCTTGGCAAAACATCAGATGGATAATTTTCGAATGCCGCATCGTTTGGACATCAGATATTAATCCGCTTTTCAAATATGAGATGCGGATAAATTTTGGATTTTTCAAGCATCCAATGACAGTCCTAATATTGAAGTTAACATTGTTTTAACACTTGCCTGCTTGCCAACGTTGATTGCAAAAATCGCGAGATAGTACTTTCCAAAGCGCGATTTGGAAGGAATCGCAGCCTTCCCGATCCAAGAATTAAATTGGATCGCAACCCGTGTAAAATGTACGATCTTATTTTAGAATGAAAATATTGGAGTCCGAAACTGAATCGCGATTTCAATTTAAACATCCAATTGAAACAAAATCAAAAAAATTTAGTTCAGCATCGCGGTCTCGATTCGGAAAAAAAAATGGAGGAATAGGAAGAAGCAGCAGCAAACCTGAATTGGAAAGTCTAGGATTCAGAGGCAAATTGATTTATTTTTCTCTTGTGTGTTCAGATATTTTTCTGAAACCCTATGCTTCAGGTACACACCCGAAGATATTGACAGAAAGCACGAAGATTGGGTCGCCACACACCAGATTATCACCCCTGGCCCATTTGTCCACCAACCCATGCAAATACTCCAGCATCCACGTCTCCGCAGATTATTTTTATTTCTTTTTTTCCACGTAGAAGAAGTCTGAATTCTAGTTCTGATTTAAAAATCAAAACGTCTATGGTGTTTATTTTTTATAAGTGTTTTGAATAAAAGTATCTATTTAGACAAAATAATTGAAAAAAGTTTAATGTTTATTTTTTGTTCTTTGTTCTGAATGCTGTTATTTGTTCTGAATGCTGTTATTTGTTCTGAATGCTGAATGAAAACAAACAAGCAAGTGATTATTCAGAATTCAGCATTTGACGTTCAACATTCAGACTTCAGAGTTCAGCAATCAAAATTTAGAATTCAGCATTTTAAACAAACGGAGCCTAAAATTTTCCTCTTCCCAACAAAAAATCCTAAACCACGTTCAAACATCACTTTATTGATTCGAAGGTATTTGGTACTAATTTTAAACGCAAAAGCTTCTCAAGCCTTTCTTTTCGTCGTCCAGTTTTTATTTATCGATTGCTATATATTCATATCGATGGTTGTTTTCAGCAAATTTATCATGGTGTTTGAATTGACTTAGATCGGAGAAACTAGAATGCAGAATAATAAACGGATAAATCGAGAAACTTGAAAGATAGCAGGATTAAAGAAATCAAAGATTTGTCAAGTTTCTAAAATGCAAAACAAGTTGACACCAACATATTTTGTACCGACGTGATTGGTACCATATGTTTGGTACCAACGTGATTTGGAGACCATTAATGAAAGGGAGGCGTGCACAAAATTTGACTAATTTTTGGACAACAAAAGCATATCTGTAACGACATAATTTGGTCGATTCCGACACGAATTTGGATCTTGATTTGACTACTTTGAAGGCTTGAGACTTAAGCTACGAATAAAAAAATAAAGTTTTAACATACAAAACATGTGGGTGCCGACATGTATGGTTGCCTTGGAAAACGTGTGCGACGACTTATTCTTCATGTTGGAAATTCAAATCTAGAAGAAATAACTCGTTCAAACTAAGAATGACGAAATTTGGGTTGAATCTCGTCATATATTGCAGTTTATCTTCAATAGAAAGAGGATCAATCTTCTTCATCTTCTGTTTCATAAGACTTTGAGAAAACCGAGATGTATTAGACTATAACTCTGTTTTGATTGTAAATTGTGTATTTCGAAGATGATTCATAAATAAAACAGACCGAATGAACGTAACTCAAAGATTTTTTTGAATCACTATAAAATGTTATGTCTCTTCTTCGTTCTCTTTTAATAATATTTGTTTGATTCGTTTTTAGTGATATTGGAGCGTTGTACCAATTTTTTGAGTGACATTTTTGGTGGTTCCACTAAGATGAACATAGATTTAATTTTGGAGAAGATGAAGAGGCATATTATTAGAGTCATTGTTAGACCAAGTCAACAACAGCATAAAGCTGCCAAGAGGTGTCCGCTAGTTCAAGCCACATTTATCTATCACTAGAGAGGAGATGTAAGGGATGATGACAAGTTTGCAAAAGAGATTAATAGCTCGGTAATAAAATATAGTGAATGGATTCTTTCAAATGATGGAATAATAAAGAACAGTTGAAGTTGTTGGAAATCAGAATCGAAGGCTAATAGTCGAAGCAAATACACATGGAAATAAGGCGGAATAAGCCGAAACTGTCCCCCAGCACGCCAACAAATCGGTAACAAGAATTCCAAACCAGTCGGCACCAACATGTTTGGACATGGGAGCATGGTCGATTTGAATGTCAAGCTTGGAAGGGCACGTCAGATGGATGATATTGAGCCCCAAAATTAAGCTCGGAATGTAAACTTGCAGCCGTAGGGATTAGAATCGAAAGTTCCCCGCAGGAATAAAAACATGAAGAAGATTTGAGTCAAAGGCATGTAAAGGGATTTCAACTGAATCTAGATGATCACTTAGCTGAGATGGTAAGATAGGTACTTCGAGTTGAAACTATAAATCGATGTTTGGAGGAAGTGAATGAAAAACATTGCATCTCAAACACTCGATACGCTAGGAATCCACCCGATTTCAAGTTACATACTTTGAAGCCATATAATGGAGGGACGGATCCAACTATTCGTTTAATGAGATACAATCAATGTATGAGAGTCCTAGCAGCTTCGGTGACGGCAATGGGACGATGCCTCCATTGTATGTAACTAATTTGGCTGCCATTTGGTTTCTCCAGCTAGGTTATAACGACCCTAATTTTGATTTTAACATTATTCAGGACATTTAGTTAGGTAAATAAAATAATGTAAATGGCTAAGGGTTGAGATTTGTATATTTAGAGGGTAGCCGTGCCAAATTAACTAATGAACTAAAGGGAATTAAAATGAAATAAGTAAGGGTAATGGATAAGGACAAAATAGGAATAAGTTATATTCTTATATTATAAACCCTCATGCACTCTCATTTTACACTTTCATAAACAAAATCAAATATAAGAGAGGTTGGCCACCATTAGAGGGAATCTAAAGGAAGATAAGTGAGAATTTAAGTATGGAGCTTAACCAAATTCATTCAACAAGCAAATCTGAAACTCCTTAATCATAAGCTAAAAGTGAATAATATGTTACATCTCATTTTTATTGTTTTTGGTTTCTATATAAGGCCCATATTATTTTGCAAATGATTTTGCGATGTTTTGATTATTTAAATGGACATATATGCTTGTTGATGATTTAGGCTATTTCACATAGATTTTATAATAAGAATTGATTTGGAAAATTTATTAGATGACATCTAAATGACTTGCGTTTTTGTGATAAGGTCAGAATATTATTTTAGAGATTGGTTTCAAGTTTCATAATTTTGAATTATTGTGGATTTATTATGAATTTTCTGATGAAGAAAATGTATATTGGGTTTAAAATTAATTATGGCTATCATATATTAGTTTTGGGTTAGAAATTTAAAATGTGTTAGAAAACAAATTAAAGTGATTTATGGGAGGTTTTGGAGAATTCTCCTAAGTTTTTTATTAAATATATAAAATTATTTACGGTGTGGGACTTAAAAAGGGGCAATTTGCTAAATGTTTAAATTTACAAAATACTGAATTCGGCAGCACTTTTAGAAAAGATTTTTGAAAAAAAAATTGACAACCAATTATATAATGATAAATAAACGAGTTAGTTAGAAAGATATTACTTTAAAAAGAAAGAAAATAGTTTTTGTCAAGGTTTGTTATTTCGCCACCATCGGCAGCTACCTTTTGACTTCGTATTACCGCCATCTAGCCAAAACTAATACACGTGGTATCAATGTCTTGGTACGTAGTGAATTGGAGTTAGGCGAAAGGTATAAGGTCGAAATGTGCTTTCGAAGGGGTCGAGACCTTGTTTTGCTTACAAAAGAAAAGTCGCTTACTTTGCTTTCCAAAGATTGGTTTCGAAAGGGTTTTAGTATGGCTTTCGAAAGAGGTCGTTGTCTTTTGTTTTAAACAAGCTTTTAACAGGGTCGAAACATTCGTTGCCGCATTCTACCATTCGACCAAGTTGAGGCCGCTTTGCCTTTAAACATTGGTTTCGAAAGGGGGCTTTCGCTTTTAAACAGTAAGTCGCTTCTCCATGCTTTCGAAAGGGTTAGTGTCAAAACTACCTACTTTCTTCTACTTAGAAAATTATTTTCGAAAGTGTTACTTTCGGCCTAGTTATTTTAAGTCCCTTTGTTCCATTGAAAGATAAACCCATAGGTTTCGAATGGAATGGTTTTAAATGGTTTTAAAACAACATTCCATAAGGTTTTACTTGAACCCAATGCTTTCGAAAGGTTTGTTTATAGTAAAGGACTTTAATGCTTTCGAAATCACAATACCAGAAGGCAATTTCCTCACGGTTATAAGCGTGACAAAATTAATTTGTTACAGCTATAACCATGAAAATAGGTACCGTGGGCAAATTCAGTCACACTTTTGCTCACGGTTAAAACCGTGATAAAAATAGTAATTTCTCACGCTTATAACCGTTATAAATTTAGATATTATCACACTTATAACCGTTACAGAACAGTATTTACTCACAGTTATAATCGTGATAAAATGGTTATTACTAACGCTTATAACCGTGGGAAATTTAGATAGTATCACACTTATAACCGTGACAGAACAATAGTTTCTAACATTTATAACCATTACAAAAAAGGAAACTCTAACACTTATAACCGTGACAAATGAAAATTATATCACACTTATAACCATTACGAAAGGTTATTTTCTAACACTTATAACCGTGATAACTAAAACAATATCAAACAAACTATATAGCACCAATATTTTATTACATCTACAAACAATCTATACAAAAAATATATAGTATTAACATTAAGAAAACATACGATCAATAATTAAAATAACACCAAACATTTATGTTTCATACAAACACCACAAAGGATACTTCATACCAACACCACAAATTATAGCATACAAGCATAGTATATATAACAAACTTTAAAACACAGTTTCAGAATATAACTACATAGTGTTTAGTAACTTACTAATAACGCAAACGATACAAGCATAGTATTTCCATCCCCCCTCATTCACACTCCTTGCGGTGCCATTATCAATAAGTTTCTACAATCAAACCAAACTGCAATAAATTCTCCACAACATCACATTACCCCTGTCAACAACACACTGCCCCTCTGCTTTCAGACATCAAGCTACACTTCATTTCAACTTCCCACTCAAGCCTGCCTCATCAACTTGAAATCACTGATGTACATCAACCACTTTAAACATTCATTCAAAATGTGCCTGACAGTACATATGACCACTGTCCATCCCCTCGTGCAACAACCACATACCTGCCTTCCTCTGGCACTACTGCAACATTCATATTTCACAACTGCACTTCACCAATATACCATAAAACCACCCACACTTCATCACTATTCAAACTGCATATCTCCTAACACATACTCCTTACAACCATCCACCATTCCAAACCACTACTCTCCAACCATCACTGCCACCTAACTCCTTACTACTATATTGCTCAACCAAATGAATTCAAAACTGCCACTGCATCACTTCATAACTCCTTTATAAACTGCACTATAACCATCGCTACAGTCGCATACTCCTAACACACCTCCACAAACAACCCACTGCCTGCAAAAACCATCGCCTACGAAACCCAATGCAACCAATATCTTCCAACCTGCATCTTCTAAAACTCATCAATCCCCCCACTACTAACACCCTTTATTTCTACAATATACACTACTCTTGCAAACTGCCAAAATCATCAACTACTCCACCACATTACTCTATCACAACTACTCAGCCTCCTTCATCACCATACATCCTCCAACCACCAAGCACAAATCACCAAAACACGTTACAACCTGCCCAGACCAACCAACCCCAACCCGAGACCAACTGCACCATCCCCATTTACCTTCACCGCATACACATTCGCCTCCTACATCACTTCACGACTCCAAGCCACACATGCATTATTTACTTAGCTTAAAAGTTAATTGTTGATGTGAATATAGTATCACATCTTGTTGCCAAACACAAGTATACAAAGTGGAATTCATTGTATAGCTTATCTGCACAATTGTTCTAGCTCAATTTGGAAGAAACGTGCAATACATTGAAATTTGCAAATAGAGCTTAGTGAGTTGAGATTCAGGCTTCTCGTAATAAGGTATAATTCTGTCCATTTTAAACCACTAATATCATAGCATTCTTATTTATAATTTATCTTCTTCTTTATCTTGATATTAGATTTATGCCAAGAATTCACCGAACATAAAGTATTAAAAGGAAATTTCAGTTAGAAAGCAGAAGCCAGGCCAAGTTAAGAAAGGGATACTACCTGGTATAATTCATGAAGAAAGAAGTGTTTCTATCTATGCTTCTATTTGTTTCCCAATTCTGTAATAAGTAAATAAGTATTTGAGTTATATCATGCTATGAACACTAAATTTTCTTATATGCTATGAACATTAAATTTTCTTATATCGAAAGACGATTTTAAAACTAACCAAATTTCGTAAAATTGACCAAGTCTATAATTTTTTTAACACTGAATTGATGTCTATTTACACCTTCGTTTATTCAAGCCTGGATTATCTTTATGTTGATTCATCTAAACAAGTAACATTTCTAATCTGATTTGCAATCCAGTATATGCAAACAAGTGATCTTTCTATCGATGGAATATTTCTAAACAATCTTTAATTCCTTAAAAATGCCCATACAGTTGTAAAAAGTTTCCACCAGTTTCTTTAATTCCTTAAAAATGCAAGCTTGTCTTTGAAATGAGAATGATACAAAATGTACACATGAGCCTGATAGCCTCTTATATGTTATCAAAGCTATAAATCAAAGACTTACGTATTAATGTTGGTCGAAGACATAATGTTAATATTAAACAACATGCTAATATAATAAAACAATACATGAACAACTTACGGTTGGTCGAAGACATAATGTTTCAAGATTTTGGCTTATAATGCCCAACACTTAACTATTTATGTTGTCCCTGATCTCATACAGATTGGACTCATTTCTGATTCTGGTACATTTTTAGATTGCGCTTAATATTCATATATGTTGTGCTTTTAACCAACCAAGGCGACCGATCAAAATAATCATTAGCAACCAAGGTGACCAATCAGAATAAATTAAGTAATCATTACCAATAAAGAGACTTGTTTCCATTAAAATAAGTAGTCGTTACTAATCTTAAGTCGAATGCATGAAATGCTAATAAGATTAACAATCTATTTTTTTAATCTGCATACGTTAAAAGGTTTGGGTTGTCTTGGATATGTTTATGAAATTAATAGTCAATATTTCAGAAAATAAAAAGAGTAATAACACATATACTTGGTCTTAGCTGTCAAAAGAGCATCATCAACCTTCGAAGAAATGTGAAGAAATTATTTTAGAAGAGGGAGGCAACAAAGGCTTGCCAAGGGACTTTGTAACAAAAAAGAATCTGTTGGTTCTTTATCTTTAGCCAAAGATGAAGGATCTGCTAATTAAACTTCTGCATAGTAAAATACAAAAAACGAGAAAATGAAATGTATATATTCTTCATAACAAATATAATAAATACCTAGAGAATATCTAGGGCTGGAAGAGAGAGTGCGTTAGATCGGGTTATGGATGGAAAATATACACAGCCTCAAAATAAGAGTGACTTGTCGTCATCGACATTTTTCTTTATCATACGTGGTTCACTTAGGATGCGATAAGACAGTTTGACCAAGCCTTATTTCCTTATCTTTAGTAAGAATTCTCAACCAACTTCTTGAGTATTCTGAACCATATCTGAACTTGTTGATTTTCATGATTTTCGCCATCACTTAAGGGCTCATGGATTTGGAACCGGGGTCTACAAATATTAACAATAATGGTGATTAGCTGTCAAGAACTAAGGACTGAAGTAATAACAATTTTCAATCCAAGAGATGTTCTAAGGGTGGAAAAGGTCTTATGGATTTTAGAAAAGAATCACTTCACGTAAAATAACCAATGACTCGTGTCTCTTGTCTAGTTGATGAGATTCAATATCACATCACCGTTGGATGGGAGAGGAGGTGGACAGTACCCTCCGGTTGGTTTTTGACTTTTGAGGGTATTAAGTAAGCACAGAACTGATGCTTTCAAGTCATCCACTTTAAGATACTATAGTAATATTTGAAGGGAAAGAATCAAGCTATATGAGTTCGTTGTGAGTTGAATCAGAGAAAATTTCAAAAAAAGAAAGGATTTTGGAGACAATGTCAGTAAAGGAAGGTAACATGAGTGCAATATATGAACTGGAGTGCAATATATTTTGGCATATGCTTGCCCTTGGCATGGCTCATTGTTCTCGTCACATATACTAATTTCAATGCAAATGCCATGAACACATACTCAATTGGCGCTGCTTAGTTGTACTTGAACAACTAAGGTCATTCAAAATCAAAATATTTAAAAGAAACATCAGTCCGATCTAAAAAATAACATACTCAGAGCTTGAAAATATACCTCTAAATTGAAAACCCCTAAATTATTTAGATCTAAGTCAAGGCACTTGATTAAAGGTTATAGAAAAATCAAATAAGCAATTGAAATGAGAACCCAAAGAAATTAAACATGACTGGAGAAGAAAAATGGCAAAATACTTTCTCAAATCATTGGAATAGATTTTTTTTTAGTGTACTATATGAATGGATCGGATTTATTGCAACACGAGGATTTAGTAAAACATGTTTGACATGTGCAGTGGAGTAGACTTCATCTAGTGCTACAACATGAGAATTAACAAACACAAATTACTAATAGTAATTTGCATTAGCAAACATACAATCATTAAATTATATGAATGAAAATTCATATCAACATGAAATATGTTTAGTTTTAAAAAGTACTAAACACAAATTTGCTACTGCTAGTATCATATTTCGGTTTCCAGGCCTTATTTCTTTTCGAGAATAGCTAGTTTCAACAGCCTTTTCTGTACAAATCAAAATAAAACACTCCAGCAAGTACACATCAAAATTCATGGCTAAACAAAAACTCAAAGCAAATACACGTTATCGTATGGAGAATACCTGGAAATGGGGGCGCTGAAACAAGGGAAAGGCGGAGGCCTACAATCAAATCAATTATCATTACGTTCATCTTTAAAGCTTGAATTTGATAAATAGCAAGACAAAACGCGAAAGTGAAACAAACCTGCCACTGAAACGAGGTCGAAGGCGGAGGGGTTGGTACGCGAAAACCCTAATCTGGCCTGCTAACAAATCAATTATCGGTCACGTTCATCTTTAAAGCTTGAATTTGATAAATAGCAAGACAAAACGCGAAAGTGAAACAAACCTACACTGAAACGAGGTCGAAGGCGTTGGTAAACGCAGCTCTAATTTTGGCTTGCGAAATAAGGAAGGAGCAAGTTAGAACCGTGACAAAGGGGAGAGATAATAATAGATACCAAACCGACGAATCTACCCATTATGCTTTGAACTATTTACGAAAATACCAGATTGTGTTACGGTAATAACCACGACCGTTATATATCACGGTAATAACCGTGATAAATTTCCCACCCTGATAACCGTGAGAAATCGAAACGAAAAAAGTGTTACAAAATGCCATATTTGGTGTTGTGAATGTTTAATTAAGGTTTCGAAGGGAAGGTTACCCAATGGTTTCGAAAGGTACTTATAGTATTTTAAGTGGAAGGTTTCCAATGCTTTCGAAAGCAATTTTAAAGAGTTATAAAAAGAGGATGTCTAAGGTTTCGAAGGGATGGCTTTAATGGTTTTGAAAGGTTATTATAATGGTATGGAAAAGTATGTTTTGGCCTTTCGGCCTAGTGTTTCAGGGTATGGTAGTTAATATATTTTGAAAGGGGTATTTCAATGATTTTGAAAGGGTTGTTTAAAGTTTTTAAACATAGGTTTCGAATGGTTTACCTTGGCTTTATGGCCTAAGATCTTTTAAGTTAAAAAGGATTTTAACTTACTTTGGAGGGATAGATAACCCTCAATATATTTCATCAACGCTGTTTTGGGTAAAGTATATATAACATGGAAAAGAGATTTGAGTAAAACAAAAGGTATATTTTCCTTGTTTAAGTATGATTTGAAGGGTTAAATCAATTTGCAAGAAATGTTTTCAAGGAAAATTTTGATAGGGTAGTTGATCCTAAGTAAATGGCTCAGATATTAGAATACCATATATATAACTGGTATAGGATCGCGCCCTATACTTTAGCTAATAGTCCCTAGCTAATATAAGTCCAAAATTCCAGCATGTAGGACTTTGTCATAGGTAAGACTAAAACGATGTTACACATAAAAAGGAATATATAGAGAAAGATATTGGTGAGCCCATAAAACCATTTGGATCAGTTGACCCTAGAAGAAGTAAGTTAGGGACAGACTTTCCAAAAGTGTGTCTAACATATGTTAGATTATTTGTTATATCTGGTAGGCCCAAGCCATCCAAACGTTAGTAGTTAGCCAAACAAAACTATATTTTTCGGATAGATAATCCATTTATTACCTGATTTATATGCATATATGATATTGCTATATTTGTTTTAATCAGTTTGATTGCATGATTTTGGTTTGCAAAAGATATGTTTTGAAAAGAGATATTAGTGAGGGGAAATCCATTCCACTAAGAAAGTCTCACTTAATATTAAATAATCAAGTTGTATAGTATTATGCACACCAGACTTTATGTCTGACTCGAAGTTTATATTTTTCCCCTTAAACTCTTGGGTGCTCAAAATATGATTTGAGTAGATTGAGAGTTGACGTTTTATAAGTTTAGTAGGTTGGACGAATAAAGCTTCCGAAGATGTGCAGAAGGCAATGCTAGCTATATATAGAAGCTATTTAGTTTTATTTCCATTGTTATGTATTAAGACTAATATGTCTATTTAGTACTCTGATCATTCAAGAGGGCATCTTCATATGTCTCTCTTGGCGTAGTTTGTAATAATTACATTTGATCAAAACCTGGGAATTGATTATGATATTATGTAATTTGAATATAAAATGTTGCTTTGAAATGTAATTGCAGAAGTTGATTTAATCTGTGCTATTTTTATTCCACATTCAAGTGCTTCTGATATTATGGATACCATTAACATTACCATATTTTGTCACCGGAAGTTAATACTATGGATGACTGCGGCGTCTATAATGCTTAGCCTCAGGCCATAAGATAATAGATGTTACATAGGTAATGGGTCCATCATTAGTACATGGACCGAGTTAGAAAAAAAAATTTATGATCCAATTCATAGTTCATATAGTTTCACCAAGGAACGTGACAACACTTTCAAGTGAGAAGCAAAGAGAGAATGAACTGTGCAAAGTTACTTGATTAGATTTAACGCAGTAATCGCTGCATTTTAGAAACCAAACTCGTAGTACGGATGATGACGGTTTTCAGAGTCGTTGATAAGACTGATTTTAAGAAAGCATTGGAAAGAGATTCGCGGTGGATGTCACGGACTTTTACTATCAAGTTGAGAGATATTTATGCCAAGAGGACACAAAAGCTGAAAGCGGTGAAGTTAACACTGTGGTGGACGGAGGATCATCTAAGGCAGGATCTGGAAAAGATAAATGAAAAAAGAAAAGTCGATGATGGCTTCAGATGATCGAAGCAACAAAAGAGGGAATCGAAGTTTTCCTCTTACGTTGAGCTAACTGAGACTCTGAAGAGGATTTATCTTCATACTAGGGGTAGATTTCCTAACTCTGTAGTTATGCATTTTGTTATAAATTATCTAACTCCGTAATAAATCTCGTTCAAAATAAAAGGTGTTTGATTTCTTTTATATGATTTGTTGTATTATGATATACAGTAATTAATTAAAAGTATATAAATAAGAAAGTCCTTAAATAAATTAATATGTGATTTTAATTATAATTAATTGCAATCACAAGCAATAAATCAGAACACAAAAAGCATTTTGTTTAAAATATTTGTAACAACCCTATATTTTTATGTATATTTTAATTTCGAATTTATTTCATTTTGAAATTATTTTAAACTTGTTTTATTTCAAACATTTAATTTTTAAATATAAATGTTGATTATTATGGGAATTATAATTTCAAACTAGTATAAATTGGATATTTTACTGAAAAGTGTATTTCTGTTCAAATTGTTCAAACATTGACTTTTAAATTTCAAAATTTAAATATTTAAATTCTTAAATTTTATCTTTTATTATGAAAATAGATTTAATAACTTGGATACTGCTTTTCGTTTCGTTGAAAATGGACTTAAATTGTGAAAGTTATGTATATTTCAATATTGAATGCAATTTGTTTTATTTAGCAATTTTGTTTATTTTAAATTATATAAATTATATTTTCTTTGTCATATTTTATTTTAATATGTGTTAATATGTTATGTTATATATATTTTGTCTTTTAAATATTTTTAAAGTGTTGATAGAATTTTTCCAAAGCTTATTGAATCTATTTTCTAATTTTCAAGCCTAGTTTTCATTTTTCCTTGCTATTTTCTTAATTTAATTATATATAATTAAACTTTATTTATTTATTTTATGCATTTACTCTTATTTGCTGTGTTTTACTTTATTTTATTCATTTTACATGTATTTAAATTTAAATAAAAAATTTCAAAGTCTATTGAAGTTATTTCTAATTTTTAAAGCCTAGTTTGCAAATTTTAACCATTTTCTTAATTTAAATTCTATTTAATTAAAATTTAAATTTTTTATTTTGTATTTTTATTTTCATATCTGAGTTTTTATCTTTATTTATCAGTTTTATATGTATTTATAAATTACAAATTTATATAAAAGAAATTCGAAGAGTTTTGTGACTCTTTAGCTGCTTGAGACCTTTTGTTTTCCACCTCTTCGTTTTCCAACCTCTTGCATTCAATTGCTTTGGTCGACCTGATTCTTTCTCTCAGCCACTTACTTTTCTCATAATTCACTAATACAAATCTTTCTCATCTCCAAAATAGCCGGCCATCTCCATTGCTTGCAAAAATTTTGGTAAAAACCTCTTTGTTTTTCATGTTTTCTTATGTTTTCCTCTTGATTTTCATTGATTTGTACTTGTCTTCTTCACCTATATGGCACGGCTCCTCTTTCCTCCAATCCCTAGGCTGCCTCCACCACCACTACACCTAACCAACACCTCCTCCAGCCCCTCCCCATCCCATTGCCGTGCTCCATGAGGAAGAAAATCCACCATAGTTTAGAGCAAATCATCACCTACATGTTCAAGCCAAGCACACCTAGGTCCACCACCTCCAAACCACCACCAAGGCCGGCCATACACCACCTCCACCTATTGTTCTAGACCTGACACCCCCTTGCACATCATCCCTACCCCACCTGAAGCCATGGCCTTGCCTACCCTTGCTTTAGCCGAGCCCATATTTGCATTGAAACATTGTTGTTTTGCCTTGTGTAGTCTAGTTCCATGCCTATCTCTTTGCATCACTTTTGCCCCATCACCATACATGCTAGGCCGACCTTTAGGAACCCAAAACCAGATCCTAACCCACTCCTTAGTCATGTATTTTAGATCTATAGCTGAAGCATAGGTGGTAGAAAGCAAGTGCAAAGACTTTGGAATTGTTTTATGCATTTATTCTTAACATTGTTTGATTATTTTGAGTTGAAAACTTGTGTTATATTTATTTGTTTTGTCTCATGTATTCAAGGCAATTAACCTTGTTTCTCTCACACTCAAATCATTGTCATGCCTTCGTGCTTTCCGGGTCTTCGTTTGTGTGTCTGAATCTGTTATTTCCAACTTATACAGGTGAGTTATTCTCACCAGACAATATGTACATATATAACTAGTAAATTGACCCTTTTGAATCTGTAAAATGCATTATCATGTTACACCTACTATATTATGATTATTATATGATGTGCAGCCATGCTTAAACACCTGTTATAACATCTGTTACTGTTATATTATGTCGTTCTGTTATTTTTATCAGTTTATCACACTGCAAGTTCCCTTTAGATTAGAATCACTATGGGTTGAAATGATACATACCCGAACGGACTTTAGAATATGAGAAAATCGTTATGGGCTGAAATGATAGGCCTGAATGATTTTCAATTATTTTCATTTACTTGGGATTGCGTGTTTGAAATGATCAAACCCGGGTTTTCTTTGTAAATTACGGGTTGAAATGATATATTACCCGTATCACTTTACCTAGGCTAGAAAATGAAATACAGATCCGTTGTTAAAATATGTTTTTCTAAAAATTTTAAATTATTTTAGAAATGTAAATATTATAATATTTTGATTTAAATTTGATTAAAATGATTTTTTTAAAGCATTATTGATTTTCTGAAAATTGATAAGTGAAATAAATAATGGAAAAGTTAGGAAATCTGAAATGTAAGTTATTTTGGAAATTATAATTTGGTAATAAATGGAATTTAAATTAAATATTAAAATATGATAAATTTATGATATTTTGAACTAAATGAATTAAAAATGAAATTAAGTTATATTTAAAATTTAAACGTAAGTGTTAAGTTAAATTTAAATTTAATGAATTTAAATTTAATGTTGGAATTTAATAAGTGAATTATCATTAAATCTTGATTTTTGAATGGAGATTTAACTTTATAAAATCATGAATATAAGGGTATTTAAATGATTGTTTTAAAAGTGAAATTATATGATTTTATAAGTTAAAAATTATTTAGATAAAAAAATATAATTGTTTGTGAAATTATACTTAATATTTGAAGTTAATTAACTGCATTTCTAAAATGCTATTAATTCTAATGTAAATGATAATACAGTATTTGTAAATGCTGTAGTGGATAATAATGAACCAATTGGCTAAGTTTAATTAAAGGCTATTATAGCATTTTTTGTAAATGTTATAATTGTTGAATTTAACTAAGTTTTATTGAAACCGATGTAACTCTACTATAGCATTTTTAAATGCTATCTTTTGTTAAATTGAACTGTTTTGAATGTAACTTTCTGTAGCAATTTCTAAATGCTGCGAAAGTTGAATTTCCATCTGTTTTAATAAATTAAGTGAATAAATGAATTTTAAAAGACTAAAATTTTGGAAATTTAATAATTGAATTATTAAATATAATAACTTCATTTTATGATTTAAAAAGGAAGTAATTTGTTTCGAAATATAAACTATTTTGAAATGTGTTTTGTAATGGTATTTACATTAAATAAAAATGAATGTGGTTTGGAAGATATTATATTTTTGATATTTTGAAATGGATTTTGAATGATATTGAATTTTGAAATGATATTTGATTTTGAAGTATAAAATACCATTTTGAAATTTTAACCACGGGATGTATTTAATTTATACTTTAACTGATTCTTAAAGGATGGGCGATCCCAAGCATCCTTTAAGTTATTGTGCATTTCTACTACAGTTCACTTGAGTTGGTTTACATTATATAAGTATATATTGTCCTGACTCAAGTGTTTTGTGTTTTACTTTACGCCCGGGTCAACCTGAGTATTTACAGCTTAGCTTTGGATTTCTTTTCTGGAGCTAGGAATCGCTGGAGATTCTGCTTGTCTAGTTATCTATTTCCTTTCAGTTTCCGTTGTTCTATTTCAGCTCTGGTATTTATAAACTTCTATGTATTTGAGATTTCTATTGTATATGTTTCAGACTAATATTATGTATTATGTTTTGAGAGTTTGTTATAGTAGCTTCATGAACTACTATGGTATTTTTATTTCCGCCGTGAGTTATTCTGATATTTCTGTGTTTGTGATTCTGTGATTGTATTTCATTTGCTCCAAATTTATTTACAACGCGGTATTTTGAGCAATTCAAGTCCGACATGTGCGGATGCGAATGGCTGAAAATATCGGGTTGTTACAGTTGGTATCAGAGCTTTGGTTTTAGGCAAACCTTAGCCTGCGGAGCAAAAACTCATTAGAGATAGGATAGAAATACCCTAGAATGAGTGAAATCAATCTCAGAATCCTTTCTTTGTGAGAGTACGTATTTTTGAAGTATAAAATGATTTTCAAATGATTTTTAAAGGATTTTCAAAGATTATTTTGGTATAAAAATTTTCTTATTTTGGAATCAAGATTTTCTGAACTTCATTACTTCTGTATCCACCTTGTTAGAAATCTCTTGGTTAGGATTCTTATCGATTAGGATTGCTTGAACCGTGGAATGCTCCCACTTGTTCTGAAATCCAGTCTTGTCTTCCCTTTTTACCCTTTTGATTTTGGGCATTCCGTAACTGTAACGTACGCGATTTTTCGTTGCCGAAAAACCGAATAGTTATGGGTTTAAGAAAAAGAAAGACAAAGAAAAAGAGAGAAAAAGATAGAAAATAGAAAATAGAGGGAAAAGAAAAATAGAAAATGACAGAGAAAATAGAACGGAACAAAAAAACAACTGAACAACAACAGAATCTCACAATTCGCAGCGGAACAACATATAATAATTAATGAATAATCTTTAAACAAAGAACTATATCAGTTATTACATTACATCACATTTCATTACATCATATCATCAGAGTGTACAACAACAACAATGCAGCGGAAAAAGAAATACTATATACTAGTAATACGCCATGCCATCCAGCTTGCCTCCAGCAACTCCAGAATATCCAGAATATCCTGATAAACCTTACTCTTGACTGCCCGTGTGAAAATTGGTGGGCACCCAGAGTTTAGGAAGGAAAACAATAATCTCCGAGTCAGTCATGTGACTGGTGTGAGAACTCAAAACAGTTTATTTATCTTTAAAATCAAAATAGAGGAATATTTTTAAAGTCAATTCGCAATGCTTTTAAAAATGAGACTACCATAAGGCCTCCCGCACACACACACAATGCAAACGCAGAATCGGAGGAGATTTCTCCTTATGATAGTCAAAGATGCTTGATACGCATTTAAAAGAACATTTTATATTATTACTAGTGCATAGTGTAGGAAAAATTTATTTCGAAAGTAGAATATAAATCTTAGCCAACATACAACCATTATCGTATGCCTACTATAGCTAACTATGTTCAATAGCAGGTTACCGCCACATTCCATAGCAGGTTATACAACTAAAACCGTACAAGTCTCGTATCGTTTCTTTGGATTTCCAACGAATGATCAGGCCAAGGAACTTCCCATTGCCACATGAGAATGCCTCTGGATGGACATCCCCGAGAACCAAACCGGATCTCTACCAACACAAGGCCGGGTTACCCCTAACCGAGTAACAACTGACCGAATATGCCATCCCCCGGTCCTTTGGGACCTTTTCACCGAGCGCTCGTAATCAATTCACACAATCATAACAAAGTGTTTTCGACATGAGTAAGTATCTGGGCTCCATACCATGATACCACCCTTTTCCAGAAGGAAATGCACACATCCTAAAGGGCGCTACCCCTCATAACCTTGCTGCTTCTTTCCTGTTTTGACCATTCACGGGGTGTGAGGCTCGACGAAGTCACGTCCACAAAAACATACTTTATACAAAAGCCATGCTTTGGGTCAACAAATGATCATAGAAATGATCACCAGGATAGACGATCAAATAAACGATCCTATCACAAATAATCAACACAATGATCATTTACAGCAACACTCAGCATGTCACATTACCAAATTGGGAATATATCGCTGATAACATTCAACTACATAACCTCTGAGCTCGTACGTCTCAGAGAAGGGTGTTAAGCTAAAAGAATAAATTCTCCGCCACCAACAGAAATATATTTGAAAGAAATCGGCTTTATATCTCAACTTGTAATGTCAGGCATACTATCCATACAAGTCTGTTCCGGGCTCGAACAAAACCGAAGGCACTTACAAAGAAGTCCTTGCAATCCGGATATTCACAATCCTGATCGGATTTCCCATCACTTAGGGAGTCTCTATACCGTTGCAACTCAGTGTAGAGACAATCGACAGGTCATCCTATCGCTCTCGCAAATACCGGGTCTTCAACACCGATCTTCAATGCTATCATAACGACGTATCACATATTCGGAATGGGTTATACGACCACATGGTCCTTTCCCGGTTAACCCGAATAGTGAGCGCTTATTCAAAAATAAGTGTGGCATTCAAATTAAATCAAATCACGTCAAATACCCATTCATAGGGAAATATTGATAGTCGGTTATTGAACTATCAATGGATATGCACACATCACCAGTTTCCAAATAATTTTCCACATTATTTATTTTCCAAAATATCTTTACAAGATATATTATTTTCAATACTTCAAAAAAATAAATCAACATTTATTTTTTTAAACAAATTCTTCTTTTCATTTATAAATTCCATAATGAATTTATATTTCAAAATATTCATGCATATACGATTTCAATTATTCATTTCAATTTATCTTCAAAAAGATAAATTCTCAAAGTATTCACTTTATATTGGAAAACATTTCCATACTTATTTAATAAGTAATTCACAAATTTTATTTATTTTCAACACTTAGAAAATATTCAATATACTTAAATCGAGATTAAGTATATATTTCATTCTTTAAGGAAATCATTCTCTTAAACATATTTATTTGGGCCAAAACGAATGTTACGTAAAACATCGTTACGACAACCCAAAATCACTAGTATAGGGATTCGAAATTAAGATAGATATATAAATCCCAATACTATACAAAACATTTCCTTTCGGAAATCATTTACTATAACAACAGTGTTATATTCCACCATTTCCTTTTATTTCTCGAAAACGTCTATTTCAACAATAAATGTTGAAATCTATGGATTCGAATCTCAATGCATTTAAAACATCGTTAGATCGTTTTAATTCTGTTTAAACAATTTCTTTAACATATTATTCACTATTCAAAAACGTGAATATACTACGTTAATCAATTTCATCATTTCTATACATTTCATTTTAAAGGATTATTCATAGTCAAAATGTGAATATAACTCCATAAATAAGTTATAACAATTTTCTTATCAAAATAAGTCATTTGCGAATTTATAAAACAATGTTTATAAATTCCATTTCTATTTATTTTATAACTACTTCCTTTATAAGTTCCTTTATTAACCTATTCGATTTATAACTCAATTATAAAACAAAAGTTCACATTATAAGTTAAACACTTATAAAACGATTATTTTACAAAATCGTTCTTTTAACTTCCCAAATTATAAATCTTATAACTTATAAGATTGTTTATTTATGCAAAACCATTCTTTTAATGACTTTATAAATTTTATAAACCTACTGTTTATAAAATTCCATTTATAATTTCACCGTTTATAATTCTATAAATTTCATTCAATTTATGAAATTCATTTTCACTTCATTCAAACACTTATAAAAACTCGTTTTATAATTTCAATATTTCAATTTATAAATATCCATTTATAAATCTCTTAATATAATTCAATTTATATTATTCTTTTAAAACGTCTTTAAACTTCTTTATTATTTCACCATTTTGATTCATAAAATAATTAAATTTTTATAAATCCTATATTTAAACTTTTCACAATAAATTCTAAAATCCCGATGAAAGTATTTTATAAAAATCAATAACATCATATTCCCAAAAATCAGTTTTTTTAACTATATTTCTCAAAAATCATAATTTTTATAACTTTAAAAATTATAACGTTTATTTATTTAAAATGAATCAATTTCCAAACATATAGTATATTTTCAAAAATTACTTTATAAATCATTTTAAAATTCCAAAACTTGGTCCAATGATGCTACCTATCAAATAGTCAATCACGACAACAACGATATCATATATCAATATGATAATCCATCAAATATCAAAATATCTGAAATCAAATAAATACTGTTGAGGAATCCAGTTGGATCCCTCCAACCTGTTTTCCTACATCCACAAACATTAGCACTATACCAATTTCGCTCCAGTACGAAATTATCGCGGTATATGGGATTTAAAATATTACCCGCTTAATAACGGCGCAATAGGGTCTCATCCGCTAAACAAATGCGGGAAATCAATAACTCCAATATATACATATGCCAATATATATATATTGCTATTATATATAATACCAATTTCACTGTTTATGAAATATTCGCGGTATATGTTTTTAATAAATAACATCCGCTTACTAACGGCGTATAATGTCTATTTTAACAATAAATAGATAGCAATCATCATTCAAACATGCATTCAAATATTTTAAATCTAACTATTTAAAATAAAATCGAAACTGATTCGATTGAATGAGAAGTTCTCACCTTGATTTCAATTTCGTTTTAGCGATTTATTTCGAATAAAATTAAACGGACGTTTAATTTTACCCGAAATTCTCACTAACTCCAAACGACTCCAATCCAATTTCATCGCGTAGTGCTCGTCCATACGATTCCAACGCAACTGGTTTCGCGCGTTTTCGACCTCGTATGAAAAGGTTATTAATTTTCAAAGTTTTACACGATTTAAACTAAAATTTACAACTATTCTTTATAATTTTTACCATTCCCTCATCATAACCGTCCACACCAGATCCAACGCCCCCCCTTCATCTTCTCATGCGCACGAAGGAGCTCCAGTAGCCAAACACGCAATGCCGAACCCACCTTATATCAACTAGGGTTTAAATTTGCACCATCAACACTCGACAATACTTCATCATACCCTCACCATCTTGAAGCCCTCCACCACCACAACACTCGGCCCAAAAACCAAGGAACTCGGCTGCCTGTAGCTCGAGAACGACGAGCTCGAACGCACGACTGTCGCACCCACCTAGACGCCACCACGTCGCTCCATATTTGATCATGACCGTTGAACTTCAAGCTCTCGTCGTGCTCTACCACTTCCTAGTTGGAAGTTTTCTCTAATTGTTAGTGGATTGGAAGAAATCGAGGGGAAAGGTCGTGAGTTTCTGGCCATTCAATATTAACTGGCGGCTAGGGTTAGATTAGGGTTAGGTTTAGATTTTTTTTATTTTATTTTTAGAGTGAGGGGCTATTTATAGAGAATTTTCGAACACTATTCATCCGGAAATCCCGAACTTCGATTTACGCGCCGTAACCAGCGTTTCTAGGGTTTACCCCGCGTTTCGGACACAATGGAACAGGTTTCGGAAGCTAATTCGGACATCTGTGCGAGTTATGGCAATAAACGTTCAATTTAAATTAAACCGATTTAAATCGATTTCTAGGCGTTTTAATTCGTATCGGACAAACGGTAAATCCAATTGACTTGAAATTTGAAACCTTACAATAATATCACATTACGGATCCGATGAAACTAGTTTCGTCGAAATCCAAGACTTTTTGAAAAATGGCTATTTTAACTCGCCAAATTAATATTAAAAATAATTCGATGCGTTTCGAGCTGCCACGATCAAACGATAACTCCGATTGACACGAAAATTGAAATCCGATAATAACTAACTATTACGGATCCAATGGAACTAGTTTCGTTCAATTCTGAGACTGTTCAAAAATTGACTATTTTCACTAGTCGATTTAAATATTAAAATATTCAATTTTCACAAATAAACTTCTAATTCGATTTTAAAAGTTCTAAAATATCGTTCTAACTCCAATATGATAAAATAAAATTTTACAAATCATTTTCAATCATATTTAACTCAATTTTCAATTATTTCCATAATTTCACATATTGAATTATCGATTTAATTATTCAATTAAATCCAATTATTCGAAATAAAATTAATTCGACTTATAAATTTCACCTATTAATATTTAAAATAAATTAAATATTCAAATTTTAATTAATAAAAATTCTGGGTCGTTATAGTAACCCCACTTTGGAATGACCTCTCTAAAGAGCGGTGATTCCGTAAATCTTTGAATGATTTGTAAAGGGGTGAAATTCCTTTATAATTGGCATTGATTCACCGGAGATTTCTGTATCCTCGGATGTCGATGCTATCTATCTCCTGCTCTATCTGGATCCTATATCTGGCAGTCGAACGTCGATTTGCCTTAGATTTCCAAATTGGCTATATTCCGGAAGTCACGGTTGACCAGTTAAGGTTGCCCGCGAGTTTTATAGGCTTATCCATCTTCTGTTCGATAATTAAATTATCTCATCTTCGTTTGAGTTTATCTTCGAACTAGAATTCTATTTGATTAGAGTTCCTCTAATTTTGAATCTTTGTTTGTTTGAAATCCTTCCTTGAATCATCCTTTGGAAATCTGTGTTTGGTTGTATTTTTAAATTGTGCATATATCGAAATTATTAAGGATGACCATATTTTGTATATAAAAAGTGAAATGTTTCCGATAAGGATTATATACCTTTTAAATTGAAAATTGGAAGCTTTGAAAGGATTTGAAATTTTGAAATTTATAAGAAACGTGATTTATACAAAAATGATTTATTACTGAAGGGTTTTGAATTTGAATTTCGAGGAATCGAATTCTGGTGTTTTGAAATCAGTTTTAAGATTTTGGAAAATATATAATAATAATATGATTTAAAGATATTTTTCGAATAAGAAATATTTCAAATGTATTCGAATGAATTCCAAAGATTTCGAAGAGATTTTAAAGAAGTTTCAAGAAAATAAAAGTCCGGAACCCACTTATTCGCTGGAAAATAATTTCGGTGATGAATGCATGCATCATCGACATTGATTTTCGAGTTTCTGAGTGGAGAGTGGCCACTCTAGTAGCTTTGCTATGCGAGTGATTTTGTGAAACCAATTTTGATTTCAGATTTTGAAATATTGTTTGATATTCGAAAGATATATGTATGTATGTATATATATTTGAAATGATTTAAAGTAAGTCGGTGTTCAGTCCTCGAGATTCAGATTTGTTTTGTTATAACCTTATCTATTGGAATTGATTTACTGATTTGTTAGTGATTTCCCACTCTTGGATTTGAAAATATGATTTCTTCAACTATTTTGAAGGTTCGAGCACTTCCAAATCAAGGTTAACTTTTCAAAGCTAAGAAATTTTGAAAGGTATAAGGTATTTGATAAAGAATATAAGTTTAGTTTGTATGTTTCAAGTATGAAATAATATGATTTTTATAAGTTGAAACTGTTTTGTTAAGTAAATAAATAAGACTATTTTGAATTATACTAATATGAAATTTAGTTTTGAAATGTTTTGGATAAAAATTAGTCTTCAAATGTTTGAGAAAAATTTGGTTTTAAATGTTTTAACTTAGTAACATATTTATGAAACTATTTATTTAATAAGTTGGAATAGATACATAACTTGTATGTATGCTGTTTTGTTCGCATAATTAATCCGATCCAAGTTTGAGTACACAAGTTCGAGGTGAATTACACCATTTCGTGTTAGGATTTTTCATTTGATTCTTGATGGCGAATATTTGATATGGATTTTGGGCTTGATTCTAGAATTCTCTATCATAGCATACGGCTATGCAAGGAGACTGATGGCTTCTAGTTGAGAAACCATATCGAAGTCCGCATTACGGAAGTCGAATGGACAATACTAGTTCTAAAGCGAACTTATGTGATCAAGCGAGCGATCGAATGTAATGTTGCGAAATGATGACATATGCACATCTTATATCCTAATATCATTGGTATACTTGACGCTGAAATTGAAAGTTGTTGGGTTGGATATCTTTGTAATTTAATTGGAATTTTTCTTTTATGAAAAACCACTATCAAATTTAAAACCATTTTTCAAAACCATTTTTCTTTTTCTTAAACTAACTGTTTTGTTCTATTTTTCATAAAAACTATTTTATATACAAAACTATTCTTAATTAAAAATCTTTTGGTAAGCAAAGATGTTCAATCCCATATGGCTTTTCATGCAGCGAAATTTATTTTTTTGAAAATTTTGATCCTTATATAAGAGAAACTTTATGTAAGTATAAAATGATTTTGAAAACCATTGATTTTGATAAATCGATAATTGAAGCTTATATTAGTATGAAAGGATATTTGGTTTACCTGTAATTTGTGTTTATTTAAAAATAATGGATTTATGAAATAAATATTTCAACACTAAGTAATAACGAAGTAAAACTTGAGATATATGAAATTATGAAATTTTGTTTTGAAATATGGTATATTTAAGCCTTGAAACATATTTAAGATTTAATAGTTTATTTTGTAAATCAAATCTATATTTGAAATTTGATAATATTTGAAATGGTTTTGTTGGAAAACTAAGTTGAAACTGATAGTTTGAATTGAATTAAAATTGGAAATTTTAGATTTTGGTTTAATTGAATAAATTTTTGAAATGTAAAGAATTAAGGGCATGTTTTATGATTTCAAATGTATGATTTCAAAATGTTATGATTTTCAAAGTGAAATGATTTCAAGTATTTGGTTTCGAAAGATTTATAACTTTGAAAGTATTATGATTTTTGAAGTGAATACATGTTTGAAATGGAAATGAATTCATTTGACCTAAATTTTGTTGATTTGGAAATTTGGATTATTTTCTAAATCTATTGTTTAAGAAACTTTGGAACTAAATTTATGTAATTTGGAAGAAATGATTTGGTGAAATCATATATGATTTTGAAGCTGAATTGATATTGAAATGATTTGAAATTGAGAACCTTGTTTATTTAAATACTTTGATTTGGGAGTTATCGAACTTATATAAAAATTGATTTGTGTAAGTATGCAGTTGATTTGAAAACTATCGATTTGAAAATGTACTCAATTTTGAAAAATGAAATCTTATATAATCGAAATTTATATAAGTGTGATTTGATATACTATTATTTTGGAAAGTATTTGATTTGAAATGAAATCTTATATATAATGGACTTTATATGAGTATGATATTTGAAAGTGATTTTGAAAGGTACTATGTGATACATATTTTCGAAGTAAAGATATGGAAAGTGCCTTTTGCTTGATATCCGCTTTGTGGCCACACCGTGGATTCATTCTATCGATATTATCCTCTCTCTTTGATTTGGGTTTTCCGGATATGATACTCGAGTGTCCATCGAATTCCATGGCGATCTTCATGGTCTTATGATCGCGACTGCGTTGCGCAACTGCATGGCTGAGCTGTCCTAGGGATACAGATTGTTTCCTGGGGGATCCAGGCGTAACCATTGTGTATCCTGCACTCTATGTAGGTCGCATTAGTAGCGCAAATGTCTGGCTGAGCTGGCCTGGGGGTACGGATTATTTCCTGGAGGATCCAGGCGTAACCATTATGTATCCTGCATTCTACTCGTCATCATGGCGTAACTCGCAGGGCTGAGAAAGCTTACGGATATGGATTGTTTCCTGGGTATCCAGGCGTAACCATTGTGTATCTGCGATCCATGGTTAGACAACTGTTTCAGTTTGGTTGATTTGTTTGGATTGTACTTTCCATATCTGTTTTTAAAAGTGTTTCCATTATTTTCACTGTGTGTTGAAACAAGTCTACCAAGTGCCTGGTGAATTCTAGCTTTGTGCCTGATCAACGCATAGCCAGAGTCTGCAGGAACGAAAGTAAACTTGTTAAGACATCCAGTTATAAAAGTATTTTGATAAAAGTATCTTGATAAAGTACTATATAAAGAATATTTTGATCGGTTATTTTCCCTTCTAAAAATTTAAAATGTTTTAAATATTGTTTACCTTGAACCATCAGATTTGAATCAAATGACTATTCATCATATTATAAAATGTTTAAAATGTTATGAAATTTTAATTGAAATGTATAATGGTTTAAATAATGGTTCACCCTTGTCTTCCAACCTGCTTTCCTTCTTAGCAACTTTTTCCTACCTTCTTTCGGGATTTCTTCCAACCTATTATTCATTCTAGTTGTTTCTCCGCTTCCTTCCTTTTCGTGGATGAAAAGATTTGAGTGGGGGAGAGTGTAACAACCCTAGATTTTTATGTATATTTTAATTTCGAATTTATATCATTTTGAAATTATTTTAAACTTTTTTTATTTCAAACATTTCATTTTTAAATATAAATGTTGATTATTATGGGAATTATAATTTCAAACTAGTATAAATTGGATATTTTACTGAAAAGTGTATTTCTGTTCAAACATTGACTTTTAAATTTCAAAATTTAAATATTTAAATTCTTAATTTTTTTCTTTTATTATGAAAATAGATTTAATAACTTGGATATTGCTTTTCGTCTCGTTGAAAACGGACTTAAATTGTGAAAGTTATGTATATTTCAATATTGAATGCAATTTGTTTTATTTAGCAATTTTGTTTATTTTAAATTATATAAATTATATTTTATTTGTCATATTTTATTTTAATATGTTATATTATATATATTTTGTCTTTTAAATATTTTAAAGTGTTGATAGAATTTTTCCAAAGCTTATTGAATCTATTTTCTAATTTTCAAGCCTAGTTTCCATTTTTCCTTGCTATTTTCTTAATTTAATTATATATAATAAAAATTTATTTATTTATTTTATGCATTCACTCTTATTTGTTGTGTTTTACTTTATTTTATTCATTTTACATGTATTTAAATTTAAATAAAATTTTCCAAAGTCTATTGAAGTTATTTCTAATTTTTAAAGCATAGTTTGCAAATTTTAGCCATTTTCTTAATTTAAATTCTATTTAATTAAAATTTAAATTTTTTATTTTGTATTTTTATTTTCATATCTGAGTTTTTATCTTTATTTATCAGTTTTATATGTATTTAGAAATTACAAATTTATATAAAAGAAATTCGAAGAGTTTTGTGACTCTTTAGCTGCTTGAGACCTTTTGTTTTCCACCTCTTCGTTTTCCAACCTCTTGCATTCAATTGCTTTGGCCGACCTGATTCTTTCTCTCAGTCACTTATTTTTCTCATAATTCACGAATACAAATCTTTCTCATCTCCAAAATAGCCGACCATCTCCATTGCTTGCAAAATTTTTGGTAAAAACATCTTTGTTTTTCATGTTTTCTTATGTTTTCCTCTTGATTTTCATTGATTTGCACTTATCTTCTTCACCTATATGGCACGGCTCCTCTTTCCTCCAATCCCTAGGCTGCCTCCACCACCACCACACCTAACCAACACCTCCTCCAGCCCCTCCCCATCCCATTGCCATGCTCCATGAGGAAGAAAATCCACCATAGTTTAGAGCTAACCATCACCTACATGTTCAAGCCAAGCACACCTAGGTCCGCCACCTCCAAACCACCACCAAGGCCGGCCATACACCACCACCACCTATTGTTCCAGACCTGACACCCCCCTGCACATCATCCCTACCCCACCTGAAGCCATGGTCGTGCCTACCCTTGCTTTGGCCGAGCCCATATTTGCATTGAAACATTGTTGTTTTGCCTTGTGTAGCGTAGTTCCATGCCTATCTCTTTGCATCACTTTTTCCCCATCACCATACATGCTAGGCCGACCTTTAAGAACCCAAAACCAGATCCTAACCTACTCCTTAATCATGTATTTCAGATCTATAGCTGAAGCATAGGTGGTAGAAAGCAAGTGCAAAGACTTTGGAATTGTTTTATGCATTTATTCTTAACATTGTTTTATTATTTTGAGTTGAAAACTTATGTTATATTTATTTGTTTTGTCTCATGTATTCAAGGCGATTAACCTTGTCTCTCTCACACTCAAATCATTGTCGTGCCTTCGTGCTTTCCGGGTCTTTGTTTGTGTGTCTGAATCTGTTATCTCCAACTTATACAGGTGAGTTATTCTCACCAGACAATATATACATATATAACTAGTAAATTGACCCTTTTGAATCTGTAAAATGCATTATCAGGTTACACTTGCTATATTATGATTATTATATGATGTGCACCCATGCTTAAACACCTGTTATAACATCTGTTACTGTTATATTATGTTGTTCTGTTATTTTTATCTGTTTATCACACTGCAAGTTCCCTTTAGATTAGAATCACTATGGGTTGAAATGATACATACCCGAACGGACTTTAGAATAGGAGAAAATCGTTATGGGATGAAATGATAGGCCTGAATGATTTTCAATTATTTTCATTTACTTGGGATTGCAGGTTTGAAATGATCAAACCCGGTTTTTCTTTGTAAATTACGGGTTGAAATGATATATTACCCGTATCACTTTACCTAGGCTAGAAAATGAAATACAGGCCCGTTGTTAAAATATGTTTTTCTAAAAGTTTTAAATTATTTTAGAAATGTAAATATTATAACATTTTGATTTAAATTTGATTAAAAATGATTTTTGTAAAGCATTATTGATTTTCTGAAAATTGATAAGTGAAATAAATAAATGGTAAAGTTAGGAAATCTGAAATGTAAGTTATTTTGGAAATTATAATTTGGTGATAAATGGAATTTAAATTAAATATTAAAATATGATAAATTTATGATATTTTGAATTAAATGAATTAAAAATGAAATTAAGTTATATTTGAATTTAAACTTAAGTGTTAAGTTAAATTTAATTTAATGAATTTAAATTTAATGTTGGAATTTAATAAGTGAATTATCATTAAATCTTGATTTTTGAATGGAGATTTAACTTTATAAAATCATGAATATAAGGGTATTTAAATGATTGTTTTAAAAGTGAAATTATATGATTTTATAAGTTAAAAATGATTTAAATAAAAAAAAATTGTTTATGAAATTATACTTAATATTTGAAGTTAATTAACTGCGTTTCTAAAATGCTATTAATTTTAATGTAAATGATAATAAAGTATTTGTAAATGTTGTAGTGGATAATAATGAACCAAATGGCTAAGTTTAATTAAAGGCTATTATAGAATTTTATGTAAATGTTATAATTGTTGAATTTAACTAAGTTTTATTGAAACTGATGTAACTCTATTATAGCATTTTTAAATGCTATCTTTTGTTAAATTGAACGGTTTCGAATGTAACTTTCTGTAGCAATTTTTAAATGCTGCGAAAGTTGAATTTCCATCTGTTTTAATAAATTAAGTGAATAAATGAATTTTGAAAGACTAAAATTTTGGAAATTTAATTATTAAATATAATAACTTCATTTTATGATTTAAAAAGGAAGTAATTTGTTTCGAAATATAAACTATTTTGAAACGTGTTTTGTAATGGTATTTAAATTAAATAAAAATGAATGTGGTTTGGAAGATATTATATTTTTGATATTTTGAAATGGATTTTGAACGATATTGAATTTTGAAATGATATTTGATTTTGAAGTATAAAATACCATTTTGAAATTTTAACCACGGGATGTATTTAATTTATAGTTTAACCGATTCTTAAAGGATGGGCAATCCCAAGCATCCTTTAAGTTATTGTGCATTTCTACTACAGTTCACTTGAGTTGGTTTACATTATATAAGTATATATTGTCCTGACTCGAGTGTTTTGTGTTTTACTTTACGCCCGGGTCAGCCTGAGTATTTACAGCTTAGCTTTGGATTTCTTTTCTGGAGCTAGGAATCGCTGGAGATTCTACTTGTCTAGTTATCTATTTCCTTTCAGTTTCCGTTGTTCTATTTCAGTTCTGGTATTTATAAACTTCTATGTATTTGAGATTTCTATTGTATATGTTTCAGACTAATATTATGTAGTATGTTTTGAGAGTTTGTTATAGTAGCTTAATGAACTACTATGGTATTTTTATTTCCGCTGCGAGTTATTATGATATTTCTATGTCTGTGATTCTGTGATTGTATTTCATTTGCTCCAAATTTATTTACAACGCGGTATTTTGAGCAATTCAAGTCCGACATGTGCGGATGCGAATGGCTGAAAATATCGGGTTGTTACAGTTGGTATCAGAGCTTTGGTTTTAGGCAAACCATAGCCTGCGGAGCAAAAACTCATTAGAGATAGGGTAGAAATACCCTAGAATGAGTGAAATCAATCCCAGAGTCCTTTCTTTTTGAGAGAACGTATTTTCGAAGTATAAAATGATTTCCAAATGATTTTTAAAGGATTTTCAAAGATTATTTTGGTATAAAAATTTTCTTATTTTGGAATCAAGATTTTCTAAACTTCATTACTTCTGTATCCACCCTGTTAGAAATCTCTTGGTTAGGATTCTTATCGATCACGTAGTAAAGGCTCGATATGGTAGGTGACACGGCACACAAGGCAATGCCAGGGTAGATATACAAATTACGCACACGGGCTGGTGGTAACGCAGTAGCCACATACGCCCACCTTGAAACACATTCCCAAAATCGAAGGGACGCCTAAACAATCACAAAAGCAATAGAATGGTATCGAAGAAATGTGTCCGACCAGAGGAGCTACCCCTTTTGGCCCGAGATCGCTCCTGTTTTAGCCACCTTATGCCAACTCACGGGAGTTGGGTCCACGTAATATACCTCAAGAACTTTGCCACCATCCTACTTCATTGTAGAATCTCCACCGCGTACACGGTTGTCAAAGTGGTTTTCGGTATCGACAGAGAGTATGCCCATATCTGATCCCGGTCTCTTTGCCAACCAATCGTTATTATAACCCGTGGTTATAACTTTAAAATAATATTTTATACCTAAAATATAGATATCAATTCAATCCAAATCTTTATCAAAATAAAGATTAAATCATTTTCAAACCATTTCAATATGTCAACATACAATATCTTTCAAATTCAAATATTTATCAAAATAAATATCAAGCCATTTCTAACCATTTCAATATATTAAATTATCATATCCTATCAAAACTTCCTTTCAAATCATTTTAATACATTAAAATATCATATCCTTCAGAACTTCATTTCCAAATCCTTTTAATATCAAAATATCATATCTTTCAAAAATTTCATTTCAAACATTTTAATATCAAAATATCATATCCTTCAAAACTTTATTTCAAATCATTTTAATATCAAAATATTATATCTTTCAAAAACTTCATTTCAAACATTTTAATGTCAAAATATCATATCCTTCAAAACTTTATTTAAAATCATTTTAACGTCAAAATATCATATCTTTCAAAAGCTTTATTTCAAAACATTTTTAATATCAAACTATCATATCCTTCAAAACTTCATTTCAAAACATTTGACATATATCAAAATATCATATCTTTCCAAATCTTTATTTCAAAACATTTTCAATATCAAACTATTATATCTTTCAAAACTTCATTTCAAAATATTTAATATATATCAAAAAATATCATATCTTTCCAAAGCTTCAATTTCAAATCATCATATAAGTTCAAATCCAAATATTCAACTTTAAATACCTTTTAAATTCAAAGATATCGTTCATTTATTATCATTCCAAATCACCTTTTAAATAGCTTATATTTTTATCAAAATAAATCATTTAAACCATTTAAAATTTAAGTTTATATACTTTCAAATCAAGTATTCAATTTCCAAAGTTTTAAACCATTATGAGTTCATTTACTAAGTTAAAACCATAAACATTGAAAATTTCAACCTTTCACAGCATTCAGAAAAAGCTGCTGAAAGTAATACTTGAAAACATTTCAATTTAAACCATTTAAAAATTATAAAAATTATATTTTAACATTAAAAGATGTTCATTAAAATACTCTTTTAATTAATGATTTTTCTAAAGCAACATTTTATAATTAAATCAAATTTCACAAATCCACTTAATAAATTCAAGTGTAAGCTTTCCCATTTTTACATTCAACACTTTATTAACATTTACATTTTCAAATTATCATTTCACAAATTAAACTAAATTTCCAGTTTATTTAATTAACTTAAACCCTTAATTAAAACCAAATTCACATTTCCAGGTCAAGTTCATTTTAAAATTACACTTTTAAGCATTTATTCAATTAACCATTTTAATACATAGAAAAAATCAATAATACTTTATTAACTCATTTAAACTCAAATTTAATCAAATCATCATATTTACCATTTTCCAAATATAATTAAATTTCCATTTTATTTATATAACTTAAAATTCCCCTTTTAAAGCAAAACCCAAATTTCCAGACTTTAAGTTATATTTCATAATTCAACTTAACCATTTATTTATTTAACATTTTCCGCTTATACAAAAATCATAAATCCTTTATTTAAAACACTTTAAAATCTATTTAAATCAAATTATCATAAATTTACATTTTAAACCACTTAAAATTTTATTTATACAACTTAAATGTCATTTTAAAAGCCAAAGTCCAAATTTAAGTTATATTTCAAAAATTCACTTTTACCATTCATTTGAATTACATTTTAACTTCTAGAAAAATCCAAAATTTCTTTATTTAAACATTAAAAAATCCAATTTAAATCAAATTTCATAAATTTTCACTTTTAAAAATATTTAAAATATTTAAAATACTTTATAAAATATAACCCCGGTCCTGTATATAGTTTTCTAACCTAGGTCAAGTGATACAGATATATCATTTCAATCCGCAGTTTAAGAAGAAAAGTCCGGGTTCTCTCATTTCAAACCTGCAATTCCAAGTTAAAATAAAATAAATAAAAACCATTCAGGCCTATCATTTCAGCCCATAACGATTTTTCTCTATTCTAAAGTCCGTTCGGGTATGAATCATTTCAACCCATAATGATTCTAATCTACAGGAAACTTGCAATGTGATAAACTGATATAAATAATAGAATAGCATGATATAACAGTAACAGGAGATATAACAGATGTATAAATAAGGCGAACATCATATGATCATAACATAGTCAAGTATAACATGATAATATAGTTCTAAAGATTCACAGGGTGTCAATTTACTAATCATATAAGTACAAAATGTCTGGTGAGAAATACTCACCTCCACAAGCTAGAGATAACAACCAAAACACACAACACAGAATCTTGAAGGCACGACAACACGGATATGATTTAAATGGGAGGACCAAAGATAAATCTCCTTGGATACATTCAACAAAACAAGTATAACAACACATAAGTTACACAACAAAGTACCACTAAACAAAACTAGAAATGGATGCATAAACAAAGTCAAAGTGTTCGCACTTGCTTCCTACCATCTATGCTTAAGCTATAGATCTGAAGTGGCACGGCTAAAGCATAGTTTTGATCTGGTTTTGGATTGGTAAGGGTCGGCCTAACATAGGAAATGATGGTACAAAGGTATGATCACATAAATCCAACACTACAAGGCAACACATGATTTCTATGCAACAATATAGGCTCGGCCAAAGCCAAGGAGGGCACGGCCATGGCTCAGGTGGGCTGGAGGTGATGTGGCAGGGTGTGTCGGGTCGAGAATTAGATGGTGGTGGTTGTGGCGGCAAGGAGGAGTTTGAGGTGGTGGAAGCTAGGTAGGCTCGGCTAGGTGCATTTAGGTGGAGTTTGTTCATTTTTAGGTGGATCTACTTCATCATGGTGCACGACTATGGCAAGGGGATGGGCTGGAGGTGGTATTGACTAGATGTGGTGGTGGTGGAGGCGGCCTAGGTGATGGAGGAGGGATGGCCGATCATATAGAGATGAAGAAGGCAAGTGCAAATCTAAGTAAATCAAGATGAAAACATAAAAAAGATAAGAAGTTTTACCAAATTCTTTGCAAATGATGATGGCCGTGATTTTTTTGTGCCTGAGAAGTTTTTTTGTATTCTTGAATGAAATGAAGAAAAAAAAATCGGCTGAAGGAAATAAGGAAGTCGGCCAAAGCAATTGAATGCAAAAGGTTGGAAAACGAAGAGGTGGAAAAACAAAGAGACTTAAGCAAATCAAGAGTCACAAACTTTTCAAATTACCTTTAATTTATTTATATAAGTATAAATTACTGAGAATAATAATAATTTCAGTAAAAATTTCAAAAATGCAACAAAATATAAAATATCGTAAAATAAATAATAATTATATAAAGTAAAAATAAGAAAATAGCTTAGAAAATGCAAACTAGTCATGCAAATTTGAAAATAAACAGAATAAATTTTGGAAAAATTATATGGACTTGGAAAATATTTAAAAATAAAGATAAGAACACAAAATAAACATTCCTTCATAAAATAAATAAATAAATTTTAATTAAATATAATTTAAATGAAGAAAATAGAAACTAGGCTTTAAAATTGAAAATTAATTCAATAAGCTTTGAAAAAAATTTATTATCACTTTAAAAATATTTAAAAGTCAAAATATATGTAATATAACATAAATACACAAATTATAATAAGATATATCAAATATATATGTCATTTTTTTATAAATTAAAACAAAGAATATTGTTAAATAACTCAATATTCACAATATTGAAAACAGTATAACTTTTACAATTTAAATCAAATTTCAACGAAACGAAAAGTAGTATTCATGATATTAAATCTATTTTCAAAATAAAAGATACAATTTAAGAATTCAAATATTTAAATTTAAAATTTAAAAGTCAAAGTTTGACCAGTTTTGACCACAAATCCAATTTTCAGGAAAATATTCAATTTATACCAGTTTAAAATTATAATTCATATAACAATCAAAATTTATATTTAAAAATGAAATGTCTGAATTAAAACAAGTTTAAAATAATTTCAAAATAAAATAAAGTCGAATTTAAATTATATGCAAAGATCTAGGGTTGTTACACTCTTCCCTACTCAAAACTTTTCGTCCCCAAAAAAGAATGAGGTACGGGAAAGCACAGAAAATAGAATGAAATAAGATTAAGACAAGGTGACAAGAGGATTGAGATTATATCTGATAACTGTCGTTATAGGTAAGCTTAACAAGGTGGAGGTGATCTTTCCAAGATTCTCCAGAATCAAGAACAAAAGCATGAAAAAGGGTGGATTCAAAATGAGTACCAAAGGTTATAGAAAGATTTCTAAACAGAAAGATTATAGAAAGATGCCTATAACAGTCTGTAGCAAGATAAGGAAAGTAAGAACAACCAAAAGATAGTTTGAAAAACAAAATAAGATAATAAGTTAGAAACCATGGAAATTTCAACTTAAATAGAAAATAAATTTTTACACAAGTTAAATAAATCTAAACTATCTCAAATTTCATTATCTTATCTTCTAATCATCTTAAATTAACAATTTCTAAGATCATGGATTTTGAAAAAAAAAATCATTCATTATACTCATAAGGTACTTAATAAATTTAATTCTTCTTTATTCCTAATTAAAATTAAATTCATTCCTCTCAATATTTATCACTTATGTTAAAATTACTTGCACTTATTATAACCGCTTTATTTTATTCTTAGTTCTTTTAACATCATTTTATTGTAAGTTAATCATTTTATTGTAAGTTATTCAATTACCCTTTATTATATTTACCTCTGTTAATTGTTTTAAACTAAAATTTAAGTGTATAACATTTATTATAACCACTCAAATTTTATTTATAAAATCTTTTATATTGTATATTATCCAATTACATTGTTAACTTCTGAAATTAAGGTAAGTTATATTTGAATGCAATTGTATTATACAAATAAAACTTTCTAATTCCCTCATATCAAGTTTGAATCATTTATCTAAAATTTTGATTTTCTTTTTATAATTGAAATGATTCTTTAAAATAAAATTTAAGAATTAAATTTTCGATTTCTTCAAACCATTTAGAGATAATTAAATGTATGTACATATTTTATCAAATCAAAATTAAATCATACATCTATATATAATATAAATCAAGTCATATTTTAGAAATTCAAATCAATTTGATTTCCCAAAATAAAGCCTTAGCAAGACTACGGAGCGGTCTCTTCACTTCGAAACTCAAAAATGAATGTCGATGATGCCGCGGTCATCACCGAAGTTATTTTCCAGCGACAAAGAGAAGAGCACTAATTTTAAACTTTAAAGTTTCTTGGAAACAAATTTCTATTAGAAAATACTTTAAATAATATACTTTATAACTTAAACACGAGGTTTGAAACCATCGAAAATTAAATTCTCAAATTTCTTGTTTTAAATTCATTTCCAAATCAATTTATAAACAACTAGTTATAAATTCATTTATAGAACAGTAAATGATAAATCAAGTATTATCATTTCAAATAGTCAATTTATTAAGTTCCATAAATTTACTTATATATCAAAATGTATTTGATTAACCAAATTTAAAAATAATATTGCGTCAGTTTGTTCTGTCAAAGTGTTTTAGAATCCTATCGATAGCGTTGATCAGACGAATCGATCGGAAACCCAAACAACATCAACAACTCAAACAACACAATATATAAAACAAAAAATAGATATACAATTCAAAATGTTTGGAAGAATAGATTGGAAACAAAAGACAAGATGATTAAATAACAAAGTAGGGAGATGGGTAAGCTTAAGTAAATCGTGGGCAACCTTAACCGGGTCAACCGTGATTTAAAGAATAAGATCAATGTGGATTTTCTGGGGTAAATCTACATTCGATCTCAAGAGATAGAGTTTGGAATAACAAAAGATTTTAGCATCTAAACCATGGATAAATATAAATCTCTGGGGAATCGATGCTAATTGTAAAAGAGTTTTCCCCTTTTACAATTCAATTTGAAATTGGCGAGACCGCCGACTCACTAAAAAGATCATTCGAAGTGGAGTTATGGGGTACTCCAAAATCAAAAGAAGATGAATAGTGAGGGACATGAATGAATTTTGGAACTGTAGGGAACGTTCCAAAATTCAAAGGAAATTCGAATCAAGGAGGAAAGATTCAAACTCGAACGAAAGTGATTCTGTAAATAATTTACTTTATATTCTAAGTTTTGCCTCAACGCCAAAGCTCTGATACCAAATGTAACAACCAGGTATTTTCAACCATTCGCATCCACACATGTCAGACTTGAATTGCTCAAAATACCGCGTCGTAAATAAAATTCGGCAAATCTTAGAATATACAGTAAATAAAATCACAGATCACAGACACAGAGTAATAATAGTGCAGCGGAAGTAAAAGAAATAGTAGTTCATGAAGCTACTATGTAATATATCAGAGTTACATAAGATACAACAGAAGAAATATAGTACAACAGAAGTCTCAATACATAGAAGTATACTAATACAAGAGCTGAAAAGGAACAACAGACTGAAAAAGATAAAACTAGACAAGTAGATAATCTCCAGCGATTCCAATCTCCAGAAAGTGGAAATCCAAATCCGTGAATACTCAGGCTGACCCGAGCATAAATAAAAATACAAACACTCGAGTCAGGACATACATACTTATACAATGTAAACCAACTCAAGTGAACCGTAGTAAAAGTACAAGTAACTTAAAGGATGATTGAGACCGCCCATCCTCTAAGGATCCGTTAAACTATTTACTATGTAGTAATATTGTGCTATTATAATAATGTCTATCAGTAAAATAAACTTACTTTAAAATAGCGTTAAGGAGTGACCCAATGTTCCCCTTAACACAAATAATGCCAATAGTTTATACAGTACCTGCATATCTCCTGATCGGGATCCTATGAAAAGACACTGCATAGGTACGACACAAATAGAAACTCGTAGTAAAGGCTCGATATGGTAGGTAACACGGCACAGAAGGCAATGCCAGGGTAGATATACCAATTACGCACACGGGCTGGTGGTAACGCAGCAGCCACATACGCCCACCTCGGAACACATTCCTAAAATGGGAGGGACGCCCAAACAATCACAAAAGCAATTGAATGGTATCGAAGAAATGTGTTCGACCAGATGAGCTACCCCTTTTGGCCCGAGATCGCTCCTGTTTTAGCCACCTTATGCCAACTCACGGGAGTTGGGTCCACGTAATATACCTTAAGAACGTCGCCACCATCCTACTTCATTCTGCAATCTTCACCGCGTACGCGGTTGTCAAAGTGGTTTTCGGTATCGACAAAGAGTATGCCCATATCCGATCCCGGTCTCTTTGCCAACCAATCGTTATTATAACCCGTGGTTATAACTTTAAAATAATATTATATACTTAAAATATAGATATCATTTCAATTCAAATCTTTATCAAAATAAAGCTTAAATCATTTCCAAACCATTTCACTATGTCAACATACCATATCTTTCAAATTCAAATATTTATCAAAATAAATATCAAGTCATTTCTAACCATTTCAATATATTAAATTATCATATCCTTTCAAAACTTCCTTTCAAATCATTTTAATACATTAAAATATCATTTCCTTCAGAACTTAAATTTCCGAATCCTTTTAAAATCAAAATATCATATCTTTCAAAAACTTCATTTCAAACATTTTAATATTAAAATATCATATCCTTCAAAACTTTATTTCAAATCATTTTAATATCAAAATATCATATCTTTCAAAAACTTCATTTCAAACATTTTAATATCAAAATATCATATCCTTCAAAGCTTTATTTCAAATCATTTTAATATCAAAATATCATATCTTTCAAAAGCTTTATTTCAAAACATTTTTAATATCAAATATCATATCCTTCAAAACTTCATTTCAAAACATTTAATATATATCAAAATATCATATCTTTCCAAAGCTTTATTTCAAAACATTTTTAATATCAAACTATCATATCTTTCAAAACTTCATTTCAAAATATTTAATATATATCAAAATATCATATCTTTCCAAAGCTTCAATTTCAAATCATCATATAAGTTCAAATCCAAATATTCAACTTTAAATACCTTTTAAATTCAAAGATACCATTCATTTATTATCATTCCAAATCACCTTTTAAATAGCTTATATATTTTAATCAAAATAATTCATTTAAGCCATTTAAAAATTAAATTTATATACTTTCAAATCAAGTATTCAATTTCCAAAGTTTTAAACCATCATGAGTTCATTTACTAAGTTAAAACCATAAACATTGAAAATTTCAACCTTTCACATCATTCAGAAAAAGCTGCTGAAAGTTATACTTGAAAACATTTCAATTTACACCATTTAAACATTATAAAAATTATATTTTAACATTCAAAGATGTTCATTAAAATACTCTTTTAATTGATGATTTTTCTAAAGCAACATTTTATAATTAAATCAAATTTCACAAATCCACTTAATAAATTCACGTGTAAATTTTCCCATTTTTACATTTAACACTTTATTAACATTTACATTTTCAAATTATCATTTCTGAACTAAATTTCCAATTTATTTAATTAACTTAAACCCTTAATTAAAACCAAATTCACATTTCCAGGTCAAGTTCATTTTAAAATTACACTTTTAAGCATTTATTCATTTAACCATTTTAATGCATTAGAAAAAATCAATAATACTTTATTAATTCATTTAAACTCAAATTTAATCAAATCATCATATTTACTATTTTCCAAATATAATTAAATTTCCATTTTATTTATATAACTTAAAATTCCCTTTTTAAACCAAAACCCTAATTTCCAGACTTTAAGTTACATTTCAATAATTCAACTTAACCATTTATTTATTTAATATTTTCCACTTATACAAAAATCATAAATCCTTTATTTAAAACACTTTAAAATCTATTTAAGTCAAATTATCATAAATTTACATTTTAAACTACTTAAAATTTTATTTATACAATTTAAATATCATTTTAAAAGCCAAAGTCCAAATTTCCAAATTTAAGTTATATTTCAAAACTTCGCTTTTACCACTCATTTGAATTACATTTTAACTTCTAGAAAAATCCAAAATATCTTTATTTAAACATTAAAAAATCCAATTTAAATCAAATTCCATAAATTTTCACTTTTAAAAATATTTAAAATATTTAAAATACTTTATAAAATATAACCACGGGCCTGTATATAGTTTTCTAACCTAGGTCAAGTGATACGGATATATATCATTTCAATCCGTAGTTTAAAAAGAAAAGTCCGGGTTCTATTATTTCAAACCTGCAAAGTCCGGGTTCTATTATTTCAAACCTGAAAAGTCCAGATTCTATTATTTCAATCCATAGTGATTCTAATTTACAGGGAACTTGCAGTGTGATAAACTGATATAAATAACAGAATAGCATGATATAATAGTAACAGATGATATAATAGGTGTACAAATAGGGTGAACATCATATGATCATAACATAGTCAAGTATAACATGATAATATAGTTCTACAGATTCACAGGGTGTCAATTTACTAATTATATAAGTACAAAATGTCTGGTGAGAAATACTCACCTCTACAAGCTGGAGATAACAACCAAAACACACAATACAGAATCTTGAAGGCACAACAACACGAATATGATTTGAGTGGGAGGGACAAAGATAAATCTCCTTGGATACATTCAACAAAACAAGTATAACAACACATAAGTTACACAACAAAATACCACTAAACAAAGCTAGAAATGGATGCATAAACAAAGTCAAAGTGTTTGCACTTGCTTCATACCATCTATGCTTCAGCTATAGATCTGAAGTGGCACGGCTAAAGCATAGTTTTGATCTGCTTTTGGGTTGGTAAGGGTCGGCCTAACATAGGAAATGATGGTACAAAGGTATGATCACATAAATCCAACACTACAAGGCAACACATGATTTCTATGCAACAATATAGGCTCGGCCAAAGCCAAGGAGGGCACGGCCATGGCTCAGGTGGGCTGGAGGTGATGTGTCAGAGTGTGTCAGGTCGAGAATTAGCTGGTGGTGGTGGTGGTTGTGGCGGCAAGGAGGAGTTTGAGGTGGTGGAAGCTAGGTAGGCTCGGCTAGGTGCATTTAGGTGGAGTTTGTTCATTTTTAGGTGGATCTACTTCATCATGGTGCACGGCCATGGCAAGGGGATGGGCTGGAGGTGGTGTTGACTAGATGTGGCAGTGGTGGAGGCGGCCTAGGTGATGGAGGAGGGCTGGCCGATCATATAGAGATGAAGAAGGCAAGTGCAAATCTAAGTAAATCAAGATGAAAACATAGAAAAGATAAGAAGTTTCACAAAATTCTTTGCAAATGATGATGACCGTGATTTTTTTGTGCTTGAGAAGTTTTTTCGTATACGTGAATGAAATGAAGAAAAAAAAATCGGCTGAAGGAAATAAGGAAGTCAGCCAAAGCAATTGAATGCAAAAGGTTGGAAAACGAAGAGGTGGGAAAACAAAGAGACTTAAGCAAATCAAGAGTTACAAACTTTTCAAATTACCTTTAATTTATTTATATAAGTATAAATTACCGAGAATAATAATAATTTCAGTAAAAATTTCGAAAATGCAACAAAATATAAAATATCAATAAATAAATAATAATTATATAAGGTAAAAATAAGAAAATAGCTTAGAAAATGCAAACTAGTCATGCAAATTTGAAATAAACAGAATAAATTTTGGAAAAATTATATGGACTTGGAAAATATTTAAAAATAAAGATAAAAACACAAAATAAACATGCCTTCAATAAATAAATAAATAAATTTTAATTAAATATAATTTAAATGAAGAAAATAGTAAAGAAAATAGAAACTAGGCTTTAAAATTGAAAATAAATTCTATAAGCTTTGGAAATTTTTTATTATCACTTTAAAAATATTTTAAAGTCAAAATATATGTAATATAACATAAATAAACAAATTAGAATAAGATATATCAAATAAAGATGTCATTTTTTTTATAAATTAAAACAAAGAATATTGTTAAATAACTCAATATTCACAATATTGAAAACAATGTAACTTTTATAATTTAAATCAAATTTCAACGAAACGAAAAACAGTATTCATGATATTAAATCTATTTTCAAAATAAAAGATAAAATTTAGGAATTCAAATATTTAAATTTAAAATTTAAAAGTCAAAGTTTGACCAGTTTTGACCACAAATCCAATTTTCTAGAAAATATTCAATTTATACCAGTTTAAAATTATAATTCATATAATAATCAAAATTTATATTTAAAAATGAAACGTTTGAAATAAAAAAAGTTTAAAATAATTTTAAAATAAAATAAAGTCAAATTTAAATTATATGCAAAAATCTAGTGTTGTTACAGTAACACTCTCCAAATTTTGGATAGTACATTAATCATGACAACCGGGGCACCAAAGGGTTACATGCTCGTAGTTATTGGATAATTATGAAAATGATTGTCCTAGAGTTTCATGTTAGTTAAAAACAACTAGGTTAAACATGAAATCTTGAAGTTACGATATTGCAAAGTTCTCTTGACTTAAGAATCCATTAAACTTTGATATGGACACTTTACTTTGAATATACTTAAATCACGGCGTAGTAACCATCAAACAACTATAGTTCAATCCGAATTGAAGCATTAGAATTGAAATAATATTCGATAAAGAATTCGCCTCCTCGGTTGTATCAGGTTGGCATCACAGTCAATTGTAGTCAACTCGAAGTCAAAATCTCTAGTCTTTATAGCATGGTTAATAGTAAATGTTATCATTGAAGCAATGACTTTTCAAGGGACTGATCGATTTGAATATGAATAATATTGGAATTTGACCAATACCAAGATCTACATACTCCAAAGTGATGTATTTTGATGACGAAAATGTGTGTAAATAATCATTGTTGGTGTTAGAACTGGGCCAGCAAACAGTGGGGTAAATAGGTAAATTTCAAAAAAAAATCTATTTTATAGCTTATTGTCCCTATGTAGTTTAAATTTATTTAAAACTTTTCTATTTTTTTAAAATAAAATCAATATTTTATTTAGTACATAATTAATGTTTTATTTTATATAGCTTATATTTTATAATATATATGTATTATATACACATATATGTACTATGCTATTATTATTGAGTTATGTTTTAAGGGTACTGAGTTATCTTTCAAGGGCACAGAAGCCCCTCTTAACTTTTTACTAAAATTTGAACTCAACCATCAGGAATTTCCGCCCATTTCTTTCATTGTCGCTGATATCCCCTTCCTACTATTTCTTCCACCCTACATAAGAAACTCCCAGTCGAATTGTGCCTGCTTCGCTTTGTCGCTATCATACTTCCCTCCTACAACCGTAGCCAACACAATTGACTTCGACCATTTGCCAGAACGGCTGACGACCGTTTTCCCTTTCTATACCTTCCAATTTTCATCGGCCCTTATTCCGTAGTTGTCATCTTCCACGGACTCCGTACGACGGGTGGACAACCTTTCATCGACTGGGTTTCTTCGAAGTTGCTAGTTCTCCCAAAGTAAGCACTTCTTCTTCCCTCTATAATATGCTTTCTGAATATGTGAGTTCTTCCGCACTGATTTTTATTGAATTAACTTCATGTTCTTCGCTATTTTCTTCGATTAAAGCTGTATTTAATTGTGTCCCTGGCTTATTTCAGACTCTCTTTTAAATCATACCCTCTAACAAAAGTTACTCAAGAAACGATCTCTAATAATTGCAGGAGCTAAAACACACTTACCAAGTATAGTAGCCTTTGTTAATGACTAAACTTGGTTTTTACATGACAGGAATACTAATAATACCATAGCTAAATAATATGCTTAATATGTGTGATGGTATAATAACAAATGTTCATGCTTTTATGATTATAAATTTGATATTTAATAATCATATTCATAAACCCGTAATAACGATAATCGTCTCAATGCTTTTTTTCCTCATATATACTTACAAGAAAATTTTAGTAAATTCAATAAATATTAATTCATCTGCGATGTTGATGTTAGTGGCATTTGCAAATTATTCAAATTCATAATTCTTTAAGGTTGCAAGAAAATAGTGTTGTAGTGCACAGTATTACACATCCTTCCCAAGATCAATAATGTTTGGTATTTATTTGACACAATGGTCTTTTCTAAGTGAAATTATGTCACAAGATATTAGGATAAATTTTTTATACATACTTATTTTTTAATTTCAGTTTTGTCTTCATTTATGAATTTAGTCTGCCATGTATCTCTTTGGTGTTGTTCGGTACGACTGACTTGCAATATAACATATGTGCATAATGGTTTATATTGCATCATCTCTGTAACATTTATTTTTGTAAACTTAATATTCATTGCATTATGCTTCCATTTCGGCTTAGCCTCCTTCCGGATAAATTCTGCACTTTGTTACTTTCTTTTTATTCTTTAGTTTTTCTTAGTTAGAATTTAAATTTTTTTCCTAACGCTGCTTTACCTTGATCATTCTTTTTTTTGATATAATTATTATTCTTTTTCTTCTTGCACTTTTCCAGAAAATCAAACAACATAGGTTGCTCTGTAGTATTTATGCAAGTATGGAATAGCGGTTATGATTATATTTAATGCTATAACAATAAAAGTCATTGGATTTCTAAAAAACCTATAACCTGGTAGTTTAAGCTTATCTTAAATCTTGATTTGAAATAAGGTTCAAAACTAAATTGAGACCTACATTAGTGGGATCTTGATGATTCCAGATTCAATTAGGGCCTATAGGCTATTGCTTTAGTCAGGCAACAGTTCAAGTCACAATCAAGTTCAAGTTACAATCAAGGAAATGCTGTAAATTTCTTACTACGATAAAAAAAATTCTATCTTTTACTAGCTGCTTAGATATTTTCACAATAACTAACCGATATCTTTAAATTTTGCATAACTATATTGTTTTATGAATGCACTTTGTGACCGATTTTTAATTTTGAACACTAAAATGGATTTAGGATATCAGATTTATACTGAAAAGTTCTATACCAGGAGAAGAATCAAATTAAGCCATTGCATAAATTACTGTTCAATCTGAAACCGAAAATGCATAATACTACTTTTAAAAAGTGACAACCGCTATGAATTTTGTTGGATTTTCACGGATAAAGGCAAATGAAGTTATTGTATGAGGTCTATTACTTAAAATTAGTTTGTTTATGTTAGCATTTTGGTCTTTATTAGTGTTGGTGTCTTTGAATTTTCATCATAAGAAACTGCTGCTTCTGTCAGTAAATTGAATATATTCACTAGTGTTTGTGATAATTTATCTCATCGGCTTTTTATTCATAGTTGTTTGATTTTGCAATATGAAAATTTCCAAGGTCGACATCAATTAATATGTTATTTTAGCTATTTTTATGCATAGCAGGTTACTTTTTCATCAATCTCATAACGCTTCCACGATTTTTACTTGCATATAAAAATATCAAAACCTGATTTGATATGGATGTGTCCTTTGTATTCATATTTCTATGTATACAAGATGTAACATATTTAGCAACTATATACGTTTTTCCTTGGTCATAGTCTATTAAAATGACTCTGAAGGTGAAGTAGATTATTTATGGTTTTTTGTGGTGGAGGTTATGGATATTATGGATTTCAGAGGGTTGATTGGCTAACAAGTGACAGGGTTATACTATCTCAACTTGAGAGGGAGAGGGAGGATTAGATGGTCCTAAGTCGAGCTTATTACAATTTGGAAGGGACAAGATGATGAAAAACTAACAATATTTAGTTATTAGCTTCATTTAATGAGCCTTGGAAGAGAACTTTGCTAATTGTCAATTGTTTTTCATTATTACAAATACTTAGCTACTTTTTTTCTACTTATTTTTTCTAGTATACAATCATTGTGAGAATAAAGTGATATTTCAGTTCATTGATAATATTTTCTACTACTCCTTAATTTTAGAGTTCCACCGGCTTTGCTTTATTTTCTTAGAGTTAGCTTTCAACCCTTCTTTATATCATGTATTTTGTAGTGTCTTACAATATGCACCCAAATACCCAATGCACGATGTCTTACTGTTATTATTAATTATATTTTTATAGTCAAAACATAATATTTAGTGCCATATCGATATATATATATATATACGTATATTTTAAGTAAACCGCCTCTCTAAAGAATAATCCACAATGAATTTGAAAGTTAATATGCGATGTTGTATGTTAATATCCCGAATCTATTTAGTCATCACAATTGTAGAAGTAAACATTTAAGATACTACAACTTAATATGATAAATTATGAATTTCTTAATCTTCAAGCACAATTCAGTTTTATTAATCGTTTTTCGATCATGAAATGCTTTGGAACTGCTATTTCAAAAATGCTTATTCATCTTGACTAATAAGGCAAATACTATGTACTGTAGCCACTTTCGAGCTTCCTTGAATATCCAAACTTTATATGTTACATTTAGCTGCGATATTAAACTATATCAGTCAAAGTTTGATATTTTTCTATTCATTGTATTTGCCCAAATTTTGTTCCACTTTGCATGATTTAACTTCAGATGTACAATGTATACATTGTTCAGGGCACTTGCAAAATGGTTGACTTATATATAACTAACCTTCCTGTTATATACTAAAATCGGTTACATATCATCAATTGATAATCGTCACGAAAATAATGTCCCTAATTTATTAGGTATTACTTTAGCAAGGAAAATGTCGCCAGTAACCAAATATGATTAGCTATACCAATAGTTGAAGACTAACAATTGTCAAACTTGATACTTTAATTAATACTTAAAAAGCACATAAAATATCAGTGACTGAGTTCTCTTTAAAGAAGTAAAGATAGATTCAATATATTTCTCTCCCAAACCGTGCAAAATTATTTTGTAAGAAAAGGACGCTGTGAGGTAAAATTAATTATCAATTGTCGAATTTAAACTGTATTGATTGTGTATTTAAAATATAAAAGAAGTCTAATATATATTTATAGGTATGACATTCATCTAGCATATCTGAATCCAGATGATGCAAATGGAACGCTGACACCAGTAGAAGAAATTGCAAAGATATTAGCATTATCATCTAGCCAAAGTGATTGAGACTCCTCCAAGAAACATGTCAAGGTATAGTACAATTTTTTAACAAAAAAGATATCAATTTAAACTTTAATTATGATTAATTTACCGATTTGTTTTTATATTATTCATTTTTTATGTTAAATAGTTGTTCTGGTGTTTTATAGTTGTACTTTTTCACGCTATCGTTACTTTGTTGTTATATGACAGTGATGAAGCTTATATTATATAATATGGTTTTATATATACAATTTTTATTTTTACATGTGATTATTTCTTTGTAACAAATGCATAATTGACAGTCTATTTTAATTATTTAGTAGTGAAATATAATCTTAATGACACATATTGTGCTTCTGGCTGAACTACTGATGAAGAAAAATATTTAATTTGGACCTTTTAAAGTTAGTGATATGTTAAATTTTAGTTTATTAGTTGAAGCTTCGACTAGGAATGTTTTTTTTTTGAATTACCTAGAGAACCAAGCTTCGCTTGTAAACTCTAGGGAAGTATGTGCCTGCCAAACACATACTTCGGGTACTTGTTACAGGGTTGTCAGTTTCGAGGCTCGAACTCGTGATCTTCGATCACGCAGTCCGGACCATCAACCAACTGCGCCAACCCTGTTGGCTTCGACTAGGAATGTTCCACCATGATATTTGAACAAACTGCTTGGAAAATGCAGTAGATGAAATGCACTTAAGTTTACTTTTCATCGCCACAGCTATATCAAATTATATTTATACCCGCTACATTGTCCAATGGATTTGCCTCTATATTCGATGTATACATAAGCCTGGTCAAGAGAGACTATGGGCATAAAAAGTTAAATATAGGGAACATGTTGTAATAATTTAAAGAAAAGTTAACTTCAGTTTTTCCAGACACGTCTATCGAATGTGCCTTAGTACTCGTTTAATACTAAATCTTTTTGTGAGTTTGTAAGTGTAAAAATATTTGGTAGTGTTAATTTTTTGCTTCTGGATGGATACCACACAAATGATTGATGCACGTATTTAGTCCCAAGGCAAGGGTAAGTTTGAGTTATGAAATTAGTCTTGAAGTATGAGATTGTTTCAATCATTGAGTTAACGTCAACTTGCTACATGTACAACTAGTGATAAATAGGATGGTACTATCGCACAACTGGGATGGTGGTTGAGTAAAAGTTCAATAGAGAGAATTGAGTTAACACTCAAAATGTTCATTTACTTCGCCATGAGGTTAAATCTGAATTTCTGTTCATCTTTTACCAATTCAATTTATTATTTTTTATTATACATTTACATTGAGTTTGGATTTTTTAGTATCCACAGAAGATGTTTATTGATATGATATTAGAAATAAATGGTCATTGCAACAAATTATCGTATCAAGTTTTAAACTTTTACCAACTTAGTGAATTTCATATGGTAAATTTTGTATTCATTCAAACATACTTATCATTTAGTTGACATTGATCGTAAATACAACCTCAGAAGGTTGTAACATGCATATTTGTTTAATTTGGAAATGCATTTTGAAGAAATATGCATTAATTTAGCATCCCTGGACTCTAATTTGTGCTCTTTTGCTTCTGTTTCAAGCAACTATATACCGACTTTAAAAGAGTAGGGATCAAGATTGAGCTTTAATTATAAGTTCGATCGAGCTTTAACTATAAGTTCTAAACTCCATTCTTTACAAGAAACATTTCTTATTTTATTATTGGTTCATATAAGCATGTCACTATCGTTCACGATGATTGTAACTAAAAACTATTATCCACTTCATGTTGTACTTTTTGAAAATTATATGACGTTTTAGTTCTACAACCTAAAATAGTGTGAACATAATAACATCGACCTTCTATATTATTACAGCCATTTCACTTTAAAGTATAAGCTGTTGGAATATGCAATTTATCAATGTATATTAATCATACCTTATGTTTAAACATATATATAAACATAGTTGCAAGGTTATAGTATAATAATGTACATCTAACTAAATTAATAAACAATGTTTCCCATTTAATATCTATTATATCATATGAAAGATGAGTTTAAAATTATGTGTCACTTAATTTTCAGTTTCTCGAAAATTCTATAATTGTCCACATGTATTTATCCCAAATTTCCTAACCTTTCCATCTTCCTAAATGTATATTTCCGCCTTCCAATTCCGCTTTGTAATTCATAAATTGTTTTATGTGGTTATAATAAAGAGATCTTAGATTCCCATCAAAGTCATGTTCGACTCGATTTCCAATCTATTAAGTTATGAATATTGATGATTCAATTTTCAATTTCTAGCATCAAATGAAATAACTTTCAGCCGAAAAGGAGCAATTTTAGGTCTCATTCTCAAATATGAACCTAGTTGTTCTATTCTTTACCCTCTTCGATTAAAAATTGTTCATTTTCAAATTTTTTGAGCCAAGTTGTGGCTCCAAGGGTATCATTTGAAGAAAAAAATCCTTTTAAATGTACGATTGTTCAATTTATTTAATCAATAAAAGTCTTGAAAGAAGAAGAAGAGAAACTTAGGATTAGATCAAGGTAAAAATTTATTTTTAGCAGCATTAATAGAGTTCATTTGCTTAGGAAATTCTTTATGGAATTTAATCTTTTGATTTACATTATTTTTAGTGCTTCTATTGCTTACATTTATTCTATTTTTCGATTATTCTATACCCATAAAAATTTGATGGATCTCCCTTTATTAATCAGTTTACAATCATCATTCCATAGACGAGTTCATATTTGAATTAATCTTTGACCTCTTTGTGAAGCTTCAGTGTTCCCTCACAAGGTATGTTTAGGAATTCATCTCTAAATTGCTAATTGTTACTGTTGCAATTCATTCTTATATGAAAGAGTTAATTATAAGCTTATTACATGATTAAATTGTGAGGTGTAGTTAAAATAACATGTCCACTTATAATTCATATGCTTAGTTATTCTTCAATCAATATCTAATTTAAATATAATTTATACTCAATGACATAGTCTGTATAAAATATTTTACTTTGTATAAATTTAAATCTTATGATTTTGGATTATGTTCATGTAAATACTTATCACCTAATATGGATTGACAGTGAATTGATAGGCTTTATATTTTCTTAAAAGAATATATTTTATTTTATATACTCTTCTAAATCTCAAGGTATCATGTGGATTTGGATATCGTTTTCATATATAAAATATATATTTTACTTTATATACTCTTCTAAAATGACATTGATACAAATATTATACTTTAAAACATAATAGAAAATGATATTCATCAACCTTCATGATGAATTGATAAGCTTTTGTGGACTGGATAGTTCAAGAATATATATTTCTTACAGAGTTAAGCGTGAAGGTTCCCAGAAAGTATCAACTATTATGGATCGATGGTGTTAATTATGTTTTTGTCTCAAGCTCTTCTCTTCTATTGAGTCAGTTGCAACAATTTTTGTATTGGATATTGACAACATGAAATTTATAACAAAAAAAACATGCTCTAGGAAAGTTTATTATTTGTCTTTTATGTGTGCTATTAGCGCATATTAATGTAAATTAATATGTAGAACACAAAAATAATATGGTAACCACAAGCTGAAGGTTTTGTTTTTAATAATATAATGTGATTAAGATCACATCTATTAATGGATAGAGCCAATTGTTTCTTCTATTATCGGTTAATTGGATTTAATGTAATAAACAACTCATTTCTACTAATTTCAAATTTAGAATCATGAAAAGATGATCAGTTTAAGCATATAATGCACCAGAAGTAGTATAAAATGTATTTTTGTTCCGTATTTCCTATGTGCAAAGGTCATATGAAACTAAGTACCAGAATAAAAAGTCATAAGTCATTATTAGCTTCCCAAGCAAAACCGACTTCATCTTGCAAAATTATGATGAAACTATTACATGACCAAGTCTGTGCCTTGAAAGCATTTCAAGATACAAAAATATGTTTATGTTTTTTTTGCACTTACCTATCATTATATTTTTTTCTATCACATATAAATGTGACACGTGCATGCATAGAATTAGTTAAGTTTTACTCAAACAAGCTTTGTTGCCAAATGCTCAAATGTCTCTTTGTTTGTGCTGTTAGATAATTTTCATGCAAAAAGGATATAACAATAAAGTGCACAAACATGTTGCAAACATAAATCCACTTTTCTTCTTCTCTTTATTGGTTTCTTGGTAATATGTGTAAAACATTGATTAGTACTACCCAATCATCCTTCAAGTTATTTTTTCAGAAAATAAAAGGTGCACTTGATTGATGTAATATATAAAATAAGAACCATATACTAGATTATGACTTCATCACATTTCTAAAGTTCATCTTCTTTCCTATGTTTTGGAATATCTTCTGAAACATAAATTGAGTTCTAATCCAAATACATATAGTTCTAGAATAGTAATTGATATCAGTATGAGTATTTTCAAACAAAAAAAACCTTTGTACAAAAATGCTTGATTATCCCCAAATATCTAAAATATATCTTACAGGAAACAGTATCTTTAAACACAACAATATTGTAAAAAATTCCATTCTACAACAGACTCCTTTGAAAAGATGTTTATCATAAAATTTATAGCTTTATGGTATTTTTTGTTTCTTCTAGAAAAATTAGATAATAGCATATTTTTTCCAATTTTATAACAAATAAATAGAGAAAACTTGAAAAGAAAATTAGTTTAGAAAAATAAATTGAATATTTTTCAATTTTTTTTAGATTTTTCAATATGCTAAAATATGAGGAAAAAAAGGAATGCAATTATATCAAAAAACTATCTTCAAAAGCGTTTGACTCTTATAAGAAAATGGTAATATTTTAAAAGGAAGTCTAATATTTTTGAACAGTTGATTTTTTCTTGAGAAAGCAAAAGTTTCACTATTTTTCCTTCAGAAATTAACTTTGTTAGAAATTCAATTATTTTCTAAGAGTTCAATTATTCAAAGATTTTAGTTTTTTTCAAAGAAAAAATGGTAAGGGTAATTTTATCCATTTGAGACAAGCTTTACATATTTCGCAAAGTATATGTCTTGACATGCTTTATATATATTGTAAGATTTTATTTAATATTTTATTAAAATAAAACTTGGCCTTTAATTCATTAGATTGGTCTGTTTTCCTAATCATTTTAATGGAAGATCTCAATAATTTTGACTATAAAATGAAAATATAAAAACACTATCATCTTAGGTAGCTTTTTCAATAATAGGATCATTAGTTAATTAACCTTGACATACTTTAATCATTTTTAATTTATGTTGTGGAAAAAAAATGCAAAGTTATAGGTGTTTTCAACCAGCAACACAAAATTGTGGTGGTTTGATAAGTTTATGGTTGTGGTTTTGATAGGTTTATGGTTGTGGTCTGCATTGTTTCTACTCCTTCATAATTATTTTCTAGCAGTTCATTTTTTAGCATCGTTAGTCAATTGTATTGTGAACATTTAAATATACTCCTTTGCGTATGGTTGTTAATAATTTTGCTCGTCATCATTATATTAATGATGATATAGTCGGTAAATACATCGTTCCACTCAATTGGTGAAGTTTTACAGCATTACAATAGATTTTTAGGCATAAGTGAATTATCAGTTTTGAATATTTTGTTATAGGTAGAAATCTGAAATTTTTAGCCTACGATCTTTTTGAATGACTTTATTTTTATATTTTTGCCTTATATTAGATTGGCATGACCAACTGCACTAGGAATTAGGAATTGGTACTAATGTGTGTGTACTTTTTGGTGCAGGTTATCGAAAATCAAAGCAAACATTTGTATGTATTGCAAATAAGAGAAGCTGGGTTTGTTACAAATGGTTAGCTATACATTATATATACATATTGTATTACTTATTTGTATTATATTTACCAAAACAAGTTTATGTATAGTTGTTAATATTATACTAATCAAACTATGATGAGCTATTCATGGAAGTGGCTGGTTCTAGCTTATCCAATTTAATGGAATGCTTGATATTTTACTACAACATCTACATTGTGTTTTCTTTTATTTTCAATAATGAGCACTTTTTATTCAAATGGAGTATAAGGTGTCATACGAGTAAGAAAGTAATTTTATTACTGCTATTTTGGAAACTTGAAAACTATTATTATAATATGTTTGAGATTGTCTTAAAAAACTTACATAATACTGCTATTACTCTTTTTTGGTAGACTATTAAAACTGTTAGATGTTACTTTAATTCCAAATGGTAATGCTGCTTAACCTGGTAGTTTTTGAATTTTGATTGATTTTCAAATAAAGCATACAAATTGCATAGAAAGTAAAAAAGAGTCTGCGATTTTGGTATTTTGCAAATAAGTAAAAATTTAAAAAATGCAATAACACGGAGAGTAAAACAAACTGTTAAGCCGAAACCCGTATGCGTAGCACGGGTTCGCACTAGTATGTTTACATGCGCGTACAACATAACATAGCGTATATGGTTTGATATGCCCGTATATAAATGCTGAGATTTACACGCAACAAACATGATAGCCCATATGTATACATGTGTGTTGTGTATATATGTGTATATATGCGCGCACGTATATAAATAATATGTGTGTGTGTGTGTATAATTGTCCGTGTTATAAAGTACTATTAAAATAAAATTTATATAATACAATTATATATATGCGTATATAAAATATAATTGGATTTCAATATGGATATACAAAGTAGTTTTGAATAAATATTACATATGATTCGAAATTATATATATATGTATACTGCAAATGAAATTTAAAAATATTATATATATATATATACACTACACATGTTTAAATATATACTTTTAAATATATATTATAATGTAAATAATCATAATAAAATATATGTATACATACAATAAATGCTTTTGGCCTAAAAAATGTGTTTTATCGATTTAAACTTATTGAACAATTAAAAAAAAGGTTTTTTCTTAACTCGTTAAAGAATAAGTTAAAATTAATTATTCTAATAATTTCCAAACAAAAATGATATTATATTTTATACTAAAATTATGTGCTTACATGTTACATTATTTAAACATATATATATATATATATTATATTTGTCTTTTGCTCTTATAAATTAACTTTAAATAAAATTATATATATATATATATATATATATATATATATATATTATATAAACGCGAATTAAATGTAAAAAATTGTTTTTAAATTTCTGAAATCCTATATAAATAGATCAATTTTTATGAAATATAGATTGTATATTTAAAATAATGTTATTTCTGATGAATTCGGTTTTTAGTTAAGAAATATTTAATACATACATATATATACATATATAGTTTTCGAAAAAAATTCCTTTTTTAATTAAGGCTATGAGCAACTATGTATGAAAAAAGTGAAAAATATTTAATTTTATCTACTTTCATTTTATATTATATGATCTTATCATAGATGTACTACATGTATATCAAATACACATATTCATGTTGGTGATAACTCATTAGTGAATATAACGAAGTACGTGGGGTATTAATAAACTTACGATTGCATATATCTATATGTATTAATCCATGGGTTCATCAACTCCTTTGTCGCTCCCATTAAATGGATGTTTTACCCTTTATTGTTGGAGATATAATTCAGTAGTACCATATGGTCCATAATCTATCATATAATCAAATATTTATTTCTCCAAAATTTGGATTGGTCTGTAAATCCAAAATAATTGCAAATAAATTTAAATACTTCTATATTTTCTAATGCATTACAAATATCAGCACTACAATTTTATTTTATAACGAATATTTGTAATATTCATATTGAAATAAAACTATGTCTATTTTTTAATCAACACTGAAAAATAAATATTATATCACAAGTAATGTTTGGTATGTTTTACGAAAACAATTTTCGTAACTTGATGCGACCAATAAGCGTTATGTATGCTACTACTATTTCTCTTATTACTATAATAGCGTATTAAATACGGAACTCCATTCAACCACTTAATTTGAGCTATTTATTTCATTTATAATAACTGGTTTACGGTCGAGAACTTTTAGGTCGACTATCTTAAGCTCGATGAAATAAATCCCGCAAAAAACAATTTTCTACAGGAAAATACATTTCGAAATCAAAATCATATTTCTCTTTCCAATGTTAAGTATCAATTATTATTTTACAATTCTTATTTCCAATTTCTTTCCATAGAGTAGAAATGATCATTCACCGTCCTCATCCGAACCGTGCCTTATGTTATATCTACTCTCGTACATTTGATTTCCTTTCTAGACGGTCGAACCATTCAAAGAAAATTCTTGCTACAATATTGTAACAAAATCTTTTATAAAAGTATATTTGGTCATCCTTAACTTTTAAGGATATCAAACGAGTTGCACTTCATGTAAACTGATTAAACTGACATTTCAGTGGCCAAAATTTTAAATCAGCTTGTAGTTTTTGGTCAATTGTTATATGTAACATAATAATATCATTATTGTAATCAATCATATTGAGTACATGATCTCATACTACAATTTACTTGTTTAATAAACTAATTTCATCAAGGTTTCGTACATTAAGAATTGTGAACGCTTATTAAATAACATTTATATGTGATTGTATATGGATCAATTATCCATTTCTTATATTACTTTTAGAGTTCGAAACTCATTAAAGGCAGTACATAATCTTAGGTAAGTAAACTCGATAACTCGTAAGTGACCAAGTTACAAATGTATTTAGTGATTGTATAATTAGGTGCTTGCATGGGTCAACTTGAAGAAAATTATTGGTAAGTATATTTTATATTTCTATTTGCCAATATTAACTTAGTTCATTTGTACATTTCGTTTGATAAACGTTTTATCAATTATATTAATTACACAAATTTATCAATGTAGATTATTATAACGTTATATTGCAAATGTTCTTACACTATTACAAAGGTTAAATGTTACTAATTCATTTTTCTAATAAGACCACACTTGTCTTTTATGTTTCTTCAAACCCTACGATGAAACATAGAAGGCTTTCGACTTTACTAGTGGCCGTTAGAACTTGTCTATCTTGGGATTTTGACCTTCAATTTGCCCAATAAGTCAAAGCCCCACAAACAGTGGATACCTTCTTATCGGCTGTATCATATACAATTTCTTACCATAGTTCATTGTCCTAACATCATTTCAACCTTGAGTTTGCTCAACAAATTAAAAGAAATTATCACTCATACCTACCATTTCGCGACGGCCTAAGTGTGGTAATGTACCTTGAGTGGGCTCAATAAATACATATGGTTATCTTATCTCATCTAGGAAATATGTTAACAATACTGCACATAACATCTTTAGCTTGAGTTTTCTCAACAACCAAAGAGTATGCAAATAATTTATTAATATATAGATGGTGATAGAGGACAACATTTATATTAATGATTCATAATTTTCAATATATTTAATTGAGTGATATCGACTTATTGAATAATGTATTTCTTATGAAACACCCTAATGATTCAAATGTCGGATACATCAGAAATCATGGCATACGTACTTTTATGTATGTATGTATATATTTTTTAAGTCCATTAAATATTTTTTTAATGTTCCACATTTACTATATATATTTATATTATATAATTTTTACTATTACATAACTTTTATACTTTATTTAACTTATATAATATTTTACGTATAACATTACATTAATGAAATATTATTTAATTACTTTAAGTAATTAACACTTTAATTAATTATTTTATTATTCAATTACAACATATTATATTTTTTCTAAAAGTTATAACAGTTTTTATTGAATATATATATATATATATATAATATAATATAACCTTTGTAGCAATACACATATATCTTATATATATGTATGTATGTATGCATGTATGCATGTATGCATGTATGCATGTATGTATTTTAGTTTATTAATTAACTTTTAATTAATTTATTTAATTAAGAAATTTTAATTAAATTTTATTAATTTTGAGAATTCTTTTATACCCACATATATACTCATATTGTCTTAAACAGTTCAAGATAGCATAACATATATTAATATATGTTATCCCGCCTTTTGGTAAGGTCATGACATTATTAACTTGGCTAGAAACAGATGGTTACCAGCCTTGAGAATCAATTATATACGATACTATGGACGATGGTTGAGTAGATCTGGATCGAGACCCAATCGAGGTACAATCGGTATGGAGTGACAAGCATAACCCCATGAAGCTATATTCCAAATTTCAAGTCGATCAGAGTTCATATGCTCGAGTTACGGATAGAGCAAGGATTTATATGGATTGATCGTGAACATCCATAAAACAGCTCAAATCCACGTAGATCGATTGATATCTCAAAATCCACAAGGCCAATTCACTTGAAACTATCTACGCATCTGTATATTAAAGGATGGAGCCTGCAAAAACGATCACAGGTCAAAACTCTAAGTTTAAGAAGTGCCTATCGTTTTATGCCGATAGTTTTATGTCGATCCTTCCTAATGACCGGTGTATCTCAGCAAGCAATCCGGATGTAATAAGACTGATTCATATCTCACAATCTACAACTCAAAATGACTTCGTATTTTAGCAGCAGGGCATAGAGGCATGTGAGACCCCTCATAAATGATCATATGGCAATCATAGGCAAAAATAACTATCAGTATAATTTATACCGATCATTCCAAAACAACAAGTTGTATCCAGCGATCGTTATGGTGGACCCCCATGGACCTAGAGAGTTTCTGTCGAAATCTTAACTAAATATCACATCATCTCACCCTATAAATATAGACATATCGGTTCATTTTCAGGATCTTTACACTGCTTGTTGCTCTAGACTCCATTGTAATCAAGTGCTAGTTCTGTTCTACTATTGTAATCACATTCACAAGAGAGTAATAAAGGATAATCTTTAAAGTAGACATAGGCATACAATGCCGAACCACTATAAACCTATATGTCTTTGATTACTACTTATTCTTTATAGCTTACTTGTTCTCTTACTTAGTTTAGTTTTTTCTTCTTTATTTACTTCTCTAAAAAACAATTCTTGGGTGTTTGTAACTATTTTTGGTGCAAACATTTTGGTTCTTTCACTGAGAACCTTAATTCTCAGCTTATCATGATCCCTTTTGTTGCTATTGGATTGCATAAATCCGATGAAGGAGATTCATAGTTATCTTCAGGAAGTATGCTCGCTCTACTCAAATTTGCAAAAGTCTAAGAAAAGCTATCAACAATGGTGAGGAACACTAGATCTACTTCTCCGAAGTGAAAGGAAATAAAAATGATAGTATCCAGCAAGGAGGCTCGAGTAGCCAACCAGTGGATGTGAATGCTGAACTAGTTGAAGTCGAGAATCCAATTAATTCTATTAGAGTAGCTGAATTCCAAAATCTGATGAGAGAGCTAATAAATAGCCGTTGAGAATTAAATCAGCAGATTCATGCCAGTATAAATTTAATGAACCAGCTCAGTCTGTAACAGTGAGGAAAAGCTAGAAGGGACCCTACCCATTACTCGGCATCGGAGAGTTCTAGTTCATCGATTGACATGCATAGGCATCATTAAATGGATGGATATCATGTAGAAACTTCAGGGCGTTAACAGGAAAACCATCATGGTCTGCCAGGAACAATGAGTGCTAATCCCTCCGCTAGAGAATAGAATTTACCTATGCACATTGGGATTAAAACTGGAGCTGCTGCAGCCGATTTGGATGATGGAATTCAGGTAAATATTGACAAAATGCCTCTTCAGAATGACGATGAAGTGAATTTATGAGATGCAATCGAGAAGATGTTGAACTAAGAAGGCATGGAACAGCTTGTAGACATCGATCGGATCATTCATGTGAGGTGGAACACGAGCACCGCTTGGCGCCAACTATCCAAATACGGACTTATCAGTTATGGTCAGACAGCTAGTGGGAGAACCAAGGCTTGACCAATGATGACTGGGGAATCTCGAGAAACCATACACAGTTCACTAATAATGTCCTGCATGTTGAATATCCAAGGAGGTTCAACATGCCGTCGATGCCTGCCTATGAGGAAATAAACCGACCCTAGGCAGCACATCATGAGATATGAATGGTTGATGGATTCCGCACGAACAGATGATGCAACCAAATGTAGATGTTTTCCTATAACTCTCTTTGGATAGAAACAATGAGGTTTATAAGGCTACCCCCACGATCGATCTCTAGATTCGATGATTTGGTAACAAGGTTTGTGAAGCAGTTTCGAATGCACGCAACTCGCCCCAAGAATATAATATCCTTGTCCAGCGTGATCCAGGCTCTAGACGAATCATTGAAAGATTATTTAGAGAGATTCCATACACCTGTTATGGAAATCAATAATCCGAATGACCATGCAATATTGATGGTCGTGACAGGAGGGATTAATCTAGAATTTGATTTTGGCGATTGGTTGGCAAACCACCCGCAATTTTGGAATGCTTTTACGAAAAGGCGGCTCAATATTTAAGAAAGGAGGAAGCTGGATCCTCCAGGAAGAAGAACCTTGCAGGACCAAGTGGAGAGGGAGTACAAAGTAATATTGCAGTAAAATAGTCTGATGAAAGCTTTGGAAAAGTTCAATTGACTATCCAAAACAAACCGAATCAGTAAAAGAAATGTGGAGATAGGAGCCGAGAATGACAAAAGGATTTTAAAAGAGGAAAACCTAGGATTCCGGTGTACAACACGTACACGCCACTGACTATGTCCCTGGAAAATGTCTATTTGTCTACCTGCAATAATATGCAGTACAGGAAGTTGCCTCCAAAATAATCTACAAAGACGTAGAAACAAACTAGGAAATTTTATCAGTTTCGCGAATTTTATGGGCATAACACCAATGTATGCAGGCATCTACAGGATATTATCAAAAAGATGATTCGAGAAAGGAAGTTAGAGCTATTTGTAAAAACCCTGCAGGATGGCAGCCAGGGAACATCTAACCCCAACCGAGGACAACCACCGCATAGGGCTGAGGAGCCTCCGTGGACTGGTGGAAGATTAGTGATCAATACAATAGTCGAAGGACCGCATTCGGTTGGTAAAAGTTGGCATGAGATAGAGCACTATGCTAGTACGATTAAGCATGTGATTTTGAATGTTTTTCAAATATGGAAGATGGATCTTCGGCAAAACAGCAACGGACAACGGCAGAGGATATCGTGTTTGGAAAGAGAGATGCAAACAAGGTGGAGGCTCCAACGATTGACCCTATGGTCATTTCGGCCATGATCGGCCCTGCTTTTGTGAGAAGGATATTGATTGATTGTGGAAGTTCTATAAACATAATTTTCAAGAAAGCTTATGATCAGATGAGGATGGAAGCAAAGGATTCGAAACCGTTTAAAGCTCGTATTCATTGGTTTAACGGTGCCGTAACTGAAGCTGTTAGTTATGTTGAATTACCTATAGAGTTGGGAGAATGTGACCATAGGAGAATGTGGATTTTGCCTTTTGTTGTTTTGGATGTCGACTATTTATATATGTGGTGATCAGGCTACTGGGCGTGCCTATTATGTGGCCGGGTTGAGGGATGCTCAATGGAGGGAAAAAGGTGAGGGTGTAGACAAGTCAGTCAGTATCCAAGCCACTAAAGGTTGACAACTAGCGCCTGAGCCTTTGCTCGGGTGCCACGGTCGGTTTTATAGAGACATAGATCCGAGAGATGATGAATGGAGCCCAAAGAGACCAAGGCTGCTCCGGCAAAGTTGACGATTGACATTACAGCTAGCCATGGTGACCCGACGCGGGTCCTAAAGATCGGATCACGGTTTAGCCCCCCGATGATGAAATAACTTGCTGGATTTCTCCAAGCAAATATAGACGTGTTTGCTTGGGCCCAGTCTAACATGTGTGAGATCTCACCTGCCATTCCGAGCCATGCATTGAATATCGACCTGAGGTATGTCCCGGTGAAACAAAAAAGATGTGACATGAATCTGGAGAGATCTTTGTTGCTCTTAAAGAGGAGGTGGGTTGACTCAAAGGCAACGAGTTTTTTCGCGATGCTCTCTACCCTGAATGGGAATCTAATCTTGTACTTGTGAGAAAGGTAAACGTAAAAATGAGAACATGCGTTGACTACTTGGACTTGAACAAGGCATGCCCGAAAAATAGTTTTCCCCTTTCAAGGATTGACTAGTTAGTAGACTTAAACGCAGGGCACGAATTGATATCTTTCATGGATGCGTACCTAGGATATAATCAAATTACGATGCACATTTCTGATCAAGAGCACACCAATTGTGAGAAATGCGGATTACGGATCTTAAGGCTGGAATAACACTGGAGGGGGGTTGAATAGTGTTTTATGGATTTTCTAAATCTTTTTGAAACTTATGTAATTTAGTCACCAACAAATGCAATTCAAAGACACAGATATAGTCATAGCATCAGACACAGATGCAAATACTAAATAAAAGCAGTAAAGGAAGGAACACACCAGGATTTTATACCGGTTCAGAGTTACCCTACATCCAGTCCCGGATAATCGTACGGATTTCTTATCAAAATAATCTCCCAGATTACACCCTCGGTTTAAAGGCTATGAGGTACACCCTTCTTTATTCGAGTCCATGGCAAACTCTCTTGATTTAACCAAGATATAAGATTACCTAATTGATTTCTAGGGCTACAATCACACCCAATTGATTTCAAGGCTCAACCGCATCTTTTACTCAACGGTTTGATTTACAAAAGATTCTATAACCCTGAATAGCACTGAGATCTTATGGAGAGAGTGGTAGAGAATCAAACAAGAGATAATCAAGTTTGATTCACTTGGTATTTCGACAGAGTATAGTTTAGGATTCTTTAGAATAAACATGGAAGATGAAGAGGAGATAAAATAAATGAGATCCGGTAAAAAATTCGTTTAGAACTTATTGGTATTTATAGTAGAGCAATAGTCATATCTATTCATGAAAGGATAGAAAAATAGACACTTCTTTTGAAATTTGAAATTTGAAATTTGAAAATAACGGACACCATGTCAACATGGGGGTTTGAGGTATGTCGACAAGATCAAGGCAAAATTGATGTTTTGATTTTCTTATTAAAATTGGTTTCTATAATTTGTTAAAACAATTTCTAAACTTTATAAATATATTTGAATATAGTTTAAACATATAAAAGAGTTTGAAAAGTAATTTTTAATATATATAATTTAATTTATAAAGTGATTTAAAATTCGAGTATATAAACATTTTAAAGCTAAATATTTAAAACAAGAGATGGTTTAAAAACAAGGACCATTTTGAAATCAAAGTATTAAAAAATGGTAAAAATAGTTTTGAGGCTAAAATATTTAAAACCAAGAGAGATGTCTTTTTAAAAAGAAAGTTTTGAAAATATTTTTTAAAAGCAAGGGATATATATTTTTGGAAAGCATTTTTATAAAATTAGTGGATATCAAAATAGGACCACTATATGTCCTAGATATTGTGATGGGTTCCATCCCACTAGGGTTCCATCCCTTTAATAGGCTCGAAGTGGATTCCATTCCACGAATAAATTTCGAATAAAGATGTAAGTGCTTTCAAGAAATTTCAACATAATTTTAGACTCGATACTTATCCTATACTGTTGAAATCTTAAACTCTTGATACTCATGAGTCTTCAAACTTGATATCTTCAGCCTTGAATCTCTATACTGTACAATCTTTATTCTGGGTACCTGCATGTTTATATCCTGCATATACAAATATATCTGAACTATAATGTCAGTATTTATATCTTATAACAAGTCCTAAGGTTGTTGTCATCAAAACCATCATCTCAAGGACTAACACTGGCTTCATTACTGATGTTGGATTATATTGCCATGCGGTGATGTCGTTTGGGCTAAAGAATGCAAGAGCGACTAGTAAATAGAATGTTTAAATATCAAATCGAAAAAACGATGGAGATATATGTGGACGATATGCTCATGAAGTCATGACGGTCTAGCGACCACATTAGGGACTTGGTAGAGATGTTTAACATCCTATGACATTATAAAATGAAGATTAATCCTTTGAAATGTTCATTTAGCATTGCATTAGAATGTTCTTGGGTTTCTTCATTAATGCCCATGGAATCAAAGTTAATCCCGAGAAGATCTAAGCTATTTGCAATATCCAAGTGCCAAAGACTATCAAAAACGTATAAAACCTGAATGTATAGGTTGCTACCTTATGCGATTCATTTCTCGAACTACCAATAAATGCGTTCCTTTCTTTGACTTGATTAAGAGAGGAAAAAGGAAATTTGAATGGACACAACATTATAAAGACGCATTCCTAACTTTGGTGAACCACTTGAAGAGACCTCCCTTCTTATCAAAGTCAGTGGATCATAAAGATTTATATGTCTACTTAGTCATGTCGGTACATGCTATAAGTGCTGTGTTACTTCGCGAAGAAAATCGAATTAAAAGACCGATCTATTATGCTAGCAAGCGATTGACAGGGGCTGACATGAATTATCCAAAGATAGAAAAAACTGGCATACTTCTTGTTGATTGTATCATGAAAGCTTTGCCTCTACTTTTAGGCACACTCTATTAATGTTTACACCGACCAGCCGTTACGGCAGGTCTTGCAACGACCTGAGACGTCTGGATGGTTACTCAAGTGGAATATCGAACTTAGCCGATTCGATATCACTTATCTTCCTCGAAGGACTATCTAGGGTTAGGCACTAGCAGAATTTACTACACAGAATGATTTCCCGGAGAGTGGTGAAATCCCTACCATACGGTGGAGTAGTATATAGATAGAGCATGCAATATTCGCTGTTCTGGAGCTGAGATTATGCTTGTAACTCTCGAAAATCGGTCAATTTGCTATGCTTTAAAGCTTAATTTCCCTGTAACAAACAACGAAGCCAAGTACGAGGCTCTGATTATTGGACTCAAACTTGCCAAGGAACCGAGAATAATGTCTTTCGAAATCTTTTGCGACTCACAATTGGTAATATACTAAGTCAGGGGGGATTATCAAGCTGAAGGACAATAACTAGCTCTATACCTTACCCAAGTCCAAGAGTGGTTGACTGACTTTGAGTATTATGACAATACACACATTTCTCGAGATCAAAATAGAGAGGTCAATTCATTGGTAAAGTTTGCTTGCACCGGGGATGCATAACAGATTTTCTTGGTTTCGGTCGAGGTATTAAGTGCTCCGAGTATAAGCCTGATGGAAATTTACCGGGTATTAGAGACGGAACCTGAAAAGGAATCATGGATGACCCTGATTAAAGATATTTTCTACAGGGAGTTCTTCCTAAACGAAGGAATGAAAAGTGACAAGTTCCTCGCAAAGCTTTACGATATAGCATACAAGAAGGAGTTATGTACAGAAAGGGTTTCTCCGTTTCGGTTCTCCAGCGTATCGCTTATGATAAAATAAAACGAGTCCTAAAGGAAGTGCATGAAGAGAAATGTGGCGATCATATTGGGGGGCAAACCCTAGCAAAGAAGATACTCCATTATTGTTATTATTGGCCGATCGTTAATTGAGATACTGCAGATTATGTTGGGCGATGTGACAAGTGTCACATATATGCAAAAGTTCCAAGAGCTCCATCGATAGAAATTGCACAAATGATCATCCCATGGTCGTTTTCCATGTGGGGTATAGATATTATCGGTTCCTTACCGATCTCTAAAGATGGTGCAAGGTACGCTATTGTCGCAGTTGATTAGTTCACCAAATAGGCCGAGGCGGAACCTTTAGCCATGATTACAACCAAGAAAGTAATCAATTTCATTGTCTGTAGCATCATTTGTCGTCTTGGTCTACCACATACTATTATAACAGACAATGGGACTCAATTCAATAGTACTCAATTTAAAAACTTATGCCGTCAGTATCATATTGAAAAGAGGTTTGTGGCAGTCACTCACCCGCGAGCGAATGGAAAAATTGAAGCTCTGAATAAAATCATAAAGTCCATTCTAAAAAAGCAATTGGAAAGATCTAGAGGCAAGTGAGTGGATAAACTCCTGATAGCACTATGGGCTTACAGGATAACCCACAAGTCCGCAACTGGCCATACTCCATTCGCCCTCGCTTATGGCTCCAATGCCGTTATTCCCGTTGAGCTTGTAGTTCCTTCTCATCGAGTAACTTATTACGATCCTAGAACAAACACAGATCTCCTTTTGGAATCTCTAGACTTTATGGATGAGAAGCATGAGGAAGCTGATTTGAGGGTATCTGCACACCGAGACCGAGTCGCCCGATATTACAAAACTAAAGTTCAACCTAGAACATTTGAAGTCGGCGATCTTGTTATAAAACGGGTTTTTCCTATCCTGTCGCATATGAATCCAACTTGGGAAGGACTGTACATCATTGAGCAGAGGCTTGAAGGGGAAGCTTTCAAGTAGCAGCTGTTTATGGCATCACACTCATAAGGGCATGGAATAACTAGCATTTACGATGCTATTTCACTTAGTTTTCTTTTTTTATTCAGTTGTATTTAAATTTAGGATTTGCTTTCGCATTTGGTTTTTCAAATTATGTAATAAGTCAAATCATGTCATTTCATTCCATTCAGCAATAGAGCTTTGAATTTTCCATCATATATGTGACCTACCATTGCAGTACATGTTAATTGCAATATACGACCGACTAAATCCCACTATCCGATAAGATCGACATAACTCGGGAGTGAATGAGATTCGATAGGTCACTTATTGAGACAAGCCACATGCTTGAGGGTGGAACGACTGACAAAGAGAACTGAAATCGCAGTTTCCTAAATAACTCATGTCCCTGGAGTGCGGGTATGAGTATAAACACTAAAAGGGTGCAATCCGACCGTCCATTAACTAACTCTTATCCCTAGAGTGTGGACATGAGTATAAAAATATAGATGAGTGCGGTTCAACCACTCAGTATTTCGTAAACTCCGGCTTGAAACCGATAGGAGGAGTATAAACTCGCTAAAGATGGAATTTGACCGTCCACTATCTTACTCCGCTAACCTGAGACTGGGGGGAGGACTATAAGTACCCAAAGTGCTGAATTCAACGACATAACATTAAGGCTCAAGCCAAGTGTTTGATACGACATGAGGCCACGACCTCAGGGAGGCCTTGGAATGGATATATCGAATCGATATCCAACCGAACAAGCAATAAATCACAAATACATTCGATAGAAAACATAATAGCTTGATCATTTAAACAAGTTTGTATGAGAATTCTACAAAAGAAAAAAAGAATTCTCATTCATACTAAACTTGTTGTTCACAATACAAGTTTATCCAAAATGAGAAGTAAAAGCGAGGATCGTACCCAAACAAGCATGACCAACAAAAAGAAAATTAGACATCCAAACTATTTACACATCACATCAGCCCAACGATTATTTCTTGGATTCCTTATCCTTCTATTATTTCTTGGGAATGGCTCCATTCAAACTGCCACTCGATCCTCTCTTCGATCCCTTTGCCACCTCAACTTTGCTTCGAAGGAGCATCTTCAATTATGGGGATCAAGGTGGCATCATCCTTGAAAGCATGAGGGATTTGGGCACTCTTAACATCGGAAGCAGAAGGGACCTCATCTCGAGGAATTGTCCCGTTGGAAGGCATTATTTGGAGCGGGATAGGAATTCGCTCATTGAAATACATATCAACAGGCTCATCTTTCACTTTCTTTTTCAGCAGCTCTTCCTTCTTAATGCATTCTTTCAAACTGAGCTCATTTGTAGGTTTGGAAGAGCCCGTGAATACGACATCCTCATCAAATGGAATTTTGTGATGTGGATTGCCTCTTTCCTTAAACAATGCCTCAATGAATTGATCATCAATGACAAAGGTTTCTTCTTGAGCACCCTGAGCAGCAGCTAAAGTTGTAACTGTAATGGATTTTGTCACAACCGCTTGTGATCCTAGCTGAGGCTCTTACGAGGGAGGAGGAATGACACCTGAAAAATTTAAAGCTGAGGAAAAGTAGACAAAAGATTAGAAATATCAACTGATAACACCCCAACTTTTGAAAGACAAAAGATGTCAGCGAAATACCTTCCTCGATGTAGCTCCCAAATTGAGCCAAAATACCCTCAGAACTGCGTTTAGGAATTGAAGAAAGCCGAGGCTTGTTTGGATCATATCCAGGGATGGTTGAAGAATCTGCCATGGAACTAGGGATAGACTGGGATGCTGGGGGAAATTCAGTTGCAACATCGGGTTGTGCCGATCCGAATCCTTCACCCACTTCATGTAAAGAGGCAGCAACATGTTCTTTCTGAAGTGTAAATTGGATATCATGCAATGTTTTGGGTTCATCATCCAATAGCATTTCACCTTCAAGTCTGGACAGATCGATTTCCTTAGTATTAAGGAGTCTCTTTTCCTCTGCAACAAGGAATTCCTACGTATGCCAGAGCCGGTGCGGGTAATCATTGCAAAGCTATGTTAGATTTCTATGCTTGAGAACGTTGGCATTGTAAAGAATAAGAAGTGGATTGAGATCGTACATTACCTCTTCCCTAACCTTATCCTTGGTAGCTTCTACTTTGCACTAAATGAATGCATCAACATCTTTGGCCCTTTCAACGGTCGTATCTCTCTCAAGTCTAACACTCACCAACTTGTCACAAGCATCTTGAGCAATTATTTAAGCATCATCTTTCTCCTTGTTTGCATACTTAAGCTTAGCCTAGAGATCTGCTATCTCCTTCAAGGCTATAGATTCATTACTTCGAGCTATATCTCTCTTGAGTGCTATTTCTTGATTTCGATAATGTTGCACCTAGACCATATCAAGATGACTGGACTTAATCTCCTCCATGGATTTGACAGCAACATTAGCTTTTCCCTCGACATCTAGTAGGGAAGTCCTAGAAGCCTCAAACTCATTTGTCAAAGTATCGATAATTCCTTTACTTTGAGCTTCTTGGCGTTTTAACTTTTCAATTTCCACCGTGCGCTTGAAAGATACGTCGACATTTTCTCCGCTGCTTTCATCTATTCACAGTACTGCTTATGGATATCAGTAACGCAATCGATAGTCATTTTCTGGACATGGTTTGGGACCTTCTTCAGATTAGGAGGAAAAAAGAACCCTTAGAAGCATAGGTTTGGAAACTCTTCTCGAAGTAATGCCATGCAAGCAACTGGATCAAACATAGGATCTTCGGCAGCGATTCAACTTCAGTACTTTCCTTACCGAGCCTGTGAGCTACAACATGTTCGCTATGGCGATGATGATCATTGGATCGCTGAGAGTGAGAAGGAACTAAAGTTTGTGAAGGAATTGAGATGGGAGGGGGGCAACGAGAGGGATCAACAGGTGGGTCACGACGATCATTTGGCTTATCGGAACCCTTTGGAGGAAGGGGCCTATCTTGATTGATGTTTATCTTGAAAGGGTTTATCCCTATCTCCCCTATCTTGATGACCACCGTCCCGAATGGAGTGGTAACTAGGATCGTAATACTCTTGACTACCACCTTGATGGTATGAACTATAGCGTGAACCAGAGGATTGGTGCTGTATATCCCAAAGGGAATCAACATGTTCCTTTTCTTCACCATCTTTTCTACAAACGAAAACAAAAATCAATCAACTTTAAGCATTAAACGGCACAAGTTGGGCATAATGCAATATTGAGAGGTGCAAGTTTGCGCAAGTATCCTTGTGTTTCCCCTCGATAAACCAAATGCATGAGCTTTTCTTATTGGAGTAATTTCCCCTTCTAAAGTTGGAATTTCAGTGCCTAATCTGGTGGGATATTCTGACCCATCAATACTCCTGTCAGTAAAGTGGAAAGTGTCAGGGTCATACGGTATTGGCAGACCAAACAAAGAATCAAGAGGCAGACTTTAACGCTCTAACGGCTGGGAAGAGGATTCATCTTGAACAACCTTAGGAGCCATCGACGACTCGGGTTGATCAGAATGGCGACTTTTGGGAAATTTAAAAACAAATGTTTTCTTTTTTTCTTCTATCGAGAGACGAAAGCTGTAAAGTCTATGAGGATCTGGCATCAACTCCAAGACTAGATCTGTCATCGTTGTGACCGAGTACATCACCTTTATCTCCTCCGACATCATTTTTGGTAAATTCCTGAGCACCCATAGCCGGGGCATGACAGGATCGATTGGATTGCCCCTTTGATTGGCTACAACCCATGGTCTTACCCCTATAGTTTAGGAAACTTTTGTTAGCCCTATGCTAAGGCCCTCTTTTATCAAACAAAAAGTAAAAAGGCGTTCGTCCATGAGGGGATATTCGATGTTCCTACCTTCAGGTGATGCATTTTTGAGAGTCATGACCACCTCCTCATAAAGATTACCGTTGGGTCGTATGACGATGCTTGTAAAAAGAATTACTTGGTTTGGAGTATGGCCTGAATATTGCTTTTGCACGCTAATATAAAGATGATGGATAACACTTACATCTTTCCAGCCATTATTGAGCAAAACCAAGAGGATATCGATAAAAGAACCACTCACTTTTAAAAGCGCTTAATTTATTCCATATGCCGGTGAGAATCCGACACTTCTTCACAGACTCAAGAAATGTAAACGAAAGACTCTCTGTCTGTTGCTTGAAAAAGATTATGAACCGAATGTCATCAATGGTCGAAGGATGATGCAGGAACTACATAAATAACATGTAAATACAATTGAGAAGAGCATAACCATTCGGATGAAGTTGCGTTGGAGCTATCCTCGGATAATGAAAAATTTCCCGGATGTATGAGTTAAATGGCGAGATGCATCTGGCCCAGCACATGAATTTGTTGCATGCCATATATCCTTTTGGGAATCTATAAGCCTTATCGTCCCATGATGGAACCAATATGCTGTCAAAGAAAATTCCATGCCTTACGCATATTTGGAGAAGAGCATCTTCCTTAATTTTAGAGGCTATGGAATCAGCAAGATTCTCCAGAATAACCGCATTCTCCAAAGTGTCGGGAGCAAGATAAACAACTTTTGGTGGAAGAATGGGAACTGCATCAGAAAATTCAAACTATGGGCCTAGGCTTTTTGGTTGTTCTGAATGAGGACCAGATGATGGATTATTAGACTCGGTTGTAGAGCTTAATTCTATACCAGGATTATCCTGCTGAGAAAATGGTCCAACTGGCATAGCTGCAAGACGTCCAGAATGTCTAGAACCCATTGCTATCAAACTTAGTAAAAACCATGATTAAATAAAGTAACATGTACCCCCAGTGTATAATGAGTGCTAGTGTGGTGCGGTGAAGTGCTATATAATGTAGTAACAAGTTGTACGGAATTAAAAATAGAAAAGACGAAAAGATTTCGAGGTCCGACCGGAGAGACCGTCATTCCGGACTGTCTCAACCATTTTTCTGTGTCATTAGGGTACGGTGCAGTTTGAGTTTCACGATTTATTGCCAATAAGTAAAGGTACAACTTTTATATTTAAGTCACCGACAAGCTCCAAGAGAACGGTCGAAGGCATTAGTTCATGTAAAATTTCAAATATCATATATTACTGAATATGCAGTTCAAGTCCTATACAAGTCATATGAGTTCACTTGAACATGCAAGGCCGAAGCTCACATTAGGTTCAAGTCTATTTAATTAGGTTCCAATTTTAAGGTTCATGTGCAAACAATCGATCATTCATTTTAGCATCATCGATTGTTCCCCATGCCTCACCATTCCTAGGCCTAGTCCTACCGATCGTTTTTGATCAAATCATTCCCACCGATTGTTCTATTTAGCCTTCTGAACCAATTATAGTCTCCAATCCATCGTCCATACGATCGTTCTGCCAACTGATCCCTTCGCTTCAACATTCACTAAGTCTGAAGCTCTACTGATCGTCCAAGGACGATTGTCATGCGTCGATCTGTATCATTTCCCATACCCAGCAACTCCATCTTCCCCAATTCCCTTCCTCTTCAACTTGATTTAGATCGAATGATTCCACCAACTAAACTAACTAACACAAGATTTAAGGTACTCGAAGTCTCGTCCGTGAATCGTAAAACAAGTTCAAGTCATTTTATCTAAGTGTGAGATCTGAAAAAAAAGAGATAGATTTGAATTCAATTCGAAGTAAGATTTGGAAGCTAGAGCAGTAAATAATCGAGAAATAAGTGGGATTGATTTTGAAAATTGGATCGTTTTACGTTCAGTTGAGAAAACGAGTGGAGCATCTTATTTTTTCCTTTTCCTATTTGAAGTCAGAAAGATGCGATAATGAAGGAGTGGAAATAAAGGTGGCCAAGTAGAAATGTTTTTATATGAAGAAGTAGGCTGACCCTTTATGGTCCAAATGTAGAGCCGATCGTCCCTTAAGCGCAATCACGAGGAATGTTTTCAACACCGATCATTCTAAAACGATACAAAATACTGTAAGCCTAGAAACGATCAGCCTTGATTCAAAAAAGTTCATACAAAGGCAATCCTACTTTACATTCAATGAATAAAGATCGGTCGATAGAAATTAAATTCACACCTGAATCAACCACAGGAAGATCAAAAACCAAATTATTATGGCCTGATAATCACTAGAAAAACAACAAGATAATCATCGACAAGCCATGATCTAGTATTTATACTATTTGAAATCGACTGATAGTCATAATAAATGAAAGGAGACACAACCCTCCACAAGAAAGCGACTCGACAAAAGGATAACAACCATTCAACGAACTAAATGGAATCTTTTTTCGATTGAGTTTGCGACTTTTCAAAGCAGGTCATGTTTGAACAAGACGTACTTTAGGCGGATAATGTTATCATGCCTTTTGGCAAAGTCATGATATCATCAATTTAGCTAGAAATAGATGGTTGCTAGCCTTGGTAATCAATTGTGTACGATACTATGGACGATGGTCGAGCAGATTCAGCTGGGACCCAATCATGGTGCAATTGGTATGAAGTGGCGTGCATAGTACCATGAAGATATATTCCAAATTTTAAGTTGGTCGGAATTCATATGCTTGAGTTACGGACAAAGCAATGATTTAGATGGATCGATTGGGAACGATCCATAAAATAGCTCAAATCGGTGAAAATCGATTGATAACTCAAAATCACAAGGCCAATTCACTTGAAACTTTTAGGGCATCTATATATTGAAGGATGAAGCCCACAAAAATGATCTTAGGTCAAAACTTTAAGGTTCAATAAGTGCCAATCATTTTATGCCTATTTTTCCTAATGATTGGTGTAACTCGGCAAGTGATCCATATGAAACAAACATTGATCCATATCTTGCAATCTACAACTCAGAATGGCTTCATATTTTATAAGCAAGGCAAAGAGGCATGTGAGACCTCACATAAATGATCGCTTGGCAATCATAGGCAAAAATAACGATTGGTATAATTTATACCGATCGTCCAAAACAACAAGTTATATCTACCGATCATTATGTTGGGCCCCTATGGACCTAGAGAGCCTTCTTTTGAAATTGTAGCAAAATATCTCATCATCTCACTCTATAAATACAAACTTATCGGTTCATTTTCAGGATCTTTACGCTACTTAGTACACTGGACTCCATTTAATCAAGTATTAGCTTTGTTTTACTATTGCAATCAGATTTACAATAGAGTAATAAAGGTTAATCTTCAAAGTGAACGTAGGCATACAACGTCGAACCACTATAAACCTCTATGTCTTTGATTACTGCTTATTCTCTATTGGTTGCTTGTTCTTTACATTTACATCTCTACAAAAACTATTCTTAAATGTTTGTAACCATTTTTGACGCAAACAATATATATATATATATATATATTACATGTGTGTGTGTATTTAATCAATTAATTTATTTTATTAATCTTATTAATAAATAGTATTTTCGAAATTAATTTTACAACATTTTCAAACATTTTAAAATTTACATTATAACTTTTATATTATGTGTTTTATTTTAAATTCAACTTTTAAATTAAATTTTTTATTTTAATTTCAAAATAATTTTAAAATTTTCCCATGACCCAATTCAAATTGGGTCTTTTCTATTAGGAGTAACCTTTTACTCACATAACTTTTCAAGCCAGGTCGGTAACCATGTAAGACAGGTACTTGATTATCTAACAATCCTGCCTAGACACCACCTTTCTTAGACACCCTACTAAGTGGGTTGTAAACTTAATAAGTTAGCCCTAATATTACTAATTTAGGCTGCAGATGTTACTTGGCTCTAATACCACTGTTTGAACCAAGCCAAAGCGTAGTGGAGTAAATGGGTAAGTTTTAATATTATATTTTGGATTTTATTGAGCCTATGTAGTCTAAATTTATTTAGAATTTTTCTAAATTTCCATTTTAAATAAAATCAATATTTTACCTAATTCATAAATAATGTTTTATTCTGTATAGTTTATATTTTACAATATATACATGTATCGTAAACACATATGTGTGTATGTGCACATGCAACATAGTATAATGTACATGGTTCGACATGTTTGTACATAGATGTTGGGCTTTACACCGTAATGGACATGTTAGCCCCTCCATATACATGTGTATTGTCTACACAAGCATATATAATATAATGTATATGCATAATTGTTTATATTATAAAGTACCACTTAAAAATAAATTTTATACAATACACTTGCGCGCGCACACATACACATACATAAAATATAACTAGATTACAAAATATGTTGAATATAAGTATACAAAGTAGTTTTAAATAAATATGCATATACTTTAAATTTATATATATATATATATATTAAATGAAATTTAAAAATATTATATACATAATATACATATTTAAATATACATATTTAAATGTACATTTGTATGTGTGTGTATAAATATATCTTATAATGTAAATAACGGTAATAAAATATATGTATACATATAATAAATACTTTCGGCCTAAACTAAATGTTTGTTTCTGGTTTAAACTTATTGAACAATTGAAAAAAGGTTTTTTTTGACTCCTTAAAGAAGAAGTTAAAATTAATCATCTTATAATTTCTGAAACAAAAACGATATCATATTTTATATTAAAATTACGCCCTTACATGTTACATTATATATATATATATATATATATATATTGTTCGTGTAAATTATTTCCAAATTAAATAGAAAATATATATTATAAATGCAAATTAAATATAAAAAATATTTTTAAATATTTTGAAATCTTATATAAATAAATAAAATTTAATGAAATATATAATGTACTAATACACGGTTATCTCTTATGAATTTTTTTTAGTTAAAAAATATTTGATATATATATTTTACCTTTAAAAAAAATTCCCTTTTTTAATCAAGGCCTTGAGCATTTATGCATGAAAATAAAGTTTTTTTAAGATACACATATGTATAACCATCCAATATGTGACAACATAAAGGTATACAGATTCATTATAAATGATTATTCTAAACTAATACATTATATGATAATTTATTAAGGATTTATATAATTATAATCAAGTAAAACTACGTTTGCCTTATGCTTGGAATTTGCACCTTGAAATGAAGAACCAAGCCCCTTAAATTCAATTCCAAATCCAGAAGTTGCTAGCTCCTGAATACAACTACCACTAACATTGGAATTATATTTAATCTGTTGCGTTTTAGACTTGAGTTTTTGAGTATATGAAAGTTGTATGGCCGGCCTTAGTCTGTAAAGAGGAGAGGCAAAAAATATCAAATCAAAAATGAGTGTTAAGGGGATCAAATAAAGGAGATACAAGAGAGTATAAAGTGAATCTAGATCCTCTTATTTCTTTGACCATCTCTCCATTCTTTTTGATTTCAAAATCCCCTTCACCATATCATACATGGTCGACCTCGCCTAGCTCTCATTATGGCCACACTCTATCAAGACTAATATGGGCCTTAAAATCATTTCAAGCCTAATTAGTAATCAGCACATTTTAATCCAATTTAAACGAGTGTCAATTTCGTATATCAATTAGCATATTTATAACTATTACACATACAAACATTTAATGTTGATCAATAAACATCAAATAGAAATTTATAGTTAATGTTTCATAAATATTAATTAATTTATAACAGGTATAATTTGTTTAAATCTGGTGGTAATAGAAGTATTCAACGTTTTATGACTCTTTAGTGTAAATTTTGTCAACGATTAACATCAAACAATTCAAATATTAATGTTCACACATCACATAGAAGGTGTTATGACGTTATGGCTAAATTTATTGCTTATTTGGCATTGATAAAATCCAATTTTACTTTATAAAGCGTTACCCAGCAGTGACAATTGTTTACACCAATTTTCTTTGTCAAATCTATGTCACATTATGACTTATGGAATTTGGTACCGGTCAAAATTCCAATATCGTCCATACCCAACTTTATAGCCCAAATAAAAAATTATTAGTTTAATGATAACAATTATTATTAACCGAACTGCTCTGGCCAGAGATTTTGACTTTGAGTTGACTTCAGTTGACCGTGATACTAACCTCATATAATTGAGGAGATAAATCCTCTCTTGAATAATATTTTATTTCCAATGCTTTCACTCAATCCAACTATAGTCATTTGGTAGGTGTCGTGCCAAGGTTTAACTGTAATCAAAATAGAGCTTCCACATTGAAGATCAACAGTATTCTCAAATTAAGAGAACTATATAATTTTATCGCATCGATATTTTCTGTTTGAACTCAGTTATATTAACCAATATAAAACTATTGAGTGAGTCATTCCATAATTATGTAATAACTATCAGTACACAACTACTTGGTGCTTGCAACAACAATGAGTAATACACTACCTAGCATTTGGAGAGCATACACACTACATTCTCAACAGACGCATCGATATCTCGTCTCGGTACATCTTGACTAGGGATCTTTAAAACGGTATGTTTAATTTCATTGTGATACCGTTAACCCAAAAAATGGATCAACACCCTAGATTGAGTATGAAAGCACTAACCTTGTTTATCAAGGAAAATAAGACAAAAAAAGCAATAAAAAATCACAGAAAAAGTAAATAAACAAGAAATTTTTATAGTGGTTCGGCTGTTAACGAAGCCTACGTCCACTTTATGGATGTTATTGTTGTATTGACTATTGATCACGGGTACAAGTTGATTACAATTTGTATGTTTTAATTCAAGGAAATTAACTTCCATTGAAGGAGACAAAAGGAAGGATCTCAATTGTCCCATAGCAGCCTTCATGAGGAAGAAGAAGGTTGAAGAATCTCTGTAACAGAGTTTCTCCAGTGACCAGAGTAGCCCCGCTTCCCGTTGGAGATAGATTGGCATTTATAGGATTTAGAAAGCACTTGGTTTGAAACTATTACACTAAAGACCTGTAGTCATTGGTAGGAGGAAGCACGTAAAGTTTGGGAGCTATCCAAGCTAATTGTTCAGATCGGTACCGATCCAAATAGTTGCCCATCCTACGGGCTTTCTTATCTACTTGCGAGACTTCTCTTGTAATTTCATGACTCTCCAGCCCGTGCACTTAGCTGATACTATGACAACACCCAATTTTTTAATGATTATTCTTTAGTAGGTTAGATTGAACTATAACTCGAATTGGATAAGTCTTCATTTCTTCAATTTGGATGCTAGGAATGTTATCAAACTTGGTCGATGGGCTTAGGAGAGATGTAGGAACACAACACATGTGTATTGGAACATCCGTAACCCAATAATTTGGATCGGTATCGATCCAACTGGATCAGATTAGTGTTGATCCAAATAATTGGCATATTTTGACATCGAACTCCTTGGATTCATTTTTCATGTGCTTCTAGGTTTTCTGGTCAGGTTATGAGTCATTCCATCTTAGATTGGATGTTCTAATTCCTTCTGACTTCTGCTGGATTAAAAAACCAGTTAACATTTGACCCTAGAGCATGCTTTAGTTGAAAACAAGGCATGCTTTGGAATTATTCATCTTACGGGTTCCATTTCATGGAGCTTTATCGGTCATACCTTACTTCCTTGAGTAGCTGCTTATGACATTCTAGCCTATTATTTAGTCCTTAGTAGTAATCTCCATTAGTTGTTACTACGAAGCAATCTTAACTTAATAACTTCCAGAATGAATACCATCATCAAGTTGAGAAAAGTTGGAAAGTATGAGGCTGCATGGGGGAAATAATTTGGACCGGTACCGATCCAATTGGATCAGATCGACCGATCGAAGTATTTTGCTAATTTTCTCAGCTTTGCTTTCCCGTTTATATATATATGGGATCGGAACTTCACTCCCCTACTATCTATTTTCGAACCAATCAAAATAGCACTAAACCCTAGTCGATCCAACTGCTGTTGCCACTAGAGCTTCACCGTCAACCTCCGCCTTAAAGCGCTGCTAACCATTACCTTGAGGAGCTTCGACCATGACTTCGCTTTCCCCAAGCCATCACCAATCCAATCGGTGACGATCCAAACCACTGTGGTTTGAGCTATCTTGGATTAAGGACCTTATCATCACTCTTCTCAATCTTGAAGTTCGATGAAGTTGGTTTTGTAGTATCATGATTGATTTGTGATGGACTCGCATCGGTGAAGGACCTAGTTGAAGATTCAGGTTGATTACGATTTTTTGAGAGGGAACAGTAAATCAAGTTTTAGGTTTTCATAGAATGAAACTGGGGTTTGGCCCCGGTAGTTGACATGTTTGCTATTTCCATCTGTAAAATCAGAATTGAGTTGCATCGAGTCACGTATTTGATCTTGGCATTGGTTCTTACGGATTGATTTTGGTTCTTCTAGGAGGTGATAATAACCCGAGATGGCGTCTTGTATGTAGCTTAGGTTGTTATCTTCCAGGAAACTAAAATCGACTTATGCTGATAATTTCCTTCCTAATTTGAATCCATTAAATTATAGTCTTTTGATTTGGATTGGTCTTATTATCGTGCAGTCAGTGTTTTCGAAATAGGAAGAGCTTCTCGTGTCGCTTCGGACAGCGGATCCGTTATCGGCCTTTGATCGATAATTGGTAATTGTAGAAGAAATGATATTAATAGGTAATACAAATTACTTTTCCCACTATGAGTGAGCCATCTACATGGAATGGTTTGCTTGCAATGTTCAGAATGTCGCACCCGTTCTCACATAGATTACACATCGCACACACCTGCGGCCAATTCTTAGAGTCTGGTCAGTGATTAATGCACACCAATCATCTTCTGAATTACAAGTATCATCTGTGTTAAGGGTTTATAGTTTAGAAATATGCGCACCTAATCATTTTGAACACAAGCTTTCTTATATAGAATGATGTGTAAATCTTCCCATCGTAAGTCAATCAAGGGGAGTTCATCTGCTTTCAAAGCGGAGTCCTCATCGATCCCGGCTGGACTTGCTACCTCTATAACTTCGGGACAGTACAGCTGCCTGCTTCCAGTTGGCCCTGTCGTCAACCGCACTCCCCCCAACTTCAGGGTTCTGCTGGATCTCCTAGAGAAAGCCTCCTCAATTCTTTCACACAGGGCATTGCAAAGCATTTTCTCACAATACGCCATTCCAGAGGACGATGTACTCTGCCATCAAGAAGTCAATCCGCTCATCGGTCGCCTTCTGGATACGTGGTCTTCCATCACTACATATGCATGTATGGTGCAGTGCCCTCGTTTAATCATTTTCTGATGGCGACCCTTCAGAATATGGGGCTGGCCAAATTTCAGATTCTCCTAAATGACTATGCCATGCTGACCTACCTATATGTTCCATTCATGCAAATGCTCAATCATGCTTCGAACTTTGCTGAGCTGCAATATCTTCTGCTATTTAAAAAGGGAGGCTAACTAATCTCTTGTTTACATTGAGGCGCAACGTGGCCAAAAGCTTGTGTTCAATCTTCCTAGCAAGGTCCCCCATTCAAAAATTAAATTTTCTTCGTCAAGTGTCCTAAGGGGTTCGCTCGTTTATGAACCACGGGGGAGGGGGGTGTAGGGAGGGGTGTAAATTTCTCTTACTAGGCATAGAATCTCCTTTAGCTGCTAAAAAGTCTTATGAGAAATCGTCTATTCTTTTGCAGTCCTCATGAGGATTAACAAAGATCTAGCACTCGGGCCTATTCTTAGTGCCCTTAAAGCGAGCGAAGCTCGAGAGCGCATGATCAGATTTTTGCTCGCTAACAAGAATCTTCGCCGATGTGGGTTTTTACATCCTGAGAAATCAGTTGGGTTTGTTAGCGCCCCTTCTTGCTCCAAAGCTCGGGCTCACTTAGTTTTTACCTCCCGCGATTCTGACGAAGATGATGATGATGATGAAGAGAAAGATAGTGACTCGAGCGAGTTAGTAGATACTTCCAAGGAAACCCAAATTCAAACTGAGACTTATAGTCTTCCCAAGACGCCTCTGATCCCAAAGGAGAAGGAAAAGGAGTTGGTTCATCGGGAGGGTAAAGCTCTGGTAATTGTGGGAAAGGAGAAACTGATGAGGGACTCCCTTCAATCATTGTGGAAATAGACGGGGATATAGATATCGATGAAGGCGATGTCGATTAGGGTGACAAGGCCCCGGAGTTGAGTCTCGAGCATACTCCATTGCCCCCCCAAAAGAACACTTTGAAAAGGTCCATCTTAAAGACGAACCTGCTCCCAATCATTCGCCGGGGATGCCAAATTTGACTTCGGAGATGAAAGTGACATCTATGTAGATATGAAGGATATGATGGGTGATATTGCTTCAAAAGGGTTGCTTTCCTAGCCTGCCCATATCGTTCCCACCAAAATAAATATCTTGACATTAATTGGCGATCGATTCAGTTTGTGTTATTCTGCTGGGGTTGCTATACTATAGCACACACTTCACTAGAAACATGCACTTCACAGTTATTCACCTAGAATTTTTTAATCCATCAAATGTCTTTTTCCTGAAGTTGTTTTGTTGTTTGCCATAGACATCACGCCTTAGGGCTTCTATAGTGATCTTAACCGAGTGCTCGAGTCTCAGCATTTGCAAAAAAATTCATCTCGATATTACTCCTCCCATGAAACCAACGGCGAGAGAAGGAGGAGAAAAGATAAGGAGGTAAAGGAGCACCGATGGGATGAGAAGAATCATGACTGTGGCAGAGGAAGCAGCCAAGAAAAAAGGAAAAGCCCGATTAAGCGGGGAGACCCATCTAAGAAGTTAAAGAAAGATCAAGAACATCTTCATGCTTCCACTACCGGCGTCATGACCTCCTCTACTCATGCTGCTACCACTCTTCTTTCAATTTCAAGGCGAGCTCCTTATGTTCTCCCTACTGGTCCCTCACTTTTGCAGGCTGCATTTCCCCATTTATTCTTAAGGGGGGTTCTTTTTGACAAGCCCAACCTGACGTCAGCTCGCGTAGGATCTTACTCACCCCATCTTCAGGCAATCCAAAGCGGCTTGGAGCAGGCCGAAGGGTGGGAGAAACTATGCGTGCAACTTTCTACCATTAACCAAAATAATTACTAGGAGATCCTCTCATTTGAGTCTGAAAATGACAAATTTGACAAGCAGCTTGCAGATCACGACTCGAAAATTGAAAATTTGAAGAAGGAGAAGGACGATGCCTTGAAAAGGGAAAGTAAGAGTGCTTCTTTATTTAGGAAGTTGAGGGAATTGACTGATCTAGTCGCACTCATATTCAGAGACAAGATAAAAAAGTGCCATACTGGCAAGGTGGCCCCGAAAGAAAAATTAAAGGCAAGTGAGGCAACGATCGAGGCAGAAAAGAAAGTTGTCACTGAACAATCCTAAGAAATTGTTTCTCTACATGCTCAAATTTTGGCTTTGGAAGCCGAGAAAAATCAATTAGCCATAGAGAAGGTGTTCAGACGGCAAAAAGTTTATTGAGTTAGAAAGTAGCCGAACATATTTTGAAATAAAAATAATCGCACGCGCACGACATACGATTGTAGTACGTATGCGAGTACGGGTCGATCCGTAGGAAATTGTACATTTTAAAATTCAATCCAATCAAATTAAACCAAAATCGAATGATTGTTAACTACTAAAAGAAAGTAAAAACAAACTAAAACTAAAGAGAATAAAAATATGAGATTAACGAGCAATTTAGAGGCAAATCCCCTCTCATGATCACATAAATCAACATATTGAAATTATGATATCTTTTTGGTCATTTGTGAGTTTAGTTGATACATTTATCTAAGCATAGCCTAATTGTGTTATTAATTAACACACTTAAGCCATCAAACTTTAATGCACCCTCTAACCCACTTACTAACTTCAATGAAAATAACATGAAATTAAAAGTAATCTATTTTAAGCATGGTTTATTAACTATTGAATTAGAAACATAAACATCAAAATTTGATTCTAAATCCACTTTAATTACCATGATCATATGTAGATGAAGAGGTAATTAGTGATTCATATGACTAAGCATAGCTTATTTGTATTGAACAACATAAGCTATCAAACTCAATATAAAACACAAAATCACACAAACATCTAACTTTCCATTAAGCACAAAAGAGACATAAATGTAAAATTATGTTGCATCTACATGATTCAAGAGAGCTTCGTTACCCTTAAATTATAGGGATTAGCCTCTCATATTTGTTATTATTTCAACAAATGTAGAAAGCAACATGAAACACAAAAAGAAGAGGAAAATGAAAGCTAATGGAAAAGAAGAGCTATTCTACTTGCATGAAAAATAAAAGAAATCTACACTACAACATAAGAAGAGATGCATATAAAAATAAAAGAGCATTGAATTACATAAGAAAGACAAGAAAAACTACATGAAATAAAAATGGCTAAGTAGCCATGAAAAGTGAAAGAGAAGAGCTTTTTTTTATTTTTATTCCTAACTAAAACTAAGAGAGACTAAGGAAGAAGAAGGGTCACACGAAACATAAGAGATATATATACATGTGCTAAACCCTAATTCATATTTTTGGGGAATGCCCAAAATACCCTTGAGAAAGTGTGGAGGCCAAGTAATCATTAGCTTCTACTAATCATCATTTAAGTGTACATGAAGCCATAAACTCCAAAGCATGTGCATTAGCCTTTAACTGAAAATCAAGATAAATGGGTAGGGTCCTCCATATTCTTCACTTTGAATTATTTCCATCTTCATTCTTTTGTATCTTCTTTGTGCATGCATATTTCATAATAAAACCACTTGTAAAATTCACCAAATTTCCTACAAAATAACATAGAAAATTCCAAGTAAATTTTTACAATTTAGTAAATGCACAAAAATGACTATTTTACCCCTGCATGAAGATGAATATGTGACAATTTGAAAATAATTTAAATTTTGGTTTAAACAAGTTAAAATACCCAATATGATCATTTATTCAATTTAAATAGACTAAATATGGTGGTAAAAATATGCACATTTATGTGCACATCAAATACCCCAACACATATCTTTTTATTTGTCCTCGAATAAAGAAAAACTAAGATAAATCCATTTTCGTAGGGAGCATGATTGCATTGAGCGTATGCAACAAGCCGTTAAACCTTTGGGTGTCTCCAGTAGGATGAGTGTTGTCTCGTGAGGGTTTTCAGCGGATACTACCCACAAAATCCAAATGCACGATGAAAATATTTACAAAATGCAAGATTTATTTGCAAAGAGATGAATGCGTGTTTTTTTAAAATATTTACAAATGAAAGGTTTATTTTTAAATAGACACAAATAAGTTAAATATAGGTTTCGGTCATTATCTTGAAAATTTAAGTCATTTACTCGTCAAAGTTTCCAACAAAAACAAATTTATCATAACAAATAGACTATAGTTTAACTCGTTGTTTCGGTTGATAACAAAGTGTAACTATAAAATGGATCCTTAATTGATTATCAAAGTTTATCAAGGTGGTATATTCATTTCTTTTCAATAACAAGTCAAATCAAATAAGTTAAAATAGTGCTTGGATTTCATTTGCTTACTCTCTCTTTTTTTTGAAAATTTTATTGATATTTACAATATTTACATATGCCTAACTCAGATAAACCGAGGCCAGATATATTACCCATGCACTGCCTTGCGGACTCTGTGGTGAGTGAACACACGATTGTGAACACTTATTGAATATAGGCGTTATTAAAAAGAATTTTCATATACACACCTAGTTCAGATAAACTGAGGCCAAATATACCGATCATGCACTGCCTTTCGGGCTAACGCGAGAAAGAAACTGTGACGACCCAACTTCCAACTACCAGGAAGTCGCATCGCTAAGAAGAAAGAAAGGGATAGAAAAGAGAAAAGAAAGGAAAGAAAGAACAGACAACATCATAATCTCACAGCGGAATCAAATAAATTATAATATATCACATAAATCATTACATAGTATCATATACATCAGAGTAATACAGCTAATACAACACATACTAGACAGTTATAAACATCTGTCTAGCAATTACAATTCAAGTACATCAGAGAAAACAGATACAACTCAAACACAGCGGAACCACTATATATATCTACACGCTGAAGCCTCCTGCTCCATTATCTCCTCCAGAACTCGTCAAAGCAATCCTGGAACACTTGACTACTCATACGTAATATGAGTACCCAAGAGTTTAATAAAACAGAAAATAAACACTCAGGTCAGACAGGGGTCTGGTGTGAGTAAACGGGGATAAAAGTTGCTTAACTTTAGAAAATCCTTTGAAACAAAAGGTATCACATAAGACTTCCCACACATAAACATGGAAAAGTTTTTACCTTACGCTAACCAAAACATTTGATAAGAAATCCAGTGATATTATAATAGTGTCTAGGGTTTTCAAGTAAATAAGAAATAGCCGAAATTGTTACATGATTAAATTCCAGCTACTAGCCACAAAAGTGGGTAATACAATCAAAACCGTAGGGTCTCGTAGGGAAAATGGGTTTCCAACAATGGCAGGGCTACTGGGGTACCACCCGTCATAGTACGTGGCCTAGATCACCGTACCGAGGAGTACTCCCACTCCCCTACAACACAAAGCCGGAACCATTCCTTACTGAACAGTTCTGAACAAGACCACCCCGCAGATTGGTCGTCACCAACTGCCACACAGCCGAAATATAAAGGGACCTCTAGACAGGGATAAATCTTGCTCTCCATTGGGGGATACCCACGAAGCTTTGCTGCACCTCCCCTGTTTTAGCCATTCCCGATTGATGAGGCTTGAGGTTACGATTACCTTTATAGGACATATCAATCTTAGAATGCTCATCGTCCACCTGACGATGTTCTGAAAGCATTCAATCCATACAAGTTCGTTCCGGGTTCGAACGAAACCGAAGACATTATCTCATTACACTCGTTTTGGAATCACCCTCAGAGTTAACGACGATAACCCTTGCACTCTAAACCACCATCTCGAATCTATAAGCACTATTCCGTCAACTCATTACGGAATCACCCACAGAGTTATACTGACGTATAGCCCTTACATCTCGAGTCTTCACTTGCTCCACTTGGATTAACGACCTAACGTTTAATTGGAATCGATGTGGTTTTCGGATATCCAAATATGAAAACCCGATCCCGGTCTCATCGAAACCAAACGCCATCTTAATGTCCAAGTTATACTTAAGGGTTTAAACAAATAACTCATTCTATTATTATCTAATTCACATAGATAAATAAACTACATCTCACAATAGATAATCACATTCATATCATAAACGGATAATCTATATCATCACAAACAGATAATCATCACAATCCAGATAATCCATCACAAACCATCATACTTAAACCAAGCATTCATATTATTCAGATACGACTCATCTCATTTCTGAGATCACAACCATTCAATCAATAACATCCATAAGCAATGATTTATTAACCATCAATTATAATTAATTTGAAATGAATTAAATTAATTACAACCATCTCTAATTAATTTAAAATAAATTAAATTAATTAACACTTCTATAAATCCTGCTTAATATTTATAAATAAATTAACCCAGTTAATTAATTATCCACTAAGTATTCAATTTGATTAAACATCTTTGATTAATCATTCACTAATTACAATAAGTAATTAGTCTTTAATTAATTTTATAAATTAATTAACCTTAATCATAAGTAATTAACATTTAATTACTCATTTATTAATTAATTATAATTAATTATATTTATCCCAAATTAATTACAATTAATTAATCACTTATTTTAATTTTAACTTAATCAAACAATCCTTAATTACATCATTAATTATAATAATTACCGATCTCTAATATTTAAATAAATTACTTAATTAAAATTAATTACATTTAGTAATTAATCTAATTATTAATCACCTTGATTAATATTAAATTTAGTAATTAACTTTCTTTAATTACTTGTTTATAAATTAATTAACAAATCATTAATCATTAATTAATTCCTTAATTAATTACAAAAGTAATTATCCAAATTACACATGACAAGCTTGATTTAAAGGGTAGTTGACAGCATCGCGTCAATGGCTCCAGGCGATTAACTGCATCGCGTCTCCCCGTCCTTTACCGTCCCCTTCATGTCCTCTTCCCCTTCCCTCTCTCAGCGTCTTCCATCCCCCTCATCTACACGCTCTGGCCGATGCTATAGCTCCATGGCAGTTGAAGATTGCTCTCGTCCTGACCTCCAATCGTCTAGCGATTTCCCTCCCCTCAATCGGTCTAACCTAGCTCCTTCTCCCCGCCTATGTTTGAGTGGACTGTGCTCGGACGCAAACGTTCCTGTTGCTATGAATTCAGCATCGCCTAAGCCAGGTGATTCCAACTTACTCCCTATTTCTAGATCCAATGTGAATGACGATGTTGATCCCTGTAATGTTTTGGGTCTCCTTGATATGGATTCTATGGCTACGGTCTGTGTGGCTAGTACGGTGGCACCAGCAGCTTTGCTTGCTTCTAGCATGATTGGTGCTGTGAGCGGCACACCATCTGTTCGACCTATTGCCAAAGACAATGTTGGCACTGTGCTCCAAGAATTATCCCCTGGTCCCCCTGCATGCCTATATGTTGAATCTGACTGTGACAATGTGAGGCCTATTGTCAATGACAATGTTGTTACTGCGAACAATGAAAGACTTCCTGCTGGTGACTTGATTGCAGATACTAATTGCTCCATTCCTGTAGCCTCATCTGCTGTAGATGTGTGTCGTCTTGCAGCCTCATGTCCTGCTCTTCCTAGACCCTGGACTTCCCTTTTTACTTCCAAGCCCCGTAACGCGGGTGTTTATGAACCAATTGATTTTGATATCGTTGAGGAAAATGGAGTTATGATACCTCCCCCCTGTGTAATCCAAGCAGGTATTGATTTCTGGTCTGGTTATGTTGTTGGATTTTTTTTAGACCCTAATCATCGTCTTCGTGATGTGGCTGCTGTTTGCCGTAGAGCCTGGAGACTTCAGGGTGGTCTTAGAGTTAAGCTAGTTGATTCCTTGTACTATTTGCAGTTCTCCTCCTCTGAGGAACGATGCCGTGTTCTTGAGTCGGAGCCCACTTTCTTTGATGGTCAGCCTTTCATAATTACTCCCTGGTCTCCGACAGTAGCTAGTGCTCGAGAACAAGTTATGTCTATCCCAGTTTGGGTTTATTTCTCCCATATCCCCTCAGCGCTTCAACCCCTGCGTGGTTTGAATTGGCTTGCCTGCAATGTTGGTAAATTGATCTGTTTTGACTCTAACACTGTTGCTCGTGATAAGCTTGTGTATGCCAAGGCACTAGTAGAGATTTCTCCCCAGAGGTTGCTTCCTACCACCATTCCTGTCCAGCTAGCTGTAGGTCACGTGGTGGAAGTTCGTGTTCGTTATGGTTGGGTCCCTGACATCTGTTCTTCTTGTCACTCTTTTGGTCATGTAGTCTCTGCCTGCAAGAAGAATGCTGTTTCTGCTGCTGCACCAAAGATCCCTCTTCCTAGGCCTCCTCTTAGGAAATGGGTTCCTAAAGCCCCTCAAGTTACTTCTGCCCCAGTTCATATTCCTCCCTTGGTGCAGCCTGAGTCTTTTGCACCCGCTGTTGTCCCTTCTGTTTTGTCTGCTGCGCCTGTCCCCTCTCCACCTCTTGTGATTTGGGTCGAGGATGAGCTTTGTTGGGTTGACCGTCTTACTGCGATGAGATTCAATCCTGTGACTGGATCCTACTTTAAATATGTATCTGATGATCTGTTGGACCTACGATGCCTTTACTACAGAATTACTGGAGACTCTTTGGAGCTTGATTTGGATGGGATGTACTCTGGAATTAATTCCGATATTCTTGCTGTTTCTGATTGGGATCGATCTTTTTTCTACTCCGCTGATGTTGGCTGTTATGATCCCTCTCTTGCTCTTCGTTTTAGCCCCTTCATTGGCCTCCGAGGGAGTCTTTCTCGTGATAAAACCCGGGTTGAAGAGAATGTTGGTGATTCTTCCTCTGCGGAGGAGAACTAGTCTGGTTATTTATTTTTGTAGCTGTGACATGTTCGTCACACTCCAGTGCTGTTATTTTTTCTTACAATTTTAGTAGCAAAGGTGTCTCTACCTTTCTCCTGTACTTCAACTTTATTACGTTCGTAATAAAAGTGGTCGGTCCACTCTAAAACCGTCGGCCTTGCCAAAAAATTATCCAAATTACTAATTACATTCCAGTAATTATCATTATTACTTTTCTAAGTAATCTTGCTCCATTAATTACATTAAGTAATTATTCTCATAAAATCATCAAATGATTTATTAAAATTAATTAAACTAAATTAATTAACTTAAATAAATCACATATCAAAATTAATTACAATAAGTAATTAATTCCTTAATTACTTTAATAATTAATTATACTTAACAAATTTCAATTAATTATATTCAATTAATTAATCTAGTTAATTATCAAAATTAATTACATTAATTAATTACTAAATTATCCCTAGATAATTATCACCAATTATTATTTAGCAACATTTCATTAATTTTATAATTAAGAAAATTTGAATTAGATTAATATATCATTTCTAATTAATATTAATCTAAATCGTTATTTAAAATCAAATAATTAAGTAAATCCTTAATTATCTTAAATATCTTTCAAAATAATTTAATTACTAATCAAATAACTCATTTACATTCAAAATAAATTAAAACAATATATTTCTAAATTTAAATTCAAATTCCATTTAAAAATTTAATATTTAAAATGTTTAACTATTTAAACATTAATCTAAATTTAAAATAATTATAAACCTTAAAATAAAAAGAATGTTTAAGAACATTACTTAGATATATAAGAGAAGTTTAGAACAAAATTACTTGATTTAAATAAATCAAGCTTGAGAATAGACTGATTACTTAACTTCAATTTTAAATTAACATTTCATATTTCAAATATTAAAAGAAATAATTTTTCTAAGTTTAAACCTTATTTGAAATCAAATTTTATTTCCAAATTCTCTTTTAAAAACATTTGAATATGTTCATCATTTTTTTTATATTTACAAACTGTTTGAAATCAAACTGGTTTTCAAAGTAAACTTGAAAACAGTTTTTAACTTGATTTCAAACAAATTTAAATCTTTCTTAAACATTTAAATTTGTCAAAAATTTAAAAACTAACAAAAACTTATTTGAATCAAAAATCTGGTTTTAAGAGCAACCTGAAAACTATTTTAATTCCTGATTTAAAACTGAATTTAAATCTTGTTTAAATTTAATATTCTCATTTTCAAAATCTTTGAATTTAAAAATTCATTTGAATTTAGATTCAACTTCCATTTGAATCAAATTACAATCTTTATATTATGAATTTTATTTAAATTTTTAAAAGACTGCAAATCTACAGATTTTAATACCTGCACTATACTAACCCGAGAAACCATTTACTTTACTCCGAGTTCCATACCAACCTGCTTCGAGTCAGAAGCAAAATTACCCGAGGATTACTTCGAATAAAAAGAAAACCCTACACATCCAAATGACCACCAGACTCCAAACATGAATGGTGCACCTACACCGTCGCCTCGGCGAACTACAGCCATGCTAACCCACTCCTACAAGTCACTTATCATCCCCTACATCCACTGCAACCCAAACTTCCAAAATTTCAGGTTGATTAAACAACCTGAAACACAACCCCAAATCCTATCAAAACCTGGAAAACCCAATATATCTCCTCCCCTTCTGATCATCTATCACCAATTTTTTTCTCATTCTAACATCAATCATTCACCTACAGGAAGTATCCCAACCCCCAAATTTCACTAGCTTAACAGATACTATCAAAAATTCCTATTTCTGTTCAAACAGAAATGCCCTTTTCCCAACAGTTTATTTAAAACTGTAATCTTTGTTTAAAAATTCATGTTTTTAAACTTAAATTTAGGTGACAAAGCTGTTTTATTGATTTAAGCTGTTTGGTATTTGTATTTATTTCAATTGTGATTGGTTTTATTTGAAATACTTACTGTTATATTTGTTCAGAGGTAATAGAATTTTTTTTTATACAACTAAATCATGATTTAAGAACATAATTTTGATTTATAAACAAAATTTACAAACCTGAATTTATGCTAAATAACCAAATTTTGTTTACATATCAATTCTAACAGGGAATCAAGTCCAGAGATAAGGGTTTTCTAATAACAATTTTAGTTTTAAAAACAACAGGTGTGCATATTCCAAGCAACAACAACATATATATATATATATATATATATATATATATATATATATATATGTTTACACAAAGCATTCCATAATATGTAATCATCTCATCATCTTTATTACTTTCAATTCATATGCTCAGGTGTCTCATGTTTTTGTGCATGTGAGGTTACTCATTTTATTTTTTTAAAAACAAAACAGAACAATCTTGTTAAACAGTTTGATTTCTGTGAATAAAACATAAGCTCTGTAGTTTATGTTTGATTTTTATTTTTAAAGGAAACTGTTTTTAAAAAAATAAAGAAGCTTACTCACCTTTAATTTGAAGAAGCAGAAACAAACCCAGATGCATATTCACATTCCTGGAACAGATTTGATCTCCCCTTTTGCTGTTTTGATTTGAATTTATATGCAGATTTGTTAGTTGAATCAGGTGTAGTTGATTTTACTTGTTGAAGATTTTTGAACTGCGTGTAGACCCATCTTCCTTGCTTAGATTTGAAATTGAATTGATCTTCATTTTGCAGATTTGTAGTTGTTTGTATAAATTGATTTTGCAGATTTTATATTGAAGTTTGTTTGCAGAAATTTTAACATGCATTTGTTTGGGTTTTGATTTTGCTCAAATCTGATTTTCAGGTTTCATTTTTGAAGAGAAGGTTTTTAACAAATGCATTGCTATGTCTTATTGTCAATAAAATTAAATTTCAAAAATGAATTAGCTTGCCACTTGTTGACTTATTATCTCAAACTTTTACAAGTGTCTATTTATGTTTTAAGAATTTAACACATATGCAATTCAATTATTAAAAGCAATTCTAAATTTATAAATGTATTTAAATTTATCTTAAACCATTTCTTATTTATTTAAAATGTTTCTAAATGTTTTATTAACATTAGTCTTTAAATAAATACATATATACTTCTTTATAAAACTATGCACTTACATTTTAATGTTTACTTAATTATTTTTAAAATAATATTCTTTTAAAACTAAATTTCAAAAGAAAAGAAGTGTTGAATTAAATTTTATTTAAGAGTTTTCAAACTAAATGTTATACTTTAACAAGAATGATCTAAATCTTATTTCAAAGAATTTTTTTTTTAAAATAAAACAAAACAAACTTTTATTATAAAACAAAATTTAACTATATTTATTCTTATAAACAAATAAATACTTACTTACATTTCTATGAAAATATAAGAAAGATTTTTAAAACAAACTTTTGAAAAGTTTACAATACTAATTCAAATTAATTTAATCAATTTACAAATTATACAATTATATATAATATTAGAAAATATCCTTTATTTAATATAAATTAAAATTAAAACCAAATCCTCTATTTACAATGTATAAACATTTATACATTATAAATAAAATATTTTTAAATCAGTTTAGAAAGATAAATTTACTATTTAAATATTTTTAACTTTGAAAAGAATATCATTTAACAAACTAAATAATTATTAATTTTCAAAAGAAAAATCCAGTTTGAATTAAATTATTAAATCAATATTTCTCATTTTAAAATAATTATCAAAGAAATTATTAAATAATTATTGCCTAAATTTTCGGGACATCACAGAAACAGAGCACAGCGAACGTACATACAAGTGTGTACACTTGTCGACCGTAGATGTTAATAGAAAATATTTACATATATATAAATGTTTTGTTTTTTTAAAGTTTTTTTTTCAATTTTTTTTTTAAAGAGAGGGTTTTGCAAAATAATCTTAACACCACTTAACTTAGAAGACAAAAAATATATTATATCCTTTACTTTAAATCAATCACTTTTTAAAACAAAGATTTTCAATTAGGATGTATTTCATAATTAACACGTACGAATCTTCCTATATACTCGTTAAACCATTGTTATTTGTAATCAAACTTCATTTTTATTTTTGTTAAGACAAATAAACTTTCAAAAATTTCAGTTAGTAAACCAAAACCATATATTTATCGTATAGTATTTCTTTAAAAATAAATCAAAAGAAAATTTGTTTTTGTGATTTTTTTTTATTTTTTTTATGAGTTTTTAAAAGAAAAGAAAAAATAAACCATGAAAAATTAAAAATGAAGATGAGTCTCCCCGCACACTTGATTTTGACTATGTCCCCACAGTCAACCCAAGTGAAAGGATAAAAAACAGCCTTTATTTATATGAAAATGAACGGTATTTACACGAGATCAGAAAATATATCATCAAAAAGTAAATGAAACGGTCTTCCAAAGACCGATTCATTTGTCTCATCAAGTATGCGAGACACAGCTTAAGTTCGGAAAACCAAACCATAAATGTTTTCAGAGTTGAATGTGGATTTGGAAAAACGAATGTCGCTTTATTAAAAATCGTACGAGTTGTTTTATTTTCGATGATTTTTGAGGTTGATAAAACAATTGATTGAAATTCAAGTTTATTTTCATCAAGTTGAAGTTCAAACTTATCATTGAAAACTTCTTCAAAATTTTTGATTTCAAAATCAAAATAGTGACGTAAATCTTCCCCATCTGAATTTAACAACTCTTTTTCGAAAATTCCAAAGAAATCATGTTCATTTAATCCATCTTCCTTTATTGGATTATCAACAACTTTATTGTGTATCTCAAGTTAAAAATCCAAAGTTGTTGAATTTAAAATTTTGAAATCGAGAAATGGAAGGTCCCCTCAAAAGAATTGAAATCCAACTCAATTATCGAATTGTCAAAAACTTTATTCAGATTCTCATTTTCAATTTCAAAAGTTGTTATTTGAAAATCATCGATTTTGGTAAAAGATGGATTATTGTTTGACTTGTCACAAATTGGGATTTGGTTTTGTTTCTCACATTGTTTCATATATGTTTCGAATAACAAATCCACGTGATCATTGTAGAGTTCGTTCATTTGTTCAATAAAATCCAATTTATAGTTATTAAATTGAGAATTTTCGATTTGGATTTGTTGAGAATTTTTTTTCCAATCGTAACGTGGTTAAGATTATTCCCATTGCCAAATTCGTTTGAAAAGTTGTTACCATTTTCATTTTGAGTTTGAAATTCATTTTGGAGTTCGAAATTGAATTGGCATGGGTTATAATCGAAATCGTTTGGATTTTGAATTGAATTCAAATTTTGAAATCCTTGACTCGAGTTATTAATCAAATATGAATTACACAAATCATTTATACTTTGATTTTGTTGTGTAGAGAATTCAAGTAAAGATGAAATGTTATTTCTAAGATATGAAGGTTTGGTCGTCATTTTGAAAATTTGGTTCAAAACTCGAATCGTTTAAACAGTAGTTGTTGTTGAAATATCCATGAGAATTTTGAAGTGAAATTATATGGATTATATTGATTTTCACAACTATCGTAGAATTCATATGTATATGGAAATTCCGACATTTTCAAGAAATTTTTTTTTTTATAAAGAAAAAATATTTAGAAAGAGGAATTATTTTCCAAAATGAAAAATTGATTTTTTTGTATTCTGGTTTTTCAATTTTTGTTTTCGAAATTTTTTTTTAATTTTTTTTTGGAATTTTGATTTTCTAATTTTTTTTTGGATTTTTGAAATTTCAAAGGAAAAGGATTTAAAAATTTCAAAGAAAACGAAAAGGAATACTTATAATTTTTTTAGTTTTGGATTTTGAAATTTTTTTCTTTTTTTAAAATATGCATGAGCTAATGCCACTAAATGAATGCGAGGGTTAATTATAAGTGATTTATCCTAAGCTAACTCAAAATTGTGTAATTACACTCGGTCTTAAATCAACAAAAATATTTCTTAGCCGGGTAATGGGCAAGGTTTATCGGTGCACCACGAATCACCATAGCAATGCAGCCGAAGGTTTAAGTATCTTCAGAGAGAAACAACCACTATAATGTTTTCGAATCACCATAATATTTACAAATGGTTGTTATTCTGCCGTAGCCTAGACACCGAGAAATTAAATTGTTCAAAGAAGACTAATTGTCAGTATATGATTAAGCGTTATCGATGTCTAACCGTTATTTTTAATCAAAATTCTAGGATGAAATATAAAACTGAAATTAAACGTGAATTAAAATTCAACTACGAACGAAAATTTGTTTTTGTTTTTGAATTTTTTAAAATATATAAATGCAAATGCAAGCAATCAACAATGCAACTAAAGTTAAAACAGAGATAAAGGTGCGAATTTTTTTTGATAAGCAAGCAATTTATTTTGGCAGCAGTTCTTCTCCTTCTAAAACTCTGCTTTAGCAACCTGAAAATGAAAACAAGATATATATACAATTTTTTATATATATGTTTTTTATTTTTTTATATGTTTATTCAAGAAGAAAAACAAAGCACGTAAAGAAAAACCAAACAAATGAAAATTAAAACTAGTAAAGAATGAAAAAACCAAACTTGTTTTTTTTTTTTAATGCAAGAAGAACTAAATGAAAAATAACACTCGAAACAATTGGTTGTTTTTTTATGGCTCTAAAATTAAACTAACAGAAACAAAATCAAAAAAAAAAAAAAAAAAAAACAATTAACACTAATATGCTGCCCAAACTAAAAATCAAAGCACATAAAAAATAATAATTACACACACGGCCCAGCACAGTTAGAGAAAGATTCAAACCAACAGCTTCTCGATTAAACAAATCCTGGATAAACGTTGCACCCCAAATTTCACACCCAATTTCCTCAATCAAATTTCTAAACTAAATCGCGGACAATTTCTTGCTCTAGATTGAATTGCAATGAGGTCGTAGGTCGCATGTGGGATGCTCGAACAGGTAGCTATGTTGAGGGGTTGTGCGATGCTGATAGGGGGTCGAGTTCGAACTTGGATATGAGGCTGTCAGTTTTGATGGTCGGAGAGTTCGTGGTTGGAGAAAGCAATGATCGAGGAACAGATTCTCTCTTTTATATTTTTTTCTCGATGGTCGAATTGGGGAATCGCAATGGGGCGAGGTGCAAGTAGGTGTTATTCGATTGAATGGAGGCGAGGTTGTGGAATGGATTGTGGCTCACGCTTAGTTATGAAAGTGATGGTTTTATGGCAGAAAATATGGCAGTTTTGACTGGTGGTGAGGATGCATTATTTTGGATTTGCAGGTGGATAATTGGATGATGGTTGCGGTGAAGTGGTGATGTTGAATGATTGTTGGTTGTCTTGTGAGGAGAAAGGTGCACTTGCAGGCAATTAAGAAAATATTGAAGTGGTGGAGGTCGTATGTTGGTAGATGTGAATATGACAGTGAGGGTAGATGTTTTCGGTGGTGGCACTGTGTTGATAACAGGCAGTGGTTTTTTGATGAACTGCAAAGTAGATGTTGAAGTAGTGTTAGTGGTTAAAGCGAGGCAATGAAGTGGGTTGTTTGCACAGTCAGTAAGGTGGTGTTGCAAGCAGTTGACGGGCAATAAGGTGGTGTTGTAAGATTAGGAGATGTTTGCAGTGAAACTAATAGTTTGTATACACACTGGAATGTGCACAGATGCGCTCAACAGTGAAGATTGTTTTGGCGGATTAACGTGGTGATAATAGCAGATAATGATGAATTTGTTTCATTGCGCAGGGACGGTTTGAATGAAGACTTCTTGGACGGAGTTGCGATCAGGGGAATGAATGTGGAGTTACAGTGATCAATGGATGGTTTGTATGCAGTGATGTATTTTGGTGATGTGATAGTGGAAAGAAGATGGAGAAGTAAGGCACTGGAATTTGTAATGTGGAGTAATGTTGTGGCTGGTCAGTAAGTGAACAGAGAAGGCAATTGAAGTTGTATGGGGTTTGGGATGATATATAAAACACAACAGAAACTGTAAACACAACAGAGAAGGCAATTGAAGTTATATATGCAATGTTTTTTTATAAACTTGTAAAAAAAAAATGTAATGCAAATTGCAAAAGAAATAATTTTTTTTTTTTTGTTCTTGCTTTAAAAGCGTGAATGTTTTTTTTTTGTAGAAGAGCAAACGCAAGTGCAAATAAATAGAAAAAAATAGCAAACAACAAATGAACACAAAAATCAAACAAACACACAATTTTTTTTAAAATGCAAAAAAAAAAAAAAAAAACAAAAACAAAAACACACCAAAAATCAAACAAAACCAATTCGAAGAATAGAAATTAAAATCTCCCCGGCAACAGCGTCAAAAACTTGTTCGAATGACTAAATGTCTGTTGATTTAGAAAGTAGCCAAACGAATTTTGAAATAAAAATAACAGCAAGCGCAAGACGTACGATTGTAGCACGTATGCGAGTACGGATCGATCCGTAAAGAATTGTAGATTTTAAAATTCTATTCAATCAAATTAACACATTCGTCATAGTTAGCAGCTCCGTATCAAGGTCGTCATCAATATCGTCACCAAAGTTAAATGATTGTTAACTACTAAAAGAAAGTAAAAATAAACTGAAATTAAAGAGAATAAAAATATGAGAATAAAGAGCAATTTAGAGGCAATCTCCTCTCATGATCACATAAATCAACATAATGAAATTATGATTTCTTTTTGGTCATTTGTGAGTTTAGTTGATGCATTTATCATAAGCATGGCCTAATTATGCTATTAATTAACACACTTAAGCCATCAAACTTTATGCACCCTCTAACCCACTTACTAACTTCAACGAAAATGATATGAAATTAAAAGTAGAATCTATTTTAAGCAGGGTTTATTAACTATTGAATTAGAAACATAAACCATCAAATTTGATTCTAAATCCACTTCAATTACCATGATCATATGTAGATGAAGAGGTAATTAGTGATTCATATGACTAAGCATAACTTATTCGTATTGAACAACATAAGCTATCAAACTCAATATAAAATACAAAATCACACAAACATCTAACTTTCCATTAAGCATAAAAGAGACATAAATGAAAAAATTATGTTGCATCTACATGATTCAAGATAACTTCATTACCCCTAAATTGTAGGGATTAGCCTCTCATATTTGTTATTATTTCAACAAATGTAGAATGCAACATGAAACACAAAAAGAAGGGGAAAATGAAAGCTAATGGAAAAGAAGAGCTATTCTACCTGCATGAAAAATAAAAGAAATCAACACTACAACATAAGAAGAGATGCATGTAAAAAGAAAAGAGCATTGAATTACATAAGAAAGAAAAGAAAAAATTACATGAATTAAAAATGGCTAAGTAGCCATGAAAAGAGAAAGAGAAAAGTTTTTTTTGCCCCTAAACTAAAACTAAAAGAGACTAAGGAAGAAGAAGGGTTACATGAAACATAAGGGGTATATATACATATGTTAAACCCTAATTCATATTTTTGGGGAATGCCCAAAATACCCTTGAGAAAGTGTGGAGGCCAAGTAATCATTACCTTCTACTAATCATCATTTAAGTGTATATGAAACCATAAACTCCATAAACATGTGCATTAACCTCTAATTGAAAATCAAGATAAGCAGGTGGGGTCCTCCATGTTCTCACTTTGAATTATTTTCATCTTCATTCTTTTGTATCTTCTTTGTGCATGCATATTTCATCATAAAACCATTTGTAAAATTCACCGAATTTCCTACAAAATAACATAGAAAATTCCAAGTAAATTTTTACAGTTTAATAAGTGCACAAAAATGACTATTTTACCCCTGTATGAAGATGAATATGTGGCAATTTGAAAATAATTTGAATTTTGGTTAAACAAGTTAAAATACCCAATATGATCATTTATTCAATTTAAATAGATTAAATACAGTGGTAAAAATATGCACATTTACATGCACATCAGAAGGCTAGCATGGAGACAAGCTTTTCGGAGCTCCAAGATAATTTTGCAAGAAAAATGGAAAGCTTGGATGCCATTGTTCTTGGTTTCTATGTTAACTTCGTGCTTCATCAAGGAGGCCACTATTCTTGGTTTTTATGTTAACTCCGTGCTACATCAAGGTAGCCTCGGTTATTTGGGCCCATCATTCCCTTGCACACTCACCGTGGTTTGGGAAGAAGTTCTAGCCTGATTCGATGACATAGGTGGTGGGTATTCTGAGGAGGAGCTGGTTCAGGCCTACCTGAATGAGGAATCCTGCCAAGCTATAGTGGAAGGCCAGAGAATCTTAAAGCCGGAGAGGGAGCGTGAGTCCATCACTATCACGGCCACCACCAAGGCAGCTGCCGTATACTTTCCTTCAGGGTTGGCGAGTCATCGTCGCATTTCCATACTGGAGAGGGGATCGCTGCCACTTCTCCCATGATCGTGCAACCGTTGAAGGAAAGCAACGGCAAAGGCTTCGAAGTCATTGCACATCACCAAACCCCACTATAGGTAACTTTATCCTCTTTCCCGTGCTTGAAGATTTTCAACTCACGCCTGATGAAATTGCTGAGATAACCGCCATTTATTCTTATATTATAGATCAACCTCCTCTTCCCACTAGAATACCTTCTCATCATGACGCTGGGTCTATTGCTATTTTAACCGCGTCAACCATTGTCTCTGCTTCTGGCTCGCAGCTTGGTCTGCATTTTGAGCAAATTGAGGCTCTGCATGGTTTGTATGACAAATCTGTTTCTCAAGAGGAGAGCTTGGTAGCTACTGGTGCACAAGAGCAGGAAAACCAAAGCATCCAAACATAGAAAGTAGAAACTGAGTAGTCGAAGACTAAGGAACAGATGATTGTGGTGAAAAAGGAGAAGGTTGAAGCATAGAGGAAGTCATCTAAGAGCTCTCACCGACCCTGCAAGCATTAAGGGAAAGTAGGTGCCACCAGTGGTCACGTTTCGGAGAGTGAGGGTGCCTCGGGTAAGGATATGCCTGAGAAACCGTCGATTAGAGGCGGGAAAGTAGACCGGGGCAACGATGAGCGGACTTCTTGATTTGACCTATCCTCTTCTTGTTGTTTTATTTTTGATTACCTTTTGTACAAGTGCAGAGTCTGTGCTTATTAATCTTTTTGTTGTTTTCATAGCGAAACCTTGTATTTTGTTATCTTTTGGCCGATATTGGGCGGGCGGGCACGACACCCGCTATTTACCATTTTACATCGAAAAAGTATAAGCAATAAAGCGTAGACATTTCAATTGTACCTTTATTTTTCCACTTTTTCATGTACTCACGCCAATTTTATTTATCCCTTATTTTATTTAGTCCTATAATTGTTACCAAAGTTCATTGTTTGGAGTAACAAAACTGCGAAGTATTTGTTAGCTGATTGAGTATTAGTGTGTGCGCCCTTAGTTTACGGGGCTGTTTACTTCAAACACAAGATAAATTTCCAGTAGTTTCAAGTGATTCCTCGAATGTTTGCAACTGAATCTATTTTGCTGTTCCTACCTTTAAGAAGTCGGGTTTTGATTTCAGTGTTCTCGTCTATTAGTGCTTCGGTTTATTAGTGTGTGACATTGCTGGATTCGTTTGAATTACTACTGATAATGGGAGTGGATTCTGTCTAATCCTGGAATAGACGAGTTTCCAGGTATTGCCGGGGCAATTCTAGTACTTAAAAATGCGCACGGCTTATGGAATGCATGGCTTTTAAGATCGATAAGACCCATTGATCTGAAACGGTTTATAATTTCTCGACGCTGCCAAACTTCAGATAACGTGAGGAATTCATGCTTTGAGAGCATGATTTCACGGATCAAGAAATGATGCACGGCTTATGGGGATGCACGGCTTAGAGAGTTATGCTCGCTTGGATATGATTCCAAAATCCAAGAAGTGGCGCGCAGCTTACGAGATGCGTAGCTTTGATATGGGCCTTCCCAGTGTCGCCGGAGCAACATTAGTTCTTAGAAAGCGGGGATCGAGTTCCGTCGATCCAACGGTTTGAATCGATTTGCTTCCATTGACTCTGTAGATAGGCGAGGTGTACTTGAGCATGGTTTTACTATCCAAAGCAGCTATGATTTTGGGCCGATTTGACCCCGTCAACTCAGCATGTTACTTTTATGAACACAGTTTTATTGGTTTAGAAAGCAAAGCAATTTTATTAAGAAAAGTAAGGCAAGCTCTGCCTATTTACAATTCCCTTGGTATTTCGGGATTTCTTATTTGCTGAAAATAAGAAGTACATAAGATAGTTCTAGATAAAGTAACGATGCAGCAATTTGCTTTTACGTACTCAGGGAATTTGGATCTCGTCAATGCTTGTAAGTTTTAATGTTCCATCCCCTAGCTTTTTACCAATTATATATGGCCATTCCCTTTTTGGTCCAAACGTTCTCGGTATGAGATAGACCGGTTTGAGGATGAGGTCCCCCACTTTGAAGGTTCGGTTGTGAACTCTAAAGTTGAAGTACCATGCAACCCTTTTCTAGTGGGCGGCGGTTCTTAATTCGACTTCTTCTCTCTTTTCATCGACCATGTAAAGCGATTTGAGCAGGAGCTGCCAGTTTTTCCTTTGGTTAAAGTTTCTTCTTCGGTCAGAGGGGATTTCTAATTCGACTAGGATTATTACTTCTGATCCATATGCTAAGGTGAAAGGAGAGAGCCCGGTTGCATATTTGTGCACTGTCTTATAAGGCCATAGTGCGAGTGGAAGTTTATCAACCCAATTTCCTTTAGATTTAGTTAGCCGCTTTTTGATAGTGGATTTAATGATTTTGTTCAGTGCTTCCACTTTCCAATTTGCTTGCAGATGCGCGTCAATAGAAAACTTTTCTCGATTCGAATGCGTTTGCAAAAGTCTTTGAACTTGACGCTTTCGAATTGAGTCCCGTTATCCGTGATGATTTTCTGTGGCACCCCAAACCTGCAAATAATGTTTTTAGTAACAAAATTAATAACTTTCTTTATGTTAATAATAGCCAGCGGTCCCACTTCATCCCATTTAGTGAAATAGTCAACGGTAACTATAGCGTATTAGCCCCTCCTTTAGCTATTGGCAATATGCCAATTAGATCGATTCCCCCATATTACGAATGGCCATAGGCTAACCATCTCCATTAGATTTGTTGAGGGAATTCTTTTGATCTTGTTGAATCTTCAGCATTGGTCGCAACGTCTGGTGTAATCTGGTGCATCGTGGTTTACTGTTGGCTAGAAATACCCGTATCGAAGAATTTTCTCTACGAGGGTTTGCCCCTAGTATGGTCTCCGCATTCACCTTCGTGAATTTCCCTTAGGATCCTTCGATCTTCATCGTTTGTCGCTCATCTGAGCAAGGGGGTAGAGAATCACCTTCAGTAGAGTATCTTATCTTGCATTATGAACTATGGTGCCTTTCGGAGAAGCTTCTTTCACTGAATCCTATCTACCGGGAGGGCTCATGTGAGCTGGTAGTCTTTAATGGGCATTATCCATGTTTCTAGTTCTTTGGTTGCTTCAAAAATCCAATCTACTTCAATCTCGCTTATGCTTGGAGTAGTCAAAGTTTCAACCGGGAGTAGCCCCAATGATTGAGCTTACTGGCAAGTTTGGCTAGATAATCCGCCTTCATGTTCTATTCTCTCAGGATATGAGTTATGGTGTAATGCTTTACGTCGTTCAGCATCTCCTATACTTTAGCTAGGTATGAGGTGAGGCTCTCCCCCGACCCTAATATTCGCCTTTTACCTGACAGACAACTAGTTGAGAGTCGCAATAGACGTGAACAGATTTTATCCTGAGTTCCCTCATGACTTTCGGTCCCACAATTAATGCTTTATACTCTGCTTCATTATTTGTTGCAGGGAATTCTAAGCGTAGGGTGTAGTAGACGGATAGTCGTTTGGGAGCTTCAAGCACTACCCCTGCTCTTGAGCAGAAGTTGTTGGATGCACCATCGACGAACAGCTTCCAGAGTGTTTCCACTTCCAGAATATTTCTTCTTTGTTATCCCCTATAGTAAACTCGGCAATGAAATCTTCCAAATCCTACCCATTGATCACCCTTCAGGGATGATATATGATTTCATATTGGCTCAACTCGATGTTCTATTTGATAAGTTGTCCATTTGTCTCGGGGCGATACAGTACTTGCTTCACGGGTTGATCTGTCAAGACTTTGATCTAGTGTGCTTGGAAGTATGGTCATAATTTTCTAGACGTGATTAAGAGGCAATATGCTAGTTTTTTAAGTTTTGGATAGTTTTTCTCGGCTCAAGTGAACTGTTTGCTGATGTAGTATATGAGTCGCTGGATCCTAGCTTTCTTCATGTACAAGAACATCATTTAATGTGTGAGGTGAGACTACTAAGTAAATGGACAAGTCCTCTTCATCTACCGGCTTTGACAGGATTGGCGGGGGTTCCATATGTCGTAGCAACTCTTCAAATGCGGTTTGACAAGCCTCATTCCATTTCGAAGTTCTTCTTTCATTTCTTTAATGCATCAAAGAACGGTATTGTGACGGCCCGCAAATCCGTACCTTTGAATCGACAATAATCCACACATGTCCGACCCAAAAAGCACCGACTGACGGAAAGTCAAGAGAAAGAAAAGAAAAGAGAAGAAGAGAAGAGAAGAAAGAGAGAAGTTAGAACCAAACATAACAATACAGAATCTCACATCGCAATGGAAAACATATAATATCATATCAATGATCTTTACAAAACAGAAACTGTATATACATACATCAATCAGAGTTCAACAATCATACAACAGTTATCAGCTTGAATAGTTATAATAACCTATCCTCACAATTGATGATAACATAAAACAACTAAGCACATCAGATAATCAATAATCAAAACAGATACGAGTATAAAAAATGAAGATCTCCAGCTCTCCCGTTGAAGCACCAAAAGCGCCACATCTGAATCCTGTAAATATACATGGTCTGGTCCGAGCATTGAAAGGGAAGAACGCACGGATCAGTTTGGTAAACCAGCATGAGAAACACACTCAACTAAATTTATTCAATTTACCAAACTTTTCCTTTATCAAACAAAAGTATCTCATAAGACAAGTCCACACATAAACGTAGACATGTTTTAACCTTATAATAAATAAAACATCTCATATCAAATCATCTGATATTATACTAGTGCCTAGTATACAAATAATATTAATCATAGTCGAATTGTTACATTGATTAAATTCCAGCATATAGCCCAAAATGGATAATACAATCCAAATGGAAGGTACGTAGTGGAGTTTGGATTTCCATACAAATGACCACGTGAAGGGGCTACCTTCCGATGCATACACCTCTAGATGGATGTCCCGAGGCACAGAACATCTGACCTCTACCAACACAAGACCGACCTACCTCTATAACTAGATGGTACCGAATATGTCATCCGCTTATCGTTACTAACCTTTTTCGAGGACCCTCTAGCATACAAACCACAATAATCAAATACAAGACATCATAGCGTGTAAAGATATATCTAGAAGAGGATGATCATACCCTACTTGGGAGCGACCCACTTAGCCTTGCCGCATCCAACCCTGTTTTGGTCATTTCCGGTTGATGAAACCTAAGGTAATGATTACCTTTCACAATCATATATCACGTCACTTAGAATGCCACACGGTCATTTCCTTTGACTACTAATTGCCTTCCACAAAAATACAACCCTTAAGCTCATACGTCTTAAGGAATTGTTAAGCTAAGAGAAGTTGCCTTCTCCGCCACCACTGATGTACGTTTGTAAAAACCAATGTACGTAATCTATAGAATTACTATGTCAGACGAACATCCATAGAAGTTGTCCTGGAACAAGACAAACCGAAGGTACTTTTCCTGCCACATCTTGTCGAGAAATCCCTAGGATTAGTAGCGAATAGTCCTTACATTGGATATTTCATAATGAAAAGACCACGTCTACTATATGTATATTGGGATTTTAAACCCAAACGATCAATAAGCAATCCCCCACTATGAAAATCCTAATATCAATATCATCACAAGCAACCTGCACAATCGTCGCATATACATTGGTCCGAAGTGGTTTTCAGATAAATCTGATCCCGGTCTCTTCGCACCAATAACGCAAAAGCGTTTCTCAACCTCACACAAAAACTAAGTCTTATAGACTTATCACATCTCCAACTTTCAACTTGCTATCCTTCGGGCAAGAAGGAAGCTCGATGGATTGGAGCAATATTCCACACTATACAAATCAACATCCTCAATACAAACGATAATCAAGCCTACATAGAAGGTTACATACTAGGTGTACGACTAAATAGTTCCCACATCAAGTCGAGGAACTAATGGCCAAATTTGATATTTGGTTATTTAACTATCAAGCAAACAAAAAATATTTAGCACCTTAAACAATCACTAGGCCCTTCAATTAATCTTTTATTAATTAAATCATTTGCCAAATATTCACCTCAAATTATTTTTAAAAAGATATAATCTCAAACCATTTCAACTACTATATTGGAAAACATTTCCATATACTTATTTATAATAAGTAATTCACAAATCTCTTTATTTTCAACACTTAGAAAATATTCCATATATTTAAAACAGGATTAAGTATATATTTTATTCTGTAAAGAAAACGTTCTCTTAAAACACATTTATTTGGGTCAAAACGAATGTTGCATAAAACATCGTTACGACAACCCAAAATCATCAGCATAGGGATTCGAAAATTATATATATATATATATATATATATATATATATATATATATATATATATATATATATACAAACCCCATATACAATATAAAAAAATTTCTTTTGAAAATCATTTACTATAACAACAGTGTTATAGTCTATCATTTCCTTACTTCTCGAAACGTCTATTTCAACAATGAATGTTGAAATCTACGGTTTCGATAGTTAATGCATTTTAAAACATCTTCAAAACATTTAACTCCATTTAAAATATCACCTTCCAAAAATATCCATTTTATTTAATATATTATTCACTGTCCAAAATCGTGAATATAAATCGTTTACCAAATTCAATATTTCTACATATTTATATTAAGGATAATCCACTGTCCAAAATCGTGGATTTAATTTCTAATCAAATTTATTACTATTGCACTTTTATTAAAGGATTATCCATTGTCCAAAATCGTGGATATAATGCCTTTGATAAACTTACACATTTAACGTATCAGATTCAATAGATTTCGGATTTATAAATCAATGTTTATAAATTCCATTATTTTTATTTCATAAAAACTTTCATATATAAAACCCTTTATTTACCCCTTCCACTTATCTCATTTACGTGCCTAAAATCCAGTTTATAAATTAATTTACTTATAATTCTCTTTATTTACAAATCCATTCATTTATAACTTCACAAATTATAAATCTATAAATCTTATTTACTTATAAAATCCATTTATAACTCCATTTTAACATTTACAAAAATCCTTTACAATTCCATAATTTTGGTTTATAAAATATCAATTTTATAAATCTTATATATAAAACCATTTATAATAATTCAAAAATACCAATTTAAACTATTTTACAAAATAAATAACTCCATATTTCAAAAATCACATTCTGGTTATATTTCACAAAAATCATAATTTTTAACATGAAAATTATAACTTTTATTTATTTAAAATAAATTCATTTCTTAACAATTCAAAATCCAATAAAATGTATATTTCCAAAATCACTTAGAAATCCTTTTTAATTTGAAACCATCACTTTAAATATTTTTCTAAAATTACCAAAATAGGTCCAATGCTGCAACAACACTAAATGCTTCAATTACGGCATCCAAAACATCATATATCATATGATAACAACATATGTCACAATATTTGTAAATAAATCAACACTGGTAAGGAATCTAGTTGGATCCCTTTAACCTTCCACCTGCAACAAATATACATATCAAAAATATATGTATAATATTCGCTTCGAGGCATACGCGCGTACAAAGGGTCATCCGTTCATATACGGGAACGTATAGGGTTTCATCTGCTCCAATAAGCAGGGATATATCCAAGTAACAATCAATATATAGATAATATATCATATATCATCCACACAATCATCAATCATCATAAATAATATTTATTCTCACTTATAAAAATATCAGTGAATCAGAAAGAGTGAGTTGTAGTCATATTGGTTCTAATAGCAGTTGCAGTGTTTTATTCTGAATAAAATTAAACGAGTGTTTAATTTTACCCAAAATTTGCACTAGCTCCAATCAACTCCAAAGTAGATCTACAATGTAGCGCTCGTTAATATGGACTCAACACAACTCGTTTCGTCAAAAACGGACCTCGTATGAAGAAGTTATGCAATTTCATAGTTTATACGAATTAAAATATACATAAATCAATTTCAATTATATTTTTTTTACCCTAGAATTCATCTCGGCTCGTTCACTATGCTTAAAAAAATCTAGGCCGATCGTCTTTTCTCTTCTTGCCTCGGATAAAATCGCGTACGTGAAACCTATGAAGCCGATGCTGTTCTTGAATTAACGCGCGATCATCGACGTGCTAGATGACGATCAGATGATGCCGTTCGAACGCCACCACGAACTCTACCTCCAGCACAAATGACGACAAGCTCGGTCGAGCTGATGCCTCGTAAATCACGATTGAACATGCGACCTTCACGATCAAATCGCTGTCGATCGGCTCAATAAAAATCGATCATAGCCATTGAATCGATGGATCTCGACGAGCCTAAAATTTTTCTAGTTGGAAGATTCTGATGAAAGTGAGTGGATCATGAGAAAAACAAGGAGGAAGTTGGGTGTTTTCTGGCTGTGCAAACGTTAATGGCAGCGGTTGAAGGAAAATTAGGGTTAGAGTTTGATTTTGTTGCAAATAGAAAATTATGACGTCCTTTTATAGAAAATTTCGCGACACTATTCAGCCGAGATTTTTCCAAACTTCAAACAAAGCATGCCGTCTAGTGTTCATAAAGTTTTACCCCTATTTCGAATGCAATGGAATATACATCAGGAGCTAAATTCGATCATATTTGGAAGATAGCTTTTCGAATCGAATTATTTAAATTCAAAATTCACTCAAACAAATTTCTACGCGTTTTAGCTTGCCCCGGACAAACCGTAAATCCGATTGACACGAAATTTGAAATCCTACAATAATATAATATTATGGATCCAATGAAACTAGTTTCGTTGAAATTCAAGACTATTTGAAAATGGCTATTTTCACTCGTTAATTCGATATTACAATATTCAATTTCTACAAATTAGCTTTTAATTCAATTTTAAAAGTTTGCTATCACAATTCTAATTCAAATAGAATTTAATTCAACTTTATAAATCATTTTTATTCACATTAAATCCAAATTCCAATTATTCTGTAGTTTCAAATATTAAATTAATAATTTAATTATCTAATTAAATCCTTATATTTTAAATATAAGTTATTAAACTTATAAAATTAATTTGTGAATATTTAAAATCAATTAAATATATGAATTTCAAATGACTGAAATTCTGGATTGTTACATTCTCCTCTACTTAAAAGAATTTCATCCTCGAAATCACCACGTAAGGAAAAGTCACAAAATCCAGTAACTTTTCAGAAACAATTCGTTCAAATTAGATTTCAAATTCATTTAAACCTTTTAACATTTTCAAAATTATTTAGTTAAACTTCTTATAAAAACTTTCTCTAAGTTTTCAAATCTACTTAGTTATCTTTTCAAAACCAACCAATATCGTTTAACTTTAACTCAATATCAAAATTTCTCCAGAATTTTCTAGCGCCTTAAATTTTTTAAAAAAATCGCCAGCTTCTCCTTTGCGCGGTTCTATCATAGTAGGATCAAAACATATATATATCACAAATATACATCTCATCTTCGAGGATGAGGCATCCCATAGGGAAAAAAGTGTAAAAGTACGATATGCAATCTGAGATGTGTACCTTATATATTATTAGCGAGCATATATGACTAATATAGCGTGAAAGTGAGCTCCAAATGCGAAGCAACCACCATACGCACCTACTAAATACTCAACAACAAATGAGAAACATGTATATATGAAGTAATATCAATATACAACATATACCAATACAACAACTATATATATCAATATAGAAAATGCAACAAAAACAACAAATCCCACCATCAAACAACTGTCATCCAACAAACCAATCTCTATCCAATCAATCCATAACCAAAATAACCAAATTTATTTACCTTACTTACATTCAATTTGGTTCAACATATTTTTATACAACACTTTCCGTATTATTATTAATTCACAACTTCTTAACTTAAGTTCACTTTAATTCAATTCAAATTCTATTTTATTTAACATTTACTTAGGTCAAATTTCAAATCACCGTTCAAATTCAGATTTCGTTTTCTTAACAAAATTGTTTAACCATTTTAACAATTGGTAATTTCCAAACTCATGTTATATAATCACTTTCCTCTTGTGTATAATTTCCATTTCATAATTTATCTAATCCAGTTTAAATCCAATTCAATTTGTTTAACTTTTTTTGGTTAAATTTCAAATCATATATTTTATTATACTAATTCAAATTTATTTTAACTTTACAAAAGTTAATTTTTTTCATATTATAAGCCCAAAACTCATTTTACTTATAATTATCAATTTCAACTTGGATTTTAAATTCAAATTCGTTTATTAAAACAAAACTTCAATTTTCAATTCACTAATGGTAGCAAATCCATCACACAGAAACTCGAAAATGAAACTGATGATGCTGCAGTCGTCACCCTTATTATTTTCCGGCAATAGTAGTGAATTCAGTGCTTTATATTCTTTTAAAAAAATTCTTTTGTTTATAAATCACATTTGTAAATCTTTCACTTATATAATTTCACTATTCACTTTACTTATATAATATCATTTCAAATTTATTTATCTTGTTTAGATTTATAACAATATAATCTCTTTAACTATGAAAAACAACTTTCAAAATCAACAGGATTCAAATTTTCAAATAATTGGTTTAAATTCATTTTTATTTACAACACATTTATAAATACATTCATATAGTTTTATTTCTTATATATAAGATTATTTCACAATTGTAAATCATTCTAATTATAATTCCATACTTCATAATTCATTTGCTTATTCAGTTTCATTCTTTTACACTTGTCGTTTTATTTAGATTATTCAAACATCTTTTATTAACTTATATATATTTACATTTTCAACAACCAACAATCAATTTATATATACTTTAATAATTTCTGGAAAATTATTTCTTTTATATATAAGATATAAGGGAGGTAAAATTATTTCATTTACTCAATTTAAAATAATACTTTGTTGACTTGCCTCGTTTAAGTGTTTAGAAATCCCTATCAATAATATGGCGTCCTACGTACCGAACGGAATTTACAAACAGCTCAACGGATAAGCAAACACAATATAAAACATCTTATATTCACTATAAAATACTCAACTCAATCTAGGGTGCTAATGACCCTATCTATACCAAGTACACATCAAAGCTTAGGAATATACAAAATCTAAGCTCTAATACTAGCTGTGATGGCCCACAAATCCGTACTCCTTGAATCAACAATAATCCACACATGTCTGACCCAAAAAGCACCGATTGACGGAAAGTCAAGGGAAAGAAAAGAAGAGAGAACAAGAGAAGAGAAGAAAGAGAGAAGATAGAACCAAACAGAACCATACAGAATCTTACATCACAGCGGAAAACATATAATATCATATCAATGATCTTTACAAAACAAAAACTGTATATACATACATCAATCAGAGTTCAACAATCAAACGATAGTTACCAGCTTGAACAGTTATAATAACCTTTCCTCACAATTGATGATAACATACAACAACTAAGCACAGAGGATAATCAATAATCAAAACAGATACGTGTATACGAAAATGAAGATCACTAGCTCTCCTGCTAAAGCTCCAAAAGCGCCACATCTGAATCCTGTAAATATACTCGGTTCGACCCGAGCATTGAAAAAGAAGAATGCTCGGATCGGCCTGGTAAACCAACATGAGAAACACACTCAACTGAATTTATTAAATTTACCAAACTTTTCCTTTATCAAAAATAAAAGTATCTCATAAGACAAGTCCACACATAAACACGGACATATTTCTACCTTACGATAAGTAAAACATCTCATATCAAATCATCTGATATTATACTAGTGTCTAGTATACAAAAATATTAATCATAGCCGAAATTATTACATTGATTATATTCCAGCATATAGCCCATAATGGGTAATACAATCAAAATGGCAGGTACATAGTGGAGTTTGGATTTCCATACAAATGACCAGGTGAAGGGACCACCTTCCGATGGGTACACCTGTAGACGGATGTCCCGAGGCATAGAACATCTTCCCTTTACCAACACAAGACCTCCCCACCTCTATAACTAGATGGCACCGAATATGTCATCCTCCTATCGTTACCGGCCATTTCTGAAGACCCTCTAGCATACAAACCATAATAATCAAATACACGACGTCATAGCTGTGAAGATATATCTAAAAGAGGATGATCATACCCTACTTGGGAGCGACCCACTAAGCCTTGCCGCATCTAACCCTATTTTGGTCATTTCCGATTGATCAGGCTTGAGGTAACGATTACCTTTCACAATCACATATCACATCACCTAGAATGGCATACGACCATTTTCTTTGACTATAAATTTCCTTCCATAAAAATACAACCCTTAAGCTCATACATCTCAAGGAGGGTGTTAAGCTAAGAGAAGTTTCCTTCTCCGCCACCACTGATGTACGTCTGTAAAAACCAATGTACGTAATCTATAGAAATACAATGTCAAACAAACATCCATACAAGTTGTCTAGGAACATGACAAGCTGAAGGTACTTTTCCTACTACATCCTGTCGGGAAATCTCTAGGATTAGTAGCGAATAGTCCTTGCATTGGATATTTCATAATGAAGAGACCACTGCTACTATATGTATATTGGATTTTAACCCCAAATGATCAACAAGCAATCCCCCACTATGAAAATCCTGAATATCAATATCATCACAAGCAACCTGCACAGTCGTCGCATATACGTTGGTCCGAAGTGGTTTTCAGATAAATCTGATCCCGATCTCTTCACACCAACAGTGTAAAAGCGTTTCTCAACCTCACACAGAAACTAAGTCTCATAGACTTATCATGTCTCTAACTTTCAACTTGCTATCCATTTGGCCAAGAAGGAAGCTCGATAGATTGGAGTAATACTCTGCACTATACGAATCAACATCTTTAACACAAACGATAATCAAGCCTACACAGAAGGCTATGTACTAAGTGTACAACTAAATAGTTCCCATATTAAGTCGAGGAACTAAATGGTCGAATTTGATAGTCGGTTATTTAACTATCTAGCAAAGAACAAATATTAAGCACCGTAAACAATCTCTAGGCCCTTTAATTAATCTTTTATTAATTAAATCATTTGCCAAATGTTCGCCTCAAATTATCTTTAAAAAGATATAACGTCAAACCATTTCAACTACTATATTGGAAAACATTTTCATATACTTATTTAATAATATGTAATTCACAAATCTCTTTATTTTCAACACTTAGGAAATATTCCATATACTTAAATCAGGATTAAGTATATATTTAATTCTGTAAGGAAAACGTTCTCTTAAAACACATTTATTTGGGTCAAAACGAATGTTGCTAAAACATCGTTACGACAACCCAAAATCATCAGTATAGAGATTCGAAAATTAGATAGATATATAAACCCCATCTACTATATAAAAACATTTTCTTTCGAGAACCATTTACTATAACAACAGTGTTATAGTCCATCATTTCCTTACTTCTCTAAACGTCTATTTCAAAACTGAATGTTGAAATCTATGATTTTGATACTTAACGCATTTTAAAACATCATAAAAACATTTAACTCCATTTAAAATATCACCTTCCAAAAATATCCATTTTATTTAATATATTATTCACTGTCCCAAATCGTGAATATAAATCGTTTATCAAATTCAATATTTCTACACATTTATATTATGGATAATCCACTGTCCAAAATCGTGGATTTAATTTCTAATCAAATTTATTACTATTTCACTTTTATTAAAGGATTATCTACTGTCCTAAATCGTGGATATAATGCCTTTAACAAACTTACACATTTAAGTTATCAAATTCAATTGATTTCGGATTTATAAAAAAATGCTATAAATTCCATTACTTTTATTTCATAAAAATTTTCATATATAAAACCCCTTTATTTACCACTTCCATTTATCTCATTTGAGTGCCAAAAATCATATTTATTAGTTAATTTACTTATAATTCTCTTCATTTACAAACCATTCATTTATAACTTCACAAATTATAAATATATAAATCTTATTTACTTATAAAATCCATTTATAACTCCATTTTAACATTTACAAAATCCTTTACAATTCCATCATTTTTGATTAATAAAATATCAAATTTATAAATCTTATATATAAAACCATTTATAATAATTCAAAAATACCAATTTAAACTATTTTACAAAGTAAATAACTCCATATTTCAAAAATCACATTCTGGTTATATTTCACAAAAATCATAATTTTTATAACATAAAAATTATAACTTTTATTTATCTAAAATAAATTCATTTCTTAACAATTCAAAATCCAATAAAACGTATATTTCCAAAATCATTCAAAAATCCTTTTGAATTTGAAATCGTCACTATAAATATATTTTTAAAATTACCAAAATAGGCCCAATGCTGCGACAACACTGAATATATCAAGCACCGCATCTAAAACATCATATATCATATGATAACAACATATATCACAATATTTGTAAATAACTCAACACTGGTGAGGAATCCAGTTGGATCCCTCCAACTTATCACCTGCAACAAATATACATATTAGAAATATATGTACAATGTCCGTTTCAAGGCAGACGCGCGTACAAAGGGTCATCCGCTCATACACGGAAACGTATAGGGTCTCATCTGCTCCAATAGGTAGGAATATATCCAAATTCTGATCAATATATAGATAATATATCATATATCATCCATACAATCATCAATCATCATAATGAATATTTATTCTCACTTATATAAAAATATCAGTGAGTCAGAAAGAGTGAGTTGTACTCATATTAGTTCCAATAGCAGTTGTAGTGTTTTATTCCAAATAAAATTAAACGAGCGTTTAATTTTATCCAAAATTTGCACTAGCTCCAATCAACTCCAAACCAACTCTAGAATGTAGTGCTCGTTAATGTGGACCTAGCGCAACTCGTTTTGTCAAAAACAGACCTCGTATGAAGAAGTTACACAATTTCAAAGTTTATACGAATTAAAATATATATAAATCAATTTCAATTTTTATTTACCCTATAATTCATCTCGGCCATTCACTATGCTTAAACAAATCTAGGTCGATCGTTTTTCTCCTCTTACCTCAGCTAAAATCGTGTACATGAAACCTATGAAGCCGCCGCTTTTCTTGAATTAACGCGCGTTCATCGACGAACTATACGACGATCAGATGATGCCGTTCGAAGTGCCACCACGAACTCTACCTCCGGCACGAACGATGGTGAGCTCGATCGAGCTGATTCCTCATAAATCATGACACATGACCTTCATGATCAAATCGCCATCGACTGGCTCAATAAAAATCAATCATATCCGCTGAATCGATGGATCTCGACCAGCCTAACATTTTTCTAGTTGAAAGATTCTGATGAAAGCGAGTTGATCGTGAGAAACATGAGGAGGAAGGTGGGTCTTTTTTGGCGTGCAAAACTTAATGGCAGCGGCTGAAGGAAAATTAGGGGCAGTGTTTGATTTTGTTGCAAATAGAAAATTATGACGTCCTTTTATAGAAAATTTCACGACGCTATTCACTCGAGATTTTTCCAAACTCCAAATGAAGCATGCTGCCTAGTGTTTATAATGTTTTACCCCTATTCCAAATGTAATGTTATATATATCAAGAGTCAATTTGATCGTATTTTGAAGATAGCTTTTCGAATCGTCTTATTTAAATGCAAAATTTACTTAAACAAATTTCTACGCGTTTTAACTTGGCCCGGACAAACTGTAAATCTGATTGACACAAAATTTGAAATCCTAGATCCAATGAAACTAGTTTCATCAAAATCCGAGACTGTTTGAAAAATGGCTATTTTCACTCATCAATTAAATATTATAATATTTAATTTCTACAAATTAACTTTTAATTCAATTGAAAAAGTTTACTATCACTATTCTAATTCAAATAGAATTTAATTCAACTTTATAAATCATTTTTATTCACATTAAATCCAAATTCCAATTATTTCTGTAGTTTCAAATATAAACTTAACTATTTAATTATCTAATTAAATCCTTATATTTCAAATATAAGTTATTCAAGTTATAGAATTAACCTGTGAATATTTAAAATTAATTAAATATACAAATTTCAAATCACTGAAATTCTTGGTCGTTACAGATATACATTTGTCGGTGGCTTTTGAGAGGAACCGCCTTAGCGCTGCGACTTTCCCATTCAGGCTTTGTAAGTCCTTTTTGTTCTTTGTGGCCTTGACCTCTCGTAGAGCAGTAATTTATTCTGGATTCGCCTCAATTCCTCTGGCACTTACGATGAAGCACAGTAATTTTCTCGAGGCCATTTTGAAGTGGCACTTAAGGAGATTTAATTTCATTCCATATTACAGAGTATCTAGAACATTTCGGCGAGATTATCCAAGTGATTTGCGGCTGCACACGACTTAACTAGCATGGTGTCTACATATTTTCGTTGTCTTCCCGATCTGATGCTTCAACATGGCATTTGCAAATCTTTGGTAGTTTGCCTCAGCATTCTTTAAACTGAATGGCATTACATTGTAGTAGTATAATCCTAGATCGGTGATGAAGCTGGTGTTTTCCTGATCAGGTTCGTGCATCAGGATCTAGTTGTATCTCGACTATGTGTCCATAAATGGTAGCAACTTATGTCCAGTAGTCCCGTCTATAAGCTGGTTAATTCTGGGCAGAGTAAAACCGTCTTTTGGGCAGGCTTTGTTTAAGTTTGAGTAGTTGATACAAGTTCGCCATTTCCCATTGGATATGTTGACCAAAATGGGTTAGATACCCACTCAGGGTAGGTCGCATCACGGATAAAACCATTGGCCATCAGTTTGTCTACTTCTTCTCTCAATGCCTTGGATCGTTCGAGGCCCCGGCAGCACTTCTTCTGCTTTACCGGTGTATACATGGGATCAATGTTGAGTGTGTGGCATGCAATTTCCAGTGATACACCACACATATCGGAATGTATCCAAGCAAACACATCTATGTTAAATATGCGCTTGTATGTTTTTGTTTGATGATAATAAACATATATATTCATTTAAATGTATTTGGTAATGTACTATTTTGTTTTTCATAGATTAAATAAATATTTGTTGAATAAAATAAATTACACAGAATTTGAATTTGAATTCAAACAGAACAAGTTACACAGATTTTGAATTCAAACGAATATTTTATTCAAACTAATATTTATTAAAATCTTGAATAGTACAAATTCATGTTCTCACTATACATATACATTTTTGATTACATCACGATTACATCACAAATATTTTTATATTGATAACCTCACTACATATCACTCACACTCGTATTTTGTCTTCAACTGCATTCCGGTTTGAATCTAGCATCTGAGTAATCTGCAAAAATATTTTCAAACGCAGTAAAATTGAAAGAGAAATATTTTTGAAATTTGAAAGAAACGATGATTTTGAAAACATTGTTTGCCTCAGTTATTTGGGTTGTTCGTCATCATTTTTGACTGTGCAATATCTGTGCATATCAGTATTTTTACCAGGGACAGGTAACTATAAGTGGCTGCAGTACACACGTGTACATTTGCATACGTGTGCACTGCCTCGCCAACTCGTGTGCAAAAAATCAAAGAAAAGCACAGAAATAAAAAACAAGGTCAAACCCAAGATAGGTTCAACTCAAGGCAAATAGACAAAGCAATTGACTACAAACAGTTCAAGACTAAAGCCATTAACAAATGCAACAGCAACATGCTTGAAGATTTCGGCACGAATCAAAGAATTAGTAAATCACCACCTAGGTTTAGGTAGTGTCAGATTGTCTATTTTGAATTAGTTCAGTGAGCAGGGTGTGCGAGTTTGCAAAGCTCTATAGGCGGGAGCAGTGTTTGCGAGTAAGCGAAACTCTATAGGCGGGAGCAGGGTGTGCGAGTCTAGTAGAGTGTTTGTGAGCGGGAGCAAAAGGGTCTGCGAGTCTAGTAGAGTGTTTGTAAGCGTGATACTGTTTAATTCTAATAGAAATCTGTGAATGCAGCAGTAGGCAGGGGTTGCCGAAGCTGGGTAAATTTTGTGTGTGATTTACTTTTCAGCATATTTATTTCTGCTATCATATCTCTGTGTTTAATTCGAGAAAATTTGCTATAACCCTATTCACCCCCCCTCTAGGGTTAATCTAGATCCTACAAGTGGTATCAGAGCCCGGTATATTTTTATTTAACTCTAGAGTCATGAGTCTACAAAATAATGCTTTTTCTGAGGGGCAATCTATTGCTAGGCCACCCATGTTTAACGGGAACGATTATGCTTATTGGAAAGTTAGGATGGGTATCTATCTTAGTTCTGTTGATTATGATGTTTGGGATATTATTGAAACTGGCTATAAACCTCCCACTATAATCGTTGGTGATACTGAGATTCCTAAACCTAAGGATAGGTGGGATGCTAACGATAAGAAATTGAAAACGACAAATGCTAAAGCCATGAATGCTTTGATATGTGCTCTTGATAAAAATGAATTTAATAGAATTTCTCATTGTACAACAGCACTTGGAAATTTGGCACACTTTGGAGGCGACACACGAAGGAACTTCTCAAGTCAAGGAGTCTCGTCTAGCCCTATTCAGCAATGAATACGAGAACTTTGTGATGGACAAAGGCGAGAGCATAAAAGACATGTTTGGACGCTTTTCAACCTTGGTATACAATGCTAGAGCGCTTGGGAAGGTATTCACTGAGGTAGAGCTAGTGCGGAAGATACTACGAGTTTTACCAATGAACTTTGAGGCAAAAGTCACAGCAATTCAAGAATCGAAAGATCTGAGTAAACTAAGCATGGAGGAGTTGATTGGCAACTTGATGACATATGAGCTTGAGTTAAAAGCAAAGGAAGAACGCAACAACTCCGAACCAAAGAAGAAGACGATTGCCTTAAAGAGTAAAGAAGAAAGCGATGAAGAAGATCCAATTGAAGAGCTTGCAATGGTTGTCAATAATCTTAGAAGATGGTCTAAATTCAAGCCACGCAAGAAGAAAACAAAGGGCAATAGGTCAAAAGATTCCGAAAATTCCGATAATGAACTGACGTGTTATAACTGCAACAAGCCTGGCCACATCAAACCAAAATGCCCACTTCTCAAAAACAACAAAGAAAAGAAAAAGGCGAAGAAGGTATTTGCAGCGACTTGGGATGATGAAGAAGAAGAGGAAGCTTCGGATAGCAGCTCAGAGGAGGCTAACTTGTGTTGCATGGCAAAATCAGAATCAGAAGCAACCTCCGACGAATCTAGTGAGGCAGGTGAGTTTTCTTATAAAGAACTTGTTTTTATGTGTTCTGATCTTACTAAGGTAGTGGATACTCTTGAATCTAAAATTGAAAAACTGAAATCTGATAGGAGAGAATTTGCTCGTGAAAATTTTAGGTTAAAAACTGAACTTGAAAATATTCAAAACCTAGAATGTAAAAAATGTAAGATTTTAGATTCAGAATTATCAAAACTGAGGAATAACTTTGAAAGTCTTGAAAATGAAAACTTGAATCTTAAGGAAACCATCGACACTAGGAGAAAGGATTTTATTAATCGATGCACCTCACTTGTCACTGAAAACTCAACATTAAAAACCAAAGTCCAAAATCTTGAGAAATCTTTGAATAACTTTTCAAGAGGCGAAAAATCTTTCAACATGCTATTGGGAAATCAAATTTTTGCTAACAATAGAAAAGGACTAGGCTTTGGGAAATCACAAAATGATGAAAATGCAAAAAGTAAAAGTGTTTTTGCTCGATCTGAAATAATTGTAAATCATGTTGAAAATCATAGTCATAGGAACACAAAATTTAATCAAGTTAATTTAAGGAGCACGTTTTGTAGAGAATTTGGACATAATCGAAATAATTGTTGGTATAGACCCAAACACGTGAAAACTATACCAATTTGGGTTCCAAAAGGCACAAATATAAAATCTTTGAAAGTCAAACAAATTTGGGTGCCAAAAGGAACAGATATAAATAGTTTTGGGTCTCCAAAAACATATTTTTCATATTCTGCCACTAACAACAATGGACCTATAAAAACAAATAGGTCACATAAATCTTTTATCGTGTAGGTGTGGTGGCAGGCTAAGGAACAACAACAGTGTTCTCTGGATTTCGGCTGTTCCAGAAACACAACGGGTGACAAAGCAAAGTTCCTTAGCCTAGTACAAAGGTGACAGAATCACAATGGACAATGACGAAAAATTATCGTAAAGGTAAAACAGGTAAATTTATTTTTGAACGATATATCAAATGTGATAATCTACACCATATTCTGAATTAAAATCAGCCAATATTGAGATGAATAAAAGATGATAATTTTGATTCTGATTTTTTCAAAATGGTTGGCCAATTATGCATTTATGCCAAAAACACTATAATCCTTGAAATACTTTATATCGATTAATTTGGATAGCTGATGGTGTTTTTTTTTGATTGACGATAATATTTTTGGCCAAATCTATATTCATGGTTTCTTCTATTTACATGGCTTCAACTTAAAATCCTAATGAATTCTATTTAAAAAAATGTAAAAAGGATTTTAAGAAATTTTTTGACTTGTTCTTATTTATGACACTAATTTGTGCTTAATTGATGACCAATCAGATTTTCAATTTTGAACTAATTTATATAAATTTGTTCGGTCAAATGCTGGTTACTCATGCTACACGTAGATATATTTGTTTTGATATTTTGGTCACTGCTTGTAAATTTGCACGATTTCAAATTCATGTGAAAAAGGATTTTAAAAAATTGTTGAAACTTTATGAAATTGTTGAAACTTCAAGAAATTGTCTTTTTGAAATAATTATGATGATGATTGATTGTTGATTACTCATGAATATAATTGTTTATCCTATGGTTTCTGAAATTAACATCATGATATGTGTTTGAGTGTTAACACGACTTCAATTCAAATTCAAAAGAATGTCATTTAAATTGATGTTAAGTTTGAAATTCTTGGTGTACACTTCATGTTTTGGTCAATCAAATTCAACGAGTGAATATTGAGTGAAATTTAAATTCAGATGCAGATTACACTGGTAATATGGTTGATAGAAAAATTACTAAGTGTAACGTGATTAATTACTTTGAAACATTCATTTGCTGCATCGGTTTTTTTTTCAAAGAAAATATCTGCATATTTTTCACTTGAAATAATTTTCAAATAGCAGAAAATTTTTCTTATAAAACCCCCTCGAGAAAATCATATTTGACCATATTTATAGCCTAATCATTTTTGAAAAATTGATTTTATAATTTTTTAATTTGATTTTAAATGACAAATTTTGACTAATCTGACTTCCTTAGATTATCGAAAAGACGAATAGTGATTGAAAAAGAGATGAGTGTAGATATTTATCATATATTATAACTCAAGAAAGTATAATTAGAAAATTTCTTTAGAATTTCATAACAAGAGTTATAAAAACTTTTTGTTGGGTAAAAATTCCATGACCATTTCTATTTCTATCATCTTTCTATCGACCATCACTCATCAAGATCATATTTAGTATGTAAATTTGTGGTAGTTTACAAAGGAAATCATTTGTTCTTCAATATCTTTAAATCTGTAAAGGAAATTATTTGTGCTTCAACTTATTATAATTAGCAATAAAAAATAAATATCCAAAGTATTCACTCTCATTTAAAAGTCCTCACGGTTATGCATGGGTGAATTACTTGGATTTTTGATTATGTGCTTCCATGCTCATTTAAAAGTCCTCACGGTTATGCATGTATGGAACGCATATCAAAATTAATTGATTCAAATAGACAAGTTGATTCTAATCCCATTTAAAAGTCCTCACGGTCATGCGTGGTTAGAAGATACTTGATTTCATTTTTTAAATTAAATTGGAATACTACTAATCTCATTTAAAAGTCCTAACGGTTATGCATGGTTAGTAGATATTCAAATTTCCTGAAATAAATATACCACAAATAGACAGAATTGTATGATTTTTGATGATTTTATCCTCATCACTTCTGAAAGTGGAATATGCGCTTGACAAGGGTAATTATGATTTTTGTTTGAGTTTTATTGAAATTTGATATTTATATTTAATTGAGTTAAATGTTTGATTCATGTCTATCACTTCATCCCTATTTTTATAACACTATTATTCTTTTGCTGATAACAAAAGGGGGAGAGAAAAGTTAAGATTTTGTCGAATAGAATCAAGCAAAGGACGTCAAATAATTTTCACTTTGCATATAGGCTCATTTATATATTTCTATTTGTATGCATATATGTAGGGGGAGTATTGTGTAGAGAGGGAGCATTCAAATAGGGGGAGCAAATTGAACGATCAAATACATTTAATACATTCAAAATCTTAAATATATGTTTGTTATCATCAAAAGGGGGAGATTGTTAAATATGCGCTTGTATGTTTTTGTTTGATGATAATAAACATATATATTCATTTAAATGTATTTGGTAATGTACTATTTTATTTTTCATAGATTAAATAAATATTTGTTGAATAAAATAAATTACACAGAATTTGAATTTGAATTCAAATAGAACAAGTTACACAGATTTTGAATTCAAACGAATATTTTATTCAAACTAATATTTATTACAATCTTGAATAGTACAAATTCATGTTCTCACTATACATATACATTTTTGATTACATCACGATTACATCACAAATATTTTTACATTGATAACCTCACTACATATCACTCACACTCGTATTTTGTCTTCAACTGCATTCCGGTTTGAATCCAGCATCTGAGTAATCTGCAAAAATATTTTCAAACGCAGTAAAATTGAAAGAGAAATATTTTTGAAATTTGAAAGAAACGATGATTTTGAAAACATTGTTTGCCTCAGTTATTTGGGTTGTTCGTCATCATTTTTGACTGTGCAATATCTGTGCATATCAGTATTTTTACCAGGGACAGGTAACTATAAGTGGCTGCAGTACACACGTGTACATTTGCATACGTGTGCACTGCCTCGCCAACTCGTGTGCAAAAAATCAAAGAAAAGCACAGAAATCAAAAACAAGGTCAAACCCAAGATAGGTTCAACTCAAGGCAAATAGACAAAGCAATTGACTACAAACAGTTCAAGACTAAAGCCACTAACAAATGCAACAGCAACATGCTTGAAGATTTCGGCACGACCAAGTATGGAGTGTACAAATGCAAATGTCCAAACAACAACATGAAGTGAATCAAGTTCAAGCCACAAGTGTACATGAATACAACTCGACTGCAACAGTACAGTCATGAAGACTGCAAGAACATGAACATAGGACCAGTACAGCAAAAATGAAACTGACTCAAAGCACAAAAAGTGCAACAGTGAAGTTCAGCTATGCAAGTGAAACAATAAACAGTGAAGAACATGGACTGCAACATTCAAGTGTATATTGAAAACAAGCTGCATGAATACAACATGAAGTACAATCACTTACAACATGTATGCAGCCCAATGAACCAGTGTCAAGTTCATGCAGTGCACATGTGAATCAAGTGACCAATCTGAAGTACACAACATGACATGAACAACACAATTGAATCAAGTAACCAACTGCAAGTGCAAATGACCAGGACTCATGCAACATACCCAACAACTAGTGCCAACATGAACATAACAGGTGAAGCATCACCAAAGACTCAACAGGGAACAACTAAATCAACTGCAACAACTCAAGTGCTACCAGTGAAACACAAATGAATAAATATCACAATGAACCAACAATACATGTAGGTGAACAGAAGTTTTTGAATCAAAACATAATCAAGGCCAGTTGATAACAGGGAACACAAGTGTGGCAAATGCAATATGGTGAAGCAGCATTGATACAGCAAAGTCAGAGACTACAACATCAAAGTGCAGTGCAACATGAACCAACTCCAAAATGTATCACTAACATATACTACAGGGATGAACACATGAGAATGGACAAGGCACAAATCAAGTCCAGCTACAAGTTGCAGACTCCAAGTTGCAGACTCAAAGCAAACATGACACCAAGCTACAAAACTCAATGGCAAATGAAGGCAACAGGAATAAAATATGACAATGCAAACAAATGAATGCAACAGAGACAAATGGTCAATATGCACAAATATGCATATGAAACTAACATGACCGAGCATTGTACAAGACTGCAACAGGAAGTATGCAGTTCAAAACGTCTACGACAGCAAGTAAGTGAGTGCAACAGGCAAGCACAATGCATATATAGCAGTAATATACACAAGCATCAACATGTATGAAATCAGAATGAAGCAGATATTGATATTGACAATATAGATGCAAATGAATATCAAGCAGTGATATAAAAATCACAATGAATTAAAACAGTGCCAGAAAATCAATGCCGTGTAAAGTCAAAGGCAACAGTGGATAAACAAAATTCATCAGTGCAGATTCGAAACAGTTGGTGGCCAAGCAAATCGACCATGCTACAGGTGTGTCAAGCCAGAAGCAACACAGAGAACATAGTCAATCAACACAAATTCAAAGGCCGAAGCCAATTGTGAACCAGTCAAAATCAAAACCGTGATAAGCAAGGCAATTCAAAGCCGTGTGAATCAAGCTACTAGAAATACGAAATTGACAAAGTCAGATTTTATCACAAGCATCCAAGTGTAATCGAGTGGCCGAGATGAACAAATTGACAAATTCAAACACGAATTCGAACGCATATATAACCCAATCATCACTGGCAAATGAAATCATCGAGTTCAAGTATCAACTTAGTAAAGCAAAAGGAGACAGTACATACCGAATTCACAAACAACGAACTCGATCGAGCAACTGCAAACGAGCGATAGTCAACCATCAGAGAAGCAGTGAGCTAGGGCAACATATCTCAGATCGATTGAAGAAACCGAAGCCCTAATTGGAACAAAGAGTCGAAGCCCTAACTGGAACAAAGGGAACGAAGCCCTAAACAGAACGAAGCCGCCATCATTCTCACGAACAAAAGGATCGGGTGAAATAAGGAAGTGGGCTGGCCTTATTAAAAAAAAAAGGGGTTTTGTTTTTTTAATAAGGCTTTATATTGTTAATTAGTTTTAGGGTTATTTTCTATTGTTTTTAAATTATTGTTTTTTATTTTACGAATCAAAGAATTAGTATATCACCACCTAGGTTTAGGTAGTGTCAGATTGTCTATTTTGAATTAGTCCAGTGAGCAGGGTGTGCGAGTTTGCAAAGCTCTATAGGCGGGAGCAGTGTTTGCGAGTAAGCGAAACTCTATAGGCGGGAGCAGGGTGTGCGAGTCTAGTAGAGTGTTTGTGAGCGGGAGCAAAAGGGTCTGCGAGTCTAGTAGAGTGTTTGTAAGCGTGATACTGTTTAATTCTAATAGAAATCTGTGAATGCAGCAGTAGGCAGGGGTTGCCGAAGCTGGGTAAATTTTGTGTGTGATTTACTTTTCAGCATATTTATTTCTGCTATTATATCTCTGTGTTTAATTCGAGAAAATTTGCTATAACCCTATTCACCCCCCCTTTAGGGTTAATCTAGATCCTACAATCTAAGTTGGCGCAAAGAAATTTAGCTAGTTCCAATCGTATCTTGTTTCCAAGGTGCCATCTAATTTTCAAGACCCGCGTTGGGTTATCCATGTCGACTGGGAAGGATACCGTCAATTCTGTCGGTGCTACCCGATCCTCCACTGAACTCTTCTTTCTAGGGTCCAAAGCCTTGTCGAATCAGCTATGGTCCCTAAGGAACGGGCGGCTCTATAGTTCCTATCTGGCAGGTTTGCGAATGTGGAGAGTTCCCCCACATTCTTCCCATTTTCCTTCCTTTTAGTTTCGTGCAATTGTGCGACATAACATTCTCCGACAGCATTTTGGTCTCCTTTGATCACTCCAACTCCATTCTCCATTGGGAATTTCATGGTAAGGCACCATTGGGCAAAAAATTTCTGAAATCTGCCGGTATGGGCTATCCCAAGAAGGAATTGTATGCTGAAATTTTATCTACGATCATGAAAGTTTGGATAAGGATGACTCTTGGTCACCTTCTCCAAGTTTAATAGGCAAGTCAATCGTTCCGACGGATGTTTAGGTTCGCCGGTGAATCCCTGGATCTTTGTCCAGCAAGAAGATACATCTTTCATACTGATCTACATCTGATCAAAGGTGCATTCGAAGAGGATGTTTACAAAACTACCCCTGTCTACCAGTATATGTCGGACCACAGCGGGTCTGATTCCTACTGTTATGACCATGGGATCGAAAGTTGGAACTTCTATCCCTTCGGTGTCTCGATTTTGTAACACTATATCATCGTTCAGGGTTCTCTCCTGCTTGGCAGGAGTTCCATCTTCGATTGCGAGACGCGAACCCTTCAGAGCATGTTTTAATGAGCTCTCATACCTCTTCATTTCTCCTAAACTCTTTTGCACGGGATAGGGTCCTCCGAATATTGTTCCAATGATGAGTCTCTGGTCAGTTCATATAGATCCCTCTTCGTTGGTTTCAGCTTGGTTTCCTCGATCTCTAGAAGCTTAGGGAGCGGCGAGTTGGTCAGGATTTTGTGATTTTCTCTCATATTACTAAAGCTTGTTTTCCCAAATCAGCTCCTCAATCAAGTTCTTCAGGTAATGACACTCATTCTTTTTGTAGCCATGCGTTTTATGGAAGCGACGATACTTTCGGGAATGCTTTTTCTATTCAGTTGCTTCCTTTTTAGGAGCTTTCTTGTACTCCTCTATCCTCAATGTTGCGAGATAGATGTTTTCCAGAGTTTCATTGAGCGGGGTGTAATCTTCGGGCCTGAAGCCTTTAAACTGCTTATTAAATCCGTTCCGCTTGTTGGAATCTTTATTTTTCCTTTTTTGAATTCCATCTTTTCCTACGTTTCCCACAGTGGTCCAGGAGGTACTTATATCTTGGTTCGTCGCCACACCACTCTGTCCAATGTTGGTCCGTTGTAAGCTAGCAGATTTTTTTTTAGTTCTTGTGCCTCTTCCAACCTTAAGTATTGGCTTGTCTTTCAGTTGAAGTCTTTCCTAGTAGTAGGTTGTTTCATTTTGATCCACTTTCTGAATTCAGAGGCGGGATGGATAGCGCGGACCATAGCCATGAAAACCACATCTTCATTTAGATTACTTACTTTAGTCATAGCGGCGTTGAATCAGTTCATAAAAGGTTTCATAGGTTCATTCCACCCTCGGAATAGGCCAGATAGGGATATCACATCTTTCGGCCGTACCATGTGAAGCCTGAACTGGTCAAAGAATTTTGTTGCTAACTCATCAAAGATTGAGATGGATCTTGGTGGAATCATGGTGAACCACATGTAAGCAATTCCTCCTAGGATGATCGGAAAGCACCTACATCGAATGACATTTGTTGCATTCGCTCCGTCTATGTACCAACTGTACTTATATAAGTGGGGCTTTAGGTCTCTTGTTCCATCATAAGATGGAATACTTGGCACAGTGAACTTCTCAGGGAGTCTCTCATTCAGAATGTCATTGGTGAACGGGGTTCGACTTGGAGTAGATCCCCACTCATCATCCTTTCTATCCTTACTTTCATCCATCGGTCCATTGACCATGTGCGTGATATATGCCTCAGATGTCCAGTAAGCTGCGAGTCATTATCAATGACGACACCAAGTGTTTGATTTTACAAACGGTCTTATTAAGTGGACTAAAGCATAGGCTCCCCTGTCTTTAGGAGAGCCACTCCTTTAGAGTTTCGTTAGCTTGCAGTTGGTCGGCTAGGGGCAGTTTGGATCTCCCTGCCATTATTGCATGCATTAGTGTTTCCTTTCGACTTATCATTGTCAAGCCGCTCACCATCTTTCGAATTGGAGAGATTCATTACTACATCTTTCCATGGGGTTTTGCCCCTAGATTCAAATTCGTAGTAGGTTGCTTCGCTGTTGGTGGAGTGCTGGCGTCTCCCACCATAGTGAATCCTGCAGCTCCACCTACTACTCCTTTTTGCTGTTACTTTCCTATTTTCCAATTTAGGCTAGAAACAGAAGAGTTTTCTTGCTCCATGGCAACCGTAGGGTCTGGCATAGTTCTTGGAGCAGCCGGTGATTGTAAGATTAGGAAGGTGTTTAACTTGTCCATAAGAGCTTTTTGGCTGTTCTCCATCTCTAGGTTAATCTCATCAACCATCTTATTTAATTCATCCCTAGTGACTGCTTTATGTTGGGCAGAAGTTCCTAGCATCTAATCTCTTGTATTTGCTCTAGAATTTGCTTTGATTTTGTTGATGCCATTAACTTCAGTTTATTGAGGATTAGTTTCTTCTCCAATAAATACTACTCCTATAGATCTCCCAAAAGCAGTTCCCATTCTTCTTGGTTCCATTCTCAGTAGCAAATCTTCTAAGCAGAAATTGAGGATCAAACTTCTAGACCTGTCTGATTCAAAGCAGATAGCTAGATCTAAGCCATGAGTTCAATTCTCAGTTAAAGAACTAAAATGTTAACCCAAAAAATGGATCAACACCTTGGACTGAATGTGAAAGCACCAGCCTTGTTTATCAAGGAAAATAAGATAGAAAAGGCAATATAAAATCATAGAAAAAGTAAATGAACAAGAGATTTTTATAGTGGTTTGGCTGTTAAAGAAGCCTACATCCACTTTACGGATGTAATTGACGTATTGACTGTTGATCACAAGTATAAGTTGATTACAATTTTTATGTTTGAATTCAAGGAAATCAAGCTGCCATTGAAAGAGACAAAAGGAAGGATCTCAATTGTCCCATGGCAGCCAACGCGAGGAAGAAGAAGGTTGAAAAATCTTTGTAACAGAGTTTCTCCAATGACCAGTGCAGTCCCCATTCCCGTTGGAGATAGATTGGCATTTATAGGATTTAGAGAGCACTTGGGTTGAAACTATTACACCAGAGACATGTAGTCATTGGTATGAGGAGGCATGTAAAGTTTGGGAGCTATCCGAGCTAACTATTTGGATCGCTACCGATGCAAATAGTTGCACGATTTTTGCTTAACTCCCATCCTACTGGCTTCCTTATCTTCTTGCGACGCTTCTCTTGAAATTTCATTACTTGTTAAGTTGTTTTGATGATGATTCACCAGTAGGTTAGACTGAACTATAACCCAAATCAGATAAGTCTTCATTTCTTCAACTCGGATGGTACGAATATTATCAAACTTGGTCGATAGGCTTAGGAGAGATGTAGGAACACAACACATATGGTTTGAACATCTATAAGCCAATAATTTGGATCGGTATCGATCTAATTGGATTGAATTGGTGCCGATCCAAATACTTAACATATTTTGACTTCGAACTCCTTGGGTTCCTTTTTCACATGCTTCTGGGCCTTTCAGTCAGATTCTAGGTCATTCCGACTTAGCTTGAAGATTCTCCTTCTGACTTCTGCTGGGTTAAGAACCCGGAACAGATGCATTTCCGTGGTTACAACACGTTGTAACTACTATCAAAATACCATTTATGGATTTTCTATTAAATATACTTTTAATTGAATTAATTAATATAACACATTATATTAAGTATAAAGAAATAAAAAATCTTTTTATTTCGAACAAGATTGATTATCGAGTTAGATATATGTGACAAATTATATAATTGCTCATATGGTGTACCCCTAACTTATCAGTTAAAAAGTAACGCTTGAGAAGTTGCAAAATATTATTTTACTGATGAAATCAATAAGCGATTAGTTAAGCCAAACTGTTACACCATTAGCTAAGGTGATGTGTGAATGTTAATATTTGAACTATTCGGTTATTAATTGCTGAATGAATTCATGCTTTTGAGTCACATGATTGAATTTGTTCAATCGTCGAAACCCCACCCGATTTAGTTAGTTTATAATATCTATAAATTAACTAATATTTAATAAATATTAATTAGTGTTGTATTTTATTTTTGGGGTGTATTTAGTAAATGGAGTAGGCTCTTGAAATTTCTGGATGCTAATAGTAAGCAATACGTATATGAAAGTATATATGTACATATTAATATACGGTATCGATGTACATTTATTTAATTGAATTGATTGCAATCGAGTTTTGTATTTTATCAGTAAATCAAGGGACTAGTTAGGGGTTGGCTATAAAGGAATAAAGAAGAGGTCTTATGAGTTCGACTTAGCAATAGAGAATAGTGGAAGATATGTTCCACTTGTTCCTCTATTTAAGTAACTCAAACCTAAATTGTTTTAGTTCCTACTTTCTCTCATCCTTGACCTCCATTTATGCCTTCCCTCCCTCATCATAGTCGACCCTCCATTCAACCCTTCATTCAATCTTAAAACATCAAATTACTGGACCCAAGTGGTGATATGTCGAAACCAACAACTTTGGGTAGGGATCTAAATAGTTTTTGAGACTTTCAAAATCGACTGCATCTCAATAAGGTAGGTTCTAACTTACATATCTATTATTATCATATACTATTTAGAATCATTTATATATACATTGATTGTCATGCTTTAGTTATACTTCAATAAATTAATCAACTAGTAAGTTGAATGCATTTATCCGTTTTAACATAATAATATAAATAAAGTATATATGTATATTTTTGTTTTGGCCATATAATCGTTCCAAGCATGTATAATAATTTTTTGAATTTAAAATACATTTTACTAATTTAAATAACTAATTGTTAATTAAAATCATTTAAATTATAATATACAATTATATCAAATTCAAAATAAATAATGTATATGACATCTGAAATTAAATTGCTCTTTGCAATTTAGAAATGATCAGACCAAAATATATTTATACATATTTTATAATATAATTAAAAGGGTACTTTTAAATTCTATGTGTGTGTATTTATTTATTAAATTACTTTCAACGTTATTTACAAAAATAATACCCAAAGTGTGTGTATATATGCACATAATTTTTACAATATTTATTTATACTAAATTTATACAAATAGATATATTTTAAAATTAATTAAAAAATATTCCAGTCGCATTATAATTAAAGTAATATATTTATTTATAATAATATTACTTAGTCAAATATAATATATTTTACAATTTTGAATTAATATCTTGGACCTAAATTTGAATTTGAATTTGAATTTTTATTTACCAAGTCAAAATTAGATATTTTATTTAAAATCCAAATTTGAAAATCTTGACTTAGTTAAACTATATATAATACTTTTTAAAATTGTATTTATTAGGTTATTAAATGAAAACTCTATAATAAACATAATTTTATATCGAACAATTTAATCATGGCAATTTACACACACACGCATGATATACATAAATCTCATTATTTAGACATTATATATTGACCATGCTTTTGTCTGATATCATAGACATCACACATATATGTCATCTCACATATGAATACACACACGCATTAATAATTATACACATATTATATTTAATTATTACATATTAATTAAACAAAATGAAGAATAAATAAAATATGATTAATTTAATATTACATATTAGATTTCATAGAACTATTAAGATCCGATTAGGGAACTTTTTGAAATTTACCCATTTCGACAATTGCCAAATAGGCCAAATCCAACACTTTTTATGTTTTCGATAACTACCGAAGTCATACTTTTGATAGCTTTTCCCTTCATATGGTTAATAGCTACTCCCTTCATGTTTAGATGATTAATGACTAGAAATTTTTGTATAGCAGTGCATATATTAGTGTAACGTATTTGATTGTAGATATATAACATTACATAAATTATTTTAGTTAATTTTTTGTATGGATAAGCGATTTGATGTTGTATTTGTTTACATATGGACCATGTATCCAATTGTTAATGACAACCAAATATGTTTACATTTCTTCTTTTATAATGCAAAGATGGATTGTAGAATTTTCATTGACGAGTACACTTATTTTTACAAATATTGTTCCATTAATTTAAAAAAGATTGTAGAATTGCACAAACAAATACACTACATTTTTACAACTTACAATTTGAATCCCACTCGGGTCTTATGATTCACGATGCAGATCCCGTTTTGATTAAAATTTTGAATTTTACGATATAAGATTTGAATCTCATATTGAAATCATTACTTGCTAAAGTATTAACTTTGTTTCTAATTACAATCCTCCATGTCTTTCTTTTTCCTATAAGAAAATAGTGTTTTTCTTATATACGGAAGTGATTATGTTATTAAATGGACTAGTAAAATAGCTCACCCATAGTTAATTTCATTCATACCATGCATTCATTGGAAGAGCAGATTCGAAGTGAATTTTGAGAAAATAAATAGATCCGAGGTATTTATTCGAAGCTATGATCTATTGTAAAGGGAATTCAAAACCTGAATTAGTTGCGAGGATCGAAAAACCTAATTTGAATGTTAGGGTAATTTGAAGGGAACATTATTGGAAAAGAAAAAAGGAAGATATGACTTTTGAGGAAGAAATAAATTACATTTACGATGAAGGTTTTATATGTCTAGCTTTATCTCAACCGTACTTCTTTGATCAAACTATCTGATGGTTCTGATGAAATGGACTGATAGGCCATATTATGGATGAACCATAACAGAAGACCAATATTTTTTCCTCCATATTTTATCTTTTTTTAGTAATGTGTAAAATAATGCTTACCCATCTGAGTTTAAATTTCACTCTTAGAAAAAATACCTTCTTATTTTTCATGAGAACACGTTTTAAAATCTAACTTTTAAAAATTCATTTTTATTTCTTATAAGATCACTTGTTTGAAGCTACTCTAACGAAAATTATTATTATTTCTCATATATTATTTATTTTAGGAAATTGAGTGTAATTTTATTCTACGCTCTAAAAATGAGCTGCCAACAAGGCTTTCAGATAACAAAAGAAACCCCTGCACAATGTAGAAAAGAAAAAAAAATCCCACGAATCCTAACTGGAGACCAATGGCCTAACTTAACTATATATCAGTCTAGTTGAAAATGGTAAACTAAACTACCATAGATATAGGAGAGCTGACAAAAGAGTGAATCAAATAGACCATATCACCCTGAATTCAAGCCTAAAAAATCAAAACCGCTGATGAAAAAAGCAAAGGTAACTAATCTTAGCAATGAAGTATTCATCAAATATATTATATTTCCCTGTACCTAAGTCCAAAAAATCAAAAACGAAGATGAAACATACAAGGTAACCAATCCTACCTGTAACAACCCATCTCGAAATGGACTAAATTTTTGATCCAAAGAAAACCCATTGAACCTCATGTTCATTCCAAGGTTAGCCATTGGTTGGAAAAATTGGTACAGTAAACAATACATAGAGTTGTCTACTTATTGTATCAGAATCTCATGGTGGAAATGATAAAATATAATATTATAAATAATATCCATTTTGTAAAAATTCAAATCTCAGAAACATAACAAAATATCTGAATATACGAAATACAATATCTCATCATAATAACATTAACTTGAAATAAGTACACTAAAATATAATAGAACATAAATAGACAGCGAAATTCTACCTCCGCCTTTATTTCCTAAATCGGCATCGTCTTACATAACCTGTGTGTTGTAATGAGGAGGGGGTTTGAACAATAAAGTCCGACGAACAAAAATCTTCAATCTTACCATAATCGTATTTGGGCAGTATTATTTAGGTAAGTAATATGTCTCCTCATTCCAACTATATCCTGATAAGAATACCTACTACTGTAAGCTCGAAAGTCTCTCTAGGCTAATACTATAACTTGCACTCTCTCAATCCAACTCCATAACTTGTCATCAACTACAGGCCAAAGGCCTTTTCCAATCTCACACAACTACCGTCAATCATGTCCTAACAAAGTAAGGGAAAGTACCCAACCACTTAATACTTTTTCATTGAGAGTTAGGCATACTCTAACCATTTAATACGTATATTTTAGGCAAGCCCCCATCATTTAATATCAAATCCCAAGGAGGACCCCTCTTTGGTACTCTCTAGTTGACAATGCATGGAATCTCATCAGGTCGGTTAAAAATTCTTTATGGGAGAGGAGGACCCTACGATAACCACTTATTACCTCAACCTCGAAGCGGACCCTTCTCGAGATTTTCCACTATCGAGCCTAAACGATAACCCCGACCATTTAATACTTCTTAAGTAGAAAGGAGGTGGACCTTACAGTAGCCACCTAATACTCCTAACCCCGAAGTAGGTCCTACATATTATGACCCTTAAACCAAACTGGGACGTCTCACGTTCGTCCGATTATTCATAAGCATTGGCAGCCAGATTGGTTGGGTAAACTTCTGTGTGCTTTTAACTGACCTCACATTGCTATAACTTAGTCATAATTTCCACTCTCCTAACATACTACCATATTTATATCACCGCATTTCTCAATAAGTCTATATAAGGAAAACTCCTTATTTCACCATTAATTTCCTTCCTAAGGGGGTTTAATACGAATTACTACCCTACTTATACTACGTGATTAATATGTTATTAATTATGCATTGTTTATATGCTAACACACACGTGTAGCTAAATATTCCTTAGCGTGCAAAGATTTTACATAGTATACTAATCGTTTAAATGTCAAAACTTCCGAATTGTACAAGTTCAACTCCAAATAATAACCTACAGAATAGCTAATATCTTTAGCTAAACTAATAGACTTGCATAAAATAAAATAAAATCTTAGACCAAACTTGTTCTATAATAAAATAGTAGAATCAATACATCTATTTTAAGGAATAACATTTACAATTTAAATCTTTTACACCCTATTCAATTTCTATGTAAACGAATTTAAAGTTAAAGGAATTCATATTTAATTCACGGAAATAGGCATAGCAAATACTAATAAGGGAACTCGTACCCTGCACTCCATTTCCTAACTAAATTTCCTTTTTGAATCCTTTTACACCTCAATAAAGAAGAACTGGAAGTGGAATAGAATATAAAATACCTAAATTGTAATATCCAAATAACTCTACTATTTTAATATAAAACAATTGAGATTCCAATAAGAATTGACATTTTGCTCAGGGGAATTTTAGGCGTTTAATTTAAATTTAATGCTTTCGTGAACAAAATTCCCCAGGCATAAAACAAATCCAAATTCAACTATACAAATAAAAAATGAGAAAACTTAAGATTCTCACTCATAAATGATTCCCAACTTTCTCCTTTGGATTTGATTACACCTACTTCAAATCTCTTTTCGGACCTCTTCTTTCTGAAATATACAATAATTCAATTGTATTTGAATTAGATTCAGAATTTCAAGAATCAGGGAACAATAGAATTAGAAATTGAATATTAAACATCTTAAATCCCTTACTTGAAAATCCAAGAATTTTCGAACCGTATAGAAGAAAAAGGCCAACAGAGCTCCGCTTGCTTTCCCACATAATTTGTGAACAAAATTGAGGAGGCTAGCCTCTTATTTATAGTGGTTAAAAGGCGTAAGAACCTTCGAATTTAAGTTGGTATAAAATAATAAAATTCAGACCAATCATGCCTAGGAAGACCCTAACCGTCTTTACATTCATCGGTCGACCACCCTTCCTTAAGTGGTCGACCGCTAGCGGTCAACCGGTCCAAGGAAGGCAGTCGATCAGTAGCCTGTAAAGGGAACGTATTTATTTGCTGGTTTTAATTGTTATTTAACTTCTTATTTATTCAGTTATTGTTAATATTTATTTTTGCGTTTACTTAACCCCTAAGTTTCTAATTAACACTAACATATTTATTAATATTTTAAATTTCAAATGTTAATATTAGTTTAAAATTTGAATTTGAATTGAATTATTTTGAATTTGAAAACTTCAAATGTTCATAACTTTCCATTTGAGCTCCGATTACAGAACTTTATTTATGAAATTTGATCAACAATGCCAAGATTGTGATGGATGTTGAACTGTTATTATTTATTGGTTGATTTGGATGATGATTGTGATGGATGTTTGATTATTAACATTGGATGACTAGATGTTATATTTTTATATCGTTGTAACACTGCAAGTTCCTTATGGGTTGATATGATACATACCCCAATGATCTATATGTTAGGGATAATCGTTAGGGGTTTTTAGGCTCAAGGAAAAAGTTTAAAAAATATTTAGCTTTAGGGACAAAAAGTTTGTTTTTTAGACTCAAGGATATTTTTTAGTGTAAATGACAGAATGATAGTTGTAACTATCATTTTCAATTTACACTAAAAATGTCCTTCAGACTAAAAAAACAAACTTGCTGTCTCTGAAACTAATTTTTTTTGTAACTTCTTCCTTGTGTCTATTTTCCTGTAATCATTAGGGGTTGAAATGATAGACTCGAGCGATTTTATGGATTTTATTTTAAGTCGGGATTGCGAGTTGAAATGACATACACCCGTAAATTTAAATAATTACGGATTGAAATGATAAATATCTGTATCACTTGACCATATGGTAGAAAAGTATACATGGACACCAGATTGGTTAAATTAAATGATATTAAATCTTCAAATTTGGATTCAGCTAAATGATATTTTGAAATAGTGTTTGATATATATAAACTAAATTGTTTAAATGAATTGTTTAAAAGATTAAATATGAAGTTTTGAAATTGTATTAAATAAATTTCTTAGAGGGTTTAAATTGGAATTCTAAAGTTGAATTTGGAGTATAAACGAAACTTATCAAAATTGAGTCATCGAAATGTTTGAAACTTGTAACTTTGAACTCTATTGAAATTGGAATAGCTTAAAATTGATATTTTAAGATTTGAAATTGGCTTTTGATTGGAAATCTGGTTATGGTCCAGATTTATTGAAATGGAAGAAATAATTAAATTTGATGTAAATTTCAAATTTAGTATTTTATTATAAACTGCTAAAAATGTTATCTTAAATTCTAATTAGTAAGATTTTTAAATTATTAAACTAAGTTAATCACTTTTAAATATTTTAAACCATTTAATCAATATAAACCATTTTAATTTATTTTAATCAATTTTAATCTATTTAATCCATTTTAATCTATTTTATCCTATCTTAAACTAATTAACCAATTTTAATCTATTTTAAATTTATTTGACCTATTTCAAATCTATTTAATATAATTTAAATCTAATTATTCTATTTTAAATCTATTTAAATCATTCTAAATCTAGCTTAATCTAATTTAAATCTATTTAAATTATTTTGACTATTTTAACCTATAATAAACTATTTTAAATCATTTAAACTATTTTAGAGTATTTTAATTATTTTGAAACTATTTTCAAACTATTAAAACTATTTATGACCATCTAAACCGTTTTCTAAAATTTCAGACTGTGTAAAGTTGAAGTATTTATATTTAAACCTTGATGATGATACAACCTAAATTGGGATTTGAAATTCATACCTTTTTTCGTGAAATGACATATTTGAGAAATAACGATGATTTTGGAATGAGGATTTAATTAGCCTATCTTATCAATAATTTCAAAAGTGAACATGATTTTGAAGTGTATATGGTTTTAAAAGTGAATATGATTTTGAAAGTGATATGGTTTGAAATCAAATATGATATTTTTATATTAATTATGAAAAGGTTTTGGAAATTTAATAGAACCATCTAGTGTGTAATAAGCATTTGGTTGTTAAAGAGACCGGGATCAAATATTGTCATACTCTCTGCCAATATCGAAAACCTCTTTAACAACCGTGTACATGGTGGAAATTCCAAAAATGAAGTAGGATGGTTTGGCGAACGATTCTGTATGAGGTACTTACGTAACCCTGATTCCCGTGAGTCAGCTTAGATGTGACTAAAACAGGGTCCATGCTGGGCCAAGTGAGGTCATTCCTCCGATCGATCACATTTCTTCGATACCATATTATGACTTTGTGATGATTTGGTGGCCACCCATTGATTTTGATTATGGGAGTGTGTTCCGAGGTGGGCGGTAGTAGCTGCTATGCGTTACCACCAGTCCAGATCCACAATTGGTAGTACCTATCCTGGTATTGCCTCGAGTGCTCACATGCCCTATCGTGCCTTCTACGAGTTTGTTTTGTACAATACCTTTGGAGTGCCCTTTGGGCAAACCTCACGAAGGAGAGTACAGTACTGTATAGACTATGGGAATATATAAAATGTGTTAAGAGGGATATGAGTAATGCCTTAATGCTATTTTTATACTTTACGTTACTATAGACTCTATTATAATAGCATATTGTACTATGTATGTAAATATTTTAACGGTTCTTTTGGAGATGGAAATCCCAAACATCTCTTAAGTTATTGCACTCACGTTGATAATGAATAGGAGATGTCAAACCTCGTAAACATTTCTGACGCCGTCACACTCATATTTATTTACAGTTGATTTAACTTATGTAAGAACTTTTAGTTCTAACTCGAATGTTTTGTCTTTTCAATTCACTCGGGTCAGTCCGAGCTTTTCAGTATATCGAAGACCACTTTTCTGGAAGACGAAGACAGAGATTTATATGCTATTATTATTTGTTATATTATTTGCACCGCATCATGCTGTTCCGCTGCATTACTTATTTATGACTACTTTATGTATTCTGATTCTGTATTGCAAAGGTTTAATCAAATGTTATTTGTAAAACAACTTCATAAACTGTTTATTTGATTATTATATTTTGTCATTCCGCTGTGAGATTCTGTGTTCCGCTGTGAGATTTTGTGTTTTGTTTTCTTTCTTCCTCTGCTTTTTCTTATTTACCCCATAACAATCTGCCTTTTTAGTGGTTTGAGTTTGAAATGTGTGGTTTATCGTCGATTTTAACCATCCAAAAGGCCAGGTCGTTACATTTGGTGTCAGAGCTTTGGTTTAGCGATAACCTTAGCTTTGTGTAGTCTGACTCATATAAGTTAGGGTAGAAATACCCTAGAATGAGTAGCTGAGTGTATATATATAAGAAAGCATATTTGTTAGTGTTATAAAAGGTTTTGTATTTTGTTAATTTGTTCTGATTAGTATTTAAAAATTCTGGTCGGTACATAGGACGCTATGGCATCGATAGGGATTTTTAAACACTTAATAGAAAAAAACCGACACAATATTAGTTTTGAAAATACAGGTAAATGAAATAATTTTACCTGGCATATATTTTGTATATAAAAGAATAATTTAATAAATGATATAGTTGGTTGTAATATATTTGTTTGTTAGGTTGTGAAATTTATGAATATTGTTTGAAAAATGAGATTATAAATAAAATAAATATAAATTGGAAATTTAGAACTTAAGTTCTGGGATTTTGAAAATATATTGCGAAAGATTTTAGAATATAATATTAGTATTATTTGGAAGTATTTTCAGATATAAATATTTTAAGATGATTTGAAAGAAATGTTTTAAAGGAATTTTGGAAGGAAATAAGTTTTGTATCCCCTCTCTATCGCTGAAAAATAATTTCGGTGATGAGTGCACGCATCATCGACATTCATTTTCGAGTTTCAAAGTGGGAAGACCATTGTATAGTTTTACCGCATATTTGTTTTGATAAATAAATCTTGATTTTGAATCCTTGAATATGATTTGATCTATATAGGATATATATATATATATATTATTTTCTAAATGACTGAAATGAATTTGTGACTTAGTTCTTAAAACTTTTGATAATTAATAGCTTGCAATTATTGCAATGAATAAAATCGTGACTATATTAAAGATTGGAAACTTCTAAAATGAGGAAAATAATAAATTGGAAGCTAAGTAATTAACGAAATATATATAAGATGGGAAACCGTGATATGTAAATCTAGGGATAGGGAAATTAGGAAATGTAACCATTGAACATTTTGTTAGCTTCAATGCATAAAATGAACTTGTGTAATATTCAATTGTATTCAACTGTATTCTAAAACACACACACACACACACACACACACACACACACATATATAATTGACCAAAATATTGAAATGTTAATAGAAATATGTAATAGAATATTATACAAGTAAACTTTAGTAAATGGAAGTGTTCAATGGAATTGCTTTTATAAATAAAAATTCTGATATTATAAGTTGTTATAAACTTAGGATAAAGTTTGGAATGTTACTATTTAATGTAATAGAAAAGTGAATAATGTAAGAAAAACGATTGTAAACATAAGTTAACATTTTTAGCTATTTATAATCAGATTGAATAGTAAAAGGTGAACACTGTAAGCAAATAATTATGTACTTAAATTAATGTTGAAGCCATTTACAATTAAAGTGAGTGCTATATTAATTAAATGATTATAACTTCAGAAAACAATGAAATGATTTAGAAATATATTTAACATTCAATAATACCACATATAGAAGAAATGAATGTGAAAGGAAAAAATCTATTAATGGTGAATTAAATTGTAAAGAGACTTTCATAATAACGGATAATCAAATAATTGAAATAGAAATAAATTATGTAAGCAATGAATATAAAGTAATGAAAAGAACAATGACATTGTATGAAGGAATGAGAAATGAATTTTGTAAGTAATTAATGTAAACTAAAGAAAATAACCATTGTATGAATGGAAAAATGAAAAGTAAATGATATGAAAGGAAATCAATAAGAATACATTTGAATAAAACTTGAGATCATTGTTTATTTTGACTAATGGGAATGATTGGGAAGTGATACTTTAAATTGTTTAGGATGTATAAATAAATTTATCAAGTTTTATCTAAGGCTGTTAAGTGTATGGTATACTTAGTAATTTATTTATCATTTTATACCCAAACAGACCATTTGTTTTGATTGCTATGGACGGATGGTTGATTTCTTTAATTGCATGTGATGATTGTATGTTTGGTTGCAAAGTGACTTTTGTTATGTTGTGAATGTTTTGCTATTATTGGTTGAAACAACTTAAATTTCTCTCTTACATAATTATTAACTCCTTTAGATTATATGAGTGAAATACAGGTTAATGGAAGCAATAACTACTGCTTATGGTTTCATAAATTAAGCGTTGTTTTCCCGACAAATAGGTACGTTTTCGAATTACGGTTTTCTAGCGATATTATATTGTTTTCCCGTGGTTTGGGATATATTATTTTGAAATATGTGATATATATTGTTATTATTGATATTATTATTTCTCCTAGATCTCTTCGTACAAAGGAGACTCTGCCGAAATTTTCCGTGAATTTTAGACTTAGAAATTTTTTGTGAAATGTTTTCCAAACTTTTATTTACTTGAATATGAAAGGATTTAATTTTTTATATACTTTTGTAAATAAATTGTTTATAAATTCAATATTTTGAATAAGATATATAAATTCCTTATCACTTCTTTCCCCTTTTCGAGGACGAAAAGTTTTGAGTGGGGGAGAGTGTAACGACCCGTAATTTTCGATAATTAAAAATAGTTAATTTAATAAGATTTTGAGATTTAATATTGAAAGAAATTATAGTTTGTGATTTGTTAATGTGAGAAAATTGAAATTTTTAGATTTAATAATAACAAAACAACTAAAATAAAATAAAATAGTATTAATTCAAGTTAATTGATAACTACTTTGTATGTAATTAATTGCAATAATTAAGAGTTATAATTGGTTATATATTGTAAATGAGGAAATAAATTTAAGGTTATATTAATTTGTGAAATAATATGTAATAAATTGTAATTATATAAAATCGGTGTTATGTAAGTAGTTGTCACATCTGTTGAAGATAATAAACTTATAAATACGATTAAATTTAGAAAAGATGACAATTGTGGTATGTTACCTATTTATTTAAGCTCTTGAATCAAATTGGAAATAATTTGCAATAAATGTAGTTAAATATCATGTTAATGTAAATTAGGATGAAATTGGGGAATATTAATGTAACAAGCTATAAATCAATGTTGAATATATGCATAGAGTAATGAATAATTGAACAAAAAGAATTGAAATCAAGCTTAATTAATTTATTGGAGTTTAATTTATCATTAATGAATTTATTGCAATTAGAATTAAACATTGTAATTAGTAAATTAATTAGCACTGAATTGATATGTAAATTGTCTTAAAATTTTTGTAAATTTCCAAGTAATCAAAAATGATAAAAATTGTTGGTTATTAATTTTGAAATTAAAAAGTGATTTAATCAATTTAATAATAATTTTTTTAATTGACGTGAAAATAGCCATTTTGGCAACTGTCTCAAATTTCGATGAAACTAGTTTTATTGGATCCGTAACGATGAATTATTGTAAGGCTTCAAGTATCGTAGCGATTGGACTTGTCGTTTGATTGTACAGACTCGAAACGCGTAGAAATCAATTTAATTGAAATCGATTTGAAATTAGCCGATTTTTAAGCTAACTCCTTCATATGATGAAATTAGGACTTAAAACATGTTCTATTGAGTTTAAAAATACCTAAAACATCTATTTTGATATATGGTATGGCCTAATTTCGTTACGGAGGCAAAACGGGTTTTCGGGCCATTATTGTCAATTCAAATCTATTCGATTGTGTTTATTCTGTTATCGGGCCTTGTTCATATAAATTTTCCTGTTCTAAACCTAGCAGCCTTTCTACTTTCTTATTCCTATATGTACATCAACTTCTGTCTGCTCCTCTCTTCAATGGCAGAAAACAAATTCCAATTCCCAACGCTACAATTCAATCTTCAAACGAATTTCAAAATCAAACTCTTCCAATTCATATCAAATTATATACTTTTTCGATGCTCTCGACGAGCGTGACGCAGATCCGCAATTCATTTTTTCCATCGAATCACCATTTTTGCAGAAATCGAGGCTGAACCGCACCCATCCATTCTAGGTTTTTGGAGGATCCAACGGTGGATCTTTAACCAATTGACAATCAAGGGGCGGTGATGGAAAGAGCTGGTTGAGCAGTCCCTAGGGATGGTGTTCGTTTGTCGAAATGATCATCGGAGTTGGCCTGGTAAATCAAAAATTGCGAAGGCGGCGCCTGAGTCTCTAGCGGAGCTGGGAGGCTTGCATGGGCACGAGGTGGTCGACATAGTCTATACGTTTGAAGGGAGGTGCCTGATTTAGAGGCTGAGGTCCAAAGCGGCAGTGGTTGTCGAGCTTAGAGCAACGGCTATGATGTTGATCGCATACGAGAGTTTGAACATTAGGGTTTTATGAGTAATACGTGCATGACGCGGAAGGTATATGTATTTTAATATTTGTTATTTTATTTGTTTATATTATATATCATATAACTTCTAAGTGTATAACTTTTACGTACTAGCTTGGATTTGGACGCGGTTTTCGCCGTTGTGATCGTATCGAAATTAAGGATATATTGAAACTAGTTTGGACGAATTCTGAGACTACTGAAATTTGGGCCTTATTTTGGATTTCAAATCGATTTGAAATCAAAGGTGAGTGTTTTGACCTACTCACAACTACTAAATTATCTTATGTTGGTTAAATTAAATTTATAATTTAGCTAGAAATAGATTGGTTGAGATTTGATATATTTAAATTATCGTTCCAGTTAAATATGACTTCTCTTGCATTTAATCATCATATAATTTAATTTTGAATTTTAAAATTTCCAGTTAATACGTGATATTGATAATCAGTAAATTGTTATTATTATTGGTTAATTTGGATATAACGGTGATGGATGTTTGATTGTTAATATTGGATGATTGGATGTTATATTTTTATATTGTTGTAACACTGCAAGTTCCTTATGGGTTGAAACGATACATACATGAACGATCTATAAATTAAGGAAAATCGGTATAGGTTGAAATGAAAGACTCGAGCGATTTTGTGGATTTTATTTTAAGTCGAGATTGTGGGTTAAAATGATATATACCCGTAAATTTAAACAATTGCGGATTGAAATGATAAATATGTGTATCACTTGACCATAAGTAGAAAATTGTATACGGACACTGGATTGGTTAAATTAAATGATATTAAATCTTCAACTAAATGATATTTTAAAATAGAATTTGATTTATATAAATAGAACTGCTTAAAAGATTAAATTTGAAGTTTTGAAATTGTATTAAATAAATTGGTTAGAGGGTTTAAATTGGATTTCTAAAGTTGAATTTGGAGTACAAACGAAACTTATTGAAATTGAGTCATTGAAATATTTGAAATTTGTCACTTTGAAATCCATTGAAATTGGAATAGCTTAAAATTGATATTTTAAAATTTGAAATTGGGTTTTGATTGGATATTTGGTTATGGTCCAAATTTTTTGAAATGGAAGAAATAATTAAATTTGAGGTAAATTTCAAATTTAGCATTTTATTATAAACTGTTCAAAATGTCATCTTAAATTCTAGTTAGTAAGATTTTCAAATGATTAAACTAAGTTAATCCATTTTAAATATTTTAAACCATTTAATCAATTTAAACTATTTTAATTTGTTTTAATCAATTTTAATCTATTTAATCCAATTTAATCTATTTATCCTATCTTAAACTACTTAACACATTTTAATCTATTTTAAATTTATTTAACCAATTTTAAATCTATTTATTTAATGTAACTTAACTCTATTTTAAATCTATTTAAATAATTTTAAATCTAACTTAATCTAATTTAAATATATTTAAACTATTTAAACTATTTTAATCTATTTTAACTCATTTAAACTATTTTAGAGTATTTTAACTATTTTCAAACTATTAAAACTATTTATGACTATCTAAACTATTTTTTAAAGTTTCAGACTGTGTAAAATTGAAGTATTTATATTAAAACCTTGATGATGATACAACGTAAGTTGGGATTTGAAATTAGTGTCTTTTTGTGAAATGACATAATTGAGTAAATGATGATGAATTTGGAATGGGGATTTAATTAGCTTATCTTATTGATAATTTCAAAAATGAACATGATTTTGATGTGAATATGGTTTAGAAAGTGAATATGATTTCAAAAGTGATATGGTTTGAAATCGAATATGATATTTTGATATTAATTATGAAATGGTTTTGGAAATTGAAAAGAACCGTCCATAGTGTAATAAGCATTTGATTGTTAAAGAGACCGGGATCGGATATTGTCATACTCTCTGCCAATACCGAAAACCACTTTAACAACTGTGTACGTGGTGAAGATTTCAAAAATGAAGTAGGATGGTTTGGCGTACGATTCTGTATGAGGTATTAACGTGACCCTGACTCCCATGAGTCAGCTTAGATGTGACTAAAACAAAAGCCATGCCGGGCCAAGTGAGGTCATTCCTCCGATCGGACACATTTCATCGATACCATATTAAGACTTTGCGATGATTTGGTGGCCACCCCTTGATATTGATTATGGGAGTGTGTTCCTAGGTGAGCAGTAGTAGCTGTTACGCGTTGTCACTTGTCTGGATCCACAATTGGTAGAATCCTACCCTGGCATTGCCTCGCGTTCCGTGTTCACATGCCCTATCACGCCTTCTACGAGTTTGTTTTGTACCATATTTATGGAGTGCCCTCTGGGTAAACCTCACGGAGGAGCGTACGGTACTGTATAGACTATGGGAATACATAAAATATGTTAAGGGGGATATGGGTAATGCATTAACGCTATTTTAATACTTTATTGTAGACATTATTATAATAGGGTATTGTACTATGTATGTAAATAGTTTAACGGGCCCTTAGGAGATGGAAATTTCGAACACCTCTTAAGTTATTGCACTTACGTTGACGCTGGATAGGAGATGTCAAACCCCGTAAACATCTCCGATGCTGTCAGACTCATATTTATTTACTGTTGATTTAACTTACGTAAGATCTTTTAGTTCCGACTTAAGCGTTTTGTCCTTTCAATTCGCTTGGATCAGTCTGAGCTTTTCAGTATATCGAAGACTGCTTTTCTGGACGACGAAGAACGAGATTTGTATGCTATTGTTATTTATTATATTTATTTTCACTGCATCATGTTGTTCCGCTGCATTACTTATTTATTACTGCTATATGTACTCTGATTCTATATTGTAAATGTGTAATCAAATGTTATTTGTAAATCAGCTTCATGAACTGTTATTAAATATTATATTTTGTTATTCCATCGTGAGATTCCGTGTTTTTTCTTTCTTCCTCTACTTTTTCTTATTTATCCCATAACAATCTGCCCTTTTTAATGGTTTGAGTATGATGTGTCTGGTTTATCATCAATTTAAACCATTTAAAAGGCCAAGTCGTTACATAAATCATGTGGTTTTTTGGAGAATTCATTATTACGGTTGTGTGACTGAAATGTGTAAATTCAGTCAGCGATTAATATTGAACAATTCAAATATTAACGTTCACATGTCACTTAGCAGGTGTTGTGACATTTTGGCTGAATTCATCGCTTACACATCTTTTGGTAAAATCCAATTTTACTTATTATAAGCGTTACCTAATAGTGACAATTATTTACATTAATTCTCTTCGTCAAAACTATATCACTTTGGATTTATGGAATTTGGTAACGGTCAAAATTCCAATATCATCCACATTTAACTTTATAATCCAAACACAAAGTCATTGGCTCAATAACAACAATTATTATTAGCCAAAATGCTCTGGCCAGAGACTTTGACTTTCAGTTGACTTGAGTTGACCATGATACTAACCCCATATAACCGAGGAGATGAATCCTCTCTTGAATAGTGCTTCACTTCCATACTTCCACTCTACCCAACTATGATCACTCAATGGAACGCCATGCCATGATTTGACTATAATCAAAGCGGCATATTAAAGATCCTAAGTATTCTCAAGTCGAGAGAATTGTGTAAATCGGTCACATCGATGCTTTCTGTTTGACCTTAGTTATATTAATTAATAGAAAACTATCGAGTGAGTCGTTCCATAGTTATCTAATAACTATCAGTTGTGACCTCTAGGCACCCTTAACAATCATGACTAATGCACTGCCCAACATTTGGAGAGCGTTACATACTCTACTCTCAACGGATACACTGATATTTAGTCTCGATGCATTTTGACTAGGAACATTTAAAATGTTGTATTTGTTTTATTGTGATAAACCACTCACGGTTGCAGCACTTTGTAATTACTATCACAAAATATACCATTTATGGATTTTCTATTAAATATACTTTTAATTAAATTGATTAATTAATATAACCACATTATATCAAGTATATAATAGAAAGCAAAACCATTATTTCGAACAAGATTGGTCAATGAGTTAGATACATATAACAAATTACATAATTGCCTCTAGGACATACCCCTATCTCTATCAATCTCCCACTTGCACTTGGGGTCAATTATGGAATCTTATTCCAACTTCTCCAATAAGTTTTCTCAAAACCAATTAGGTCAGTCCCTTTGTGAATGGGTATGCTATTATATTTTAATTATTTGCCCTATCAATCAACTCTCTCCGACGATGATAAACTGTTTTATCATGTTGGAACAATTCAGAGTTTCTCTCTCGACTTCAAGTGAGCTCTAAGTTCTGTTACAAACTATATTATGACATTGTTATCATATAACTATGTCATAAGATTCTCAACATTTGGAATCATCTTAGTTATAAATTTGCGCGCTTATATTTTTATATACGTTGCTTTTATTGCGGCGCTATTCAAGGCGATGTACCTAACCTTTTTCACTGAATCAGCCAAGGTCTTTCATTTGGAACATTTCCAACTTTAAGATTTGTTATTGACACATTATACTCAATATTACTTGTGAAAGTTTGAGTCTGAATATTCCTTCATAAGTAATTTATTGTTTATGTAAACAATTCTCTGGTATTTCATAAATACACGAGGACACTTCAAAAAATCATTTAGTGACATCAATTAGATTTGATATTTGCTTCATGTATCAAATATATAAACAAATCATGAAATTGTGGACAATATATCATGTATGATAATTCCTATTATCAATGCAAAGGAATCAATATTACAGGTTCCGTATTAAACATTTTAACAAGATGTCCATGTATATCATTTGGGACATTCCCGACATCTTTTATACTTACTATAAAAGACATCATTTATAATCCAATGTTCAGTAATAAAAAAATTAAAGCTGATTTTGACACAAGTACATCGTTAAAATCAACAACGTGTTGTTTACTTATGGTTTAGAAATATCAATGTACCTTTCAACGTTTTTTCTTATGAACACACGCTTCCTCTGCACTTTGATTGAAAATCAAACTATATTTCTATCAAAGTACTTATTTAATCTTAATGCTTATAAAATGATACTTTCGTATCATTTCTTGAATCATATCCAAAGACTCACAAACTCAATATCGCTCCCACTAACTTTAAGACATTTTTGATTAATATGTATAAACTACTTACCCTAAATCGTTATTTAGAATTTTCAGTTTTAATACATATGTACCAAAACACTAGGATTTATCAAGAGATGATTTTGTGAGTAAATCCGAACTGACTTGAACATGTTGAATATTGAGTTTGTTACATTAATTTCAAAAATTGAAATTTGCGATATTATTCTTATCAACATTTCTCATTTAATTCCAACTGCATTAGTCTTACTCATAAAGACACAGTTGCGGTCGATGGATCACATTCCTTCAGCTTTGACCACTAAAATTATTTTGGTAGCGTACTTGAAATTTTTTTGGATTTGCGCATCATACCATATAGAGTCAACACTCTCAATGGTTTAATTAAACAATCTAGGATTATATATTTTCGACATTAATAAGAATCTGATAGTTTCTCTTCATGTGCGAGAATGCTTATTAGACTCTCTAATGGGTTGTGTTGTTTAGGTTAGTTAATTTCATTCCATCTCATCTAATCAGTATTGTCTATGGATCGTATCCAATTTCATTTTACCACCAGTAATTCCTTAAAGAAATTTATTCATAATGAAGTTGGTATTTCTTGAAACAACAATCGTTTCTTAGTGTAATAGGCATTCATAAATGTCGTATGAATTTCTTTTTTATAAAACTGATTTGGTTTTAATTTACAAAACTTATATTCAAAACATAAATATGTCATCCAATGACAGTCCTCCAAAAACTCTTTTGGGGAGATTTATACAAGATCCCTTTCGAACAATTATTACATGCAATCTTTCAACTCACACAACCTGCCAACTCGTTGGCCTAGGATATGTTAGAGTTTCTTATAAACTCTTATCTCGTAAAATTTTGTATACTGTTATTCAGATAAAATAATAATAACCTTATGTACTACACTTAAGTACGTTACCTTATAGAAAGAAACTAACTCAACTTCACTCACAATTAATCATACATTGTCCTAAAAAGTTCAGTTACTCTATATTGATGCGTCATTATGTATCACATGGAGGAGTAATTTTGAGATTGAACCTTTGTTCACTTTAGGTACGTTCGAAACATTTCCCAATATACTCACTTATTTGATCAAATCAAATCATTTCTATTTCATGTTATTTTATTTACTTCTGTTTTATACTCTATAAGTTTACCATAAATATACTACATGTGTATTATACTCTATAAGTTTACCATAAACATACTACATGTGTATCAAATACACATGTCCATGTCGACGATAACTCATCAGTGAATATGACGAAGTACGTGGAACCGTTTTGGTATTTATAGAATTACGATTGCATACATTTATATATGTCAATCCGAAGAGTTTATCGACTCTACACTCCCACTAAATGGGTGCATAGCCCTTTATTGTTTGAGATATTATTAACAAGTATCATATGATTTAAAATCATACAATAAAATTATTTCTCAAAACTATGGCTTAGTCTATAATTACAAAATACCTGTAAATAATATTAGATACTTTTGTATTTTCTAATGCATCACTTTTGTTATAAAAAAGATGACCACAATATAGTTTTTTTTCACAAAAAATATTATATTTAAATATAGCTATGTCTATTTTTTTTAGTCGATACCAAAAAATAATTGTTATTTCATAAATAACGTATGGTAAGTTTTATGGAAATGATTTTCATACTATGTGCAATTAATAAGTGCTATATGGAAAGCTCCTATTATTTACACCACTACTATAATAGCGTACTAAATTCGAAGGTCCATCATTCACTTAATACAGTTTGTTTATTTCATGCACTTCAACTATTTACAGTGGAGATTTGTTGATTAAAAATCTTAAGATCAAAGAAATAAATCTCATAGAAAATAATTTTCTATATGAAAATACATTTTAGAATAGAAATCATATTTCTTATTCCAATAGTAAGTATCAATTATTATTACAATTCTTGTTTCCAATGTTTCTCTATGAAGTAGAAGTGACTATTCATTCTCTTCATCCCAACTGTACCTCAAATTACATCTATTATTGTACATTTGATTTCCTTTCAAATGGTCAAACATTCAAAAGAAAACCATACTACAATATCATAACAAACTCTTTACAAAAGCACATTCGATTATTCTTAACATTTAAGGACATCAAATATGTTGCACTTTACGTAAACCGATCAAAATTACATTTCAACGATCGCGTTCTTATATATATCTTGTAACATCCCGGTATTTTCAACCAATCGCATCCACACATGTCAGATTTGAATTGCTCAAAATACCAGACTGTTAATTTATATTTGGCAAAACTCAGCATATACAGTAAATAAATAGATCACAGAATCACAGACACAGAGTAATGTACAATATGCAGCGGAAACAAAAGAATAGTAGTTCATGAAGCTATTATATATATAACAGAGCTATATAAGATTAGAACAGAAGTCTCAAATACAATAGTCAAATACAAGATCAGAATACATCACATGAATCAACTGAATAACTGCAAGCTAAAAGGATGTAGATGGATCTCCAAACGACGCTCCAACTCCAAAGATGAGTCTCAAAAGCTATATTACTCCGTCTGACCCGATCGTAAAGTAAAACACAAAACACTCGAGTCAGGGTTAACATTCTTATATTAATAAATCCAACTCAAGTGAAATATCAACTGAAATACAAGTAACTCAAAGGATGTTTAGGATAACCATCCTTTAAAGATCCGTTAAACTATCTACTATGTAGTAATATACGCTATTATAATAATGTCTATAGTAAAGTAAACTATTAAAATAGCGTTAAGGCGTTACCCAAATCCCCCTTAACACATTTTATAGTGCCAATAATCTATACAGTACTGTAATACCTCCAGATCTGGAGGCTACCACAGGATACTCCATAGGTAGGACACAAATCAAACTCGTATAAGGCACGCTAGGGTAGGTGACACAGCACAACTAGGCAATGCCAGGGTAGATATACCAATTACACTTTCAGACTGGTGGTAATGCATAGTAGCCACCACTGCCCACCTCGGAACACACTGCCAAATCAAAAAATCAAGTGTGGCCACCATATCGAAGGAATGTATCCGATCGGAGGACTACCTCACACGTCCCGTCAATTGCTCCTGTTTTAGCCCCTCATGCCAACTCATAGGAGTCGGGTCTATGTATATACCTCATATAGGATCGTCGCCACCATCCCACTTCATTCTGAAATTTCCACCGCGTACACAGTTGTTAAAGTGGTTTTCAAAGTTGGCAGAGAGTATGACAACTTCCGATCCCGATCTCTTTAACAACCAAACGTTATTATAACACCACAGTCATTACAAAACAGTTTATACTTCAAAACAAAAATACCATTTCCATTTCAAAACCATATCAATACGATATCATTTCCATTTCAGATATATCCATTTACAAAATCATATCACTTCAAAGTTATAATGCTTCGAAACCAAAACACTTGAAATTATAACACTTTGGAAATCATAATATCGAAATCGTAGTACTTCCCACTTAACTGGTTTAGATATTAAAATAGTATATCTAATAAAATAGGTTATACAGAAAAATAGTTTATATAAAATAGATATAAGTTAAAATAGTATATAATAAAATAGTTTATATTAAAATAGTTTATATGAAAATAATTTATATGAAAATAATTTATAAATTAAAATACATAAATAATTTTAAATAAAATTTAAAAATACTTTATATGATAAAATAGCTTCCTCAAATTTCACAAATCAACTACAAATCAACTCGAATTCCAAAATTCAAATTTAATCAAATCTCAAATCATCAATTTCAATTCGATTCAGTTTCTCTATAATCCATTCAAAATTATATCGATTTCAAATAAAGATTTGAACCATAAATAAACCATTTCAATTTCAATATATTTCAAAGCTTTAAATATTTCATAGTTTCAAAACTAAATTTGATAATTTCATATATATCTTAATTCAATTTACTATTATTTAGTTTTGAAATATTTACTTAATAAATTCAGTATCTTTTAAATAAAACTCAAACTTGAAATATTCATTAATCACCTTAAACCAAAATCAAGTTATAAAAATCATATCTTTTTAAATAAAACTCAAGCTTGAAATATTCATTAATCACCTTAAACCAAAATCAAGTTATAAAAAGCATATCTTTTAACATATCAAATTCAATATTTTTCAAATCGATTTAATTAAATAAAATTCTTAATTAAATACAATTTCACATAAATTCAAATCTGTCTTCCCAACTCTAACTTATAAAATCATTATAAAATTCTATTTTAAAATACAGTTTTAAAATAAATACTTAAACATATTATATATTAATTAAATCAAACTTTATTAAATTACATCTCATTATCAAACTTATTTTATAATAAAACTAATTTATACGTATTTTCAAATAATAAAATTATTAGTAAATTCTTAAAAATCATAATTTCAAAGCTAACTTACAGTTTTAAACAATTTCAAAGCGTAAAATTTTAAAATCAAGAATTTAAAACTATGTAGAATAAATTTGTATAATATCTTAAAAATCAATATTTATCAAACCATATATTTCTTTCCAAAACATCAAAATCATTTTCAAAATATTTATATATAGACTAACGATGTATGTGTATAATTTTCTATCCTATGGTAAAGTGATACGGATATTTATCATTTCAATCCGTAATTTAAGTTATATACCGGTATATATCATTTCAACCCGCAATCCCAAATTCAATCCAATGAAAATTGCTTGGGTTTATCATTTCAACCCATAATGATTTTTTTCTATTCTACAGATCGTTCGGGTATGTATCATTTCAACCCATAGTGCATTATATACTAACAGGGAACTTGTAGAGTGATAACATATATGATAATAATATAACATGCATATATCATCAATATAAATAACAGACAATGGTGTCAGATGTCATAGGTGAACAGATACAGATAATAACATATATATAGCAATGTAAATTACTAACAGCACCATATTTCAATTGTCATTTCAATTGAAATCAAATTTAATAAATATAAGAATGTTAATCGTGAGTGATTGCTCACCTTTTGAGGGTAGAGATGAAAGAGAATGAGATGAGTTACGAATCCAAGCACAAATTCCGAAGCAAAATTAGATTTGCACGAATTCGACGGACCAATTGATAAATAGGAATTGACGAAATCAAATCGAAACCTGATCGATAAAGATAATCAGTGAACCTTTATATATAACTATATATATAACTATTAGCATATATAAATCATATTCCAATTAAATACTTATATATATACTTATGAAAATGTAAAATATTTACACAGTAAAAATCTATATATGCGTATAATCAAAATCAATATCCAAATATATTTAAAGATCAATATCAAAACATATGACATAAAAATCCATATATCATATTGCAAATCATATGCATATACATAGACCATATATGTCTCAAACACAATCTACCTAACAGCATATATATATATATATATATATATATATATATATATATATATATATATATATATATATATATGCATACTTCGGTATAAAATTGTGCAGGCTGACCAATATATCATACATTTATATATAACAATATATATAAACTTAAACTCGGAGCCCACATAGAAACTTAGGTAACTTTATTTATAAAATCAACATAAACTTATATAAGTTTATATATACGCTGTAGATCAAATATATGTTGTAATTTAAGTCAAAGTACATACTTACTTTATAAACATAATTATATCAATAGATCCTATATGACTGATAAAACTTATATATTCGAACAGTAAAAGCTTAGTAAACAACTAGTATATGTAACATATATAAATATATATAAACAAATTTCCTTTCGGCCGAGACCACATCATACTTATGGAATCAATATATACATCATATAAACGGAAAAAAACCATATATAGACGTACTTATTATATAAATCATAATCGAATTCCCAAAAGACAGTAAAGAAGAAAAGGTAAGGTCTAAAATAAAATCAATATATATCTTGCTGTAAAACAAAAATGTAACCATAGATAGTAATAAACAAATATGTATGTACTTTTTTTCAAAAGGAATGATGCTGCTGCATGTATGCTTTCCCAAAATATGCGAACTATTTTTAAAACGAACAAACATATATACTTATATACATCTGATATTAAAATTCAATATAACCTCTAAAACAAAATAGATTAGTATGAAATCATCTCATATAACAGAATTAATATAAACTGTCTATATACATTTATATATCAAAACATAATATAGCTAATATATAGTTTACAGACTTTTAAACATAGTGTATATATATAAAAATTATACCTTTTGCAACTGTTGAAACAATATATATGTCCCTGTTATGAACAACATATCAAATACCACTGTTATGAACCTTATATATATGTATATACCGAAACTTATATACCTTTAAATTTTACACAAACTCACGGCAAGGTTGAAGGCACTTGAAAGTCAAGGAGGAGGATGGGAAGACAACAGGCTGCTCGGCCATTGTGGCTTGAGTCAATCAGCACCTGAGGTCAAGGAGGAGGAGCGGATCTCGTATAGGCTATAGGAAGGAGGTCAGGTCGAGGAGGTTTTACTGTGGAGGATAGGGGATATTGGGTCATGACTGCGAGATGTGGTGGCTACGGCGGGGTGCGAGTGCATTGGGGATGGTAGGTAGGCTCAGAGGGAGAAAATGTGTGGATCTGGAGAAGCAAAATAGAAATAAGGAGGAGGAAGAAAATAAGAACAGGCAAGTCTATTTGAATCATTTTTTCTTCGAAACACAGAACATAAGAGAAAATGAACCGAGCAGCAATGTATCGACACCTAGGTGATAGCAAAAGCCTTAAGTTTGGATTCATAAAATATTTATAACTAGTGGCTGTTGAGTTAACACACGTTATAAAAATTTGAATAGACACAATAATTCAAAAGGCTCAACCAATACCGATACGGATCACAATTTCACAGATTCCGCTGCGCATTGGACTTCAAAACACAGAATTGAATATACCATAGAAATCAGCATAACGAGATGATCAAAATGGCATATAGATATCAGTGGCACGATCATCCCATCAAAAGTCGATAATGGGTATCGAAAATGCTGCTAATTTGCCAAAAGTAAGATAAACAGGGCAACAACAGTCCAAATTTGAAGAAACGAAATATGATGTCTCACTCAGAAAATGATTTACAAATTTATTATATAAAAATATTCATGTTTGGAAAACATTTTATTATCATCAATTATTAACTGATTTAAATTGAAATAAAATTATATAGGAAAATAAATTCAGTGTTACCTGATAAAATTTTACCAGTTGCTATGTTTAATTAGACGCATTCCAATTATCAAATTTTTATTTCCAAATCATATTATTTAAAATTTCAAAAAGTTCAATTTAGTACGTAAATAAAATTATTAAAATTTATGGGTCGTTACACTCTCTCCCACTCAAAACTTTTCGTCCCCGAAAAGAAATGAGGTTGGAGAATAGAAACAACCAGAAAGAAAATAGATTGGAAACAAAATAAAATAATTAATATAAAACCATATAAATTTCAATTTAAATTAATTAATATTCAATAATTGGTTTTTAAATTCAAGGTATTTTATTAAGTTGATTAAATTTCAGTTTATAAATATTTGATCCGAAAAGGTTTCTTTCAAAACAAATTTTTATTTAATTTGTCTCATTTACTATTCAATCAACTTATTATTCTGTTTATCTCCATTAACATTTTATAATTAAAATTTAAGTGTATAACATTTATTTTAACCACTAAAATTTTATTTATAAAATCATTTTATTTTGTATATTATCCAATTACATATTCAACTTCTGGATGACTATGGTAAGTTATATTGGAATGAAATTGGGTCATATACAAGTAAACTTCTCCAAATTCAATATTCAAATTTAAATATTTATTTAAATTTATTGGCTTTATTTAAAATTGAAATCATCCTTTAAGAAAATTTAGGAACTAAATTTCCGATTAACTTCAAACAATTTTTAGAGATAAATATTCACATATATATTCTATATATATATCAAACCAAATCTATAATCATATACCAATATTTATTATAAATCAAGTCATACTTTAGAATTTCAAATCAATTAAATTTCCAAAACAAAAGTATAGTAGAGTTACAGAATGGTCACTCCACTCTGAAACTCGAAAATGCATGTTGGTGTTGCGGCCGTCATCACCGAAATTATTTTCCAGCGACAACTGAGGAGTGTGTTGATTTAAAGTTTAAAATTGTTTGAAACAATTCCTATTTGAAAATACTTTAAATAATAACAAAATTGTGTCAGTTTGCTCTATCAAGTGTTTTGGAATTCCTATCGATAGCGTTGATCAAACGAATCGATCGAAAACCCAAATCAACATTAACAACTCAAACAACACAATATATAAAATATATATTGATACAAATACACTCCTTCACTCGATTACACAAAATAGAATATAGAACAATGATAGAGATTCAAATTCAAGGGGATCTTAATCAAAGTAGATTCCGGCTAAGATGATAGGCTTGAGTGGGAGATAAAATAATCAAATTTCAAAATAGGAAGATGGATATACTGATATTAGTTATGGGCAACCTAAAGTGGGTCAACCATGAATTCAAGAATAAGATTGATGCAGAATCCAAAGGCAAATCGATATTCGATCTCAAAGGATAGAATTCGAGCATCGTAAGAGATGGCAGCATCTAAACCGAGGATACAGAAATCTTCGGTGAATCGATGCTTTTGTAAAGGAGTTTCACCCCTTTACAATCATTTAGTGGAGCTATGGGATACTCTAAAATCAAGAAGAATTTGGATGCGGGAAGACAAGAGTGATTTCAGAACGAATAGTGGAGTTCCAAAATTCAAAGGAAACCGAATCAAAGAGGAAGGAATTCAAGATCGAACGAAAGTGATTCTGTAATTAAATCTACCATATATGCTAAGTTTGCCTAAGACCAAGGCTCTGACACCACATGTAACAGACCATCTGTCAGTGGGGTAACGCCCACCGTAGCATACCTTGGTACTTGTGTTCTGCCTTTACGGCCAGTCTCTCGACTGGACCAACCCCCATAAGGACATGTAGGAGTAAGAGTCATCCGTTTGCTACCAAACCAAATGCGAGAACCCCCTATCATGCTACACAGGAAGACACACATGTCGGACTTGAATTGCTCAAAATATCATATTTTTAATTTATATTTTGCAAAACTCAGCATTTACAATAGATAAATAAATCAAAGAATCACAGACACAGAGTAATATACAATATGCAACGGAAACAAAAGAATAGTAGTTCATGAAGCTACTATATATATAACAGAGTTAAATAAGATTAGAACAAAAGTCTCAAATACAATAGTCAAATACAAGATCAGAATACATAACAGGAATCAACTAAATAACTGCAAGCTAAAAGGATGTAGATGGATCTCCAAACGAAGCTCCAACTCCAAAGGTGAGTATCAAAAGCTATATCACTAAGTCTGACTCGAGCGTAAAGCAAAACACAAAACACTCGAGTTAGGATTAACATTCTTATATCAATAAATCCAACTCAAGTGAAATATCAACTGAAATACAAGTAACTCAAAGGATGTTTGGGATAACCATCCTCTAAGGATCCTTAAACTATCCGTTATGTAGACGCTATTATAATAATGTTTATAGTAAACTATTAAAATAGCGTTAAGGCGTTACCCATATCCCCCTTAACACATTTTATAGTGCCAATAGTCTATACAATACTGTAATACCTCCAGACTGGGAGGCTACCAGAGGGTACTCCATAGGTACGACACAAATCAATCTCGTATAAGGCGTGCTAGGGTAGGTGACATGACACAACTAGGCAATGCCAGGGTAGATATACCAATTACGCTTCTGGGCTGGTGGTAACGCATAGCAGCCACTACTGCCACCTCGGAACACACTTCCAAACCAAAAAATCAAGTGTGGCCACCAAATCATTCACAAAGTCAGAATATAGTATCAAAGGAATGTGTCCGATTGGAGAAGCTACCTCACCTGGCCCGTTAATTGCTCCTGTTTTTGCCACCTTATGCCAACTCACGTGAGTCAGGTCCACGTATATACCTCATATAGGATTGTCACCACCATCCCACTTAATTCTGGAATCTCCATCGCGTACAAAGTTGTTAAAGTGGTTTTTGGAGTTGGCAGAGAGTATGACAACTTCCGATCCAGTCTCTTTAACAACCAAATGTTATTATAACACCGCGGTCATTTCAAAATAGTTTATACTTCAAAACCAGAATATCATTTCCATTTCAAAACCATATCAATACGATATCTTTTCTATTTCAAAAACAAATACGATATCATTTCCATTTCAAATATATCCATTTCCAAAAATCATATCACTTCAAAGTCATAACACTTCGAAACCAAAACCAAAACACTTGAAATTACAACACTTTGGAAATCATAGTTTAGAAATCATAATACTTCCCACTTAACCGGTTTAGATATTAAAATAGTTTATATAATTAAATAGTCTATAAAGAAAAATAGTTTATATAAAATAGATATAAGTTAAAATAGTTTATATTAAAATAGTTTATATGAAAATAATTTATATCAAAATAATTTATAAAGTAAAATAAATAAATAATTTTAAATAAAATTTAAAAATACTTTATATGATAAAATAGCTTCCTCAAATTTCATAAATCAATTCCAATTCAACTCGAATTCCAAAATTCAAATTTAATCAAATTTCAAATCATCAATTTCAATTCGATTCAGTTTCTCAATAATCCATTCCAGATTATATCGATTTCAAATACAGATTTGAATCATAAATAAACCATTTCAATTTCAATATATTTCAAAGCTTTAAACATTCCATAATTTCAAAATTAAATTTGATAATTTCATATATATCTTAATTCAATTTACTATTATTTCGTTTTGAAATATTTACTTAATAAATTCAATATCTTTTACATAAAAATCAAACTTGAAATATTCATTAATCGCCTTAAACCAAAATCAAGTTATAAAAATCATATCTTTTAAAATATCAAATTCAATAAGTTTCAAATCTATTTAATTAAATAAAATTCTTAATTAAATACAATTTCACATAAATTCAAATCTATCTTCCCAACCCTCACTAATAAAATCATTATAAAAATCTATTTTTAAATATAATTTTAAAATAAATACTTAAACATATTATATATTTATTAAATCAAACTTTATTAAATTAAATCTTATTATCAAACTTATTTTATAATAAAACTAATTTATATATATATTTTAAAATAGTAAAATTATAAGTAAATTCTTAAAAATAAATATTTCAAAGCTAACTTATAGTTTTAAACAATTTCAAAACATAGAATTTTAAAATCAATAATTTGAAATTATATAGAATACATTTATATAATATCTTAAAAATCAATATTTATTAAACCATATATTTCATTCCTAAACATAGAAATCATTTTCAAAATATTTATATATAGACCAACGGTGTTTGTATATAATTTTCTATCCTATGGTTAAGTGATATAGATATTTATCATTCAATCCGTAATTTAAATTATATAAGGGTATATATCATTTCAACCCGCAATCCCAAATTCAATTCAATGAAAATCTCTTTGGTTTATCATTTCAACCCATAACGATTTTCTCCTATTCTACAGATCGTTCGGGTATGTATCCTTTCAACCCATAGTGAATTCTATACTAACAGGGAACTTTCAGAGTGATAACAGATATGATAATAGTATAACAAGCATATATCACCAATATAAATAACAGATAATGGTGTCAGATGTCACAGGCAAACGGATACAGATAATAACATATATGTAGTAATGTAAATAACTAACAGCAGCATATTTCAATTGTCGTTTCAATTGAAATCAAATTTAATAAATATAAGAACGTTAATCGTGAGTGATTGCTCACCTTTCAAGGCTAGAGATGAACGAGAATGAGTTGAGTTACGAATCCAAGCAAGAATTCCGAAGCAAAATTAGATTGGCATGAATTCGATGGACCAACTGATAAATAGGAATTGACGAAATCAAATCGAAACCGGATCGATAAAGATAATCAGTGAACCTATATGTATAACTATATATAACTATTAACATATATAAATCATATTCTAAATTAAATACTTATATATACTTATAAAAATGTAAAATATTTACACACTAAAAATCTACATATACATATAATCAAAATCAATATCCAAATATATTTAAGATCGATATCAAAACATATGACATAAAAATCCATATATCATATTACAAAATCATATACATATACATAGACCATATATGAATTAAACATAATCTACCTAATAGCACATAACATACATACATACATACATACATACATACATACATACATACATACATACATACAAACATACTCTAGTATAGAAGTGTGCAGGCTGACCAATATATCATACATTAATATATAACAATGTATATAAACTTAAACTCGAAGCTCAAATAGAAACTTAGGTAACTATATACATAAAATCAACATAAACTTAGGTAACTATATACATAAAATCAAGGAGGAGGAGTGGATCTCGTATAGCTACAGGAATGGGGTCGGGTGGAGGAGTTTTTGCAGTGGAGGACAGGGGAAACTGGGTCACGGCTGTGAGATGTGGTGGCTATGGTGGAGTGTGAGCGCATTGGGGATGGAAGGTAGGCTCGGAGGGAGAAAATGTGCGGATCTGGAGAAGCAAAATAGAAACAAGGAGGAGGAAGAAAATAAGAACAGTCAAGTCTATTTGATTCCTTTTTTCTTCGAAACACAGAACATAAGAGAAAATGAACCGAGCAACAATGTATCGACACCTAAGTGATAGAAAAAGCCTTGAGTTTGAATTCATCAAATATTTATAACTAATGGCTATTGAGTTACTACACGTTGGAAAAATTTAAATAGACACAAGAATCCAAAAAGCTCAATCGATACCTATACGGATCACAATTTCACAGATTCCGCTACGTACTGGACTTCAAAACACAGAACTGAATATACATAGAGATCAGCACGACGAGATGATCAAAACGGCATACATATATCAGTGGCGCGATCATCCCATCAAAAGTCGATAATCGGTACCGAAAATGCTGCTAATTTGCCAGAAATAAGATAAACAGGGAAATAGCAGTCCAAATTTGAAGACACAGAATATGACGCCTCGCTCAAAAAATGATTTACAAATTTATTAAAAATATTCAGTTTTAGAAAACATTTTATTATCATTAATTACTAACTAATTTAAATTAAAATAAAATTACACAAGAAAATAAACTTTAGTATTATCTGATAAATTTTTACCAATTGCTATGTTTAATTAGACGTATTACAATTATCAAATTTTTATTTCTAAATCATATTATTTAAAATTTCACAAAAATTCAATTAAATACGTAAATAAAATTATCAAAATTTGCGGGTCATTACATATCTTGTAGTTTTCGGGCATGTGTTACATTAACACAATATGACCCTTTTGTAATCAATCAGATTGAATACTCAATCTCGCACTAAGGTTTATTTTGTTTTCGGATGAACTAATTTCATCAAAATATTTTACATTACAAACTTTGACCATTCACTATATAATATTTATATGCAATTGTATATGGACCATATATCCATAGTCTTGTATTTCTTTTAGAGTTCAAAACTTATAGAATGCAATAAATGGTCTTGATCAAATAAATGCATAAGTGGTCAAACCACGAATATATTCAGTAGTTGTAAAATCAGGCACTTGCATGGGCATTGAAACATTAACATGCAATAGGAATGTAATAGTTGGCATTGTATTCCATTTGCCAACTTCCAATTCAGTTCGTTTGTATATGTTAATTGATAAACATTTATCAATCATATTAAATGTATGAATTTATCATTGTAGATAATTATAATATTATTTAGCATATGTTCTTACAATATTAGAAAGGTTAAATTTTACCATTTCATTTTTCTAATAAGGCTTTCACTAGTCTTTTATGTTTCTCCAAACCCTAAGATGAAACATAGAAGTCTTTCGACTTCACTAGTAGGTGCCAGGACTCGTCTATCTTGGAATTTTGGCATCGAGTTTGCTTAATAAATCATAGTTCCACAAATGACGGATAACTACTTATCGGTTGTATCACATACAATTCTTGACCCATTTTTTCTTGTCTTAATCTCATTTCGACCTATGAGTTTACTCAACAAATCTACAAAGATTATTCACTCGTACTTATTATATCGTGATGGCTTAAGTATAATATATGTACCTTGACTTTTACATATAGTTATCTTACCTCATCTGTTCAATATATTAATAATACTACACATAACATCCCTAGCTTGAGTTTACTCAACTACTAAGGAGTATTCAAGTAATTTATTTATATATATATATATATATATATATATATATGGTAGAGGACAATATTATATTAAAGATTCATAATCTTCAATACATTGTACTGAGTGATATTGAATTATGGAATAATGTATTTTTTATGAAATATCCTCATGATTCAAGTGTCAGACACATCAGAAATTATAGTATATGTACATTTAAGTATGTAATTTATTCCTTGAGTCTATTTGGGTTTCCTTATTGTTCCATCTTTAGTTTATACATTCATATCATATAAGTTTTATTGTTACATAATTTTTATATTTCATATTAGTCTTATGTATGATATTTTATTAATTAAATATTATTTAATTAATTTAATTAGTTAACACTTTAATTAATTTTAAATTAGTATTTCAATACAACTTTTATATTGGACATATCTTTTACAAATGTTATAGTGTATACTACAACATTTATTGTATAACACATGTATCTTACATATGCGTGTCTTTTATTTAATCAATTAACCTTTAGTTAATTTATTTAATTAAATAGTTTTAATTAAATTATACTAATTTAAAAATTTATCCTACATACATGTATACTTATGTTATCTTAACACTTTAAAAATAACATAACATATATCAAACATATATACTACATGCATATAAGTTATATTATTTTATTCTCTTATTATTAGATTTTAAATTTTGAAATTAACAGTTTCAAACATTTTGAAATTTTTATTACATTTTCAAACATTTTGAAAGTTTATGTTATCTTATAACCTTTTATAATAAACTTTTAAATTTAAAATCATGTCTTAATTTTCAAAATTATTTTGAAAATTAGCCCAAGGCCCAATTCAAAGTGGGCCTTTTCTATTAGGGACCTTTGGGATCACATCATCTTTTAAGCCAGGTAAGTAACTAGGTAGGACATGGTACTTGATTACCCAATTCCAATCCTAGACATCACCTTTCTAGGCATCGTACTAAGTGCAGAATCTTAGTTTGCCCTAATATGACTAATCTAGACAGCATAGACTACTGGGCTCTGATACCATTGAAAGAACTGGATCAGCCCGCAATGGAAGAAATGAGTGAACTTTTAAAAAATTTACCATTTTAAATCATTAACGGAACTATGAAGTCAAAAAGTATTTAGATATTATCTAAATTTCTTTTAAATAAAATCAATATTTTATTTAACACCGTATTTTGTTTTATTAATTTAGTTCTAAAGCAATAATGAATGGGATATAAAAATAAGGTTTGATATATCAAATATATTCGTTCCTTAATTGTGTGATGGAATAGTTAAACATAAGGCAAGTATGATCAATTGATAACATGATGTATATGAATAAACAGGAATAAGTTTAAAGGCGATCACATAAGGGACAAAAAGGAAAGAAATAAAAGATAACCAAGATGAATGATTCATCTTCCTCTTTTTGACAAACTTGATTTATGCAGCATTCAATTAGCAACCAATGGATCATTATGACATAAGATTAGGAATAGTGAAAAATAATTCATATGCATAAACTATTGCCTTGTTTAAAATTGTTTAATATTAGTAACACATTTAAACTATACAATTTGAAAATAAACATTAAGTTTTATATGTACATATATATATATGTATGTATATATATATATATATATGATTATTTCTATATCAAGATTAACCAAAAAATTCTTAATTAATTCAAAATAAACCATATAACATTTAAATTTTATGATGTATTTATGAACTTATATAAACTTAAATTAGTTAACAAAATATACATATGTATACAATTAAATCAAGATATTCAACCTATACAATTTTTTTTTACAAAAGTGAAACATACTAAACTGAACAGTATATTAACAATCCTTTGAATACTTAAAAAGTACTAGTCATGTCAAATAAGGTAACAATAAGTTCATTATAATCAATTTATTATTAAAACATTCTTTAGTCGTATGTGGGTTTCAATTACAATAAAATGCAGATAATAAGAACAAAAAAACTTTCAAATCTAAAGAGATTCAACCTATATGAATATTTTTTTTAAACAAAAGTGAAATAAACTAAACTGAGCAATATATTAACAATCCTTTGAATACTTAAAGAAATATATTAGTCATGTCAAATAGGGTAACAAATTTATAAATTTATTGTAATCAATTTATTATCCAAATATCCTTTGATAATATGTAAGTTTCTATTCGGTAAAAATGCAAACAATAAGAACATGTAAACATTCAAATCAAAAAATATATGTTTTGATTTGAATGTTTAAACAAAAATCTAAAATTAAAATATTGTCTAATCATATACAAGTTTCAGTTTTGATTTGTCTAAATAAATAAAAAACGAATCAGTTCATATAATAAACAATTCGAAATACATAAACCGTTTTCAAATCAATTGAGACAATATTACACACATATAAATTAAGATATTCAATTTTGTTCATTAAAACATTATATTAAAATTATTAGAATAAAAAGATCATACCTTAATTCCAAAGCCTTGAAGTACACCTTAAAATATTGAATTTTTCCTCTTGGTGTAGCCAATGAATTATACCTTGAATGACGAATAAAATTTCCTATATTAAGAAACTAGCCTCCAGCTATTGCAAGGATCAAGAGGAATAAAACACTTTTCATAATTGATTTTATTTGTATTTGATTTTAGGAATAATTGAAGCCATGAAAGATCTCATATTTTTAGCCATTAAAGAAGGAGAGAACTAGAAAAGTTATAGAAAGAAGAATGAAAAATAAGAAACTCTATTGTACGTACAAAATGAAATAGTGAATATGTTTTATTTGAAAGAAGAAAACCTTTCACATTCTTTAATTAAAAGTTCTCTAATTAATTCCCTTGATTAACTTTCTCTTTTCTCTCTTATTTTTTACATGGTATAGCAGAAAATCACGTGCCATTAAATGACATAAGATTCCATAAATTAACGCATGTAGTTATCTCTTATTTAATCACAACGATATTATATATCAATGCGCACAAATATAACTTTTATAAACACATTCAAATAATTACAAATAACTCCCAAACATCAAATAAAATAAATAATAACTAAAATTTCTCAATACTAATTAATTTACAACTTTTTATAAATTAATTAAATCATGTGGTTTTTCAAAGACTTCATCATTATGATTGCGCGACTCAAAGGTGTAAATTCAGTCAGCGATTACTATCAAACAATCCATATATTAACATTCACATGTCACTTAGCAGGTGGTATGGCATTTTAGCTGAATTCGTCGCTTACACAACTTTTAGGAAACTCCAATTTACTTGTTATAAGCGGTACCTAATAATGACAATTATTTACCCCAATCCCTTCATCAAAAATATATCACTTTGGATTTATGGAATTTGGTAACGGTCAAAATTTTAATATTATCCACATTCAACTTTATATTCCAAACACAAAGTCCTTTTTCAATCACAACAATAATTACTAACCAAAATGCTCTGGCCGGAGACTTTGACTTTGAGTTGACCTTGATACTAACCTCATATAATCGAGGAGACAAATCCTCGCTTGAATAGCGCTTTACTTCCATACTTTCACTTGACCCAACTACAGTCACTCGATGGAATGCCATGCCTTGATTTGACTATAATCAAAGCAGAGCTTTCATATTTAAGATGCACAGTATTCTCAAGTAAAGAGAACCGTGTAAATCAGTTAATATTTTCTATTTGACCTTAGTTATATTAACCAATAGAAAATTATTGAGTGAGTCATTCCATAGTTATTGGATAACTATCAATATGAATCCCTAGGTCCCCCAGTAGTCATCAGTAATACACTACCCTACATTTGGAGAAGGTTACATACACTAGTCTCAACAGATACATCAATATCCAGTCTCGATGCATCTTGACTAGGAATATTTAAAATGGTATATTTGTTTTATTGTGATAAATTACTCATGGTTACAACACTTTGTAACTACTACCACAAAATATACCATTTACGAATTTTCTATTAAATATACTTTATTTAAATTGATTAATTAATATAAACACATTATATCAAGTATATAACAGAAATAAAACACCTTTCTTTCGAGTAAGATTGATCAACGAGTTAGATATATGTAAGAAACTACATAATTGCTCCTAGGGCATACCCCTAACTCTATCAGATTCGACGATTCATATGATGAGATACATCCAACATATGGAGGCGTTATGTGCTTATGAGGAGGTAATGGGGTGATGCTTCCTATTATACTTAATGGATTTAGCTGCAATGTGGTTCAGACAGTTGGAGAATGGGTCCATAAGCACATGGACCGACTTGATGAGCAAGTTCTTGAGACAGTATAGAGTTCATGTCTCATAATCGAGGAATGTACTTATGCTCTCAAATGTAAAAATAATAATCCAAAGAGTCCTTAAGATTCAATACGGTGTTAGCTATGGTCGACAAGTCGGATCCATCATTTATCCTAATCGCAGCAGTATATGGGGTCGCGAGTAAGACTGATTTCAAAGCTGCATTGAAAAGGGATCCATTGAGGGATCTTGCAGTATTCTACTACTAAGCTGAGAGATATTTGCGTCAGGAAGACGCTGAAGTTGAAGATGAAGATTCTGAAATAAATGCTATAGAGGACAAGGGATCATCCAGAGCTGGAATTGGAAAAGACAAAGGGAAAAGGGAAACCGACGACGACTTCGGGCAGCCGAAACGACAAAGGACGGAGTCAAGATTCTTTTCATACATTGACATGACTGAAACCCTGGAGAGGATATACTTGGATACCAGGGATTAAAACCTCTATTGGAGGCCACCTAGGAGGGAGCCCATTGATTGAGAGAAAAGATATGGAAAGTTTTGCATCTTCCATAAGCTGAATGGGCATGAAATGAATGAGTTCTGATACCTTCGTGATCTAATAGAAGAACTGGTTCAGAACAACCAGCTGCCATAGGGCATGAGGAACAGAACTGCAGTAGAATTGTAAGAACAACCACCATCCACGACAAATGCATTAAGAAACGCCCAAGGATTTGAGCCAAGACAAATTATCCCATGATCGAGGTAGATGGGAATTAGATTCGGCTCCTATGCTTTTCTTTTTCGTTTGTTTTTGCACACTTTTCTTTTAGTATTTAGACAATAATAACCTCTGGCCACTTACACATGTATGGGATCCTGAATGTTCCCTAAGCACGCTCTGAGTTGGATGTCTGAGATGACTATTCAGGACAATAATGACCTCGATCCGCTTACACGTGTACGAGACCCAGATTGGTCTTTGAGCATGCTTTGAGGTGAAAATTTAGGATTTCTTCTTATTTTGTTTCCTTCTTATTTGGTTTCTGCTTATTATTTTTGATTTGAATATTTGAATTTTGAAAAATCCACATTGATTATGATGACTGACATTGATTGCCTTAAAGTCCCACCACAGGATCGGAGTGCAAGGTGCAAGTGTCCTCACCAGAGAGTGAGCGGACGGACTTGTACAATATTGATTGCCTTAGAGTCCCAATCGGAGAGACAGGATCAGAGTTCAAGAAGTAATTCCCCTCATCAGAGAGTAAGTGGATGGGCTTACTCAATCCCCCTTTACTTAACAAACAAACGGTATGAAGAGATCGTCCCTTTAACTTAAAACATTAAACGATCTAGAGAGATCTCGCATTAAAATTAAACGATCAGGAGAGATCGAGCTTTAAAACAAATTTAACTTAATAAAGGATTTGAATGCCTTATAAATAGAATAAAACTGATAAATCCTGGATTAACATAGGATGATCTCGATATATGATGCGATTTTTGATATATAATGTGATTTTGACATATGATATGACAATTCTGAATGAGACGCATAATGATAATGATGTAAATCTCGAATGAACATGGGACAATTAGAGATATATGATGTAAATGGAGATATGTGATGTAATTGGAAATATGCGATGTAATTGGAAGCATGTGATTTAATTAGATATACGTGATGTAATAACTTCATACGAAATCAGAATGATTATGATGTATAGATTACACTTATGTAGAGTCTAGAGTCTTAGGATGTAACTGGTTTCGAATGACTTCTGGTTAGCAAGAAAATACGAAGGAAGTGGATGATTCACTAAGGCTAAAGTAGCTAAAAAGCTCAATTATCGAAGACTGGATACAAGAACTTGTTTTTAAACAAAGCACACCTTGCATTTAAAAGGCATACTTTGGAGGGCAAGTGTTAACTAGGTTTTTAACCCATCAAAATTCAACAAGAATTAGAACATTCAGACTATGCTGGAGTAAATCAAGAATCAACCAAAAGGACCATAAAAAGAATAAGAGAAAGACCCAAGAGGAAAGATGCTAAAATAAGCTAAGGTGTTGTCCATGGATCGCTAGTGATCCATAAGTGAAACGACCCGCCTTTCTCTCTACAGAAAGACGCATCATTATTAAGAAAGAAAGGGATAGAAAAGAGAAAAGATAGAGAAGAAAGAAAGAAACAACATTAGAATCTCAACAGTAGAACGAATAAATTATATTAATCACATAGATATTATATAGTATCATATACATCAGAGATACACAACTTATACATCACATCCTAGACAGTTATAAACACCTGCCTAGTTATTACAACACAAGATACAATACAGATATCAACACAGAGATCAACACAGCGGAACCATTATATTTCTATAAACGCTGAAGCCTCCTGCTCCATATCTCCTCCAGAATTCGTCAAACCTAACTTGAATCCCTTGGCTATTCTTAAAAATTTAAGTACCAAAGTTTAAGAAAACAGAAGATAAACACCGGGTCAGACATGACTCTGGTGTGAGTAAATGGGTTAAAGTTGCTTAACTTTGAAAAACCTTTTGAAAGAAAAGGTATAACGTAAGACTCCCCACACATAAACATGGGTAAGTTTTTACCTTACGCTAACCAAAACATTTGATAGGAAATCCAATGGTATTATAATAGGGTCTAGGGTTTTCAAATAAATAAGAAATAGCTGAAATTGTTACATGATTAAATTCCAGCTACTAGCGACAAAGTGGGTAATACAATCAAAACCGTAAGTGCACGTAGGAAGAACGAGTTTCCGTCAATGACAGGGCTACTTGGGTACCGCCCGTCACTGTATGGGGCTTAGATCACCGAACCGAGGATTACTCCCATCCCTTGCAACACAAAGTCGAAACCATTCCTTACTGAACATTTCCGAACAAGACAACCCCATGGTTATAGCTAGCAACCGCCCACAAAGCCGAATAAAAAGGGACATCTAGGCAGGAGTAAATCTCGTCCTACTTGGGCATGACCCGCTTAGCCTTACTGCACCTCCCTTGTTTTAGCCATTCCCGGTTGATGAGGCTTGAGGCTACGATTACCTTTATAGAACACATCTATCTTAGAATGCTCATCGTCCACCCGACGATGTTCTGAAAGCATTCAATCCATACAAGTTCGTTCTGGGTTCAGATGAAACTAAAGGCATTAGCTCGTTACACTCATTTTGGAATCACACTCAGAGTTAACGACAATAACCCTTGCACTTTGAATCTTCATCTTCACTTGAGATTCGTGACCTATCGTTAATTTGGATCGATGTGGTTTTCGGATATCCAAATCTGGAAACCCGATCCGGGTCTCATCGAAATCCAAAATGCCATCTTTTAGGTCCAAGTTGTTTTAAAGTTAAAACAATTCAATTCAAATCATTATCTATATTCACACAGATAGATAATTCTCATATACACAGATAGATAATCCATATCATCACAGTTCAACCAAATTATCTCATATCACATAACACACATATCTCATCAGAGATATCAAACAATCAAGGCATTTAATATCAATCAGCCATCCATAAGCAATGATCTATTAATCACACCGTCTGTAATTAATTTAAAATGAATTAAATTAATTACTTCATCTCTAATTAATTTAAAATAAATTAAATTAATTACTTTCATCAAATAAATCTTGCTCACTAAACCATTAATTAATTACAAACCAATTAATTAATCATCATCTTAATTAATCACCCCTGATTAATTATCTTTAATTACATTAAGTAATTAACCCTTAATTAATTACAAAAATTAATTATCTACAAACCATTAAGTAATTAACCTTAATTACTTCATTAACTATAACTAATCACATTAATCATTAATTAATTACAATTAATTAATCACCTTATAATCATTTATTATTGATTAATTAATCTTAGTTAATCAATCCTTAATTACTCTCATTAATTACATTAATTAATGATCCTTAATTAATTACTTCCATTAGTCAACTTTAATTAATCATAAATAGTAATTACCATCCTGTAATTACTTACCTTAATTAATTAACTCCTTAATTAATTGTATTAATCCTTTGATTAACTACACCAAGTAATTAACCCTTAATTACTTCTACTAAGTAATTATTCTTTAGTTACTTCCCATTAAGTAATTCCCTTTTAATTAATTACATCCCAGTAATTATACACTAATTACTTCACTAAGTAATCACACTATTTTAATCTCATTAAGTATTCATACTTAATTAATCATCAATATTATCTATAATTAATCAACCAATTAATTAATCACAATCATTTGATTATTACAATTAGGTAATCCATCCCTTAATTACCCCTTTAAATAAAGTAATTAATCTTTAATTATAGATCAATTAGTCCATAATTATTAATTAGTAAACCTTAATTATTAATTAACAAAACTTAATAACAAATTAATCAGTCCTTAATTAATTAATTAATCAATCCTTAATTACAATTAATTAACCCTAAATAACAGTTAATTATCCTTAATTAACTTTAATTTTAGATTAATAATTTCTTAGTTATTAATTAATAAAGCCTAATTATTAATCAATAAAACTTAATTACAAATTAAGTACCTTTTAATTTCCTATTAATAACCTTAATTACTTAATTAATTAATCTTTAATCATTAATTAATAATCTCTAATTATCTAACTAATAATTCTTAATTATAAATTAATTAACCTCTAATTAATTAACTTATAACCCTTAATTATTAATTTTAAATAAATAAATTAAATAAATTAATTACTCTTAATTAATTCCTTAATTAATCCTTAATCATTATTAATTAAATTAATTAATCATATCTAATTTCCTTAATTAATTTAATTAATTCCAGTCCATTAAAACCTTAATTATTTTAAGATAAAATATTATCTTACTAATGACTTAATTAAAACATTTTCTTAATAATTAAACTTTCTTAATTAAATCTTTAATTAAGCTTTAAAATACTCATTTAACTTGGTAATTAAGGTTAATAAAACATAACATCTTTTAAATGCTTTAACCATTAACAAGTAATAGTTTAAAACTATTTCAATTTAAATTCAAAAACTTGTCTTTATAAAAACTTTTTTAAATTTCAATTCAAGCTTAAGTTTTAAATATAACTTTAACCTTCACTCAACAAAATTTACATTTAACAAATTTCAAAACTTCTTAACAAAATATTAATGAAAGCATTTATTATATATAAAGTTATTTATATAAGAAAGTTTTAAACCAATTTCATTTTTAAATTTTAACAACCTTGTTTATATATATATATATATATATATATATATATATATATATATATATATATATTTTAAAACTACTAAATCTTTTTTGCTTTGGGTCAAACCCGAAGTCCACTCGGGTCATAACCGAGTCTCCTTTCCATTTCAAAATTTTGTTTAGTTTTTAAGTTAAGTTCAAATTTTAAAACCTGTAACCACTACAACAGTTAACAGGTTAAAACATTTCTAGCTACTCGAGTCTCCACTCGAGTCACACACTCAAACTCACAATACTTCCTTCGATTCCCCACGAACCCATTTCCCTGACACGAGAAATGATCGCCGTGCGCATGCACGGCCATTCGCCAGCGCTTCGGCGACCTTCACACATTCGGGCAAGTTGCAAATCACCTCAGCAGTTGATTCAAGCTATCAATTCGACACCATCAACTCCAAAACGAAAACGAGTATCCAGCTCAAAACTAGAACTCGACCTCACTAGGCAAAAATCTCCTCGCACCACTCACGCTGACCACCGGCGTTGCTACAACTCCGGCCACACATTCAAGAACCTTCTACGCTACCTTCCACCCAAACTCACGCCACTCGGTCACCAGCAGACGATGCATTGACCCTATATTTCCAACTCGACCGAAATTAGGTTTAGAACTTAAATCCACATGCCACTGTCACTACGACCATCAGGCAACCCACCATCCATTTTTCCTGAGCACCCCTACACCCCGACCTCCTCCAGTCGAAGCCACGACCACCATAGATGCTCCGGCCGCCAGAACTTGCCCAAAAACCCAATTCCAGACAATCCTGAAATGCACACTAAATTCTATCTAGAAATCGTAATTTTGGTTTCGATGATTATTCAAGATATAAACTTGAAACAGCAAATTTAGTTGATTGATTTTAACATGATAAAAGAATTGCTATTGTACTCTTTTAATTCTAGGAGATTTTCACATCTATTCTTCTTGAATAAAATTTTAAACTTAAATTTTTGTTTAAACAAACATATCACGTTTAAAATCAAAACCGAACAATGATTAGATAAGGAGATTTGGATTTTTCTTTTATTCCTACTCTTTGTAATTTAAAAATAGAGAAGAACAATCAAAATACACATGCACAGTCATACACATTCATAAACATAGATAATACATCTATATATACACATGAAAGCATCATCACAGAATTACACAAGCAACCATTATTTCCTACTTAAACTTTTTTTATTTACAAGTTTACTCACCATTTTAAAAAGCAGAGACTGGAAATACTGGAAACTTGAAGGGTATTGAAGCTGAAAGCCTTGAATGCTTTGATTCCTGAAGCTTTGATTGAAAACAAAATTGCTTTGTTGACTGAGATGATTCAAGACTTGATTCTAGGTTGAAATCTGAAGATGTTACAGCCTTGAGTTTTTGGTTTTCTCTGATTTGAAAAAAATGCTTGACAGGTTGAAAATTACAGGCTTTTGATAAAAGAAGTTACAGGATTGAGTTTGATTTGTTTTTAGAAGAGATGATTACAGACTTTGATAATTTCTGGTTTTGGTTTTGAGGAATTTATTATAAGTTGTATTTTGGTTTGAGGAATGAATTTCAGACTTTTAAACTTGAAAATGTTTCAGGTTATGATTTGAGGAAAGTTTCATATTTGGTCTGGCCATTGTTTTCTCGTTTGAGAAAGTTTCAGATCTTTGAAATGAGATTAGAAAAGAAAATGAAGAGGAAGATAAGGGTTTATATAAGTTAATTTAGATTTTATAAAAATTTAAAAGAAAATAAAATAAGTGATGACACTTGTCTCTTACCTTACTTAATTACTTAACACATGTTACTTTAAGTGGTTTATATCTTAACACTTGTATTTATTCATTTTCTTATTATAAAAAAAATAATTTTTTAAAAGCTTTTATAATAGATTTCCTAATTAATTAATACATTTCTAAATAAATAAATGTTTTTCTAAGTTTAAATAAATAAAACTTTTAAAGGAAAATTTACAAAAAAAACCAATCATATTTTGAATAAAATCATATATAATATTTTTAATCCATTTTTAATGTTAATATACACCTTTTTTATTTATTTACTATTAAATAAATACTTTTCCAAATTTCTATAAATAAATTTCCTTTAAAGAAAATAATATAAAATAAACTTATTTTAAATAAAAACTTATCCATATTTTATATCCAAAATATTTTTAAAATAATTATTCTTTAAATTCAAATTTAAATCCAAATTCAAATTTAAATCCAAATTCAAATTCAAATTCAATTTAAAATCCAATTTAAAATTAATTCAAATAAATATAGATATCAATTTTAAACAACACATTATTAAATTTGTAAATAATTATTCTATTTAAAAATAACTTAAATACTCATATATATATATTTAAACACACTTATTAAATAAGTCTATTTAAAATCTAATTATAAAATAACACAATTTAAATTAGTAAATTATTATTCCATTTAAAAATCTATTTATAACTATATTCAAAAGCATCACATCATATTTATTATTGTTCGAAACTAACAAATTTTACCAATTTTAATTAATTAATGAAGAGATTATCTCATTTTAAATTCCTTGAAATTCCGGGATATCACAATAAGGCTTACTCATGGACCCTAGAAACCTCTTGCATCATGATTCATTACCATTTCTAAGCATGCTTGCTAAGTTTCATAGCATGCCAAACAATCTAGCTCGAGAAATGAAGAGTCATTTGATTCAAGCATTTGGCTAGGATTAACTCACTTAAAATGGACCTACAGAACTCATAAGAAGTCGGATTGAATTGAATGTTGAGAGAACATTTCAAAAACATGCTTGAAGGCTCACAAAAATGAAGTCATTTACATTTAATTTGATGGATCGCTAGCGACCCATCTGAAGTGGGCCTCACCACCTCAAAATTTTATGGTGTGTCCCAAATACCCTCTAGAGTGTTACTATAAAATTTCATTCACTTTTGTTAAGATCTGAGCGAGATATGGATGATTCTTTTGGACCAGATGACCCATGAAGGAAAATGATCAAACTAACTCCAATCGACTTGATATTTGGACTGGACACCTAAATAGAAGATTGGGAGGCAACCAAATAAAAATCACTCAAAAATATGCTAAGTGGATGGATAGCTAGCGATCCATTCCCTATGGATAGCTACCGATCCATCAAGATAGGTTGGATTTCCCTCAAACTTTCCAAGCTCCTTCGTAGCACTAAGTAAAGGGTTTTGGCAGAAAAACATGCTAAGTTGTTGGATACCTAGCGATCCATCCCCTATGGATAGCTAGCGATCCACAGAAATGACTCAGATTGATTTGAGATTTTTAGTGATGACTTGGCATGATAACTGGACTCTTCTGCACCTGGACTTCTAACCCAATACTCACTGAACTTCCCTATAAATACTCACCTGCTTGCAACTAGAGATGGATCTTTTCCAGACAGAGTGCTGCCATTACTCTACTGGAATTCTTTTGCTTCCTCAATTTTCTCCTCCTCACAATAGTCATTAAGGGGGTTACTATGATTTCTACTCAACCCTTGAACTTGTGACTTATTCTAACTCATTGTAACTTAGATCTAAGGACTAACTAGTTGATATCTAGAGAGATTAAACTAGTATAATCATAATAAAGATTGATTAAAGTGGACGTAGGCCAAAGTCAGCCGAACCACTATAAAAATTCTACGTCTCTTTTCTTACTTCTTCTCTTTGTTTGTTGTCTATCTGAGATTTTTGCTACTGATTATCTACACTGGTGCTTTCACACTTGATCTAGGGTGTTGACCCATTTTTTGGGTTAATAGTATCCATACTGCAACACCTTCTTTGCTATGGTTTGGCTCCCAGTGTATGCTCTTCAGTATCTTCCTAGTTTCCCTACCGACGACGCACTTTACCAGGAGGTTAAAGAGTCCCCTATGATCAACATCACATTCTAGATAGCAAAATGTGGCGCTTTTTGTAATGTCTTCCTAGCCTTGTTCTTATTACCTGGTAGTGCTCCTTCATTTAGGTACCTCAGTAATTGTAACGCCCGGCCCCTATACCTATGCCAACCAAGAGCAATACTTAAGTATTACTGTCGGAAAGCACGGAGAATGGGACTCGATATGGCTAATGTTGTACTCATTCCCTTGAACTAACACTGGCACGAGAAATTTTTCGATTTTTTTTCTTCTACTTACCATTCATGCCTAGTATTGGTTCAAAGCAATGGTACAAGATAAATTTTTTCCAGGATACATAGTATAGAATATAATAGAATGTACAATTCAGCACAACAACAGCATAATGAATAATACATATCATAATAGTAATGTCCACGATACATAGTCCATAGTACATATCACTTCCAAAATACATAATAACATACATACCATAATACATATTAACTACTCCTAAGTCCAAGCTGAAAAGTCCAAAACCCCAAAACGTGGAAAATAATATGAGTGCTGCTACAATCCACTCAACGTAACCTGTAACCATAATCCTCAGACTGTCCCGAGGATTATAAAACAAATCACACGGGTCAGACTATTTCTAGTGTGAGTAAAGTAAGGTCTATGAACATTTATTGTCTTAATCAACAAAAGGAAAAGAAAGCGTCGCATGTATAAACCAACATGAGGCATATATGTGTGTGAGAACCAACATGCAAATTTGGTTTCATAAACAATTCCTTTAATCAAACAATGGTTTTAGGCCAAACTTATCGTATGTAATCCAATAGGGTACCAACTCAATTATCATTTGTTCATACACACATTCTCCAAAGATACTGGGTTTTCAAAATCGACTTTAATACTTTCCAAAAATCATAAAGTAAAGAAAATTGCATTATGGGAATTATGGGATAAATATAACATGACTCATAAAATATACCAAATAAACAGACGCTAGTATTGTAAAATCACAGTGGTAGAGCTCAAGCGCGCGCGGAGACATCAACCCCGTAACCTATTCATTACGCCATAATACACCTGGCGATCAACTCAGGATAACCAAGACGGTCTAAGACAAAGGCCGTATGCTACCCGTTCACGGATCTATACGTGGGACCCCATGCCTCCATGCATCATAGTCCGTGACCCGCCGATCGGAGATCCCGATCAAAAATAAGATTAGCCCTATGTAGCAGACCGTTGACCTTTGGTGGTAAAAAAGCATGTGATATACCACCGATTCAGGTAGCAATCCTGAATCAGGTCGGTCAAGGTGGAGTTTTAGCCCATTGGTACAACAGAGTCCAATCTATCCCGACCCAAAAATCAAAGTGTTTATAATTTTAAAACACTTTTAAAAAAAATAAAGTCAACGATGACAATCGACTTCCAAAAATTCCATTAATAAACCCGGTATAATATTCAAAAAGCGAATAAAATTTAGCAAAACAATTATGCGTATAAAAAAAATGATTACATCTCCGTTTCGCATTAATACACAAGTACCCCATAATACTTATGTATCAAGGCGAAACATAAAAACTTAATTTATTGAATTAAAGTTATTTAAAGTTCGTTAAAAAAACATTTATAACAATTTATTTAACTTTGAAACAAAATAACACGCATTGGTATGCGAAATACTATCAAAAGTTTGAAATAAATTTCTTTTCCTTGAAAACATTTATTAGTCGATTATTTTATATATATATATATATATATTTTTTAAAAAATTTCTTTGTTATTTTTTTTATTCTTTTTTTTTTCAAGCGGAACACCGTAGGACAGAGCAGTGCAGCGGCTGCACTGCACGGCAGCTGAGTGCAGCTGCAGTGGGCAGATGCAGCCTAGCTGCATGCCCAGCAGCGGCACCGCTGCAGCTGCAGCCAGCAGCTGCCTTCTGCGCAGCTGCCGCAGCCTGCAGCAGCCTCAGCCGCCGCAGGCGCCGCCGCCACAGCTGCCGCTAGCAGCCAGCTGCTGCCACAGCTGCAGCTGTGCAGTGCACTTGCACTGCTGCAGTGCTGCAGTGCTTGCAGCACTGTGCAGCAGTTCTGCACAATGCAGCACACCTACTGCACAGTGCAGCACAACCCAGCTACACCGTGCAGTGCTGCGCTGTACTAAAGCGCAGCTGAAGCTGCACTTGCAGCGTCCGGCTGCACTTTACAGTGCAGCACCTGGGATGCAAAATTTGGGCAGTTGTCTTGCACACAGTGAAAGTTTTTTCTTTCTCTGCAGCAATTAATCAAACAATATGCATGCAATTTAATTCTTTTTTTTGCATGAATCTTCATTTCCTTTTCAATTCCTATCAACAATGCATAATTGGGATATAAGGAAGCAATCTTTTTATTCAAAATTTTACACTTTTATTTACATGCATACATAAAAATGAAAAATAAAATAAGGCTATAACTTCACTCACCTAAACCTTCAAATAGCAATCTTCAAGCTCTAATTCAGCTAGCCCTTGATTGCTTGACTTTCCCCTTTCAATTGCTAACAAAATAAAAAAAAAACCCTAAATACCTATTTGTGAAAATAAAAAAAGAGATAGAATAGAACTGATTTAGGGATACTTACTCTTGGAATTGGGAATCTTTTCTTTTTAACCTTTAATTGCAACCTGAGATTTGTGTTTGATTGAGGAGATTAGAAATTAGGTTTTAGGTTTTATCCTTTCTCTCTGTTTTTTTCTTTCTTCTTTCTGTTCTGTGTACGTAGAGTAAAGGGAGGGTTGAGGAGAGGGGTATTTTTTATTATAAAGCCCCTCCTCTAGAATCTTCTCTCAATTAGCCCTTTATTTTATTTCTCCTTTTTTTTAATAAAGTGTAATCATTTTTTTTGTTTTTTTTTGTTCTAGATCTTTCTTTTCCTCAACATTATTTTATTCAATTCTAGAACTTTCCTACACGACATCATAAAAGATATTATTATTTATTACTATTATTATTTTACCTTTTTTTTCTTTTTTTCTTTTTTTTCTTTTATACCAAATTATAAATCAACATAAAAAAATTCTCATCTAAACTTTTCATACATAAAACGCATTTTATCTCATGAAATTAGTTACCATTATTACATAAAAATACAAATAACATAACATTCTCAATGTTTAACTTTTCAAATAGTTTAGGCTAATAAAATGGTTCATTTATTAAAATAAATTACACTACCACTAAAAGGAATAATTTATAACTCCAAATAAAAACAAATGAATTTGTTACAATTTATTTTGCTCTCAACCAAATTATTATTAAATTTTAATTTTTTTTCATTTATTTATTATTTTATTTTCTCCATAAATATTTAATTGTTTATTATTATTAACTAATTAATTATCAATTTATGAATTGATTCCCAATTTAGTATCCCTAAAAATGGGTTGTTACAGTAATGGTGTCGTTCAAGTTTCCTCACCATCGACGATCGCGACCACTTTACTTCCTCCATGATTGTTTTGAGCAGGGTCTCCATGGGTATAGACCCTTGTAAAGGGCCCGCCCTGAGCTTGCCAATTTTTCCGGATCATCCGCATCCTGGTTCTCTTCCCGAGGTGTGTGCCTTATCATGTAATATTCCATTTCGCTGAGCAAGGTCTTGAACTTTTCCAAATTGGTCCCCTTTCACCTGGAATTCTCTAGGCACTTGATTTACGACCAACTAAGAGTCAATATGGATGCACAATGACCTGATCCCTAGCGCTCTTGCTAACTCCAGCCCGATTATCAAGGCCTCATACTCTGCTTCGTTGTTCATTGCTTAAAACTCAGCTTGAGCGCATAGCTCAACTTTCTTCCTCCAAAGGTCAGAAATAATAACCCCGCCTCTGAATTATTAACACTAGATGCTCCGTCGACATATACTGGCCATTTGAGAGCCTTATCTTCCTAGGGTTATACTTCGTCGTCTCGGATGGTGAATTTGGCTAGAAGATCGGCCAATGCTTGCCCTTCATAGTTCGTGGATGGTAGGTTATCTCATAATTACTTAACTCGATATTCCACTTGGTGAGCTTCCTTAAAGTGTTAGGTCTGTGCAGAACCTTCCTTAAGGGTTGATCCATGAGTACCCAAATAGGGTGTGACTGGAAGTAGGCCTCAACTTCCTGGACGCGACTAGTAAATAGTATGCTTGCTTCTCCAGCTTGGGGTACCTAGATTCTGGCCCAGTGAAATGCTTACTTATATAGTAAATGGGGTATTGTACTCGGTCCTATTCCCTTATCAGAGCTACGCTCAAGGCATGATGCGAAACTGCCAGATAGATGTAAAGGTCCTCCCCTTCAATTGGTGTAGACAAGACCGGTGACTTTTGTAAGTACTCCAGTAGATTCAGGAACACAGGTAAGTAATCATCCGTCCACATAGACCTATCTTTCTCCTTCTTGAGTGCCTCAAAGAATGGGATGCATTATCCATGGATATAAACCTACTCAAGGCTGCTACTTTTCCATTTAAACTCTGCATTTCTCTCCAAGCCTCGGGGATTTTGATGTCTCGCAACGCCCGGACAAGTTTTTGATTAGCCTTTATCCCCCTTGCATGCATAATAAAGCCCAATTTTTTTTCGAAAGCCACTCCAAAAGAACATTTAAGCTTATTTAGCTTTATCCCGCAACTTCGCAGAATTTGAAGCATTTCCCTTAAGTGTGAGATGTGGTATCCGACTTTTTTAGACTTTACCAACATGTCATCAAAATATACCTCCATAGTTTTGCCAATTTTTTCGGTGAACACCATATTCACCAAACATTGGTAGGTCGCTTCTACATTTTAAAGTCCGAAATGCATGACCTTGTAGCAGTATAATCCTAGGTCGGTGATAAACCTGGTGCGTTCCTGGTCAGGAACATGCATTGCAATTTGGTTGTACCTCGAGTAAGCATCCATAAAGGACAAAAGCTCATCCCTGCGGTTCCATCTACCAATTGATCGATCTTGGAGAGTGGTAAACAATCCTTTGGGTATGCATCATTTAAGTTAGAAAAGTCAATGCAGGTTCGATATTTGCCGTTGGACTTCTTGATGAGGACCGGGTTCGCTATCCATTCTGGATAAAGCGATTCTCGAATAAAATCATTTGCCAGCAAGGTTTCCACTTCTTCATTCAGTGCCGTAGATTATTTTGGACCTACACTTCTCTTCTTTCATTTCACGGGAGGTTTCTTTGGGTTGGTATTCAAAGCTTGATAAGCGACCGAGGGAGAAATCCTACACATTTATGCACGAGACTAGGCGAACACGTCCTAGTTGTCTCATAGAAAACCGTATCTTGAGATCTCCCTCCAAATCAGATCCGGTTTTCATAAGTTTCATAGGGTCTTTCTTATCAACTTCTACAAATTCTAGAGCCTCTCCGGGCTCGACTATGGCCCCATCTCCTTTATATCTTGGGTCAAGCTCATTATTAGGTTCACTTATGAGAGAGGGCATTGTGCTAATTTCTACGTGAGGGAGTGTTTGGTGTAGAAGGCAACTTCTATGCTTTTTCATTTTTCTTTCCGCCTATTCTCCCTAAGTTCTACAACGTAACATTCTCTGGCTATTTCATGGATTTCTTCCACCACTCCTATTCCATTGGCGATTGAGAATTTCATCGTCAAGCACCAAAGGGCCATCATTGCATGAAAGTGAGAAAAAGCTGGATGTCCCAAAAAATCATTATAAGCCGAGAATTCGTCCACCAATATATATCATATGGCCGATCGAGGATGGGATCCTATCTCCACTTACAAATCCACTCTTCCCAAGGGCCTGGTGCCTTCTCCTATGACGCACGTATCTACTGGTGGCAAATAAAAACATCCTCCATGGATAAATCCACTTTGTCGAATGCATCTTTGAAAAGGATGCTAATCGAACTTCCATTGTCTACCAAAATCTAGTGTACTTCAGCCGAGCCAAGCATGGTCATAATCACCATCGGGTTCATATGCAACTCTGCTTTCCTTGCAAGTTGTTGTCATCAAAGGCTTATAACTTCCTTTTCCCAACGGGGAGTCTTAGCTCTTTGCTCTTCATCTATTACGCATACGTAGGCATCTCCGTTCTTTAGATATTTTGCATATTTCTCCATTTCTCCCCAACTTCGGTCCACTACATGGGGTCTACCTACTGTGATATTAATCACCAGTCTCCCATCTTTCCTGTGGTTGGCGCTAGACCCCTCACCTCGATTTTTCAAAGGAGGCTACCTTCGGGGCTAGTCTTCAAAAGCTGGAAGTGCCTCCTGGCTCTTAACGTCCCATTCTAGCTTTCTCCTTCTAATATGTTCCCTAAACACATCCCACGAATGGCTATAATTATTGGTATTGTGACCATGAGACTCATGGAATCCGCAATATTTCCCTTTTATTCTCATCCTCGCTTTTTTTCCTTGAAGCTGGCTTGTTATACTTGAGCTCGGTTTATGTTGCCAGATTGATGTTCTCAAAGGTATCGTTCAAATCTATATAGGTTTCAAACTTGTAGCCAGGTTTGAACCTCTTTCGATTGTTCCTCCTTCCACTATAATTGCCAGGACTGCCATTTTTATTTTTCTCAATGGCATATCCTTCGCCATAGTTGATCATTTCCTTTACACCGTTGGAAGTTTTTGATGGCTTGACTGCTGTTCCAGACTGCCTTCCTGTTACAGCTTCCTCTAGCCACTTGTATTTTGCTGCTTCGTAGAAGTCTTCCAAAGTAGCGGGATTTCCCTTTCGAGCCATATTTATATCTGGATGAATTCCACTGCATAATGCCATAAGAGTAAGGTGCTCATCAACATTCTGAATGCTAGTGGCGGCAGCGTTAAAGCGAGTCAAGTATTGCGTAGAGTATCATCCTCTCTTTGTTTAACATCTTACAAGGAGTACGAGTCCTTGGGTTGCTCCATATGGACTCAAAACTAGCTGATGAATTTTTTTTCAACATTTCCCTTGAGTGGATTGTACTGTTGGGAAGGCGACATAACCACATGGTTGCTAGATCTATTAGAAAAGGGGAAAGCATTTGCACATAACCTCCTCCATTGCCTCACTCATCAACATATGTTGTGTGTAGTGTTGTAGATGTACTATGGGACTAGTCAAGCCGTGGTAAGGATCCATAGTGGGCATCTTAAAACTTCTAGGTTTTTGAGCAGTTTCAATTTCCATCGAGAATGGGCTGCCAACCGTGGACCCTATCCCACGCTTCACTTATTTACGGCGAAACATACTCCCCTCTAAGCTGTTCCAGGTGATTGAATTCTCTTTCAGAGGGCGAATGAAGTTGAGCTGATCTTCTCCGTTGAGGTAAGGGGAACCTCCTCCTTATTCTATAACAACTAGCTCGATGATCCCAACTTCGTTCCCTGCTCTGGGATCATTCATAATGATGAGCTCACCCTTCATCATTTACTACTCATGGTAGGAGTAGGGAGTGCTTCCCAGTCGAGGAAGTTTAGCTATAGCCACCCCTGGTCCATTGCCTCCCCTGTTTGGTTCGATGCTGAACCGTTCCTCGGGTGTGGCTGACCTCCAGGTCGTCTTGTATCCACAGCATCCACAGCATCCACTTGCCCAGCTCCATGATTTTCCTGATATGATCCACCGTCGAATTGTGACCTTCTCCGTCTCCTGGATCACCGGGAAATGGGCCTTCCAATGGTTTCAATGTTGTGCACGGTTAGCTGCACCTGCCCCAAGCGCGTCTTGATTTGATCCACAATGGCCTGCTATTGGGTAGTGAAGCGAGTATTAAGGTCCACCACAAACTCTGTCCAGATCATCCTTGGCGATGACATCCGGTCCTAGTGTGCTGGATGATTGGTTGTCTTGACTGTCAGTAACTGGATTAGCGTTCCTACTGGCATCACCAATCTTGCTCTTGGACTTAGGAGGCATGTTGAGAAATCTTAAAATCTCTCAATGGAAGCACCAAAAATGTTTGCACAAAACGGGTAAACACCCCCAATCAATTTTTTAGTACAGAGTAAACAAAAAAGTAAAGAAAAAAGGGGTAAGGAACACAAGAATTTATAATGGTTCAGCCATAATGAGCCAACATCCGCTATTTTTTACTCCTTTTTATTTATACTTCTGATCTACAAGAAAAATGCCATTTTGTACAATGATTTATAAGGAAATATAATGATCTAAATGTCCAATGCAATTGATCTTGTTGCTTGGAGCATTGTATATCTAGAACCAATGTGTTGTTCATGATGCTAAAAGTCATGTATTTATAGGGGTAGATTTGAGGTGCATTTAATGCGGCAATTTATGATGGTTTTCTGTATATCTCGCCTCAAAGGAATATTCCATGGAATTTGGAATATGCTTAATATCCTTCCAACTAGAGGCCGATTTCATTCCTTATTTGTGCTGTGGGGACCAGTTGAGAAGTTGGTCTAGATGGGTGGGATAGACGAGGATGAGTAAGTGGCCAAGTTTACGTGCTTCCTAGTTCGTTTCAGCATGCTCGGTCTAGTGGATGGCTTCCCTCTTGGCCCAGAGGGCCATGTACGTAGAAGACCGAAGCAAGTGGTTGGCATATGTGTGTGGCCTAACTCTGTTCGGTGGGAGGTCAACCACCGAAAAGTAAACCTTTTTCTGGCGGGAAGCTAACCACTGAATAGAGGATTCTGTTCGATGGGTGGTCAACCACCGAATAGATGATCCTGTCCGGTGGGTGCCTAACCACCGAACAGAGTACTTGTTTGATGGTGCCTTCTTCGGGTCTTCCTTCTTTTCCTCGGCCCTTGCGTTGGCTCTTGCTTTGCCCTTAGCCTTGCTTTGGCTCTTCTTAAGTCTAATCCCGCGGTCAAAATTGCCTACAATAGTAATAGCTCTGAAATTTTCTTATCCTACTCTCGCCTTTCTTTAGGGGCCGTATGTCTTCATGGCAAAGCGATGTGTCTAGTGTCCCTCTCTAAATCGATCCTAAACTCGATCTCCCTTCGAGGAGACCCAAGATTTCTTCAAAGACTTCATGAAATTCTTAAACAACGGGTATCTATGAGAGCTCATCTTGTGACTAGCTCAGCGAATATATATAGCTTAACTCTATCGAGTTTTAAGGTCTACAACGAACATATATATATATATATATATATATATATATATATATATATATATATATATATCTCCCCCCTAACAACTCCTTAACCATTCAATCCTTCTATCACAATCCTGTAGTAAGATAACCAATCCTTCCTTAGGATAAGTCCATACCCTTTAAAACTAAGAACATACCATTACATGTAAAATCGATGTTACATATATCCACAACTAGGTCTTTGCAAATTAAAGAAAGGTGTGTCGACCCCTTAATAAGAATAGACACAACTGTTAGGTCATTGACAACTTGGGTATATAGACTCAAGCATGCATTTCTAGCTATGAATAAATGTGATGCTCCTGAGTCAAATATGGTACGAATAATATTCCCAAAAATGATAGTTGTACCTTTCATTGCAGCTATCCTTAATCCTTGGGGGTCTACTTGAGACAGGTACAACCTCAATGACATAATCTTGCCCACTATGTCCTTCGTTGGCTAGCTTAGGACACTGGTTCTTATAGTGTCCCTCCTTGTGGCAGTGGTAGCACCTTCTTTTAAACTACTCTCGCATTAAGCTAACCTTATCCTTAGTAACGTTCCTTTCTAATGAAATCCATTGGCAAGTGATACCTTCTTTCTTGAATTTCCAATTTTCCTTCATATTTTCCCAAAATCCTCTCTTCTTAGCTCCGCCTTAGTTATGTGTAGGTCGTACCTTCTCCTTCTCTTTCTATTCTAAACTAATAGCCTGAAGCAAAGCCATCTCAACTAACATCTCATAAGTGGTGCCCATGGGTACTTGGGATGAAAGTAGCTCCTTAAGTGGGGAATTTAGGCCTTTAAAAAACTTCACGGCCTTCTCTATAGGGTTTGTTAACTGGGCTTTTGACCAAGCCAATTTCAACCAGAATTTTGAACATAAAAAAGAAGATAAAATCTTTGGAAACGACATAAAAAGGAAACATAGAAAAAGGAGCAGAAAAAGTTGACTTGAGTTTTTCAACTTGGTGCTTGGGGTTGGCGTGGGTCATACCTGAGCTGAACCTAGGAAAAAAGATGGAAAATATGAGATGAGAAATAGCAAGGCATGACAATATGACTTAGGGTAAGACTCAAGTCAAACTAGATGCAAGCCTGGGTCAAACGCGAGTCAACTCGGTACCAAGTTGTAAGTCACAACTCAGTACCTAGTTATGATTTTTCTCGGGTATGACTCATAAAACTCTCAGGTTGGACTCCAAGCAATCGCTACGAAGCAGAACTTGGGTCCAACTCATAAAACTCTCAAGTCGGATTCCAAGCAATCGTTATCGGGCAGAACTCGGGTTCGACTCACAAAATTTGTAGGTAGGACGTAAAGTTCTCCAACCTTTAGACGACTCCAAGCAAAGCCTTAAGAAAATGCACAAACTACTCAGGTCGAATACCAAGTCAGATCAACCCAGACCTGAAGCTCTTGATTTTCACTAACATGGTTTTCACCTTCATAATTCACCCAATGTGATTGGAACTATCTAGAATTATGGTATGAAGCAACTCGATAAATCTCAAAAAAATTGGAGATAAGTATATAACTCGATAACAAGTTATAAAGGTCGGCACCGACCTATCCATTCATCACATTCCTCCCAAACTCCATATATCTCACATACTACTCCAAAAACTCATGTACCAGAGTTTGGATGACTAACTCCAAGGTTGATAAGAAGAAAACCAAGAAAGTAGGATACCTAAAGAAATAATGGAATGATCGCTAGAATCAATCAAAGGTCAATGAAAAAAGCTTGAAACACATTGGACAGAAGATAAAAAAGCAAAGCAAGTAAAATGATTCAACCTATCCAAGATCTATAGGTCGATACTAAGTTAACTTAGGTCGATACTGAGTTTTAGGGCTATCTCTTAGATCCCAGTGTAAGCAGGCTTCTGACCCAGTAGCTCTGTTTCCATATAAATATAAACTATAGTGCAACTAAAAGAAGGGGGATTTTTCCTGATCTTTTCTCTTCCCTATGGTTCTGGGATCCCATTGCTCTTCACTATCTTCCTCCTTCATAGTAGTCAGCAAGGCAACTAATCTAGGCAGTTCTAAGCCTAAGAACTTGTCAACTTCTTATACTTGTGACTCTAATTCATTGTAATCTTATGCAAACTCTCTTGGATCCATAATCTATAAAGCTATAAAATGGAAGTAGGCTATAGATTGCCAAACTGTTATAAAAATTTTAGGTCTTCCTAATATTTTTCTTTCATTTCTACTATTATCCGCTAGATCTAGGTCTCATGGATTCCCCACAACTCATTCTTAGGTGTCGACTCATTTTTGACGAATCAAAATTTTGGTGCTTTCACCGAGAAAATTGAACCCAGGCTTGGATCTGGCTCTTAGCTTTGGGTTGGATAGATTAATAAGTTAGATCTAGAAAATTTTCTTGAAGAACTTGGAGATTTGAATTCATGGCACCAAGCAGATCTGGAAGGTTAGTAGGAGCTATGGTTGGAGGTGACGAAAGAAACACTGTCCAAGTTAAAGTTAATAAGCAGCATATAATACCAGAATCCTCTGCTTAAGAAGAAGTGATTTCCAAAGGAGAGCTTGATAAAATGATGCAAGAGCTTAACATGAAGATGGTGGAAAGCCAGGAAGCTCTGATGGACAAGATGGATTCTTTGTTAACTCTATAGCCTTCGAGGATAAGGAGAGTCGAAAGGGAAACTTCTCCTATAATAGAACAAGAAAACTCTTCAGTTTCTGGATAAAAGAGAGGAGATGGAAAGCAAAAGCAGAAGGAGGTAACTGTAGAAGTTGTAGGAAATGTTGTAGGAGGAAGTAGGAATCTTCCTCCCATAAGAAAACCAATAGGTACCGAGAGGATTTCTCTCAAAACCGAGTGGAATAATTATGTGGGGTCGCTCAAGTAGGTGATGCCATGGATGTATCTGATGAGGAAGTGGACTTACAACTTTATGGAAATGATTTGGAGTTGGATGTTAATGTTGATGAAGGTAGAGTTCAAACAACCGCAGCTCAACCAACCATATATCTATGAAATATCAAAGGAGTGGTTCTCCTAGAGATTGAAGGACCTAGACGTCGACCGACAAACCAAGATCATTTGCGGAATCAACACTCGGTGTAGCCTCTGATGGTCAACCTTCATATTACTGTGCCAACGAGGAGTACATCATTGACATGGTCAAAAGATTGATGAAGGAAGGCATGGGTAGGAAGAAGGTTAGAGTTCGAAATCAAGCCGAACTCCATTCGCTGAAAATATATCGAGGGAAGAATATCCCAAAAAGTTCACTATGCTAACCATGCCATCCTACAACAGAACCACAAATCCTAGATAGCACCTATTCAAGTACGAATGAATATGGATGGAACACAAGCTACGGATACTTTTCACTACAGACGTTTCCCTATCTTCTTGGAAGGAGTCGCTTCCATGTGGTTTACTAGGCTCACACCAAAGTCTTTTTATACTTTTGATGAACTAGCTATGAAGCTTCTGGATTAGTTCAGGCTCCATGCTGCCCGACTAAAGGATGTGGTGTCCTTATCTAGCTTGTCTCAAGGACCCAAGGAGTCTTTGAAAACTTTCTTGAATTGATTCAATATCGCTGTTATGGAAGTTAGCAATCTGAAGGAATATCTTGTATTTATAGCCTTGGTACGGGGCATTCACCTGGACATAGATTTCGATAGATGTTAAAGATAAAGAAACCCACTACCATGGAAGAACTTCACCAAAAGGAGAATCAGTTCCTGCGGTTGGAAGAAGCAGGACTGTCCAAGAGAGAGGTTGGTGATAAACGATTGAAGGAAGTAATTCAGAGCAACTCGCAGTGAACATTGGAAACTCTGGTATCAAAAGAAAAGAAGTCCAAACTTTGGTAACAAGCATAAAACGAATACAACACGTCCAAAGAACTTTGGATTGGAAGATTACATGCTCTCGAATGATACACTAGAGAATATATATCTTGCTATTCAGGAAAACCGAGCAATATAAGAAGCCATCTAGGGAGGAAGCAATGGAGCGGGAAAAACCACTACAAGAAAACATGGTTTATATAGCATTATATCATATTGTTGTAATTAAAGTGCGATATAAAATGATTTAAGTAAAAAATATATAACTAAAAATTAAGCTATGGAAAAAACAATCTATATTTTAACCTACCACTTTGACAAATGCGAGAGCCCAAATCAACAAGACATTTTTTATAACTTAGTAAAAAAAAAGCTGCAACTCCCTCCATCCTCACTTTCCTCTATCCTTCCACCATTGTTAGCTAAATTTTAACCTAAATTCACGACCGCTTCGATTCCCATCACCCAAGCCATTACCGTATTAATTCACTCCAACGGCCATCATCGCATCACATATATTCACTCTACTAGCAACTATCATCGATTCTGCATTGATTCGCTCCAGTGCCAGCAATGATGTTGACCACATCTGTTCACTCCAATAATAACTACCTCATTAATTCACTCCACTAGCAATGACCACATCGATTCGCTCCAGCATTAACGATCTCATCGACAAAATTCCAAGAGTTACTGGTAATTTTAATTTTGTTTTCTTGAAGTTATTCTTGTATTGCACCGAACATATATAGATGCATAGTGCTAAAGTAATTTTAAATTTTATTAAGTTTACCTTGAGCTCATATTTTGCCTTTGATTACTTCAAATTTTATTGACAATTTTATTGAGTTTTAGTATATGCTTGTTACTAATCCGATCTACACCTTAGAAAAAGAAAACTACTTCAGTAGTAGTAATCTTCTTTGTTATATGGTTCGTACCGATCCCCAACTTTCTAAGAACTGGCATTGTTCCAAGACTGGCAACGTTAGAAAGGTCTAAATCACCGGATCGACGGGTCGTATCGATCCTTAACCTTCTGAGAATCGACGTTGCCCCAAAATTGGCAACGTCAGGAAGGTCTAAACCGATGGATCGATGGGTCGTATCGATCCTCAACCTTTTAAGGACTGGCGTTGTCCTAAAACTGGCAATGTCGAGAAGGTCTAAACCGTCAGATCGACGGATAGTATTGATTCTCAACCTTTTGAGAACTGATGTTGTCCTAAGATTGAAAATGTCAAGAAGGTCAAAATCCCTGGATCGATGGGTCATATCAATCCTCAACCTTCTAAGAACTAGTATTGTCCTAAGATTAACAACATCGGATAGGTCTAAACCATTGGATCGACGGGTCGTGTCGATTCTCAACCTTATGAGAACCGGCGTGGTCCCAAGACTGGCAATGTCGGGAAGGTTTAAAGCATTGAATAGATGACCCATATTCATCCCTAACCTTTTGAGAACCAGCATTGTCCCAAGATGGGCAACGTTGGGAAGGTCTAAACCGCCAGATCGATGGGTCGTATTGATCCTCAACCTTTTGATGATTGACATTGTCCCAAGACTGGCAATGTGGGGAAGGTCTAAACTAATAAATCGATGGGTCGTATCGATCTTTAACCATCTAAGAACAACGTCAGGAAGATATAAACCACTGATTCGGTGGATCGTATCATTCTTCAACCTTCTGAGAACCAGTGTTATCCCAAAATTGGCAATGTCGGGAAAGTCAAAACTACCAGCTTGACGGGTTGTATCGATCCTCGACCTAATAAAACCTGTGTTTTCCTAAGACTGGCAACGCCAAGAAGATCAAAACTGTTGGGTCGACAATCACATCGAAACCTTACCTTTTGAGAATCGGTGTTGCTCTGACACCATCAGGAAGGCCTAAAACTGATGGGTCGATGGTAAATCAACCCCTGCCTTTTGAGACTCGACGTTGCTACGATAACATTGGGAAGATCCAAACTGACAGATAGACGGTCATATCGGTTCCCTTCTTTTTGAGAACTGACATCGCCCCAGCAATGCAAAACGAGAAGCCGACTTCCAGAAAGTCGTAACTGCACGGAGACTAGCAGGACCACACTGGACTAGATAGACGATAACATTGGGAAGAAGCACTTAGCCCTTAAGAATACGTCGCTGCCCGAATATCAATGGCGACAAGAAGATTTGAAGACAATACCCACCTTCTAGAATTATTTGCTACCCGAAGCTTGGCGAAAGCGAGATGGTCCTCAAAACAAACCAGGAACCAATAAAATAATTTGGCTTCAGCCTTCAAGAACATGCCATCGTCCGTAGTCTTGTGATGGCTGGAAGAACTGATAATCTACTTAAGGACCAACCAGATCATTCGATCCTAACTTCCAGAAATGTGCCATCACCCGATGAATTGTGGTGCTAAGGGGAAAGCCTAGAGTGGAACTATCGACACACAGGCTTTTGGAGGCAGAAGCGAGAGCTCAATCAAATCTTTAGTCAAACCTTATAGAATCTGACGCTGCCCAAAGATTGGAGACATTTGGAAGGTACTGTCTTATAACATTCAAAGGTTTGGCATTACCTTAGGATAGGCGACATCAGGATGATGTAATCTGTAAAAATTTTAGGAATCCGATGTTGTTAGGAAACTGGCAAAATTAGGAAGAAATATTCACTTTCGAGCTGATTGAATCATTTGACTCTAACCTACAGATATAATCTATTGCTCAGAGATAGGCAATATTAAGGACGAATCTTCAAAATAGAATCACCAGTGTGCTAGTTTTCGAAGATAGAAACTGGTGCACGACCTGATTTCCAACTCCGAACTCCTGGAACTTGTCATTGCCATGAGCACGACGAAGAAGGCATATGGATATGTGGAAGCAATGAGCAAAAGGGTCTAGATATCGAGCCTCTCAGTATCGAAAGGCTCAAAATCAAGTCATTGGTGTGCCAATTTCTAGGGGTGGAAATCGATGCACGACCGAGATTTTAGTCGCAACCTTCAGAAATCTACCGCTGCCTAGAGATTAGCAACATCATGAAGGTGTAATCACCAGCCTTCAGGAATTCTATAATTCCTTGGAAATAGGCAACTTACGGAAGGATAGTGGAATCGAATAATTCTTGCGCTTGTTTCCAAAGATTGAAGCTAGTGTCTGACTGGACTTTATCAACAACACTAGCGACCAAGCGGAACAAGCTTGGTTGAGGATAGATGAGGATAGTCATGAAAAGCTGAAAGCAGATATTATCAGGCTTTCTTGATCCAAGACCGTGACTGGGGAAGCACAATCTGACTAAGGACAATTAGATAATTTGCTCACATGTTTAACTCATATTAATGCCCATATTTGTGATAGAAAACTCCATGGCTAGGATTTAGTTCACAATGGAAACTTATGAATGAGTGGTAAATGTTACATATAATGTTCGCCCACGGTAGGAAGCAATGTAGAACTTGGACTATTTACAATGAAAGTCAACCAAGGGAAACTCAACCCAAATCATCAAGGACTTGCCATCGCCCGAAGATAGACAACATCAGGAAGGAATAACCACATAGAGATTGATAAGGTAATTCAACCCTGACTTGTAGAAATCGAAAATTACCCAAAGGTAGGTGACGTGAAGGAGAATGCTCGAAATTGAACAATTCGGGAAATAGTTACAAAAAATCGAAACAAGTGCATGATTGAACTCCCGAGACAATGCTAGCGGCCAAGCGGGAGATGCTTGATCAAGAATGAGCAAGGGTAATCATAAAAAAATCTAAAGCTTATATTGTTGGGCTTTCCAAATCTAAGATCAGGGTTGGGAAGACAAACTTAGACTGGGGCGCAATTGGAAAATCTCCCCCTAACATTTAGCTACTAATAGTGCATAGAGTCAGGCATTTTGAAAAAGGGTTCCGCCAAAAGGATTTAGTTCATGGAAAAGATCATCCAAAGAGAGGGTGAACATCCAAACTGCTGCTAAAAGACAGTCAGGAATGGCACAAAACTAGGATTCTTCACGACTATCAGTTGGTTGAAGGAACACGACCTATTTAAAGCAAAATGAAGAGTATAGTTATGTAGCCAAAAGGAATGCCGACTGGCCAGCAAACTTTGTGGTATCCCTACATGCTCTACTCTTTTGTTCAAGACCCGTAAGCCATGTACTCCTTTAGGGTAAGAGGCGGATTTAGCAATAGCACTATAAGAGCAACTGTACCTTGTGTAATTCAGCCTAATCAATTGCTCCGGCATAACATGAATAAAAGGAAAAGCTTAAGCAATGAAGGATCCAGCTTCAGGAGGAGTAGATGTAACATCACCAGGCATAAAGCGCGACGAGCGGTAAGTCACTCTAAACAAGAAAACTTGGCATTCAACTCGGTTAGGTATGTTTTATTTTGAAAATTATAGTCCGTGTGACCAACGCTTGGAGTCCAAAGGATGTCGATAAATCGAATTTTGTGCTTTAACAGGGGCAAATGAGAAGTGCTAATATGTAGTGTGAGCCTTATGTCCTGAATATGACAAACAGATCATCCCGTGTAGATAGCTTACTCATGCTAAAAAAGAGTCCCGTCGTATTATGATACTATACATCAGAACTTACCCTTTATCGATGAGTAGTCGATAATAAAGCCACTATTCGGAGCAACGTCGAAACTTTTCTTCCCTGAAACACGAGAAATGAAGCAAAAATGAAATCAGTACGCAACGAAGAGAGTGCTTGCTCGTTTAAAGCATGGAATGATCTTCAGAGCATAGATCTTGTCCTTAGCACGAAGAATGAAGAATGTAATTCTAACTATTGAAAATGTTGAAGAAATGTCTATTGGAAAAAAGCAATGCTTTAAAGCAGTTTCTGAATGACTATCTAAAATCAAGGGATAGCAAATCAAAACTTTTCTTGATCCATAACACGCTTTATTTTCAACGAAAGCGTACTCTTAGGGGCAAATATATTAATTGGATCTTTGACAAACCAACTTCAACCAGAAGTTAGAACGTCAAAACAAAGACAAAGTGATTCAAGGACTTTGGATACATCATAAAAAAGGTAAAAAAGGAAATATAAAAAAATGAGTTGAAAAAGTTGACTTTAGTTTTTCAACTTGGCGATTGGGGTTAGATCTGAGTTGTACCCGAGGTGAAGCTAGGAAAATTGAAGGAAAACCTAAGTCAAGAAATAGAAGGGCAAGATAATACAACTTGGAGTCAGACTCGAGTCAAATTCATGTCAAACCCGAGTCAACTCGGTACCGAGTTTAAGTCACAACTCGGTATCGAGTTATGATTTTTCTTGGGTCTAACTCACAAAACTCTCCAATCCGGCTCTCAGCAATCGCTACTGAGAAGAAATCAAGTCCGACACACAAAACTCTTAGGTTAGACTCCAAGAAATCCTTACCTAGTAGAACTCGAGTCTGACTCACAAAGCTCCCTAGTAGAACTCGAAGCACTCCAACCTTTGGACGACTCCAATTAAAGCCTGAAGAAAACACTTAAACTACTCAGGTCGAATACCAAGTCAGGTCAACCTAGACCCGAAGCTCATGATTTTCACTGACATGGTTTTCACCTTCACGATTCACTCTACCATGATTAGAACTATCTAGGACAATTGTACAAAGCAGCTCGATAAATCTAAAAGAAATTGGAGCTAAGTACATAACTCAGTACTGACCTATCCATTTATCATATTCTTCCCAAACTCCATATGTCTCACATACTACTCCAACAACACATGATCAAGTGGTTTTCATAAGTTTGCATATCTAATTCCAAGGTTGATGAGAAGAAAACCAATAAAGCAGGATAACTCAAGTAATAATGGAAAGATAGCTAGAATTAACCAAAGGTTGATTAAAAGAGCTTGAAATACATTGGACAGAAGGTAGAAGAGAAAAAAAAAAGTAAAATGATTCAACTTACACCAAGATCTACAAGTCAGTACCGAGTTAACTTAGGTCAGTACCTAGATATGGTTTTGGGTCGTCGAGCTTCGATTTCTCTTGTGTGACATTGGGTTATCTCCTGGACCTTAGTGCAAGCACGCTTTTGATCCAGTGGCTCTGTTTTCCTATTAATGCAAACCATAATGCAACCAAAACATGAGGATCTTCTCTCGATCTTTTCTCTTCACTCTGGATCTAGGATCCCACTGCTATTCACCATCTTTCTCCCTCAAATAGTCACCAAGGCAGCTACTCCATGTAGTTTTAGTCCTAAGAACTTGTCAACTTCTTGTACTTTTGATCTAATTCTCTGTAATCTCATGTAAACTCTCTCTGATCCATAATTAATAAAGTTATAAAGTGGATGTAGGCCAAAGTTTGTGGAACCAATATAAAAATCTTGTGTCTCACAGTTATTTTTCTTTGATTTCTAATGTTATTTGGTAGATCTAGGTCTCACAGGTTGCCTATAACTCATTCTTGGGTGTTGAACCATTTTTGGCGTCAATAAGGGTGTCAATCAGACTTATCCCGAACTTAGCTAGCTCCATGAACTTACTGATGTACACCTTCACTATGGGGTCTCCCTACCTAATTTGTATAAACTTCATTAACTATAAATTAACTTCTTCTCTGGACATGAATCGTGAATCAAACCAAGTTTTGAAATTAGCCCAAGTGATTTCTTCCTCATCATTCTCCTCAACTACTATCATCCACCCATCGAATGCTTCTCCCTTAAGATGCCATGCATCCATCCTTCTCTTAATCCGGTCTTTCCATCTAAACTCCTTAAATATCCACTCACAATCGTTAAATCAAACCTTTGTCTATGCAAAACCTTTAACTACCTTATATAGCTTTTCTCCTATATTTTGAAAGTCCTTGCATATCTTGGGAAAGCCTATAGGGTGGAGTACCACTTCAATGAGCTGAGCAATGTTTGCTGCTAGTGCATCTTGCCGATGAATGAGAATTTTCATTACATGCCTTAGGTATTGCTTGAACATTTCAGGCATCCATTGGATAGTGGGAATCTCTTAGGTAGAGGGGTTCTTAGCCTCAGAGGAATGATTTTCAGCCATTATAAACTATTTGTAGATTTAAGCCTTTAGTTGAAACTTCCTAAGATAGTATTATTTGTTGAAATAAACGATTTTTAGTGTGTTTGCATATGTTCAAACACATACACAAATATAATATATATATATATATATATATATGTATATATATCAGGGTTTTGAAAAATACTTGCAAAAATAACAAGTACGCCCTCTTACCTATACCTATCTCCCCTTGATCGGGTAACCTAAGCTCTAATATGAAATGTAACAAATTGTTAATATCCTAAGTATTGATTTTGATTAACAACCATATAAATATTACTACTAATGTATCTTTGACTTGTGTAATACTTTCAGATATATTTTATAGACATTTTATAAAGATAAACAAGAACTTAGTGGAGGCAAATGAATTATATGTATGAAGATTAATCAGAGCAAATAGACAAACGAAATTGGTTGAGGAAGAATGAAACACAAGTGTTGTAACGACAGAGATATTTGAATTAATGAACCTTAGAATCTTTGTTTAAGACCCCATGGCAATTATACTTGAAGATCATCAACCATTGAGCTCAATGGAATCATAAAAATCCATAAAAATAAAGAAATGTGAAATATAAAAAATCAATACATGTATGTCGACATATCCCTCCCTTGTATGTTGACATATTGACCATTTTTCTATTTTTAAAAACTCAAATGAAGGGATTTTACCTCCATCTCTTCACCAATAAATATGTCTCTTCAACCACTATTTAATGGCTCTAGAAACCAAGATTTCAACACAATATTATCTTCTTTCTCTTAATCTTTCATTTTCATACTTTTATGAGAAAGATCCATTACATATTCTTCCACTCTCTTAGCAAATCAGGACTACTTTACTCCAATTCTACAAGGATTTGCAGACAACACAACGTTAGAGAATTTTTACTTGAAGTCACATTATTTTCTCTCTGATTTCATCCTATTCTTCAAAGAATTCAAAGATATATTGCTATTAGATGTCTATAGGATCATTATACTAAATCTACAAGAATCTGTATTGAAGATATAACTACTTGCCATGCTCTACTATTGATCGTAAAGAGAAGAAGGTATTCTTGTAGCCTATGAAATCAGGAGGGTGATTAGCCCGTGAAATCAGGATGGTAAAGGTGTTCTTGCCACCCGTAGTAAGCAAGTGGTGATAGTGAAATTGTATGTGATACAGTATTGGACTGGATGTAGGATTGGTCAACCCGAACCAGTATAAAGATTCCTGTTATTATTTATTTAATTACTTATTACTTTACTACTTACTTATTCTTTGCTTAGTTGTTTCTATTTGCAATTTGAGTAGATAAAGTTTTAACTTCATAAGTTAGTTTTAAGTAGTTGAAATACACACTTCACTGCCTCTTGTATATAAATAGCCTTAAGATCCGTTCCGGATTATGTTATAGATAACTCATTTTTCCATATTTGGTATTAGAGCCACTGGTTTTCAAAAATCATAACTTAGTTTTTGAAACGAATAACTGGCGAATAACACCAGTAACACTTTCTTTAACACTTTGTAGAAGAACAATCTACTACTAGACCCCCATTATTTAATGGTAGTAATTATGCTTATTGGGCTTGTAGGATGAAAATTTATTTGCGGTCTAATGGTTTAGATATTTGGAACATTACTGAAACAGAGTACACTGAGCCCTAAATGAATTATGCAAAATGGACCAACGTTCAAAAGACACAAGCACTCAACAATTCAAAGGCTATGAATATTTTATTCGGTGACTTAGATAAAAATGAGTTTAAAAGAGTGCATATTAGTAAAAGTGCATATGAAATTTGGAGAACACTGCATGTCACACACGAACGCACTAGCAATGTTATCCATGTTAACTAATCAATTTCAAATGTTTAGAATGAAAAAAAATGAATCCATTTCTGATCTTTATTCTAGATTTCAGGATATATTACAAGCATTAATATCATTAGGAAAGAATGTTATTGATGTGGACAAAGTCAGAAAGATCTTGAATTCACTTTATAGTGAATGAGATTAGAATCTCTCGAAGTCAAAGAAGCCAATGATATTAGTGCTATGAAAATAGAGGATTTAATTGGTAATCTAATGTCATATAAAATACAGTTGCAGGTTAGAAAAGAGAATCAAGCAAATAAGAATAGATCACTGGCACTTAACGCTATAAATGGCAATCATGAACCAAATGATGATGAGGAAATTGATTTCATGACCTTTAAGAAATTCTTGAAATATAGGAGAATGAACAAACTTTGAAATACTAATAATTATGCAAATAATTCCAGAAATAGAAATGTTGTTAAGTACTCTTGAATATGATAAAGCCGGTCATTTTAAAAGAGATTGTCCAAACCTTAAGAAATCAAAGTACTTTTCAAACACTTTCAATAAAAAGAGGAAACAAGTTTTCAACGCAACATAGGATGATTTAGATACATCATCAAGTAATAGTGATTTGGAAACTAAATATGCCAACATGTGCTACATGGCGAATGAGACCAGACATGGAATTTTAACGAAGAAATTTTGAATGTTTTAAATGACATGTATAAGGGATATAAAATGCTTAGGAAAGAGTATAAGATTAGTTTAGCAGAGATGGATAGATTAAAAATATTTAACAAAATGTTAACCGATGAAAAACAATGTCTAGAAGATGAAATTGAAAGACTTAATGGTGGAAAGGATTTAAAACTTAAAAGTTTTGAAAAATTTAAAAGCGAAAATGAATCCTTAAAATTCAATTTTTTTCGATGAAGTCAGAAATCATTGGTCTAAATGACAAAAGAACATCACTTGACAATGTTATTCTTAACAGTAATAAGGATACTGATAAAATGCAACTAATCTCGGTAAATTTAATAAAGGAAAGGATATCTAGAAAATTTATTGTTTTCATCTAAACCTACTAACAATAAACATGGACATGGATACACCCCTAATTCCAAATCAAAGAAAAAGTACTCAAAGTATTAAATTTGTTAAGGCTGCCAAGTTCAAACCAAAACCTAAAATACTAAAGTAAAAAATCCCCAAATAAGTTCATTAATTTATGGGTTTCTAAAATATTAGATAATAATGGGAAAGAAAAATATATTGGTAATTTTATTTGTGAAGTTCATTTATCTAATGATTATATTTTGAAACGGCATTCAAACTCTTCATGGGTTTGGCTTCCCAATACTTAACCCCATGGCCTCAAAATAAAATAGGGTACCAATGCACATATTTTATATTTTTCAAGTACTGAAGAATGGATACTAGATAGTGGATGTTAAAAGAAAATGATAAGAAATCCATAGAAATCTAGCGACTATATATAATGATAGCGAGACTGTGAACTTTTGATATAATTCAAATGGACATGTTATTGGCATCAGCAACGTTAATAACTATAAATCTCCTTTTATTTTACATATTTTACGTGATAAATTTATTTCGTGCTTTGTATTGACTTTGATTCCCTTTGTAAGTTCTATTTATATACTTATATATATAAACTCTACACATATTGTCCAGCTGTGCTTGAGTGATTCTTTTTCACCCTTTTTGTTGATGATAAACGGGGAGAAAATGTATAAATATTTTAAGTGAAATGACAGGAGAAATGCATAGAGTTAGGGGGAGTCAAATATAAGAATATTATATTTCATCTATCAAATATTTATATGGTTATCATCATAAATAATGAGGAGATTATTAACACCCTAAGTGTTGATTTTGATGAACAACCATATAAATATTACTAGTAACATATCTCCGAGTTGTGCGGTACTTTCATATAAATTATGGAGATATTTTATAGAGATAAACAAGGACTTAGTGGAAGCAAATGAATTATATGTATGAAGATTAATCTGAGCATCTGGAAGAACAAAACCGATTGAAGAAGAATAAAACACAAATGCTATAATGAAAAAGATATTTAAAGTGATGAGCCTTAGAATCTTTGTCGAAGACTCCACGAAAATTATATTTGAAGATCGTCTACCATCGACCTCAATCGAATCACAAAATATCCATAAATATGAATAAGTTTTAAATCTGAAAGTCAGCACATGTATATAGACATACCCCCTGAAGTATGTCGACATACTGATCGTTTTTCTGTTTTCAAAATTCAAATGAAGGGATTTTCCCTCCACCTCTTCACTAATTGACATGTCTCTTCAGCCACTATTTAATAGCTCTGGAAAACAAAATTTCAACACAACATACTCTTCTTTCTCTTATTCTTTCGTTTCTATATTTTTACGAGAAAGATCGAATATATATTATTCCACTATCTTTGCAAATCCACACTCTTTCTCTCCAATTCTTAGAGGATTTGCAAATCACAGATACTAGAGAATTTGTACTTTAATTTGTATCATTCTCTCTCTGATTTTATCCTATTCCTTAAAGAGTTCAAAGATATATTGTAATTAGAGGTCTATAGGATTATTATACTAAATTTGTGAGAATCTGTATTAAAGATACAACTACTTGCATTACTCTACTGTTGATTGTAAAGAGAAGAAGGTGTTCTTATAGCTTGTGAAATCAAGAGGGTGATCCCGTAGTCTGATAAATTAAGAGGGTGCATCTTGTACCTCATGAAATCAAGATTGCAAAGGTGTTATTGCGATCTGTTGATGCAAGTAGTGATAGTGAAATTCTATATGGTGTAGTGTAGGACTTGATGTAGGATTGATCAATCCACATCAGTATAAAAATTCTTGCTATTATTTATTTTACCGCATCCTACTTTACTACTTGCTTATTCTTTGATTATTTGGTTTTGTTTGCAATTTGACTAGATAAAATTTTAAATTTATAAGTAAGTTTTAAATAGTTAAGATACACACTTCACCACTTATAATGTATAAGTACCCTTAAGGTCCATTCGACATTGTATTATAGAAATCCAATTTTCCTACACAACCCACCTTGAAACGAGCCAAATTTTTGATCCAAAAAATCCATCAAACCTTAGGCCCATTCCAAGGCTGGCTATTGGTTGGAAAAATCGATACAACAAACAATGCAGAGAGCTATCTACATATTCTATCAGAATCTCATGGTGGAAATGATGAAATATAATATAATAAATTATACCCATTTTATAGAATTTCAAATCTAAAAAACATAACAAAATATCTCAATAACTGAAATACAATATCTCATCATAATAACATCAAGTCTGAAATGGGTGCATCAAAATATAACAGAACATAAATAGATATATAACTGCCATGGGACTCTACCTTCGCCTTCATCTCCTAATTTAACATCGTCTCACCTAACCCATGTATTGAATGAGGAGGGGTCAGAATAACAAAGTATGGTGAATGAAAATCTCAAATCTTACCATAATAGTATTTAGGCAGTAGTATATAGATAAGTAATATGTCTCTGCATTCTAACTATATCTTGACAAGAATACTTATTACTGTAAGCCCGAAATCCTTTCCTGTCCAATATTATAACACACACTCTCTCAATCTAACTCCATAACTTTCTATATCTTGTAGGCCAAAGGCCCTTTCCAATCCCATGCAACAACCGCCAATCATGTCCAAACAATGTGAGATAAAGTACCCAAGCTGCTTAATACATTTTCAATGGGAATTAGGCAGACTCTTGCCATGTAATACTTATAGTTTTGGTTGATCCCATTATTTAATACCAATCCCAAGGACCCCTCTTTGGTACTCTTTAGCTGACATCGCATGGAATCTCATCGGGCCACTTAATACTTCTATATAGGAGGGACAGACCCTACAATAGCCACTGAATACCTTAAACCTAAAGCAGACCCTTCCCAAGATTTCCCATTACCATGCCTAAACGGTAACCCCGATCATTTAATACTTCTAAAGTAGGAAGGAGATGGACCCTACAACAACCACTTAATACCCTCAACCCGAAGTAGGTTCTATGTGTTATGATCCATAACCCAAACCTTGTCGTCTCATATTAGTCCGATTATTCGTAGGCGCTGGTAGCCAAATTAGCTAGGTATACTTATCCTACAAAATTGGGACAAACCTCGCATCCTCCGTGGGTACTTATTATAGGTGATGCCTCACATAAGTTCCATAGTCACACTACTGGTAGCTAGATTAGCTGGGTAGACTTCTGTGTGCTTTTAATTGATCTTGTATCTCTAGAACTTAGTCATAATTTCCACTCACCTAACATACTCTCATGCTTATCGCACAGCATTTCCCGTAAATGCTATATAAGAAAAAAAATCCTTATTTCACCCTTAACTTCCTTTATAAGGGTGTTTAATACTAATTACTAACCTATTTATACTATATGAATGTGATTAATACATTATTAATTATGTGTTGTTTATGTGCTGATATATATAAAATATACACATGTATAACAAAATATTCCTAGGTGTGCAAAGATTTTGCGTCCTATACTAATCGTCTAAATGTTAAAATTTCCAAATTATACAAGTCGAACTCCAAACAATAACTTACAAAATAGTTAATATCCTTAGCCAAACCAATAGACTTGCATAAAATAAAATAGAATCTTATACTTATTTTATATTAGAATAATAGAATTAATGCTTTTATTTTAATGAATAATATTTACAATTTAAATATTTTATAGTCTTTTCAACTTTTATGTACACGAATCTGAAGTGAAAAAGGAATTGATATTTAAATCACGGAAATAGGCAGTGCGAACTACGAATAAGGGAATTCATACCTTACACACCATTTCCTAACTAAATTTCTTTTTTGAATCCTTTAACACATCAATAAAAAAGAAATGGAATAGAATATAAAATACCCAAATTGAAATATCCAAACAACTCTACTATTTTAATGTAAAACAACCAAGATTCCAATAAGCATTGCCAATTTGTTCAAGGGAATTTTGGGGTTTTAATTTTAATTTAATGTTTTCGTAAACTAAATTCCCCAAGGTATAAAACAAATCCAAATTCAGCTATACAAATATTAAAACAAGAAAAACTTAAGATTACCATTCATAGATGATTTTCTTCTTTCTCCTTTGAATTTTATTACGCGTGCTTCAAATCTCTTTTTAGATCTCTTCCTTTTGAAATATACCATAATTCGATAGTATATGAATTTGATTTATAATTTCAGGGATTGGAAGAGAATAAAATTATAAATTGAATATTAAATGTCTAAAATCCCTTACCTAAAAATCCTAAGAATTCTGAATCATATAGTACAAAGAGACTGACAAAGCTCCGCTTGCATTCCATAATAATTTATGAAAAAAAGTAAGGGGGTTGGGCCTTATTTATCATAATTAGAAGGCACTAGAACTGTTAGATTTAAGTCGGCTTAAAATAATAAAATATGGGCCATTCACAACTAGCAAAACCTAAGCTACATCTACATTCATTAGTCGACCACCCTTCCTTAAACGGTCGATTGGCCCAAGGGAGGTGGTCGACCGGTAGCCTATAAATGGGAATGTATTTATTGCCATTTTTAATTCCTTATTTATTCAGTTAACGTTAACATTTATTTAATCCCTAAGTTTCTAATTAACTTTAGCAATTTTTTTAATATTTATATTTTCAAACAGCAATTTAAATTTTGAAATTGAATTCCTATTGAATTATTTTGAATTTGAAAATTTCAAATGTTAATTTTTTACCTTTTGAGCTCTGATTACAGAATTTTATATATGAAAGTTGATCGGAAAATCACCACGAACGCAATGGTGTACCTTCTATGGCCAAATTCCTATATTTAAATTTTATCCATATCTAACCTTATTATTAATTAATTTTTTGTTTAATTTTACGGAATGTTACACTACCAATCCAACATCTACAATCTATCAGCTTAAGCAGCCTGGTCCTTAGCATCCACGAAGAGTGTAAACAACTCAATAAAAACATTAGTCCTACCCATGCACATGTATTTAGCTTATAGATTATATGCGTATTATATTTATTAGAGATAAAATGATAACACGAAGTAAAACCGAGTCAATTGTCAATCAAGAGTAAGATGTTCGAAGAGTTGTCTTCATTAAAAGCATCAAGTATATCATTTCTTAAGGACTTATTGTGTCTTCTTCTAATATAATTTTTACCATCAAGAATCGATGTGGCATTTTACCCTTTTAAGAAAAATGCTAAAACAAATATTTTTAAGCCACTTATAAGTTGGATTTGCAACCCAATTATACGTGAATGGTTCTGTACCATATCAGGTTAACAGTAGGAGCGTTAACATTATTAAACATTTTTTGCTTTCTTTCAAACTCTATGTAACAACACTTGATAGTGTAGATATAATCAATCAAACTTCTTTAATCTTTTGCCCAATGTCATATAAGATTATTATAGCAATAATTAAATTGAAATCTTTCATGTTAAAGTCAAAGTCAAAAATCTTAAAAGTGTTTACAAGAATAAATTTAGTTACAGGACGGTAATAGAAAAAGTGTGATGCATTTTCTTAGTCTAAATTGCAAAAGGCAATTTTTTTATCTATGAGTAAGTTCTATTTATTTAAAATTTCAATTATATTTAATTTATTGTGTAGGATTAACCACACATGCAACTTTATTTTGGGTGGGGCATTAACTTTCCATATAGATTTGAAGATATTTGGTTTAGTCCTTGAGAAATTTAAAAACTTATAGATCGAGTTCGAGAAGTATGTTTTATTTTCATAGCAACTCTAAATTTTAGTATCACTCTCCTTACCTACGTTATAACTTGTAAGAGTGAAATAATTTGTATTAGGGTGATTCCTTTAAGAGCATGAAAGTAAAGTTCTAAGGAATTGTGTTATGAGGTCCAGAGATCTTTGAAACTAAGGCATTTTTGAATTTAAAAATATTAAATAGTTCGTTGTATTCAACCCTAAGGGGTATTGAAAAAATCAAAATATCATGCCAAAATGATGTGTTGTTGCCTAAATGAATTCTATTATTAATCCCAAGATTGAAATATTAAAGGTTTTTAAAATGGAGTTCCAAAATTGAGGCATGTTGTTGGAATTGGAAGTGATGTTGAATGTTATCCGTTTTCTCAAAAAATTGGTTTGAAATCATTTCTTTCGAGATTGGGTTTTCATTGTTATTATTAAAATTCCGAAGCCATTTTTCTAATAGTGACATATTAGACTGTGTAGATTTATAATTCCCAACTCCTCATCCTTTTTGGATTTGCAAACTATTTCTAATTGACTAGACAGTTGATACTGTTATAAGATTTATCCCAACTCCAAAGGAAATTTCTTATAATTTTGTCTATTTTCTCAATGAACCATTTTGGAAATTTTTGATTGTATTTTTCTTCGACCACAAAATGAGATTAATACGTTGTGAAGAGCAAAGGTCACTTGCTATTCACTATGCTTAAGGATGGAAAACTATGAGAAAGCAAGCATTTACAAATAACTAACAGAAGATGTAAAGTGGTTGGACAAAGCTGCCTACATCCATTGTGTAGTTCTTTTACTATATAGGTCTCTTACAATTACAAAAAACTACAAGAGAAATGAGGCACTTAATACTAATGAAGCAGCTAATCTTAAGGATTTTTGCATGAGGAGCTCTTTATGGTGTATATTTGGTGGAGCTCTTGTCCATTTTCCCAAACCAACCAACCAACCAACCAAACCCTTTAATATAACACCCCATAAAATAAATGATAATTATTTACAAAGGATAATTAAACAATTATTAACACAAAAAATTGGAGTTTGAACAAACATCATGATTTGGCCATGAAACTTGCACCATTGCATTTGTGGCATTCTTTTAATTAACTTTCATATGTAAAATTTTACGAACGGAATTCAAACGAAGAAGTTAGTAGCGTTTGAAGAAATTAGATCAGAATTAATTAAGGAAATAAATATCAATGACTATAATAAATAAACATTAATAACTGAACGAGGCAACAAATATTAATAAGCCCACTGGTCGACAGCGGAGTTTAATCGATCGATCGCCAACTGTCGACTACTGTTAATTACCAATCGACCAGGTCGGATTAGGGCCGATGTGCCTTGAACCTTAGCCGAAATGATCTGGATTTAATAAAAGCTAATCTAACAAACAGAATTGATTTGAGGCATATAAATAAAAGCCTAGCCCCTCACTTTTCTTCATATATTTTTAGAACAGAGCGGCGAAGTTCTATCATTTTTATTTCTCTACTATTTCTAGAAATTATAAAAGAAATGTGTATGTGTGTGTGTATTTGAGAAGAATGAAAAAAGAAAATAAAAGGAGGATTACTTCGAGTTCTACATAAAAGATAAATTCAATAATATAAAGTTTAAACTTTCCTTAACCCAAACCTCATCTCAAATCTGTAATTATAAAGTATGTGTGTACCTTTTTAAACATATTTTGATTGAAAATAAAAAGGAGTCAAGTAAGAAGAATGGTATTGGATTTGGAGATTTGGAAGCTATAAGGTGAGTTCAAAACTATACATTTTACATAATATTAGATTTGTATCGTTGAAATTCCATTACTTTATGCCTATGTAGAACCCATTGAAATGTAGGAAAAATACGTAAACCTAACTTAAAATTCTTGTCTACATATTCAGTAGATTGTTTAGTTTTGATGAAATTATACATACATATGCCCTTCATCAGGAACTTAGGGAAGGAAGTCTTTAAAATTTATGAAATAAGTCATTGATAAGATTTTGTAGTTATTTCCAGATTTTGTATTGAGTTATAAATTATTAAAACTTGATAGTCTTTGATTGTAAATGTAATAATTTGATAGGTCTTATGTTCTATATTTTAATTCATTAAAGTGTAACATGTTCCTATATGAAGTTCTATATCCAAACTCACAATGAATATGGAGAAATAAGTCGTTTGAAATAACAAGGAATATGTTTAAAGGAAAGAGATATGCAAAGTAGGGATGCTTTTCTGTATTTCGCAGTGTCTATTTCAATAAAAATAGAAAAGATGATTCCTTGTAATTTCAAACGCAACACAGTTTTGCTTTTTAGGCTGTTTGTGGAAATTTCAGCGACAACATTTCCTTCTTGGGGAAGATATAGTTTCTATACATTAAAATGTTAAAGTATATATGTTATGGGACTTACAGACAAGCTTATATCAGGAGACCTCTGAACATAGGAACTAAAATATTATAAATAGAAATAATAATAATCTCGTTTATCAATTAAATAAATATGGAAAAGTATAAGTTAAGAAATAAAATATAAGCACTAGAATACGAATAAGGTAAGGAATTAGAGAATTGGGGAAGCTATATTAGTCATGTTAACATGGCATTAATTGAAAGAAGCAGTAAATGACACATATTGGCACTAATGAAATAAAAGTGAAGTTAATAAAGTAAATAGGTGAATACTGATAAATGTTTGCGCCAAAAATGGTCACAAACACCCAGTTGTATGTGAAAGCACCAATATCCAATATTTAAATCCAAACAGAGAAATGGAGATTCACAGATCATAGAATAGATTGCAGAAAAATAAATGAACACACAAATTTTATAGTGGTTCGGCGAACTCTGGACTACGTCCACCCCAATAATTTTTTAAATATACTGTAAGATTACAAGTACAGTTGTTTTTTGCTTTAGAATAATAATGGAGGAGGAGATAAAAAGTGACGAAGGAGAGCCAGTCGAAAAGTCCTTTGCAATGAGCTAAGTTCGCTGTATTTATAAGTGAAGACGTGCATGCATCGGGCTAAAATTTCGACAGAAGAATCTCTATGCCCAAACGATCCGACCCATAAAATTTAGGATCGAATGGACATCAATTTTTTTACTAAACCGATCGTTCCATACTAACTCCAATGGGGCAGCGATCACTTTTTTTGGGTCCACCATGCCTCTAGTCAATGCTCCTAAAGTTTCGCTTCATTCCGACTTATCAGTTGTGAGATATCGATCAATCTTTGCTGTTTTGACTAGAAATTGGATCATTGAAGATCATTCCATGCTTCATCCTATTTCCTACGACCAATCATCTTGGTTCTCCATGATGTTAGCTACCTGTACTCCAAATTTCATGCAATTTCGACATACCATTTGTGAGATATCGCATTATCCATGAAACTATGAATTGTTCTCGCTGATTGGTACGATTGTTCTAATAACGACCGGCCTTTTTCCAAGATTTTTGGTTTTTAAGCTGCGATTAATCATGGGAGTGTTCCATGATGTACGATACTTTCTCTTCAATTTTCGTGCAATTTCGACATACTGTTTGTGAGATATCTCATTTTCTGTGAAACTATGGATCGTTCCGGCTGATTTGTACGATCGTTCCAATAATGTTCGGTCTATTTTTCCAACATTTAGGAGTTTCAAGCTATAATCGCTTGTGGGGGTGCTCTGTAACACCCCTAATTTTATTCACATTATTCAGGAAATTTAATTAGAATAAATTAAGTAGAATAATGAAGATAAGGATATTGGGGTTGATTGATAAACTAGGTGGCCATGCTTATTTAAAATCAAATAGACTTACATAAATGGTTAAGTAATTAAACATAAGGGCATTATGGTAAATAGCCGCCCTCACTTCCCATCCTTATACTATCTTTGACGTATGAAAATAGCCATTTTTTCCACTGTCTCGGATTTCAACGAAACTAGTTTCATCGGATCTGTAATGTTGAGTTATAACAGGATTTCAATTTTCGTAGCGATCAGACTTGTCGTTTGGCCGTGCGAGCTTGAAACGCTTAGAATTTAATTAAATAAATCGATTTGAAAAGCTACCTTCTACATACGATTGTATTGTCTTCCGAAACTAGTTTAAGTATGTTCGAAATGAAGGTAAAATATTATAAACGCCTGGCAGCACGTTTCGTTTTGAACTCGAGAAAATTCAGACGTCAAACGTCATATATTTTAAAATTTATTTAATAATATAAATATCTACAGTAAAACTTACGCTCCTTTCTCTAGCCGTATATCACGTACCCCACTTTTACCCCTTTTTCTTTTTATTTCAAATCAAAGATCTAAAAAAAAGAAATCAGGTCGACTGAAGGATAAAAATAAAGAAGAACAATCATGAGCTTATACGCGATGCTGCCTAGATGTGGTGGCGCTCGATGGAGGATGGCGGAGGGCGCAAGTGATGCTGCTATATTTAGATTCTGAGGTGCAATGCACACGTGGGAAGTGAGCAGAGGTGCGCGCGCGTGAGTGGTTGGGCGAGGCGGCGGCTCACTCGGGGGTGGCGTGATGGGCGGGGTCGAAGTGAGTTCGGCGTTCAAAAAAAAGGAAGGCGAATCTCGAGCAAGAAGAAGGGACGCAGCGTGCCTGAAACGTTCGTGCTGGGGAGGATGAGTGCATAGTGAAACGTGGTTAAGGTGAGGTTATTTAGCTGCTAGTTAAGTCATTAGTTTAAGTGTTAATTAATTTTATATAAATCGATATATTGATATAATGCATATATAACTCATACGAGGTCCGATTCGGGCAAGAAAAATCACGTTGGAACCATATCGAAGAAGGCTTTGGCGTGGAATCGGATTTGAAATTTGTTTAAAACCGAAATATTTTCAGTTTTAGATAAAGGTGAGTGTTTATATGCTCACAATTGATTGAAATAATTTTATGTTAGTTAAATTAATATCGTGCAGTGATTGAAATTTATTGATTGTTTTTTGATAAGTTTAATTGACATTTAAATTAACATCTGGATTAATTGATAAATTTTATATTGACAGTTTAAATTGAATTAGAATTTAACTGCTAGTAAAATTCTCGATTTATTGATAATTGGTTGATTGTTGTAATTATTGACTATTTGGATGATTGGTTGTGATGGATGCTATTGGTTGATATTTGGATGTTTATTTATTTTGATATATCATGTTATCATCTTATACATTATTTACAATATATAGAACTTTAAATTGAGTTAGTTTGAATAAATTAAGAAATAGATTGAAATGATATATACCTATGGCATTTATTTTGGATTGAAATGATATATATCCATCCCTGGAATTTGAATTGAAATAATTGATTTACTTGGCCATAGGATAGAAAATTATGTACGGACACCAGATTGATTAAATTAAATGATTTTAATGTTTTGTTTTAAAATTATTTAAATGATTTGTTTTAAAGGAATCAAAATCGAATTTATAGGAATCAAATTATTTTTTGAACGGGAGCGCGAAATGATGAAATTTAAATTTGGTAAACGAAATTGTTTAAATAATCAAAGTTGAGATTTTTAAGTTGAAAATTGAAGTATGGTGCGAATTTCAGGAATGGATTTGTTTTAAAGTATTGGACTTTTATTTGAACTTTGAATATTGCTAAGTAAAAGGTGATATAAAATGAGATTTTGAAATTGAGCTCGGATTTGAATTATATTTAAAGATTTGGATTTTAAATTGGGTACTAAAGGAAAATTTGATCTAAATGTTTTGAATCGATATTTTGGTAAGGGACTCGAAATTGATATAAAGCGAAATGGTTTAAATTTGAAATTAGAATTTAAATTAATTTGGGATTGGAGTTGAAATTAATTTGAAATTGGAATTTAAATTTATATGAAATTGGAGGTGAAAATAATTTGGAATTTAAATTTAAATTAATTTGGAATTGAAATTTAAAATTCGACTTGAAATCAAAATTGAATCGAGTAAACCAAAATGGAAATGGAAATTGATTCGGTTCAGAAATTTTGGAATTGAATTAGTTTGGCTTGGAAACTATTTTTATATAATTTGTATTAGTATATACTATTTCAATTCTATTTTCTTTAAATATTAAAATTATTTTAATTTTTCCTAACTGTTTGACTATATAAACCATTTTATTACTCAAACTCTAATCTATTAAACTATTTTGACTATTTAACTATTTTAAATCTATCTTCTAAAATTCAAACTGGTCAAAGGGTGGAATGTTTATATTTAGATCTTGGATTTAAATGCGAATTGGGTTAAGTGGATTATAACCAAAATTGTAATTCGAATCAAGTTTTGAAATGAAATTAATATATCAAGTTGAATTAACATTTGAAATAAAAATATGATTTTTGAAACGAATATGATGATTTCGAAATGAATTTGGTTTTTGAAAATGATTATGATATTTTGATATCAAGTATAAATTGTTTTGAAATATAGAAGTATCAACCGGTGTGTAATACGACGATTGGTTGTTATAGAGACCGGGGCCTCTTATTGACATACTCTCTGTCAATATTAGAACCATTTTAACAACTGTGTATGCGATGGATGATATCCAGAATGCAGTGGTTGAATTGGCAACGTTTACTGGAATGAAGTAAGAGAATGATGATGGATAGCTTTAGCACTTGTGTCTTAAATAAAATCACTAAAACATGAGCCTATGTCTGGCCATTGAGGTTAGCTACCTCTAGCGATGTTGATCCCTCGTATTACTATATTGTGATTTCAGATTCGATGGGTGCACCTTTGTCATTTGGATTGATTGTCACGGTTAGCCATGAATGGGTTACGATCAGCTAGAAAAACTGGTAGAATCCAACCTTGGGCATTGCCTTACGTGCCTTATCATATTTATCCCTATACGATCCTATTGCGATTTTGGTTTAAAACTATACAATGTGTTAAGGTGGATCAATGTAAAGCTTTAACGCTATTTTGTTATTTATTTTACTGATAGACATTATCTATTATTATGTATATTATTATATATAAATAGTTTAATGGATCCTTAGAAGATAGAAAATCCCCTAACATCTCTTAAGTTATTGCACTCATATTTCGTGATATTGATTTGACTTACTTAAGAGTATTTTAGTCCTGACTCGAGTGTTTTGATCTTTTCATTACGCTCGGGTCAGTCCTGAGTTTTTCAACGTATTGAAAATTATTCTCTAGAGGACGAAGATGAAGATTTGGTATATTACTATTATTATTATTATATCTTACATCATGCTATTTTGCTGTATCGGTTATTTATCCCTGATGTATATGTAACTCTGATAAATGTCTATAGATTATACTCAAATGTATGATATACACAGCTTCATAAATTGTTATTTGATTATTATATTTTATCATTTTTGCTGTGAGATTTTGTGCTTGTTTTCTCCTTCTTTTCTTATTCTTCTTATTTAAACCTATCGATTATTTATGTTCCAGATTGTTTAAGTTGGACATATGTGATTATAGTTGATTTAAATATTACAGAATGTGGATCGTCACATAAGAGACCTTCCGACAAGGTCGAAAGATTTGGTTTCGAAAGGTTGTCTCAGAGAGATTTTGAAAATAACTGCCACCTTTTTTACTCAACCTTCCGAAGGGGTCGAAAGCAGGAGCTCTTGACTTAGTCAAAAGGTTTTCGGTTTTATAAATACAACCAACCTTCTAAAGGGGTCGAAAGTAGGAGCTTTCGACACAGTCGAAAGGTTTCAATGTTTTCCCTGATGTTTATAAAGTAGAGAGTGGTTTTGAAAAATTTCACCTCTGACCCAAAGTAATATATTTAAATATAAACTCAACTCTTTCGAAAGGTTTGATTTCAACAGTTTCAAAGGGTTTCAAGTTTTTAAATGGATTCGAAAGGATTGCTTTCCAATGGTTTCGAAAGGTTCTACCTTATATCTATAATAGTGATGCTTTATCAAAGTCGAAAGGTTTCGAAGGAAGTGTTTAAAGTATTAAAGGGGCTGGAGCCCATTGTTTGTAAAGTAAAGGATTAAACCTTTCGAAGAGGTTGAAAATGTAACCCTTCGACGTTGTCGAAAGGTTTGAAAAACCCATACTCTAATTTTCAAAGGAAAAAACCATGACTTATATATAAAGGAGTTTTGTAATGGCTTTATGTATGTAACCTTGAAGAAGTATTTCCTTGATAAAAATATAAGTTAAGAGTGTTAACTATGTTATGATATGTATTTCAAGGACTTAAACCCAAGGAGTGGTATTGTTAAATTATTGATTTTCTTCTTCAATTACGACTATATTCGCATGATAACCCATAACTATATTTCGGGGAAAAAAGGAAAGAAGAACCAGCTAGGTTAACTCAATAGAGAATATAAATTAATTAAACTTTTGAATGAGTGGAATTGCATCCATGGAGTCAGCGTGACCAAAAACATAGGATGCCTAAACTTTCTAGTTATTGGTGCATACCAAAAGATTTATAGTAAACCCTTGAAAACTATGATAAGATAGTTATTGGTGCATACCAAAAGGTTCATAGTTAAGCCATGAAAAATATGTATAAGGACAGTTGGCAGGAGCTAATTAGTTTGTAGTGAATCCATGAAAACTATATCAGGATTAAGAATTGACATCAGTCAATAGGTTCCTAGTAAACCCATGAAAACTAGGTTGAAAGAGTGGCTAATGGAAGTATCAGTGGTTCCTAGTCAACCCATGAAAACTAGAAAGTGCAATGACTTACTGGATAATTCCCTAGGTTCCTATTCAACCCTTGAAAACTAGGATAAAGTGATTTGTAATTGAAATGACTAATAGGTTCAGGAGGACCCATGCATTAATTAAGTTATCTTGCAGGAGCCTATCGGTTCTTCTTTATCCCATGAAAACTATGAATAGGACAGGATGTCTGTTAATTATAACAAGGTTATTAGTAAACCCATGAAAAATATAAAGGTTAATAATGACTCTAGAAACTATAATAATGATAGGGTGTCGGATTATACTGCGAATGGGAAAATCCAAATTATTTTCAAGTATGCATATCATAATATTATTTTGAAAATGTATGTTTTAACCATTGTGGTTGCAAGAGCACAAAATATGGTTTTATAAAGATTTTAGTATACTAGTGAGGGGAAAACCAGTTCCGCTAAGTGGCGTGGTCTCACTAGATATCTAAAAGGATTGAGATGTTAGATTATTATTCATACCAGGCTTTATGTCTAATTCGAAGTTTTTGTTTTCTCCTTAGACTTTCGGGTACTCAATTGATTTTTAGTAGTTTGATATTTAAGGTTTTCAAGTTTCTTCTAGTCGAATAAAGCTTCCGGAGGCATGTAGGAGGCAGATAGTTATTTAGAGTTGTTCTTTCTGCTACGTATTTTGTTTGTAAAGTCAGATTTATTAGCCTTTCTATATACTCTGATCAACCAAAATGGCATCTTTATATGTCATTCTTGACGTATTTGTAGTAATTATATTTTACTGAATGTGGTCAACATAATTTGGGATTATGTAATGAACATGAAATGTTTTAATTTAAATGTGGAAATGATTTTTTGAACTGTTAAAAATTATCCCTATTTCTATGATCTGTTTATCAATGTATCTAACACCGTCATATTTTATCATCGAGATTAATAACTTGGATGACTGCAGCATCCGTAGCAGTTAGTTTTGGGCCTCCAAGTAGTGGGATGTTACAAGTTGGTATCGGAGCATAGGTTTATAAAACACTAAAAGAAAAGTTAAACCTAAAAGCTTTTTCAAACATAATCCAATGAATTTAAAATATGATCGGGGTTTGGGTTAACACTATATTATCGTACTTGTATTTGATATATATATATATATATATATATATATATATGTATATATCTAAGTACGTATTCCCCTCTCTCTTAGACCGTTCTTCTGTATCTTACTAAGGCTCATATGCAGATATATAAGAAAGAAGATATGTAGATAGGAAAAAGAAGATGAAGTCCAGGTGAAGAAGGCACCACAACAAACGAAAATGCTTGACCTAATACTCGGAGAAACCAATATCGACAAACTAATGCTAATCAAAATGTTGAGGCCAATGTAGGTGCTGGAAATCCGTCAGTAGATGCGGGGATGGTGTACCAGTTGGTTGCTAATCTTTTGCAAGCGAGAGCTGCTGGTAATGTGGAAGGAGCTAATACTATAGTTCCAGCTGGTTATAATTATGCTAAGCTGAGTAGAGACTATATTAGTCTGTGAGGACGGCCGTTTGCTGGAACAAAAGATGCTTTTGAAGTTGAGAACTGGCTGTTGAACTGCGAATGGATCTTTATAGATTTAGGCTTGAAAGATGGAGAGAAGAGAAGACTATCCTCTAGACAGTTGCAGGGGTTAGCGCTTCATTGGTGGAACAGTTTGATGGAAGTAGTGCCTGAGGAATAATTGACAATGGCTGACATTAAGAGGAGGCCTGAGTAGAGATTCTTGTGTGAGGTTTCCTAATCGACGTTAATTATGAAGTTTATGGATCTTGTCTAAGGACAGATGTCTGTGATTGAGTATGCTGCTAAGTTTAGTGAGCTATCACGATATGGGTATGCTTTGGTTGACATTGATGTCAGGAGGAATGAGAGATTCATTAGAGGTTTGAAGCTAGAGCTAGGCAGAATGGCTATGACACATTAGGGAACCTTATCATGTGTTGTTGAAGATTACCACCCAATATGTGCAGATGCTTGCTGTTTCAGCTAGGGAGAGGCCAATTGAGTCCCAGGCTTCTTAGGGAGGAAAATGAAATTCTTTAAGAAAAGGGGAGCCCAAAAAGGGGATGCCGCTAAGAAGGCAAAGGCTGATTTGGTGTGTTATAAGTGTGATAAGAAGGGCCATTATGCCCACGAGTGCAGAACTGGTAAAGGAAAGAAGCTGCACAGAAGAAGAATGTGAAATGCTTCAATTGTGACCAAGTTGGACATTATAAGAACCAGTGTCCAAAGACAGTTAGGGTGGACAAAGGGAAGGTGTTTGCTATTGGACCACCATCTTCTTCTAAACCCACTACTGGTGAAAAGGAAAGACTGTGATGGAAGGTACGCTTTTGATTCAGAATTACCAGTTAGGGTAATTTTTGCTACCGGTGCATCGCATTCACTTATATCACAGTGTTTGGTTGATAGGTTAATGCATAGAACCCATATACCTAGTTACTTCCTTAAGGGTTGCAAATCTAATAGGAGGGTATGTAACTCTTGGGATGAGATGTGACCAGTTAGAACTTGATTTTTTAGGACATAACTTTGCATGCAGTTTGTATGTTCTTGATTTCATATATTTTGGGATCATCTTAGGTATGGATTGGTTGGGTAAGTATGAGGCTAGGATATTTTTTCAAGATCGATAAATATCATTGAGGCACACAGATAGTCATAACCGAATCATTTTCTTAGTGGAGAATTCCAGTAAGAGTGTTTGTGCTTTGCTGAGTGCCATGGAGGTTGGAGAAGTACTTAGTCAGGTACGGTGGCTAGAGATTTTGCGGATGTCTTTGTGCAGGTTACTGGATTACCATTGAAACGAGCTATTGAGTTTCGGATAGACCTTATACCGGGAGCTGAACCTGTGAGTAGACCATCTAGTAGGATGACACTGACAGAGATGAAGGAATCGAAGTTGAAGCTAGTGGTTCTTGAGGGAAGAAATTTTATTTGACCAATTAGTTCTCCTTGGGTAGTAACTGCCGTATTTATGAAGAAACTAGACGGGTCATTAAGGATGTGCATCGACTACCGTAAGTTAAACGAAAGGACGATCAAAAATAGGTACCCTATGACAAGGATTGATGATCTATTTGATCAGTTGAGTGGAGCCAGAGTGTTTTCTCAATTAGACTTAGCAACAAGATTCCATCCGTTGAGGGTGGCGGAGGATAGCATTCCTTTGACAGCATTTCGGACTAGGTATGGTTCATATGAGTGGTTAGTAATGCGATTCGGATTGACGAATGCGCCTGCTTTCTTTGTTGATTTGATGAACCGGGTTTTCAGAGAGGACTTGGACATGTTTGTATTGGTGTTCATAGATGACATTCTGGTGTACTCTAAAGATGAAAGAGAACATGAGATCCATCTAAAAGTGCTGCTGGAGACGCTGAGGTAGAATATCTGAAGATGAAGTTTTCCAAGTGTCATTTTTGGAAGAGAGAAGTTAAGTTTCTTGGTCATGTGGTTTTAGAAGGACTATCAGTTGATCCAGTTAAGATCAAGGTGGTCAATAATTGGAAGAGACCAAAGATGGTAACCGAGATAAGGAGTTTTCTTGGACTTGCTGGATATTACCGAAGATTCATCAAGGATTTCTTGCGGATAGCAGCACCTTTGACTAAGTTGACCAGGAAGGAAGTGAAGTTTGTTTGGTCCGACAAATGTAAGGAAGCATTCCTTAAGTTAAAACATTTGTTAACCAATGCACCAGTGTTAGTAGCTCCGGATGGTAATCAAGGGTTGGTGGTATACACTGATGCATGTGGTACTAGATTGGTAGCAGTGTTGATGTAGAGGGGCAAATTATTGCTTATGCATCTTGGCAGCTTAGACGGCATGAAGTTAGATATCGTACTCATGACTTGGAGTTGGTTGCGATAATCTTTTCCTTGAAGATTTGAAGGCATTATCTGTTGGGAGAGAGATTTGAGTTGCATACCGATCATAAGTCATTAAAATATTTATTCTCTTAGAAGTAGTTGACTATGAGACAACAGAGGTGGCTGGAGTTTTTAGCGGCTTATAATTTCGATATAGAGTATACTCCGAGAAAAGGAAATAAGGTAGCAATGCTCTCAGTAGAAAACATCAGAATGTGGTGTTAGCAATGTTGGAAGAATGGAAGGATCTAGACGCTTTAGCCAGTTGTGGTGTGCAGTTGAGATTTACTGCTACTTCTAGTCAGGGTACTACCATGTTATCTTGTTTAGAAGGTCGACTAGTGTTGATTGAGAGGATAGCTTCTAAGCAGAGAGAAATCCAGTTTTAGCTGAGAGGATTAGATGGCTTGAGGAAAGATCAATGATTGATGACTTAATGGATTTAGTCTTGACCAAAGAGGATGGTTGAGAAAGAAGGGAAGATTGTGTGTTCCAAATGTAGAGAACTGAAGGAGGGAAGTTCTAGAGGAATGTTATCGATCGAAGTTTACAATTACCTTGGAGGAACCAAGATGTATCAAGATATGAAGAGGATCTTCTATTGGGAAGGCATGAAGAGGGATGTTGACTTGCGTGTTAGGCAATGTACTAATTGTCAACAAGTGAAAGACGAACATCATAAGCCAAGTGGGTTACTTCAGCCTTTAGATATTCCAGTTTGGAAGTGGAATTCGATTGATGGACTTTACAAACGGGTTGCCAAGGTTAAATAGAGGAAATGAAAGTATATGGGTTATAATGGACAGGTTGATTAAGAGTGCCCATTTCATTCCAGTAAAGTCAACTAGGAGGACACCTGTTTTTGCAAAGTTGTTCCTGAAGAACATAGTTGGACTTCATGGGATTAGCATAGTCAGCGACAGAGATGCATTGTTCACTAGCGAATTTTGGAGGAGTCCGCAAGAGGTATTAGGTACCAAGCTTAAGATGAGTACAGTTTATTACCCACGGATAGATGGGTAGATAGAGAATCAACAAGGTACTCGAAGAATTGTCGAGGGATTGTGTATTGGGCTTTGGTGGATCTTGGAAAGATTACCTACATCTAATTGAGTTTTCCTATAATAATAGTTATCAGACTAGTATAGGAATGGCGCCTTTTGAAGCTTCGCATGGGGGACCATGCAAATCGCCAACATGTTGGTTAGAGACTGGAGACAGATTGGTCTTAGGTCCAGATTTAGTAAGAGAGACATCAGAGAAGATTGAGTTAATCCGAGGACGGATGAAGGAAGCTTAATCCAGGCAGAACAGTTACATAGATAAGAGATGTAAAGACCTAGAGTTCTCAGTAGGAGACAGGGTTTCATTAAAGTATCACCGATGAAGGGTGTGATATAATTTGGAAAGTCAGGAAAGTTGGCCACGAGGTATGTTGGTCCATTTCAGATTATAGAAAGGATTGGAAAGCTCGCATACAGAGTTGATTTGCCGAGAAGTTTGGCAGGTGCCCATTGTGTATTCCATGTGTCTCATCTTCATAAGTATATGCACGATCCAAGGCTACTATTTCCTAGACAAAGTTGGATGACTTGGTAGTAGAGCCTGATTTGACTTTAGTTAGACAACCAGTTCATGTTGTAGCAAGAGATGATAAGAAATTAAGGACCAAGATAGTCAAGTTGATAAAGGTTTAGTGGAGCGACAATGAGAAAGACTACTTGAGAGACAGAGGACAGGATTCGATAGGCTTATCCTGATCTGTTTTAATGGTATGTCTATAGTAGATTTACATAGATTGGTTTCTACTTGATGTTACAAATGATTGCTATGTTTGCTAGTTAGTCCTTACTGAATTTTGAGGACGAAATTCTTTAAGGAGGGGAGCCTATAACATCCCTAATTTTATTGACATTATTCAGGAAATTTAATTAGACTAAATTAAATAGAATAATGCAGATAAGGAGATTGAGGTTGATTAATAAACTTGGTGGCCATGCTTATTTAAAATCAAATGAACTTGTATAAATGGTTAAGAAATTAAACACAAAGGCAATAGGGTATATAGCTTCCCACACTTCCCACCCTTATACTATCTTTCTTAGTCGTACACGTTCATTTCACCAGAACAAAAATATTCATAACCGTGAGAAGCAACGCCGGCCAATAGAAGAGAAGAGAAATTCAACTAAAAGCTAAGATTCAACTTGGAAGGAATCAATCTCAAAACTTCAATTTCCTTATCCAATCTAAGGCGAATAATAATTTCTACATCTCTATTTTTATTTTTACATCAAATGGGTTCAGATTTAATGATAAATCTATTTCTATGATTTGTTGAATGATAATATGCTTGATTTTAATATATATTTTTTAAATAAGGTTGTTTGTTAAGAGATATATACGGTTTAGGGCAAAAATGAGATGAAATTATTTTTAATGCCATGGGAAATTTCAACGTTATGGAAAACATGATTTTGGAGTTGGGTTTTAATTTTTATAATTTTCCTAGCCGTGGAGAATTTATTATGAATTTTCAAAGGAAAATAAGGTTATTTGGGTTTACAAATTATTTAGGAAAATATATTAAGAATTTGGGTCTAAAATTTTATTATGTTAAAAACATGATTAAAGCAAAATTCTAGAATTCTTGGGGATTTTTACCAAGTGATTTAGTATAGAAATTAAATTATTTTTAAGGAGGACCTAATTGATTTAATTGTTTTATAAGAGGAAGGACTTATTTGTTAAATGTTAATCCAATTTTAGATGTGGCTAATATTATCCAAAATATTTAAAAGTTTGTGAAAGGAAATCAAAGGTTTACAAGCAGGCAAGTTAGTTACAAAAAGTTTTCTTATTTTAGAAAAATCAGCTTTTACCCAGAAAAAGTTGATTCCGCCTTCTTTGGCAAACCTTTCACCTTAGACCTCTTGACTAAGACCTTACGACTTCAATGACCAACAAGGTTTAAAGCAATGCACATGATATCATTCAGGTGGTATGTAGTGAATTGAACCAAGTCAAAAGGTATGGTGTCGAAGGGTTGCATTCGAAGGGTTGCTTTTGAAGGAGATGTATCCTTAGTTTATCTTGATTTGAGAAATCACTTGCCTATTTTCTAAAGACCTTTCAATGTAGTCGAAAGGTTTGGTTTTCAAAAGGTTGTTTTAAAAGACCTTTCGACTAGGTTGAAAGGTATGATTTTTATAAGTTGTTTTCGTAAGACCTTTGGACAAGGTCGAAAGGATAGATTTTGAAAGGATTTAAGATGTAACGACTCGTACAAAGGGGCTGGAGCCTGTTGTTTGTATGGTACATGATTAAACATTTCGAAGAGGCTGAAAATGTAACCCTTCGACGTTGTCGAAAGGTTTGAAAAACCCATACTCTAATTTTCAAAGGTAAAACCCACGACTTATATAAAGGAGTTTTGCAATGGCTTTAAGTATGTAACCTTGAAGAAGTATTTCCTTGATAAAAATATAAGTTAAGAGTGTTAACTATGTTATGATTGTATCTCCAAGAGTATTGTTAAATTATTGCTTTGCTTCTTCAATTACGAGTATATTCACATGATAACCCATAACTGTATTTTGGGGAAAAAGGGGCAGAAGAACCAGCTAGGTTAACTCAATAGTGAATACAAACTACTTAAACTCATTAATGAGTTGAATTGCATCCATGGAATCAGGGTGACAAAAAACATAGGATGCCTAAACTTTGTAGTTATTGGTGCATACCAAAGGGTTCATAGTAAATCCATGGAGTCAGGGTGACCAAAAAGATAAGATGCCTAAACTTTGTAGTTATTGGGGCATACGAAAAAGTTATAGTAAACCCATGAAAACTATGACAAGATATTTATTGGTGCATACCAAAAAGTTTATAGTAAACCCATGAAAACTATGATAAAGTAGTTATTGATGCGTACCAAAAGGTTCATAATTAACCTATGAAAACTACGTATAAGGACAGTTGGCAGGAGCTAATTGGTTTGTAGTGAAAACATGAAACTTATATCCGGATTAAGAACCGACGTCAATCAATATTTCCTAGTAAACCCATGAAAAATAGGATAAAAAGTGGCTAATGGAAGTATCAGTAGGTTCCTAGTCTACCCATGAAAACTAGGATTTGCGGTGAGTTACTGGATAAGTCCGTCGGTTCCTAGTCAACCCTTGAAAACTAAGATAAAGTGATTAGTAATTAAAATGACTAATAGGTTTAGGACAACCCATTAATTAATTAAGTTATCTGGCATAAGGAGCCTATAGGTTCTTAGTGATCTCATGGAAACATGAATAGGAGAGGGTGTCTATTAGTTATAACAAGATTAACAGTAAACCCATGAAAAAAAGGTTAATAGTGACCCTAGAAACTATAATAATGACAAGGTGCCAAATTAAACTGGGAATGGAAAAATCCTAATTATTTTCAAATATGCATATCATCATAATATTTTAAAAATGTATGTTTTAACCATTATGGATGCAGGAACACAGAATATGGATTTATAAAGGTTTTTGGATACTAGTGAGGGGAAAACCCATTCCGCTAAGCGGCATGTTCTCACTAAATATCTAAAAGGATTGAGACGTTAGACTATTATTTATACCAAGCTTTATGTCTGACACTAAGTTTTTTTTTCCACTTAAACTCTTGGGTACTCAATTGATTTTGAGTAGTTTAGATTTAAGGTCTTTAGGTTACTTCTTAGACGAATAAAGCATTCAGAGGCGTGCAAGAGGTAGATAGTTATTTAGAGTTTTCTTTTCACCATGTATTTGTTTGTAAAGGCAGATTTATTAGCCTTTCTACATACTCTAATCAACCAAGGGGGCATCTAGTACGTCGCTCTTGGCGTATTTGTAATAATTATATTTTGCTAAACATGGTCAATGTAATTTGGGATTATGTAATGAATATGAAATGTTTTAATTTGACCGTGGAAACAAGTTTTTGAATTGTTAAAAATTTTCCTATTTCTTTGATATGTGTATCAATGTATCTAACACCGCCATATTTGGTCGTCGAAGATTAATAACTGTGGATGAGTGCAGCATCTGTAGCTGTTAGTTTTGGGCCTTCAAGAAGGGGGATGTCACATGCTCCATGATTTAAGACACCCGCATTCCAAATTTTGTAAAATTCTAATGTATTGTTTGTGAGATATCACATTTTTCATGAAACCGTGGATCGTTCTGGCTGATTAGTATGATTGTTCCAGTAAAGATCGGCCTCTTTTTCCATGATTTGGGAGTCATTATACCGATGCTCTAAAATTTTCAAGTGTGTTGGATTTGTAGATTTTGAGATATTGATCGATCTTCGTCGAGTTATGCTATTTTATGGATCGTTCTAGATTGATCTATATAAATTTTCATTTGTTCATAACTCGAGTGTACGAACCCTGATTCACTTGAAATTTGAAATGTGGCTTAACGAAGCCTTCCTTGCTACTTCATATTAATTACACCTTGACTAGGACCCAGTCCAAATTCGCCCAACTATTTTCCATAGTTCCAAATGTCATCGATTTCCGAGCTTGAAAACCATCTCTCTAGGCTTCTACCTTGATGATCATAGAAGCCATTTAGCCAACTTTTATGGTATAATACCTAGTTAAAAGGCTGTATAACAATTTCCCCTCAAAATATGCCTTACGGTAGGAAGGCGTGTTTTGAATTTCCTTAAGTCCAATGTTCGAAACCCATTGATGACCTATGAACAATTCTGTGATCTTGCCTGATGATTACTAACGGCCTTTCGAGACCATCGACTAACTTCGTAGCTATACTAGGTGGATGATGATCATATAGGATCGAGTGTCTATTTAAGGTAAAATGCAATCGTTCGAGATTGAATGCCTATATAAGGCGAAATGCGATCGTTCAGAATTGAGTGCCTGTTCGAGGCGAAATATGATCTTTCGAGATCGAGTGCCTGTTCGATCTACTCGAGGCGAAATGTGATCGTTCGAGACTGATTGCTATTCGAGGCGAAATGTGACCGTTGGAAATTGAGTGCCATTCGAGGTGAAAAGTATTGTTGGAGATCGAGTGCCATTTGAGGTGAAATCTGATTGTTGGAGATCGAGTGTCATTGGAGGCAAAATATGATCGTTCGAGATCGAGCACCGTTCGAGGCGAAATGTGATAGTTCAAGATCGAGTGCCGTTCGAGGTGAAATGTGATTGTCTAGATGAGACTCAATATTATTAATCTAAGATTTCACGTTCGAGTGAGTTTTATAATCAAAATATTCAACTAATAAAATTAAGTCCAAGTACTAAAAGAAAAACAAAAACAAATACTAAACACTACAATGCATGCCTCTCCGGGTATGACGATTTACTGTCATCTCAGAGCATGCCTAGGCACCGTTCTCTATCCCATACATGTGTAAGTGATAGCCATTTTGTTGTGGAGTTTATTACTCATTCCTTTCCATCCTGGTCAATTGATGACAAGTTGACACCTCGATCCAAGGAAGTTACCGTTCAATGCGGACAGTGGCTGCTTCTGTTCCACCGCTGCCACCCAAGTTCTTATGTATTGTGATAGCCTGCCGTTCCGGACATGTTACTTAATATCATCCTTTATGTGCTTGCAGTCATTTGTACTATTCCCATCCAGCTCATGGAACATATAGTATTTTTCTGATCTCTTTTCATTGTCTGTAGGTTCTCTCCTTATTGGCCTTCGATATTGGATCTTCCTCGAGTATCCAGATATATCCGTTCCATTGTCTTAGTCAATTCATTGAACTTTGACGGATCTAGTCGATCCATCAAAGCTACTGCTTCATTGAACCTTGTTAAGAAATCCTTGAGTAATTCTCATTTCCACTACTTCATCGATGTCAAAGTCATCACACTCTTGGGTCCCGTGATTTGGACATGAAATTGCCTCATAAAAATTTTGATCAATTCTGTCCATGTGCAAATAGAGCCGCTTTTCAACTGCCTTAACCATTGTGCAGCTATATCCGTTAAGTGCAAGGGGAAGCACCATGCCGTGACTTCCTCCAATGCCTCCAATACTTCTATACGACTCATGTATTTTGTCAATGAATAGCGAGATTCGTTCTTCCATAATATGTCTCAAGCATTGATAGTTTGAACTTCAATGAATTTCTATCTTGCCTGATATTAGGACCGAAGGGATTCCTATATACATCTTCTGGATCCCTATTTACCTATCCGCCTCTCGTAGCTCGTCTAATTGTTTCCACCAGCCTGTTATTGTCATCCAGTCGTAATCTTCGATTATTATCTCCAACCACCCCCGAGTCCACGTGGGGTTCCTAAAATATGCTTTTAAGGATGAGCTTCCACATTTCGATCAATGCCAAACTACATGGCATCGCTTAATATCCTACTTGGGATTGATCCAACTTGACATGGGGGCATGCCCCTAAGTATGGATCAATCGGCACCAATCATTCTGGAACGATCGACCCTGATCATTCTTGGTTGGTCACGGGCCGCTACTGGCTATTCCACTCCATCTTTTATCCTTTTAGCTTCATTTCCTTGGTCTGGATTTTGGTTTTCCATAGCTCCTACTGCTCTAATCCCATTATCCATATTTACAACATTTCCTGGTACCCCATTTCCTTTGGTTTTGTGCTCCAACTTTTCCAATCTGTTGGAGTCGATCCTGCATCATCTTCTCCTATCTCTTTAGCATCACCTTTTGCATAGCATCCATCATTGTTCCTATTTCATCTCTTGTGATGTAGATAGATGTATGATTTGATCCAGCTCTAGAAGAAGCCTCCTAACTCCCTCCATGATGGCTCCTATCCACTAATGGTTTCCTTGTTGATTGCCTAGCCATTGCTTCCTAGATCTAAGCATCCATGCTTCTAAAACCATGATCCTAGCTTCCAAATCCACGTGTGCAAGTCCTTCTCAGCGAAAGCATTAAAATTTTTGCACCAAAAATGGTCACAAACACGTTGTTGTATGTGAAAGCACAAATATCTAATATTCCAATCCAACTAGAGAAATATAAATTTATAGATCAGTGAATAGATTATAAAAAAGTAAATGAACACGCAAGTTCTATAGTGGTTCGACAAACTCCGACCTACGTCCGCTCTAATACTCTTTTATTTATACGGTAAGGTTATAAGAACTATAGTATTTTTGCCTTAGAAAAAGAATGAAGGAAGAGATAAGAAGTGATGAAGGGGAGCCAGCCGAAAAGTCCTTTACTATCAGCCAAGTCCACTGTATTTATAGGTGAATACATGTATGGATCAGGCTGAAATCTCGATAGAAGGACCTCTAGGCCCAAACGACCTGACAAACAAAATTTGGGATCGATTGGACACCAAAAAAATTTAGGCCGATCTTTCCATACTAACACCAATGGGGCTGCGATCATTTTTATGAGGACTTCCATGCCTCTATTTAATGCTCTTATTTTGCGCCATTCTGACTTATGCTTTGTGAGATATCGATCAATCTTCGCTGTTTTGACTAGAAATTAGATCATAAAAGATCATTCCATGCTTCATACTCTTGTTTGCGATCAATCAAGTTGGTTCCCCATGATGTTAGATTTGCAATTCTGATGTACTATTTGTTAGATATCGCATTTTCCATGAAACTATGGATCGTTCTGGCTAATTTATACGATCGTTCCAATAACGATCGGCCTCTTTTTCCAAGATTTGGAAGTTTTGAGCTACGATCGATCGTGGTGGTGCTCCATGAAGTAGGATACTTGGTCTTCATGTTTCGTGCAATTTCAACGTACCTTTTGTAGGATATCGCATTTTCCTTGAAATTATGGATCATTCTGGCTTATTTGTATGATCTTTCCAATAATGATCAGCCCCTTTTTCCAAGATTTAGGAGTTTGAGCTACGATCAATCATTAGGGTGTCCATGATGTAGGATACTTTCTCTCTAAATTTCGTGTAATTCCGACGTACCGTTTGTGAGATATCGTATTTTCTGTGAAACTACAGATTGTTCTGGTTGATTTGTACGATTGTTCCAGTAACGATCGGCCCTTTTTTCCAAGATTTGGTACTTTCGTCATGCGATCATTTTTGTAGGCTCCACTCTTTAATATATTGATTCTTTGAAAGTTTCAAGTGCATTGGTTTTGTAGATTTTGAGATATTGATCAATCTTCGTCTATTTACACTGTTTTATGGATCGTTCTAGATTGATCCATATAAATTCTTTATTAGTCCATAACTCGAGCACACAAACTCCAATTAACTTTAAATTTTAAATATGGCCTCATGGGGCCTTCCTTATCACTTTATATTGATTGCACCTTGATTGGGACTCGGTTCGAATCTGTCCAACTATTGTCCATGGTTCCAAATATCATCGATTTTCGAGCTTGATAACCGTCTCTTTGGGCTTCCTGTCTTGGTGATCAAAAAAGCAATTTAGCTAAATTTTATGATATACTTCATGGTCAAAAGGTGACATAACAATAAATGAACTTTAGGAGTGTAATAATTTCCACAATGGAATTATATGGCCTTAGCCCAATATTTAGTTTATTATAAATGATTTGGTTTAGTATGGATTGGGATGCGAGGTCAGTAGTATTACACAATGAAAGTTTTCCCTCTACAAATGACTATCAACAGTTGTCTATACATCCTACTTATGTAGGACATCTCTAATTGCAGGAACCATGGGAATATACGTTCATGTATAGGTTTGGGAAATATATCAAAGAGAGTTCGCCTTGGATTTGAAGTATCAAGTGGCCAATTGGGCTTGCTTCAATTCCAATCCAGAGTTACTAAGTAACTAGATGGGAATTTCCTTAATTTGCATTAGTAAAATATAAATGGGTTAGTGGGGTGAAGTTTGGCATTATGTCGACATTGTTGGTACCAATATTTGAGGAGTAGGGTTGTACACATAGGTCATCAGCACCATTGGTCCCATTTAGTTGTTAACAAAGACTTAGATTACACCTGGATGAACTACACTTCCTATTGGTGTAATTTTTAGGAGAATATGCAATTACCTTAAATTTTGGTTGCTTTTTTGTTAGATAGATGGTGGGTTAGTTAACCCTTAGATAAGTCTTTGAGATGGGTTGTAATACAACTAATTAAATTAGAATGTCGTCATTAGGGTGTGATGATCCGGAATTTTTAAGTCTTTAAAACGAAATATTTAATTGATTTTAAATATTTAAAAGTATATTTTTAACTTGAATTCAAATATCACTAATTATTGATAATTAAATTATTGAATTAAATAATTGGAACTTGAGCTAAATGTTGAATCTGAAGTTTTAGGCCTGTTAAAAGTAATTTGAAGGCTTGTAAAATTTATATTGATATTACTGAAGATAATAGAAGTTGTAGAATTGAAATTAACAGTGGTTTGTTCAGTTTTAAAATTTTATAATTTAAATTGAATTTAAAAATAGCCTTTCGAAGTACAGTCTCGGAATTCGACGAAACCAGTTCCATTGGGTCTGTAATATTAAATTATTATCGGATTTCAAATTTCGTAGTGATCAGAGTTGTTATGTGAGCGCATGTTATATGAACGCGCTGAAATCTATATCGAATCCAATTTAATAACTGGGTACCTAAACAAGATATTTTTGAATATAAACATATCAATTTTAGATCAGCTGCTACCCTGTAATTACTTTAGCCAACATATTTCTGTTGAAGCCGACACGCAGAAATAATTTTTCACGCGAACATCTTTTCCTATTCCCTCTGTTCTTTCTTTAAAATGCAAGCTCGTTCAAAGCTTTTCGAAGAAAATTAAATTAATGGCCGAACTAAGTAAGGGATTGGAAACAAATCGCTACCCTTTTTCTTCAGTTCGATTTCTGGAATAGAAAGAAAAAATCAATCGAATCGCGTTTTGAGGTGTCACGATCTTCGAAGGCAGTGAGGCCGAGGCTTGGATGGGTTTGTTCGCGCGTGACGTGGCATCGTTCTAGAGCTCGTAGCGATAGAGCGGTCGAAGGAGTGGCGCAGCGTTCGAACTCGATTCAGGGAAAGGAGATGATGGCTTGGGATTTCGTCGTAGCTTGAAGGTCGCGCCTTATTTCATCGTGAAGCAGGCGGTGAAGTTGGATTCGAGCAGTGATTTAGGGTTTGGCCACACGATTGGGTCGACTCGGTGGTGCTTGCTGAGATGAAGGTACAATACTTCATCGTTTTTTTACTGGATAGATATGTCAGTGAAAATATATGCAGTGATATAAGACCATATCTGTTTAATATATATATGAAAGAGATTTTATTTTAGAATTTAATATATATATATATATATATATATATATAGGTCAGAAAGTATAACACAGTATTAATTTAAGTTACAAACTTCTGTTTAATTTAAAAGTAATACATAGGTATATAAACAGCAAAGTTAATTTACTGCAGAAAGTGAACAGGAAAGTAAGGTAAATGTTGATAGAATTTAAACTGCAGGAAGATATATATATAAATATATAGTAAACAGGAAGGATATATATATATATATATATATATATATATATATATAGATAGATAGATAAGATTTTGGATATAGGAATTTTAAATGTTGAAAGGTTTATGTAAAATTCATATTTTTGAAATCTATGGTTCATTTCTATAAGTATAAGTAGTTTCAAATATATATATATATATGTATAAATACCCATTTTTAAAGTTACTAGTTTATTTATAAACAAAAAAATGATATATTATGGTTATTAACTCATTTAATAAACTTACTTAAATTTTTAGTTACTAAGAATTATAGGAAATTAGTTTGAAACAAAATTATTAATTTAGATTAGATTAACAAATGATAATTGATTATTCAGTTAGTTCAGATATTAATAAATCACGTAATGTTACACAAGGTCTAAAATAGAGAAACAAGCTGTATTGAAAGTGGATTGGAATGGTCTGCAAATTTTAAGTCAAAGGTGAGTTAATCTCACTCGGTTAAATTTAAATTTAAATGATAAAAGTTAAATAATTGGTTGAATGGATGAATTGATTGATGTGCTATAGTTTGGTATATTTTCGAATTGGTATTTTATATTGTGCTAACGTCTGTGGATGCGGGGAAAACAGGTTGGAGGGATCCAACTGGACCCCTCAACATTTATTTAAATTATTTAATATTCTCTGCTGTAAATATTGGTATTCTATGATGAGTTAAATTTGGATATTGAATGTTATGGTTCGATTCGATATATTTGGGTATAATTAATTACCAAAAATATATGTAAATTGGATTGTTGGGAAGTAAATAAAGGAAGTAAACTTGTAAGAGAAATAATTATAGGAAATTTGAATAAATTAAGAACGAATTGAAAGGAAATAGAAGTAATATGAAAATAATAATAAATAACTTCGAGTATGGAAGGAATTTTGAATGAACCTAAATTAATGAATTGTAAACTTAAGTTATATCAATTAAAGTAATAAAGAATTATTTTAAAATTCAAAGTTTAAATTTATTTAAAAGGATTAAGAAGTAATTTGAGAAATCAAAAATTGGTATTCTCAGTTAAAAATATTTTAAATCATAATTAAGAAATAAAATTTGAAATTAATAGATTTTGAAGTAAAAGGGCGTAAATTGGAAATCAATTTGGAAATTGATTCAAGTGTTTGGAATTGGAAATTTCAAGAAGAATGTGAAGAGAAGTATATTTCTCTGGATAGCCAAGTACGTTTTCAAAGTAAGTTTTAAAAAAAAAAAGTAAGATAAAGGTTTTAATGTTGTGTTTTTTAAAAAGTATGTTCTTGGAAATTTATTATTTCTAAATGTTTAAATTCTAAAGTAAATATTTTTTTTCAAATCTATTATCGTAGTAATTATTTTAAAGGTAACTTAATGTTTTGTTTTAAGAGTGAGAACCTAGTTTATATTCATAAAGTAACCTTATTTTCAAATATTCATATAGTATATGTTTTTAATCAATTATTGAAGTAGTTTTAATTTAAATATTTTAAAGTAAATTCTAAAGTAAGTATTTTGTATAGTTATAAGGTAACCTTATTTTAGTATTTCTAAAAGTATTATTATAAATTAAGTATTAAAGTAATTTTTCTAAATTAAATGTTTAAAACATATTTTTCAATAAAGTGTTTTAAATTATTTTTAAGTCTAAAGTTTTGTGTTTGGTGATTCCAGTAGAAATAGAAATACTTGGAATTTATTTTGAAAAAGGAAGATAGTTTGAAACTGTTTTCAAAGGATTGGAATTGAAATATATCTTGTAAAGATATTTTTGAGGTTAATAAATAATTTGGGAAAATTATTTATTGTTTAATGGATGTTTGTAAATATTAATTGATAGTTAAATCATCAACTATCAATATTGGACAAATACGCTGATCGATTCGAAGAGACCGGGATCGAGATTTATTTCTCGAAAACCACTTCGATCCGGTTTGTACGTTTTCATGGAAAACGAGTTTGGATTCGAAGATGGAGAAGTGAAGTGTAAGGGCTAGTCGCTACTAATCCTAAGGATATTTCCAAAATGGATGTAGTAGGAATAGTGCCTTCGGTTCCGTTCGAACCCGGGACGGACTTGTATGGATGAATGCTTGCGAAACATCGTCAGGTGGACGATGGGCATTCTTAGGGATATGTTCTAAAAAGGTAACGCTTAGCCTCAAGCCTCATCAAATGGGAATGACTGAAAATCAGGGGTTATGCAGCAAGGCTAGGTGGGTAGCACCCACGCAGGGTGAGGTCATCCCTGTCTAGATGTCCCTTTTATTTCAGCTTAGTGGGCGGTTGCTGATCCCAACCGCGGGGTGATCTCACTCGGGATTATCCAGTAAGGGGTAGTCCCGGTCTTGTGTTGCAGGGGAGCGGGCGTACTCCTCGGTACTGTGATCTAGGCCACGTACTATGACAGGTGGTACCCCAGTGCCTAGTCATTAGTTGGAAATCCATTCTCCCTACGAGCCTTGTACGATATTTGTTTGTATTACCCACTCTGTGGCTAGTAGCTGGAATTTAATAATGTATTTGGCTATTTTATAAGTATTTGTATATAGACCCTATTATAATATCAGAGATTTCTATAAAAATTATTTTAGCTATCGTAAGGTAAAAACCTGACATGTTTATTTGTGGCGTGGTCTTACGAGATGCTTTTGTTTGCAAAGGATTTTTGAAATTTTAATAATCAATTGAGTGTGATTTTCTCACGCTGGTATTCCAAACTGACTCGGGTATTATTTAACTGTAATGCTCGGGTCAGACCGAGTATTATAGGATACAAGATTTGATGCTGTGGAGCTCAGGAGATGAGCTGGATGACGATACATACTCCCGAACTTGTTTATATATTTTCCGCTGTGTTGTATAGTTGTGTATCCAGTTGTATGTTATTGATGTTGAATTGGGATTGACGTACTCTGATGGTGTAATATATAAACAGATATATTTATTTTTGTGTAAAGATCATTTATTATATATTATATTTTATTCCGCTGCGATGGTTAGATTCTGATGTTGATTTCTATTTTCTTCTTCTACCTCTTCTTCTTTAACCCAAATGGTTCGTATTTCTGTACAACTTGAGTTGATTTAGGTAGATTAGTGTGACTCAAGGGGTACAGATTTGCGGGTCGTTATAGTTGGTATTAGAGCTTAGGTTGGTGATAACCTTGGCTCTGGTGGGAATTTCTCATTAAATAGTGTCCGTAGTACTCTACAATGAGTTTGAGCGTATTAATAGATATGAGCACGTATTTATTAGTGAATATAAAATGATTTTATATTGTGGTTATTGGTTTATTGAGTAGTTTATGGATTCTGGTCAATACAAGTAATTAACGTTATTGATAGGGATCTCTAAACACTTGAATAGAATAATTCGACACAATATTGTTTTAAAGTAGGGTAAATGAAATAATTTTACCCAAATTATTTTTGTATATAAAAGATATAATTTTTTTTGTAAAGTATTTTATAGTATTGGATGCTTGAATTTTAAGGAATGATAATATTAAATTATTAACACTATTGTGTAGAAATTGAATAAGAAATTGAAAACTTATAACCAAGTTGAAGAATAAATTTATATAACAAAATAGAATTTGAAAAAATAGATTATAAATGTAATTTATAAATTGAAATAAACTTCATATACAAATGAGATTTGTAAATGTAAATTGTAAAGATGATTATAATTTTGAAATAGAATTTCAGAGAAACATTTGAAAATTAAAATGAGATAAAATTCCAGAGAATGTTTGAATTTAAAGGAATTGCAATTTGGAATTTTTGGGAAAAATTTAAATTCCTTTGGGTTTGAAAATGGTTTTCAAAGATTTGGAGGAATAATAGTATTATTTTGGAAATATTTTGAGTTGTATTTGAAATCTTGTGAGATTTGAAAATTAAAAATATTTGAAATGTTTTTAAAGAGATGAAAGCACTAAACTCTTTCGATCGCTGGAAAATAATTCCGATAATGATCGCGACATCATCGGCGTTCATTTTTGAGTTTTCAAGAGAGGAATTGCTATCTGAATATTTTAAATTGGAATTGTTTGCGAACTGGGTATGGTTTTGAAATTCAAAAGCGATAATTGAATTTGCCAAAAGATTTTGGATGTAGTTGATTTCAAAGGTGATTTTGAAATCTGGGAAAGTGTTTAAACTCTGGAATCTTATGTAAAATGTTTATGTAATAATAAAAATATATACTTGGCTAAATAAAATGTATAATTCCGAGTTAAAAGTAAAACGTGAATGGGATTGGTTGTCCACTGATGAAAGTATGAAAATAAATAAGTTTGTGAATTATAAAATTTAGAAGTAAAATAAATAAGCAAAAATAAAATTGATTTGAATTTTGAGAAGTGAATGAAAAATTCAAAACTTAAATTATAAAATAAATTGACCTCCAATAAAATAGTTAAAGTGGTTTGAGATAAAAATAAAATATTGGGAATAAACCTTGAATAAACAAATTAATAATTAATTGGTAATGAAATATGGAGATGGAACTTGAATTGGTTAAATGAAAGTCGAATTCCAATTTAATGTGGCAAATATTTAGTTTGCAAATAAATTATGAAATGAGTATTCGATGTAACCAATATGAAATGTTCCAAGATAAATAAATGGATTTAAATAAATTGAATGTGTATATGGAATGCGAAATAAATTGAACGGAAACAAATAAAATGAAATCAAATTAAGTCTAGATTGAATTGGTATTAATTTAAAATATTTATAAACAGGAATGGATATCCTTTTAAGTAAATATCACTGAATTTGCATAAAAATAATTGTCGTTTGACGTAAACAAGATTATATAAATTCTATGGATTAACAGAAGCGAATAAAATTGGTTTTTGAATCAATTGTAATACATATGGGCTTGTTTGGATGAAAAATAAATTGAATGTAAACAATGAAGTGTAAATGAATTCAGCTTGGATTGTCGATGAATTGAATATAATTGGAAGTATGAAATTCAAAATGGTTGACTGAATAAACTAATTTAAATTAGTTAGTAGATGAAATTGGTTGGTAATTGAAATCAAATTAAGGATTTAAATTGGAAAGTGCTTATAAAAAATATATATATAACTTGAGTTTTAAAGTTGAAATAACTTGATGAAAAATAAAATAACTTACGTAATATTTAAATAAAAGCTTGATTTAAGTAAAATTGTGAAATGGTTGTGTCGAGTTTTATGAAATGATTTTAAATAAAACTTGTTGGTAAATGAAATGAAATTAGTAATGAGTTAATTAACGTAAGTTATATTAATGAGGATTTGACTTCGGAAAAATGGGAGTTGGATTGCTTTTGGGATTAATTCATTTTAAATGAGTTTGCTTGGACTTAAAATGAATTTAAGTTAAGTAAGAGAGTTGTGAAATCATTTAAATTGAACTGGATGGTTTGAATATTGCTTGGAAGCATTCAAAATAAGTGTCGAAATATTTCATATGTGCTTATGGAAGTATATAATATGCACTGTTTTTAGAATCCATGTTTTAGTTATTTATAAATAAGTGAAATGCTATAAACTTTGTATATTTGTCACTTACCTGTTTAAATTGAGTAAGTACAGGTACAGGAGAGCCGTATGGCTAGATTTGATCACGCAAAATGCTAAATAAATAACCGCTTTGCTTAAAAACGCTAAATAAGGTACGCCTACGCAATACAAATAGGAAATATGAACTGTTTTTCTGTTTTCCGACCGTGTGGGTCGATGTATATATATTTATATCTCTTGTCAAATTGCATAAGCTCCTCCATACAAAGGAGACTGCCAAAAAATTTCGAAAATTTCGGGAGTTAGAATTTTTTTGAATCTTTTGAAAATTTTCACTAACGACAGATGATTTAAATTTGTTAAGCAAATAGAATTATAACTGAATGTTGAAATTTAATTTAAATTGTATATGTAAAGTAAGATGAACTGAAGAATTGTTCAAAGAAACTAAAAGAAGGAAAAAGTTTGCACATAAACTTTTATTTGAGATTTTAAATAAATTAGTCAGTAAAACTAATAAAGGAAATTGTTAATTAAATATGGATTGAGATAGGGTGAATCAAAATTCAATATTCAAAGTTTGGAAATGAATTGAATTCAAGTAAAATTGGGAAGAAGTATTTATATTTGAAATTAGTTAATAAAGTGAAGCAAATTGAAATTTTTATTGAATTGAAAGGAAAATTGAATAAAATGGATATAAACTCCAATAGTGAAGTGAAAACAAATTCAAGAGGTATATAAAATATTTATATTGAACTTAAGAAATGATGGTGAAATTCTTAAGTAAGTTGGCATTGGAATACAAAAAGATTAAAACTGGAAGTTGTGGCAAGGGAAAGTGTAGATAAGTGAATAACAATCAAAATAAATGGGAATAAAAAGGAAATTGATGTAGTTGATAATCAATTGGAGCAAACACGTAGGATGTACGTATATTATTTTATTCGCACAGCTATTTGATCCAGATTCGGGTACAGAATTTCGAGATAGTTATATCGATCCGAGTTAGGATTTTTCACTCGATTTTCAACGGCGAACCCTGGATATGGATTTTTGATTGATTCTGGAAATTCTCTATCATAGTTTGTGGCTATGCAAGGAGAATGACAATTTCTGATCAAGAGACTAGATCTGAGTCCGCACTAGGAAGTCGGGCGGACGATACTAGTTCGGAAGTGAAATTGTGTGATCGAGTGGGCGATCGGATTTGGTATTGCGTACGGATGATATATGTGCATCGTACGGGCTTAAGTAAAACAAATATTGGAAATGTGTAAAAGAAGTCAAATAAAGGTTTTTGAATGTTGTGATTGGATATTATTGCTAAACAGGATATGCAGGTATGAATAAGGGAAAGGAAAATTAGTTTTGATTTCAGATAATTAATTAGAATTGCTCGACAAAAAGGTATGTGTTTAAATTTGTATATGAAATTTGATTGGGTTTTTGGGTCTAGCCACTTGGCTTTTCATTTTCTTTTTGAATTTGGGGGCCGTAGGGCCATTTTGTAGTTGTACCGAGCTAGCCACGCAAAGGAGACGCGGACGAAATTTTTCGAAAATTTAGAGAGTTAGAATTTTTTTGAGAAAAGTCTGATAATTTTAAATTTGATTTAAAATTGAAATTTGAATGATTGAGTAAGTAATATTGTTTGAAACTATGGAAAAGTTTGGGAAGTTAGTAAGTATGGCAATGGGTCTTTATAAAAGATAGTTGGTAAGATGTTGAATTGTTAGTTTTGGAAAATAGTAATAGGTATTGGATAATTCTTCCTAACCAGTAATTTCGGGGATGAAATTCTTTTAAGGAGGGAGGAATGTGACGACCCGGAATATTTAAGCCATTAAAAATGGAATATTTAATTGATTTTAAATGTTTTAAAGTAAATTTTTAACTTGAATTCAAATATCACTAATTATTGATAATTAAATTATTGAATTAAATAATTGGAAGTTGAGCTAAATGTTGAATCTGAAGTTTTAGGCCTGTTAAAAGTAATTTGAAGGCTTGTAAAATTTATATTGATATTACTGAAAATAATAGAAGTTGTAAAATTGAAATTAACAGTGGTTTGTTTAGTTTTAAAATTTTATAGTTTAAATTGAATTAAAAAATAGCCTTTCGAGATACAGTCTCGGAATTTGACGAAACCAGTTCCATTGGGTCCGTAATATTAAATTATTATTGGATTCCAAATTTCGTAGTGATCAGAGTAGTTGTGTGAGCGTATGTTATATAAACGCGCTGAAATCTATATCGAATCCAATTTAATAACTGGGTACCTAAACAAGATATTTTTGAATATAAAAATATCAATTTTAAATCAGCTGCTACCCTGTAATTACTTTAGCCAATATATCTCTGTTGAAGCCGACACGTAGAAACAATTTTTCACGTGAACATCTTTTCCTGTTCCCTCTGTTCTTTCTTTAAAATGCAGGTTCGTTCAATAATATCTCGTTCAAAGCTTTTTGAAGAAAATTAAATTAATGGCCGAACTAAGTAAGGGATTGGAAACAAATCGCTACCCTTTTTCTTTAGTTCGATTTCTGGAACAGAAAGATAAAATCAATCGAATCGCATTTTGAGGTGTCGCGTCTTCGAAGGCAGTGAGGCCTAGGCTTCGATGGGTTTGTTCGCGCGTGACGTGGCATCGTTCGGGGGTTGTAGCGGTAGAGCGGTCGAAGGAGTGGCTCAGCGTTCGAACTTGATTCAGGGAAAGGAGATGTTGGCTAGGGATTTCGTCATAGCTTGAAGGTCGCGCCTTAGTTCATCGCGAAGCAGGCGGTGAAGTTGGATTCGAGCAGTGATTTAGGGTTTGGCCGCACGATTGGGTCGACTTGGTGGTGCTTGCTGAGATGAAGGTATAATACTTCATCGTTTTTTTACCGGATAGATATGTCAGTTAAAATATATGCAGTGGTACAGGACCATATCTGTTTAATATATATATATATATATATATATCTAAAAGAGATTTTATTTTAGAATTTAATAAATATATATAGGTCAGAAAGTATAACACAGTATTGATTTAAGTTATTAACTTCTGTTTAATTTAAAAGTAATACATAGGTATATAAACAGCAAAGTAAATTTACTGCAGAAAGTGAACAGGAAAGTAAGGTAAATATTGATAGATTTTAAACTGCAGAAAGATATATATAAATATATATATAAGTAAACAGGAAGGATATATATAGATAAGATTTTGGATATAGGAATTTTAAATGTTGAAAGGTTTATGTAAAATTCAGGTTTTTGAAATCTATGGTTCATTTCTATTAGTATAAGTAGTTTCAAATATATATATATATATATATATATACCCATTTTTAAATTTGCTAGTTTATTTATAAACAAAAAATGATGTATTATGGTTATTATCTCATTTAGTAAACTTACTTAAATTTTTATTTACTAAGAATTGTTTATTATAGGAAAATAGTTTGAAAATTTTTTATTAGTTTAGATTAAATTAATAAACGTAATTGATTATTCAATTAGTTCAGATATAAATAAATCACGTAATGTTATACAAGGTCTAAAATAGAGAAACAGGCTGGATTGAAAGTGGATTGGAATGGTCTGCAAATTTTAAGTCAAAGGTGAGTTAATCTCACTCAGTTAAATTTAAATTTAAATGATAAAAGTTAAATAATTGGTTGAATGGATGAATTGATTGATGTGCTATAGTTTGGTATATTTTCAAATTGGTATTTTATATTGTGCTAACGTCTGTGGATGCAGGGAAAACAGGTTGGAGGGATCCAACTGGACCCCTCAACATTTATTTAAATTATTTAATATTCTCTGCTGTGAATATTGGTATTCTATGATGAGTTATATTGGGATATTGAATGTAATGGTTTGATTGGATATATTTGGGTACCAATATATATATATAAATTGGATTGTTGGGAAGAAATTAAAGGAAGTAAACTTGTAAGCGAAATAATTATAGGAAATTTGAATAAATTAAGAACGAATTGAAAGGAAATAGAAGTAATATGAAAATAATAATAAATAACTTCAAGTATGAAAGGAATTTTGAATAAACCGAAATTAATGAATTGTAAACTTAAGTTATATCAATTAAAGGAATAAAGAATTATTTTAAAATTCAAAGTTTAAATTTATTTAAAAGGATTAAGAAGTAATTTGAGAAATAAAAAATTGGTATTCTCAGTTAAAAATATTTTAAATCATAATTAAGAAATAAAATCTGAAATTAATGGATTTGAAGTAAAAGGGAGTAAAATGGAAATCAATTTGGAAATTGATTCAAGTGTTTGGAATTGGAAATTTCAAGAAGAATGTGAAGAGAAGTATATTTCTCTAGATAGCCAAGTACTTTTTCAAAGTAAGTTTTAAAAAAAAAAATAAGATAAAGGTTTTAATGTTATTTTTAAAAAAAAGTATGTTCTTGGAAATTTATTATTTCTAAATGTTTAAATTCTAAAGTAAATATTTTTTTCAAATCTATTATCGTAGTAATTATTTTAAAGGTAACTTAGTGTTTTGTTTTAAGAGTGAGAACCTAGTTTATATTCATAAAGTAACCTTATTTTCAAATATTCATATAGTATATGTTTTTAATCAATTATTGAAGTAATTTTAATTTAAATATTTTAAGGTAAATTCTAAAGTAAGTATTTTGTTTACTCTATTATCGTAATAATTATTTAAAGAATGATTTGGTATTTTGTTTAAAGAAGAAAATCTAATGTATAGTTATAAGGTAACCTTATTTTAGTTTTTCTAAAAGTATCATTATAAATTAAGTATTAAAGTAATTTTTCTAAATTAAATGTTTAACATATTTTTCAATAAAGTGTTTTAAATTATTTTTAAGTCTAAAGTTTGTGTTTGGTGATTCCAGTAGAAATAGAAGTACTTGGAATTTATTTTGAAACAGGAAGATAGTTTGAAACTATTTTCAAAGGATTGGAATTGAAATATAACTTGTAAAGATATTTTTGAGGTTAATAAATAATTTGGGAAAATTATTTATTGTCTAATGGATGTTTGTGAATATTAATTGATAGTTAAATCACCGACTATCAATATTGGACAAATACGCTGATCGATTCGAAGAGACCTGGATCGAGATTTATTTCTCGAAAACCACTTCGATCCGGTTTGTACATTTTCGTGGAAAATGAGTTTGGATTCGAAGATGGAGCTATGAAGTGCAAGGGCTAGTCGCTACTAATCCTGAGGATATTTCCAAAATGGATGTAGTAGGAATAGTGCCTTCGGTTCCGTTCGTACCTAGGACGGACTTGTATGGATGAATGCTTGCGAAACATCATCAAGCGGACGATGGGCATTCTAAGGGATATGTTCTAAAAAGGTAACGCTTAGCCTTAAGCCTCATCAAATGGGAATGACTGAAAATCTGGGGTTATGCAGCAAGGCTAGGTGGGTAGCACCCAAGAAGGGTGAGGTCATCCCTGTCTAGATGTCCCTTTTATTTCGGCTTAGTGGGCGGTTGTTGATCCCAACCGCGGGGTGATCTCACTCGGGATTATCCAGTAAGGGGTAGTCTTGGTCTTGTGTTGCAAGGGAGCAGGCGTACTCCTCGGTACTGTGATCTAGGCCACGTACTGTGACAGGTGGTACCCCAGTGCCTAGTCATTAGTTGAAAATCCATTCTACCTACGAGCCTTGTACGAGATTTGTTTGTATTACCCACTCTGTGGCTAGTAGCTGGAATTTAATAATGTAACAATTTCAGCTATTTTATAAGTATTTGTATATAGACCCTATTATAATATCAGAGGATTTCTATAAAAATTGTTTTAGCTATCATAAGGTAAAAACCCGACATGTTTATTTGTGGCGTGGTCTTACGAGATGCTTTTGTTTTCAAAGGATTTTTGAAAATTTAATAATCAATTGAGTGTGATTTTCTCACACTGGTATTCCAGACTGACTCGGGTATTATTTAACTGCAATGCTCGGGTCAGACCGAGTATTATAGGATACAAGATTTGATGCTGTGGAGCTTAGGAGATAAGCTGGATGACGATACGTACTCCCGTACTTGTTTATATATTTTCCGCTGTGTTGTATAGTTGTGTATCCAGTTGTATGTTATTGATGTTGAATTGGAATTGATGTACTCTGATGGTGTAATATATAAACATATATATTTGTTTTTGTATAAAGATCATTTATTATCTATTCTATTTTATTCCGCTGCGATGGTTAGATTCTGATGTTGATTTCTATTTTCTTCTGCTACCTCTTCTTATTTAACCCAAATGGTTCGTATTTCTATACAACTTGAGTTGATTTAGGTAGATTAGTGTGACTCAAGGGGTACGGATTTGCGGGTCGTTACAAATGGAAGGTTCCTCGTGTAGGCGGACAATCCGGTTTAGACACTATTTGTGGGTACCAAACGCAGTGCATTGTTAGGGGACTAACGAGAGACTCCTCGATGTAAGTGGACAAGCCGACTTAGACACTGTTAGTAGATACCCCATGCAGTGCATAATTACAATTAGTAGTGGGAAATCACTCGATGTATGCAGGTAATTGGGTCTAGACATTGATGTATACCTTTGTCCATTGATTATAGTGATGGGGGTGTGTGTGTGTGTGTATATATGCATATGTATATATATATGTATGTATATATATATACATATGTATATGATCCACAACCCCAATATTTAGCCCCATCAGCTAGCCCTTTGATATCAACCATATTTTTATGTTTAAATATTCAGCCCGTGTGGTAGAGGAGAGAAAGACTGAATATTTAGATATAAACATGTGGTGGATATCGAAGGGCCCCAAATGGAGCTAAATATGTGGGGCTAGGAGTCCTAGGTCTATACACTCACACACTTACTTATATTTATACCTCGAAGTAGGTTAGATGCATTGCACACACATATGGAATCAAATGACTATGCTATAAATAATGGGAATAATACGCAATGGAAATCAATGGCATAAACTAATATTATTGATTAAGCATGTTTACTAGCCACCAGAACGTTATTCTAATTTCCACCTCATTACAGCTCACATGATAGATTTAGAGGGATATGATACTGATGTAAGGCGAGAATGGTGGGTGGATAAGTCTTCTTATTCATGCTCAGCACTAATAAGGTAACTAGATATCCAAGAAATAATACAGGTTCCAAGGACGAAGCCTTTGTCGGTATATTTGTTTTATTATATTTTACTATTCCACTGTGAGTTCGTATAGATAGCTCTCTGATATACTTATATTTATTTCAATTTACCAACACCAACGATCCCACCCTAATGGGCTAGGGTTTTTGGCTTAGTCGAAAGGTTGGGCCTATTAAGATGCAGGTTGTTACATTTGGTATCAGAGCATAGGTTACTCGATCCTAAGAATTAGGATATACAAGCGAACATATTTTTTTTACTTGTAATTATAATTATATAAAAATAATATGCCAAATTCTATGAATTTCGACGATAGAAGTAGCTGTGATCATATTTTAAAAAGATGGATAAGGCAACCATGAGTTAGAATAATAAATAGGGTTAAATTTATACACTACCATGATTACCCCATGAGGTGTAGGTCATGTTGTAAGGTGCTAACTTAAGAAGAGCACGAGTACAACATGTAGAAGGTTTCCTAAAGCTAGATGGTACTTGACTCCTTTGCTGGGCCTAGACTGCCCTATGATTGTGGATTCCACTAGATTGTCGATTGATGGTGTGCATTTCATTGAGAAAAAAGGGAGTAAAAATCTATATGTTGCACATATCTAAAAGTAAGAATTAAGAAAGTCCACGCAAGAAGATGTCCATTGACCACTACAAGATGATTGCCAGATTTGTATATACTCTTAATGAAGGGAACGTAGGGGTGATAGGGAAAGAAGGAAAGTCCAAAAGAAAGGACAAGTAAAATTCATTTCTGAGTCCGACTCCTTGTAAAGGAGTTTAATAAAAAATTTAAAAAAATTCATAAAATACTTGAAATGACTATCAAAGAGTTTAAAAAAATAGAAGAACCCTACCATTAAAAATTTGTTATTTTTGAGAAGTAAGTAAGTACTAAATTTTTACCCATATAAAATATTCTTTAAAATATTTTTTTTAAAATATATGTAAGGAAATTCAACAATTTGATTAAAAGAGCTACATAGAGATTCCTAGTCGAAATTTAAAACTGGTTAGATTAAAAAATTTCAATTAAATGGTTTTTTATAATGAGATTTTTCCTTTTTGGAATAAATGGAAAATAAAGCGTATGTTTGGCTCGATGATTTTTCTATTTTTGTAAATTTGACGTGTTAAGGAATTCATTTGAGCGGTGGATGACTGGAAATGGTACTAGATTTTATTATGGTAAGTAGAAGGTAAGAAAGCCCGATAATGAAGATAGAAAAAATATTTCCGTATAAGGAAAATACGGGGAAAATAATTGAAATAAATTTATACATAAATTGTAAATAGTTTGACGTTAGTGGAGAAAAGCCAACGACTAAGATGAGGAGAATGCACAACAATTTTCTAGTGAAGAAAAAAAGCTGTATAAGGAGGTTCAATTTAAATAAAAGCAATTTAGTTAGAAAGAATTTATATAGTAGCAACACTAGGAACATAAATAGAAGAAATGTATGGATTTATATTAGAATAATGTTAGTAATCTAGTTAGAAATAGAATAGGAAATTAAAAGAAACAAAAATGAATGGTTTTCATAAACATGTGCAGTAATTGCACAAATCTTTTAGAAGTCTCCCTTATATGCTATTTGAGTCTCCGCTAAGGTTGGAAGAGGAAATAGTATGAGTAGAAGGAAAATAATAGAATGAAAGCTGTCCTTGTCTACTTCGGTTTTTTGTTCCTTTTAAAAGATATAAAAGATGTTGCAGAAACACTTTAACAGTATATTTTGGAAAATGGTTTGGTATAACAATTTAGTTTTCGAATACAAAACTTTTTAGATGGTTAAAAATCTTGCTTTGAAGTTAATCTCCATTGTAAAAAAAGGCCTAAAAAAGACAATTAATTTAATGACTATTCCTGCAATAAAAACTTGACTCTTACTATTTGAAAAGAAGGAAATAATTTGTTGTTAAAAGGAAAGAATCTCTTTAAATTGCTTAAATTGACTTTTGAACTTAATAAATAAACTCACTTCATAAATCCTAAATTATAGTTTTAAAAGTTACGACACCAATAGTTAAAGTTGGTTAAAATGAGGAGTTTTTCATGGATCCTTTTGGAAACCAAGTAGTCGTTGAATTTAATAAAGAGTTTCTAAGTTGATATTTTCAAAGAAAAAAATTTGGGTTAAGTATTTCATGATTGTGAAGTTTAACAATTTTATAGAGTTGTGTAAACCAACCAACTTTGATATGGAGTAGATAGAGATGATCGCCTAGGTAAGACATGGTAAAAGTTATAGCTATAACTAAAATAGCCACGAATGCTCGTAGAGTAGTAATAAGGAGTCCTTATTGAATATAAGGAATAATGGTGTGAACATAAGAATGTCTTATTAGACATGTGTGAAAGCCATAAGAAGAACCTACAAAGGAATGAGGAATGTATCAAAGTACATTTATGCAAGTTCCAGAGAGTACTCACGTGAAAGATCAAAAATAAAGAAAATAAATACGAAAAGTTGAGAGTAATATCAAGAATTTCTGATTAAAAGAAGATAGTAATAGTTAAAGTAATGGATAGATCTTATCAGAAGCCAAAAAATTAAATTAAGACATGCGGCTTATAGAGGAATAACATATTTAAAATGTCTAATTTTATTTGAGCACGAAATGATAGGGCCATAGCAATATTAATACCAGTTGATGTTGAAGGCAGCTACCAACAAATGTTTCTTTCAAGTAATTTAGGTTGAAATCGTTAGTTGTCTCTTTTTTGGTATTTAAAATGCTTATAATATAATATGAGATATATTCCTATTTTATTATTTTGTTGATTTTCTAGGTGAGCTTTGATCACTATATATTGTGTGTGTGTGTGTGCGTGTGTGTTGTATTTATATATAGAAAAACAGTATAAATAGGGAAATCTCACATGGATACTTAACGAACGTTGAATGTAAAGTAAGGCTGGAAGTCTGTAAAATTAATTAGAAAATTAATTAAATTGGCAACTGTTATCTAACCTTTTGTCCAAGCAATGTTCATACAAACTGGACCAATCAAACTCAGAGTTGCCGAGGAAGAAAGCCCTGAGAGACAGCCTAGGAGCCTAGAACCAAGCACAGACAGGATTGCAAGGTCAAAGCCAAATCAACCCAAACTAGGACCAGCACAGCTGCACCTAAGTTGGGGATCGATACCGACCCCACCATATGGGTTGGTACTGAGTCCCACTTCCACTTCAAGTGGACCCCATCTTCTACTTATGCCTTTTGCAATATGCCTTAAGCCTATTTCCAAAGTCATTTTGTTGAATTAATGTAATTCTCTATCGATCTCCATAAATACTTGAAACTTCAACTTTGTTCTTCCATAACTCCATCATTTGGACTCAGAAACAAGCTTTTATTGGTGCAAACAACTATGGAATCACGAAGTTAACCATCAGACGATCCAAGACGTAGAGTCAAAGATGGCCATTTTGGCAAACTTATGGATCAATACCGATCCCTACCTATGGATCGGTACCAACTCCTATCAACTGATGATGTGGCACCTATTTTTTTGGGAGAATTGGTCTAAATCGTGTACAGTGGCTAGGATTGTGAGAAATATTAGGCTCCCTACCTCTATAAATAGGAAGGTAGGGCTAATCTTTCAGGATTTTTTTGGTTCTAGTTCTTTCTTGTAATTTTGAAAATCTAAATGTCAAAATTGTACCGACCCATATGAACTTCTGCCTCCAGGTTAGAAATAAGTAATTATAGATTAGTGTGGATATAGGCCTAGCTTTTCCAAAACACTATAAATTGGTATGTGTTCTCTTTTCCTAGTTTTACATTTACTTTCTTCATATTTTATTTCCTACATAAATTTTTGGGTGTTTGTGTCATTTTTGTTCAAAAATTTTAGTGCGTTCACAAAGAATTGAATTCAAGCTGTTTGGATCCATCATCTACTATTGGATTTCCCATAGCCAAGAGATAGATCCAATTACTCAACCTTTTAACTATACAACACAGATTTGCAAAGATTTACTAGAAGCTTTTTGTATTCACCCCACCAAGAAGAGACCGTTCTGCCAACTCCAGAGCTACTACTGAAGCTGAGAATTAGAATCCTCAACAATAGGATGGAGTTATCCAACCTACTCAATCGAACATCCATACATCAACTGACATTTGTGACTGGAAATGGAGATTGATATGACGATGAAGCAGATGGAAGATAAGTTTCAAGCTAGTCAGAATAAGATGAATTAGATGATGCAGCAGAGTTTGAGACTGTTTAATAAGCTAACTCAACACAACCATAAAAGGAGTAGGAGGGACTCCAGATCTTTATCTGAAAGATCCTCATCATATGGGTAGAGATGGAGGGAAGAGAAGAAAAAGTGGACTCAGAGCATTGCCGGAACATCATACTAAGGAGAAGGATGAGCCCTAGGCTCAAGTTTGGGGACCGACACCGAGTCAAGGTTAAGGGTCAATACTGACCTCTACAATGGTGGCCCCAGAGCCCATCCTTAAGAAGGTGGCATGGATCTGGCTTCAGGATGCGCTATTGGTGGTTAGAATCGAGAGAATCATGTTGGTGCTAATTATTTGCGAAAAAATTGGTCACAAACACCCAATCGTCGATGAAAGCACCCGTTTACAATCACAGATCACAAATAATAAGTATGTAGAGAATTAAAAATGAAGAACACTTAGAAAATAAAAAAGAAAGAAGTAAAGAACACAGAATTTATAGTGGTTCGGCAATCCGGCCTACGTCTACTTTGAATTTGATGATTTTATTCATGTATCCTTGCTGATTACAACGAGTTACAACTGATTACAATAGCAAAATTCGAGTACAATGATGATTCTGGTAGAGTCTGGACGTAGAAGAACCAAAAGTTCCTTTTTCGTAGGCTCTATGATGTTATTTATAGGCGTAGGCTGCAAATAACTCGCTCAGATCTCGGGAGACCTCTTTTGGCACGTGTTTTTGGGCCCATGTGATCGATCCTAGGTGATTTCGACTCGATCCGTGATCGATACGAATGAATTGCCTATCGATCAAGACTCGATCCAATCAAGTTGAAATTTTGCGTGAACATTTTTTAGGTGGTGCGTAAGCTCCTGTGAAAATTTTATAGAATTTGGACTTGTAGATTGAGAGATATGATCGATATAAGTTCGTGTTTTCATGTTGGCTGTCGCATTCACATCGATGCAAAGATCTATACTCGCTATTCTTCGTATACATGCTTTTCATCTCAGTTGACGTGGCACGATTGTTTAGATAAGATCCACGTTCTACGCCGAGTTGATTGGGTCTTTTCTTCATATCTACCCAGTTGAGACCTATTCGTATCGATTAAGATTGTTCTGTTCGTATCGATTCATTAGGCGCTAATTCATTTCGATTATTCGAGGGTGATTCATATCGATCACCTTAAACGCTGCTCTTCGTATCAATTGTTCTAGCCAGCCGATACGAAAGATGGCATGGAGATCGACATGAAACATAGTCCGTTTATGGTTCAATGGACACGAATAGTAGTTCGCTTTGATGGATACGAAGCAATACGTCTGATGGGTACAAATAGTAGTCGCTTTGATGGATACGAAGCAACACGTTTGATGGATACGAAGGAGGCCTGTTTTTGGATGGATATGAAATAGGGTGATGGATATGAAATGATGGTGCCTTGATGGATACGAATGAGGTTTCTGCATGATTTTGCATCGATCATATCTTGAGCGTACGAACTTCATTAACCAGAAATTTGAAACTTAGCCTCTCCCAGCATTGATCATCATTCCCAATCGATCCCGTTTCGATTGGAGCCCGATAAAATTTTGATGACATCGATCATAGCCTTGTTTTCAATCGATCTCCAAACCTGATATCCATCCTTTCTAGCCAATTTGTTGATATTCTAGCCTTGACCAAAAGGTGGGATAACATTTGCCCCCCAAAATATGCCTTGTGGGTAAGAAGGCGTGTTTTGAATAGCTCCAAATCCGATGTCCAAAATTCATATTCCATTCATTGCCAAGTCTCCCATCCATAGTCTAACCTGTAATTGAACTGCCATATCCAAGAACCACAGCCATGCCCTGGTCTATTACTGCTCCAAGTCAAGGGTTTGTATATTTTTCGACCTCGGCTCTCCAGCCAAAGACTTTTATATTCTCCAACCTCGGTGCTTCGGCCAAGGACTTTCATATTCAACGGCCTCGGATCTCTGGCCAAGGACTTTTATATTCACTGGCCTTGGCTCTTCGGCCAAGGACTTTTATATTCACCGGCCTCGGCTCTGCGGCAAAGGACTTTTATATTCACTGGCCTCGGCTCTCCGGCCAAGGTCTTTTATATTCACCGGCCTCGGCTCTCCGGCCAAGGACTTTTATATTGCGTTTGGGTCCATTCCATTCCTCTTCAGTGAACGGACTTGTAATTCGCTATTACTGCCCCGTCTCTCCGATCGGGATTGTAATTGCGAGACCTGCACTATTCATTTCATTGATCCAAATTCAATTATCCAAAATAAGAGTTTTTACAGCCAAGGAAAACCAAATAAGTGTATGTACGTACATCCAAGGGAGAAACCAAAGTTTTCGAGGAAATGAAAAGAAAAACAAGATTTTATAGGCTCAAGTAACACGGTTTATATCGCCTCAGAGCATGCCTAGGGACCCCCCTCGATATCATACATGTGTAAGCAACTTAGCCATATCACTTCGAGCACTACTACTTATTCAATGCCACAAATTTATTTAGTTGATAATAAGCTGACGTTGCCTACATCTAGCACCATCTTCATTTGAGGCGGGCGGTGGCCGCTCTTGTCCCACAGCCACAGCTCGGTTTCTTATCTATTGTGGTAGATGACCATTCCTTACATGCTCCTCAACGATGTCCTTTAAATTCCTGCAGTCGTTCGTGTTGTGCCCATCTAGCTTATGGAATAGGCAATGCCTTCCCGATGCCCATTTGTAATCTGAAGGTTCCCTTCTTGCTGGTCTTGGATACTGGAAACATCCTCGAGTATCCAAGTAATCCTTTCTAGAGTTTCAGTTAGATCTATGTAAGAAGAAAACTTTGACTCCCTTCGTGGCCTTTATAAAGTGCTACCTTTGTCATTCTTTTTCCTCTTGCCTTTACCGTCTTTGTTTGGGTCTTCTCTGGGTGGACCTCTATCCCTTACTACATAAGCTTCAGCTTCTCTCCCTTCTCTTTCAACCTGCGCATCATCCTGCTTTAGTAATCTTTCCGCCTCATGGTAGAACTCCCCAAGATCCCTTAGTGGGTCCTGTTCCAATGATATCTTGAAAACTAAATTGTCTGCAATTCCTAAAACCGCTGCCATGAAAACCATTGACGAACTAGGTCGATCCACCGAAGCCACTGCCGCATTGAATCTGGTCAAGAAATCTCGAAGTGATTCTCCTTTACATTGTTTCATTGATGTTAAACTCATCACATTTTTGGGTCTGGCTATGTGGACCCGAAATTTTCTCATAAACCTTTCAATTAATTCTGCCTATGTACCAATAGAGCCATTTTCCAACTGTCTGAACCATAACGCTGCAACATTTGTCAGATACAAAGGGAAGCATCGCGCTATGCTCTCCTTCGATGCCCCCAGTACTTCCATATGCCGCATGTATCTTGTCAAATGAACAATAGGATCTATCCTTCCATCGTACATCTCTAATGTTGTTAGCCTGAATTCTGGTGCATTCCTAGCTTGCCTGATCATAGGAGCAAAGGGACTCCTTTTAACATCTTCCAAATCTATATACACTATTCCACCTCTCATGGCTTGTCCAACCATTTCCGTTAATCTATCAGTGTCGTCAAGCTGTAGCCCTTATCTGTTGCCTCCGATTTGCCCCCCGAGTTCACGAGGGAATCCTGGAATCTACTCTCTAGGAAGAGCATCCATTCCTATACTAATGCCATGTTAAAACCTCTGCCTGGTATTCTGCCTGAGGTTGGATCAACATCTTCCGGGCGAGTGCCCCCAAGTTCGGGTATTTCCCCTGATGATCCTACTCTATTCTGAACTCTGGTTGTTCCATGCTCCTGATCTCTATCTCCAGCATCTACTGCAGTAGCATTAACTTGATTCTGCACTCTAGCTCGTCCAGCCTGTTGAACTTGGTTCTACATAATCTCTTCTTGTCTTTTAAGCATTCCCTCCTGCATAGCTTCCATATCATCTCAATCTCGTCCCGGGTGATGAAGACCGAGGTCTGACTCTCTCCAAAGGAAGCCTCCTGACTTCCTTCATGTTGACTTCTTTTAGCTCTTTGTCTTCTTGTTGATTGCCTTGCCATAGCTTTCTAGATCCAAGTCTTTAAACTTTCAGATCTGAAGTCCAAGTTGTAGAATTCCTGAGTGCTAGCCTTCTCAGTGAAAACACCAAAATGTTTAGGCCAAAATTGGTCACAAACACCCAATTGTCGATGAAAGCACCCATTTACAATCACAAATCACAGATAATAAGTATGCAAAGAATTATAAATGAAGAATACTCAGAAAATTAAGAAGAAAGCAGTAAAGATATAGAGTTTATAGCGGTTCGGCAATCCGACCTACGTCCACTTTGAATTTGATGATTTTATTGATGTATCCTTGATGATTACAATGAGTTACAACTGATTACAATACCAAATTCGAGTACAATGATGATTCCGACGGAGTTCAGATGTAGAAGAACCAAAAGTCCCTTTTCTGTAGGTTCTAGGATGCTGTTTATAGGTGTAGGCTACAAATATCTCGCTCAGATCTCGGGAGACCTCTTCTGGCACGTTTGTTGGCCCACACGATCGATCCTAGGTGATTTCGACTCGATCCGTGATTGATACGAACGAATTGCGTATCGATCAAGACTTGATCCAATCGAGTTGAAATTTGGCACGAACATTCTTTAGGTTGTGCGTAAGCTTCTTTGAAAATTTCGTAACATTTGGACTTGTAGATTGTGAGATATGATCGATGCAAGTTCGTGTTTTCATGTTGGCTCTCGCATTCGCATCGATGCAAAGATCTATACTCGCCACTCATCGTATCCATGCTTTTCGTCTCGGTTGACGTGGCGCGATTGTTTAGATGAGATCCACGTTTTACGTCGAGTTGATTGGGACTTTTCTTCATATCGACCCAGTTGAGACCTATTCGTATCGACCAAGATTATTCTGTTCATATCGATTTATTAGGCGCTAATTCGTATCGATTATTCGAGGGTGCTTCGTATCGATCACCTTGAATGTTGCTGTTCGTATCAATTATTCTAGCCAACCAATATGAAAGATGGCATGGAGATCGACACGAAACATAGTCCGTTTATAGTTCGATGGACACGAATAGTTGTTCGCTTTGATGGATATGAAGAAATACGTCTGATGGGTACGAACAGTAGTTCGCTTTGATGGATACGAAGAAAAACGTTTGATGGATACGAAGGAGGCCTGTTTTCGGATGGATACGAAATAGGGTGATGGATACGAAATGATGGTGCCTTGATGGATACGAACGAGGTTTCTTCATGATTTTACTCGATCATATATTGAGCATACGAACTCCGATTGACTTGAAAGTTGAAACATAGCCTCTCCCAGCCTTGACCATTATTTCCAATCGATCCCATCTTGATTGGAGCCCGATCAAATTTTGACAACATCGATCATAGCCTTGTTTTCAATTGATCTCCAAACCAGATATCCATCCTTTCTAGCCAACTGTTGATATTCTAGCCTTGATCAAAAGGTGGGATAATATTTTCCCCATAAAATATGACTTGTGGTAAGAAGGTGTGTTTTGAATAGCTCCGAATCCGATGTCCAAAATCCATATACCATTCATTGCCAAGTCATCCCATCCATAGTCTAACCTCTTATCAAACTGCCCTATCTAAGAGCCATAGCCATGCCCTGGTCCATGACTGCTCCGAGTCAAGGGTTTGTATATTTTCAGACCTCGGCTCTCCGGCTAAGGACTTTTATATTCTCCAGCCTCGGCGCTCCGACCGAGGACTTTCATATTCAACGGCCTCGGCTCTTCGGCCAAGGACTTTTATATTCATCGGCATCGGCTCTCCGGCCAAGGGCAGTTATATTCACCGGCCTCGGCTCTCCGGCCAAGGACTTTTATATTCACCGCCAAGGTCTTTTATATTCACCAGCCTCGACTCTTCGGGCAAGGACTTTTATATCGAGTTTAAGTCCATTCCATCGCTCTCCAGCGAAGGGACTCGTAATTCGCTATTACTGCCCCGTCTCCCCGGTCGGGATTGTAATTGCGAGATCTGCATTATTCATTTCATTGATCCAAATTCAATTATCAAAAATAAGAGTTTTATAGCCAAGGAAAACCAAATAACTGTATGTACATCCGAGGGAGAAACCAAAGTTTTTGGGGAAATGAAAAGAAAAACAGGATTTCATAGGCTCGAGTAACACGGTTTATCATCGCCTTAGAGCATGCCTAGGGACCGTCCTCGACCCCGTACATGTGTAAGCAACTTAGCCGTATCACTTCGAGCACCACTACTTATTCAATGCCACAAATTTATTTAGTTGATAATAAGCTGACGTTGCCTAAATCCAGTGCCATCTTCATTTGAGGCGGGCGGTGGCCGCTCTTGTCCCGCGGCCACAGCTCGATTCTTATGTATTGTGGTAGATGACCATTCCCTATATGCTCCTCAACGATATCCTTTAAATTCCTGTAATCATTCGTGTTGTTCCCATCTAGCTCATGGAATAGGCAATGCCTTCCCGGTGCCCGTTCTTAATCTAAAGGTTCCCTTCTTGCCGGTTTTCGATACCAGAGGCGCCCTCGGGCATCCTATTAGATTCTTTCTAGAGTTTCAGTTAGATCTATGTAAGAAGAAAATTTTGACTCCCTCCTTGACCTTTTTGAAGTGCTACTATTGTCATTCATTTTCCTCTTCCCTTTATCGTCTTTGTTTGGGTCTTCTCTGGGTGGACCTCCATCCCTTACTATATAAGCTTCGGCTTCTCTCCCTTCTCTTTCAGCGTGTGCACTTCTTGCCTTAGAAATCTTTCTGCCTCATGATAGAACTCCCTAAGATCCCTTGGTGGGTCTCGTTCCAATGATATCTTGCAATCAGAATTGACTGTAATTCCTGAAACCGCTGCCATCAAAACCATTGACGGATCAGGTCGATCCACCGAGGCCACTGCCGCATTGAATCTAGTCAAGAAATCTTGTAGTGATACTCCTTTCCATTGTTTCATTGATGTTAAAGTCATCACATTTTTGGATCTGGCTATGTGGGATCGAAACTATATCATAAACCTTTCAATCAACTCCTTCCGTGTACCAATAGAGCCATTTTCCATCTATTTGAACCATAACGCTGCAATATCTTTCAGATACAAATGGAAGCATCGTGCCATGACCACCTCTAATGCCCCCAGTACTTCCATATGCTGGATGTACCTTGTTAAATGAACAGCAGGATCTATGCTTCCATCGTACATCTCTAATGTTGGTAGCTTGAATTCTGACGGATTCCTAGCTCGCCTGATCGTAGGAGCGAAAGGACTCCTGTTAACATCTTCCAGATCTTTATTCACAACTCCACGTCCCATGGCTCGTCCAACCATTTCCGTCAATCTGTCACTGTCGTCAAGCTGTAGCCCTTGTCTATTGCCTCCGACATCCCCCTCGAGTTCATGAGGATATCCTGAAATCTGCTCTCCTTGACAAGTGTCTATTACTATACCAATGCCATGTTGAGAAGCTCTTCCTAGTATTCTGCGTAAGGTTGGATCAACATCTTTCGGGTGAGTGCCCCAATGTTCGAGTGTTGCCCCTGATGGTCCTGCTCTATTCTGAACTCTGGTTGTTCCATCCTCCTGATCTCTATGTCCAGCATCTCTTACAGTAGCATTAACTTGATTCTGCACTCCAGCTCGTCCAACCTATTGGAATTGGTTCTTCATCATCTCTTCTTGTCTTTTTAGCATTCCCTCCTGCATAGCTTCCATATCATCTCAATTTCGTCTCGGTTGATGAAGACTGAGGTCTGATTCGCTCCAGAGGAAGCCTCCTGACTTCCTTCATTTTGACTCCTTTTAGCTCTTTGTCTTCTTGTTGATTACCTTGCTATAGCTTTCCAGATCGAAGTCTTTAAACTTTTAGATCTGAAGTCCAAGTTGTAGAATTCCTGAGTTCTAGCCTTCTCAGTGAAAGCACAAAAATGTCTGCATCAAAATTGGTCACAAACCCTCAATTGTCGTTGAAAGCACCCGTTTGCAATCACAAATCACAGATAATAAGTATGTAGAAAATTAAAAAATGAAAAACACTTAGAAAATTAAGAAGAAAGCAGTAAATAACACAGAGTTTATAGTGGTTCGAAAATCCGGCCAATGTCCACTTCGAATTTGATGATTTTATTGATGTATCCTTGCCGATTACAACGAGTCACAACTAATTACAATAGAAAAATTTGTGTACAATGATGATTCCGGTGGAGTTTTGACGTAGGAGAACCAAAAGTCCCTTTTCTGTAGGCTCTAGGATGCTATTTATAGGCATAGGCTGCAAATATCTCGTTCAGATCTCGAGAGACCTCTTCTGGCATGTGTGTGGGCCCACACATTCGATCCTAGGTGATTTGACTCGATCCGTGATCGATATGATGAATTTTGTATCGATCAAGACTTGATCCAATCGAGTTGAAATTTGGCATGAACATTCTTTAGTTTGTGCGTAAGCTTCTGTGAAAATTTTGTAGCATTTGGACTTGTAGATTGTGAGATATGATCGATGCAAGTTTGTGTTTTCATGTTGGCTGTAGCATTCGCATCGATGCAAAGATCTATAATTACCACTCTTTGTATCCATGCTTTTCGTCTCGGTTGACATTGCACGATTGTTTAGATGAGATCCACATTTTACGCCGAGTTGATTGGGTCTTTTCTTCATATCGACCCAATTGAGACCTATTCGTATCGATCACGATTGTTCTGTTCGTATCATTTCATTAGGCGCTAATTCATATCGATTTTTCGAGGGTACTTTGTATCGATCACCTTGAACGCTGCTCTTCATATCGATTGTTCTAGCCAACCGATATGAAAGATGGCATAAAGATCGACATGAAACATAGTCCATTTATGGTTCGATGGACACGAACAGTAGTTCGCTTTGATGGATACGGAGCAATACGTCTGATGGGTATGAACAGTAGTTCACTTTGATGGATACGAAGCAACATGTTTGATGGATACGAAGGAGGCCTGTTTTTGGATGGATACGAAATGATGGTGCGTTGATGGATACGACTGAGGTTTCTACATGATTTTGCATCGATCATATCTTGAGCATACGAACTCCGATTGACATGAAATTTGAAATGTAGCCTCCCCCAGCCTTGGTCATCATTCCCAATCGATCCCGTCTTGATTGGAGCTTGATCAGATTTTGACGACATCGATCATAGCATTGTTTTCAATTGATCTCCAAAACTGATATCTATCCTTTCTAGCCAATTTGTTGATATTCTAGCCTTGACCAAAAGGTGGGATAACATTTTCCCCCCAAAATATGCCCCATGGTAAGAAGGCATGTTTTGGATAGCTCCGAATCCGATGCCCAAAATTCATATTCCATTCATTGCCAAGTCATCCCATCCATAGTCTAACCTGTTATCAAACTGCCCTATCCAAGAACCATAGCCATGCCCTGGTCCATGACCGCTTCCAGTCAAGGGTTTATATATTTTTTGACCTCGGCTCTCCAACCAAGGACTTTTATATTCTCCAGCCTCGGCGCACCGGCCAAGGACTTTCAAATTCAATGGCCTCGGCTCTCCGGCTAAGGACTTTTATATTCATTGGCCTGGGCTCTCCGGCCAAGGACTTTCATATTCACTGGCCTTGGCTCTCCGGCCAAGGTCTTTATATTCACCAGCCTCGGCTCTCCGGCCTAGGGCTTTTATATTGCATTTGAGTCCATTCCATCACTCTTCGGAGAAGAGACTCGTAATTCGCTATTACTACCCTGCCTCTCCGGTCGGGATTGTAACTGTGAGACCTGCATTATTCATTTTGTTGATCCAAATTCAACTATCCAAAATAAGAGTTTTACAGCCAAGGAAAACCAAATAAGTGTATGTACATCCAAGGGAGAAACCAAAATTTTTGGGGAAATGAAAAGAAAAACAGGATTTCATAGGCTCGAGTAACACGATTTATCATCGCCTTAGAGCATTCCTAGGGACCGTCCTCGATCCCATACATGTGTAAGAAACTTTGCCGTATCACTTCGACCACCACTACTTATTCAATGCCATAAATTTATTTAGTTGATAATAAGCTGTCGTTGCCTAGATCTAGCGCCATCTTGATTTGAGGCGGGCGGTGGCCGCTCTTGTCCCACAGCCATAGCTTGGATTCTTATGTATTATGGTAGATGACCATTCCTTACATGCTCCTCAACGATATCCTTTAAATGCATGTAGTCATTTGTGTTGTGCCCATCCAACTCATGGAATAGGCAATGCCTTCTTGATGCCCGTTCGTAATCTGAAGGTTCCCTTCTTCCCGGTCTTTGATACTGGAGGCACCCTCGAGTATCCAAGTAAATCCTTTCCAGAGTTTCAGCTAGATCGTGTAAGAAGAAAATTTTGACTCCCTCTATGGCCTTTTTGAAGTGTTATCGTTGTCATTCATTTTCCTCTTACCTTTATCGTCTTTATTTGGGTCTTCTCTGGCTAGACCTCCATCCCTTACTGCATTAGCTTCAGCTTCTCTCCCTTCTCTTTCAGCCTGCGCATCTTCTTGCCTTAGAAATCTTTCCACCTCATGATAGAACTCCCCATGATCCCTTGATAGGTACCGTTCCAATGATATCTTGATTTTTGAATTGTCTGTAATTTCTAAAACCGCTACCATCAAAACCATTGACAGATCATGTCGATCCACCGAAGTCACTGCCACATCGAATCTGGTCAAGAAATCTCGAAGTGATTCTCCTTTCCATTGTTTCATTGATGTTAAAGTTATCGCATTTTTGGGTCTGGCTATGTTGACCCGAAACTATCTCATAAACCTTTCAATCAACTCCGCCCATGTACCAATAGAGCCATTTTCCAACTGTTTGAAACATAACATTGCAATATCTATCAGATACAAAGGGAAGCATTGCACCATGATCTGCTCTGATGCCCCAGTACTTCCATATGTCGCATTTACCTCGTCGAATGAACAACAGGATTTGTCCTTCCATCGTACATCTCTAATGTTGGTAGCATGAATTCTGACAGATTCCTAGCTTGCCTGATCGTAGGAGAGAAGGGATTCCTATTAATATCTTCCAGATCTCTATTCAATAGTCTGCCTCTCATGGCTCGTCTGACCATTTCCATCAATCTATCACTGTTATGAAGCTGCATCCCTTGTCTGTTGGCTCCGATCTGCTCCTCGAGTTCACGAGGGAATCCTAAAATCTGCTCTCCTGGACGAGCATCAATTCCTATACCAATGCCATGTTGAAAATATCTGCCTGGTATTCTGCCTGAGGTTGGATCAACATCTTCCGGGCGGGTGCCCCCAAGTTTGGCTATTGCCCTTGATGGTCCTGCTCTATTCTGAACTCTAGTTGTTCCATGCTCCTGATCTTTATATCCAGCATCTCCTACAGTAGCATTAACTTCATTCTGCACTCTAGCTCGTCAAGCCTATTGGAGTAGGTTCTATATCATCTCTTCTTGTCTTTTCATCATTCCCTCCTTCATAGCTTCCATATCATCTCAATCTCGTCTTGGATGATGAAGACTGGTGTCTGGTTCGCTCCAGAGAAAGCCTCCCAACTTCCTTCATGTTGGCTACTTTCAGCTCTTTGTCTTCTTGTTGATTGCCTTGCCATTGCTTTTCAGATCCAAGTCTTTAAAATTTCAGATCCGAAGTCCAAGTTGTTGAATTCCTGAGTGCTAGCCTTCTCAGTGAAAGCACCAAAATGTTTGCGCCAAAATTGATCACAAACACCCAATTGTCGATGAAAGCCCCTGTTTACAATCACAAATCAAGATAATAAGTATGTAAAGAATTAAAAATGAAGAACTTTCAGAAAATTAAGAAGAAATTAATAAACAACACATAGTTTATAGTGGTTCTGCAATCCAGCCTATGTCCACTTTGAATTTGATGATTTTATTGATGTATCCTTGCAGATTACAACGAGTTACAACTGATTACAATAGCAAAATTCGAGTACAATGATGATTCCGGTGGAGTGTAGACATAGAAGAACCAAAAGTCCCTTTTCTGTAGGCTCTAGGATGCTATTTATAGGCGTAGGCTGCAAATTGCTCGCTCAGATCTCGAGAGACCTCTTCTGGCACGTGTGTGGGCCCACAAGATCGATCCTAGGTGATTTCAACTCGATCCGTGATCCATACGAACAAATTTATTATCGATCAAGACTCGATCCAATCGAGTTGAAATTTGGCATGAACATTTTTTAGGTTGTGTGTAAGCTCCCGTGAAAATTTCATAGCATTTGGACTTGTATATTATGAGATATGATCGATGCAAGTTCGTGTTTTTGTGTTGGCTGTTGCATTCGCATTGATGCAAAGATCTATACTCGCCATTCTTCGTATCCATGCTTTCCATCTCATTTGATGTGGCATGATTGTTTAGATGAGATCCATGTTTTATGCTGAGTTGATTAGGTCTTTTCTCCATATCGACCCAGTTGAGACCTGTTCATATCGATCAAGATTGTTCTGTTCGTATCGATTCATTAGGCGCTAATTCATATCGATTATTCGAGGGTGCTTCGTATCGATCACCTTGAACACTTCTCTTTGAATCGATTGTTTTGGCTAACCGAAATGAAAGATGGCATGGAGATTGAAACAAAACGTAGTCCGTTTATGGTTCAATGGATACGAACAGTAGTTCGCTTTGATGGATATGAATTAATACAACTGATGGGTACGAACAGTAGTTCGCATTGATGGATACGAAGCAACATGTTTGAAGGATACGAAGGAGGCATGTTTTCGGATGAATATGAAATAGGGGGATGGATACCAAATGATGGTGCCTTGATGGATACAAACGAGGTTTCTACATGATTTTGCATCGAACATATCTTGTGCATACGAACTCCGATTGACCTGAAATTTGAAACATAGCCTCTTCCAGACTTGATCATCATTCCCAATCGATCCCATCTTGATTAGAGCCCGATCAAATTTTGACGACATCGATCATAGTCTTGTTTTCAATTGATCTCCAAACCTGATGTCCATCCTTTCTAGCCAATTTGTTGATATTCTACACTTAACCAAAAGGTGGGATAACACAAATGATATTGCTCAAGCAAATCAAACAAGAGGCGTGCTAGACGAATGGATCCCCCTATGGATGGAGAAACTTAGTATCAAGAGCCAAACCGAGAGCGTTTGCTGGGCCAAACACTTGGAGCGGATCCTAATTACCGCCATTCTGTCGAACCTATTGACCCGGACTACCTAGAGGATATGGTCAGGAGACTTGATAATGAGAATTATTTCAGGAGTAACAATGAATGGGGTACCTCTCCCAGCCAAACTCCATTTACAGAGAACATTCTATGAGGTAGATACCCCCGGAGATTCACAATGACAACCATGCCGTTGTACAGAGGAATGATGGAACCTAGGCAGCACTTGATGAGATATGAGTGGTACTTGGATTTAGCAAGAACTTTCGGTGCTATCAAGTGTCATTGTTGCCTAAATTTTCTTAGAAGGAGTAGCCATGATGTGATTTACTCGACTTCCGTCGAAGTTCATATCATCTTTTGCTGAGTTATTGGAGAAGTTTGTAGAACAATTTTGTTTGCATACTACATGTCCAAAGCATGTGATTACTTTATCAAACCTCTTCCAAGTTGAGGGAGAGTCACTAAAGGATTTCTTGAACTGGTTCCATATAGCCATGATAGAAGTTATAGATCCCAAGGAAGACATAATACTGATGGCATTGATTAAGGGGATTCATCTCGATATGGAGTTTGGGGAAATGTTGGAAAGGAAACCTCTATCAACAACGGATGCTTTCTATAGGTAGACTAAAAGAAAAGAAATGTCAATGGAGGACAAGTGCTAATTTTTTTAATGATGTGATACAAAGCAAGGTTGCTATAAAGCGGGAAAGCTCTGGAAGTATGGACGTGAATGTTAGTAATCAAAACAATAATCAGAAACGAAACAATGATATGGCTAAGAAGAAGAAGCCAAATAACATGTATCATGTTAGGACTCCTAAATACGATAGTTATATTGAAATGAATAACTCGATAGAAAGTTTCTATCTGGCAATTCAAAATACCATGCAGTATAGAAAGCTAGCTTCAAGAGAGTCGACCGAGGAGAGAAAGCTAGGCAAAATTTACAGATTCCATGAAATTTATGGTCACAATACCATAAAGTGCAGGATATGATTGAGGAGTTGATTCGAAAGAAAAGGTTACAGTAATATGTGAAAGCATTGTAGGATGGCGAGTAAGAAAACTCTGATGCCCCTATGTCATCTTCCCAATAGGGGCAAGCTAAGCCTGGTGCCGATGCATTCAAGCAGCCAGAAAAATAATTAGCCATTAATACAATTTTTGGTGGGCCGCACTCAACCGATAAGAGTCCAATGGAGATGGACAGATACGTTAATGATATTAATTACGCGAAGAGCGAAAGTTGCTTTGCTATTGAAGATGGAACCCTAATAAAACAATGCAAAATGATGACTAAAGATATTGTTTTCTGGAATAGAGATGATAATGGAATGGAAGCTCCAACAACTGACCTACTCGTGATCACGACCATGATTGGCCCTGTTATTTGTTGAAAGGTGCTAGTTGATTGTGGGAAATCAGTCAATATCTTGTTCAAGAAAGCTTACAATCAAATGATATTGGAGGAGAAGGATTTGAAACCTTGTAAGTCTCGAATGCAGGGGTTCAAAATGACGGTTACTGAGCCGATTGGATATGTAGAATTACCGATGGTCATGCCATTTGGATTAAAGAATGCATGAGCGATTTATCTGAGACTCATGAATCGGATGTTTAAAGACAGATTGGACGATCGATGGAAGTTTACGGGGAAAACATGCCAGTGAAATCAAGGCATTCGAGAGACCATGTTGATGATCCAACAGGGGTGTTTGGTGTCCTCCAACAATACAGGATGAAACTTAATCCTTTGAAATTCTCTATCAATGTTGTATCATGAAAGTTTTTGGGTTTCATTGTTAACTCCTATAGGATTGGAGCCAATCCAAAAAAGATCAAGGCTTGGAGAGAGATCGAGGCCTTAAATACGATTAAGGAGGTTCAAAGCTTAAATGGGAAGGTCGCTGCAATTAGCCGGTTCATCTATAGAGCCACTAACAAGTGCATCCCCTTCTTCGAAGTGATCAAGAAAGGGAAATGAATTTTTGAATGGAATCAAGATTGCAAGGATGCATTCCAAGCTCTAGAGAATCAACTGGAGATCGCATTCTCCTAGAACAAGTGGATGATGAGGATTTGTTCTTATACCTAGTGGTGTCGGTGCATTCCCTGATCGCCACACTTGTATATGAGGATTTACACATCCAACAACCAGTCTACTATATCAACAAGCAGTTGACAAGAGCAAAAAGAAACTATCAAAGATTAGAAAAGCTCTTTTATAGATTGTTGATTGCTTCCAAAAAACACCGTCCCTATTTCCAAGCGCATCCGATCAATATCATCACTGACCGCCTTTACGAGAGGTCTTGCAACAATTTGAGACTTTTGGAAGGCTGTTACAATGGAATATTGAACCGAGTCGATATGATATTACCCATCACCCTTATAGAGCATCCAAGGTGAGGCCCTGGCGGGTTGAATTCGCTGCAAGATGATCCTTCGAAGAGTAGTAGAGAAAAAGAAGATGGATGGAAGATGTACATGGACGGTGCATCTAATGATCGGTGTTCCAGTGCTAGATTCGTACTTTCACTCCCAAAGAACACCCGATCAGTTACGCCCTGAAACTCGACTTTTTGGGAACGAACAACGAAGCTGAATATGAGGCTCTGATTGTAGGACTCAAAATCGCCAAGGACCCAAGAATAAAGACTTTCCACATTTTTTGCGACTCCCAACTATTGGTATGCCGGGTTGGGAAAGAGTATCAAGCAAAGGGAGCAAGGTTAGCTCCTTATCTAAACTGGGTTCTTGAGCTGCTTAATGACTCTGAATACTAAATGATAGCACATATTCCCAAAGACCAGAATGAAAAAGGCCGATTCATTGGCTAAGCTATAGTTCTAGAGATGCCCAGCCCATGAGCCCAGTTTCGGTAAACGTACTTTAAACTCCGGGCATCGACCAGATGGATGTTGATTGGATCTTGGAGACTGAGCCTAACCTAAAAGGGAGTCATAGACGACTCTGATTCAAAATTATTTGCAAAGAGGGATCCATGCGGTGAGAAGGAATGAAGGATGAAAAGTCTTCACCAAGCTTCGAGATACATCATGCAAGAAGGATTGTTATATATAAAGGGTTTCTCTATCCCCATTCTTCGATGTGTCTCTCACGATGAGGCCAAACGAGTCCTACGAGAAGTTCACGAAGGGGCTTGTGGTGACCACATTGCAGGGCAAACCTTAGCGAAGTAGATTTTTCGATACAGATAATTTCGGCCAACCGTTAATTAAGTCACATCTGATTATACCCTAAGGTGCAGCAAGTGTCAGATATTTTCTACAATTCTGAGATCTCCATCATTGGAAATTACTTAATGGTCAGTCCTTGGCCGTTGCAGTTTGAAGCATTGATGTCATCGGTCTTCTACCGATATCTAAAGGTGGCATGAAATACACCATCGTAGTGGTTGATTCCTTTACCAAATGGGCCGAGGCAGAGCTATTAGCTACTATTACCATGAAGAAAGTAATCAACTTTGTAGTTCATAATATTATCTATCGCTTTGGAGTTCCACAGCCAATCGTTACCTATAATGGGACGAAATTCAATAACAAAGAATTCAAGGATTTCTGCCCCCGACATCGTGTAGGGAAGAGATTTGTAGTGGTAACACACACTCAAAAGAATGGGTAGGTCAAAGCTATAAACAAAATTATGAAGTCCATTCTTAAGAAGCGATTGGAGAAGGCCAAGGGAAAGTGGGTCGACGATCTTCAGTTAATAGTTTGGGCTTATCGAACCACCTACAACCTAGCAACTGGTCACTCTCCATTCGCCTTTGCATATGGATCAGAGGCTATGATTTCAGTCGAATTGGGAGTACATTCTCACTGAGTGGTGCGTTACAATCCCCAAATGAATGAGAAGCTCCTTTTATAGTCTCTTGATATGATCGATGAGAAGCGGACCGAAGCTGAGTTGAGAGCAGTTGCACACAGACGCCAAGTTGCTCGATATCACAATACCAAAGTCAGGAGTCGAACCTTTGAAATCGAAAACCTGGTCCTCAAGCAGATCTTCCCTAGCTCTAAAAACTTGGGCCTGAGTTGGGAAGGTCCATCTTTATCTTTACTATTAATAAAGAGAATTCAATGAACAATACATCAACCGTGTCTTTTTGAACTTCCTGAAATACCCTTCGCCCAATTTACAGCTCCGTGTTTCGCTTCTATCCATCTTCCTAAAATAAAACAAAACCCATGTTTCTCCTGCCTTCGAGGAGACCAAAATCCATTTCCAACCACCACATCTTCTCCGACTTTGACTATCGATTTGTCTCAAATACGATTCTGATTGAACTGCAATTTTAGATCTAACATCTTCTCCAACTTCGACCATGGATTATTGGTTATCGACTAACCGTCTAAGATTAGAGGTTAAACTATGATTCTTAATCTAACGCCTTCTTCAACTTCGATTTTCAGCTAAGCATAGAATTATTCGATGCAGGTGATGAATTATTTGACTTTGATTATTGAGCGTCTCAATCAATAATATTTTTTAGGAACTGTTTCTTCCATATTGAACTTCGACCATGGTTCAGGTTTGTTTTTTACCTTATGCCTTGATTGCGCTCTGGATTTTTTCTTTCTCCTCAATGCTTGCTCCTAATACTAATTTACGTGTTGATTCTCAATCTAGCGAATTCAGATAATATTCTAATTTTATTTTACTATCTGTTATCTTAATTCACATGTTGATTCTCGATTTTAATTTATGTGTTGCATTCTGTGCATTTTTGGTGGCAACTGCATTACAGGTTTTTATTAAAAGCTCCATCACATATTAGTTTGTTGTGTTAAAATACAAGCTTGGATAGATGGTTGTAGTTCTCTTAGTTTAGTTTACAGGCTATTTTAATTTACATGCTGCAAACAGTATTTGTAGAATAAAGAGAGTGAATGCATAAAAAAACGATTATTACAAAGCTACAACATTTTTTTGTTACTATATGAAGCTACAACATTTTATTTTACCTTTTTTTACTCAATTAAAAAATGAACTATTAATGTTGTTTTTTAATGGACTATTAACCGCTGCTTTATTTATTTTTATTTTTATAAGGTATGGTCATTTTGTTTTTTAATGGTAAGGTGCGATGACATATATGCTTTACTGATATATATCAAGTATATGTTCATGAAAATGGTAAATAATATTGTTTAACTGAAATTCCTAGATACATTAGTGTTTTGGATTCTATTCATACCTTAGTCATGATGTACACAATATTTCTATACAAATTCATTTAAAAATGTGCAAGCTAGAAAAGGTTCAAATAGTAATCATAAATTCTGTTTTCTTAAGTGCATAAACTTGGAAAAATAGCACGTCATCCTAAATTCAAGTTAAACTGTGGCCCAAAGCAACGTTAATATGCTTGATTTTGGATTTCGTGAAAATATATTGATATTTCTTATTACTCTTTGTACACGAGTTGAAGTGGTCATATATACGTTGCTCTTATCTATCATGACCTTCTTAAATCACTTCAGTAGTTATGTGCATCTCCAAAACCTAGATAATTATGTACATTCTATCAATTTAACTTTATAGGTACTCTGTGCATCTCCAAAAACTAGATAATTATGTACTTTCTATCAATTTAACTTTATAGGTACTCTAGAATGACTTACAGAATATGATTTATAAATAACAGATCAATGGCTATTTTATCAGTTATAATAATGGCCCATTTGAACAATCATATTCAACCTAAGCCAAAACCAAGGCATAAGGAAGAGATAATGATTCTCATTCACAATCCAAAGGTAAGTTAGTACCTATTTATAGTATGTAAATATATAAAAAATCAAAAGAGAACTTCTTCAGAAAGGAGTAAGATTTATATATAGGTAATCATGTACATTTATGGCTTCCTTTGTGGTCCAATGGGTTATTTGTGTCATGTGTATCATGACTTGGTACTAATTCAAATATGCACTTCATAGTTGATGAATCTTACTTCATTTATTTGATGTCACCCATCCACTTTATTCTTTGGAACTCCTACAATTCCAAAGGAGGTATTTTCTTGATAAAAGATGGGCGTAGTTATGCACAAATATTGTTTTAGAAAAGTCCTACATTTCATCTTTCTTTTAGAAAAATTCTTTGATTATTTTCCATGGAAGTTGGTACTTTTTTTGTATGAAACGAAATATTCATCCTATTTTATTTTGGGTCCTTGAATCTCCTATTATCTGTAACCATATAGTTACCCGTATTGCTACGAATAACATGACTTTTTCTTTTCTAATTTCCTTTTATTCATGTATAAAACTTTCTTCCACGCATAAATATTTGAAAATTGATCATTTTGGTTTGACTTTTCGTATTTAACACAAACACACACACACACACACACACACACACACACACATATATTGAAGTAACAATTACATATTCAAGAACTAAAATTTGTTAGGGTTCACAATAGTGTCTTTTTCAAATAACAATGCATAAGTCATGGCAATTTTTCTGCATAACTGATGCACTAATGCTTTTGGGTATCATAACATGACTTTTTTTGTTCACTTTCCTCGCTATGTTTATTTTTCACTTCAGTTCCTTTTCATTTATTTTTGTCTATTAAAATATTCCATTATATTTATTCAAAATATTAATTCTCTTATTTATTATTACATTCAACACGATTACGCTTTCACTTTATTATGACTTTGTTCCCAAATATGAAGAATTTACAGTTTTCTAACTTAATTATGATGTACTGCAATTAGTTGTTGTTTCAATGGCCTAAATAGCAGAAGCAATCCAGATTTTAAATAAGAGAGAAACATCAGTTTTCCATCGTGATTGTTAGTTTAACTCCTTGGAAATGATACTATTGTATTTGGAAAATCTAAACTTTATAGTTAATTAAACAAGTTACTTTTAAATATATCATTGATATTTTGGCTAATTTGTAGGTATTTTGAGGAAGGAGGATTCCAAGAAAAGGAGAAGGGAGGCTTCATGTGCAAACTAAACTGCTATTTTGATCCATGAATTTTGCTTGGTGTAATTTTTGCTAAGCTGGATGGATTGTTGGGTTTGTACAATCACTTATCCATTAGGAAAAGCAAAAACCGTCTTAGAATCACCTAGAAGTCCAAAGAAATCTAAAAGTCCTAAGTATTAAGCTCAAGCATCAGCAATCAATTTCCATCAGGTGTCAGACTCAAGTAATTATTTGCTTATTTTCATCAGCTGCTTAAGATTTAGATTAGTGCGATTATCAATTAGAATCTACAACAACAATTAGTATCTACAATGGCAACTGACGATTAAGCACGAATTGCTTATATCTATCTAGATTTGATATCTTCAGGTACTAATCTCATGTAATTGTTAACTGATTTTCATTACTTCATATCTACTACTAATAATGGAAATTCAGTCCACTATTTCAACCGTGTCGTTCTGAATTGTCCAAAATACCCTCCGTGTTTCACTATCACGTGTTACTGCTTCCGATTTGATTTCTTCCCCAATTTGCTTAGATTCCCAATTCAGTTCTTCAAATCCTCAATTCATTGCCACGATTATTTGATTCATCTCCATTTTTTTTCTTAGTCCATCGAGTACAAAACTACGATAGCTGAACTTAAGGCATGGTCCAAGTGCTCGAGCTCGAAAGGATTGATTTAAGCAGGGAAGGCTCGATGTAGGCGAAATGGTGTCGACTGCTCCTGATTTGATTTCTTCCCCAATTTGTCCAGATTCCCAATTCAGTTCTTCAAATCCTCAATTCAATTTATTTCCACCATCATTCGACTCATCTCCAGTTTTTTTCTTAGTTCATCGAGTATAAAATCGTCTAAATCAATTTCATCCAGATCCACTGTCTTCTCTAACTTTGAATGTCGATTACGATTATTGACAATGGTTACTTCGTTAAACTACGATTGTTGAACTTAAGGCACGGTCTAAGTGCTAAAGCTCGAAAGGACTGATTTAGGCAGGGAAGGCTCGATGCAGGCGAAATGGGGTCGAAAGTGAATTACAAGTTTTTGTAAGGTTATTTTTCTACTTATTACCCTAAGTTTGTGCTTGCTTATGTTGAAATCGATACACCTACCTAGCTTCTATTGCCCTAAGTTTGTCGACAGGAATAGACATGCATACTGAAATCATTTTTCCAAACTTAGGGTACAACACAAACTTAGATTTCAGTATTCATGTCTATCGATAGGAATAGACATGCTTGTCGATGGGAATAGACATGCATACTGAACTTAGGGTACAACACAAACTGAGGAGGTTGGTGCCTCTTTTTAATATAGGTATTTTTTAACACTGTGCCTTGATTTATTACAGTGACCTACATTTTTTATTTTCTCTCAATAGTGTCTCCTTACAGTCAAACAAGATTTCAGATAATACTATTTTTATTTTAGCATTCGCAATTTTTCTCAATTTTAATTTGAGTTTTGCATTCAGTGGATTTTTGGTTGCATTTGTAGGATCTAGATTAACCCTAGAGGGGGGGGGGGGTTTGAATAGGGTTATAGCAAATTTTCTTGAATTAAACACAAAAACAAACTGCAGAGAAGTAAATATGCTGAAAAGTAAATCACACACAAAATTTACCCAGCTTCGGCAACCCCTGCCTACTGCTGCATTCCCAGATTTTTATTAGAATTAAACAGTCTCCCGCTTACAAACACTCTAATAGACTCGCAAACCCTGCTACCGCCTATAGAGTTTTGCAAACTTGCAAACCCTGCTTACTGAACTAATCCTAACTAGACAATCTGACATAATCTAAATCCTAGGTGGTGATTTACCAAGATTTGATTCGAAAAGTACAAAAAAAAAATAAGAGCAAAAAATAAATAAAAACTTGAGTACAAATTTTTGCCCTTAAACAAAACAACCTGACCCAAAAGAAAATAAAACATCCTTATATTAAAATAAGGATTAAACTCTTAAAAAAACCCTAATCCCCTTTTTAACAAGGCCGCCCCTTTTTCTTTTATTATTATCGCCTGTTCCTTCTTCAATTTCTCTGAGAGAAAAAAAACGCGGCTCTGTCTTTGTTGCTCTAAAAACAAAATTAGGGCTTTTTCAGATCTCCTGTCTTGATCGATTCTCTGGTTTGCGTGTTGCCTTGCTCGATCGAGTGTGTTGCTCTTTGCTTCTCTGATGATCGACTGCTTGCCTCGAGATTGCGAATTTCCTTTGGTACGTTGTTCGTATCTTTTGCTTTTCAGGATTTAATCCGATTGTTCTTGTTAGCTCCACTCAGCCGATGATGAACTTGGGTGAATATTTATATGGTTTCCGAGACCCTAGAATTTGTTCGTATCACTTTCCTTTCTCAGGTTGTGATATTTTTTACTTCCTTGATTCACACAGTCTTTACTTTGAGACGTTCGATTTTTCCTTGATCGATACGACAGAAACTTTCCTAGTTTACTTGGATTTGATTTTTGACTTTTTCCATTTTTATACATACTTGATTTCATTTGATGATGTTGATTCTTTGGTCTGCATTTACATTTCTTCTGGCTTCAAGTATAGTCTACATTTGCATATAGATAATCTCGAGTTCATCCCAGTCTTCGGCTTTGACCTTTTCTGATGATGTTGATTTCACTGTGATCTTGCTTTGTTCACTATGACATTGGTTCTTTATATTGTTCGAACTTGTTCATGGGATTCCATGGTAGCATTTGGTATTGCTTCGACCACTGTCTTGCATTCACTCCAAATATTGTTGATACTGGGTTGTATTGAGCTTGACATGCTTCATGTTGCCTTCATGTGCTGTTGACATGTGCATTTGTCTTTGTGGTCTGCGCTTGCACACTGCTGCTTGTTGCACTTGTGTACTTCATATACATGTGTGTCTATGCTTGTTGTAGTTCGGTTACTTATGTACATACTTTGTCGAATTCATTTGCGTTGTGTTGTTTGGTAATGCTTTGCTACTGCATATTTGATGTGCGGTCAGACCAGGTGTATTTTATAGCCTTGGTCTTTGTTGTTGTAGCATGCACTCTGTTTATTTCCACTGGTTCATTGTTATTTTCGTATTGTTGCATTATAGTTGCATCACTGTATGTAGCTCATTGAAGTGTTGCATTGTTGATGCCCTTTGAGTTGCAATATTTCATTTCTGGTTGGTCTGACTTGAACTGATCATTGAAGTATGTGTGTCTGACCATGTTGTAGATGTTGATGTTGTACAATGTTCGATCCGGCAGTATTTTGCTTCATGTGTTTGATTTGCTACTGAGTTCATTTGCATGATGTTGAGCATTGGTTTTCATTGTGCATATATGCAGTTTGTTGAGTCTTTGATATTGGTCTGGAGTACATTATTGGTTATGTTCATTCTGCTTTGCCTGGATTGTGTACATTTGTGCACTTGTTTGCTCATGAACATATAATGGCGTTTGGTCTAGACTTGAGTTCTTGTTTGATTGTATCTTGACCCTTTGTTGTTTGGTTGATGTACATGTCACTGTTGCATTACTGACTTCAGATTTGGTTATCTACTTTGGCTTTGATCAGTTGGAGTGACATTTGTTCTGGTTTGAGCCTGATTTTGTTTTAGCATACTTGGTGGTCATTTTGGACTTCTGGTCTTTGTTTGGTTCTTGATCATTTCATGCTGATTTTTGAAATTTCACTTGATTTGAATCCAGTTTCAAAACTCGGGTTTGACCTTGTGCTCACTTGTCCCTGTAACGTTATCAAGTGTACATATCTATGTGCACGGCCTTGTGGCATGTACAGTGATACACTGTGCATGTCACATTGTTCGTGTATGATGAATTCAAATGTAAATGATGACGAACAACCCAAATAACTGAGGCAATTAATATTTTCAAAATCCATATTTTATTTTATATTGCAAAAATATTTCTTTTTCAATTTTACCGCGTTAGTGAATATTTTTGCAGATTGCTCAGATGCTGTATTCTAACTGGAATGAAGTTGAAGATAAACTACGAGTGTGAGTGATATGTTGTGAGGAATTTATGTAAATTGAATTGTGATGTAATTAGAATCAAAATTGTATAGTGAGAGCTTGAATTTGTACTATTCAAGATTCTAATAAATATTTGTTTGAATAAAATTTCTATTTGAATTCAAATTCTGTGTAATTTATTTTATTCAACAAATATTTATTTAATCTATGAAAAATAAAATAGTACATTAACAAATACATTTAAATGAATATATATATATATATATATATATGTTTATTATCATCAAACAAAAATCATATAAGCGCATATTCAACAATCTCCTCCTTTTGATGATAACAAACATATATTTAAGATTTTGACTGTGTTAAATGTATTTGATCAATGATATACTCTAATTGCTCCCCCTATTTAAGTGATTCCTCTCTACACGATGCTCCCCCTACATATATGCATACAAATAGAAATATACAAATGAGCATAGATGCGAATGGAAAATTATTTGACCTTTGCTTGATTTTGTTTGACAAAATCTTAACTTTTCTCTCCCCCTTTTGTTATCAGCAAAAGAATAATAGTGTTAGAGAAAATAGAGATAAAGTGATCGATATTAATTCAACATTAAAACTCAATTGAATATAAATATTAAATTTCAATAAAAATTCAAACAAAAATCATAACTACCCTCGTTAGGCGCATATTCCACTTTTAGAAGTAATGGAAATGATGTCATCATATAATACCATACAGTTGTATCTGTTTGTGGTACACTTATATCAGGAATTTGAATGTCTACTAATCATGCATAACCATTAGGACTTTTAAATGAGATTAGTAGTATTCCAATTTAATTTTAAAAATGAATTCAAATATATTCTAATCACGCATAACCATGAGGACTTTTAAATGGGATTAGAATCAACTTGTTTATTTAATAAATCAATTTTGATATGCGTTCCATACATGCATAACCGTAAGGACTTTTAAATGAGAATGGAAGCACATAACAAATTCCAAGTAATTCACTCATGCATAACCGTGAGGACTTTTAAATGAGAGTGAATACTTTGGATTTTATTTTGTTTTATAAAATGAAAAACGAATGATTCCTGTTTAAAGTACCACATATCGACAAACTATATTGAATTTTTGATGAGCGATGGTTGATAGAAATATGATAGACATAGAAATGGTTATGGAATCTTTACCCAACAAAAAGTTTTATAACTCTTGTTTGAATTTCTAAAGAAATTTTTCTAAAATATACTGTCTTGAGTAATGTATGAAAAATATCAACACTCATCACTTTTTTTTCAATCGCCATTTATCTTTTCGATAATTATTAGGGAGTTAGACTAGTTAAAATTGTCATTTAAATCAAATTCAAAGATAATTATGAAATCAATTTTTCACAATGACTAATCTGAAAATATGGTCAACAATGATTTTATCCAGGGGGTTATATGAGGAACATTCCTGCTATTTGAAAAATATTTGAATTTAAAATTATGCAGACATTTCCCAAAAATTAACGATGTAGTTACTAAAATTCACGTTCAACTAGTAAGTTTTCTTTCAACTAGATCACCAGTATGATCTGCATCTGCATTTTTCTTTCACTTCAAAACATCACTAATTAAATTTGATAGACCAGACCATGAAGTGTGCATAAAAACTCAAACTCAATTAGTAACGGCATTCTTGAATTTGAATTGAAGTCGTGTAAATAATCAGAAACTGTGAATATAGAGTTAGCCGTATTATAACCTAATGTATTATCATCCAACAAAACACTATGTTTAATCCAAACATATATGTATGAAGTAATTTAAAGAATAGTGTTTTTGGCATAAATATAATTGGCCAACTATGTTGAACAAGTCAGAATCAAAAAATCATCATCTCTTTATCATCACATTATTGGCTGATTTAATTCAGAATACGGTGCAAATTATCACATTTAATATATCGACCAAATAAATATACCTTCACATGTTTTACCTTTACGATAATTTTTCGTGGTTGCCCATTGTGATTCTATCACCTTTGTACTAGGCTAAGAAACTTGGCTTTGTTGCCCGTTGTGTTTCTGGAACAGCCAAAATCCATAGAACACTGTTGTTGTTTCTTAGCCTGCCACCATACCTACACGATGAAAGATTTTTGTGACCTATTTGTTTTTATAGGTCCATGATTGTTAGTGGCAGAATGTTTTGAAAGATAATTTTAGGGAGACCCAAAACTATTTATATATGTTCCTTTCCGCACCCAGATTTGTTTTGTCCTTTCATTCTTGTTCCAATAGACATGAAATTTATTTGTAGAATTCTTAGGACCCAAACTTGTATAAATTTTGTGTTCTTGTTCCTATGACTACAATTTTCAACACGATGTCTAATTACACATCTAGCAAAGACACTCTTACCTTTTGCATTATCATTAGCTTGTGTTTTCCCAAAGCCTAGTCGTTTTCTGTTGTTAGCAAAAATTTGATTTTCCAGTAACATGTTGAATGATTTTTCTCCTCTTGAAAAGTTATTCAAAGATTTCTCAAGATTTTGGACTTTGGTTTTTAGTGTTGTGTTTTCAGTTACAAGTGAGGTGCATCTATTTATAAAATCCTTTTTCCTAGTGTCAATGGTTTCCTTAAGACTCAAGTTTTCTTTTTCAAGATTCTCCAAGCTATTCTTAAGTCTTGATAATTCTGAATCTAAAATTTTACATTTTTTACAGTCTAGATTTTGAATATTTTCAAGTTCAGTTTCCAACCTAGAATTTTTGTGGACAAGTTCTCTCCTATCAGATTTCAGTTTTTCAATTTTAGATTCAAGAGTATCAATTGTTTTAGTAAGAGCACTACACATCAAAACAAGTTCTTTATAAGAATAGTCACCTACCTCACTAGATTCCTCTGAGCTTGCTTCTGAATCTGATTTTGCCATAAGACACAAGTTAGCCTCCTCTGAGCTATTATTCGAAACTTCCTCTCCTTCTTCATCATCCCAAGTCGCTGCAAAGGCCTTATTCTTCTTTTTCTTTCCTTTTTTGTTTTTGAGAAGTGGGCATTTATGTTTGAAGTGGCCAGGCTTCTTGCAGTTAAAGCACGTCAATTCATTATCGGAATTGTCAGAATCTTTTGACCTATTACCACTTGTTTTCTTCTTGCCTGGCCTGAATCTTGACCATTTTCTAAGATTATTGACAGCCATTATAAGCTCTTCAATTGGATCTTCTTATTCTTCATCGCTTTCTTCTTTGCTCTTTAAGGCAATCGTCTTCTTCTTTGATTCAGAGTTGTTGCGTTCCTCCTTTGCTTTTAGCTCAAGCTCATATGTCATCAAGTTGCCAATCAACTACTCCATGCTTAGTTTACTCAGATCTTTTGATTCTTGTATTGCCGTGACTTTTGCCTCAAATCTCATCGGTAAGACTCATAGCACCTTCCTCACAAGCTCTACCTCAACGAATACCTTGCCAAGCGCTCTAGCATTGTACACCAAAGTTGAAAAGCATCCAAACATGTCCTTTATGCTCTCGCCTTTGTCCATCACAAAGTTCTCGTATTCATTGCTGAATAGGGCTAGACGAGATTTCTTGACTTGAGAAGTTCCTTCATGTGTCACCTCCAAGGTATGCCAAATTTCCTGTGCAGTTTTACAATGAGAAATTCTAATTCAGTCTTATCAAGAGCACAGATCAAAGCATTCATGGCTTTAGCATTTGTAGTTTTTAATTTCTTATCGTTAGCATCCCACCTATCCTTAGGTTTAGGAATCTCAGTATCACCAACAGTTATAGTGGGAGATTTATAGCCAGTTTCAATAATGTCCCAAATATCATAATCAACAGAACTAAGATAAATACCCATCCTAACTTTCCAATAAGCATAATCATTCCCATTAAGGGTGGCCTAGCAATAGATTGCCCCTCAGAAAAAGCATTATTTGGTGGATTCATGAGATACCACTTGTGGGATCTAGATTAACCCTAGAAGGGGGGGGGGTGAATAGGGTTATAGCAAATTTTCTCGAATTAAACACAAAAACAAACTGCAGAGAAGTAAATATGCTGAAAAGTAAATCACACACAAAATTTATCCAGCTTCGGCAACCCCTGCCTACTGCTGCATTCCCAGATGCATTGTTGATGCTCTTTGAGTTGCAGTGTTTCATTTCTGGTTGGTCTGACTTGAACTGATCATTGAAGTATGTGTGTTTGACCATGTTGTAGATGTTGATGTTGTACAATGTTCGATCTGGCAGTATTTTGCTTCATGTGTTTGATTTGCTACTGAGTTCATTTGCATGATGTTGAGCATTGGATTTCATTGTGCATATATGCAGCTTGTTAAGTCTTTGATATTGGTCTGGAGTACATTGTTGGTTATGTTCATTCTGCTTTGCCTAGATTGTGTGCATTTGTGCACTTGTTTGCTCATGAACATATGATGGCGTTTGGTCTAGACTTGAGTTCTTGTTTGATTGTATCTTGACCCTTTGTTGTTTGGTTGATGTGCATGTCACTGTTGCATTACTGACTTCAGATTTGGTTATCTACTTTGGCTTTGATCAGTTGGAGTGACATTTGTTCTGGTTTGAGCCTGATTTTGTTTTTGCATACTTGGTGGTCATTTTGTACTTCTGGTCTTTGTTTGGTTCTTGATCATTTCATGCCGATTTTTGAAATTTCACTTGAGTTGAATCCAGTTTCAAAACTTGGGTTTGACCTTGTGCTCACTTGTCCCTGTAACGTTATCAAGTGTATATATCTATGTGCACGGCCTTGTGGCATGTACAGTGATACACTGTGTGTGTCACATTGTTCGTGTATAATGAATTCAAATGTAAATGATGACGAACAACCCAAATAACTGAGGCAAATAATATTTTCAAAATCCATATTTTATTTTATATTGCAAAAATATTTCTTTTTCAATTTTACCGCATTAGTGAATATTTTTGCAGATTGCTCAGATGCTGGATTCTAACTGGAATGAAGTTGAAGATAAACTACGAGTGTGAGTGATATATAGTGAGGATTTTATGTAAATTGAATTGTGATGTAATTAGAATCAAAATTGTATAGTGAGAGCTTGAATTTGTACTATTCAAGATTGTAATAAATATTTGTTTGAATAAAATTTCTGTTTGAATTCAAATTCTGTGTAATTTATTTTATTCAACAAATATTTATTTAATCTATGAAAAATAAAATAGTACATTAAAAAATACATTTAAATGAATATATATATATATGTTTATTATCATCAAACAAAAATCATATAAGCGCATATTCAACATCATTAACGGACAATTTGTTTATAGTTTAAACAGTATTTATCATTACTTATCATTTTAATGTTTTAAAATATTAGCTTGGATAGATAGTTCTCTTAGTCTTAGTTTACAGTTTAAACAGTTTTTATCATTCCAATTCTTTCATGCAAACATACTGAATAATAAGATGTTGTTAGGTTATTACGTATTATTCAAGTTGTTCAGTTGCTTACATACTCAACTTATTTTTGTATGTGATTTTGAAGGAGTTATTGTCATGATTTTTTGATTAAAGACAAATTATTTTATTTCTCTACCCACTGATTGTTAGGGTTTAATTACATCAGTTCTTTGGCTACATGCTTTTTAAAGAGAAATCAATCAAAGAAAATCATATATATAATTAGTTTTTTTATTTCCTTCCATTTCTTTAGTTTCTCTAATTTTTATGTGTTTAATTTAATTAAAATTTATCAATAGATAAGGAAACCAGAGAGTTCGGTCTATTTCATTTTAGTTTATCGTTAATCCGTTCTCTGAAAACCTATCTTTTTTACTACATGTTTTGTATGCTATCTTAATTATATATTTTAAACATAAATGGAGTGTACGAAATCAAAGTGTTTTATTTATTTTAATTCAATTCTATTAATTTTTTCCACTCTTTAACTGATTTTGATATCCACCTTTTTTTAAAAAATTCAATCGAAAATTGGAACAATTATGCCTATAAAATTAAATTGGAAAGTTTATCTTTGCTATTTATTTTTATATTCATCCATAAATGATATAAAAAAATATGGATTCTGTGATATCCAGTTCCTTAGAATTTGCTTCAAATTTATGCAGTGGAAGATTATGTCAAGAATGCATTAATTACTTACACATATATTGCTTGAATCTGAACTTAGTTTTCACTTTATTACAACTTTTGGTCAAGCCTCATCAACATCTTATGTATAGAAATCGTTTTTTCGTCATGTTCAAATAATATTTTAATAAAGTGGAAAATATTCCTTTTGCTTCATGCCATTAATTTACTGATTCAAATCAATTTTTATTTTAATATTTGTATACTAGCTTATGTTTGTTCTTTTGATAGAATTGAAGGTTATGAAATCATTGTACTTTATTTATTTTGCTCCAATTCTAATCAATTTGGTACATTTTTTATGTTTTCAAACTTGCTAATTGCTTATTTATCTATCAAATCAATGTTTCGTTTTTCTTCTTAGACTTTTTTTCTTCTAAATTTGTTTTAGTGATTTAGTTTTATATGATTATTAATGAATTCTCAAAGACATTGTTCAAGTCGTTCTGAAAAATAAATTAAGTATTGACTCAGTTCAGCCACATCAATTAAAACGATTATGTTAACTGATTTAACGCATATAGGAAACAATACGTTTTTTATATGTGTATGTGTGTTTGTGTGTGTGAACACAAAAGGATAGAGACACATTTTGAAGTCATGAGAAAAAGCGATGATTCTGAATCCTATTTTGTAATATTGGCAAGTTAAGAAGGCATAAACATTATTTAATCTGGATAATTTCATTGGAATCAGCTGATTTTTTGTAAAGCGATAACCACATAATTAACAACGGCTATTTTTCATATGTAAAGACACAATCAAATGCCTTATTAAACTTTCCAAGTTTATGTAGAATATATGAATTAATCACTCTTTTTCATATTACTTATTTGGTACTATATGTTTGTCTTTGAAATTTCACCACTTCATTCGCTACTCTCCGTTGAATAATCCTGTAACTCTACTGCAACTTTTTATTCAGCAATGAGTATCTGCATTTATCAGAAGAATTCAAATATTTTTTATTTCCATGTTTTCAATCCTTACCTTCTACTTTTGATTTACTTATGAATTTTTTTACTGATTGTTCTGCTTTTAATCATAGATGATTCTACTTTTTACTATGAAACTTTTGTAAGATAATTTTTTTTTTGATTATTCAGCATCTGATTTCATTTTATGATATGAATTTTTATAAGATTGGTTTGGTTATTATTTTCAGTAGGTCTGATTTTATTTCTTTACTATAAAACTTTCTAAATTGTTGAGATTTGAGTTCTGAGCTATGGCTCCTTAATACATACGATTGACATATATTTATGATTATTGATAGTTTGGTTAAGTTATATTATTTAGTCATAATAGCTGTATATAGTTTATGATATTATTGTAGGTCTAGTCCAATGACCTGAACCCTTCTTGGTTTTTTTTAAAAGAAGAGAGGATCTAGGTTTGAACATTCCAATAACCCTACAAAAAACATATATTTGCAGCTATAATTATTTACTTAGTGAATATGGTTATTTTTGCAGATTGCAATTCTGATATTAACGGTGAAGTTAGGTTGTTGTCTGAAGATATTGTATTTGCATCCTTTATTTCTATCGGGTTAAGGTATTTTTTACTCTATTTCTACATTTGTATCATTTACTGAAATATGACAGAGTTGTTTTTGCTTACAGTTGGGTTTCATACTACCATCGAATTTTGATTTAGTAGTTCATAAGGATGGATAAGATTCCTCGATTTCTGCTTCTTAGATACTAAACATCAACCACACTAAGGTAATTTTTGCACTTCTGCATTGTTTTTGTAGATTATTACCACTTCGGTGATTACCAACTCTAATTTAATACTAATTTCTATTTACAACAAGATTTAGTGACATATAACACAAAATTGGTGGGAACAAAAAGATATTAACAAGCAAGTTTAAAACAAGAAGTTACTCGATCTTTTTCAAGCAGATGACAAATTTAGATTTAGATTTGAAATAAAGAAATATTTGTTTACCTTTTATTGTCTTTTTTGGAAAAAGTGGTACATATTCGTTGCCATTCAACAACATTATTGACAAGGAATTTCTCTAGAGACCATAGATATTATTGTTCATTATTGTACTTACCACACATAAGTATTTGTAATGTTGTTGTTGTATAAAATGAATGAGTAGGTTGTGGGGTCAAAACTAATTATTGGTGTTTGCGTCTTAGCATTAACCATATTTTATCTCCTTGCAAAAATATTGTTCATGAATTACCTGCATCAACCTATGTTTGCTTAGAATAATGAAATAAAACTAACAATTTGAAGAGAAAATCCACTAGAATAGTAAGGCAAGAAATAAATCTTTCTCCTTTTATAGTTTTCTTAATGACATATTTCTATATTTCATGTAATTCCATCTTATCTAATGAAGGTTGCATGTGTTTAGCTTAATGAATTTTTGGTGTGTTTTTGCTTTCAATATGATCGCTACTCAACTGATTTTTAATAAGCCTATTTTTTAAACTTGATAGCAATAAAACCTGTTTATTTGGTGTTAGGAAACTATAATTATATTAGTTGATATCAAAACAGAAATTTCCATGCTGAAATTCACTTGCAGTATTGCAATGTTCACCAACTACTTCTGGATCCACCTGGGGATCAACACCGACTCGCCATCCTAGGTTTCTCAGGTATTTTGGGGTCTATAGAAAAAGAAAATGCATGAAACTTACCCTCCTCAAATCTGGAATCTTGGATGATAATTTTAGTTATTTAATCAATTTTGGAAGTTTAGGTACATAGTTTCTTAATTTTCAGCTTCATTTCGAGTATCACTAGGTATTTTCAATGGTTTCAAATCATTTTTTCTTCTTTGTATGCTCAGAAAAATTGATTACAGGTTTACTTCCTATTTTCAATGTTAAAATTGTAGTTTGCTAAAAATTTAATTCTCGATAGTTCAATTTGCACGAACACTTTGATTATTATGCAGGTTTTCCATAAAGAATATAAATAATGGAAATTTTGATGAATTTTGGGTTTTTGAACTAAACCTAGAGAGATAAGTTTGTGACATCTTGAATAAAATATATGACTGTTTTTACATAAGTTCTCAGAATTCAAATTACAACCTGTATGCTTGATCATTCAACAATGATTACAGAGCTGCCATGAGTATTTTTATGCCATTTTCTTTTAGATACATGCATGTATGTATTTTTATAATATATTTATTAAAAACCAGTTGTGAAGACAAACAGAAATATGTCCAGTATGATCCTGGCAGACCAAAATATACACACTACTAGAACAGAAACAAAAAAAGCACCACAATGTCTACTGCACATACATAGCCAGCTTTCCACATATCCTTATAAATTTGTTTTTATTTGTTCCTTTTCCAAAAAAACATCATGACAACGTAGAATAGACTACCGTTTGTATTCACTCACTGTACATTTAACTATAAACTAAAATGACTGCTATTTTTGATGCAGTTTCTAGCCGCATTTCAGGTTGTTTCCCATTTGATCTGTTAGCTTGGTAATCCTCAACAGCAGTGAACCCTTGCCTTTGAAAATGTTCCTGCATGGAAAGAGTAATTTTTTTTGTTTCAGTCTCAACATACGTAAAAATATTTACGCAATAGTAATTTTCAGCTTTTCTACTACAGTGACATTAATGATATTTGCGCATGATAGTAAGTTTTGTATCTAATGTGCTTGATAATACCCTATCAGGTGTCTTCATTGCATCAATTCTAATATTTATGATCCATCAACTATTATTTAGTTTTTTATTCAAGCATGTCAAATAGTTCTTTGTTTCTAATATCTTAATTACATATCCGTTGCAAGCAGAGTAATTTTGTTGATCTATAAATGCACATTGTACGAATTCATAAAGATATTTTCTAATTTGTAATATATAATTAGAAGAATGACTAAAATATACTGTATAACAGATATTATTTTAAAATTTATTAGGATGTCATGATGTTCATATAAGGCCAAGTTCTCATAAACTTCTCCAATTCTACTTTTTATTCTGCATTTTGCTTTATTTTAATTTGTTAATTTTACAGGTTGAGATGCTTGATTTGATTTTTAGTATTTGAATGGAGAAAATAGTCGCCAAAGTGGATGTGGTTATATCCTAAATGATCAAGACTACCTTCTCCAAATATAAAACCCCTTCATGGCTATAAGATTATTTTATTGAAACTTACCCACAGCCCATGTGAGGTCCTTCTCACTTGAATGTTTATTACTGTAATCATTGTACTTTTGATGCTCTGACTACTTATGCCTTATGCTGCGTGAGGATACTTGACTGCTCTTTTTTGTTACCGTTCATTTTAGAGTTGCTTCTTTGGATTATTATATATGCTTATATGAATTTAGTGTAATAATTAGCATGTATATTTCAAGAATATTTGATATGGTACATGAAATTTTCTTTGATGTTTTGGACTTGGACTGTGTATTGAACAAAAGGCTGCATGATGGTTCTATATTCACATATATCGTCTGATTGTGTTTTGGGACCTAACCGAGTTAAATTAGTATGTAAATTTAAATTGTTTTAAAGAAGCTGTTAGAGTAGGTGTTGCTGGAAGCTTTGTATATAAAGAGTTTAATATTTTAGATGAGTTTGAATGACCCTCATTTGGTATTATACAGGAGTTTGTGGACTTTATTTTCTGGTAGATGTTATTTGTTGAAGTCAAACAGAACCCCAAGCCTCATGCCATTAAGGGTGAGCAGTATTCAGTTAAAACTGAATTAATCGGTCGAACCGATTTATTTTGATCGGTTTGGTTTTGAATTTAAATCGACTTGAATTTAACTTATAAAATATATTATTTGAGCTATAAGTTTAAACCAATCGACCAAACGTTTATCATATTATCCAAATTTATGGTATTGTAATACTCTTAATAATAGGTTAATGATAAAATAAAAAGTTTTCATATTGAAAATAGGTCAAATTTTATAGTAAATATAAAAATACTCAATAAAATCTTTTCAAACATAAAATTACGTTTTCCTTTGACTGAATCAATTGCTTGAATAATAACATACCTTTTAAGTTCAGTTAAACCGATTACTGACCGAATTAACTGAAATTAAATTGGTTTAGTTCAGTTTTGAATTTTTCAATTTAAATTTGGTTTGACATTTTTTTAACCTCAAAATCGACCGAACAATACGATGGTTTACCCTTACAAGCCATGCACTTTCCTACCAAACAGGAGTCACGCATAATGCAGAAGCCCTGTCATATATATAGTGTTATAAACTTCTGTGTAACGCAATAAGGTAATTTTTGGTTTAAATTCATCGTGAACACCATCTAAAAAAAACTTATTGTACCCGATAACTTATGCAAAAGCTTAATTTTGAGTTAAGTTTCATTGGAAACAAAAAAATCTAAAATTATAATCATAAACATGGGCGTAACAAATAATTTATGCAAATAACTTTTGAAAAAGATTGATTTCGTGTTACAAATAAACAGAAATACGTTCATGTTACAAATAGAAAATTTATGGTCTAGTGATCAAATGCAGGTCCATCTGGATGTGCATACATACTCGTACACAATATAGGAAAAGCTTGAAGATGACACTTTCAAGCTGCCAACTGTGGACGTGATCTCATTCTCGAGGGCGTGGAATAATGAGCACCTACGATGCTACTACACTTAGAAACGAGCTTGTAAATAATTGGCTCGAGCAATGTAATAAGATAGATTCTGTCATTTTTGGTCTTACGAAATAAAATGGCTTTTCCTACTCAAAAATCTATCTCTACATTACTTAAGAGTCATGATTTGAACGACCCAAATGAATCTGCATATGATTAACATAGGTATGAAGGTACTGGGGGATATGTGCCAATCAAACTTCTATGGCCCATGATCGAGCCTGTAAAGTCCCATTTGGTGTCAGGAGATTGATGCCAACCACTCTTACCTTCGTATTAGAGATAAGAGTGTAAACTTAAGCCGAACATGACATGAATATCTGCATGCTAACTCTTGTACTCAGATTTGGGGCAGGAGTATAAACTCTAACTGGATGTGACATAATTTTCTATGCACAAACTCCCACCCTTGATGTGAGGGTAGGAGTATGAATCAAAACGAACTTGATATGACCGTTCACTCGCTCAACTCTTGTCCTCGGATTGGGTGTAGGAGTGTAAACTAAAGCGGACATGACAGGACCGCCCAACTCTTTACACTTTTCCTGGAGTAGGCAAATCCAAAGGTCCACGCCTGGCGTAAGGTGGGATTTTGCCTTTGAACTTCGAATCGATGCCAGGAGTTAGGCGTGATTGGAAGTGTGCATCCTGGATGTGGATGTGCAAACTACCGTAAGTCAATTCAGATTGATGCTTGAAATTTCGCGCAATCGGATGTCATGATCTTAGAAAGGGATAGCCCGAATCACTGTTCTAAGTAGTTAACTCCAACTGATTCCCCGAGTTTAGGGTTCAATGATTACTTTTTATTCACAAGAATGATGAAAGGTTGGTAAACCAAAGAACGGGCTTAAGGATTCAGTCCGATAATAATAACTAAATGGAATATATCACAAGTGCATTAATTGAAATTGTATTTCTTAAGTACTTAGACAAATCCATACAAGGAGCAAACAAAATAAAATATTTTGTTATTTACATGAAATATAGAAAGCTAAATACAAGTGTTATTGACACTAGAAACAAAAATCAAAAGCTGAAGCCGAACCTATGCAAAACCGACCAAAAACTAGAAATAGAATGCAATTACTGCTAAAAAGCAAGCATATCTACACTAAACAAGCCGACGATCACTTCTTCGGTTTCATTATCCTTTGTTTCATTTTAGAGTTAGGGAAATATCACAAGATCTTTCTCCTTGTCTTTTACCTCCTCTTCCTCCACTTCCTTTGCTTTTGGACGAAGCGCCCTGCGACAATCCAGTAGGCACGCTTTGAGCGCCACCAGGTGGAGGAATATAGACCGAAGAGAAACTAGTTTTTCCAAGCAAGGAAATGGATAGAGGAGGTAAAAGAGCTTCAAGTTTCTCTCGCTTGACCTTTATGACAATGATGGTCTCTTTCACAAGTTCCTGCTCGAGCTTGTGCATGGTAGGACCCGACAAGGGCTTGGAGACCCCAGTAATAATAACATCTTCATTAATCCGATTTTCCTGAGTCCCACCAACTTGTTCATCTAACAAAGCATCGACCATCCACTCGTCAAGGCTAGGAGTATCATTAATTGGGACAGTTGGAATCATTATTGAGGTGGTAATTAACAATAACCGATTCTGTTATAGGAACTTGCAATTTCGACTGAGAGTCCTTGTCGAGAAACGGAGCAACATGAGGCTGACTTGAGGCTTGAGAAACAAAGAAAGAAATATTTGCTATGTTAATTGGTGACACATCAACTTTCTCGAATACAGGATAAATTAATGAGATACCTTCTTCACTTTAGAGTGCTGCATGGGCCGGAGTGCTGTTGGAGCTTCCCTCAAGAATCGAAGAGAGGATGTTAGGCCTATGGATTTTAGGCCTCTCAGGATCATACCTAGGTGTCGGAGCATCTTGGAACCTAAGCGTTTAGCTGGTAGTAGCATTGTGTGGAGTTGATTAGGAGTCTTTGTCCAAATCTTTATTCAATGTTGAAGCAAGCTATGGACGAAGGATAAGCTGGCTAGCTTTTTGAATCTTGGGCTCATCTCTTACCAAGACTTCACTCTCTAACTGCTCCAAATCCACCTCGCCACCTTCAAAGGAAGCCTTTTATTCTTTAAGAATTCGCTCCCAGGCAAGGGCAAGGATTCTGGGATAGTCATCTTTGAAGGACTCTAGATTTCATAATTTGAGACGTTGGCATTATACCGGTACAACATCGGCTCAAACTTCTCTATCATGCTCTCTTCTACCTACTTCTCCCCAGCCTCAACTTCTCTTTTGACGCGTGCGTCAACATCTTTAACACGCTTGAGTGTTGTCACTTTCTTCCCCGGCATGGAGCAACTCTTCATAATAAGTCTGAGCTTGTTGGAGTGTTTCATCAATTTATTTTGTTTCACGCTCTAGTTTGGTATTCAGCTCAACCGCATTTCTATTCGCGGCTTCCTTCTCCATTACCAAAGCAATATTTCGATGGAAAGTCTTTTCGATTTCTTCTCAGCTTCGAGTGCATTGGTGGCCTCCCTGGACTTCTTCTCCTCTTCAGCTTGGGATGTTCTTAGTTTCTTGACCTTAGCATCGAGATTAGCAATGATTCTCTTGTTATCAGCTTCGATGAGTCTCTAATTATCGATCTCTAGCTACTTGTCCCTAGAGTCTTTGAAAATTTTCTCAGCTAACTTCTACCATTCGTCATACTGATTATGAGCGTCGATCACACAATCGATGGTCATCTTTTGTACGTCAGCCGGAATCCTTTTTAGATTAGGCACAAACTTAAGGTCATCAAAGCAAATATTTGGAATTCTTCTTTCAATTTTCCCATTTGGGCTTTAGCCACAAGCTATTCCTCTGAAGAGATAAGTGGGACTATAGTAGTTTCTTTGCTCGGCCTATATTGGAAAATTACAGAACCACTTTTGTGATTCCTATGGTCGGAGGACCGACTAGAGTAAGATGGCACTGGATGTTGCACAGGGATGGGAGCCAAAGGAGGGGCACGAGAAGTGTCACCAGGTGGGATGTAATCATGACAGTCGGGTTACCTGTCTGGACCTCAAAGAGGAGGTGATCTAGAACTAGGGCGACGTTTGGAGCAGAGTCATGTGATGAGTGCTCTTTGTCATAATTGCTTTTATCTCTGTCATCTCTACCTTGGCTAGAATAATAGCCTGACTTGTAATCGCGACCGCTTAGCTGGTAGTACAAGCTCGATTGAGTTCTTTATGCTTAGGATGCTTTCTCTTCTATAGACTGATAAATGCATTTCCTTTTTACCTTGGATCCTACAAGGGAAACAAGAACAAGTTAGATCCAGTAAGCGAGGACACAGGTCAACTACGAGTGTTATGAAGTGCCCATGAACGTAAGTGTCCTAGTGCCCCCCAGTGGACCGTGAGTTGGACTATTACTGATGGGAGTAAGCACTCCTATACTAGTAGGGATAAAATCCCAGCAATGTGAATGGAGGGATCTATGCCCTCAAAACTAATGTTAACAACATAAAAAGAACCAAATTTGGTAGGAATTAGCCCTAAGCCGGCAACTATCCTATCAAACGAAAAGATGGAGTTTTTCTACATTCATGATTAGTGGGGATGGGTAAAAGTTTGCTCCTTGGAGAGTTTCACGATTAACTTCTTCTTCAAAGCAGGCGGTTGGTCGTCCCTAGATTGTTCAGGTTGAGACTCATGACCTGCATCGATGTTTCCTTATTAGCCTCGCCACTTTCACTAATAATCTTACCTTCCTCGGCGTCTTTTGATGCTTGTTCAATGTTATCTTTGACTCCGACCCTATGACTTGGAACTAGGGGCAAATTTGGATCAGTCTCGCCTTGTTCGTGTGGGTTGTTATCATCATCATCGTCGCCCTCATCATTGGAAGCTATGTGGACGATGCCAGTATTTTAGCACACTTCTAACAAGTTGCATGTGAGAAGATTTTCATCTGATAAGAGAATTCCGATATATCTGTCTTTCATCAAAACTGCCATAAGAGTGTTGACGGCATCTGAAAGTGTTCAGATGCCGAGTTATTGGGTCTCGTTGGAACATCTAGATAGTAAAGTAAGGATTTGAGTTAATTCTGCATATATTAAACAAATTCATAAAATGCTCATGGAGAGGAATTTCGTCTGGATAGCCATCTATGTGCAAATCCGGCCGGATATCGGGCATAAAATTACTCAGTTTTAACGTAACTCAACTTGTTCTATGCCCTAGTAAACATTATTGCAACTCCTGATCGATTCTAAATAAATCAATGAAGGACTTTCTTTCGGCTTTTGGAATTATATATATATATATATATATATTAAATCTCCTCGTCGTTAGGTGCTCAATATAAGTGTTTAGTGAAGACCATATATGCGCCAAGTGGAAAGGCACAGGTGTTCAGGTGCGACCGTGTTGGAGCAAGCCTCATAAAATTCAAAATTTGATAGACGATTTGATTAAATGGTAGGGCATAAGCCATAAACACATGTATCTATTGCAAGCAATATAACCTTTCGGGGGATTGTGAGCTCTTTGATCATGAGACAGGACCAAGATGTCATCGAACGGAATTCCATGCTCGTTGCATATTCTCCAAAGAGATCCTTCGTTGATTTTAGAAGCGATAGAGTTAACGGGATCATTTAATATTACTACATCCTCGAGAGTGTCAAGTGCAGGTACATCTGGACCACTTATTGACTTAATCAAATTTTCAGGAGCTTGTTGCTTGACTTCAGGATTCTCAAGATTTTGTTTTTCAGCAGACAGGATCTCTTGTTGCTGTTCTTACTGAATTATATTTTGCTGTGTATATGGAGTTATAGCTGAGCCTGACTCTATAGAAGATTCGATATATTTTGAAGGTGATGTATTTGTGGCTTGTGTAGCAAGACGGTTGGAACATCTCTAGTCCATTTCTATAACAAAAAGTCGACAGATAATCGACATTACATTGATTACTGGCTATACCCCCATGCTAAAGTGAATTCTAGTGCAATGTCGTATAGTGTTGTGTAGTTCAAGTTTTTGATATTATTTAACAGTTTTAAATTTTGGATATTACTTCGCGTGACCATCATTGCTGACCATCCCGACAGGCTTTACATCAATGGTTATGCTTTGGAAAAGGCTCAGCAGCGAGAAAAAGTCGTTTGGATACAAAGAAAAATTCTTATGTGAACTAAGAAATTTTGAAAATTTTCTAAGCATTGGAATTATACAACTCCAACACTCAAAGAAATTCCACCCTTCACCCTTCTTCTTCCACCTTTACCACTTCCTAAATCATGGTCATCTACATGCCTAATCACCCACATCCGTTCAACCACATCCATCTCCATCATCAAGTTCATCATACACCTACTTACTGCTATGCAAGTTCAAGAGGAGGATAGGTTCACTTGTAAAAACATGTCCTCAAAGTTAAGGTACGGGCCGATGGAGATGAGTCTAATCAAGGAGGGGTGAGCGACGTCAGATTCAGGAGAGATGAGGCAGCGACGTCCCTAAAGGCTGACGGCGGCAAGGTTTGGTCTTGGAGTGCCGAAGTTCTTTTAATGGCGGCACGTGAACTTTTGGATCTCTTAAGGAAAAGTGAGGAAATGAAGTGTAGAGGGGTAATTATATACCCACAAACCTGAATTCTCAGGCAAATTTAGGAAATATCCTAAGTGTAGAGTCGGTACCGACTGCTAATCTATGGGTCGGTACCAAGTCCTAAACTTTTTAAAAAAGAAAAAATATATATTTATATACATGTGTGGAAATATGCCTATGCAAATGCAAGTGACGAACCACGTATTCATACTCCTACCAACTCAAGAGCGTGCATGCGGATATGTTTTAGTATCTATATTCAATATCCGACGATCAGAAACAAAGGAAATTTAAGTTCGAACCTGAAAGGATGGGACCCATTCAAAATTTTCAAGCTTAGGATGATAGATTATGAGATTACGTTCCAAATTTATAATTCTAGATGCTGGTAGAGAATCGTGGCAAATGACTATAGACAAAATTTCATGAAATCGATTTATAGGAATGATACCGACCATTCAAAACATATAATATAGTCCTTCACGGCAATTCCTACTTGTCTCGATTCAAAGCACATCACGTTGGAAACGAGATGTACTTTAGGGGAGGCAAGTGTTATCTAGCCTTTTGACCAGGCAATGTTGGAACAGACTGGATGAATCAAACTTAAAGTTATCAAGGAAGGAAGCCCAGAGAGATAGCCAATGAGTCTAGAAACCAAGCATGGACATGATATAAGGTCAAAGCCAAAACAACTCAAAACAAGACAACCACAAATGCACCCAAGTTAAGGGTCAACCCCACCCTATGGGTCTTACCGGGTCCTACTTCCACCTTAGGTGGACCCTATCTTCTACTTAAGCCTATTACAAGATGGCTTGATCCTATTTCCAAAGTCGTTTTGTTGAATCAATGCAGTTCTCTACCGATCTCCAAGAATACTTGGAACTTCAACTTTGCTCTTCCATAACCCCATCAATTGGACTTGGAAATAAGCTAATATTGGTGCAACCAAATATGGAATCATGAAGCTAACCACAAAATGATTCAAGATGAAGAGTCGAAGATGGCCATTTTGGCAAACTTGGGGATTGATGCTGACCCCCACCCATGGATCCATACAGATTCCTATCAACTAATGATGTGGCACTTGTTTTCTGAGGGGAATTGGTCTAAAATCATATACAATGGCAAGGAGATATTATATGCGAGATATTAGGCTCCATACCTATATGAATAGGAAGGTAGGGCTCATTTTTCAAGATCTTTTCATCCTAGTTCTTCCTAACGTTATATTTTTGTAATTCTAAAAATCTAAGAGTCGGAGTTGTACTGACCCCTAAGAACTTTTGCCTTTAAGTAAAAAATAAGCAATAAAAGATTAGAGTGGATGTGGGCCTGACTTTGACGAACCACTATAAATTGTTGTGTGTCCTCTTTTCCTCATTTTACATTTACTTTCTTATATTTTATTCTCTACCTAAATTCTTGGGTGTTTATGCCATTTTTGTTTCAAACTGCAACTAAATATAAAGAATGCTTAAATCCCAAAAGCGTTAGGATTTTGGGACAAATAAAGTTTAGCAAGCAAAATTTAGCTTTTTCGAACTCATGGGTGTGTTTTTTGTTGTTCTAAAATAAAAGAATAGGTTGGTTTTCAAAATTTAGTAATAATTGTGTAATATATTAGGGTTAACATATGCATCGACGCATTTACCAAGTGTTGATTTCATTTAGACGTAGTTTGATTTATTTTAAAAATATAAAGACAATTGAAAAATAGTGTTAAAATTTTAAATTTTCAAACTATTTTACAAATTTAATTGGAAATCTATTTTTTGAAATTTTTTCAAAATTTATAAATGCCACATGCTCAGTGTAGTATGGGTCGATGTGTTAACGAATATGAGTTTTTCAATTCAACGAGGTTGACAACATACAAAACATGGATAACAACAAGGGAAAAGCTATTTTAGCTTTGGAATTGCAATTTCCATACCTTGTTGATAACAAAAAAAATCTGTTTCAAAAAATAATTCCATTTTATAATCTAAATATAAACCTTCTTATGCCAAATGTACTTGGAAAAGTTGGAAAAGATTTGATAGTAAAAGAGAATGTTACAAGTTACAAAGGGATTGGTACACAAAAGAAGGGTAGAAATATAAAATTTTCCATCTAATTCCTTTTTCGACATAAGTGTATAGATTTAGGAAATCTAAATTTTCAAAATTTTGGATGTTAGAAACGACATGTTAGATATTAAATGGTAGGGATTGGATGCAATATTGGTTGCATAATACTTCTATTTTTAGGAGTGTGGAAATTTTTATGTGAAAAAGAGGATTTTGATTTTTGAAAGCATGCGTACATATAGAACTGCTTGTATATATTGATTGTTTACACCATATTTTTAAACTTTTAAAAGCATTAATATAAGAGGCACCGTGTAATGGTCCAACTTTCTGACCCCTGGTAACCATACTAAATACATCCACGGTATTCGTATGTTGTTGCTCAAGCATTCGAAAGATGAGTTGCCATAGGGTAAAATAAAATAACATAATAGAAATATCACAATAGGATGGTTAAATATAATATAACAATAAGATCATACATAAGGTTGCTCCTTAACATGCAGTTATCATAGTTACAACAATAATATTACCATCAGGCTAGACAGTTATAACAACCTGCCTTTAGACTTGCTAATATAACATATACATAAGTCAAACAAACATAAATGCATAAATAGATAGCTAGATGTAAAAGCATCCTCCTGCTCATCCACCATCTTCAATAGAACCTTAGAAACTCATTGCTCCCGGATTACTCAAATATAAATGAGTACCCAAGAGTTTAGAGAACACAAACTGCTCGGGTTAGACAATAAGTTTGGCATGAGTAAACTCGACATAAAAGTGGAACACACAAAACAACATGTGATACCATGTCACTAAACACGAATGGGTTTCCCCTTACAAGAACAAGATCCAAGCATAAAATAATGGACACAAATAATTAAACATTGCAAAGAGCGTAAGTCACTTCCAAATACAAATAGAAATATTCAATTCAAAGATTTGAATCAAAAAAAGGAGAAAGAGTTTACCAACAATGATTAGGAGAGTGCACGCCCTTACTAAAAGTACACCTCCAGAAAATATACTTGAGAGGGTTATATACTTTTTGACTCTTTCAGACACATCCAAGTCAAACCCCGCCAACTTTACCGAGAATTCGAGTATTTCACATCTCTGTGCACATACAACTGAAACCACTCTAGAGTAGATATGAAAATACCACAATGGGAGAGACCCATATTAGCTTGGATTCCTTTCTCTCTTTGGTCTTAGTCATTTATGATAAAGGATATCAATGCTTGAAACGAGCAACAAATAGTCTTAGATTGACGAAACCCAAAGAAGGGTATCGAAATCGATAGTCAAGAAGTCAACTATCGGAGATAACAAAAATGATCGTATATGAAAATTAAGTGTCATGAATTTATCTCCACTCGTCGATTTCAAAATTTTACTATCCCTTGGTTAACAATGAAGCCGGACAAGTTAAGGTAATGTAACCTCTAAGCGTTGCCTTAACATACATTCTAAACCTTCAAGGTAGAGACAAGTTTCCATACCTCAACGTTTAGTGCTAAATATATGCCTAAATCCTTTCCATATAAATGATATTGCATATGGAAATTAATTCTTACACTTATTACCAAATATTGATTTCAAATTCGTACTATCCCTCTTTTAAAAACGGAGCCAGGTAAGTCTGGGCACTACTTACGCTTGGCTTTAGCCTAGACACTCCAATTGTAAATCTCATATACGTGTATGTATATGCATTTCGATATGTTCCATAGCTGTTCCGTAGCAACCTATTCACTAGAAAACACTTCGACTTCCTCTTTTTGTCTCCTGTAATACAATGGTTATTTATGTTATCCGCTTCTGAGAAGGAAGCAAATCCAAATAAGCAATATACATAAGTATAAACAACAGAAACAACAACTTATATTTTACGTCATTTAGTTAATTTAAAATCATTTTTAAAGTGAATTTAGCTCACTTTCAAGCAAGCTTTGACCAGACCAAAGCAATAGAATCCTTCTTCGACCTAGCAACACTACAAGACACCACCTTCTTGCTCAATTTCAACTCAAAGCACCAGGAAAACCCCCAATTGCTCACGCAAATGCTAAAATGAGGTATTTGAGCTCCAAGATTTTCAACTTTGGAAAGGTGATGGGTACTTTATTTTAAGTTTACTTAATATTTTAGAGGAGAAATGAGGGTGTTTTATATGATTTTCTTAAGAAAATATATGGACAAGAATGAAGAAGATGGAGAAAAAGTGAACAAAGAAGACAAATGAAAATGTAAAGGTGGAAATGAAGTAAGGAGGCCCTTATATAGACTTTGGCAAAAGTGGCTAATTACCTTTGTTATCCCTTACTAAAATTACCACTCTAGACCTTATCGTTTCAAATACCCTCTCATGCTATCATGTGCCATCCATGTGGCCTTGAGTACTTGTCATTACATTATATAAAAAATAGCAAAAGATTAGCAAAAGTCTTCCCTCCTTAATTACTTTCTAGAGAGTGATTAATGCTAATATGTTTAGTTAGTGGATTAATTATTCCCATATGTTGTATGTATGTTATAGGTATGCTAGCGTGCGCGCAATAAGCTACAACCACTTTCGTTCAATGAAAAGTCAAAAATCCAAAAAACGATATATGATCACATTTTTTATTTTTCTTTGAACAACATTTTTGTAAACAAATTTATAAAAAAAGTTTTCCATTATTATTTATTGCACAAATCATGATTACTAGCGCAAAATATTCAATATTTAAATATTTAAAAGTGTATTAAATATTCAAATTCAAAGTGATTAAATTACAGATCGTTACATCCTCCTCTCTTAAAGAAAATTTCATCCTCGAAATTAATCACATACACAAACACAAGATAACAAAAGAAACCCAAATGATATCATATATACCATAAATAGATACTGGGAAAGTGATTCCACCACAACCGATGAGTACATTAAAAAGAAAGAACAAAAAACAACCAAAAACAACTACTCGGATAAGAATCCCTAATGTAGTTCTCGGTTTCCCAATCACAAACTCTAGCATCTCCACTTCACTAAACTTTAACAAGATTTCTGTTACCCGGTATCCTGATCCGGCTATATTGGACTGATTGCGCAAGATAGATTCAACTATTATCAAGATGATGACCATGGAGCAACGGCTGTAGGACTCGAAAGTGGAGTTCAAATGGTTATATGAAGCCAGGATTGAATGGAACTGGTAGATAGATGATGCAGGATGCTAGAAATATGGAAATAAGATTGGACAAGCAAGGGATTGACATAACTTAATAGTATCAAAGGGATCAGCATGGTATGATGGAACTCCATGGAATGGTGGAACACCAATGATCGACATGAATGAAAGTGTATGGATCGGCATGGCATGGTGGAACACCAAGGATCAACATGAATGATGGTGTATGGATCGATAAGGTAGGTTAGATGAGGGGTCGGCATGGAAGAAGCAATAGAGATATCGACATAGGTGTTGGTGCATGGATCGACATAGTTTGAAAATCTATGTTTCAAATCATAAGCTAGGGATCGAAAAAGCATAAGAGGGCTTGTCAAAGGTTGGTAGTTAGTGATGGGTCGGCATATGTTATAAACCAAGTGCATTCTAGCATTTAGCAGTCGGTATCTTGAGATCCCAGTCCAAAGCAAATGGAATTTGCGAGCAAGGTATATGGACCCTAGGGATTATACCCTAGGGATCACATGTCGAAATGGCTAAAGGAGGAGGGATGGGAATAATCCATCTGGAGGGTTCGGAAGAAGGTAACTTGCAAGTAGAGTCGAATTAAAGATCCATCAGTTGCATGAGCTCCATTAATCCAATCAACATGATATTTGAAGAGCTAATATATCTAAGTACGAGGTAGCCACCATAAGGATCGCCGCCCCAAATCAACCATTGAAAGGATCGGTACTATTTCCTCTTCATTAGGATTTGGGCCGAGCGACCCACATGGTAGGCCCATATGGATATGAAGGCCCTATAGTCGAAGTTAAAGAGAGATTGGTGGTTGCCTTCACCTATAAATAATGGCCTAGGGGGTCATTTTGAGGATGTATATGCTACTGGTTACATTAATCTTTATTGTAATCAAGTTTTCTCCTAATTTCTCGCTGTTTGCTACTATAATCAAATTATTAATGAATCAATAAAGAGAATATTCAAAGTGGACATAAGTATACAACGCGGAACTACCATAAATTCTTGTGTTCTTGATTATTGCTTTGATTTGCTTGTTAGTTTATTCTATTCCTTTATTTTCACTTTACTTTATTCATTTACTCCTCTACCTAAATCTATTCTCGGGTGCTTGTGACCAATTTAGTTGCAAACATTTTGGTGCTTTCACTGGGAACCTGATTCTCAGCCTGTTAGAATTCTCTTTGTTGCTACAGGATTGGGCAAATCCCCCGAAGGAGATCAATAGTTATCTTCATAAACTTGCTTACACCACTCAGATTTGAAAAAAATCTAAATAAGGAGATTGACGATGGTGAGACATACCAGATCCACTTCTCAGAATGTTGACGGAATTGAGACTGTTGTATTCAACAAAGAGGCCCAAGTAACCAACTTGCAAATTTGAATGCCAATCCGGTTGAAGTTAGAATCCTGGTGATTCTATAACCCATGCAGAATTTCATAATATGATGAGAGAGTTGATGGAAGGCCGTCAATAACTTAATGAGCAGATTTAGACCAATATTAGCCTGATAAACCAGATTACCCAACAACAGCGTGGGAAGGCCAGTAGGGATTCCACTCCCTACTCGAAAAAGGAATGTTTTAGCTCATCAGATGAACACCAAAGGCTTAGGCATCGTAGGATGAAATACCAAGACCGATCGGTGTCGATCCCTCCCTAGGGATCGGTACTGCTCAGTCCTCTAGAGGAGGGATTACCCCATTATACCTAGGGAATCACGCTAGAGTACTTCTCGGAAGCTTGGATGTTGGAGCTTGGTCGAATGCTAACCAGGTACCCCACCAGAATGATAACGAGATAAATGTTCAAGGTGCACATCAAGAGGATGGTAAACTAAGAAGGCGTGAAACGACACGTAGACATAGATCGGACCATTCACGTGTGGTGGAGCACGACCATCGCTTGGCACTACCCATCAAGACCCTGTACTTGATATCAATGTTCAGACAGTTGGTGGGAGAGAATCAAGGCTTGACTAATGATGACTGGGGAATCTCGAGAAGCCATACCCCACGTACTGACAACGTTCTACATGTGGAATACCCGAGGTGGTTCAACATGCCATCAATGCCTGCCTACGAGGGAAAAACCGACCCTAGGCAACATATTATGAGATACAAATGGTTGATGGATTCTGGGAGAGCGAATAATGCAACTAAGTACAAATGCTTTCCCATAAACTTTTCCAAAATAGCAACGATGTGGTTTACGGGACTACTTCCACGATCAATTTTGAGATTTAATGAGCTTGCAACCAAGTTTGTAGAGAAATTTCAAATGCATACAGTTCGCCCTAAAGACATGATGTCCCTTTCTAGTGTCATCCTTGCCCTAGAGGAATCGTTGAAAGAGTACTTGAAGAGATTTCATACTGCCACCATGGAGGTCAGTAACCCGAACGATCATGCTATACTCATGGCTGTGACGAGAGAGGTTGATCCGAAATCTGAGTTTGGCGATTGGCTGGTTAAAAAATCGCCTGCCATGTTAGAGCGCTTCTTTTCAAAGGCATCTCGGTTTTGAGGATGGAGGAGGCCAGGTCCTCAAGGAAAAAATACATTGCAGGACCAGGTGAAGAAGTAGTACAGAGTAATATTGCAACAAAATAATCTAATGAAAGTTCTGGGAAAGTCAGGTGAATGTTTAGAATAAGCCGAATCAACAAAAGAAAGATGGAGATAGGAATTGAGAGCGAAAGAGGGAATTTGGGAGACTAAAGCCTACCGCCGCTAAACACATCCTTGGAGAACATTTATCTATCCACTTGCAATACCATGCAGTACAGAAACCCATAACCAAAAGGATCGTTAGAGGGATAGAAGTAGGCCGGGAAATATTGTTGGTTTCACGATTGTTATGGGAACAATACGAATGAATGTAGACACCTTTAGGATGTCACAGAAAAATTGATTCGGGAAAAGAAGTTGCAACAGTTTGTGAAAACTCATAAGATGACGGACAGTGGACATACGACCCCAATTGAGGACAAGCTTTACGTAGGGATGAGAAGCCAACGCGGACGCTGAAAGACTGGTGATTAATATGATAGTTGGGGGACCGTACCTAGTGGACAGGAGTTGGCAAGAGATGCTGCGTTATGCTAGTGCGATAAGGCATGTAGACTTTGAGTGTTGTTCAAATACGAAAGATGGAACTCTAGCAAAATAGTAGCGCACCATGGCAGATGATATTGTGTTTAGAAACAAAGATGAAGATAAAGTATAGGCTCCAACAATTAACCCGATGGTCATTTCAGCTATGATTAGACCTATGCTAGTATGAAGGATTTTGATTGATTGTGGAAGTTCGACGAATATAATCTTCAAAAAGGCATATGATCAGATGAGAATGGAGGCCAATGACTTGAAACCATTCAAAGCTCGTATTTATGGTTTTAATGGAGATGCAACTGAGGCTATAGGATACATGGAATTACCTGTCGACTTGGGAAAAGGTAAATAAAGGAGAGTGCGAGCCATACCGTTTATTTTTTTAGATGTTGACTCTCCGTACAGTGTTTTTTTAGGCCAACCGGTCCGGGCTAAATTTCGAGCAGCTCTTGGCCCATGGTGTTTAACATCAAAGTTTTCGACGGATAATGGTATAGGAGTTGTTCATGGTAATCAAGCGACTGGACCTGCCTTTTATGTAGCTGAGTTGAGGGAAGCTCAGCATAAGGAGAAGGGAAATGGAATGGACAAAGTTATCCGCATCCAAACCACTGAAGATTGACAACCAGGGCCTGGGACTTGGCTTGGGCACCATAGTTGGTTCTATAGAGATATAGATCCAAGAGATGATGAATAGGAGCCCAACGAGACCAAGGCTGCATCTGCTGAGCTGACGATGGATATCACGGTTAGCCATGACGACCCATCATGAGTTTTGAATATTGGTTCACAGCTCAGCCCTCCAATGGTGAAAGAATTAGCTAGTTTTCTCCAAGCGAATCTAGATGTATTCTCTTGGACTCACTCTGACATGTGTGGAATCTCGCCTACCATTGTGAGCCATGCATTGAATATTGATCCGAAGTGTGTTTGGGTGAAGCAAAAAGACGAGGCATGGATCCGGAGAGATTTACCGCTTCAAAAGAGGAGGTGGATAAACTAAAAATTAATGGGTTTCTCCATGATGCCCTCTATCCTGAATGGGCAAATAACCCCCTACTTGTGAAGAAGGCAAATGAAAAATGAAGAACGTGCATTGATTATTCAGATCTGAACAAAGCCTATCCAAAAAACAGTTTCCCCCTTCCCAGGATTGATCAACTAGTTGATTCAACTTCAAGACATGAATTGTTATCATTTATGGATGCATATTCATGATATAACCAAAACCTAAGGAATATCCCCGGTCATGAGCACACCAGTTTTGTTACAGATGTTGGGTTATATTATTATATAATAATTGTAGCATCTCGCCTTTTTGTACGCTTGAGCAGACACATGTGCCATCTCTAACCATACAGAAAGGTAGATTGTTATGGGGTAAATAAGAAAAGTAGAGAAAGAAAAAATAAAATAAAAACTTGTAGCGGAACGATAAAATATAATAATCAAATAAACAGTTCATGAAGCTGTTTACAAAACATTTGATTATACTTATACAATACATATCAGAGCTACACATACCAGAGAATAATAAATGCAGCGGAGTACATGATGCAGTGAATAATATAATATATGATATTAATAATATCTTCGTCTTCGTCCTCCAAAATAAAGTCTTTAAATCCTCTAATGCTCAGACTAACCCGAGCGAATTGAAAAGACAAAACACTCGAGTCAGAACTAAAAGATCTTATGTTAGTTAATTCAACGGAAATAAATATGAGGGAATGGCGTCAGAGATGTTTACGGAGCTTGACATCTCCTATCCAGTGTCAAACATGAGTGCAGTAACTTAAGAGATGCTTAGGATTCACATCTCCTAAGGATCTGTTAAACTATCTACTATGTAGTAATATTTCGCTATTACAATAATGTCTATAGTTAAAATAAACTTACTTTTAAATAGCATTAAGGCTTTACATTTTCCACCTTAACACGTAATAGTCCTAGTAGTCCATCCAGTATCAGCGTATCTCCAGATCGGGAGACTACCCTAAATACTCCATGGGCTACGGGAGAAAACCAAACTCGTACAAGGCGCGCTAGGGTAGGTGACACGACATATAAGGCAATGCCAGGGTAGATATACCAATTACTATCCGGACTGGTGGTGACGGATAGCGCGCAGCTACCGCCCACCTCGAGCCACGGCCCAAAATCAAAAATCAAAAGTGGCCACCAAATAGATCTCAAAATCAGAATAAAATGAAATGGTATCGAAGGAGTGTGTCCGATGAGAGGAGCTACCCCACTGGCCCGGAATCGCTCCTATTTTAGCCACCTTATGCCAACTCACGGGAGTTGGGTCCACGTATATACCTCAAAGGAATGCCGCCACCATTCTACTTCATTTTGGAATCTCCACCACGTACACGGTTGTTAAAGCGGTTTTCGGAGTTGGCAGAGAGTATGACAACTTTCGATCTCGGTCTCTTTAACAACCAAACGTTATTATAACACCACGGTCATTTTCAAAATAGTTTATACTTTAAAACCAAAATATCATTACCTTTTTCCAAAAACCGATCAATACGATATCATTTTATTTCAAATATATCCTTTCTAAACCATAACACTTTCAAAGTTATAACATTTCAAAATTAGAACACTTGTATGTAACACTTTCAAATTTTAGTACCTTGAAACTCATACTTTGAACATAACTTCCACCACTTATATAGTTTGAAATATTTGAAATATTTATGTAATAAAATAGCTTCTTCAATTTTCACAACTCAAATCCAACACAACTCGAATTTTTACATTTTATATTTAACCAAATCCCAAATCATACATTTCAATTCAATTTAGTTTCCAATTAAATTATCCCAAATTTATCGATTTCAAACCAGATTTGATCCGTAGAATAAACCGTTTCAAATTCAATATATTTTAACTTTAAGCATTCAACAACTTCAAACTAAGTTTGGAAATTTTGATTCAACAATTCAGTTCTCCATTATTTAGTTTTGAAATATTTTACATAATAAATTCATTACCATTTATAAAACTCAAATTACAAACAACTAAATATTTTTTTCAATTTATTTATACTTGAAATATCCATTCACCTTAAACCAAAATCAAGTATAAAATCATACCCTTTAAAATTTCAATTTAATAAATTTCACAACAAAATTGTTTGAGTTTAATTCTTAAATAAATTCAATTTCAATTAAATTTCCAATTTATCTTCCAACCTTAATTTGATATAAATCATTTAAACTCTATATTAAATATATAATTTAAATACCTAACCATATTATCTTCCATAAAATCAACTTTATTATTAAACTCATTTTATATTAAAGAAAATTATACGTATCTTAAAATCAAGAATAAAATAACATTTATAAAACATGTAAATAATATTTATATAAAACCATATTTTCTTTACAAACATAGAAATCATTTTCAACATATTTTTATATATAGACCACGGTGTCTGTATAAAATTTTCTATCCTATGATCAAGTGATACAGATATTTAATATTTCAATCCGTAATTTAAAACATACATAAAGTTATATACCATTTCAAACCGCAATCTTGAAAAAATAAAAATTCATAAAAACTTGTAGTTTATGACAATATAAAATACAACACCATTCATCCAATATAAATCATCAAACATTTATCACAATCATCATCCAATTCAATCAATAACATCAATATAAAACAGATATTAAATGACAGGCATTTACTAGCAGTTTATATGCAATAATAAATTAAATAACAATTTAATTCAAATAAATTCAATTTAACTGAGAAGATGATTAAAAATATGACAAACAGTCATAAATAAATTTCTAATTACATCATAAATCAATTTAACAAATATAAGAAATTCTAGAAGTTGTGAGTGGGTTAAACACTCACCTTTTGAATTTAAATCCAAAATTTGAACAGTCTTAGAATTCGTCCAAACAAGCATTAAAATGTCTGGAATTTAAATACGATCCAAATGCAAGAAACGGTGCATGAATCGAACCTCGTATGTAAGAGATATAAGCATTAGAAGTTTCAGAATTTAAATCAAATTAAAATAAACAAAAAAATGAAAACATTACCACACGTTAATGCCACGTTGTCCATCTTCCATCACACATCACTCACGTCGAAACCCATTGATCCACGAATGCACGCCGCCAATCGACGTCGCCACTAAAGCCAGCCGCCGCCTCGCCGTCACCGCGCAAGCCACCCCCATGCCGACTACATCACGCGATCAAATAGCGTGCCAACTACGACCGTGAACCAACGCAGCCGCCGCCAAGGTTCTAAAACCCTAACCGAATTGTTGACGACGATCTGACCATCAAAACACCAAGCAAACATTTCAGTTCGACTCCCCACAGTCCATTCTACAAAACCTACAAATTGATTCGACGATCAGACAAGTTTGATCGCGGCGTGATGAACGGCCATGAATAGTTCATCGATTTTCAGCCACACCGAAACCCACATTGAAAAACAATCATATATTTGACTTGCGCTCGTCGAGAGCTTCAAATCCATATATAATTCGATATAGTTTGCGGAGTTTGAATTTTGAAGTTGAAATTTGAATTGGAATTGAACCGAGGAGTTTTAGGGTTTTCAGCCATTGGAAAGAGGTGGAACAAAAATTTCTGTATGTATAGAAATGAGAAATAGGAAGGCTGCTAGGGTTTATAACTAGACATACATGGGCTGAACAAAATAGAATTGAAGGCTCAATTATGTTTGGAAAGTTGAACGATATATGTCCCGAAATGCCCGTTTCGACTCCGGAACGCAAATGGGTCAACCCATATATCGAAATAGATGTTTTTAAATATTTTAAATGCAATGGAATAAGTTTCAAGTCCGAATTCCATCGTATGAAGAAGTTATGATAAAATCAAGTTATTTCAAATGATTTCAATTGATTTCAATTAAATGATTTATTAGCGTTTCGAGCCCGTACGATCAAATGACAAGTCCGATAGTTACGAAACTTGAAATCCTACAATAATTCACCATTACGGGTCCGATGAAACTGATTTATCGAAATCCGAGTCATTGGCCAAAATGGCTATTTTCCAGTTGATTAAATAAAATTAATAATTAATTAATTAATTAAATAGCTTTTTCAGTTTTAAATTTTATTAATTTCCATTTCTATCATTTTTGATTCCTTAATCATTTACAATAACTTAAACAATTTCAGATGTCAAATTTAAAGTTGATTAACTCATCAATCTCAGTGTTATTTTCCAATTTCGTTAAATTCAGAAATTATAAATTAAAACTCCAAAATCCATTTATTAAATTTTAAAACCTTGTTATTCGAGTATTTATTACAATAAGAATATAATTAACATTGGTTTATATCTTGGTACATTAATATTTCTCAATTTCATCTTAATTACCATTTATGTAATACTTAAATATTAAATTTCATTTAATTTTAATTAATCCAATTATTAAATTTAAATTAATAAATCTTGATTCCCATTCTTTTTATTAAGTCAATCATTATCATATTCATACTTTATTATCAACCAAAAATTGTTGCAAATAATTATCTAATATTGATTTTTCCTAAATTACAGCTTATTACATATTATTTCGTTAATTAATATAACTTTGAACTTATTTCCCAGTTTATTAATTACAATCAATTATAAACTTACGGTTAGTTTCAATTAATTAGGATTGCACTAAATAAACTATTTATTTACTTGCATTAACATTGTTACCTTTATTTTGGTGATTTCATTATTAAACTACTGATTTTTTTCCTTTCCGAATTAAATTACCAAAACTTATCAAATTAACTAAAGTTAATTATCGAAAATTACGGGCCGTTACACTCTCCCCTACTCAAAACTTTTCGTCCCCGAAAAAGAAAAAGAAGGAAAAAGAAAGAATTGAGTAAACAATACTCTTATTCAAAATATTAATTTTATAAACAAATGAATTTATAAAATCAATTAATTTAAATAAAATATACAATTTATGACCATTAAATCTTTTTATACACAAATTAATAAAGTTTGGAAAACTTTTTTCAGAATTTTTCTAAGTCCAAAATTTACCGATTTTGGCGGAGTCTCCTTTGTACGGGGAGGCTCGGGAGAAATTAATATAACAATATATACATATATCTTCCAAAATGATATATCCCAATACGGAAAACAATATAATAACGCTATAAAACCGTAATACGAAAACGTACATATTTGTCGGGCAAACAATGCTTAATTATGAAACCAAAAGCAATAGCTATTGCTTCCATAACCTATATTTCACTTATATAATCCAAGAAAGTTAATAATTATATAATATGAAATATTTAAAATCGTTTAAACCACCGACAAACAAATCAATATAACAACAATCAATTGCAACCGACAACATACACATCAAATACAAATCAATCATTCAAGCAAGACAAACAATTGGTTTGTTCAGGTTAAGACACTTTAAATCACATAGAATAACAGATAACTATGAAGTATTCCATTTACTCAACAGTCTTAGATAAACTCAATATATTATTCATATATATAAGCAATTAAAAGTATCTTTTGCCCAAACAACTCATAAACCAAAACAAACAACTATTTCAAACAATAGATCAAGTTCATTCTTATTAATTTCGTTTCATAGCATTCATTGTTCAAACTCCTTCTCATTCATATAATGATTCATCCTTTAGTTTACATTTATTTCTTACAAACTTTTTTTTATCTCTTATCCTTACATCTCTTATTTTAATTAGAGGTTCCAATTATTAATTACTTACATTCCATTCCACTATAATAATTGAAACCATTAGCTAATAAAAACTCAACAACGAAATACCGGGCTTCATTTCAAATCATTTTGAAATAACAGATAAATATATACCTACTACTTATATAGTTTGAAACAATTCGAAATTTATATTTGTTTTTTAAAACAAATCTGTAGTAAAACTACTACAGTGGCCTTCCCACTTTGAAACTCGAAAATGAATGTCGACGATGCATGTACTCATCACCGAAATTATTTTCCAGCGATAGAGAGGGGAGTACAGAACTTATTTCTTTTCAAAGTTTCTTTAAAGCAGTTCTTTCAAATTATATTGAATTATTTATATCAGAAAATACTTATATATAATATTGTTATATTCCAAAAATCCTCTGAAAGCAATTTTCAAAATCCCGGAACTTAAGTTCTAAAATTTCCAGTTTTCATTTATTTTATTTTCAAATCCTACCTTACTAATATTTATAAATTACACTACCTAACAACCAATATATTACAACCAAATATAATCTTTATAAATTTTTTATTTTATATATAGAAAATATAATAGGCAAAATTATTTCATTCACCTATATTCAAAGAAAACATTGTGTCGGTTTGTCCTATTAAGTGTTTAGAAATCCCTACTGGTGTCATAGCATCCTATGCACCAACCAGAATTCATAAATACAAAACAGAACAAATTAATACAATATCAAAACCTTTTACTAACAAATACGCTCTCTTATATACACACTCAACGACTCATCATAGGGTGTCGCTACCCTATTAATAAAGAGTCAGACCCCACAAAGCTAAGGTTTATCGCTAAACCAAAGCTCTGATATCAGATGTAACATCCTGCCTTTTTGTACGCTTAAGCAAACACACGTGCCATCTCTAACCATACAGAAGGGCGGATTGTTATGGGGTAAATAAGAAAAGCAGAGAAAGAAAAAACAAAATAGAATCTTGCAGCGGAACGATAAAATATAATAATCAAATAAACAGTTCATGAAGCTGTTTACAAAACATTTGATTATGCTTATACAATACATATCATAATTACACATACCAGAGAATAATAAAATGCAGTGGAGTACATGATGCAATGAATAATATAATAGATAATAGTAATAATATCTTCGTCTTCGTCCCCTAAAATAAAGTCTTTAAATCCTGTAATGCTCAAACTGACCCGAGCGAATTGAAAAGACAAAACACTCGAGTCAGAACCAAAAGATCTTATGTGAGTTAATTCAATGGAAATAAATATGAGTGGAACAGCGTCATAGATGTTTAGGGGTTTAACATCTCCTATCCAGCGTCAAATGTGAGTGCAGTAACTTAAGAAATGCGTTGGACAGTTTGCTATGTAGTAATATTTCGCTATTATAATGATGTCTATAGTAAAATAAACTTACTTTTAAATAACATTAAGGCTTTACATTTTCCACCTTAGCACGTAATAGTCCCAGCAGTCCATCCAGTATCAGCGTATCTCCAGATCGGGAGACTACCCTAAATACTTCACGGGCTACGGGAGAAAACCAAACTCGTACAAGGCACGCTAGGGTTGGTGACACGGCACACAAGGCAATGCCAGGGTAGATATACCAACTACTATCCGGACTGGTGGTGGCGCAGAGCGCGCAGCTACCACACACCTCGAGCCACACCCCCAAAATTAAAAATTAAAAGTGGCCACCGAATAAATCTCAAAATCAGAATAAAATGGAATGGTATCGAAGGAGTGCGTTCGATAAGAGGAGCTACCTCACTGGCCCGGAATCGCTCCTATTTTATCCACCTTATGCCAACTCACAGGATTCTGGTCCACGTATATACCTCAAAGGAACGTTGGCACCATCCTACTTCATTCTGGAATCTCCACCGTGTACACAGTTGTTAAAGTGGTTTTCGGAGTTAGCAGAGAGTATGTCAACTTACGATCTCGGTCTCTTTAACAACCAAATGTTATTATAAACCACGGTCATTTTCAAAATAGTTTATACTTTAAAACCAAAATATCATTGCCTTTTTTAAAAACCCAATCAATACGATATCATTTTATTTTAAATATATCCTTTCTAAACCATAACACTTTCAAAGTTATAACAATTCAAAATCAGAACACTTGAATATAATACTTTCAAATTTTAGTACCTTGAAACTCATACTTTGAACATAACTTCCACCACTTATATAGTTTGAAATATTTGAAATACTTCATATAATAAAATAGCTTCTTCAATTTTCGCAACTCAAATCCAACACAACTCGAATTTCTACATTTTATATTTAACCAAATCCCAAATCATACATTTCAATTCAATTTAATTTCCAATTAAATTATCCCAAATTTATCGATTTCAAACAAGATTTGACCTGTAGAATAAACCATTTCAAATTCAATATATTTCAACTTTAAGTATTCAACAACTTTAAACTAAGTTTGGAAATTTTGATTCAACAATTCAATTCTCCATTATTTAGTTTTGAAATATTTTACATAATACTCCATTACCATTTTAATAAAACTCAAATTACAAATAACTAAATATTTATTTCAATTTATTTATACTTGAAATATCCATTTAGTTCACCTTAAACCAAAATCAAGTATATAATCATACCCTTTAGAATTTCTATTTAATAAATTTCACAACTAAATTATTTGAGTTTAATTCTTAAATAAATTAAATTTCAATTAAATTTCCAATTTATCTTCCAACCTTAATTTTATTTAGATCATTTAAATTCTATATTAAATGTATAATTTAAACACCTAACCATATTATCTTCCATAAAATCAACTTTATTATTATACTCATTTTATATTAAGAAAATTATACATAGCTTAAAATCAAGAATAAAACAACATTTATAAAATATCTAAATCAATATATATATATATATAAAACCATATATTTCTTTACAAACCATAGAAATCATTTTCAAAATATTTTTATATATAGACCACGGTGTTTGTATAAAGTTTTCTATCCTATGGTCAAGTGATACAAATATTTATCATTTCAATTCGTAATTTAAAACATACATACGGTTATATATCATTTCAAATCGCAATCTCGAAAAACTAAAAATTCATAACAACTTGCGGTTTACGACAATATAAAATACAACATCCATTCAACCAGTATCAATCGTCAAATATTTATCACAATCTTCATCCAATTCAATCAATAACATCTGATAGGCATTTACTGGCAGTTTATATGAAATAATAAATTAAATAACAATTTAATTCAAATAAATTTAATTCAATTAATACGATGATTAAAAATATCCCAAACAGTCATAAATAAATTTCTAATCACATCATAAATCAATTTAACAAACATAAGAAATTCTAAAAGTTGTGAGTGAGTTAAACACTCACCTTTTGAATTTAAATCCAATTTAAACCCAAAATTTGAACAGTCTTAGAATACAACCAAACTTGCGTCAAAATGTCCAAAATTTCAATACGATCCTAACGCAAGAAACGGTGCATGAATCAGATCTCATATGTAAGAGATATAAGCATTAGAAGTTTCAGATTTTAAATCAAATTAAAATAAACAAAAAAAAGAAAATAGTACCACATGTTAATGCCACGTTGTCCGTCTTCCATCGCACGACACTCACATCGAAACTCATCGATCCACGTACACACGCCGCCAATCGATGTCGTTGCTAAGGCCAGCCGCCGCCTCGCCGTCACCGCGCAAGCCCCCTATGTCGGCTACCTCATGCGATCAAATCGCGTGCCGACTCCGACCGTGAACCAACGCATCCTCCGCCAAGGTTATGAAACCCTAACCGAATTGTTGACGATGATCTGACCATCAAAACACCAAGAAAACACCTCAGATCGACTCCCCTCGGTCCACTCTACAAAATCCACAAATTGATTCAACGATCGGACAAGTTTGATTGCGGCGTGATGAACGGCCGTGAATAATTCATCGATTTCGGCCACACCGAAACCCACATTGAAAAACGAATTTTATATTTGACTTGCGCTCATCGAGAGCTTCAAATCCATATATAATTCGATATAGTTTGTGGAGTTTGAATTTTGAAGTTGAAATTTGAATTGGAATTGAACTGAGGAGTTTTAGGGTTTTCAGCCATTGGAAAGAGGAGGAACATAAATTTCTGTACGTACAGAAATGAGAAATAGAAAGGCTGCTAGAGTTTATAACTGGATATATATATAGGCTGGAAAAAATAGAATTGAACGAGCTTAATTGGGTTTGGAAAGTTGAACGATATATGGCCCAAAAAGCTCGTTTCAACTCCGGAAGCAAATGGGTCAACCTATATATCGAAATAGACATTTTAAATAATAAATGCAATGGAACAGGTTTCAAGTCCAAATTCCATCGTATGAAGAAGTTATGCTAAAATCAAGTTATTTCAAATGGATTTCAATTGATTTCAATTAAATGATTTCTTGGCGTTTCGAGCCCGTACGATCAAAAGAAAAGTCCGATCGTTATGAAACTTGAAATCCAACAATAATTCACCGTTACGGATCCGAGGAAACCGATTTCATCGAAATCCAAGTCAGTGGCCAAAATGGCTATTTTCCAGTTGATTAAATAAAATTAATAATTAATTAATTAAATCATTTTTTCAGTTTTAAATTTTATTAATATCCATTTATATCATTTTTGATTCCTTAATCATTTACAATAACTTAAAAATTTCAGATGCCGAATTTAAAGTTGATTAACTCATCAATTTCAGTGTTATTTTCCAATTTCGTTAAATTCAAAAATTATAAATTAAAACTCCACAATCCATTTATTAAACTTTTAAACCTTATTATTCGAGTCTTTATTACAATAAGAATATAATTAACATTGGTTTATCTCTTGGTACATTAATATTTCTCAATTTCATCTTAATTCCTATTTATGTGATACATAAAATTAAATTTCATTTTATTTTAATCAATCCAATTTATTAAATTTAAATTAATAAATCTTGATTCCCATTCTTTTTATTTAGTCAATCATTATCCTGTTCATACTTTATTATCAACCAACAATTATTACAATTAATTATCTAATATTGATTTTCCCAAATTACAGCTTATTACGTATTATTTCGTCAACTAATATAACTTTGAACTTATTTCCCAATTTATTAATTACAATCAATTATAACCTTACAATTGGTTTCAATTAATTGGATTGCACTGAATTAACTATTTATTAACTTGCATTAACATTATTACCTATATTTTGGTGATTTCATTATTAAATTACAGATTTTTATTTTCTTTCCGAATTAAATTACCAAAACTTATTAAATTAACAAAAGTTAATTATCGAAAATTACGGGTCGTTACGGTAATGCTGTTTGGATTGAAGAATTCCAGAGCAACCTATTAACATTTGGTTAACATGATGTTTAGAGATCAGATTGGAAAGACAGTAGAAGTGTACGTAAATGATATGCTCGTAAAGTCACGACGATCAAGCAACCATATCAGAGACTTAGCGGAAATGTTTAACATCCTTCGATATTACAAGATGAAAATCAATCCTTTGAAATGTTCATTTGGTGTTGCATCTGGAAAGTTTTTGGGCTTTGTTGTCAATGCTTGCGGAATAGAAGCTAATCCAAAGAAGATTCAGGCTATTCATGATATCCAGGCGCCAAGAGCCATTAAACAGGTGCAGAGTACGAATGGGAGGGTTGCCGCTTTAAGTAGATTTATCTCCAGAGCTATTGACAAATGCATTCCTTCTACGATCTAATTCAGGGAAAAAGAAACTTTGAATGGACGCAGGATTGTAAGGAAGTGTTCCAAGCTCTGGTGAATCATTTGGAAAGACCCATTATCTTGTCAAAGCTGGTAGATCATTAGAAGTTCATTTATTTTGCCGTATCAGCACATGCTATAAGTGCCGCCTTGGTTCGTGAGGAAAATCGAATCCAGAGACCGGTGTATTACATTAGTAAACGATTGATAGGAGCATAAAAGCATTATCCAAAAATAGGGAAAACGGCATACTGCTTGCTAATTGCATCACAGAAGCTTCTTCCATACTTCTAGGCACATCCGATCAATGTTTATGCCGACCAGCCGTTACGATGGGTCCTATAGCAACTTGAAATGTCTGGGAGGTTACTCAAATGGAAAATTGCGCTCAGCCAAATCAGCATTACTTATCTCCCTTGCAGAGCTATCCAGGAGCCGGCTTTGGTGGACTTTATAGTAGAGTTTAGTGTGTAGGATGATCTTCCAGAAGGAAGTGTATCCCTACTGTATCATGGAAGTTATATACTGATAGAGTGTTTAATGATCATTGCTCTAAAGCTGGGTTGTGCTTGTAACTCCTGAAAATTGGTCAATTTTTTATGCTTTGAAGCTTGATTTCCCAACGATAAACAATGAGGCTGAGTTTGAAGCTCTGGTTGTTGGACTTAAACTCACTAAAGAACTTGGAGTTAAATCTCTTGGAATCTTTTGTGATTCACAATTGGTGGTGTATCAAGTTAGAGGAGACTACCAGGCTAAAAGGCAACGACTTGCCCTTTATCTTACCCAGTTCTGGAGTTGTTGATAGAATTTGAATACTATGACATTTCACATATTCCATACGATCAAAACAAAGAAGCTGATTTTTTGGCAATGTTCTCTTGCATCAGCGATGCACAGTAGATAGGTTTGGTGCCGGTCAAAGTATTAGATACCCCAAGTATATACATGATGGAAATCAATCAAGTACTGGAGGCAGAATCACTAAGGAAATCGTGGATGACCCCAATTAATGACTATTTACTACACGGGGTCCTACCTGATGAAAGAAATAAAAGCGACAAGTCGTTCGCAAAGCTTCACGATATATTAGGCAAGAAGGAGTCATATATAGGAGAGGTTTCCCATACCTCTACTCTGCTGTATCGTTCATGATGAGATAAAATGTTTTTTGAAAGAAGTTCATGAAGGAGAATGTGGCGATCACACCGGGGGACAAATTCTTGCAAAAAAGATACTTCGATGGGTATTATTGGCCAACTGTAAATCGAGACGCACCTGATTATATAAGATGATATGATTAATGCAAGATATTTGCAAAAGTCCCGAGAGCTCCACCAACAGAAATTGCACAAATGATCGACCCATGGTCGTTCGCCATGTGGGGTATAGATATAATTGGTTTAATACCAATTTTTAAAGGTGGCGTGAAGTTTTCCATTGTGGCAATTGATTACTTGACTAATTGGGCCAATGTGGAACTTTAACTATAATTACGACCAAGAAAATTATCAACTTTATTGTCCAAAACATCATATGCCGCTTTGGTCTTCCATGGACTATTATAAAAGATAGTGGGACTCAATTTGGTAGTACTGAGTTTAAGGACTTCTGTCAAAGATACCACACTAAAAAGAGATTTGCAGCGGTCGCCCACCCTTAGAAAAATGGACAGGTTGAAGCTATAAATAAAATCATCAAGTCAATTTTGAAGAAGCGTTTGAAGAAGGCTAGAGGCAATGATCCTAAAACAAGTCAATTTCTATCAAGCTCGAAGTCCCCTCTCATTGAGTAACTTACCAATCCTAATAAAAAGCAAGATCTCCTTTTAGAATCTTTGGAGTTTATACGAGAAACACGAGGAAGCTGATCTGAGGGAAGTCGCTTACCAACATTGAGTTGCTTGGTATAACAACTTTAAAGTTCGCCCAAGAACCTTCGAAATTGGCAATCTTGTCCTGAAACGGGTTTTTCCTATCCGTCACACATGAATCTAATTTGGGATGGACTATAAGTCATTAAACAGAGGCTTGGAGAAGGAACTTTCAGGCTAGTGACTTTCGATGGCGTTACATTTCCAAGAGCATGGAATAGCGAACATCTACGATGCTATTTCACTTAGCTTATTTCCTTTACATTTCACTTGTATTTATTTTCAGAAATTGCTTTAGCATTTGATTTTCCGAATATGTAGTAAGACAATTTATGTTTATCCTTTCCATTTAATGAATAAAATTTAAGGCTTCCTCTGCATTTATGTTTGCTATTGCATGATAATTACATAGCGAAACTGAATGATATCGATGTATATGAACATGCTTTCAAAGTTTAGAATCGATCAATCGTGCTAACTCCCGTTGGGATCAAACAAGATGAGCTCAGTCAACTTGTTCGTTTCCTAATTCCCGCTTGGAATAAAGGACTGAAACAAAAAACAAAGCGATTGAGATTCGATCGATTGCTCGTTATATCAAAACCCTAAATTCTAGGGGGAAAATTAATCAGCCAAAAAAGAGTGCGACCTGATAGTTCTTTGAAACAACTCTGAGTCCCCAGAGTGCAAACTGGAGTATAAACATAAATTAGGTGGATACCGACTGCCTACGAAGCACTCTAAATCCCCATAGTGCGGACTGGAGTATAAACATAAATTAGGCGGATACCAACTGCCCCCGACACATCTCAAAGTCCCCAGAGTGCGGATTGGAGTATAAACATAAATTGGGTGGATAACAACTGCCCATGAAACAACTCTAAGTCCCCAAAGCATGAAGTGGAGTATAAATATAAATAGGGCGGATACCGATTAGCTGCAAAATAAATATAAGTCCCTAGAGTGTAGACTAGAGTATAAACATGGATGAATAAATGAGTGGATTTTGACCGTTCTCTATTTCATAAAATAACTCAAAGACCCCGGTGTGCGGATTGGAGTATAAACATAAATAAATAGATGAGTGGATTTTGACTGTTCTCTATTCCACAAACTCTGACCTGAAATCAACGGGGTATAAATGCGCTAAAGATGAAATTCGATCCGACTTATGGCCTTTCCAAATCAATGCCAAGGGCAGGAGTACAGTTGTTCAAAAAACTGCTGAATCCAACAGCGCAACACTAAGGCCCGAGCTTGGTGTTAGATACGACTCGAGGCTATGACCACATGGAGGCCTCGGGATGGAGATGGTGGATTGTCAACAAGATTCACAAGAAACAAATTACAAGTACATTGAATGGAAAGTAACTGTTCAATTACTTAAATAACAATTCACACGAAGCATAGCAAAAAACAAAAGCTTTAATTTACATAATAGTGTCAAAGTTTCAGTACAGGTTATTTCAAAAGATTGAGATTTATACCCTTACTACAACAACTAGTGAGAGAGACGATTATGCAAACTATGTACATTGAGTTGGAGCAGTAACTACTTCTTTGATTTTCTTTCACTTTTGGATTTCTTGGGGTAGAGCCGCTCGTGCTTCTCTTCAGGGACCCTTTGAGAGCTTGAGGAGGTAGGAGGAAGTTCATTAGGGACCGACTCTCCTAATGGAACAATTTGCAATGGCATGAGATGAGGATCATTGACATCCACTTCGGCGGGTTGAATTTTAACCTTTTTTTTCAACAGTTCCACCTTTTCGATCCGCTCTCTCATGTTGGTCTTATCAATGTTTTTCGAGGCACCACGAATTATCATGTCATCAGATTCGTCGGCCAAGAGTGGATCCTCGATCTTATCTTCATCAAGGGCACCGATGACTTGAGCATCAGGTCTCATAACATTAGCAGTAGCCGGGTCTTTAGCCGTTTCCTCATGTTGTTCTGCAACAACGCCACTTATGGGAGCTCGATTGGGACCCGCAATACTTACAAAATTTGATAAAACAGGGAGATTAGATCAAATCCATTGTTCATGAAGAATGAAAATTTTCATATATTAAGGAGTAAAGCAAAATACCAGCATATGGTTGACTCTCCATTATTGCCAGGGTGCCTCCTTCTAAAATGGGAGATAATATCTTGGGTTCGAAGTCGGGCCTATTCGGATCATAACCAAGATCCTGCTCTGTACCAAGAGAGGTTAATGTTCCAGCTATTTGGGATAAAGATGGACCTTTAGGATCAACCTCTAAAGACCCGACAATATTCTCTCCTCCTTCAGTAGGTGCAGAAGCCTTGAAAAATCAAAGTTTTGCAGCAGCTACATTTGAAGGCTCGTTCCTGCAAAGAATTTACCTCACTAATTCTTCCTCGTTGAGAATGGCTCCACCCAGCTCATTCTTCTTCATCTCGAAGATGAGCTCCTAAGCTTCATCGAGTGATCTGAGGTAACCCTCATTGAGAAAGCTTAAGTCATGATCGATTAGGACTTTGGCATTGTATTCAATAATCAACAGATCGAATAAGTCCTTAGTATCAATCCCGTCGGACTCCATAGCAACTTCCACTTGGGAGTTAACTTGTTCAGTCATCTCTCCGGCCCTCCTCTCAAGCTTCTTCTTTAAGAGCTTCGATTCTGGTGAATTGCTCATCGTGTTTAGCCTTTAAGCTTCTAGCCTCAATAACCTCCTCGCAATATTTCCACAATTCCTCTTGAGCTTCAATTTTTCCTCCCTCTCTTTCTTTAAAAGTTCTTTAAGTTTCTCGATGCGGCAAGCAAAAGCGTCCTTCTCTTTATGCAAGGAATCCTTTTCTAAAGCGGGTGCCATACTACGATGGAGTACCGCTCGAGTTTCTTTCTGTGAGCAGCTTCCGAGCGGGTTACTACCTCTGCCATTTCCTTAGCATTCTTCTTCGCTTCAGCAAGTTGGGTTTTAAATTCTAGCAATTCATCATCCCGATGCTTGATTATATCTTTGTCGTGCATAGCATCAACTTGAGGCGATCTATCTCGTGTTTCACTCAATAGAAACTTCAGAGACTTTCTCCACAAAGTGCATAAATGATTTTTGCTGCACAAATATGCTGTTCACGCATGTGAGAGAACTTTCCTTGGCATGCCCTGGGATTATATGAATAGAAGGAAGTGTTGAGGTCATCAAAGAAAATCTTTGGAAAAGTGGCCTTGAGCTCGGCCAACTTCTCCGCTATAGAAAACTCCGGAGCAGCGGTCGAAAAAGGTGGTTCGGAGGTAGCAAGAGGATATTTGCCTGACTGACACTCACGAGATTATCTAGAGCTTGAAGAGACAGAATGTGGCTCGTGAGACATAGCGATACGAGGACCACGATAGGAAGGCTACTCTCTACTTTGGGCAGGAAAGTCAGACTGTTCTCCTTGTCGAGATGTTTGGGATTGGGAATTTCGTTTAGAAGAGGAAGAAGATTCCCTTGAATGAAAATTCTTATCTCGCCCCACGTCTTTTTTCCTGTGCCGAGTAGACTCTGAAACCCATCTTGGTCGATGTTATGCAGAAGATTAAGGCGATCGAAGACTCTTGATTATGACATTGCACCTATAAAGACCAAATGGTAGTGTATTAGTAACTGTCGCACTAAAGATCAATAGAAGTGTATAGTGAAGGGCATGTTGTTGTAAGTGTGCAGTTCTCCCCCAACAGACATGTAACGGTAGCTTTGCTCATCGATGTTTTCTCTCTTTTGTCCAAACGTTGGATGCCTTCACCATTTCTGGTGGTAGAGTCTAGTCCTTATATGTTAATGTTTGAAGTCATAGGAGATGATGTCATCCAGAATTTTAAGATTAGAAAATCCATTTAACGAGCTTTCCAAGTGCCAAGAGGAAGATTCCTCTTCAAAGAGAAATAACAAACTCGGGGACTGAGGCAGTTTTTCTTCTGCGAAGCCTATATGCTAACCTCTTCTTTCTTTTTGTAGGTGTTTGGGATTGTCTGGCTTGCGACGGTTCAGCCATTGGCCTTTTTTTGAGGCCCACATTGACATCTCCCAGCTTCTTGGCTTGAGAATCGATATTCTCTCCCTCCTCAATATCATCTCGAATCCCCTCGGTAGGGGGCACGACGGGGTTGGCAGATCCCTCTTTTTTTTGCAACATTCCTTAATAATGCTGCACTCCAAGGAAGTCCAATACTACGACCATCTACTAATAGCCCAAAAAAGGATAAAAATTCATCGGCTACGAGAAGTTTAATATCCTTATCCTCAACAGGAGTAGCATGGATAGCAACAATGGCTCTAGAAAAATCAGCGCCTTCAGGATGTGGGCGAACACTTGAAAGAACTCCGGATGTTAGTGGATTCAAAGGAAAAGTTATGACTTGGACCAGTGAACTTGAGAGAAAAGTGAAAGTAATACTTACATCCTTTTTACAATCATCTTGCAAACCAAGGTTGGCAACGCATATAGAACCATTCTGGCTTAAATAGCGAGAGTTCGTTCCAATGGCCCATTAGAACTTGGAAAGTTGGCGTAGGTTCAAGAAAGACATAAGAGGGGCTTCTCGATTATCGTTTAAAGTTATAGATGAATCTTATGTCCTTGAGAGTAGGCAGATGAAGTAGAACACTCATGAACAACAAGAAGGTTCTAGGAATAAAAGCATAACTGTTGGGATGAAGTTGTGTAGAGGCAATCCTAAGATATCTCAACATTTCCCGAATAAACAAATTGAAGTGCGGTATGCATCTAGCCCAACACATAAATTTATTACAAGCTATATACCTTACTGGGGGCAACTGAGGTCTATCTTGTCTTGAGGGAATCAAGATGTCCCTAAATGGAATTCCATGGTAGATCATAACCGACGAAAAGCAGCTTCGCCAATCCAAGAGGCCTACGAACCCATTGGATTATTAAGAAGAATAGCAGCCTCAACAACATTAGGGGAAGGGCTTATGTCCTCTGTTGGAAGGACTAGGATGTCGTAGAAAAGATCATCTTATGGATTAGAAAATTCTATTTTCTCTACATGATGGCTTAGAGAAGGCTTGCAGGATATAGTTGTGGAACATGATTTCGCTTCAGAACCAATGTACCGTGTCGTCGAATCAGAAGATGTGTCAACTAAATGCTTTAAGCATTATGGATCTATACAAGCTATAATCAATAGATAATAGAGATTAGAAACTTAACCTATTCCCCCGTGCTATGTGTGAACTAGTGTAGTGCAGTATGTAATAGACATAAGCAGTTTGAAATCAAAAAAATGAAATAAAACGATGAGACCTGGGAGTTTTGTCTAGAGAGCCGTCATCGCTGACCGTCTCAACTGGAAAGAAAATTTATTAACAACGAAGGCTTTAGGGTTGACAATCAACACATCGAATTATGAAGTTAGTTACTTAAGTTTATTAGCAAATTTATTGCTTGTCCATATTGAAAGTTTTGAAAGTTTGGTTGATCAATCTCAAGTTCAACAGTTCCAATATGCATGTTATATTGTTCATTGTCATCTTATGTTCAAGGTCAGCAATGCAAACTAGCATTGATTGTTCGAATGAGTTGAGTTGGATTAGTTTATAAGGCATATGCCGATCCCTAGTGTTCATTGCCGATCCCTTTCCCAAGAGCTCCCTTGCGATCCCTCTACTAGACCATAGCCACCGATCCCTCCATCAAAATTTTCTCTATCGATCCCTATCTTAAACCACCACCCTTTACCGATCCCTCTCCAAACCTTTCATTTCTGATCCCAGTCTTCAACCTTTCTTCTTTCCATCATCTCCTTAACTAAGAATAACTAGACAGCTGAACCCTGATCTGCCGATCCCTGCTATAGCCATATTATAACATACCGACCCATATGTTCCTCAACTATTCGCCTATCCTCCATCAGGGTCTCTAGCTATACCCTTCTCCTTCTTCTTCTTTCTCTCTCTTTCGAATCCTAACACAACCCACTAGGCCATTCACCTAAAGACACTCAAAAAACACTCGTCATCGCTACCTCAAACACTCAGTAACAACTCAGGGCTAAGGACTTCATCGTGTAATTAGAAGGAGAATCATAAATTCGTACCTATATGAGGATGCAGAGATGCAAGTTTAAGTAGGGATGGGCGTTTGAGGATTATCAAATTGTAAGAAGAAGGAAGGCAAGTTTATGGGATGGCTTGAATCGAAGTGGGACGTGAGGTCAAAAGTTCAGGGAGCCTGGGTACGAAAGGGAATTTTTATGAAAAGGCAAGTAGAATGAAAAAGTAAGGAAGGAAGAAAAGAATAGCTTATATATATATATGAATGTATGAGAGAGGAATCAGCCATAGGAGTGTTGGACGAGTCATCGGTGGAGATGGGTCGGCATTGGAACCTATCGATCCCTACTTGCGTAGATCCAACAATGTGTTGGCATGATGAATGCCGATCCCTATAGATATTAAAAAAATGAATGAGTAAAAATGAATGATGATAGTGATCATGAAGGTTTGATTGCAAATGCGAACATACAAAATACCGTAAAAATTGGCAATGACCCGTCAGCATTCGAACACGTCCGAGAGCCAACGACAGAAACGTGTGTATGAATATAGACGAGAGTGATTTAAAAGTTTAACCTTTTTGGAATCAATAAAATTGAGATTAAACCTAAAACCTTCAATTTCAAGGTTGGACCAGATATTAGAAAATTTATGAGTCACGCATGATCAGATTTGTATATGCTGATGGAATACTGCACTAGACTTATAATATTAGAAGTCGACCAAGTGCCATAGCAATCAATGGAGGATTCAATGCCTTGGGGAATGATTTGACAAGGGAATAGCAACCAATCAGGAAGCTAGATAGACTTCTTTCAGACATATTAGACTTGTTTCGATTTAAAGCATGTCATGTTACTCATAAGTGTACTTTGGGGGGCAAGTGTTACCCAGTATCCTAACCCTGCTATATCAGACTGATTGCGCAAGATATATTTGATTGTTATCAAGAAGGATGACTATAGAGAAATGGCTGTAGGACCAGGAAGTAGAGATCAAATGGTTATATGAAGCCAAGACTGAACGGAGTTGGTAGATAGACGATGCATGATACTAGAAATGTGGAAATTCGATTGGACAAGCAAGGGACTGGTATAGCTTAGTAGTATCAGAGAGATCATCATGACATGGTGGAACTTCATGGATCGACATGGCATGGTGGAACACCAGGGATCGACATGAACGAAGGTGTATGGATCGACGTGGCATGGTGGAACACCAGGGATCGGCATGAATGAAGGTGTATGGATTAGCATGGCATGGTAGAATAACAGGGATCGACATGAATGAAGGTGTATGGATCGACATGGTTAGTTAGTCAAGGGGTCGACATGGAAGAAGCAATGGAGAGTTCGGCAGAGGTGTTAGTGAATGAATCGACATAGTATGAAAAGCTATGTTTCAAATCATAAGCTAGGGATCGGCAAAGCAAAAGAGGGATCAAAAAAGGTTGATTGTTAGTGATGGGTCAGCATATGTTATAAACCAAGTGCATTCTAGCATTCAGCAATTAGTATCTTGAGATCCCATGGTCCAAAGCAAATGGAATTTGAAGAGGAATGTATATGGACCCTAGGGATTATACCCTGGGGCTTGTCAAAAGGCCTAAAGGATGAGGAATCGGCATAATCCATTTGGAAGGTTCGGCAGAAGGTAATTTGCAAGTGGAGTCAAATAAAAAATCCATTAGTTGCATGAGCTCCACTAATCCAATCAACATGATATTTGAAGTGCCAACATACCTAAGTATGAGGAAGCTACCATAGGGATCGCCGCCCCAGAATCGACCAATGGAGGGATCAGTATCGATCCCTCTTCATTGGGTTTGGGCCGAGCGACCCCTATGGTGGGCCAATATGGATAAGAAGGTCCTATAGCCAAAGTTACAGAGAGATTGGTGGTCACCTTCACCTATAAATACATGCCTAGGGGATCATTTTGAGAGTCTTTACGCTGCTGGTTGCATTAGTCTTTATTGTAATCCAATTTTCTCCTAATTTTGTTGTTTTTTGCTACTATAATCAAACTATTTGTGAATCAATAAAGAGAATCTTCAAAGCAGACCTAGGCATACAACGCCAAACCACTATAAATTCTTGTTTTATTGATTATTGCTTTGATTTGGTTGTTATTTTATTTTATTTTATTCCTCTGTTTTCACTTTACTTTCTTTATTTACTTCTCTACATAAATCTATTATTAGGTGTTTGTGACCAATTTTGTTGCAAACAATTCCCAACCTTCGTCCTCAATTGCTTTATATCTCGAGTGATGATACGAACATGCCACCTAAGAATGGTCAGGTTAGGATGAACCTCCAAATCAACTTGTTGTGCCTGCTCTATTATCATTAAAGGATCATGTACATACTTATGTAGATGAGATATGCGACATACATTGTACACATATGATAGTCCATCTGATGACTCTACTTTATACATGAGTCTACTAGTCCAGTACAATATGGGAAAAGGTCCAAAATATCGAGGGGCTAGCTTTCCGGATTTCTAAAATCTCATGATACTTCTCAAAGGATAGACTTTTACAAATACAAAGTCCTCTCTTAAGAACTCTAAATCCCTACGCCTTCGTTCTGCATAACACTTCTACTGACCTTGTGCTTCCTTCATATTTCTTTTGATATAAGCTAACTTCTTACTGGCTTCCAAGGTCATGTATGGCCCGAGAACAAGTCTATCTCCAGATTCAACCTAACATAAAGGAAAACAACATAGATGACCATATTGAGGTTCGAAAGTGGCCATACCAATGCTTGCCTGATAGCTGTTGTTGTACGTGAATTCGACTAGGGTAAGTGAGCTTCCCAAGAACCCATGAAACCTAGAATGCATGCTCGCAATAAATCTTCCAAGATTCAATTCACTCTCTCTGTCTACCCATCTGTTCGGAGATGGTAAGGCGTACTCAAAATTAGTTTAGACCCTAAAGGAGTTTGTAGTCCATCCCAGAACTTGCTAATAAATATCAGGTCTCGGTCACGATAATACTACAAGGAATCCCATGAATTCTCACAATCTGCTTTACATACAAACTCACCAGACTTTTAGCAGTCCTAGTCAGCTTAATAGGATGAAATGGGCACTCTGTCAGTCGATCGACTATAACCCAAATCCCATTGTTACATCTTCTCGACCTAGGAAGCCCATCAATAAAATCCATAGAGATCTACTCCTAAAACTTTGGGATCATAAGTGGCGGAAGCAGTCTAGCCGCCTTCTACTAGTCACTCTTAATTTGCTAGAAATTTGCATAATCACTCACAAAGATTGTAATGTCTTGCTTCATCCTTTTACATAAAAACACCCTCTTTATATCCTTAAACATCTTGGCCACTTCTAGAAGAAAGATAACTTTGAACGGTGGCATTCGACTAACACTTCTTGCCTAATTCTATTAATATTTGGAACATATATACATCCGTTTATTTTCAATATGCATCGAAAATCAACCTTAAAGCTAGGAACAACACATTCTTCAACATCCTTCTTAAGTCAAGCCAAAATAGGATCTGCCACTTGACTAAATGTAATCCTTTCCATTACGACTGACTAAACTTATAAGTTTGCAACTATTGCTACATTCCTACTCAGCCCATCAGCAACAACATTTGCTTCTCAACAGTACAAATAATCTCCATATCGTAAGAAGCAAGAAACTCTAGCCATCTCTACTGCATCAAATTCAAATCCTTTTGGTTAAAAGGTTATTTTAAGGATTTGTGCCGAGCATAGGTTTTCTCATGCTTTTTAAGCGGAGAAGAACGTAACATCCCGTAAAATCAACCATAAATGAATTGAGTGAATAAAATTAAATAAGGTAATGTTGGAAATGAAAATTTTATAAAAGTTGGAATTTGACTGTAAAATTATCCTATTGCATTTTTGGTGAAATACTGATTTTTTTCATATATAATATGTTGAACACAGAGCTCAAACAAAGAAGTTATGAGCGTTTGAGGTTTTCAGATTTAAATTAATTTAGTTTGAATTCAAATTCAAATGAATATTTAAATTTAAGGCTTGAATTTCAAATATTTAACTGTAGGTTTAGTTGGCGGTTAAGTTAACATTAAGTTAAACAATTAACATTAAAATTTAATTAGGGAATAAAATAAAACAACTGAAACAAATCAACGCACCCCAAATAAGTGAAACGCTCGACACCTCTAACCCTAAGTAATCGACCCCTAGCAATCAACCGGTCTATGGGGGTCATTAACCCCTATTCAGGGTGGCGGCTAGGGATTTCCAATGTTTAAATGCTTCAGATTTATCCATTTTTCACCTAATTATTTCTATGATTCTGGTGATTTCAACTTCTATAATTGGACCCTACCCTCTCCACTTTTTATTCATAAATATTTGGAAACTTCGTGAATCTTTGCCATTTTCTCTTTTCAGTTAGATTCAGAAATTTTATTAGGAATTCGGGTAAGGATTCTATTCCTTTACTAATTATTCTTTTAATCTATTTTGTTCTCCTCCAACACCTATGTATCTTACAAAATTATATATTATGTATCCTTCCTTTTGTGTGTGTGTGTGCGCGTGTATCAAAACAAGAAGATCTAGAAAAGAATAGATTTGACATAGCAAATCCATACGAGAAAAGATAAGTATATTATGTGAGTGGAAACAATAACATCCCCCACTTGGAGACCCAAAACTTATGGCTACGGATGCTGCAGTCATCCATAGTTATTAATTCTCGATGATCAAATGCAGCAATATTAGATACATTGATATAACAGAAACACATGGATAGGTAAAGCTTTTTAAACCATTAATCCAATTTCTCGCTCCATTTCAAATTCATTACATAACCCCAAATTCGCAAACCATGTTCAGAGAAAATATAATTATTAGAACATATGCTAAGAACGACATATGAAGATACCCCTTGGGTGATCAGAGTATATATATAGGCAATTAAACAACTTTTCCTTTACATCAGAACACAGCTGAATCAAAAAGAAAAGAACGTCTAATAGCTATCTTGCCTCATACACGTCTTTGAAAGCTTATTCGTCTAAAGGAGTACATAAAAACCTTAATACTCAAATTACTTAAAATTAATTAAGTACCCGAGAGTTTAAAGGGAAAACATAAACTTCAAGTCAGACATAAAGCCTGGTATGAATAATAACCTGCCATCTCGAACCATTTAGATATCTAGTGACACTACGCCGCTTAGTCGATCTTAACTACATGCTATAAGTAGTTAAAGCCTCTAAATCTTTCCATTCTTCCAACATGGCTAGCACCGCGTTCTGGTGTTTTCTGCTAAAGGAATCCGCTACTTTTTTTCCTTTCCCAGGTGTATAATCTATACCAAAATCATAAGCTCCTAAAAACTCCAGCCACCTTTACTATCTCATATTGAACTCCTTCCGAGAGAGAAGAAATATCTTAAGGACTTATGATTTGTGTATAGCTCAAATCTCTCCCCTAAGAGATAATGTCTCCATATCTTCAATGTAAAGATCATAGCAACCAACTCCAAATCATCAATAGGATATCCCACTTCATGTGATCTAAGTTGTCGTGAAGTGAAGGCAATGGCTTTACCCTTCTGGATCAACACAGCTACTAATCTGGTTCCGCATGCATCGGTATACACCACCAACCCTAGGTTTCCGTGTAGAACCACTAATATAGGCGCGAATGATTCCTCACATTTGTCAGTCCAAATAAACTACATGTCCTTCCTAGTAAGCTTAGCCAAAGGTGATGCTATTCGCGAGAAATCCTTTATGAATCTCCGGTAATAGCCAGCAAGTCTAAGAAAACTTCTAATCTCAGTCATCGTCTCTGTCACGACCAGTTATTAATAGCTTTGATCTTATCTGGATCGACTGATAAACCCTTCTCTAAAACCACATGACTAAGAAACTTAACCTCTTTCTTCCAAAAATGACACTTGGAAAACTTTGCTTCCAGTTGATGCTGCCTCGGTGTCTCAGGCACTACTCTAAGATGATCTTTGTGCTCTCTTTCATCTTTAGAGTACACTAAAATGTCATCTATGAATACCAGTATGAACCTTTCCAAGTGCTCTCGGAATACTAGGTTCATCAAATTTAGGAAGAAAGCTGGTGCAATTGTTTACCCAAATGGAATTACTAACCACTTGTATGAACCATACCTAGTTCGAAACGTTGTCAACGAAATACTGCCCCCTGCTACTCTTAACCAATGGAAACCCATCGCCAAATCCAACTGGGAAAAATACTCTGGCTCCACACAATTGATCATATAGATCATCGATTCTTGGCAAAGGATACTTATTCTTGATCATCTTCTCATTTAATTTAGATAGTCGATGCATGTCCTCAACGATCCATTTGGTTTCTTCATGAACACCGCGATCGCACCCTAAGGCGAACTGCTTGGTCTAATAAAATTTCTCCCTACTAGATCCACTAGTTGCACATTCAATGATTTTATCTCGGTCGGTGTCATCCTGCAAGGTGGTCTACTTACAAGTTTTGCTCCTGACACAAGATCTATCTGAAACTCAACGGCTCGTTTTGGTGGTAGTCCTGTAACTGGCTCAATTTTTTTTTACAAATTCTCTTGTCACTCGAAACTAACTTCCTTCTTCTACTTCCATAACACTCAATAGAGCTCGAGCACTCTAGTCAGGATCCTCCATTGGGAATATAATTCGGATATGACTCTTAGGGTGTCATAGAGATATTTTTGTATCATGATAAAATATCCTAGCTTTATATTTACCCAACCAAGCTATACCTAAAATGATCCGGAAATCTACAAAATAAAAAACATACAAGCTGCATGAAAACTTATAACCTAACACATCAAGTTCTAACTAGTTACATTTCATTCCCAGAATTGCGTACCCCTTATCGAATTCGCAACACTTAAAGAAGTAACAAGGTATGTGGGTTCTAAACATAATCTATCAACCAAAGTCTAAGATAAATGAATGCGATGCACCAATATCAAAAAATACCCTAACTAGTATACTTTGAATCAAAATCATACCTTCCATCACCATATTTCCTTTCTCAGCAGCAGTTGGCCTAGTAGATGATGGTCCAACAGCAAAGACCTTTTCCCTGTCCGCTCTAATTGGTTCTGGACACTAATTCTTATAGTGCCCAACCTAGTTGTAGTTAAAGCGTTTTACTCCGTTCTTATCTACGACCTTCTTCCCTTTTCCTATTCGACACTTCAAAGCATAATGACCCTTCTTATCACACTTAAAGAAAACTAGATTAACCTTTGCCTTCTTGGCAGCTTCTCCCTTCTGGGTTCCCTTCTTCTTAAAGAACTTCCTCTTCTTGCCAAGAGAATCTTGGGTTTCATCCTGTTTCTCCTTCCCAAAGGTAGCAAGCATTTCCTCATGTCGGATTTCCTTTTCCGCAACAATATTACAGGGATCACAAAGATATGGTAAGGCGGCCCTAGCGATCTTGGGTCTCAATCGCTGAATAAACTTCTCATTCCTATTAATGAAGATGTCAATGGTAGCATATTTGTATCCAAACAACTCATTAAACTATGTGGCATACTCAATCACCCACATCTCGCCTTGCACTGAATCCATGAACTTCTTCAACAAGGATGACTTGGCAACTTCAAAAAGAAACCTTTCTTTGAATCTCCTTCAAAATTCTACCAAAGTTAACTCTTCCTCGGGAACTCTAGCAGTAACACTATTCCAGCGATGAAGGACCGCTCCTTGCAACTTTCTAGAAGCAAGCCACCATTTATGCTCATCATTTAATCCCAAGTCAGTGAAGATTCTTTCACAATGCAACATCCAATTCTCAACTTCTATAGCATACTCCGTTCCAAAAAATGGCTTCCCACCAAGACTAGTACAATCCCTGCTCAGGTTCGCATAGTTGTTTCCAACTGAAGCCACTAGATTAGCTCCTCCAACATTCCCAACATTGCCCATAGCTACTCCTGCGGCAACTCCTTCTTCCACCAGATTGACAAAGAACTGATACATCATCCCCATATCTGCTGGTGGATTTCCAGCACCTACTTTGGCACTTACATTTTGATTAGCATTTTCTTGTCGACCCTGCTTTCTCATGTTTGGTCGAGCATTTCCACTTGTTGTGGCGCTTCCTCCACCGATGTTTCCTCTTTAGTTTCCTACCTCCATATCTTCTCCTCTAGTAAATTTGCATATGATCCTTAGTAAGATATGGAAAAACGGTTTAAGAGAGAGGGAATATGTACTTATAGAAATGTATGTATGTATGTATGTGTGTATATATATATATATATATATATATATATATATCAAATACAAGTACATTACTATATCGTTAACCCAAACCATGATCTTATTTTCAGATTCATTGGATTATATTTTGAAAAATCCTTTAGGTTTAATTTTTTTAAGTTTTCATAAACCTATGCTCTGATACCAACTTGTAACATCCCCCACTTGGAGGCCCAAAACTAATGGTTGCAGATGTCGCAGTCATCCATAATTATTAACTCTCGGTGACCAAATGCGATAATTTTAGATACATTGATATAACAGAACGCATGGATAAAGAATGTTTTTAAAACCATAAATCTTATTTCTCATTTTGTTTCAAATCAAATTTCAAATTCATTACATAACCCTAAATTCGTGCCACGTTCAGAGAAAATATAATTATTACAACATAAACCAAGAGCGACATATGAAGATGCCCCCTTGGATGATCAGAGTATATATATAGGCAATTAAACAAGTTTGCCTTTACATCAAAATATAGTGGAATCAAAAAGAAAAGAACTCCTAAATGCTATCTTGCCTCTTGCACGTCTTCGAAAGCTTATTCATCTAAAGGAGTACCTGAAAACGTCAACTCTCAAACTACTCAAATTTAATTGAGCACCCAAGAGTTTAAGGGGAAAACATAAACTTCGACTCAGATATAAAGCCTGGTATGAATATTAACCTACCACTTCAGACCATTTAAATATCTAGTGAGACCACGCCGCTCAGCAGAATGAGATTTCCCCTCACTAATATCCTCCCTAAAAATTTATAACTACCATATACTATGCACTGTTTCCACAATAATGGTTAAAAACATAGCAATTTAAATTATTATGATGATATGCAAATAAGAAAAATATCTAGGATTTCCCATCTTCATTCATTTAACTATCTGTCTTAGTTATAGTTTCTAGGGTCACTATTAACTTATTAGTTTTCATGGGTTGACTAATAACCTATTTAAAGCTTATGGACTATCTGTCTAGTCTGATGGTTTTTATGGCATCAATAAGAACCGATTAGCCCCTACCAATAACTTCATTATTTCTTGGGTTCTCCCTGAATACGTATTGGTATCTCCAATAACTTCTTTTAAATCATAGTTTTTCATGGATTGGCTATGAACCTATGACTCTGTCAGTAACTTTATCCAGAAATAGTTTTCATGGGTCACTAAGAACATATTGGCCCCTGCCAATAACTCTCTCCAAACATAGTTTCTAAAGGTTTATTATAAACTTGTATAAATTAACAACTTCTTGATCAGTCTTTAGGCATCCTATGTTCTAGTCTACCTAACATCCTGGATGCAATTCTACTCATTCAGGAGTTAACTCAATTTATATTCACTACTGGGTCAACCTAGCAGGTTATTATACCCTTTCTTCCCAAAATACAATTATGGGTCCATTATACAATGAATATATTTATAGAAGAAGCATATATATATATATATATATATATATATGTATGTATGTGTGTATGTATGTATGTAAGTATGTATAGCTAATCATAACAAAATAATACCAACATTTATGGTTTAATATCCTTGAAATCATTTTCACAAGAAACATGGTTAATCCCTTTAACCCGTTATTTTTATCAAGGAAAGTTTCTTCAAAAACTACAATATTAAAAGCCATTTCAAAGCTCTTTTATATTGTCGTGGGTTTTCCTTTAAAAATGAGATCGGGTTCTTTATTTTGAAAATTAAGGCTTTCAAAACCTTTGACCTTTACTTTCGAAACTAATCAGAACATTCCTTTTGAAATTATTAAAGCCTATATTTTTAATTTATAGAAGAATAGCTTCGAACAATTTGAAAGTACCTCTTTCGAAACCATTGGGTTTAACCTTAAACTTAATTTTTGGGTCAAAGTGAACATAAACGAAAGTATCCCTTTTGAAACCATTATCCTTTAAGTAAAAGAGTTTTGGGGAAAATAGATGGCTTTGGAACCACCCTTTCGAAAGCTTTGGTCTTTAAGGCAAACACTTGGAAGGATAGCTTCAAAACACCTTTCAAAGCCATTTCTTTCGAAACTTTTAGTTCAAATGGCTATTAGAACCCTTTCGAAAGCACAAGGAAGCAGTCTATTATATTTGTAAAATAAAATCTTGCCTTTTGAACTCATTAAAAACTTTCATCTTATTCGAAAGGTATGAAGATGGCATCTGTTTGCGCCAAAATTGGTCACAACCACCTACTTGCAGATTAAGGTACCAACCACATATCACAGATAGACAATATGTAGAAGATATAAATACGAAGAACACTCAAAATTTAAAAGGAAATAGTAAAAAGACAGGGTTTATTGTGGTTCGGCGTTGTAGCATACGCCCACTTTGAAGAGTTTACTGTTTATTGATAATTCTCAACTAGTTTACAATGGTACAATTGATAGTACTCAAGTTACAATGGAGTTCCAACAGAGTAACAGCGTAGAAGAGCTAAAAAGTCCCTTTTCTATTGGCATTGGAGTGCTATTTATAGGTGTAGGTCTAAAATATATGCCTTTGAACTAGGAATACTCCTTCTCACACGTGGGAGGGCCCACATGATCGATCAGGCGTCATTTGGTATCGATCCCCATCTCCTTCATATCGATCAAGATGGTGTCCATTTGGGCTGAGATCGATCATGAGCGTTCTTCTGGTGGTATGTAAGCTACGATTAAAATTTGATGGCATTTGGACTTGTAGATCTTGAGTTATGATCGATCCAAAGTTGGTTTTGCAAGTGGCTAAAGTGTACGTATCGATACCTTCGTATCGATCCATATTCGTCTCGATCCTTCTGCGTATCGATCAGTTGCATAGTGATGATGTAGAGCGTTTCTTATAGGGAGATCCATTTTTTGTGCCACATGACCATTTCCTTGACCTGACCATGTCTTCTTCGTATCCATCGACCGCAAAGCTCTTCATATCGAACCTTATCTCGTTTTTTCGTATCGATGCTTCTTATTTGGTTTCGTATCGATGCTGGAAGCCTTATCTATGTATTGATGCCTTGCTATTCACTTATATCGATCAAGCGAGTGATCGATACGAAATATGCCGTTGTTGCATGGATGTGAACTAGAAGGTCTAGAAGGATGGATACGAGTTGATGTATGTGAGCTTATGGATATGAATTGGATTGGGATTGATACGAAGTGGTAGGCGGGGTTTGATGGATATGAACTGATGTGAATCATATGGATAACGATCAACCCATTGCTCTGACCCAAAGTAGCTGCCTCTTTAACCCAAAATAAACCTATTGCTGACCCCAAGTATGGTGCCTGGTGACTCGAAGTAGCTTGTTCCTCAATGACCCGAGGTGAACACTTCTTTCACCCAAAGTAACCCTTAGTAAACATGGTGGTGACTCAAAGCAAACTCCAAGCAACGTGATGCGGCTCGAACTTTGTCGAAACCATGTTTTAAACATCTTGCGCTGTTTGTTCATCGAATATGCTATATCATAGCCTCGTGATTATGTTTATTATCTGTGACAATCCAACTTCGATCATTATGCCGTCAAGTTGGTTAAATCCGCATGTAAGTTACCTCGCCAAAAGCCGGGTTAACAGCAGCAAGGTTTCAATTTGGTTCAAACTACCCTCTTGAAAGCTCCTTTTTAAAACATAAAACATGGAAACTCATTTGAAAGCTACCCTTTTAAAACAAGAAGGCGATAACTCCCTTCGAAATCTATATTCAATCCCTTTCAAAAGCATCTCTTTGAAATCAAGGAAACTGGCATCTCTTTTTGAAAGCAAACAAAGTCCTTCGAAAGCTATTTAAAATGGCCACGACCTCTTCGAAAGCATGGTTTCGAATCTATACCTTCCATCTTTTTCCAATCCACTACGTACCGAAGCATTGACACCATTTGTATCGGTTTCGACTAGGTTGCGGCGGAGGTATGGGGTTGAAAGGTTGCAACTGAAAGTGGCGAAGCAGTAAATTGGAGTAAAATCATTTTATTGCCTTTTTAAGTAAATGCTTTTCAATTAACTTGCCCATTTGTAAACATATAATTGGTTTGCCATAACCTTTACAAATTTTTTTCTAAGAGACTGCCGAATTCATCCAGAATTAATTAAAAATAATTAGCAAAGAAGCCCTTCCCTTTAGCAAAACAATTAAGACATTTAAGTCCTCCAAATAAATTGATTAATTTTCATAGTAAATTACTTAGGAAAAATTCCCAAAAATATCAAAATTCACTTTTAATACATTATCTAACATATATAAATTTCGGACCCAAAATCCTATATATGATAGCCAAAATAAATTTTAAATGCAATTACTTATTTCTTTCTTCAAAAATTCATAATAAATTATCCATAGCTTGGATAATTAAGAAAATTTAAACCCATCTCCAAAATAATGTTTTACAAAACATATTAAATCCCCATGGCATTCAATAAATATGATTTTAGCCTTAAAATAAAAAAAACATTTATCAAACATACTTGTTTGAATCAAACATATCATGTAATCCAAGCATATCATCATTAAAATCATCATAAAGGTTTTTAACTTAAAACCCGAAATCATATGCTCTTAAAAATGAAAATAAGATGGCTTTGATTATTATTCACCTTGCTTTGGATAAGAAACTTGAGATTTGGTCTTGCTTAATTCTCCTTGCTTTATTCCTTAGCTTTTAATAAATTTTTAATCCTCTTTTCCCTTAGGTTAAGGTCGACTTGAGCTCTTTGGTTTGTTTTTGAAATTATGAACGTGTAGAATGAAAATGGAAATAAGGTTTTAGGGTTAAGAGGTTATGGCGGATGGTTATTCCCATAATACCCCTGCCTTATTCTCTTATCGGTTAGCTTATAAAATCATTTCTATAAACTCATTGTTTTAATATTATTTGGTTAAGCATGACCTCTATTTTAATTTTCAAATCTCACTCTCGTTATCTCTTCAATCTTTACATTATTCTATTTAATTTATCTAATTAAATCTACTGAATAATGTTATTCAAGTTAGAGGTGTTATAGAAACTTTAGTATTTTTATTTCTGTAACTGGTAAGCATATATTTATGGATTTGAATATGCCTTAGGGATTTTTGGATTGTGAGAACAAAATAGATAAATTACCCCGAATTCCTTTTTATTTCAAAATGTTAATTTTAGATGGAAATTCTCAATTATTTATGTTAATTTGATGGGATTTATATTGTTTCTGCAATTTTTGATAATTTCATAGTCTATTCCACTTCTCCTCCTTTTTTGTTTCAAATTGTGAGTTTTTCAATAATGAAATAAGGGTGTAGGGAATGAATCTTTTTCATAGTTTACACCACTTATTCCATACAATCTTTCACATATTTCTGTGTAAAAGAGGAGTTGAATTGAATATGAAGTTAGGGTTGCAATTCCTATTGTTTAGGATACTTCATTAGATTGATGTAATAAATTTGGTTTCTATTTCTATTTCAAGCTATTTAGTACAGTTTGGATACGAATATTTATCCTTGTTATGGATATTGAAATCTTGGAAATCTAAAAGGAAAGGACTTGTATTAGTATTATGGTTAAAGTATTAACATTTAACGCTAGTATAGGGCATATGAACCGCATGCTTAGTAGTTATTAGGCGTAAATATATATATACACACACACATACATACATACATATATATATTTCTAGTAGTGCAATAAACGTATGATTATAGCATGTAATTATGTAGTTAGACATGTAGTAATTTTCGTTTATTCCCCCTTAGGAAGGTATTTAATATTTTTAGGCGTAATAAGGAAGATCCTTGTAAGGCCTTAATTATGAAATGGTGAGATGAGTATTATATATGAAGAGTATTTAAATTATGGCTAAGTCATAGGGATGTGGGGTCAATAGAGTTGCACGAAAGAAGTATGCCCTTCACTTTGAGGTACCATTAGTTGTGTACACCTCCTATTGATGTGAAACATCTCTTTTGATAAATATTTGTAATGACGCAAGGTTAGTCCTGATTCTATAGGGTAAATCTTCCAAGATAATCTGGCTAGCAGTTCCTTAGAATAATCGGACTAATGTGAGACATCATTATGAGTATGCGATATAACACAAAAGGCCCTCTTTGAGGTCTTGAGGTAAACTGTTTGCTTGAGGGCCTTCCTCTCTTCCCCAAAAGAGCAGTTAAATAGCCAAGGGACTAGTTACTAGGGACGATAGGTGGTATCTCGATAGGGGTCCGCTTCAGGATGAGGTATTAAGTGATCGATTTACGGTTTTCCTTTCCATAAAGAAGTATTAAGTGGCTCAAGAGATTCCATGTGATGTTAGCTAGATAGTCACCTTTGAGGGGCCTGCTTTGGGAATATGTATTAAATGATGGGGTCCGCCTTAATTGAGGTCTTAAATCGCCAGAGTCTGCCTATTTTTCAGTAAAAGGTATTAAGTGATTTGGGTAATATCTCTCACATTGTTAGATATTTATGACGTGGACTTTGGGTTATAGGATTTAGAAACCTGCTTTAGGAATGGAAGGTACTAAGTGGCTATTGTGAACATACCTCCTTTTCTTATAAGAAGTATTAAATGGTTTTATGTACGATAGACATATTGCTATTTTGAAATATTCTACCCAAGTGCTGAAATGGTAGACTCGAGGTTTTTATTCATCAAACATAGGTTATTCTGACTCCCTCCTCATTACAACACATGTTAAGGAGGAGCGACAATGGTGACGATGAGTGGCTTAAACTTGTGGTAGTTATTATTATCTTTCATGATGTTTTATATTGTACCCATGTATTTTGGATAAATGGTATAACGGAATTTATTTGACAGATTGATGATGTTTTGTATTATAACATTTCAAATGGTTTTGAAATAAATGGGTACAATTTGCTATTATACTTTATTCCAGCTTCTATGAGTTCTTTCAGAATAGTTATTTATTTGTGCTATTACTTCCTTTTCCAACCAATAGCCAAATGTAGAATGGATCTAAGTTTGATGGGCCTTTTCTAGGTCGAAATTTGGGCCTGATTCAAGGCGAGTTGTTATGTTTGGTATTAGAGCTTAGGTTACCCGATCAACAGGGAATTTATACATATGAGTGGTGTACTTGTTATTTTTGAAAAGGATTTTCAGAAAGGATTTTAAAAATTTCTTACTATATATATGCGTATATATGCAAATACCCTTATTTCTTCGAACATACATGCATACACTAGGCAATTGTTTTTCTTACATCATATAATACTATCTTAGGAAATCATCACTAAAGATTCAACCTATAGATAGTTGATATCGCTGATAATAAATCTTCTTTTGGAACTGGGATCCCTGCCCGCAGAAGTCCTTCCATTCATGGAATACCTGAATGGTTTAAAAAATCTTAGAACTGTCAAACAATTTCTTATTCCTCCAACTGCACCAGTAGCACCTACTGCCCTGCGTACCGATGTAGTACCCCATCCTATTGACTTTCCTACTTCGAAACTGAGGGATATCTGGAAGCTAAATCATGGGTTAATGACTGTAAGAAAATATTTAGAGAGCTTGGTTGGGAAGATCAGACAAAGAGGAGGATGGAAACTTTTCACCTCAAAGAAGATGCTTTAGATTGGTGGAGCTTGGTGATTGAGTAAAAAGCTGAAAGGATTTTCTCGTGGGATGAATTCAAAAAAAGATTTGAGACAAGGTTTATTCTAAGGTAGAAGAGAGTCTACAACTGAAGAAATTCATTCAGCTTAGGCAAGGAGAATCCACTCTAAAGGGGTACATTGCCAAGTTCATAGAGCCAGCTAAATTCGTGATGAGCTTGATAGATACACCTATGAAAAAGGCCATAAAGTTCACGAAGGGACTGAATTCCCCATCGAGAGAAATGTTGTTGACCCAAGTACTATCGGTGCCATGTATGAAATGTTGGTGGAGATGGCAAAGCTACACATGCCCAATGTGGACGATAAGGAGGCAGAAAAGGAGAAGGCTGCACCTACCTAAAAGAAAGGAGGGTCGAAGAAGGGAAGCTTTTAGGCTAACAAGAAGTTGAAGGGGAAATTTAAGAAGGATGGTAAGGTATGCAAGCAATGCCAGAAGAAAGGTAATAAGGCTAAAGATTATAAGGTGAGTCTAATGAATGAAGTTTTAAAAGATAGTGCTTTAATTTCCATGAGGAAGGGCACCTCAAGAATCAATGCCCTAAGTTGGCAAAGGAAGGATCAAACAGACAAGCTTAGGCTATTGAAGCTGTCTCTATTGCAAGTAGACTACCGAGAGACCAAGGGAAGGCAGCATTAAAAGGTATAACTCTTATTTTAGGGGTTACAATTCGTACCCTATTTGATTCAGGGGCATCACATTCCTTCATAGGCTAGGAATATAGTAAACTTCTTAAACCTTCAAAACCATATTGTCACCAGCCTAATAGTGGTCACTAAGCCTATTGGGGGTTCGATGCATCTCTCATTTATTTGTAAAGACCTAACGTTTGACCCATGCGACGTTGATTTCATATCTAATGCGTATATTATAAATTTTGAGTGGTATGGACTTATTTTGGGTATGAATTTGGTTGGAATATTATGGAGAAATTCTTGATTATGATAGAAGGGTTGTACGATTAAGAAGTTATGGAGGACGTGACCTAGAAATTCATTATACACCCTAAGACTTAGTTAAGCTAAGCCATCTACTCACTAAATCTATCTGTTGGAGAGCTATTATCCACACTCGCAGTTTTTGAATTTCCTGATGTCTTTGAGGAAGTCTAAGGTCTTCCACCTTAAAGGGAGATTAAGTTTCGAATAGATTTGGAGAAAATGCAAGGCCAGTTTCCCTGCCTTTAAGACATATGTGCACCCAAAGAAAGAAGAGAATAGGATAAGAAAATCTCTTACCTATTAAAGAAAGGATTCATTTATTGAGTACACTAAGTGGAGAGCACCTATTGTTTTCGCCGCTAAGACAGACGATTCATTGAGACTTTGCGTAGATTATAGAGAATTGAACAAGTTGACAAGGAAGAATAGGTATTCTTTACCTAGGATAGAAAATTTGTTCGATCTACTTGGATGAGCTAAAGTCTTTCTTAACTAGACTTAGCAACTAATTTCATCAGTTGAGGATTGTAGAAGAACGTAAGTCGAAGACTGCATTTCGCATACAAATGGACCTTATGAGTTGGAAGTGATGCCTTTTGGATCAACGAATGCCCCTGCATACTCTGTGGATTTGATGACTAGGGTATTTAAGAGGCAACTCGATAAATTTGTCATTATGTTTGTAGATGATATTTTGGTTTTCTCCAAGGGAAAAGAGGTACATGAGGACTAGCTAAGAGAGGTATTAGGCACCTCAAGAAGGCACCAACTTAAGGTCAAATTTGCTAAATGCCACTTTTGGAGAAAAAAAGTTAGATTCTTTGGGTATATTGTTTCTAAGCACGGACTGGCAGTAGACCCTGCTAAAGTGGAAGTTGTTTAAGAATGGAAGACTCCTAGAAATGCATCGGAGGTTAGAAGTTTTCTTGGGTTATTAGGCTACTGTAGAAATTTTATCAAGAACTTTGCAAGAATAGCAGCCCCCTTAACCCATTTGATTAAGAAGAACCTAGTCTTTTCTTAGGACGATAAATGCACTAAAGCATTTGAGAAGCTTAAGAGTTATTGACTAGCGCACTTGTGCTCACTATCTATGGTGGAGTCAACCCATTTACAGTTTTCACAGATGCTTTAGGCATGGGGTTAGGAGTAGTTCTAATGTAAGAAGAAAAAGTAGCTGCTTATGCTAGTGGTCAACTAAAGGATCATGAGAAAAGATATCCAGTTCACGACTTGGAGTTGGCAGCTATCGTCTTTGCCTTAAAGATGCGGAGGCATTGTCTCATGGGAGAAAAGTTTAAGTTATTCACTGAACATAAATCACTCAAAAACTGTTTTCCCAAAAAGATTTAAATTTTAGGTAGTAGAGATGGATGGAATACATAACATCATCCGATTTTAGCATTCAATGCACCCATGGAAAAGGGAATATAGTCGCTGGTGCCATTAGTCGAAGGCGCGCTACCCTAAGTGATATATTTAAATGGAGGCAATAGGAGTTCCTCTTAAATTTTAACTTCCAATCCCCAACGGAACCCATTCAAGGGACTTTAGTAGTTATGGGGATAAGACTGGCTTTGATAGATCGCATAAGACTTGAGCAAGTGAAGGGTGAGAAGTTAGTAGAGATTTTGAAAAAATTGAGGAAGGAAGAGTATTTTACCATGCTAGTAGGTACTCAGTTAATGAGAAACGATGCTTAAGAAGAGATGGTTGCCTTTGTGTCCCAACGGTCTATAATTTATTAAGGGAAGTGTTTGTGGAATGTCACTACTCAAAGATGACCATTCACCTCGCAGAAGATAAGATGCATAAGGATATGAAAAGGATTTTCTTTTGGCCTGCAACGAAGAAGAATGTAACCAAGTTTGTGACTAAGTGCTTGACATGTCAGAGGATAAAAGCTAAGCAAAGAAAGCTTAGAGTGATACTGTTACCATTGGAAATTCTGACTTAGAAGTGAGAGCATATTTCAATGGATTTTATGGAAGGATTGCATAGAAGTCGGAGGGGTAAAGAAGCTATTTGGGTTGTTGTGGATAGACTCACTAAGAGTGGCCATTTCATTCCGGTTAGGAACAATAGAACTGCCACTTCCCTCTCGCTGATTTACATCAAGGAGGTAGTTCGGTTGCATGAAATTTCTATGAGCACAGTTTGTGATAGAGACCCATTGTTCACCAATGAGTTTTGGAGGAGCCTACAAGTGGCTTTAGGAACTTCCTTCAATCTTAGCACCATATATCACCCAAAAACTGATGGTCAAACGGAGAGGGTGAATAGAATTTTGGAAGACTAGTTGAGGGTTTGTATTTTGGATTTTGAAGGATATTGGGAGCAACATCTACATTTAGTTGAGTTTGTGTATGATATATCTATCAAGCCACGATTGGTATGACCCCTTTTGAAGCAATTTATGGGAGGCCATGCAAATCGCAAAGTTGTTAGTGGGAAGCCATGGACAAAATATTTCTCGGATCTGATTTGATCCATGATGCCATTGAAAAATTAGAGTTGATCAGGTAACGAATAATGGCAGCACAAGATCGTCAAAAACCTTTATGCGGATAGTAGATGGTAAGAGCTTGAATTTAAGGTTAGAGATATGGTATTTGTCACAGTCTACCCTCTTAGAAAAGTGGCAAGGTTTGACAAGTCTAGAAATTTGGTGCCTAGATTCATTGGGCTATTCAGAGTTTTGGAAAGGATAAGAAAATGTGACGACCCGGAATTTTTGAGCATTTGAAATAGGAATATTTAATTAATTTTAAATATTTGAAAGGATAATTTTTAACTAAAATTACGAATATTATAATTTATTTGACAATTAAATTATTGTATTATTGAATTAAATAATTTGAGGTTGGGTAAGTTACTGAATCTAGAATTTTAAGCCTGTTAAGATATAATTTGGGGGCTTATAAAATTTATATTGATAATGCTGAAGGTAATAGAAGTTGTAAAATTGAAATTAACAGTGGTTTGTTCAGTTTTAAAATTTTATAGTTTAAGTGGAATTTAAAATAGCCTTCCGAGACACAGTCTCGGAATTAGACGAAACCAGTCCCGTTGGATCCGTAATATTGAATTATTATCGGACTTCAAATTTCGTATTGATCGGTGTTGTAGTGTGAGTGGACGATAAGTAAATGCGGTAAAAATTAAATATATATTTATTTATATAACATAAGTCAATGAAACAGATATTCTTTCCCATCAACAGCCACCTTCTTCCTGAGCAAGCCGATTTCTTTTCTTATCATGTTTCCCCCTTTTGAAACAGCACGTAAACATTCCCTGTCTTTAACTTGTATCAGCCGAACTTCTTCTCTAAAAAGAAAGAATGGCCACCGCATATTCATTTCAATCCCCTCTGTTATAAACTAAATTCCACCTTCAGTTTTATCGAAACCCATCCCATAAATTTAAAACCGCGATTCCTCTTTCAAATTGCCCTATTCCCAATTCGAATTCACGTCGCCATTCGATTCTTTTTGCGAATCAAAACTCGAGGGGATCTCATTTGATGGTGGAAGGGGCAGCAATTCGTGTTCGATTCTTCCTTGAATCGTGTTATACGCGAGTGCGCAAACAAAAGAACGGGGAGTGGGGGACTCGCGTATTCGAGTTAGGGCATCGCGAGGCTGGGGTTTCAATTGGATGTAGAGTTTGCTCGAAGTCGCGAGGATTGGGTGGCACTGAGGCGACAGCGTCGCGAATTCGACAGTGAGAGGACGAGCCCCGTTCGTCGCCCAAGTGGTTGATGCGGTAGCATTTTGTTAGGGTATGGTTCGATTTTGGGGGAGGGGAGAACGTGTAGTGAGGTATATTTTATTTTATTTTATTTAATCTATATGGTTATGTATATACATAGAAACTATGTTTTTACAGTAAAGAAATTTTACCCTCTAGATTTTTAATTGCAGAGCTAGTTTTGAATATGAATTTTAAATGATTGAAGGAATTATAAGAAATCAGTTTTGATATATATATATATAATTCAAGTTTCAAAAGTATATGTAGTTTCAGGAAAATAAATTAATATACATATACCTATTTTAAAGTTACTAGTTTATTTTTTTTCCAGTAGATTTAGTGATTAACCAGTTTATTAAACATATTTAAATATTTCAGTTACCAAATGGTTTAAGAGAAAATTGTATAATTAAATGATTTGTTAATTAAATGAAAATTAATTGTTTAATTACTCAAATATTAATAAATTACATAAATATTTCTTCAAGGTCTAAAAATCGAGAAATAAGCTGAAATGGAAGTGAATGGAATTAGACTGCAAGTTTAAAGCAAAGGTGAGTTAATCTCACTCAGTTAAATTTAACTTTAAATGATTAAATTTAAATAATTTCTTGAAATGGTTAAATTGATTTATGTGCTGTAGTGTGGTATATATATTTGGAATTGGCATTTTATATTGTGCTAACATCTGCGGATGCAGGGAGAACAGGTTGGAGGGATCCAACTGGACCCCTCAACTTTATTTAATTATTTAATATTCTCTGTTCTGAATATTTGATATCCTGTAATGAATTTTGTGGTAATAATGAATGCTATGGCTTGATGGTTATAATCGGGCAATAATGAATTACCAGTGAAATTGTAAGTAAATAGTGAAAGAAAAGCTGAATAAATTATGAATGAACTGGAAAGGAAATAAAGTGACTTTAAAATTTTAATTAATAAATCTTGAGTATAGAAAGGAAAATTTAAACAAACAGGAAGTTAATGAAATTTAAACTTCAATGTTATTGTTTAAAAGAACAAAATATTTATTTTAAATTGAGGATTTAAATTATTTAAGAAGAATTAAGAAGAAATTGGGAATAACCTGAAATTTGTATATTTCAGCTAAAGGATTTATAATCAAACTGAAAATAATAATAAAGTCCATAATTAATGAATTTTGAAATGAACTGATGAGTAAAGAAATTTATTTCAAATGGAATAAATTGGGAATCAATTTGGAAAATTGATTTGAGTGATTGAGATTGGAAATTTCTCTCTGAATAACCAAGTACATTTTCAAAGTAAATTTTTAAATATAAATTAAAGTTTAAAGTCAATTTAAGAAGTATGTTTTGAAAAATTTACTATTTCTAAATATTTAAATTCTAAAGTAAGTATTTCCTTTTAATCTATTATAGCAATAATTATTTTAATCTATTATAGCAATAATTATTTAAAGAATGACTTAGTATTCATTTTTTAAAAGTGAAATCTAGTTTTATATTTTATTTAGTAACATTATTTTCAAATATTCCTATAGTATGAATTTTTAACAAATCATTGAAGCAGTTGTAACTTAAATGTTATAAAATATATTTCTAAGTAAAGTGTTTAAAATTATTTTCAAACTCTAGTTTTGTGCTTGGTGATTTTAGAGGAGATAGAAAATATTTGGGAATGTTTATTTTGAAATGGAAGATGGTTTTGAAACTGTTTTCAAAGGATTGAAAACAGAAATATATCTTTGAGGATATTTTGAGATAAATAATAATTTCGGGAAATTATTTATTGTTTGATGGATGGTTGTGAATGTTAATTGATAGTTAAATAACCGACTATCAATATTGGACAATGCGTTGATCGTTTCGAAGAGACCGAGATCGAGATTTATTTCTCGAAAACCACTTCGATCCGATTTGTACATTCGTGTAAACGATTCTGGATTCGAAGATGGAGGAGTGAAGTGCAAGGGCTAGTCGCTACAAATCCTGAGGATATTTCCAAAATGGATGTAGTAGGAGTAGTGCCTTCGGTTCCGTTCGAACGCGGGACGGACTTGTATGGATGAATGCTTGCGAAACATCGTCAGGTGGACGATGGGCATTCTAAGGAATATGTTCTATAAAGGTAATGCTTAGCCTCAAGCCTCATCAAATGGGAATGACTGAAAATCAGGGGATATGCAGCAAGGCTAGGTGGGTAGCACCCAAGCAGGGTGAGGTCATTCCGGTCTACATGTCCCTTTTTATTTTTCGGCATAGTGGTGCGGTTGCTGATCCCAACCGCGGGGTGATCTCACTCGGGACTGTCCAGTAAGGGATGGTTCCGGCCTTGTGTTGCAGGGGATGAAGGGAGTAATCCTCGGTACGGTGATCTAGGCCCCGTACTGTGATAGGTGGTACCCCAGTGCCTAGTCATTAGTTGGAAATCCATTCTCCCTACAAGCCTTGTACGAGTTTTGTTTGTATTACCCACTTTGTGGCTAGTAGCTGGAATTTAATAATGTAACAATTTCGGCTATTTTATAAGTATTTGTATATAGACCCTATTATAATATCAGAGGATTTCTATAAAAATTGTTTTAGCTATCGTAAGGTAAAAACCCGACATGTTTATTTGTGGCGTGGTCTTACGAGATGCTTTGTTTTCAATGGATTTTTGAAACTTTAATAATGAAATTGGGTGTGATTTTCTCACGCTGGTATTCCAGACTGACTCGGGTATTATTTAACTGTAATGCTCGGGTCAGACCGAGTATTATAGAATAAAGGTTATGATGCTGTGGAGCTCAGGAAACGAGCTGGATGACGATACGTACTCACGTACTTGTATATATATATTATTCCGCTGTTGAGTTGTTGTGTATCCATTGTATGTTATTGATGTGAGCTGTGACTGATGTACTCTGATGATGTAATGTATGTAAACAGTTATATTTGATTTTGAGTAAAGATTATTTACTATCTATTATATTTTATTCCGCTGCGATGGTTAGATTCTGATGTAAATTTTGTTTTCTCTTCTTCTACCTCTTCTTCTTTAACCCAAATGGTTCGTATTTCTGTACAACTTGAGTTGATTTAGGTAGAATAGTGTTGACTCAACGGGTACGGATTTGCGGGTCGTTTCACTTGGTATCAGAGCATAGGTTGGTGATAACCTTGGCTCTGGTGGGAATTACTCATAAAATAGAGTCTATAGTACTCTAGAATGAGTTTGAGCGTATTAATAAATATGAGCGCGTATTTGTTAGTGAATATAAATTGTTTTAATATTGTGTTGATTGGTTTGTTGAGTGGCATAAGAACCTTCGTCGGCACAGTCTGGACAACTGTATCGAAGGGGTTTCTAAACAATTGAAAAGAGCAATCGACACGGTATTGTTTTAAATGTGGGTAAATGAAATAATTTTACCCAAATTATATTTTGATATAAAGAAAAGTTTTTGTAAACTATTTAGCTAATATATGGTTGCTTGGATGTTAGGAGATGATAATATTAAGATATTATCATTGTTAAGTGAAAATTTAACTAGAAATTGAAATATAATTAACAATTTAAGGGATAAATTCATTATAGAATGAAATTTATAAATATGAATTATAAATGTAATTTATGCATTAAAATACAATTAAATAAGAAATTGTACAAATAAAGTGTACAAATGAATTATAGTTAAAATTTATCTAAGCAGGCTTTAGAAGTTTAAAATCCCGGAGATTTGGAATTGTTAATCGAAGTGTTTTAATGATAAATGATGGCATTATTGTTTTGGAAGTAATTCTGAATGGAAATTTGTTTTAAAATGGATTTTGGAAGTGAAATAGCATTGAATTCACTTCAGTCACTGGAAAATAACTTCGGTGATGACTGCAGCATCATCGATGTTCATTTTCGAGTTTCTAAGTGATGGATTGCTACCAAAAATTGATTTGCTCAGAAAAGTTAGTTGTTTTTGTAAATTTCAACCAGGATTGGTTTAATGTTTGAGAAGTGTGATTTGAGATGTTGAAGATTTCAAAATGATTTGAAACCAAAAGCCGTGTGTTTAAAAATCCTGATGAGATAAGTTGTAAGCTTATAAATTGAGATAATTTCAAATCAGGAAGGAAATATAAGCTTTGAATGTTGGAAGGTAAATTTAAAGAGAAAAGTTAAAATGAGATTTACTTGGATGGGAAATGGAAAAAAAATTAACTGGATTGAAAATTAATTTAAATAGGCTGAAATAATATCCAGTTGTATTCGAATTAAGTTGAAATCGAATTGAGTTAAATAAATCTGAGTTAAGATAGAATTAAATTGGAATAAGAATTCAATTGAATTATTGAATTGAACTAGATTCTTACCTGAATAAATGGAAAACAAGTTGAATAAGGTTTGGAATTGAAATAAATAAATCAGAATAACTTATAAGGGGATTAAATCCATAACAATAAAATATGCTTGGGCTATAAATAAATAGAAGGCTTGAATCAAGATAAAAGATGAACATATTTAAGCCTAAAATGAATGGAAATGTGCGAAAATATTAAGTTGTGACCTATAAAATTTAAAATGGAATACAAAGCCCAAATTTAATATTTTGATGAATTGGAAAATGAAAAGGAAATCCAAACTTGAATTATAAAGTATATTGAACTTAAGAAAATAAAATGAAGTGATATTTGGAATAAAAATTCAAGTGTTGGATTATAAATAAGGGAAGAACTAACTAGATAATAAATTAGTTAATGAAATTAAATTGTGAGTTATGATGAAATTGGAAATAAACTCATGTTATAAATAAAAATTGATTCAAATTGTTGATGAAGTCAAAGTAATTAAGAATGAAGCTGAATTGTGAGTTAATAAATTGGATGGTAAATTAAAGGTGAATAATAGAATCAGAACTTGAGATATAAATTTAAAATTTAACTTGAAGTATTAACAAATTAAATATAATTGGGAATGTATCAAATAAAAATGTAAATGGATTAAAATAGCAATGGTTTGAATGTGCAAATAAAATCCAAATAAGTGAAGATAACCTGGAAAATAGCCAGGTAATAAATTGGATGAGTTGAATCTAGGAAGTTAAAGTGTATAATAACTAATTAAATAAATTTGTGGTTTGAAATGAGATTGGATTATATTCAACTTAAACCAAGTTTAATGATATTGGATTAAATTTGAATCAAGTAAAAATAAATATGGATTGAAATAAAACTTGGTGGGTGGTAATAATATTTAAGAAAATGGAAAATTCATAATGGATTGAGTGGATAAGTTAATTATACTGAATAAGTGAATGGATGGGATAAATAAGAACCAAAGGAAGTATGGTTTAAATAAGTTGAGAAATGGTTATTGAATGAAATAGCTTGGATTGTCTTCGAGCTAAATAAAATAGTTTGGAATAAACTAACATGGAATGAAATGTAAATAAATGGATTGTAAATGAACTCTAATGGAATGTGTCGAGCTAAATAAATGATTGTGGATGGATTAAAATAAAAAGGAAATTTAATTGGTAATGGAGATGAACCTAAATTGTTATTGGTTCTGAATAAACCAGATTGGTTAATAAAATGAAATGCGGGGAGAATGAGAATATATGGATTGTGAATAAATTTAAAATGGAATAGAATTAGGTATAAATTGAGTTGAAATCCATTTAAATTGGTTATAAACATAAATACTTATTTATTCACATAAATCTTGTCAAATTGTATAGAATAAATTGTTCTTTGATGTAAATGGAAGTAATTAAAAATTCTATGGATTGATAGGAGTAAAATAAATTGATTTTGAAAGCAATTGAATTAAATATGAGTTCAGTTTGCTTAAGAATAAATTAAGTAAGTAATCCATTCAAATTGATGAGATTGTATATGAATGGATTGAAAACCCTTCAAATTGAATGAAAATGGTTTGTAAAATAATTGGAACAGTTGAATTAGCATGGAAACTATATAAATTGCTTACGGAAAAATGTTTGGAATGAGTTTCTTTTAGGATTCATATATTTTAACTATTGCAACTAAGTGTAATATTGTTAAACTGCATATATTTGGCACTTACATGTTTAAATTGAGTAAGTACAGGTACCTGGAAGCCGTGTGGCTGGATTTGGTTGTGCTTTTTGCTAAAAATAATTAGCCGCTTGCTTAAAATGCTAAATAAGGTACGCCTACGCAATAAAAATAGGAAATATGAACTGTTTTTGGTTTTTCCGACCGTGTGGGTCGATGTATATATATTTATATCTTTTGTCAAATTGCAAAAGCTCCTCCGTACAGAGGAGACCCTACCAAAATTTTTCAGAAATTTTGGAAGTTAAATTTTTTTTGAAAGATTTTGGAAAATTTTGCTAATGACAAAACAATTTTAAACTGGAAATTGAAATAAGTTAGTGAATGAAACTAATTAACATATTGATATGAATTAGAAATAAATGACAAATAAAATTTATATATTTAGAGTAAGATAAATTGAATTCATATGGAAATGAAAGAATCAATTTGAATAGAAATGATATAAACTGAAGTGGTAAGGTGATAATGGATATAAAAAGCATATTAAATACTTATACCAAACTTAAGAAAGGAATAGTGAATTCTTAATTGGAAATTGGTAATATAAATATATTCCAAGTTAATATTTGGATGAATAGATATTGGCATTTTGTGAAAAAAATCGATAAGATGTTTTGGGATATTGGTGCTAAGCAGGTATGCAGGTATTATAAAGGGAAAAAGAAAATTGGGTTTGATATGAAAAGATAAAATTTGAAATGCTCGACAAAAGGTATGTATTATAAATTTGGTATGAAATTTGATTGGGATTTGGATTGAGCCACTTGGCGTTTTGTTTTCTTTTTGGATTTGGAAGGCCGTAGAGCCATTTTGTAGTTGTACCGAGCTAGCCGCGCAAAGGAGACGCTGGCAAAAATTTTCGGAAATTTAGGGAGTTAGAAAAAAAATGAGAAAATTTTGATAATTCAAAATTGGTTTTAGGATTTAAAACTTGAATGGTTGGGCAAATAGGATTGTTTGCAAATTAGGGAAAGGTTTGGAAAGTTAATAAGAATAATAATGGGTCTTTTATAAAAAAAAAATATAGTTGGTAAGATGTTGAATTGTTAGAAACCGTTTGATTTTAGGAAACAGTAAACGGGTATTGGACCATTCTTCCTAATTAGTAATTTCGGGGACGGATTTCTTTTAAGGGGGGAGGAATGTGACGACCCGAAATTTTTGAGCGTTTGAAATAGGAATATTTAATTAATTTTAAATATTTGAAAGGATAATTTTTAACTAAAATTACGAATATTATAATTTATTTGACAATTAGATTATTGAATTAAATAATTTGAGGTTGGGTAAGTTACTGAATCTAGAATTTTAAGCCTGTTAAGATATAATTAAGGGGCTTATAGAATTTATATTGATAATGCTGAAGGCAATAGAAGTTGTAAAATTGAAATTAACAGTGGTTTGTTCAGTTTTAAAATTTTATAGTTTAAGTTGAATTTAAAATAGCCTTCCGAGACACAGTCTCGGAATTAGACGAAACCAGTCCCGTTGGATCCGTAATATTGAATTATTATCGGACTTCAAATTTCGTATTGATCGGTGTTGTAGTGTGAGTGGACGATAAGTAAATGCGGTAAAAATTAAATATATATTTATTTATATAACATAAGTCAATGAAACAGATATTCTTTCCCATCAACAACCACCTTCTTCCTGAGCAAGCCGATTTCTTTTCTTATCATGTTTCCCCTTTTTGAAACAGCACGTAAACATTCCCTGTCTTTAACTTGTATCAGCCAAACTTCTTCTCTAAAAAGAAAGAATGGCCACCGCATATTCATTTCAATCCCCTCTGTTATAAACTAAATTCCACCTTCAATTTTATCGAAACCCATCCCATAAATTTAAAACCGCGATTCCTCTTTCAAATTGCCCTATTCCCAATTCGAATTCACGTCGCCATTCGATTCTTTTTGCGAATCAAAACTCGAGGGGATCTCATTTGATGGTGGAAGGGCAGCAATTCGTGTTCGATTCTGCCTTGAATCGTGTTATACGCGAGTGCGCAATCAAAAGAACGGGGAGTGGGGGACTCGCGTATTCGAGTTAGGGCATCACGAGGCTGGGGTTTCAATTGGATGTAGAGTTTGCTAGAAGTCGCGAGGATTGGGTGGCGCTGAGGCGACAGCATCGCGAATTCGACAGTGAGAGGACGAGCCTCGTTCATCGCCCAAGTGGTTGATGCGGTAGCATTTTGTTAGGGTAGGGTTAGATTTTGGGGGAGGGGAGAACGTGCAGTGAGGTATATTTTATTTTATTTTATTTTATTTAATCTATATGGTTATGTATATACATGGAAACTATGTTTTTACAGTAAAGAAATTTTACCCTCTAGATTTTTAATTGCAGAGCTAGTTTTGAATATGAATTTTAAATGATTGAAGGAATTATAGGAAATCGGTTTTGATATATATATAATTCAAGTTTCAAAAGTATATGTAGTTTCAGGAAAATAAATTAATATACACATACCTATTTTAAAGTTACTAGTTTATTTATTTTTTTCAGTAGATTTAGTGATTAACCTGTTTATTAAACATATTTAAATATTTCAGTTACCAAATGGTTTAAGAGAAAATTGTATAATTAAATGATTTGTTAATTAAATGAAAATTAATTGTTCAATTACTCAAATATTAATAAATTACATAAATATTTCTTCAAGGTCTAAAAATCGAGAAATAAGCTGAAATGGAAGTGAATGGAATTAGACTGCAAGTTTAAAGCAAAGGTGAGTTAATCTCACTCAGTTAAATTTAACTTTAAATGATTAAATTTAAATAATTTCTTGAAATGGTTAAATTGATTTATGTGCTGTAGTGTGGTATATATATTTGGAATTGGCATTTTATATTGTGCTAACATCTGTGGATGCAGGTAGAACAGGTTGGAGGGATCCAACTGGACCCCTCAACTTTATTTAATTATTTAATATTCTCTGTTCTGAATATTTGATATCCTGTAATGAATTTTTTGGTAATATTGAATGCTATGGCTTGATGGTTATAATCGGGCAATAATGAATTACCAGTGAAATTGTAAGTAAATAATGAAAGAAAAGTTGAATAAATTATGAATGAACTGGAAAGGAAATAAAGTGACTTTAAAATTTTAATTAATAAATCTTGAGTATGGAAAGGAAAATTTAAACAAACAGGAAGTTAATGAAATTTAAACTTCAATGTTATTGTTTAAAAGAACAAAATATTTATTTTAAATTGAGGATTTAAATTATTTAAGAAGAATTAAGAAGAAATTGGGAATAACCTGAAATTTGTATATTTCAGCTAAAGGATTTATAATCAAACTGAAAATAATAATAAAGTCCATAATTAATGAATTTTGAAATGAACCGATGAGTAAAGAAATTTATTTCAAATGGAATAAATTGGGAATCAATTTGGAAAATTGATTTGAGTGATTGAGATTGGAAATTTTCTCTCTGAATAACCAAGTACGTTTTCAAAGTAAATTTTTAAATATAAATTAAAGTTTAAAGTCAATTTAAGAAGTATGTTTTGAAAAATTTACTATTTCTAAATATTTAAATTCTAAAGTAAGTATTTCCTTTTAATCTATTATAGCAATAGTTATTTTAATGTATTATAGCAATAATTATTTAAAGAACGACTTAGTATTCATTTTTTAAAAGTGAAATCTAGTTTTATATTTTATTTAGTAACATTATTTTCAAATATTCCTATAGTATGAATTTTTAACAAATCATTGAAGCAGTTGTAACTTAAATGTTATAAAATATATTTCTAAGTAAAGTGTTTAAAATTATTTTCAAACTCTAGTTTTGTGCTTGGTGATTTCAGAGGAGATAGAAAATATTTGGGAATGTTTATTTTGAAAAGGAAGATGGTTTTGAAACTGTTTTCAAAGGATTGAAAACAGAAATATATCTTTGAGGGTATTTTGAGATAAATAAATAATTTCGGGAAATTATTTATTGTTTGATGGATGGTTGTGAATGTTAATTGATAGTTAAATAACCGACTATCAATATTGGACAATGCGTTGATCATTTCGAAGAGACCGGGATCGAGATTTATTTCTCGAAAACCACTTCGATCCGATTTGTACGTTCGTGTAAACGATTCTGGATTCGAAGATGGAGCAGTGAAGTGCAAGGGCTAGTCGCTACAAATCCTGAGGATATTTCCAAAATGGATGTAGTAGGAGTAGTGCCTTCGGTTCCGTTCGAACGCGGGACGGACTTGTATGGATGAATGCTTGCGAAACATCGTCAGGTGGACGATGGGCATTCTAAGGAATATGTTCTATAAAGGTAACGCTTAGCCTCAAGCCTCATCAAATGGGAATGACTGAAAATCAGGGGATATGCAGCAAGGCTAGGTGGGTAGCACCCAAGCAGGGTGAGGTCATTCTAGTCTAGATGTCGCCTTTTATTTTTCGGCTTAGTTGTGCGGTTGCTGATCCCAACCGCGGGGTGATCTCACTCGGGACTGTCCAGTAAGGGATGGTTCCGGCCTTGTGTTGCAGGGGATGAAGGGAGTAATCCTCGGTACAGTGATCTAGGCTCCGTACTGTGACAGGTGGTACCCCAGTGCCTAGTCATTAGTTGGAAATCCATTCTCCCTACGAGCCTTGTACGAGTTTTGTTTGTATTACCCACTTTGTGGCTAGTAGCTGGAATTTAATAATGTAACAATTTCGGCTATTTTATAAGTATTTGTATATAGACCCTATTATAATATCAGAGGATTTCTATAAAAATTGTTTTAGCTATCGTAAGGTAAAAACCCGACATGTTTATTTGTGGCGTGGTCTTACGAGATGCTTTGTTTTCAATGGATTTTTGAAACTTTAATAATGAAATTGGGTGTGATTTTCTCACGCTGGTATTCCAGACTGACTCGGGTATTATTTAACTATAATGCTCGGGTCAGACCGAGTATTATAGAATACAGGTTATGATGCTGTGGAGCTCAGGAAACGAGCTGGATGACGATACGTACTCACGTACTTGTATATATATATTATTCCGCTGTTGAGTTGTTGTGTATCCATTGTATGTTATTGATGTGAGCTGTGACTGATGTACTCTGATGATGTAATGTATGTAAACAGTTATATTTGATTTTGAGTAAAGATTATTTACTATCTATTAAATTTTATTCCACTGCGATGGTTAGATTCTGATGTAAATTTTGTTTTCTCTTCTTTTACCTCTTCTTCTTTAACCCAAATGGTTCGTATTTCTGTACAACTTGAGTTGATTTAGGTAGAATAGTGTTGACTCAAGGGGTTCGGATTTGCGGGTCATTTCAGAAAACTTGCTTATCGCGTGGATCTTCTTGACAGAATGGTAGGAATCCATAATGTTTTCCATGTTTCTCACCTTAGAAAATGACTTCATGACACCACTATTAGGGTTAAGCCTGATCAGTTGGAGGAATTAGAAAAGAAGCCAACAATACCCCATGCCACAACAAAATAATTAGGTTGGTTCAAGTACAATGAGGAGACAACTCAACGAAAAGCACATAGGAGACTAAGGAAAAGATAAAGCATCCAGAGCTTTTCACTGGTAAATTTTCTCAAAAAAATTAGGATTTAGGTTGAATTGTGGTCGCTAGATTGGATCATAGGAGATGGTTGCCACATTTTATTCAATCACTTTACACACGTGTAGAAATTTTTATGCACGTTTAGGGTATTTGCATACGTACTTACGTGACATATTTTACACACTCTCGCTAGGATTGAGCTCATTTTGGTATGTCTGTAGTACATAATCACATTAAAATTTGGTTGAGTAAATGGTTGTGTATATAACTTAGTTGTATAATTTGGATGTTATTGCGCATTATGTTGTTTGCCCTTTGAAAGATTTCTAGATGAAATCCATTTTAAGGAGGGAAGAATGTAATATACCATAAAATCAATAATAAATGAATTGAGTGATTTAAATAAGGCAGGATTAAAAATGGAAATATGTCTGAAATTTGACCACAAAAGTTATTCCGTTGCATTCGTGATGAAATTCTGATTAGTTTTCATATATAACATGTTGAAAACGGAGTTCAAATGAAGTATTTATGAGCGTTTGAAGTTTTCAAATTTAAATAAATTTAGTATGAATTCAAACCCTAAATTCAAATGAATATTTAAATTTAGGGTTTGAATTTCAAAAGTTAACCGTAGGTTTAGTTAGAGGTTAATTTAAAGTTTAAGTTAAACAATTAACGTTAAAAGTTAATTAGGGACTAAAATAAATAAGCAACGGAAACAAATAAGCGCACCCCAAATAAGTGAAGAAGTTGACATCTCTGACCCTTAGCGTCCGACCATTCTATGGGGGAAGACCACAATTCAGGGTGGCAGCTGGGGTTTTCAACGATTAAATGCTTCAAATTTATCCATTTTTCACCTAACTCCATCATACGGTTCTGGTGCGTTTGAACTCCTATAAATAGGACCGTATCATTTCCACTTTTTATTCATAGTAATTTGGGAAGTCCGTAAAACCGTTGCTGTTTTCTCTCTTCAGTTTGATTTAGAAATTCTATTAGGGATTTAGGTAAGGATTCTAATCCTTTTCTAATTATTCTTTTAGTCTATTTTTCTCCTCCAACCTCCCCGAATCTAACAAAATTACACACACACCCCCTATCCTTCGCTATGTATATATATCAAAAGAAAGGAATCTAGAAATGAGTCGCTTTGGCATTGCAAATCCATACAAGAAAAGCTAAGGAAATATGAGCAGAAACCTTATTATTGTTATTTAAGTAATTTATTTGTATATATCTATGGATTTGAATATACCCTAGGGATTTTGGGATTGCAAAAATAAAATAGATAAAATCCCTCAAAATTTCTTTTTATTTCAAAATGTCAATTCTAGATGAAGATTCTAAATTATTTATTTTAATTTGATGGGATTTATATTGTTTCTGCAATTTTGATAATTTCATAGTCTATTCCGCTTCTCCTTCTTTGATTCTAATTGTGAGTTTTTAGTAATGAAATAAGGGTGTAGAGCACAAATCTTATTCGTAGTTTACACTACTTATTCCATATAAAATTCCATCACTTATTTCTGTGTAAAAGAGGGGTTGAATAAAATATGAAGTTAGGATTGCAATGCCTATTGTTTAAGATATTCCATTGGATTATTGTAATAAATTGGGATTCTATTTTTGTTTACAAGTCTATTTATTGTAGTTTGGATATGAATATTTAATCCTTGTTATGGTTATTGAAATCTTGGAAATATGGAGGGAAAGGACTTGTATTAGTATTATGGTTAAAGGAATTGGCATTTAATGCTAGTTTAGGGTGTATGAACCGTATGCTTAGAAGTTATTAGGCACGAATATGTATATTTATTTCTATTAGCGAATAAACTTATAATTATAACATATAATTGCGTTGTTAAATAGGTAATAATTGTTATTGATTCTCCCATAGGAAGGTGTGTAGAAATTCCTTATAAGGCCTTAATTAGGAAACGATGAGATAAGCATTATATATAGAAAGTATTTGAATTATGGCTAAGTCATAGAGATGCGAGGTCAGTAGAGTTGCACGACAGAAGTATGCTCTTCACTTTGAGGTTACCATCAATTGTGTACACTTTCTAATAATGTGAGATATCTCTTATGATAAATAATTATGATGACATGAGGTTAGTCCCGAATTCTACAGAGTAAGTCGGCTCAACTAATCTGGCTACCAGTTCCTACGAATAGTTGGACTAATCTGAGATGTTGTCATTAATATATGCCATAATACAAAGAGCCTGCTTTGGGGTCTTGAGGTATTAAGTGGTCGTTTGAGGACCCACCTATTTTACCCAAAAGAAGTATTAGATGGCCAATGGGCTAGTTATTAGGCACGATAAGTGGTATTTCGACAGGTGTCAACTTCACGATAAGGTATTAAGTGATTGATTTAGGGTCCTCCTTTCCATAAAGAAGTATAAATTGGCCAAAGAGATTCCAGTAGCTCAAGAGATTCCATGTAGTGTCGGCTAGATTGTCACCTTTGAGGGGTCTGCCTTTGGAATAGGTATTGAATAATAGGGTATGCCTAAATTAAGGTCTTAAATGGCTAGATTTTGCCTATTTTTCAATAAAAGGTATTAATTGGCTTAGGTACGGTCTTTCGCACTATTAGATATTTATGCATGGGATTTGGGTTATGAGATTTAGGAACCTGCTTAACGAATGAAAGGTATTAAGTGGTTTATTATTAACCCGCCTCATTTCCTTATAAGAAGTATTAAATGGTTTTATGTACGTTAGACATATTCTTGTTTTGTAATATACTACCTAAGTACTGAAATGGTAAGACACTAGATTTTTATTCACCAGACATTTATTGTTCTAACTCTCTCCTCATTATAACAAAGGTTAACGACGAAGTGATGATGGTGACGATGCTTAATGATGGAGTGGCTTAAGCTTATGGAAGTTATTATTATATTTATGATGTTTAATGTTGCACCCATGTATTTTAGATAAATGATACAACGGATTTTAGTTGACAGATTGATGATGTTTTGTATTATGACATTTCAAATGGTATAAAATAAACATGTACAATTTGCTATTATACTTTATTCCATCCATCACGAGTTCTATAAAAATAGTTATTGCTCTGCGCTATTACTTCCTTTTCTAACCAATAGCCAACCTTAGAATGGATGTAAGTTTTGATGGGCCTTTTCTAGGTCGAAATTTAGGCCTGTTTCGAGGCGGGAAATTAAATTCCCCTTTCAATCTGGAGAAGTGGATAGTGCCTTTTCAATAGAAAAAGCCTGCCCCTAAGGCGCCTTATTTGGAAAAGGGCACTTATTCTTCATGTGTCCCTGTTGGCGACAATTGAAGCAGATTAGTTCATGAGGGTCTGTGCACTGATTTGCAAAGTGACCCATTTTGTTGCACTTATAACAAAGAATGTTGGCCAAGTTGGGTTGCTTCTTCTGTGCTTGAGCCTCATCTCCAGGTTTCTTCCCCACATACTGCTTTTCCCTTAAACTTATGCTTAAAGTTTGGCTTGCCTCCAACTGGTATAACTGATAATGCTTGACACTCACTGCTGGCACTGCACCTTTCTAGACGTCCTCCTTAATATCAAAAGCTTCAAACCTCAAAGCCATGATGATATGTTGGTGAATGTATCCGTAAGATGATTGGTACATTTCCCGATGGAACTCTGGCCATAATCCATTCACAAACATTTCATGTTTCTTAAGCGCCGTGTCTATCAATCCAAGTCTGAAGTGGGAAAAAGCACTGAAATTATGCTTATACTACAACATCAAATCATCTTACTTTAAATCAATGAAACTCCCAAATAGCCGAGTTCTCCCGGCCACTAGAATAAAATGCACTTTGAAAACTTCCTTAAACCGAACCTAAGAAAAATCCTCTTACAGGGTATTGGTCATTACTGATTCTCACCAATCCATCGCCGACTTTTGGAGTTGTTGTGATGCCAGCAACCATTTCTCCACATCTTCCAACTTAAGATCTCTACGTATTCTTTCACTAGATTGAGGCCACGTCTGCACTCCAAGAATATCTTTAATTCCATAGGACAGTTTCCCACCCAAAGTGGTAAAATCCTTACACAAGGCTGCAAAGTTCACAAGGGGTTAAACTTGCATTAAAACTTCCTCTACCGAATCTACAGCTAGTGTAGCAATATTTCTAGGTACCCTTCCATTGGTGGCCATGCTAGTTCCAGATCCTCTCCTTCCTCCTCTTCTTGCATTCATTTTCTATTACCTGAATAGTGATAGGTAACTTTAGAATACAAAGACATGATCAAAATGGTTTAGGGAACAACACCAAAGGATCTAAAAAGAGACTCTAGAGGACATTTATTATTATAAAAATTATAAATACCCACTCTTAAGATTAACTCATTCTAGGAAATTACTTACCCTATCTCTAATGAGTTATATCCCAATCAGGGTAAGGTGTTCGCTCAACCGAAGCTCTGATACCAAATGTAACGTTCCACCTTTCTGACCCCTTGGAGCAACACTTAATACATCCACCATATTCGTATGTCATTGCCAAAGCACTTAAAAGACAAGTTGTATAGGTTAAACTAAAAAATAAAAATCTCATAACAAAACGGTTAAATATAATATAACAATAAGATAGTAGATACGGCTACTCCTTAACATGGATTTATCAGAGTTCACCAGCCTATGTAGTTATGACAACCTACCTTTACACTTGTTGATATATAATATAATACGCAAAACAGAAATAACAGCGGAAATGATAGATAGATGCAAAAAAAGCCACCTACTTGTCCATCATCTTTAAAAGAGCCCTAAGAAACCTGCTACTCCTGGACTACTCAACTGTAAATGACCCTAATTTTGATTAACATTATTTAGGATATTTAATTAGCTAATTGAATAAAATAATGAAAAAGGCTCGAGGGATTGAGATTTGTATATTTTAAAGGGTAGCCTTGCTAAATAAATAATGAACTTTGGGAACTTAAAATGAAATAAGAAAGGTTAATATGATAGAGGCAAGATAGAATAAGTTGAATTCTAATATGCTAAACCCTCATGCACATTCATTCTCACATTCATAAGAAAAAATTAAATACAAGAAGAGGCTGGCCACAATTAAGAAAAAGTAAGAGGAAGATAAAGCTAGAATCAAAAGAAGGAAGCCTAATCAACTTAATCCAAGATCAAATCTCAACTACTTAACAACAAGCTAAAGATGAATAATAGGTTACATCTCATATTTTCTTATTTTCGGTTATGGTTGAGATCCGAAATTATTTTGCAAATGGTTTTCCATGTTTTGATTGTTTAAATAGGGATATATGCTTGTTGATGATTTATGTTGTTTCATATATAATTTTTGATAAGGTTTAACTTAAAAAAACTAATCAAATGACATCCAAATGCCTTGCGATTTTGATATAAGGTCAGAAGTATTATTTTTAGGGTCGGGTTTCAAGATTCATAACTTTCTAAATTAATGTGGATTTATTATGAATTTCTAGTAAAGAAAATTGTTAATTGGATTTAAAAATAATTATGGCCATTATATGCTAACTTTGGGCTAAAAATTAAATATGTTAGAAAACATATTAAAAATGATTTATTGGAATTTTTATAGAATTTTCCTAATAAGCATATAATTTTTTTTAAGGTATGAGACTTAAATGTTTTATATGTTTATAAAAAGAGATGGGGCAATTTGTAAATGTTCTAAATTATTAATCTTCGAAATTTAGCAGCATTTTTAGAGAAGATTTTGGAAAGTATTGGCAACTAATTGTATGTTCACAAACAAACCAGGCTAGTTAAAAAGAAATTACTTCTTAAAGTTAAAAATCAGTTTTTATAAGGTTTTGCTAATATGCCAGTTTCGGCAGCTACCTTTCGACTTCATACTTCCACCTCCACCTTAGTCAAAACCAATACACATGGTAGCAAAGACTTGGTATGTAGTGGATTGGACATAGGCGCAAGGTATAGAGTTAAAACAGGGCTTTCAAAGGGGTCGAGACCTTACTTTGCTTTTAAAAGGAAATTTTGCTTGCTTTGTTTTCGTAAAGAATGCTCTCGAATGAGATAGCTTTCAGCTTGGTCAAATATTTTAAACGAAAAGAGCTTTCGAAAGAGGTTGCGCCTTTGTTTTAAAATTAAAGCGAAATTCTCTAATTCTTTCAAAGGGATAGGTTTCCACGCTATCCTCTTCTTTGCTTAGGAAATTGCTTTCGTAAATGTTGCTTTCGATATAGTTCTTTTAAGATCCTTTTGAGATTTTGAAGGTTAAATCCAAAGGTTTCGAAATGAAGGTTTTAAATGGTTTTGAAAGGTTGTTCCACATGTTTTTACTTGAACCCAATGCTTTCGAAAGGTTTGATTTATGTAAAGGACTTAATGCTTTCAAAAGGTATATGTTAAAGGTTTCAAAGAGGAAGTTCCTCAATGTTTTCGAAAGGTTTACCTTAGTGTTTAAATGGAGGGTTTTCAATGCTTTCGAAAGGTATGTTTAAAGTGTTTTGAAAAGAGGATTTCCAAGGTTAATAGAGCTTTCAAAAGGAACTTATTCAATGGTTTCGAAAGGTCTAAAGTAAATGGTTTCAAAAGATATGTTTTGGCCTTTCAGCCTAAGGTTATAAAGTAAAGTAGTTTACTTGTATCGAAAGGGGTACTTTCAATGGTTTCGAAAGGGGTACTTTCAAGGGTTTTGAAACGGGTTGTTTAATGTTTTTAAACAAGGGTTTTGTATGTTTTCATCAACAATGTTTTGGGTAAAGTATATATAACATGGAAAATGGATTTGATAAATAATTAGTATATTTTGCTTGTTTAAGTACGATTTAAAGAGTTAAACCAATTTGAAAGAAATATTTTCAAGGAAAATTGATGGGGTAGTCGATCATATATTAGAACACGGATGGGACTGGTATGGGTTCATGCCCTATTCTTTAGCTAGTAGCCCCTAGCTAATATAAGTCCAAAATGCCAGTGTAGGGCTTTGTCACATGTAAGACTAAAATGAAGTTACACACAGAAAGGAATATACAGAGTAAAGAAAGGCTATTGTTGAGCCAGCAAAACCATTAGGATCACTTGACCCTGGAAGAAATTAGACAGGGACAGACCGTCCAGGAGTATGTCTAACAGAAGTTAGATTATTTTTTTATTTTGTCTGGTAGGCCTGAGTCAGCCAAAGGTTAGTAGTTAGCCAAACAAAACTATATTGTTCGGATATATAGTCCATTTATTACCTGATTTGTATGCATACATGATATTGTTTTTGTTGCTTTACCAGTTTGGTTACAAGACCTTGATTTGTAAAGATACGTTTCAAAAAGAGATATTAGTGAGGGGAAACCCGTTCCGCTAAGCGGCATGGTCTCAGTTAATATCAGTAAACTGAGATGTATAGTATTATTCAACCAGTCTTTATGTCTGACTCAAATTTTATGTTTTTGTCCTTAAACTCTCGAGGGCTCAAAATTAATTTGAGTATATTGAGAGTTAAGGTTTTCAGGTTTAGTAGGCAGACGAATAAAGCTTTGGAAGACATGCAAGAGGCAAAGTTACCTATTTAGGAGTTGTTATTTTAATTCCACTGTGATGTATTATGAATGTTATGTCTATCTAGTATTCTGGTCATCCAATGAGGAATCTTTATATGTCGTCTTAGCATATTTTGTAATAATTATATTTGATCAGAACCTAGGAAATGTTTGGGATTATGTAATGGAATATGAGACATGTTTTTGAAATGTAATCAGTAAAGTTGTTGTTTTTGGAATCTATGATTTTGCTTCATATTCATATGCTTCTGATATTATGGATACTATTAACATTACCGTATCTTGTCATCGAAAATTAATACTATAAATGATTGCATCATCTGTAGTGCTTAGCTTCAGACCTCAAGATAAGAGACGTTACAAAACAACGGGTCAGATAATAAGTCTAGTATCACTAAACTTCAAATAAAAGTAGAACACATAAAAATTGTGAGACCATGCCGCCAAACACGAAATGGGTTTCCCTCACAAGAACTGCATCCAAATGGACACAAATAATTAAACATCGTGAAGAATGTAAGACACTTTCTGATGTAATTAAGAAATAAACAATCCAATGGTTTGAATAAAAACAAGGAGAAAGAGTTTTCCAACAATGACCAAGAGGATGCACCCCCTTTAACAAAAGTATACCTCAAGAATATATACTTGAGAAGATCATATACTCTATGACTCTCACGAACACGTCTAAGTTAGACCCTACCAACCTTATCAAGAATTCGAGTATTTCACATCTCTGTGCATATACAACCGAAAGCACTCTAGAGTAGATGTGAAAATACCCTAATCGGAGCAATCCTACATAGCTTGGCTTCCACTCGCACGTGATTCTAGCCATTTTTGAAAAAGGATGTCAATGTTTCAAATGAGCAACAAATCATCTTAGATTGACGAAACCAAAAGAAGAATATCGAAATCGATAGCCATGAAATCAACTATATGATAACAAAAATGATTGTATATGGAAATTTAGTCTCATATACTTACCACCACTCGTCGATTTCAAATTTATACTATACCTTGGTTAATAATGAAGCTAGACAACTTAAGGCAACGTAACCTCTAAGCCTTACCTTGCTGTGCATTCTTAACCTTGAGATAGAGATGAGTTTTTATATCTCGACGTTTAGTGCTAAGTATATGCCTAAATCCTTTCCATAAGTGATATAGCTTATGGAGATTAAATTTCTCACCCTTATTGCCAAACTTCGATTTCCAATTTCGACTATCCCTTGCTTATAAAACAGAGCCATGTAAATTAGGGCACCGCTTGCTCTTGGGCTTGCCTAGACACTCCAATTTTTCAATCTCACGAATAGTAATAAATCTACCTTCTCGATGTTTGGCACTAAGAATAAGACTAAATCCTTTCCATAAGCGAATCAAACTTTTAAAATCAAATTTTTGCTTGATTTTCACATCACATTATAAAACACATTTAAAATCTTTGGAAATAAGTCAAAAATATCCATCTTTAACCTTTGGAAGAGATAAATAAGTTAAAACCAGTTTTATGGAAATTAGAAAAATGTCACAAAAAGTGTCGCTAAATAGTATTAGAAATTTCTCTAAATTGGTCCCTTTCAAATGTAAATTTCTCTGTATTTTTTCCAAAGTATGAATACTGTTCTATTCTCTTAGAATAACATACGATGGACCTAGTATGCATTCATAAAAACTAAAAGAGTTTTGAAACCAAATAAACACATTTGAAAACTCTTTAAAAAGCTTGACTTTCTCGAAATCAATAAAGGAAATCCATTACTAACTTTTCAAGACTTTATATTTAGGGGTTCTAAATTTTTTTCCGAGCCATCGTGTTTTTACATAAAAGGTACCATAACACGACAAAATATTTGTTTTGTAAAAACCTAAGTACAAGATCAATACAAAAAGGATTCCAAGACAGATGATATTTGCAAAGTGAATCAATACTGGAGGGCAAACCCCACAAAGAAAGTTCTCCGATTTGGGTATTTTTAGCCAGTAGTAAATCACGATGTAGAAGATTGTGCTAGATGGTGCGATTAATGCCAAAGATTCTACAAGATCAAAAGAACTCCTTCGATGGACCTGACATAGATTGTCAGCCCGTGGCCATTCAAGATCTAGGGAATCGACCTGATTGGTTTATTACCAATGGCCAAAGAAGGAGTCAAATATGTTGTCGTTGCTGTTGACCATTTCACCAAATGGGTCGAAGCTGAATGCTAGCCATTATTACCACAAAGAAAGTTATTAATTTTGTCACTAAAAATACTATTTTCAGCTTTGGAGTGCCATAAAAAATCATTACGGATAACGAGACTCAATTTGAAAGTGCCTAGTTTAAAGACTTTGCAAACTCTTCTAAATTGAGAAAAGCTTTTTCGCTATTGCATATCCGTAGGAAAATAAGAAAGTGGAAGCAGCAAATAAGATCATCAAGTCCATTAAAAAGCAGCTGACTAAAGCTAAAGGAAATTAGGTTGGTGAACTTCCACTCGCACTATGGGCTTACAGGATAACGCACAAATCTACAACCTAGCACTCCCCATTCGCCATGCCATGGCATGTGGTTCAGAAGCAATGATCCCAGTCGAGCTAGAAGTCCTCTCTCATTGAAGGCAAAGCTTAAATCAAAGGAAAAACAAGCAGCTCCTACTCGAGTCGCTTGATATGGTCAATGAAAAGAGGGAAAAAGCCGAGGAATACCGCTCACCAGAAAAGGGTCGCATGATATTTTAATTCCAATGTCTGTAACCGTACTTTCTAAGTGGGAGACCTTGTCCTCAAACGGTTCTTCCCTGTACCAGGAACATTCGGACCAAACTGGGAAGGATCCTATGTGATTGGCCAGAAGCTCGGGGATGACACATTCATACTAACAACCGTTAATGGAACCCAAATTCCCCAATCTTTGAACTATAAATCGCTACATTGGTACATTATCTAAGACTATCTTATGTATCTCTTATTTCCTGCAAATAAGCCATCCTGGAATATTGAAGGCATTGTAAATAGGCATAAATTGCCCAAATGTTATCAACAATATTGCATTGCTTTTTGAACCAATAAAACTGCGTTCACAAAAGAAATCTATTGGGTCGATGGAGTCAAATCGACTCAAAACCGTCCAATCGTTGCTTGAGATAGTGGTACCAAACACAAGTATGCCCCATCTACACGCCGAGTCGAAGGAAGTAACTCGACTCAAACCGTTTGATCGACGAAGCTCGATCCTTACCTTTTAAAAACTGGTGTTATTCCGGCAATACCGAGAGGCCCAAATCAGAACCAAGCACTCCCATAAGCCACACATTGCCTCATAAGCCATGGAACCATGCTCTTGAAGCATCCTCACGTTACCTGAAGATTGGCAATGTCAAGAAGTTCCAAATTGTTTCGGATTGACGGGGTGTATCGATCCCATAAGCTATGCATCGCATCTTAGGTTATGGAATCACGCCCAAACAAATATAATTACTTAAGTTGTGCATTCCGTGGCCACGCATTCTTAAAAGACATGCATTTCATAAGCCACATGCACTCTTAAAAGCCACGCATTTCATAAGTCGCACACTCCTAAAAGCCACGCACTCCGCGCAAGCACTACTCCACGTTGCTCCGACACTATCAAAAAACCATCAAGATCTTGTAAGTACCAGTATTGTCCTGGAAACATTGGGAAACTCGTCTGTTGCAGGACTAACAAGAATCCACAACTAGAAATTTACAAAGAATTTCGACCTTTGACCGAGAGAATCTCTACAATCGACACACTCGAGTCACAAGTTTCCAAAGATAAGAACCATTAAGTAGATTCGGTAATAAACATCCGAGGAATCACTTTGATCAACCGGTCAGTCAAGTGTTTGAAGAAAACAACCATGTAAAGTAGAGGGCACATACAGACCAACAATTAGTTGAAAGGAAAACTACTCCACAGGCTAGTTTCTCCAAACAAAGAATTTTGGCAATCGTAACAGATATAGTTGTAAAGTTAAAAAATGCATACATAATGCAGAAAATCATGAAAATAAAGGCATCATATACTATGAAACACGGCATAGTAATGTGAACATAATTAGTATAAAAACAAGCTAATTACGTGATAAATAAGGAAGAACATAGAAGGGATGATAGTTGAAACATTAAATTTTCATTCCTTATAACACTTTTTGTATAAAGTCAAAATGCGGGTGTCGTACCTACACAATATCAACCAACAAACGAAAAAGTACAAATGCTACAACAAAAAAGTAATAAGTGCAAACTCCGCATTGTACAAAATACATGTCAAACAGATCATAATGTCCCAATATCCGCCTCCACTGTCGCTCGAGCCTGTCAATGTTTCTTTCCACCACTTCCCTTCCCCCCTTTGGTCAGATGTTTCTTCTTCTTCTCAGAATACCTGCAAGGAGTTGGGCCACTGCCTGAAATATCAATTGTTGACTTTATGCCCAGATCTCCTCCTTGTTCTTCGACCCCCTCAGAAAACTCCCCCAAGGTCTTGCGCTTTCGGAACTTGCGGCAGCTCATTGTAATCTTTCTCTCCTCAATCTTTTCCCTCTCAACTACCACCATCTGTTGTTCAGTTTTACTTAACTGGCTGGCCTAGTCCGTGTGCTCTCAAGCATTAGCTGCTGTTAAATCGCCCTCTAGAGATATAGAAGGGTCGTCCAGGTCATGCAACGTAGCAATTTTCTCGGATTTTTCCCCTTGTTGTAAGCTAGACATGGGCATGGTTACCAGAGTGGCTTTATAAACAAGAGTCAAAGCAGTCGAAATGGTAGCAGACCTCCGGACCGAAGAAATTCGCAATTCAATAGGCAAAGAAGACGGACCTATAAGATCAAAAATGAAAGCATTCAATTCGTCTTGTTCTTGTGGCGTGAGCTAGAAATTCCCGAACATAGGATAAATAAGAAGGTTAACTGTATCAGAAGTGTGGCTGATAATTTCAAACTTATACTCCTCTCCGTCTTCTTCTTTGGATGGATGCCCGATCTTTGGTGAAGTTCCAGGACCACCCATTGCTTTCGAAACAGCTTTTGAAGGAGCGAACAATGAAGCAATACCAGTTGAATTCGGAATAGTTCTTGACTTATCATGAGCCTGCTTTGATTATTTTCTAGGCCCAGAACTTATAGGCTATGATAGCGCTTTAGGAGTTACAGCTACAGTAGCATTGGCGGCCTCTCGCTCCCTCCCTCTCAATCTGAATGATCTCTCAGCACTCTACTAAAGCTTCTTTGACTCTTCGTTGAGATATGCGTCCTCTAGTTCTTGCTCATTGTATGCATCCCTATTTTTCTGGAAAACCGGCTAGAACTTCTTTCCAAATCACAGCAAGAGTACGTGGGAACTTGGGGCCTAGGTAGCTGAGGATGCCCAGATGCAACAAGGAGTTAACGTAGAAATTCAGGATGGTGTCAACCATCTTCTCCATCTTCCTTTTGAAAGTATATTGCAGCTCCAAGTAATCCGTCGTCACAGCGGCCTCCTCAACTTCCACTAGGGTCTTTTAAGCGTTAAGCTGCATGACTCTTTCTTGATGCAAAGTGATCATTTGAGCCTGATCAGAAATGGTCTTGTCATGGGATTCCACCATTCCTTCATAATCAATAGTTGTCTTTTTATGAGCTTTGATGGCTTCATCATGACCAGCAATAGATCTCTTCTGGGCTTTGATGATCTCATCTCAAATTTCAAGCTCCTTTTTCAACTTAACCTCGTCAGCATAGGCCTTCTTGATTTCATTTCAGAACATGATCTCGATTTTTTAGTGGGCCGCTTTCAATTCCTTCGGCAAACTAGCATTGCTCTTACCCTCTTGAAGAACAACATCCCTCTCCTTTGTCAATTGCTCGATTCTAGCATCACGTTCCGTTAATTTCCTTTCATAATCATCCTTTTCTGACCCAAAGGAAAGGATCTATTGGTAGTTTTTATGATTCTTGTCTCTAGTTGCTTACATAAGTTTTCCATTCTTCAACTTGATCCAAATTGCTCTGAATAGCCTAGAGATGGGGCATATAATAATTTTTACGAAAAATGCACAAGTTGCGATCAAATTTAACTCCCTTTGGAAATGATCCGTGGAGCGCGCCTTCAAGCTTAGGAGGACTAGATGGGAGAATATAAGCCGGCCTCCTACGGGGGCGTGAAGAACCAAAAATTGGCACTACATGAGTTGACGGATCTGGGCTGATGGAGAGACTTGAACATTAGAAGTCAAAACTTTAATTCCAATAGAGACTGTAGCCGGGGAAAATAATTGATGCTCTGAAGGATGAGAACCATAGTCTACCTTTGATTTCTTGGATGTTCTTACCGATCTTTAGGAGTTTTGTTCTTCGCATAACCACTCCTATAAACTCTTTCTTGGTCTCTGCCGTCTCGACGATGAACTTCGACTTCCGAATCTTTCCTCCTTCTCCACTCTTCCTCAGTTTCATAGGACCGATGACGGCTTAAAGTCCTTCATGACCCGCATTTTGCGTCTATGAATTGTTCAAGGTCCTCATGAAGTCTACGACCTTTCATAGTAACTAATATAAAAAAGAAATGAAGATATTTAGCGATAGAAAATGAACACAAATAACGCATGTGTAGGTGTACATGACCCTAGTGTAATGTGTAACATATCGTAGGCAGCCTAAAAGGACTTCACAAACTAGATCAGGAAGCCACTATAGCGGGAATTGGGCAAACTCTAGACAGAACATGACCTAGGTAAGTAGACAATCCCTCGAACTCAAAATCAACTCCTACGAGTTCATTGATGTTTACGTAAATGTTGCCCAAGTTCTCAAAGTTTGGTTTCCTTAGGTGAAGAGCCATGAACTCGTTTGGCTGTTGGGGGAGCATCTTTAGCAATAATCACTTGGGGAGGCGAATCCAGGAGAATAGGACTCATTCTCGGAGTATTGTCGCATGATACGAAGTATCCTTCATTGAAACTTGCATCAAATTCCTCATCATTAGAGGAGGAATCCTAGCTATTACTACCCTCAATTTCACCCTCCTCCTTTTTAGTAATCAACACCCTCACGCTGCTTGAACTCCACTTCCTCCTCCTCTGGTATCGGGGGCATCCTAATTGGGCAACTAGCTTTAGTCAAAACGCCTTTTCCTTCATGAATTTCTTCAATTGATCCACCGGATAGATCTTCTCCTTTTGGTAGATCGCCCTCTTCACAGTCGTGTGATGAAGAAGTGGAGCATGTTCAAATCCTAGAACGGGAAGGAGATGGAACTTCACCGACGATGGCACATCTCCCAAGATGCAATAACCCATACCGATGCAAATTCTCTTCGGTTAGCAAAGACTTGATCAGTCTCTCCCTAGCGTCTATGGTCATTGGTGTATGAAAGATAGGATCAAGTGATGGATCTTTGTTTGGCCTTGAAATAACTACAAGGAATATTCAGTCTTTTAAAAATCGTGCACCATCGAATTAAATCTCATGAGTAAAAGAGAAGACTTACCCCCTGTCGTCCAAAAGCGATAAATCCCTCAGGACACCTAACGGAAAAAAATTAGGTCTTGAACCGGGGCAAATTACTTTGAAGCTGCATCACAATTTTGTGATTTCTTTGAGCCTCGATGATCACAAGAGATGGGCATTCGTCTCTCTTCTTGAATGAGAGGAAATATCTCGGCTCACCAAAGCTTGGGACACCATTGAATGCCCGCATAAACAAAACATGAAGACAAGTCAAAATCGTGTATCCGTTAGGGTGAATCTGAAATGTGGCAATTCCCAAATTTAGAGGAGTCTATCTCAAGAAAGAATTGAAGGGAGGCACTGCTCCATTCAAGCATATGTACCGATGGCAGGCGCTGTACCCCGAAGGTGGAATGTGTGCAAACTCATTTTCAATGGAAGGCATACGCTGTAATCCAAAATGCCATGCTGTAAACAAACGTTGTGCAGGATTTTAGTAGAAATTATGGTGGAAGCTCTCTCTAGTGAGTAAAACTCTAAAGTTTGGAGGAGTTCAATCTGCGACCGGACTAAGTGGAACTAATTGACCATTTTACCATGGGTTCCAAAGAAGTAGGCACAGTTGAAACCGTTTATGAAGGCATATCTGATGTCGAGTCGGTTTCCAAGAGTGTTGGACATCCTCCACTGGATTTTGCGACAGGATAACGGGTGCTCCGTTATGTATAACAGGACTTGTATTTAACACAATCAGGTAATTCTATTTATAACTAGAAGCCCCCTACGCTTAAAAATTGAATTCCGAAAAAAAAAAATTATGCCAACTCGTTGGGTTTTAAGCATTGACTAGGGTAAGTGCAGTGTGTTATCTACTTGGGATGGGCTTAGTGTCCTGAACACTACGAATTCTTCATCCTTTGTGGATAGACCACCCGCAGCAAAGAAAGGAAAAAGCTTTTCGAATCATTCACTAAAGTTACTCCTCCTGCACTTACCCATTACCAATTAACGATCTATAATTGATCTGCTATCTTAAGCGACGTGAAAATCTCTTCCTATTCCAAATACATCGATTATGCAATGATAGGACCAATCCAAAGTGAGAAAATATGGATTGATATGTCCGAATTGAATAGGAAGTTCCCAGCATAAATCGATTTTAGTTCTCTGGAAAGTGATAACAGAATGAGCCGCATGTGAGATGCTACCCTAAGTTATTATCACCTCCAAGAAAAACCAAAATCAATCCACAAGACGTCGTTGCGGATTAACAGTGTAACTCGATGCAAGTTAATTCTGACTCTGTGGATGAAGATGGCAAAACAAGTCAAGCACCGGAGCAAAACCTAGACTTCATTTCATGGAGAATTCAAGACTTGATTTACTATCTTCTTCCACAAAGTTGCAATCAACTCTAGTTCTCCATTGCATCTATCTCCAACGCAAATTCATTACCAAATCGTTAAATAAACGCCAAAATACACATCACCAACCTCAAATCCGAAGGGGAATACAACCAATCTCAAGTTATTGGCGATCCAAGGTGGGAAAGGTCGGTGGTGATCCATGTAGGTGATGTTTCAGGCACTAGGGGCTGTCTTGAGATGACAACGAAGTCAAGTAGGGTCGGTGGTAAGAAGGTTTGGTAGTGGAGATCGAAGACGGCAATCGTCGGAGAGAATTTAGGGTTTGGAGATGTTTGGTCCGGCAAATGAAAATGAGAAATTATGGAAGGTCGGATCGAACGAAGTTAAGTAGGATATTGCAGAAAAAAATTATGCTAAGTCCTTGGATCGCTAGAATGGATAGTTAGCGATCCATAAAGTTGCAGTTAATTTTTTCCAAACTCACCAATTATGGTCTAAGTGTTGGTTGCTAACATTTGGAAAGTTGTGATATTGAAATTGATTTATCATTACGAGTAATGACGGTTCACATCGAAACTCAATAGACGGGTGAATAGCCAAAGCCAAATTCGCATGATAGCCTTAACTCTATCAATTAAACTTCACGAAATAGGAACTCAGTAGCATTTACTTCTGGAGCCACACCTTGTTTCCATGGAAGGCATGCTCTGAGGGGCAAATATTAATCAGATTTTTAACTCAAATGAATTCAAAGGAAGTTAGAACATCCATGACAAGTTGAAACATCTCAAGAATCAACCAAAAGGACCAGAAGAAAATGAAGAAAAAGACCCAAGAGGAAAGATTCTGACAAGTTTCATGGTGTTCTAAGCAAACTAGTCCGAGAAGTAAGCATTCATCTGGTTCCAGTCATATTTTAATGCAACCTGTATATGTATAACCATAAAAACTAGGGCCCTAGTTACCAAATTACATAGAGAGTATCTACATGAGGCAAGGAATAAAACCCAAAGGAAATAATCCAACCATTCCCTAAGTACATGGATCGATAGCGATCCATCACATTAAGTTGGATCGCAGTGAAAATTTTGGAGCGTCTTCGTATCGTCAAGTGTATGCTTTTGGCAAAGCGACCTAGCTCAATAGCTCTCCAACCCCTATAAATAGAGTTCTACTTGCAACATAAAGGCAATCTTCTGAACTGGTTGTTGAAACTCTACAGAAACTATTCTTTACTCTTCTCCTCCCACACAACAGTCACCTAGGCTTTCACTATGATTCTTTAGTGAGCTCTTACACTTGTGACTTGATCTAACATAGGACATTCAATCATATTGTGATCTGGTTCCACTTGTAAAAGTAGTCAGTAATAGAAAGTTATAAAGTGCATATAGCCTACAGTAATCGCCGAACCTTTATAAAACTCTTCTTGCTCCTTTATTTTTTTCACGATCTACTATCACTTTTTCTATTTTCTGGTGCTTTCACATTCAATCCTGGGTGTTGTTCCATTTTTTTGGTTAACATTAGGTTAACTAAATATTCCTAAGCATGCGAAGATTTTGAGTCTTATACTGATCACTAAATATCAAAACTTTCATATACAAGTCTAACTCTACACAATATCTTCCAAAATGCTAATATTGTTAGCCAATAGAATAGACTTCCATAAAGTAGAATCATAGTTGAACTTATTATATATTAATATCGTGGAACCAGTGTCTCTATTTTAAGGAAATAAAGCTTGCAATTTAAATCTTTTATATTCTATTCATTTTTTCCATATACAAACCTGCATTGAAAAAGGGATTCATTTTCATCTAAATTGCATAATTAGGCAGTGCAAACTACGAATAAGGGAATTCGTTCTTTACACACCACTTCTAAACTTATTTTTTTTTTAAATCCCTTTACACAACTGCGAGCTGAGTTGAAAGTGGAATGGTATATGAAATATTCAAATTGCAATAACAAAACAAATTCTACTATTTTAATATAAAATAATTGAGATTCTAACAAACATAAGAACTGACATTTCGTTTGGGGGAATTTAGGAGCTTTAGTCTTAGTTTTAGGGTTTTTGTGAACAAAACTCTCCAAGACATAAAACAAACCCAAACTTCTACTACATAAATACTGAAATGAGAAAACCTAAGGTTTCCACTCATAGAGAATTTTCTTATTCCCTTTTGGATTTGATTCACAGCCGCTCCTAATTTCTCTTTCAAATCTCTTCTTTTTAGAACATAATACAATTGGATTGTATATTAATTAGATTCAAAATCAGGGATTAGGAAAGAATAGAATTAGAAATTGAATATTTAGATATCTAGAATTCCTTATTGGAAATCCTAAGTGATTCTAAATCGTAGAGAGAAGAAGACCAGTAGAGTTCCGTTAGTGTTCCAGATAATTTGTGAATAAAAATGAGGGGCTATTCTCTTATTTATAGTGGTTAGAAGGCACTTTAGCCGTCAATTTAAGTCGGTTTAAAAAAAATAAAATATGGGTCATTCGTGCCTTAGAAAACCCTAACCGTCTTAACTATACCCGTTGACCGCTCAACATCAAGCGAACGACTGGTCTTGGTGTGGGGGTCGGTCGGTCCACATATATTTGGATGATATTAATTATTGCAGTTTCTTTTTCTTATACATAGTTTAACACTAACGTTAACATTTTCTTAAACGTTAAGCACCCTTTGACGTTAAAAATATTTATTTCCCTAATTAATTGTTTTTATGTTAACGTAATTTAAATTCGAATTTTGAATTCATTTGAATTATTCTAAATTCAAAGACTTTAAATGTCAATTACTTTTCCATTTGAGCTCCGATTACAAAACTATATATGAAAGTTAATTGAAAAATCATCACGAAAGCAATAATGTAAATTTCATGGCCAAATTCCAATATTTACAAAATTTCCATCTTTAATTTTATTGTCAATTAATTAATTTCTTTTTATTTTTTATTGGGTGTAACATCCTCTCCTTAATAGAATTTCCTCCTCGAAATTCGTAAAGGACAGATAATGTAATGTGCACCCTACATCCATATTATACAACCAAGTTATCTACATAACTATCTACTCAACCAGAATGCAATATGGTTTTGTATGCAACATACCATAGGCGAGGTCAGTTCTAGCGTGAATGCAGGATCGTGATACATCTGCATGTATGCAGGCATCCTAAATATGCATAAATTTTCATAGAAGTGCAAAAAGGATAGTAAACAGTGTGGCAACCATCCCCTACCATCCAATCTAGCATCCATGATGCAACAAAAACCTTAATTTTGGAGAGAAAAAGTTTACTGGAGATAAGCTCATGACGAGAAGACTTCATCTTCTCTTCAGTTTCCCATGTGCTTTTCGCTGGATATCTCCTTATTGTACTCGGACTAGCCTAAATTCTTTATTGCGGAGCTTTAATTTTCGTGCTCCACTATGCATGCGGTGGCATAGGGAACTATTGGCTCCATATCAATATCTACTAACTGATCATGCTCATAAATATAGGGACCATCGTTACAATGATTTCTCCACTGCAGTGGCATTGTCGTAAAGGCATCTCCTCAAGTGTGAAACATGAAAAATGTCATGGACTCCTTCTAACTTATCCGGTAGCACGACTTGGTAAGCAAGTGTTGCCACTAAATTGGTCACAAGCACCTAAGAACAGATTTTTATAGAGAAATAAGTGAATAAAATAAAATTAAACTGAGAAAATGATTAAGCTAATAATAAATAAAAAGCAGTAATAAAAAATAGGAAGATTTATAGTTATTCTGTATTATATGCCTACGTCCACTTTGAAGATTATCTTTATTGATTACTTATAAATATGATTACAATAATGGGAATAAAGAACACTTGATTACAATAAAATCTAGAGTAACAAGCAACGTAAAGATCATCAGGATGACCTATTAGGCTAGTATTTATAGGTGAAGACGACCACCATTCTCTCTAAAACTTCGACTGAAGACCTTCTAGCCCCCATGGGCCCACCATAGAGGTTGCTAGGCCAAACTTCCAATGAGGAGGAATCGGTACCGATCCATTTGTTGGTTGATTTTTGGGCAGAAAACCATATAATGGATTCTCTATGCTAAAATATGTTTGTGCTTAATTTTTCATTTCATTCTAACCACTTGAACTCGGGTTATTGCTTGATTTTTGACTTGATATCACTTGTGCACTATTTGCAGCCGAATCCTCTACAGGGATGTATGCTGATCCCTCAAATTTGTTATTATGACATGCGATCCCTAGGGTGCGTTTATCCTGCCTTCCAAATTTTAAAGGCTTTGGACTTGTAGATCCTAAGATATTGATTGTTGAATGTATGAATGCACTTGAACTTGAATGTACGTCGACCCCTCTTCAATGTTTCCTGTCGACCCCTCTTCATCTATCACGCTGATCCCTTCTAACTTGCCATGTTATGCCGAACCCTTTCATTCGTTGGTCCGTATTCCATGCTTTGAGCATCCTACATTATACATCCAGCAAATCCATTCAATTTTGACTTTATATAATCATTTGTGCTTAATCTCCAGGCCTTACAATGATCATTCTAGAATCATTGGCCTTGATGGCAATCAGATATAACTCATGCAACCAGTTCAATATAGCTGGGCTATAATGCCGGGTAACACTTGCCCTCTAAAGTATGTCTTGTGATTAATGTGTCATGCTTTGAATCATTGAGAATGAATTCCATTTAGCTTTCTAAACAGTTGCTATTCTTTTTTCGAATTGTTTGTACCAAGGCGTCGAATTCTTAGTTGATTGCCCTGATACTTGGTCGATTTCCAATGATATAAATCCAATGCCATACCCCATTGACTGATATATGTAAATCCGATTCTATGAGGCTGATAGGATTTTGTTATCTTGTTCCGCCTCGAACATGAAGGTTTTATGTTTGACTTCAATTTCTGTCAATTTTAAAAATTGAATTTTTGGGTCATTTACGGCACAATCATATCCACGTTTTTCGTTATTGGCTCTCAAACGTGTTTGAACATTTACGGGTCATTTCCAATTTTCATAGTAATGTTCATGTTCATAGCCGAGCTGTTATAACCATTTTTTATCCATTCATTTCATTTTTTTTACAGGGATCGACGTATGCTTAGCCGATCCCTCTCATTTCTTTTTCCTTCTCTTCTCTTTTTTTAGGAACATTTGCAGAGGTCGCATGCACTATGCCGATCCATCCTTTCTAATTCTCACTGCCACAGGGATCGGCATACTCACCACTGAACCCTCTCTGTCTTCAAACACAAATACATGGGCCAAACCTAGCTCTTTTTATACCATTCTGAAACTTTCCCCCCTTTTGTGTGTGTGTGTGTGCCACCCCTTTACCATCCACATTTAACTTGTCTAACTTTTCTAACTTCTATCTCTACACCAAACCCTCCTTTTTCACTCGCGAATCCAAACCCTTTAATCCTCGACTTGAAATTCATTTGTTATCTCGCCCACCTCACGAACTCATTCATCCTTCCAGTTCGTACATCCTCGAACACTTTTCACATTCAACCAAAAATCATCATATAGTTAAGCCTTCTATTCTTCCAAACTTTGGGTTATAAGATGAGATAGAGGATTCCAAAGCTCGGCCAAATGATGGTATCGCGATTGAACCAGTTTACGAGAGGTGAAATGTTGGATTTGGAGGAGTTCAGCAAGGTGAATAACGAGGAAGGAAGAAGAAGGTAGAGAAAAAGAGGGATTAATTTTAGGGTTTTGGACCTATGCCCATTAGTGTAAATATAGGGTCCTCTATATATAAATAAAGAGACGAAAAGAAAAGAGGGACAAGTCAATAGGATGGAGGAGGGATCTGTGTTGGATGCTTGGTTCGATGCCGATGATGTTCTTATGCAGAAGAGAAGGTTCAGCTATGAGGCTTTTGGAAAAGGGATTGGCCTATTCATAAGGATTGGCCTAAACGTATGGATCGGCTGCACATAGGGATAGGTTAGACATAGGGATCGGTATTAGAATAGGGATCGACGTAAGGAAACTTTTAATCTTGCAATCTAATCCAACCTTGTTTGCTTGGAAAATCATCACTAACTTGCCTTAGCAAACGTGGATATACAATGATGATGGACAATAAAACTTGCATACTCACTATTAAACTGGAGATTGAATAGTCAAATCTATGGAACTTTCAACATATACTAAAAACTTGCATATGGACTTGACCGACAAACTTTACTCTTTAACATGCCAATAGCCGATCCCAAAGCTTTCACAACAGATCAATTTTCTTGCCGGTTGTGATGGTTAGTGATGACGGTTACTCTGGTCGAAATCCAAAGTCTCGTCATCTTACTTTTCTTTTTCTGATTTTAATCTGTTTATATATGCCTACACTTCACTACACCACATTAGCTTACACTTAGTACTGGGGGGGGGCATGTAAACTTTTCTAACCTCGATTATCTACCGAGTATAGGTAATATGGACTCCTGACGCTCAGAGCATTTAGCTGGTATATCTTCCGAATCGACAATGCAACACATCGATTCTAAAGAAAAATCAAGTTCTATGACTATATCCGATAGGTTTGCTTCCAGCTGTTAAGCAGAATAAAGAGAAGTTTTTGTCCCATCGGTCAACCTTTTCTCAGATGTTCTGGCCCTCCCGGTGGAGGATATACATCCTGCTCCCATTGCAATGGAGGCTGCCATTCTTCTAAATAACCCAATAGATTCTCAAGCCTCCCAAATTAGTGAGCCTGCTCTTCGCCGTCAGTATTCTATACATGGAATTACATTTGTAGACGGCTTGGTCCCTTCTATAAATGACAAGCATCACTTCCCCCCAGAGAGGTACATAGCATGCAACAAATTTATATGCAGGGTCGGATGTGTACCGCCCTTTAATTCGTTTCTTTGATATGATGCTGAGTTATCTTAAAATAGTTCCCACTCAACTCCATCCAAACAATTACGCCTTCCTACATGTAACTTTCCTGCTATTAATGAGCGTTACATTTTGCCACTAACTACCGAAGACATAAGATTCATTTACAACTTCAAACGGCGGTCAAGAAGTCCTTCCTATGTTTTCTTGAACCTTTGCCAAACTGTCAAGTCTTGATAGGTGCTTGAAATAAAGTCTCTTTGTATGTTCGATGTCCACCTAGCTTCGTGAGGTGATGGTTGAAAGGACGTAAGAGTTACCTTCATTTCATTCCTAAATCCTTTAATCCAAGTCATTTTTTTGAATCTATTAACATCAGGAATTCCTACAAATATCCACACAAGTCCTGAAGGCATCATTTTTTTAAGAGCAGTCACCGCTATTCGTGCTACCCTTATCAAAGATAGGGATATTAAACTTCTTGTTACCAGCGAGTTGCAATCTTTATTCGTGCCGCTGGAAGAGGGTCGTAGCATAGGGCTCCTTAGAAGCGCAGCATTTCCGGGAAATATTACATAGCAAGAAAAGGATGACATCGAAGATGGTAAGATTAGGGATTTCCAGGCCAACAAACCCAGTGATGCTGCTGCGGGCCTAGGCAAGGCGCCTAAGGTCGAACCGTCACAAAGCATGCAATTTAAAAGCCCACCAAGTGAAAGGAGAAACTAGCATACTAAAATCATAGAAGAAAAACTATCGTAGATTCAGAATTCTTCATTGCTTCTATTGAAGAAGAATCATATTCCCAACACTTGGAAAGTTCACTGAAAGAATTTCAAATCTCCAAATTCCAAAGAATGTTATGACTTACGACTTTCCTAATATCAACATCGATGGACTCAATTCTCCTACTAGGAGCGGTGAAGGCATACATCCTACTAATAAAGGAGAGAGAACACCCATGAGCAAGGCTATAGCCATGGTCTATCAAGGGGAACACCAGGACACTCATGACCAGGTGTACTTTACTACACGCTCTTTATTATTTCTTTGCACGATAGTTATTTACATGTTATCATTTGGTCTTTGCAGGTGCGATGACTCAGTCCAGGGCCTTTGATCGCTTAAGAGGTTCTTCGATATATCATCGATCTAGTCGCAACTCAGAGTCTATTAGGCACAGGGAAAAACACGATGGACAAGAAAGAAGCTATCATTAAGGGAATCCTCCTCTTACAAATGCAAATCCCAATCTCAGACTTTCCAGTGAGATCAGCCTAACTTCCTATTATAGTAGAGACCAGCCTCCCTACCACGGCCCATAAGTTGCCACATCACGATGCAACAGTCTGGTTTCTAGAGTTCAAAGCAATCTCACAACCGTAAATCGAGCAAGCATCCACTCGTTGCTTTCCATCCATCCTTGCAACCATGGCTTCTGAAACTTCTACAGACGAGAAACTAGCTGAGTTTAAGACCACTTTTAAAAAATTTGCTTCAGTAGGCTTAAATTCCTTTCCATAGTACACATGATCCCAGGTCATGCTAAAGCGAGTTTTCTCCCGTGTGTCGATGACGTTTCAGGCAGCATAAATCGTTTCAACACTTGGTTGAAAAAATCCCTAAAGTGTTAGTTGGGCGATGATACGAAAGAGATTATCTCAAGCTAGAGGCGATACATGATAAAGACATAATCAAACATCAAGATTTCGAATTATCGAAATTGACAACAAAACTTGCCGAGGCGGAGAAAAGTGCTAAAGAGACGTCGGAGGTGGTAAGCCATTTGGAAGCTTCCCATGATAAGGAAGTCAATGCTACCCTTAGTCATAACGGGGCACTCGCTATGGAGAAAGATTCTTTACAAAAGAAAAATGAAATCTTAGCCCGTTGCGTCGAGGAACTTCTCAAGAAAGAAAAGGAAGACAAAATTAAGGCCAAGGTAGAATCACAAAGGTACTGCAATGAGGCCATTGAAGCTAGGAGCCTGAAAATTAAACTTGATAAACAATCTTCCAAGATAGAAACTCTTAAAGAGGAGGCTTGAGAGAAAGGTCGCAAGGAGATGATGGGTGAAATTGAAACCTAAGAAGAAGATGCTAAGGAGTCCGATTGGAATGAAATCAAGGACTTGTTTAATTCATTGATCATCGAATATAACACCAAAGTCCTCATCCACTATGAATTGAGTTTTCTTGGTGAAGATTATCCCAAATCTCTTGCTGAAGTTGGGAAGCACATCATTGAGATGAAAAAAGGGAGTTGGGTGGAGCTGAATTTGATGAAGCAAAATTAGTGCAAGAGATCCTCCGTGAAAACGAACCTCTAGATCTGGCTGCCATGGGACTCCAATACTTTAACATTCTACGCCTTCTGACAAAGGAGAACTAATTGCCGAAACCTCGAAGGCCGGTCCTAAGGGCCCCTCTCTTCCCAAGCAGTTGGAGCAACGGTTTCCTTTGGCCCGGAGCAAGACTTGGGCTATGATCCAAAAAAGCCCTGTTATCAATCCAAAGTATTGTCCCTTATTTTGGAAGGGGGATCTCCAACTACCATCGAGAGCCAACAAGATATGGGTATTCCACTTTACTCTCCAATTTATGAGAGGTTTTGTTCTTTGTGCCTAATAGTTTTAGGCTTATCTCTCTGTTTTAATAGACTTTGTAGGTCTTCCGGGCCCCCAGTCAAATTCCTATAAGAAATATTGCTCTGGAGCAACAAGAGAAACTAACAGAGATTCTGACGGCTACTAATGTACCAGGGCTCGATGCTCAAGTCATGGGGGCTCTTGACGATGATAAGGTTGAGGATCCGCTTCCGATGGATGAATCCGACGATGTTGTGATCATTGGCGCCTCTGAATACATTGAGGAGATTAGCCTGAAAGAGCGTGTCGAAAATAAGGAGTTGCTGAAGAAAAAGGCTAAAGTTGAGCCCAGCGGTGTACATTAATGATCCACATCTTATCCCACCACAAGTTATTCCACCCGGTGGGTCAATTCCCAGTGAATTTCCTCCTATCTCCAAAGGCTCTCCTTCAAAACGGGGATAAGGATCCAGGAAGAGAACCATAGGTGGATTTAGTAGCACCGCTCCTGAAAAATCCAAAAAGGAGAAGAGGTCAAAGAAATAACCTTTACTTCGGCTCCGTGTGTGCATAGTCTGCATAGTTGCTTGTTTGTTATTCTTTTTAGTAATTGTGGTTATATGAGTATGATTCCATGCTTTTTGAAATAATCTGTACCACGATCTTGAAAACTATCATTGGAATAAAAGTTCTTTTTTTCCATTGAGCTTTCATGTGAATTGCTATTTTAGTAGTTGAACTATTACTTTCCATTCAATGTACTTGTAATTCGTTATTCATTCCACTAGCCCTATCCCAAGGTCTCCATGTGGTCATGGCCTTGAGTCGCATCAAATGCTAGGCTCGAGTCTTAGTGTTACGCCGTCGAATTCAGTGGTTTTCGAGTAATTATACTTCCGCCCCAGTCGTAGGTTAGTGGGGTTAGACATTGGATGGCCGAACTCCATCCTTAGTGAGCTTATATTCCTCCTGTTGGTTTTAGGCCGGATTTATGGAATAGTGCATGGTCAAACCTCATTCAGCTATCTATTTATAATTTTATTTATAGCTACTGTCCATTTGCCTGAGGATGAGCTACCCTGCAAATCTTTTTCCAATATGGTACTTTTGACAGAAGTCTTTGAATTCAACACCATCGAAGTGAGTCTCGTTATCTGTTACAATAGTTCATGGAAGACCGAAGTGACATATGATGTTTCAGACAATAAAGTTGATTACTTTCTTAGTTGTCATCTGGCTAAGGATTTTTCCTCGGCCCATTTGGTGAAGTTATCAACTACGACGATAGTATACTTTGCGCCACCTTTAGGGATTGGTAAGGAATCGATATGTCTACACCCCCACATAGCAAACAACTATGTGCTGACCATTTGTGTGATTTCGATCGATGGAGCTTTTGGAATTTTTGCATTTATCACACCGTCTTACATAATCAGCGGCATTTAGATTTACAGTTGGCCAATAATACCCATAATGGAGTATCTTCTTTGCCAGAGTATGCCCCCCCCAAGTGTGATCGCCACATTCCCATTCATGAACTTCTCTTAAAACACGTTTTATCTCATTATGAGCGACACATCAGAGTAGGGAAACAAAGAAACCTTTCATGTACATATTCCTTCTTGCATGACATACCACGAAGCCTTATGAAGGACTTGTCGCTTTTCATTTCTTTTATCTAGTAGGAGTCCATGAAGTAAATAGTCTTTGTTTGGAGTCATCCCTTAGGTTCCACTTATACTGTCTGATCGATTTCTATCATGTTTATAGTTGGGGCATCTTATACTTTGATCGAAACCAAGCCCATCTGTTGTGCATGGCCAGTACTAGCAAACTTCGCCAATAAATCAGCCTCTCTGTTTCGATCTTGTGGAATATGCGAAATGTCATAGTACTCAAATTTTACCAACAACTCTTGGACTTGGATAAGACATGGGGAAAGTCGTTGTCCCTTATCTTGATACTCTCCCCTAATTTGATAGACTACCTACTGCGAATCACAAAAGATTTCAAGAGATTTTATTCTAAGTTCTCTAGCAAGTTTAAGTCCAACAATCAGAGCTTCATACTCAGCTTCATTGTTCGTTGCTGGGAAATAATCTTTAATGCATAATAGACTGACTGATTTTCAGGAGTTACAATCACTATTCCACCTCTAGAACAACGATCATTAGATGCTCCATTAGTATACAATTTCCACCGTATGGTAGTTCGCTGCCTTTCAAAGAATCATCCTACATAGTAAACTCTGCTATAAAATCAGCCAGTTCCTGACCCTGGATAGTCCTCTGAGTGAGATTAGTAATATTGAAATGACAAAGCTCAATATTCCACCTGAGTAACCTTCCAGATGTCTCAGGTCTCTGTAGGACCTCTTGTAATGGCTGGACGGTGTAAACATTGATAGGATGTGCCTGGAAGTATAGACGAAACTTTTGTAATGCAATCAGTAAGTAGTATTCTAGTTTCTATATTTTTGGATGTTCCTTTTAGCTTCCATTAATCGTTTGCTAACATAATACACTGGCCTCTGGACCCGATCCTCCTCAAGAAGCATTGCGGCACTTATAGCGTGCTCCGGTATGGCCAAGTAAATGTATAACTCCTCATGATCCATCAGCTTTGACGAGATGGTGGGTCTCTCCAGATAATTCACCAAAGCTTGAAATGCGTCTTTACAATCTTGCGCCAATTCAAAGTTTCTTTTCCCTTTCCTAATCAAATCGAAGAAAGAAATGCATATGTCGGTAGCTCTGGAGATGAATCGGCTTAAGGCAGCAACTTTCCCATTTAGACTGTGCACTTGTTTAATAGTTATTGGCACTTGGATATCAAGGATAGCCTAAGTCTTCTTGTGATTAGCTTATATTCCACAGCATTGACGATAAAGCCCAAGAATTTCCCCGATGCAACACCAAAAGAATACTTAAAAGGACTAATTTTCATCTTGTAATATCAGAGGATGTAAAACATTTCTGTAAAGTCTTTAATGTGGTCTCTTGATCATCATGATTTGATGAGCATATCATCTACATACACTTCCATTGTTTTCTGATCTGATCTTTAAACATCCTATTAACTAAGCGCTGATAAGTTGCTCCTGCATTCTTTAATTCAAATGGGATTACTACATAGCAATACAATCCAACATCGGTAATCAAAACTGGTGTGCTCCTAATCGAGAATATGCATCAGGATTTGCTTATATACCGAGTATGCATCCATAAAAGATAGTCATTTGTATCCCGCCGTTGAATCCACCAGTTGGCCGATCCTTAGAAGGGGAAAACTATCTTTTGGACACGCCTTGTTCAAATCTGAATAATGAACGCATGTTCTTCATTTCCCATTCATTTTCATCATAAGTACAGGATTAGATGTCTATTTAGGGTAGCGAGCAGTATGGATGAACCCATTATCTCTTAGTCTATCCACCTCCTCTTTGAGAGCGACAGAACTCTCCAGATCCATACCGCGTCTTTTTTGCTTCACCGAGACATGCCTTGTGTAACGACCCGTATTTTTACGTGTCGATAAATCGTAGAATTTACAGGTTGTTAGTGTTGTTTGTGTTGCTTCTAGCTTGAGTCGTTTAGAAGTTAACCCGGGTACAAGTGATGAGTCGTGACCGACTCATAGGGGACCGACTCAAGGAGGGGTAGCGGTTTAAAGTGTTGGCCGAGATAAGGATGGACCGACTCAAGAAGTTAGGCGACTCATAGGATGACCGACTCATAGAGGGCCGAGATAAGAAGTGTGGCCGAGTCAACGAGTTACGACTCATAGGGTTTGCCGAGTTAAGGAGTTAACGGGTTAAGGGTGTAGCGACTTAAGGGGTTTAGGCTTAGGTCGTGGGTAATGAGTCGGCAGGGTTTTGAGTCGTAGGGCCTGATGAGTCGTGAGTCGGCATCATAGTTGAGTCGTGAGTGTGTATTGTTGAGTCGTCGTACGACTTAGGACTTGGGGAAAACGCGGCAGTGTCTTAGGTCGGAGGCTTTTAGGTCGTGACCGACTTATGTTGAGTCGGCACTGGTCTTGAGTCGTGAGTCGGTAGGTGTTGAGTCGGTTTGGGTTTGAGTCGTATGACCTTGTGCCTTGGTGTATTGAGTCGTTAGGTCTTTGAGTCGGTAGAATTTAAGTCGGCATCTGGGTTAGTGTTAAGTCGGCAGTATATGTTGTATAGTTAAGTCGCAGGGTCGGCTGTGCTAGGTCGTGAGTCGGCAGGAGATGAGTCGTGGACGACTCATGATGAGTCGGGACCGACTCATGGGGCGACGACTCAGGGAGGTTCCAGCCTATAAATAGAGGGGTTCGGCTCACTTTTTGGCACCAGATTTCGAAGCGACGAAGTGCTGCCATTTTGGAAACTCGACTACAGTATTTTCTTCACTTCTTTCTCTACTTCTATCAAGTGCTAACATCCATTGAAGATTGAAGATCAAGATCAAAGATCAAGAGCCAAAGTTGAAGATTTTCATCCGTTTGAGCTAGATTTCATCGATTGAGACGAGATATTGCCGGATCAAGCCTTGATCTTCGCTGTCCAGATCTGAAGTGTTTAGTTTTTTAGGTTGTTTTGGTGATTTGGTGAGTGGTAGTTATCTCTCACGCGGATCCAAAGGAGTATATTGGATTGGTGGCATGTTTGGGTGTTAAAGTTAGAGATTTCATGCATTTTTCTTAGATCGAAGTCTAGATCCATGGTTTTTGAAGATGTTTACTTATGCAAGTTAGTTTAACAAGTATTAGAGACAAAACCCATGTTTTATATTTGATAGATCTATGCTAAAAACTATGGTTTCACATATGTTGGACTTTTGCTCACTTATTTACGAAATTGCCATTATAGTTGATATTGCTTATATTGCTTGTTAGATCTTGTTTGAATGATTGATATTTGAATGTATGATTGATTTGATTGTTTCCAAGTTAGCTAGTAGTTGATTTGGAACAAGAGGATGGAAGAGGATTCAAAAGCTATGGAAGAAGGCTCTTGAATGGTGAAAGCTGCTTAAGGCATATGTAGCGGATGTTGAAGCTCATATGTATAGATTGGATGATGTTGAGATGGGACTTTGCCATGATTTGATGAGGCAAACCATGTTGTTGAGTTGAGACTTTGCTTTGATGCGATGAAGCGAAGTATGATGTGAGTCTTGGCTTAATCCAAGCAGGGATCATTCCAAGCATGTTGATAACTTGAAGAGTAGTTCAAGTTGGTTGATAATGGATTGTTCAAGAGGTAGCTTGAGCTTGTATGAGGATAGTCGTCAAGAAGGATGGCTAGGAGGCTTGGATCTCGTCGTGGTTGAAGGTTCTAGCATGCTCAAAAGCAAGAGTACATGGGGCGCCCATAACGACTACAGGTAGGTAGTCGGGACACCCAAAAGACTACAGGTAGGTAGTTGAGTACTCTGGGCAAAGTAGATAAGTCCTAGGCACAAGGCAGTGTGCGGAGTTATGGTTAGAACCGGGGTTACCATTAGCCCTTGACAGGTGGTCATTCAACTAACGGTGAAATCAAGGCAAAGTTAACAGTGATAGCCAGAGTCATGGATGTTTGGTTGTATCATCATTCGGTCTCAAGAGCGGTGTTTTCTGGGTGCTTATCTGATCTTGGTTTAGGCCTTGGGGGTTTGTATTTGGAAAACATCGTCCTTGACTCGAGTGGTATTCGCTTTACCTTAATTGTCTATGTTGTTATGCTTGCTTCTCCTTAGTGTATGTCTGGGGCTATCACTGTAGAAAGAGGTGGAGTGGGATGGTTTGGTTCCTATTCCTTTTATCCTTTATGCTCTTTTGGTATGTTTGATAGTTAATTTACTGCTCACTAAGACTTTGTCTGACTCAAGGTTTTATGTCTCCTCTTATTACCTTGGGCTGTTCATCCATGTTTGGGATGGGCAGACTAGGTAGCAGGTGACAGGTGCTGTGCTAGGAGTTCTACGCTGAAGATGACGAAGACGAGCAGGAGGCTTTGCATATTAGTTTTCTTACTATATGTACTGGGTATCCGCTGCTGTATTTGGTTGAGTGATTTGTAGTGAGGCTTTCATGTATGGATTTGTGTAGATGATTGTATAAAACTACTGTGATGCTTATATGATGATGTTTCTGTTCTATGGAGCTTCACTATATTATATTTCTCTATTGTATTTTATCCATGCGCTGTGAGTTATGCGATAGAGATTCTTTTGTTTTGTTTTACCCTGACTATCGTCCATGGCTGCCTGGCACACCTTTCAGCGCATTATTTCCTTGTTTTGGTGCGGGAGTCATGGGCGGTCGTCACATTTGGTATCAAAGCTTTGGTTAATCGATTTTAGCCAACGCTCGCTGATGTAACTACGTAAGAGAGACGTAATTGTAATTTGATGGATGATTACTATATATAATATAGTAGTTTAGAAGGGTTTGAACTCCTTATGCAGTTGTTTCTTAAGGTGTTCTAATCATTCTTATTTACAGATATTAAGGATGAGTCGAAGTGAGAGACAAGCTGCGAGGGGTAGCCGTGATGCTAGGGAAGCTGTTGATTATGCTCCTATGTTTGAGGCCATGATGACTTCAATCATGAGGAGAATACCAGCTTCAGGATCATCTGTGGATGTGGGAGTTCAGGTCCAAGCTCCAAGACCGGTGGATTTTGCCAAGCTTTGCAAGGATTATACTGCTCTTGGAGGGAAAGTTTTCTTGGGGACGGAGTCGACTATTGAAGTGCAGAGATGGATTGATGCTTGTCGAAGGATCTTTGGTGACTTAGGGATTGAGGATGCAACTAAGAGGAAGCTTGCATCGAGACAGCTTCAGGGAAGAGCTGTTGATTGGTGGAATTCTATCACTATAGATACCCCAGAAGAAGAGATTACTTGGGAGCAATTCCAAGTTAGATTTGAAGCTAAGTTCATCTCTACTGCTCAGAAATCGGTCTTGTTTAAGAGGTTTGTGGAGCTCAAGCAGGGTGGGAGGCCTGTTCTTGAGTATATTTCTGAGTTCGAAGCTTTGTCTAAGTATGCCAGATCGTATATTGATTCTCCCTACCAGAAGAATGAAAAGTTTGTGACTGGTCTGGATGCTTATCTTGGGAGGCAGTTAGTGGATCATCTGGACGATCCATTTGAGAAGCTTGTGGAAAAAGCTCTTAGGCATGAGAGTTTGTTTCCTAAGGAAAGTTCTGTTGTTGCTGTAACCAGGGAAGGATCTAAACCACAGCAGAGTGGAAATAGGAAGAGGAAGCAGCAGCAACAGAAAGGTAAGGATGGCCAGAAGAAGCCGAGAGGTGAAGTGACCTGCTACAACTGCCGACAGAAGGGTCATCTCTCCCGGGATTGTAAGAATCCCAAAGTGCCGGGAAAGTGTTACAACTGTGATAAGCTGGGACATATCAAGAAGGACTGTCCAGAACCGAGGAAAGATAGGCAGGTTGTGCAAGCCTATGCTTTGGGGGCTGTTCCATCGTCTTCGAAAGCTCCTACTGCTGAGGAGAAGGGGAAGAGTGTGGTGGTTCAAGGTACTCTTTCTATTTGTGGTGTTCCAGTTAGAGTGTTGTTTGATACTGGAGCGTCGCATTCTTTTGTTTGTGATGAGTTGGTATGCCGGTTAGGTATGAAACCGGATATTGTGGATAGGCCATTGGTTGTGACTAATCCGGTTGGGGGTTCGTCATGTTTGTGTATGATATGCCGTGGTCTAGTTGTGTCGAGTCATGATTGCTCGTTTGTTTGTGATTGCTTTGTTCTGAACTTTGCGGGGTTCGGAATTATTTTGGGCATGGACTGGCTTAGGAAGTATGCGGCTAGGATTGATTGTGAGAGGCTTGAGGTGACAGTCGGGAATGTGGAAGGGCGAAAGGTTGTGATACGATGTAAGCATGAAGAAGGCGTCTTCATGAGCTTCATGTATTCGCTGGTTGTTCCACGGGATGGACTGTCATCGGTGCCTATTGTGAATAAGTTTGAGAATGTCTTTGAGGAAGTCAAAGGGTTGCCGCCGCATAGGGAGATCGAGTTTCGTATCGATCTAGTTGAGGGAGCCAGACCTGTTGTGATGCCTCTTAGGCGGATGGCACCGAGGGAGCAGCAAGAGCTGAAGGTGCAAGTTGATGACCTTTTGCGGAAAGGATTCATTCGGAGAAGTGTGTCCGAATGGGGTGCGCCCGTTGTGTTCGCAACCAAAACGGATGGATCGTTGAGGTTGTGTGTGGATTATCGTGAGCTGAATAAGGTGACTAGGAAGAACAAGTATCCATTGCCGAGAATAGATGACTTGTTTGATCAGCTTCACGAGGCTAAGGTGTTTTCTCAGATGGATTTGGCAACGGGATTTCACCAGTTGAGAGTGGCGAAGGATAGTGTGCCGAAGACTGCTTTCAGGACACCATCCGGGTTTTATGAGTGGCTGGTAATGCCGTTTGGATTGACTAACGCGCCAGCATATTTTGTGGATCTTATGAATAGAGTGTTCAGAGATCAGTTGAATAAGTTCGTGCTTGTGTTCGTGGATGATATTCTGATTTATTCCAGAACTGAGGGAGAGCACAAGACGCACTTGAGGATTGTTTTGGAAATTTTGCGGAAACATCAGCTGAAGGCTAAGTTTTCGAAGTGTCACTTCTGGAAGAGTGAAGTGAGGTTCTTAGGCCATGTTATCTCTGGAAATGGAATAGCGGTTGACCCCGCTAAGGTGGCAGCGATCCAGGATTGGGTTAGGCCTAAGAATGCATCTGATGTGAGAAGTTTTCTTGGATTAGCAGGATATTATCGTCGGTTTATCAAAGACTTTTCCAAGATAGCTGCACCGTTGACAGGATTGACGAAGAAGAACCAAGTGTTCAGATGGGATGATAAGTGTGAGCAAGCTTTCGTAATCCTGAAAGAACGACTGACAAGTGCTCCTGTTTTGACTATTCCGAGTGGGAATGATGAGATGGTGGTTTACACCGATGCATGTGGCACTGGACTAGGAGCGGTGCTAATGCAGAAGGATAAAGTTGTTGCGTATGCTAGTCGACAACTAAAGCCGCATGAAAGGAATTATCCGACTCATGATTTGGAGTTAGCGGCGATTGTGTTTGCTTTGAAGATGTGGAGACACTATCTATTGGGAGTTAGATTCGAGCTGTTTACAGATCATAAGTCGTTGAAGTATCTGTTTTCCCAAAAGGATTTGAATCTTCGACAGCAAAGGTGGCTAGAGTTCTTAGCATCGTATGATTTTGGTATAGCCTATACTCCAGGGAAAGGTAACGCAGTGGCTGATGCGTTAAGTCGAAGACATGCAGGTTTGGGAGCCATGTTTTCGGAATGGAAGAGTCTTGAGTATTTGGCTGGATTTGATTTCAGGCCTAGATGTGAATTGGAACCTGAGATGTTGGCAAACTTATCGATAAGGCCTACTCTTGTGGAAAGAATTGGCGAGAGGCAAAGGAGAGATGATAAGCTTATCAAGATTATCCGTGATTCGGAATCCGGATTGGATCCAGAAAAGGATAAAGGATTTGAAGTCGATCGAGAGGGTTGGCTTCGAAAGCAAGGGCGACTAGTTGTTCCCGATGTAGATGGATTGAGAGATGAAGTTCTAAGGGAGAGTCATCACTCGAAGTTGACAATTCATCCAGGTGGAAATAAGATGTATCGGGATATGAAGAGAACCTACTACTGGGAAGGTATGAAGAAGGATGTTGGAAATTTTATTTCCAAGTGTATGAATTGCCAGTTGGTGAAAGCTGAGCAGAAGAAGCCCAGTGGATTGCTTCAGCCATTAGAGGTTCCTACATGGAAGTGGGAGCAAGTGTCGATGGACTTTATCGATGGTCTACCTAGGACAAGAGCAGGGAATGAAGGGATTTGGGTCATAGTAGATCGTTTGACCAAGAGTGCAAGGTTCATTCCTGTTCGATCGACTAGGACTGCATCGAAGTTGGCTGAATTATATGTGAAGTGGATAGTTCGTTTCCATGGTGTTCCGAAGAGTATAGTGAGCGATCGAGATCCATTGTTCACTAGTAGATTTTGGAAGAGCTTCCAGGAAGTTTTGGGAACTGAGTTGTGTTTGAGTACAGCTTATCACCCTCAAACAGATGGTCAGACTGAGAGAGTCAACCGAGTTTTGGAAGATCTTCTTAGAGCATGTGTTTTGGACTTCGGAGGATCATGGGAAGATCACCTTCATTTGGTGGAGTTTGCTTATAATAACAGTTACCAGTCGAGTATCGGTATGGCACCATATGAGGCATTATATGGAAGACCGTGTAACTCTCCGACATGTTGGTTGGAAACTGGAGAAAAGCTGATACTTGGGCCAGAGATGATTCGACAGACTTCAGATTGTATAGAGATCATTCGGCAACGAATGAAGGCAGCCCAAGATCGTCAGAAAAGTTATGCCGATAATCGTCGTAAGGATTTGGAATTCGACGTAGGTGATATGGTTTTTGTGAAGATTTCTCCTCTGAAGAGTGTCATTAGATTCGGGAAGAAAGGAAAGTTAACTCCGAGATTTGTTGGACCATTCCCGATTATCGAGCGTATTGGAAAGCTCGCTTATAGATTGGAGTTACCGGAAAAGATGGCGGGTGTGCACAGTGTTTTTCATGTATCTTATCTACGGAAGTATATGCACGACCCAACTACGGTGGTTTCTGCTGATAGCTGTGAAGACTTGGAGGTTGATCCAGTTGTTTCGAGACCTCGTAAGCCGCTTCGTATTGTTGAAACCGATACGAAACAGCTTAGGAGGAAGACGATTACGTTGCTCAAGGTACAATGGAGTGATGATGTTAACGACTGTACGTGGGAGAAGGAAGAGAGGATGAAGGCAGCTCATCCCGAACTCTTCGAGGTATGGCCCTAAAGTGTCGTGACATCTCATGAATTTGTAGCTTGTTCTAAGTCTTAGAATTCTGCATGCTAGGTTAGAATTGGTTGCATGGTTTGTTGATTGCCATGGATGATAGGCATGCGGAATAATTTTGATTGCTGTTGTTTGCTTGGAATTTCGGGGGCGAAATTCCTAAGGGGGAGAGAATGTAACGACCCGTATTTTTACGTGTCGATAAATCGTAGAATTTACAGGTTGTTAGTGTTGTTTGTGTTGCTTCTAGCTTGAGTCGTTTAGAAGTTAACCCGGGTACAAGTGATGAGTCGTGACCGACTCATAGGGGACCGACTCAAGGAGGGGTAGCGGTTTAAAGTGTTGGCCGAGATAAGGATGGACCGACTCAAGAAGTTAGGCGACTCATAGGATGACCGACTCATAGAGGGCCGAGATAAGAAGTGTGGCCGAGTCAACGAGTTACGACTCATAGGGTTTGCCGAGTTAAGGAGTTAACGGGTTAAGGGTGTAGCGACTTAAGGGGTTTAGGCTTAGGTCGTGGGTAATGAGTCGGCAGGGTTTTGAGTCGTAGGGCCTGATGAGTCGTGAGTCGGCATCATAGTTGAGTCGTGAGTGTGTATTGTTGAGTCGTCGTACGACTTAGGACTTGGGGAAAACGCGGCAGTGTCTTAGGTCGGAGGCTTTTAGGTCGTGACCGACTTATGTTGAGTCGGCACTGGTCTTGAGTCGTGAGTCGGTAGGTGTTGAGTCGGTTTGGGTTTGAGTCGTATGACCTTGTGCCTTGGTGTATTGAGTCGTTAGGTCTTTGAGTCGGTAGAATTTAAGTCGGCATCTGGGTTAGTGTTAAGTCGGCAGTATATGTTGTATAGTTAAGTCGCAGGGTCGGCTGTGCTAGGTCGTGAGTCGGCAGGAGATGAGTCGTGGACGACTCATGATGAGTCGGGACCGACTCATGGGGCGACGACTCAGGGAGGTTCCAGCCTATAAATAGAGGGGTTCGGCTCACTTTTTGGCACCAGATTTCGAAGCGACGAAGTGCTGCCATTTTGGAAACTCGACTACAGTATTTTCTTCACTTCTTTCTCTACTTCTATCAAGTGCTAACATCCATTGAAGATTGAAGATCAAGATCAAAGATCAAGAGCCAAAGTTGAAGATTTTCATCCGTTTGAGCTAGATTTCATCGATTGAGACGAGATATTGCCGGATCAAGCCTTGATCTTCGCTGTCCAGATCTGAAGTGTTTAGTTTTTTAGGTTGTTTTGGTGATTTGGTGAGTGGTAGTTATCTCTCACGCGGATCCAAAGGAGTATATTGGATTGGTGGCATGTTTGGGTGTTAAAGTTAGAGATTTCATGCATTTTTCTTAGATCGAAGTCTAGATCCATGGTTTTTGAAGATGTTTACTTATGCAAGTTAGTTTAACAAGTATTAGAGACAAAACCCATGTTTTATATTTGATAGATCTATGCTAAAAACTATGGTTTCACATATGTTGGACTTTTGCTCACTTATTTACGAAATTGCCATTATAGTTGATATTGCTTATATTGCTTGTTAGATCTTGTTTGAATGATTGATATTTGAATGTATGATTGATTTGATTGTTTCCAAGTTAGCTAGTAGTTGATTTGGAACAAGAGGATGGAAGAGGATTCAAAAGCTATGGAAGAAGGCTCTTGAATGGTGAAAGCTGCTTAAGGCATATGTAGCGGATGTTGAAGCTCATATGTATAGATTGGATGATGTTGAGATGGGACTTTGCCATGATTTGATGAGGCAAACCATGTTGTTGAGTTGAGACTTTGCTTTGATGCGATGAAGCGAAGTATGATGTGAGTCTTGGCTTAATCCAAGCAGGGATCATTCCAAGCATGTTGATAACTTGAAGAGTAGTTCAAGTTGGTTGATAATGGATTGTTCAAGAGGTAGCTTGAGCTTGTATGAGGATAGTCGTCAAGAAGGATGGCTAGGAGGCTTGGATCTCGTCGTGGTTGAAGGTTCTAGCATGCTCAAAAGCAAGAGTACATGGGGCGCCCATAACGACTACAGGTAGGTAGTCGGGACACCCAAAAGACTACAGGTAGGTAGTTGAGTACTCTGGGCAAAGTAGATAAGTCCTAGGCACAAGGCAGTGTGCGGAGTTATGGTTAGAACCGGGGTTACCATTAGCCCTTGACAGGTGGTCATTCAACTAACGGTGAAATCAAGGCAAAGTTAACAGTGATAGCCAGAGTCATGGATGTTTGGTTGTATCATCATTCGGTCTCAAGAGCGGTGTTTTCTGGGTGCTTATCTGATCTTGGTTTAGGCCTTGGGGGTTTGTATTTGGAAAACATCGTCCTTGACTCGAGTGGTATTCGCTTTACCTTAATTGTCTATGTTGTTATGCTTGCTTCTCCTTAGTGTATGTCTGGGGCTATCACTGTAGAAAGAGGTGGAGTGGGATGGTTTGGTTCCTATTCCTTTTATCCTTTATGCTCTTTTGGTATGTTTGATAGTTAATTTACTGCTCACTAAGACTTTGTCTGACTCAAGGTTTTATGTCTCCTCTTATTACCTTGGGCTGTTCATCCATGTTTGGGATGGGCAGACTAGGTAGCAGGTGACAGGTGCTGTGCTAGGAGTTCTACGCTGAAGATGACGAAGACGAGCAGGAGGCTTTGCATATTAGTTTTCTTACTATATGTACTGGGTATCCGCTGCTGTATTTGGTTGAGTGATTTGTAGTGAGGCTTTCATGTATGGATTTGTGTAGATGATTGTATAAAACTACTGTGATGCTTATATGATGATGTTTCTGTTCTATGGAGCTTCACTATATTATATTTCTCTATTGTATTTTATCCATGCGCTGTGAGTTATGCGATAGAGATTCTTTTGTTTTGTTTTACCCTGACTATCGTCCATGGCTGCCTGGCACACCTTTCAGCGCATTATTTCCTTGTTTTGGTGCGGGAGTCATGGGCGGTCGTCACACCTTGGGTGAATATTCAATGCGTGGCTCACAATGTCAGGCGAGATTCCACACATGTCAGAGCGAGTCTAAGAAAATTTGGCTTCATTAACTCGGAGAAAACCAACAAGTTCTTTCATCACCGAGGGGCTGAGCTGTGATCCAATCTTTAGGACTCAAGATGGGTCATTGTGGCTGATCCTAATATTAATTGGCAGCTCAACCGACTTAGCCTTGGTATCTTTAGGCTTCTCTTTATCATCTCTCGGATAAATATCTCTATAGAACCAACTGTGGTGCCCGAGCTAAGGCCCAACCGCTAGTTGTCAATATTCAATAGCTTGGATGCAGACAGTCTTGTCCACACCCTTAATTTTTCTTTACACTGAGCATTCCTCAACTAAGCTACATAATAGGCACGTCCAGTCGCCTGATCACCCTAAACAACTCAAACACCATTATCTGTCAAAAACATTACAGTCAAATACCACGGGTTATGAGCTGCCTAGAATTCAGCTAAGGTCGGTCGACCTAGAAAATCATTGTATGGAGAGTCAACATCCAAAACAATAAACGTCAAGATCAGCACTCTTCTTCATTCAACTTCTCCCAACTCTATAGGTAATTCAACATTACCAACAGCTTCGGTTGTAACATCGTTAAAACTATGTATACAAGCTTTAGGCAGTTTAAAATCTTTGGCTACCATCCTTATTTGATCATAAGCTTTTTTGAAGATCATATTTATTGAACTTCAATAATTAATCAATATCTTTCTCACCAAAGTAGGGCAAATCGTGGCCGAAATGACCATTGGGTCGATTATCTGGGCCTCTATCTTATCTTCATCTCTGTTTCTAAACATAATATCATCTACCGTCATATGTCGTTGTTTTGCTGGAGCTCCGTCATGCATATTCAAACAGCATTCAAAATCCACATGCCTAATCGCGCTAGCATAGCGCTCCATCTCTTACCAACTCTTATCTGTTGGGTGCGGTCCTTCGACTATCGTATTTATCACCAGTCTTCCATCAGCCCATGCAGGCTTCTCAGCCCTACGTGGCTCTTGTCCTCGGTTGGAGTCAGATATCCCCTGCTCGCCATCCTGTAGGGCTTTCACAAACTGCTGTAATTTTCTTCCTCGAGTTAGCTTTTCTATAACATCCTAGAGATATCTGCATTCATTTGTATTGTTCCCATAACACTTGTGAAACCGACAATATTTCTCGGTCTGTTTCTGCTTCTCTGTTGATTTCTTTAGAGAGGGCTTCATATATTGCATGGTATTACAAGTAGACAGATATATATTCTCCAAGGACATATCCAACGACATGTAAGTATTATACATCAACGTCCTAAGCTTCTCTCATCTAGAATCCCTCTTTCATTCATAGTCCTATCTTCATCTCCCTTTTGCTAATTTGATTTATTCTAGACATTCACTTGGACTTTTCCCAAACCATCATCAGACTTTTTTATTGCAATGTTACTCTATACACCCTCTCCACTTGGTCCTTCAAAATTCTTCTCCCTAAAGGAGTCGGGTTCCTTCTTTCTCAAATACAGAGCCGCCTTTGTGTAAAAGCATTCCAATGTTGTGGGTGGCTTATCGGCTAACTAATCACCAAACTTAGACTCTAGATCAATCCCTCTCATCACAACCATAAGTATCGCATGGTCATTCAGATTATGACCACCGCAATAGCTGTATGAAAACTCTCCAAATAATCTTTCAAAAAGTCTCCTAGAGCCTGAATCAGGCGGGAAAGGGACATTGCATCTTTGAGATGAGTCGCATGCATCCGAAAATGCTCCATAAACTCGGTTGCCAAATCATCGAATCTAGAAATTAATCATAAGGATAATCATGTGAACCACATCGTCGCTATTCTAGAAAGAGTTAGGGGAAAGCATCTACACTTGCTTGCATCATCTGCTCGTACGAAATCCATCAGCCATTCATATCTCATGATGTGCTACATGGGGTCGATTTTTCCCTCGTAGGCAGGTATCGATGCTATGTGGAACTTCCTTAGATGTCATGCATGTAATACACTATCAATAAAGGTGTATGACTTCTTGAGATTCCGTAGTCATCGTTGGTTAAGCCTTGGCTCTCCCTCACTAACTGTTTGACCATTGCCGATAAGTCCTACGCTTGGATAGTTGGTGCCAAGCGGTGGTCGTGCTCTACCCTATGAGAATGGTCCGGTTGATGTTTGCAGGACGTTTCACATCCTTTTGGTTCACCATCTTCCCGATGAGTATCTTGTAAATTCGCTTAGTGGTCATTCCAGGGAAGAGCTTGATTCAGATTCAATTGAATTTCAGCATCCAAAACAATCATAGTAGCTCGAGCTTGATTGCCAAAAGGCATAGAAGAATCTCTCTGTAGCACCCCTAATTTCTGATAATATTATTTAGGAAATTTAATTAGATAAATTAAATAGAATAATGTAAATATTAGAGCGATGAGGGGATTGAGATTTGAAATTCAAAATAGAGGCCGAGCTAAATTAATAAACTAAAGAAAGGCCGAGTAATTAACGCAAGGGTATTTAGGGTAATTGCGCATCATACCATTTATATATTTTGTTCCCTAAATTATGCACGTTCATTTCATAAAAACGTAAACAAAGAGGAGAATAGTCGGCCATTAGTAGAGAAAGAAAAAGGGAAAATCAATATAAAGCTAAGGAATTACAACAAAAAAGATTAATCTCAGTCAAATCTCAAAGTCCTTATCCTAATCAAGGTAATAAAAATATAAATCATCTCTATTTTGTTTTCATAATCATTTGATTTTCAAGTTTAAGAATAAATCCATTATAATGATGATTTTGATGATGATATGCTTGGGTTTTACAACATGTTTGATTTAAACACGGCTGTTTGAATATAGTTTTGTATGGTTTTAAGGGTAAAATCAATTATAATGAATCTTAAATGCCATGAGAAAATTATATGTTATGTAAAACATGATATGGAGAAGGTTTTAATTTTATAATTTTCCAAGCTATGGAAAATTAATTATGAATTTTCAAAGGAAAATACATATAGTTGGATTTATAAACTAATTTGGGTCATTTTATGAAAAATTTGGGTCTGAAATTCTTATATGTTAGATAACATATTGAAAGTGAATTTCTGAAATTTTTTGGGAATTTTCCTAAGCAATTTACTATGGAAATTAAATTATTTTAAAATAAGAATTATATTGTTTTAATCGTTTTGCTTAAGGGATGGGCTTAATGGTGAAAAGTAATCTTTATTTAGATCTGAAATTATGCAGCAGTTGTTATGGTAAAGAATTTGAAAATTTGTGGCAACCAGTCAAATGTTTACAAATAAGCATGTATTTTCATGAAAAAGGGGCAAAAACGTCCAAGACTTTGTAGTAGGGCTAGGAATACTGGTTGTAATATATGGCTACCGCTTGATGAATTTTAGTTGTGAGCGTATGTGGTAGAAAAACAATAGTTTGCAATAAAGAATAAAATGTAAAAAGACACAGAATTTATAGTGGTTCGGCCTGAATGTGCCTGCATCCACTGTTCCGCTTTTATTATCTCTTTCATATTTGCTTAAAACTACAAGTTTTTGAATATGAATAAACTTATTGTTAGGACTAAGAATTTTATCTCTCAAAGTTGATTCTATACCATTGTTGATGGAAGCTTCACTATTTTCCATCTATCCTTCTTTATGATGCCATGTGCCAAGTATCCATAGAGTGATGTTGTGAGTAGAGGCAGATGAGTACATGGATTCTAGGCTTTGATTCTACCTTTCTTCCCTTGAAATATGGTTCTGCTATTGTTCCACTGCTTTGGGATGCTTGTTGAATACTATTCCAATAGCTTGCTTCAGTCGCTCATTTCGACCCTTAAATCTTGAATACCGGAACAGTGAAGCTCATCCCTACGAGTGTAAAAAAGGATGGATCCATCCCAAAAAAGGTTGGACCAAGTATGTCTACTGGGTCTAGCCTTAGAAGGGCTGGAACAAGCGAGTCCGGTGGGTCCATTCCCGAAAGGGTAGGACCAGGTAGGGGCGGCCTTGAACCAGGTGGGTTCAGCCCCAGGATGCCGGATCAGGCTCGTCCGGACCAGTAAGTTGGTCCGGCAGTGCCGGACCAGGTGGTACTTATTCCAGCTCTATCGGACTAGGCCGATCTGGTCTGGTGTGCTGGACCAGGTGGTCCCGTTGTGCTGGACCAGGTGGTCCCGCTATGCCGGACTAGGTGGGTCCGACACTATGCTGGACCAGAGGGGTCCGGTCTTGGATGGGACTAGGCATCCGGTCTTAAAGGGCCAGACCTATGTGGGTCCGGACCTCCTAGGCCACATCAGGATGTCCGGCCATCTTGGGCCGGACCAGAATGTCCGGCCATATGGGGCCGGACCCACACCTATGTAGGTCCGGCCCTTGTAGGCGGGACAAGGCGGTCTGACCATGTAGGGCCGAACCTGTGCGGGCTCAGCTCAGACAGCCCTACTGGGCCCGATTGGCTTTGTCCGGCACTGCTAGGCCAGACGTTGTTGGTTCGACCCTGTTGGGTCGGACGTAGTTGGTTCGGCCCTGCTGTGTCGGACTATGCTTGGTCGGCTCTATTGGGCCAGACATAGTTAGTTTGGCCCTATTGGGCCGGACACTGCTGGGTCCGGCCTTGCCGGGCAGTAATCTGCTGGGCTGGACCCATGTGGGTCTAATCTGGGCTGTCAGGCCCTGTAGGGATCGTGCGGGTCCGGCTCCGCTGGGCTGGATTTGGTGAGTCCGGCCATGTTGGTCCATGCCTTGTTGGGCCTGTACGGACCTGATTTTGTAGGGCAGTTTCTTTGCTGGTTTAGGCGGGACTGGACACTGGCAGAAAGCGGTCTTCAAGGCTTTATTGTCGGACTGTCTTAGGCAAATCATAGAACAACCACATCTTCCAAACCGTTAGTCGAATTGAGACACGGTTCAGACCGATGCTCACATCTTGACCTTGTGAACATTTTTAAGCTACTTTGAGTCTATTTCAGGACTTTGACAATTTTTCCTCTAACTTTTCATATCCACTATGCAGTGGGCGAGAATGCCCACAACATTTACCCCTCAAAGTATACTTTCGCGAATGCAAAGTATGTTTTGTTTAATCTAGGGTTGCCTCACCAGTATTGTAGGTGTCATCTTGATAATTGACTATCCACATCTCATAACCGTCCCTAAGATGAGCTTTCTTTCGTTAGCTAGATGTGATGCTTCATTTATCTTGATAAGGACTTGCTGGTCACTTGATGCCGTTTTTAATTATCCTTCATTCGGCAAGGCGATATTTCTCCTTAGCCTTCTCATTTCTGGCTTAGATACCTTGAGTAGTACATGGACCCATTGATATTCCCTTCATGATATTTGACTTGGGACCTTTGATGTGGAATTTCTGGTTTCGACCATCGTATGGCCAGCCTGAGTGAGCACAGCCTTACCATATGATTGCTGAGTTTATATATTTCTTCATTAATTTTTTCATGCTTGGTCAAGGTCAATTATTGACGGAGTAATGATTTTGCATCGGAGGATAATTGTATGCACAATATTATGCATAGCGCTATTGAGTGGAAGTTGGTTATGTTTGACCAAGCTGGGCTAATAGGCTTACATTCCATCTAGTCTGGTAAAGTGGTGACATTTGGAGTAATTCCTTGCTCCTCTGTTAGCTCTTCCAGGACTTGCCTTCGTGCACATATGCATAAGATTATCTTAGCCAATTTCCTTGGTAGTTTGCCTGCTGATATCTTATGTATTTCTTTGGAGTCGATTACTGGCAAGCGTTAATAGAGTAGGCGTTGGGTCTGTGCGAGTGGTCTTGGCTCTTTTGAGCAAATCTTGTGGAAATTTGGATGCATTGTGAATTAGGAGTCCAATTGCAAGTCCGGTTTATGCTTATCATAGTTAGATGTCTCTGACGTGGAGTCTATTGGTGACATCGGCTTGTTTTCTCTACATTGATCGGGTAGAATCAACCTATCAACTCAAATGTCTCGCTGGCTTTAGCGGTAGAGGATTATCTTATTCTACTGACTTTACCTAAAAGTTGAGGGTCCTTCGGGCCTAGTAAGGTCAAGTACTTTCATCCTAGCCTTCGAATTAGTTCCAGACTATTAATACATTTTTATTTGGAATTTTACCATAGATATATGTTAGAGTCATCCCACGTGTCCTCATGATTGATTTATTAGGTAAAGGTATCAAGATATTTGTGTTGAAATAGATATTTGTGTTCGTGTATGATCAAGGGGTGAGGTGGTGCTATGCCCCCAAGTATTTTTTATCGAATTTATCTTATCTTACAAAAGTTATCCATACCTTTGTACGGAGTTTTTTCTTAGGTTCCATAAGAGTGCTCATCTTTAGGAGAATCGTTATAACTTTTCAAGTGAAGTGGATTGGAAGGGATATTCTAATTCTAATGGTAATGTTGGATTGAAGTTCCGCTATCTCTGACGGAGTTGAGTCGATGCTTTGTTTCCTCTGGTGGAGTGGAAGCGAATGAATGTCCTGCTATGGTTAGTAGAGTGGAATTCATATTTCTACTATTTGTATGTAATGCCACAACTAAAAGAAATTGTAAGCTTCTAGTTTAAGTACAACGAACTATATTATCCTTCAAGGGGTCCTTCTAAACTTAAGATTCGTGGTGCATAAGCTACTTGCCCTGATTATGGATTTTAGTGACATATGGTTTGTTAGCCCAACCCTGTGTTACAAGGGAGTGTAACTTTTACGACCATCGTACTTAAGATTTAGAGCCAAAATTCGCACACAATAACTACCCGGGCCGTTATGGCCAGTATCGTGAGTAATATTCAATTTATTTTGGCCCGACTAGCGTGGGTGCCAATCGTCAGCTACGAACTATCCTTGGTTGCAGCCATGCCATAATCGTGTGATTTATTATATGTTCATTGTTGCCGACGAGCCAAACGGGAATGATAAACTGCCTAGGCTATGATCGTGCCTAATCCATGGCTTATAGTCGGTTTATCATTAATGGCTAGGGTGTTGATCGTCAGCAGTGAACTACCCATGCTACTTTTTTCCCTAAGTCATGGTTATCTTGCTTTTGCTACTACCGATGAGAACTTGCGATTGATCGCAATAGGAATAATATCAAATGAGCAAAATATCAATTTTTTAGTTGTTTGAAGTCATACATGCTTTTTACAAGCTGAGAGAAGTAATGGCGGAGATGCTAGAGATTCCTTCCTTTCCCAAACACCTTTCCCGTCAACTGTCGACGGAATGTAAGCTATGTTGTGGAGATCCTTATGAACACCAAATGGTCCTTTCAAAATTGGATCTAGTGCGCCTGGACGAGGAAAGATTTGCTTGAGAATAATGTATTCCTCTTGTAACTCTTGGGGCTTCACCTTAGATTTGTATTGTTGTGTCACTTTCTATCCGTATGCGGCGGTCTTGAGGGCGGTGTTACTGCTTCTCTCCTCAACTTGATTAGCCAAGTATGCTTAAAGCAAATAGAATATGTCATATTGTTGTTTTGTAGGAGGCTTAATAGACCCCCAGTGCCGCGGGTAGTTCGTTAATCCATGCTCCTTTGGCTTTATCTAGTTTTTCCTTAATTAGTGTCTACAAGACTTTATTGACAGCTTCAACCTTCCCATTGGGTTAGGAAACACGTGTTATGAGTCAATCCATTCTAGGCTTCAGCTGCATTCATTTTTTGAGTTACTCAAGCTAGTTATATGTCTGAATTCCCGACTAGAATGTCATTATCAGGGGATGGGGTGGTCGTCAGCAGTAAACTTCCCATGCTATTGCCCTCGGTCATGGCTATCTTATTTTCACTACTACCAACACATGCTTGTGATCTAGGTTACTAATCACAAAAGGAGTGGTTATAACAACATAGGTGTTAAGTGTATATGCCTGTGTGCGTTAAGTGCATATAACTGCATATGTGTTAAGTGAATGCATTAGTCTCTTGCCGCTGTCAAAGGGAAAGAGTAGTTTAGACCAAATCTGCCGCTTCGAAAGAAGCGCAAAGTACTAGGTTGTGTAGTATGCCTGGTTTAGGATTTTCTCTTAGATAGAATTCTTGCGTGGCATTTTTGTAAGACTCTATGGAACCTAGGAGCCAATGGTATTATCCTGAAATGACAACAAATGAGTTAGATAAAAACAAAAGAAGAATTTTGTCATGGTCCCTCCTTTGCAGGGTCATTTGTTTTCATGCATGTGACATATTTGCACGAGCAAATTGTGTGGTCGAAGAGCTCTTCATAAATATTTTCTCCTGGCAGTCATTGGACTAGTCATCTAGTTGGGTTGATTTTGATTAGTTTGGTGGACTTATAGTGGATGCTCCCAGTGTGCATCCTGCTATCTTTAGTCCTTGATCGATTTGAATTGCGTTTTCTAATTATTAGATCGTGATGGAGTTATGAAGCTAGTATCTTGATTGGTGACTGCAATGTCCTAGCGGTTTACTATATATATTGCTGATTCGTGTTGAATTGTGATATGAGGAGTAATGGTGGTGGTTCTAGATATCTCTCGCCGTTTTGCTACAGGCTAAGTATGTTGGAATTGTTGGAGTTCGGTTTTTCAAAGCCTTTCTGTATAAACTATTGTGTTATTCAAGTTGTCCGCAGATGTTGACTTCGACGCATCCTCTTCCTTTGCCCTTTGAGGTAACACTAGACTCAAATTGATGGATTCTCTCTTATCATTATCATTCGAGCCCCGGAGGCTGAGAGTTGTATCCTTTCCATTTTTCCATAGCATATATACTATAGGATGTGCCAGCTTCCTTGAGCAACCATCTATCTGAACTCCTGACAGTGATGTTCTCTCATCTTTATGTGCCTTCCTGACCCAACGGAGAGGTCATGTATAGTTGTAGGGGCTAGTTTATTTTCTTGTCTTTACTTTGTGTAGCATGTAAGCACCCTCAGGTTGATCGGAACATGCAACAAATTTACGAATCCTTCCTTGACCTTTTTCCAAGGATGGAAATTCAAGAGTAGATGGTAGAGCCCTGTAATAGCTTAAGATTGAATAGAATGAAAGAAAAGTAACTATATAGTATCTCCTTTGTTCCCCCCGTTTATCAGCAAGTGCGGAGATCTTGGCTAGCGTTTAGGGGCTAGGTTATCCCTTTATAAAGTTTTGTAGTGGGCACTCAAAAGTTTTTGTCTTTATGGAGGGTGGACTAGTAACTCTTGGTCTTATCTCGTTCACTTTTCATATTTTTCGAACATATTCCTAGGCAAGGGAGCTATTGACATTATTTGAGTTATGTATGGTGCGCACTAGATTGGTGGTGCCTTCGCGCATGATAGGAGTGACGAAGCGTCGTGCTTGTCATATCTAGACTATAAGTATTCAATCATCATGACTTCGGTCAGGTTGTGACATTTCGATCCATCAGTCGAATCCCAATTATAGTACTTTGATTTGATGTTGGATGGGAAAGGGATGTGCTTGGGGTTCATTTGGTTATGTGAAGTGCCCCCACGTGTTCTCTAGACTGGGACTTTCCTTGTATTATGACGTTGAGATCAAATACTTCTGTCTGCCCTAAGCGTGTCAAGAGTTTATCCATTAAAGCTTTATGTTGAGCAGCGTAGTGCTTACTAGTTTCAATCACAACCATATCAAATTTACATCCGGTAATTTTTAGCACTGGGAGGTTATTAGACTAGTCTTCCTGCTTTTTCATATCGGAATGGTTGTTGCATTCTTTACAGCAGAGTTCTCTCACTTTAGGTGACACATCAGGAAGTTGTTTCTCCTTCCCTTCCTAGAGAGTTTGTACTTTCCCAGAGAGATAATTCAATTTTCGAAAAGGTTTGGGAGATTTTGTAGCTTCGAAGGGTTGATGGTCCAACTCTTAAAATAGAGAGAATCTTGAGATAGGAGGTATAACTTCTCAATTTGGAAAATGGTGATTACAAACTTGAAAAAACAAAAAGAGTAAAACTCTAATTTCAAAGAGACAATGATTTTAGATCAGGGGAAAGGATTTCGAGTTTTCAGGGAGAAAAGGATTTTCTTAGAACTCTTTTTTATATTTTACTGAGGGAATAGAGTCCTCTTATATAAAAGAAGAATATAGCTTTTTTATGGTAAACAAGCAATGCTTCCGGATGGAAAGGGAATAAAATTTAATTTTAGATCTGAAAAAAACTAAGTTTTTCTCTTGATCATAACAATGTTTGCTGATTTGAAATAAGAGAAAGGAAAGATAGATTTTTTTATCTTCAAGGAATAGTGATTGCAGATCTAAAAAGAGACATACATTTTTCTAAAGTAATGGTTTCAGATATGGGAGATACAGAGTATTCTAATCCAAGAAACAATGATCTCAAACTGGGAAATTAAGAAAAAGAGAATCTCCCATGCCAATGAGACAATGACTTTAGATCTGAAAAGAAAAAGGTAAAATTTTTATTAAAAAACGCAATTTCAGATCTCGAGACTAGAAACAGGTTTTCTTTTGTGAAGGAAAATAATGATACAGATCTAAACAGAGGGAAAAATAGGGTTTCTTATGCCAAGAAACCATGTTTTTGGATTCCAAATGAGAAAAGAAAGGTGGCTTGATCTTAGATCCAAAGAATGGGTACATACTTCTTTTTGGTTACGGGACATGTGTTTGTGGATCCGTAACAGTAGAAGTAATATCTAAGGATTTTAGATCTAAGAGATGACATTTTCTTACTGATATACAGTGGCTATGTATAGTAAAAGTAGGATCTAAAAAGGGGACAAGAGAATTTCTCTGTGTAGTAAAACGGATGTTCATATCCGAAGAGAAAAGGAGGATTTTTATTTATGTAAAACAGTTAGGGTATATTCGAAAAGAAACATAGATTTCAGATCATAGAAAAGGAAGAGAGTTTCTTAAGAACAGAAACGATAATCTCTAGTCAAAAGATTTAGAAATGGCAGGTTTCAAAATAAAAGGAAAAGTAAGAAAAGGAGAATTTCCTTTAAAAAAAGGGAAGTTCGGTTCTCAATGGAAGCACAAAAAATGTTTGCATGACAAATGGGAAAACACCTCCAAGACATTATAGTAGGGCTACGAATAATGGTTCTAGTATATGGCTAACATTTGATGAATTTTCATTACGAGTGTATGTAGTAGAAAATCAATAGTTTGCAATAGAGAATAAATAAAGGACTGAAATGTAAAAAGACACAGAATTTATAGTGGTTCGGTCTGAATGTGCATACATCCAATGTTCCTCTTTTATTATCTCTTTCATATCTGATTACAAGTACAATCTTTGAATATGAATAAACTTGTTATTCGGATTAAGGATGTTCTCTCTCAAAGTTGTCTGCTATTGTTGATGGAAGCTTCACTATTTTCCATCCATCCTTCTTTATAATGCCACATGCCTAGTATTTATAGAGTGAGGCAGCTGAGTACATGGCTTCTAGGCTGTGGTTCAACCTTCTTTCCCTTGAAATATGGTTCTGTTGTTGCTCCATTGCTTTGGGATGCTTGTTGAATACTATTCTGGTAGATATCTTCAGTTGCTCATTCTAAACCTTAAAACGTGAATATCGAAACAGTTAAGTTCATCCCTGCAAGTACAAAAAGGATGGATCTAGCCCCAAAAAAGGTTGAACCAAGTATGTCAACGGAAAAGGCTGCGGAAAAGAAGACTGTGAAGTGCTTTAACTGTGACCAAGTTGGGCATTATAAGAATCAGTGTCCAAAACTAGTTAGGGCAGACAAGGGAAATATTTTGGTTGTTGAACCATCATGTGCTAGGCCAACTGCAGCTGAAAAGGGGAAGACTATGATGAAAGGTATGCTTTTGATTCAGAATATACCAATTAGGGTACTATTTGATACGTGTGCATTGCATTCATTTATATCTCAAAATTTGATTGGTAAGTTATGTTTAGAACCCATTTACCTTGTTACTTCCTTTAGGGTTGCGAATCTAATAGGAGGGTATGCAACTCTAGGGATGAGATGTGACCAGTTAGAACTTGGTTTGTTAGGTCATAAGTTTGCATACAGTCTGCATGTTTTCGATTTCGTAGACTTCGGAATCATTTTGGGTATGGATTGATTGGGTAAGTATAAGGCTAGGATATTTTTCCAAGATATGGAGATATCACTAAGACACCCTGATAGTCATAATCGAATTATATTCCCAGTAGAGAATTCTGACCAGAGTAACTGTGCTTTGTTAAGTAGTATGGAAGTATAAGAAGAATTAAGTCAAGTTCGAGTAGCAAGAGATTTTGTAGATGTCTTTTGGCCGGTTATAAGATTACCACTGAAATGAGCTGTTGAGTTTCAAATAGATCTAGCGTCAGAAGTTGAACCTTTGTGTAGACCACCTAGTAGGATGACATCGACTGAGATGAAGGAATAGAATGTGCAGCTAGCGGATCTAGAAGGGAGAAATTTTATTAGACTAAGCAGTTCACCTTGGGAAGCGACATGGTGTTCGTGAAGAAACCGGATGGGTCGTTAAGGATGTGTATCGACTATGGTAAGTTGAACGAGAGAAAGATCAAGAATAAGTATCCTTTTCCAATAATAGATGATCTATTTGATCATTTGTATAAAGCTAGTATGTTTTCCCAGATGGATTTGGCGATAGGTTTCCATTTGTTAAGAGCGTGTGGTTAGTAATGCCATTCGAATTAACGAATGCACCCACTTTCTTCGTGGATTGGATGAACCGAGTTTTCTAAGAGTACTTGGATAGGTTCATTTTAGTATTTGTAGATGATATTTTAGTATACTCTAGGGATGAAAGAGAGCACGAGGATAATCTTAGAGTAGTGCTTGAGACGCTGAGGCAGCATCAGCTGAATGCGAAGTTTTCCAAATGTCATTTTTGGAAGAAAGAGGTTAAATTTCTTGGTCACGTGGTGTTAGAGAAAGGGTTGTCAGTCAATCCAGATAAGATAGAAGCTGTTAATAATTAAAAGAGACCAGAGACGGTGATTGAGATTAGAATCTTTCTAGACTTACTGGCTATTACCAGAGGTTCATCAAGGATTTCTCACGGATAGCAGAGCCTTTGACTAAGTTAACTAGGAAGGAGGTAAGGTTTGTTTGGTCTGAAAAATGTGAGGAAGCATTCCTTAAGCTAAAGCATTTACTGACTAAGGCATCTATGTTTGTAGTTTCAGATGGAAACAAAGGGTTGGTGGTGTATACCGATGCATGCGGAACTGCATTAGGAGTTATGTTAATGCAGAAGGGTAAAGTGATTGCCTATGCTTCACGATAGCATAGACCGCACGAAGTGAGATATCCTACTCATGATTTAGAGTTGGCGGCGGTGATCTTTGTATTAAAGATTTGGAGACATTATCTCTTAGGGAAGAGATTTTGAGCTATATACATATCATAAGTCATTAAGGTACTTATTCTCTCTGAAGGAGTTGAATATGAGGCAGTAGAGGTGGCTGGAGTTTTCAGAAGCTTATGATTTTTGTGTAGTGTTTACACCTAGGAATGGTAATAAGGTAGCAGATGCTCTTAGCAGAAGACATCAGATTGTGGTGTTAGCTATGTTGGTAGAATGGAAGGATTTAGATGCTTTGACTACTTGTAATATGTAGTTAAGATCGACTACTAGTTCTAGTCAGAGTACCACCATGTTGTCCTCTTTAGAAGTTCGACCATAGTCAATCGAAAGGATTGCATCTAAGTAGCACTACACCAAAAAGGTGTATTTGTAACGAATATAGTCGTTACAAATGAAATTTATAACAGATATAGTCGTGAGCGGTACAGGCGTGAGGTATGTCGTTACAAATATTTATAACGGCCTCTACCGGTTATTAGATATATCACTTACCAACGGACTTTGTCGTTAGAAATCTAAATTTTTGTAATGAAAAAGTTTGTTATTAGTTGCATCGGTTTCTAACGGGTATTTTCCGTTACTTAGTTTCCCCTTTCATGGTAGAAGAAGGGGTTGTCCTTCTAAATTATCACGACCTTATCCGTTACAAATTTCATCATTAGTAACGCACTTGTTCGTTACAAATTTCATCAATAGTACGACTATGCTCGTTATAAATTTCGTCTCTAGTAATGAATATGTTCGTTACAGCTACCAAACCATGTAGAGCTGCATTTTTGTTAGCATTTACACTACAGAATTGTCTGTCATAATACAGTAGGTACATACATATCAAAAATTACAGAATTTTGATAACAATAAGCAATTACGCATCCAAACATACAACTTAAATTGCACAAATATTTGACAACAAATTAAAGGAAGATTCGAAATTTCACAAGTTCATCATACATAACTAAAGAGTATGAAATCAAAATATTACAAGTTCTAACATTACTTCAAAATAAAACTGTTCCCTCTTCCTCCTTGTCACCTTAGTTTCCAACCTCTGTCCCTCTTCCTCATCTACCTGCTCATCTCCTAAACGAGCACATTGTATCGCCATGATCTAATAAATTGGTCAGGTTGGATGGTCACTGTAGCAACATTTATATACTTCAAACTAAATTCCAAAGTCAACATTTATATACTTCAGACTGAATTGTGCATAGGAATTTTACTATAGCAAGCCTTGAATCATACTTGAACATGCTAGTCACTAGCATGCCAACATATATAATGCTTACAAGGACCGAAACTCGAACAAGCTTCCATGTGAGCTTATTTGTCGAAACTATTCCAAATAATCCTAGCACTACCACAATAGCAACTAATAATAAAATCGGCATTGAAGTGATAAAATATGTTAAATTTGCTAAGAATGCTGAGTTATCTTTTCTCAACTCATTATGTAAATGAAGTCATACCTTTTATTAGACGGGTTACTTTCATCATCTCGATCAACTTGGATTAATGGCATAATTTCTTGCTTGATTGAATCATCCACATTCTTTTCCATTATAAAATCACCAATTTGGAAAATTCTATCCACATCTTTATGTCTTAGAAAAGGTTCCTCGATGTCATATGAAGTTGGTTTGAAATACGAAGACATCAAAGCCTGAAGAGACAAAAAACATATTTTAAAAGCCTTGTTCCTCATTTTCATTGATCTTAGTTGCTTTTCATGCAATCAAGTCAAATGAATTTGGACTATATGAATATAATGAAATAATTACATTAATGATAGACATGCCAGCATATTATCCAAGCATCGGTACATATTAAGAAATTCATTTCCATTGATACTTGAGCTTGTGATACTTCTATATTTCTATACACTCAAATTCAAACCAATAACAGCTGTGCATGAGCCTAATATTATATACATATAACAGTAAACTTAAAATCATAGCAACTTTGGGAATAATTTATTTCAAAACTACTTAAAAGTAATTTTAAGTAGTTTTGGATAAATAGTCAAATGTAAAAAATTGTTACCAAACATAATACATATTTGGTGTCTTATATGTTGCTACCAGACATAATACTTAGTTCAACAGTTCTTTGCATGCCTTTAGTTTATTCTTCATATCTGGTTAGCTTTAGCAGTATTTCTCCCCCTCATGCGCATATATGCAGTATACTCTCCACCAGGGATGTAACCAGGAAATTGGTTTACAGTCGGCGAATTAAATGAGTGATCGAACATTTTATGTAAAAAATTGATTTAGCTAAACTACTATAGTTTATTTTGTCACTTTCGTGCACATCAAAATAACTAAGTTCAACTAATTACATTAATATAAATAATTTTGACAAACATCCAACACTTAAAATTAGCATAGAATGGTTAAAACATTAACGCACTAAGATCGGATTTTTTTTAGAATGAATACTTAGTTTTCGTTGGTCTTTTGAATATAGCCTTAAACAATAATAATATAAATACGTTTAACACTATTTTTGATTAAATGATTAAGTATAGTTGAATACTAATTTAATCTACCAACAAATTTAAGTACTGACGGAAAAAATTTCTCTGTTTATTTAATTCATTGTTAAGTGTTGACACAAATTTACATGCGAATAAGTTAATTTAATACATTGACAAATTCAACAACAAATTAAAATACCAACTAATTTGGATACTTATTTAAAGTAGTTTGAAAAATTAGTAACTGGGAGTTTTTTGCTATTGTTTTTTTGAGTAAAGCAGTTTGTTTTGCTGCTCTGTATCACTTATTACCAAAAAATAGTTGACATAAAGTTAGAAGAAAAAACAAAGAAATACCTTTAAAGGCTGAAACGATTCAAATAACAATAGCAAGTCAAGTGAATAAAGGTGCTAGGGACCTAGGTTTTGATTCTTTATTGAAGATCGCAAGAAAGTTAAATTATCGCCAGCTGTGCCCTACCATGATTGAAATATCGCGAAGCAGAAAATTGGACATGTGGCACCAGATCGAGATGAAAGCAAGATCGAGATGAGAGACAAAAGATGAAAGCAAATTTTCTGCTTCCCGATCAAGTTATAAAACAATTTATAAAACAAGCAAACTGTATTTAGTTATGGGCTAAGTGAATTTTATACCTTGTCCAACTATGTAATGCATGAATGATCATTGTTTATTTCTAAAACACATATTGATCAACCGAAGTATTTTCACTAAAATTTATAAACAGATACTGTTTTTCTCGTTACATGGGTTATTTTAGTGGAGCTGATTTAGGATACTAGCTGGTGAAAGCATTGATTGTAGAGTAGGGCATGCGTTATCAATGTGATTTCTGTTCTTATTTCGTGATATAATGGACCAGATTAAAAAAAATTAGGAGTATAACGTTTATGTTTCCTGTAACAATTTTGAACCAAACATGAACATGTTTTATATATTGAAATCTTGTTATCATCTCAAGTTCTTGTAATTTACTTTATCTATCATATTTTACAAAGAAACAGATAGCTAAACTAGTTCAGTGTGCAATGGCCATATCAAATTGTCAGAAAAGGAAGCACATAAATGGAAAGAAAGAAAGCAATAAGCGAAAAACTCGCAGAAACTGGAGTTAGAAAAGGATTTTGGTGTGGACTTGCATCTTTAGTTGTTCAAAGCAATGGACTAATGAAACTGGAGTAAGCGAACAAGTTATAAAACAAACAAGGTAATTGCATCTTTGTTTGAGTGTACTCAAATTTCCTAAGCCAACTATGCAATGCATGAATGATTTCTAAACAACAGAGCATGAATGTATGAAAGCATGGAAAAGGCATAATGTGCGTGACTAATTTTCATAGCAACAGAGTTAACAAGGAAGTACGAAGAAAAGCAGCAATAAAACGCACAAAATCAAAGCAATGCACGACCAATTTCCAAAGCAACAAGGCATATATACTGTAAATATGCAACTACAAAACATAGATTTTGTTATATCCAAACATATAATATTTGTAAATAGTTAAGGAAACCAACTCTGAATGTTGAATTTGTATATACTATTTTTCTAAAGAATTGGATTCAAGGAGATCATCCTGGTCATCAATAAACTGCCAAGTGTAACTAACACTGGTTAGGAAATTATGATGTGCTATAATGAACTCCAGTTATATGCAGGTACAGTTTTTGATAGCCTATTTGAAGTGAAAAGGTTCAAATGGTGCATCCCGTGAAAAGCAAGCAATAACTAAAGTACTAAGCAATATTCAAAGAATATATACACATCCAAAATTCTGAACATCTTTAAATTTGAATGGAATTGATTTAAACATCCAATAGCCATATTCAAAGCTCAAAAATTTAAAATAAATCAAATTTCACAAAATTATAATAAAGTAAGCAAATTCGCATTATTTTGTTTCTGTACGGTTGATATACATTGGTGAAACGTGTATAACGGTGTTATTTTAATAGTTTACTTGTAACTATGCATATAATATGATCACCAGTCGGAGTTTAACATTATTCAAGTGGCTTTAATCCCCTTCTTCAGACATGTAAAAGAACCTGACATCTTTGCTTAATCATAAGTGCAGTAAACTAATCTAATTACCTATACAAATTACCTTTATGCCTCAATAAATGAAAAGCAAGCAATAACTAAGTACCGCTGGTTTTAAAATTCAAAGTTCAAATCAAAATATTAATTTCGGAAAAGTAACTAAGACGCTATCATCAACAGTAGCAGTTAAATTTCAAAAAAAATCCCAAATTAAATCATCTTATTTCCCAAAATTTACGTTCAAGCTCACAAATTTCTAAAAATTTTAAATTCGAACCAAAGTTTCAAATCTAATTTTGAAGCAATTCATTAATTTAACCAAAATAAAAAACACTTACTGCTACGTCAAGCGTCTCCCTTGCCAGCCGCTTGCTTTCCCTTTGACCTAACCATTATATCTGAGCAGTTACTTGGTTAGTTGGCGATGGAATGATTTTGAAGGAAGGAAGTAAAAGCGATCCTGGAGCGCGAATTTGGTGAGGAAATGGAGATTTGGCGGAAAGTGAAAATAATTTGGAGATTTGGCAGCCGAAAGTGGGAAGCGTAATGAGCTTAAGCGTTTTGAGTCCAGATGTTATTTTCATCTTTTACCATTTTGTTTTCAATTTATTTTCATTTTTACCAAATTTTATAATGGTGTAAAGCAGTGATAAACTATTTACAGCTCCTTTTACAACGGCTTTGAAAGTTTTATAAAGGTATTTAAGTGTTATTATTTAATAACGGCATTTGATTGTTAGTAATTCAGAAATATTTTTGTTGGGAATTTCATGTTTTGGTGTAGTGTAGTAAGAGGATCTAGTATTAGCCGAGAGGATTAGAAGGCTTAAGGCTGGAACCAAGAACAATGATATAAAGGATTTTAGTTTTGACCAAAGACGACGATTGAGAAAGAAGGGATGGTTGTGTGTTCCAAATGTTGTGGACCTAAGGAAAGAAGTTCTTGGAAAATGTAATCGATCCAAAATTACGATTCATCCTATAGGGACCAAGATGTATCAAGATATGAAGAGGAGCTTCTATTGCGAAGGTATGAAGAGGGATGTTGGCTTGTGGGTGAAGCACTGTGCAAAGTGTCAACAAGTGAAGGCCGATCATCAAAAGCCGAGTGGGTTGCTTCATCCTTTGAAGATTCTATTTTGTAAATGGGATTCAATGTATGGATTTTATTAACGGGTTTCCAAGGTAAAATATAGGAAATGAAAATATATGGGTTATAGTGGAAGGATTGATTAAGAATGCCCATTTCATTCCAGTTAAATCAACTAGGACTACACCTATTTTAGAAAAATTGTTAATGAAGAATATAGTTAGACTACCTTGGATTCCTAGTAATACAGTCAGTGACAAAGATGCTTTGTTCACCAGTGAATTCTAGAAGAGTCTATAGGAGATGTTAAGTACTGAGCTTAAGATGAGTACTGCATATCACCCTTAGAAGTATGAGAAAACGGAGAGAGTAAATAAGGTACTCAAGGATTTATTAAGAGCATGTGTATTGGACTTTGGTGGATCTTGGGAAGATCACCTACATTTGGTTGATTTTTCCTATAAAAATAGTTGTCAGACTAGTATAAGAATGGCGTCTTTTAAAGCTTTGTATGGAAGGCCATGCAAATCACCAGCATGTCCGTAGTTTACGAATGTCTACGTGGTGGGCTTGATTTTACCAAGGATGATGAAAATGTGAACTCCCGGCCTTTTATGCGTTGGAGAGACTGTTTCTTATTTTGTGCTGAAGCTATTTATAAAGCGCAAGCTGAAACAGGTGAAATCAAAGGGCATTACTTGAATGCAACTGCAGGTACATGTGAAGAAATGATCAAAAGGGCTGTAATTGCCAGAGAATTGGGAGTTCTTATCATAATGCATGACTACATAACCGAAGACAGATTAATCTTAGGTCCAGATTTGGTTAGAGAGGCGACATAGAAGATTAAGCTAATCCAGGAAAGGATGAAGAAGCTCAATGCAGACAGAAGAGTTACCAGATAAGAGGCTTAAAGACCTAGAATTCTCAGTTGGAGATAAGGTTTTCATTAAAGTATCACCGATAAAGGATGTGATATGATTTGGAAAGTCAGGAAAATTGGTACCGAGATTTTTTGGTACATTTCAGATTATAGAGAGGATTGGAAAGCCCGCATACAGATTAGAGTTACCGAGCAGCATGACACGTGTCCGTAATGTATTTCATGTGTCTCATCGTCGCAAGTATATGCCTGATCCAGAGAATACTATTCCTCCAATAGGGTTGGAAGATTTGATGGTAGAGCCTAATTTGACTTTTATTAGATGTTGTAACACCCTAATTTTTGACAATATTATTCAAGAAATTTAATTAGATACATTATATAGAATAATGATGATAAGTGTAACAACCTGTATATTTGTACCATATAAATTGACGATATTCCAACTTGTCAACTTAAATAATACAAAACACGAATCATAAATGGAGTGTGTATATATATACATATATAAGTGAGAATCATCACAGAATCACACAAATATAACATCACAGAATAGTGCAGCGGAAATACAACATAGTCACAAGAGTAGTTCATGAAGTTAACCATAAATACAACAATGTCTCAAATAAAAGAAATAGAACAACATAGATGTAACAACCCAATATTTTTTGAAATTTATTTTATTTGTTTTAAATTATTTTTATAGTGAAGTAGAAATTTTTCTAGAATTAATGGTAATTTATTTGAATTTTTCAGGTTCTGTTTCCTATTTTTTTAGCAATTTCTTTAATTCTTTTGATATTTTCCATGAATTTAATTATTTATTTCACTTTGAAAATGTTTTAAAAATCATTTTATTTCAAATTTTTTCTTATAATATTTTTAAAATGATGTAAATAACTTTCCAAAGCCATTGGTAATTTTCTTGTAATTTTTATGTCCTGCTTGCTATTTTTAAAACAATTTCTTTATTCCTTTTTCTATTTTTCTCCAATTTAATTTTCTATTTTATTTTGAAAATGATAAATAAATTAATTTACTTCAAGTTTCCACTTCATAATAATTTTATAATGAAATGTATAATTTTCCAAGACTAATAGTGATTTATTCACAATTTTAGAACACTGTTTGGTATTTTTAAGGCATTTTCTTCATTATTTTATAATTTTTTCAAATTATACTATTTGTTACCTCATATTTCTAATTGATTTTGGTTTTTAAAGTATTTTCTCCTGAAATTTTGTTTATATAAAGATTTAGAAGGAAAGGAATATGGAAGATTGTAAATCACTTTGAAACGTAAGCCCTTTTATTTGCCCAAAACCCTTCATTTCCTTAAACTCCTCAATTAATTGCCTTAGCCGTGTAAAACCCTAGTGTAGCCGTCATCTCATTAGGTTTTCACGTGAAAAAAAATTCATCTTCATTTGTTTCTCACGGCTTCAATAAGATCTGGTAATGGCTTCCCTTTCTTTTTCTTACTTTTCTCCTTGTTATCTCTAAATTTTTGCCTTGTTTCTCTTCAAGTTTGGATTGGCCTCTTCTCCATAGCCGCAGTCACAAACTCCTACATCTCTTCCATGCCTCAAACACCATCTACTCCACCATCCATGACCATGGCTGAGCCATCTATGGTGACCAAAACCTTCAAATTGCAACCTACATGCCTAAAAACAATGTTTTTGACCATTGTTGCCTCATTCCCTTCATCCACGACTCAAATCACCACCATAGCCGCCTTCGCCGCCACCACTGACCTGACCACCACACACCCCTTCCACCTCTGTCCAGTCATGATGCACCCTTAGGCCGAGCATACTTCCCATGGCCGAGCCACCTAGCCTAACAAAAACTCCACTTTTTGCCTAAAAACTATTCACCGCCTCATGTATAAAACTCCATCTTGTTTGGCCATGAACCCGACCCATGCTAGCCATAAACCTGAACCAAAACTTTACCAAATCTGAAACAAAACATAGCCTAGGCCATGACAAAGGCTTGAGGAAGCAAGACAAAAGTTTGGCAATTCGTTTCTCTTTTATTTCAAAGTTATTGCATGTTATAGTCATATTGAATTGTGTTGTTTTGTTTGTTTATTTTGGGTTGTACACAAGAGTTGTAGCTTGGATTCAACCTCCACTCAAGTTCGTAGTTGTGTCATCGTGCCATATTGTCTATTTGTGCCTTTGGTTTGGAAATATTCAGCAATTAGAGGTGAGTAAATCTCACACGACAATTATATACTTATGCAGTTGTAAAACAACCACAACTGAATGTGTAGAAAATAGTTATGATGTTATAACTGCCATGTGATTATATATATATATGATGTTAACATGTTAAATTATATGTCATGTCACCTGTTACCTGTCACATTACCTGTTACTATTGTATATTGTTAAACTGTTCTTATATATATGCTTATCACACTGCAAGTTCCCTGTATATTAGAAATCACTATGGGATGAAATGGTACATACCCGAACGGACTTTAGAATAAGGAAAAATCGTTATGGGATGAAATGATAGGCTTGAACGGTTTTTAAATTATTTATTTTGACTTGGGATTGCGGGTTTGAAATGATAGAACCCGGATTTTTATTTTAAACTGCGGATTGAAATGATACATATCCGTATCACTTGACCTAGGTTAGAAAACTATATACAGATCCGTGGTTATTTTATAAATGTTTTTCTGGAACTTTAAATATTTGTAAATTGTAAATATATGAAAATTTGATTTAAATTGGATTTTTATTTATTAATTATAGAATTTGGAATTTTCTATAAGTTAAAATGTTGGGAAAAATGAATAGTTGCATTGAATTTTTGAAATATAACTTAAGTGGAAAATTGGAATTCTATTTAAATAAATTAAGTTATATAAATAAAAATTGGAAATTAAATTTATTTGAAAAAAAAATGGAGAAAATTTAAGTGTTAAGTTGTTTATTTAAAAATGTGAAGAATTGGAATTTTACACTTAAATTTATTAAAAGAATCTGTTGAAAATTGGATTTAAATAATAAGAAATTTATTGTATATAAATAATATGTTGATGAACATTTTTATTGTTAAAAATATGATTTTGAAATATTTAAAGGATTTTAAATGAAGATTATTATTTGCTGCAAATACACTAAATTCTGGAAATCACTTTTACTAGCATTCAGAAATGCTATAGTTGCTGAATTGAACTAAAATAGTGTAAATAGAGCTATTACAGTATTTCTGAAATGCTGTAGTTGCTGTAGTTGAATTTATAGGCTAATATTGGACTCAGGTCTATTATAGCATTCTCTGGAAATGCTGTAGTGGTCTGCTGTGTTTGCTGAAATCAATTTAAATCTTTGTTTCGAAATCTGAACTACCGCAGCACTTCTGAAATGCTGTCTTTTCTGTTTTGAACTATAATTCAACTAAAAACTGAGTTTTTAACAGCAGATTTAAGTGCTATCTTTGCTGAATAAAAATGTTTTCATATATAACTTATAACAGCTTTTTTCTAAATGCTATAAAAGGCTGAAATTTCTATAATTATGTTTTTGACTTAGTAAACGAACTCTGAATGGTTTGAAACTTTGGAAATTGAATACTTGAAATGAAAAACAATAAGTCCACTTTTAAAATGATCTTAATGAATAAATTAAATTGGAAATGAATCATTTTAAAGAGAAGTTCAAATTGAAATAAATGAATGTTATCTTTGAACTTTAAAAGGGTATTAAGTTTGATAATTTGCATTTGAATTTAATAATGATTTAAAAAGGGAAATTTGAAAAGATATGTTGTTTTGAAATATTGAGAATGATTAGATCTTTATTGGATAAAGAATTGAGTTTTGAAATAATGTTTTCATTTGAAGTAAAGTATTATTTCAAAGTTATAACCACGGGTTATAATAACGATTGGTTGGCAAAGAGACCGGGATCGGATATGGACATACTCTCTGTCGATACCGAAAACCACTTTGACTAACCGTGTACGCGGTGGAGATTCCAGAATGAAGTAGGATGGTGACGACGTTCTTGTGGTATGTTACGTGGACCCAACTCCCGTGAGTTGGCATAAGGTGGCTAAAACAGGAGCGATCTCGGGCCAGCTGAGGTAGCACCTCTTATCGGACGCATTTCTTCGATACCATTCTATTACTTGTGATTGTTTGGTGGCCACCCTCCGATTTTGGGAATGTGTTCCAAGGTGGGCGTATGTGGCTGCTGCGCTACCACCAGCCCATGTGCGTAATTGGTATATCTACCCTGGCATTGCCTTGTGTGCCGTGTCACCTACCATACCGAGCCTTTACCACGAGTTTCTATTTGTGTCGTACCTATGCAGTATCTTCTCATAGTCTCCCGATCAACAGATATGCAGGTACTGTATAGACTATTGGCATTAATTGTGTTAAGGTGGAAAATGTAAAGCCTTAACGCTATTTAAAAGTATGTTTATTTTACTCTTAGACATTATTATAATAGCGCAATATACTATATAGTAAATATTTTAACGGATCCTTAGAGGATGGGCGGTCCCAGGCATCTTCTAAGTTATTTGTACCTTTACTACAGTTCACTTGAGTTGGTTTACACTGGATAGGTATGTATGTCCTGACTCGAGTGTTTGCTTTTTATTTACGCTTGGGTCAGCCTAGGTTTATTCACAAATTTGGATTCCTACTCTGTGGAGGTTTGGAATCGCTGGAGATTTATCAGCTTATCAAGTTATCTATATTTCAGTTCTGTTGTTCTGTTGCCAGCTTTGTATTAGTGGACTTCTTTGTATTTGGGATTTGATTTCGTATTTACTTTCAGTTAGATATTATGTATTTTGTATTTGGTTTTGAGACTTTGTGATAGTAGCTTCATGAACTACTATGGTATTTAATTTCCGCTGCGAGATATTCTGATGTTCTGTGTCTGTGATTCTGTGATTTGATTTTTATTTGCTCCAAAAAAATTTACAATCTGTTATTTTGTACTATTCAAGTCTGGCATGTGTGGATTATTGTCGATTTGAATAGTGAAAAATAATGGGTCGTTACAGTTGGTATCAGAGCTTTGGTTTTTGGCAAACCTTAGCCTGCGGAGCAAAAACTCATTAGAGATAAGGTAGAAATATCCTAGAATGAGTGAAATCAACTTCAGAATCATTTCTTTGTCAGAGAACGTATTTTCAAAGTATAAAATGATTTTTAAATGATTTTTAAAAGGTTTTTCAAAGATTATTTTGCTATAAACTTTTTCTTGTTTTAAAAGCAAATTTTCTAACTCCTTTCCTTTCGTATCTACCTTGTTAGAAATTTATGTAATTAGAATGTTCATCCAAGTGAATTTATTTTGTCTTATCTTATATTTATCTTATCTCTACCCATGTCCTAATATTCATTCTTGAATTTTCAGGATGAATCGTAGGAATTCTAGAGGTCAGGGTAGTGGTGCTGTCCCAGTACCAGCCCCAGCTCCTGTCCGTTTCACTGTTCTTTGCAAAGAATTTACTCAGCTTGGAGGAACCAAGTTCACTGGTTCTGAATCTATCATTGAGGTTCAGCAATGGCTGAGGAGTATCGAAAGGATATTTACTGGTCTTGATATTACTGATGCCCAGAAGCGTTAGTTAGCCGCATGGCAGTTACAGGAGGCTGCCCAAGATTGGTGGGAGTCGGTTACGGCTAACACTATTGAGGCTGATCTTACTTGGGAACAGTTCAGGTATCTTCTTGTGTTTCTTTGAATTTTGTTTTCTATCTTTTCGTGCCTTGTCTAAGCTTATCTATCATTCTTCTCAGGGAAGCTTTCATTGCTAAGTGATGCCAGAGGCGAGGAAATCCTAGCTTTATAGAGAGTTCATGGACCTCAAGCAGGGAAGCATGTATTTTTCAGAGTACGAGAGGAAGTTTAACGAACTTTCTAAGTTCGGACCTGGTCTCATAGACACTCCTCTGAAGAAGAACGAGAAGTTTATTGCTGGTGCTCATCCCGAGTACTACAGTCGTCTCATTTCTCATGTTCATGGCACCTTTACCCAGCTTATGGATATGGCTCTTCGTTATGAGAACCCTACTTCTAAGGGTCCTGCTTCAGTTGGTGCTCCATCATCTCAGACTTCTTCTGCAAATTCTAAGAAGAGGAAGCTTAGTTTCCAGCAACAAAAGAAGAATTGGCTCAAGAATCTAGGTTTGGGATCTTCAACATCTGCTCCATCTCAAAGGCAGCCAATTGACCTTTCCTCTATCACCTGCTTCAAGTGTGACCAGAAAGGGCACTATGGGAATAGTTGTCCTACTAGTGTTGGTGCTGCCATTCCTCCACCTGCTCAGCCAGCTAGGCGTGAGCTTTGCCACATCTGTCTCCAGCCTGGCCATTTTAGGAAGGATTGCCCTACCCAACAGAGGGGTAAGCCTTCTGGTATATTTGCTATCACCTCTGCCTCTTCTCCAACACCTGCTCCTTCAGCTCCTAGTGATGACCAAGGTACGCTCTATGGTTCCTTTTCTTTGTTTCAGCATCCGGTTCGTGTTCTGTTTGATACTGGTGCATCCCACAGTTTTATATCTGTTGATTTGTGTGATAAGTTTGAGCATCTCCTTTCTCCTGAGTATGTTTCTGAACCCTTATGTGTTTCAAATCCAATTGGGGGTCCTGCAAACCCTAATAGGATTTGTAAACAAGTGAAGCTTCTTTATTCAGATCATCGTTTCAGTGGTGATTTGTATGTTTTGGGCTTCGATGCTTTTGATTTGTTGCTTGGTAGTGATTGGATTGGTAGGCGTAATGCTCACATCTCTTGTAAAGCCCGGTCTGTTTATCTTGAGGATGATCTGGGTAATTCCTTTGTTATTCTGTGCCGCATGCCTCAGGATTTTGCTGGCAGTTTTATTTATTCTCTGGATTCTACTTCTAGTGACCTTCATTCGACCCGTATGGTAAAACTCCTATTCCCTATCCACCCACTAGCTCCCAACCACCGTATTAATTACCAGCTGATTTATATTTTTAACATTTCTTTTGTAAACGAGCTGAAGAATTGGGCTGAGATTTTATTTAACCGGTCCGTTCGGAACGATTAAATTAACGCGTTGGTTTTCATCGACACCGGTTTGAACGAATAAATATACCGTTTTGATCAGCGCGACGAAACGCTTCCAACAGTACACAGATTATTGCGATACGATGGTTTTATAAAAATTCGAATTTACGGCGCTTAAATTGTTCGATTTGCAAAACATTTTTTAAACGGGACAGGCGATGACAGTTTTTGACGAAACGAATTACATCATCTTGATCAGAATAATTTTTACAACGTTACTATGTAAAAATATTTGGATTTGAAAGATAAATTTTATGCAGTTTTATATGAACTGATATACAGTAAAACGCGAACGAAATGTACTGTAATATTTTACGATGAAACTTTTTCTATGTTCATATCTAACTAGACGTATCTTATAAATAAAGTTTGGACATTAATTGATATCGTTTATAAATTTCTAAATTTCATATTAAATGATGGATTTTAAAATTTTAAACTGGGTCGGAAATTCAGGGTCGTTACAATAAGGAGATTGAGATTTAAATAAATTGTATAGTGGACCGTGCTTAATAATAAAGATTTAATGGGCTTTAAATTAGTTTATAAGGTAACTAAATTATACATGGGCATATTAGTAAATTAACCAATCTATTATACACGGCTATAACTTCTCATCTTTGTCCATTCACGTTTCATTTCTCATGATCACAAACACAAATCTAAAACCTCAACTAAAACCGGCCATTACCAAGGAAGAAAGGAAGAAATTTATCAAAAGCTAAAGATCAAGAGCTAGAGAGGATTAATCAACAACAAACCTCAAATTGCTTATCAAGTATTAGGTGAATAATAATCTCATACCATCTCTATTTTCATTCTATGATTATATGGTTTTGGATTTATGATTTAAATTCATTTTTGTGAAAAAATGGATAATGATATGCTTGAGTTATATTACGATGATGATTTTTAATTCATATGCATATGAATTTGCATGGTTTTGATGTAAAACCTCAAATCTATGATTTTATATCATATGCACAGAAAGTACTTCATTTATTTCAAGTTCCGTTGACAATTTTTTTACAAAGATCTTTAATATGGTAGAAATACAAAATTCAGCCGACCGAATCAAGGGGTTCAGTCGACTGAATACTCGTGCACGTGCACAGTGCACTTGATGGTTCAGTCGACTGAACCACCCTATTCAGTCGACTTAAATTATGAGTCTTTTTTATATTAAACTTTTAATTTGAAATTTTTGTATGTTTAGTTGACTGAGATCTTTACCTCGGTCGACTGAAAATGCATAACGACTATTTTCCTGAACTGTCAGTTCCATCAACAAATAAAAACAACCCTTAATTCAAGAGTTGTTTCCATATCTTTTAACCATAACTTTTCATGAATGGTTGCATCACTTAAAATCTATATATTGCCTTTATTTCAGTTGTTTTAATCACTTAATTTTTGATTCTATTCTCATATACTTATTATCTAAAATATTGTACCATTTGCTTTCAAATCTCGCTCTAATCACTTGCACATTCAAGCATAACTTCATTTGTCATTAAATTAACTTCCAATCTTCAAAAACTATACTATATACCATAAAGGAGAAGATTATAGGAAGAGTGTAATCTAAAGACTTAGCTGTACTATTAAAAGCGCACAATCGGTCAAGAAAATTCTCGGTATTGTTGAAGTTCTATTCGGTTGCTCAGGCAGTAGAACTCCTATTCAGTTGTTTAGGCAGTAGAAGTCCTGTTCGATTTCTCGGGCAGTGTAATACCTATTACTCCAGTTTAAGAGAGGGTTGATGGTTAAATTCCAAAAGGATTCTAGGACTGGACGTAGAACGGGAGGTTGAACCAGTATAAAAATCCCCGGTGTCATTTACCTTACTATTTACCTTTTATATTTTATTCCGCATTAGTAGATAGCTTAGTTACTATTTCATATTACGATCCTTAGCTGCACTTTCATTTGATATCAGAGCAAGGCTGTAACGACCTGTAAATTTTGATTAATAGATTTGTTAATTTGATTAAATTTTGCAATTTAATTTAGGAAGAAATAAAAATTCTAGTAGTTATAACGAAGCAAATGTTAGAAATTTAATGTAGCAATTGAAATTAAGATTTACAAATTCAAAAAAAACTGAAATAGAAATTAATTAAATTTATGAACTTTGTCATACTTGGGTATAAGTTTAATTTATGAAACAAACAAGAATATTGAATTAACAAATGAAATGTTATAATCAGAGGTAGCTGAATGAATTCAATATTATGTAAGATATTTTAGTAATTGGTTGGAAATATAAACTTAAGTAAAAATTGAAATGCTACTAATTTAATATAATAAGAAGGTAAGTAATATAAATAAATGATCGTAAACTTTAGTAAATGAATTAATGTGCAAAGGTATTGAATTAAACATGAATAGCACGAATATTAATGAATGAAGTTTATGCAATAAATTGTTAAATGATGGCATTTATGAATGAAATAAGATTTGTAAGTAATAAAGGAAAGTATAAATAACTGGGTATAAACTTTAGTAAACAATTGAGCTGCTAAGAAATTGGATTAAGCACAAATACTATAAAATAAATAAAATATAAATGAAGTTATGCAATAATGAATGAATGAATGAATGAATACATTGCAATAAAAGAGGAAACTGACATGACATTTATAAATGATAACGAATATTAGTAGGGAATAAATGAGAATAATTGAAATAAGCTTAAAGGTAATTAAAGTTAAATAATTACAATTGGTAAGATACCTATTTGGGTAGTTAATAAACTTTAATGCGAAAACAATTGAAAACTTTTGACCCAATTTGTGTAGTTAAGGTAGTTTTGATTGGCATTGAAGTTTGTTAATTCTAGAAGATGCAATCAATGTTAATTTTATTTATAATATGACGATTGGGTGATTTAAAAAGTGAAAAACCAAGATTTATGAATATATTTGAAATTTGAAATTCAATTTGTGGATTTATTACAAATAAGTGAAATTAATATTTAACTATTACGTTAGTGGAGTCTAATAAATTAAAATGGGAAATCAATAGAAAATTTTGGTTATAAATTGAAATATAGCCATTTGAACAAATCTAAGATGAATATAGGAGTATTGGGCAATAAATTTATTATAAGAAAAACCAATGCAAATGTTAAATTAATCAGTGAAACGATAATAATAAATAGTAATTAATTCAAAAAATTTAACTTGGGAATAATGTAGATTAATATACGTTAGTTATTTAGGGTAATGACTAAAATTGATAATCCGTTTGCAATTAATGATAATAGTGTTGATATAAGCCAATAAGTTTAAATGTCAATGCAATTAAAAGCACATAAGTTGCAATTTTTAGGTTGCTTGTTTATTTAATAAGTTAAAATAAAATTTGGTGATCGATTACAAATAAATCTTAATTGTACGTTGGTTAATGTAAATTAAAGTAACAGTTGATGTAATAAAGGATGGATTGAATTGAAATTTATATTTAATTTAAACGGAAATATTAAAGGCTTATAATAATGGAAAATTTAGGTAATAAAAGTTAGCACAAGTGGATAAATAATAACCATATAAGAGAAATAAGTGTAAGCATTTAAAATATTAATTTATGTTGGTTTGTTGATAACGTAACTGGTGATTAATTTGATAGTAACGGAAGGGTGAACGTAAAGTAATAAAAGAGAATATTTATGTTAAGTAATAATTTGTGGTTTTGGGAAATAAAGTTTAAGTTTTGATAATTAAGAAAATAATAAGAAAAGTGATACAAAGTAAGTTATAGAATGTAAATTAAGAAATAATAATAAGTAGAAATTAGATGACATTAATACAAGATGATGAAGCGCAAATTTTTGGTTTAAAATAAATGGTACCCAGGATGGTAATATGATCAATAGTGAATTTAAGAATGAGAATCAACATTTATTTATGTATTTGAATTTTTTTGTTGAATGAATTAATTTGACTTTTAATTTGATAAATCAAAACAATTTTTTATATATATATATATTAAAAGAATGTTTAATTATAGATCCATGTTTTAAACTCTTAAACCAGACTGCATTTTTTTTGTAGATCCGAAAGTTTATATACATATAATTTGCATTTGTGTTGAAACAGAAATATTGTATGCACATATTGTCACTTTATCTTGAACTGAATATATCATGAAATTTGAATACTTTGTTGAATAAATTATTTGTTCTTAATCTAATAAATTATAATAGAAGTTTACATATGCTTAACAATTTTTCGATAATAAATCTAAGCTTTGATTTTGATTACAACAATATTTAAATTTGTTACCTAATTTATTATCTCAAATGTCCTTATTTAAGGATCTTAAAGGTTTATTACTATATTGCTTAATTTGTCGTGTTCCAGTTTTGTTTTTTTAAAAATTTAAATAAATTTCATTAAGGTAAAAAGGTTTAATTTATATGTATATATGTATTTTTGACTTCAAGTATACATAAGTTTACAAATGCATTAGACAATGTAATATGGTATGGAAGTATGCTTTGAATTAATTAATAAGCTTTGGTTTAATCTTTATACACACGTGTATGTGTGTTTGTGTGCATGTGTATACATATAAACATTTAATATTTTAATTTCAAATTGCTAAAGCATGATTTAATTTTTATTATTTTTGTCAAACAATTTAAAAGTGAGGTAATATTATATACATATTAATTTATTCTTTGTTGTTTTTTTTCTAGTCATAATACAACTTGCATGATAATTAAATGTCGTATTAATAAATTGGCTAAAGTGGGAAAGTGGAATTAATCGACGTCGTTACTTTTTATCTCCTTCCCTATTAGATCCTTATGTGATTGCATCTACATTTATTCTTGTTTATTTCTATATATTGTCACCAATTAATCGTACTTGATATATGTTTAGCAATTTTGACACACAGTTAAAGTATTAATATATATGATGTATTCAAACTTTTCTGTATCTAGCACTTAATTAATTTAGAATCAAACCAATGAAACATGTCACTTATTTTTGTCCCTCCATATTCATTCCCTTTCTAATTAATATTACCTCTTTTTAATACCTGCTACTTTTAAAAAAAGGGCTGTTCATATCTACTATATTTCAATACCAAGTTGTTCATATTTACTTTATTTCTAATTAATAGCAGCCTCTCCTTTCAAATCTCTTTGTCCCTAAACCTGACTCCAACCTTATAAATACGATATGATGCAAATGAAACCCTAGCTTCCATTCAAATCTCCTTCTTCTTTTTTTTCTTCTTCAAATCTCCTTATTATATTTCATTTTAATTTTTCCTTCCTCTTCAAATATTCTTCTTCTCAAGATTTATTCTATTTCAAACTTTCTTCTTTCTTTTCAAAACTTGATCTTCTCTACAATTTTCAGTTCTTCTTATTTCAATCCTTTTCTTTTTCAAATTCATCTTTTTCAAATCTTTTCCAAACCTTTTAAAAATACATAAATAAATACATATATATATATTAATATAATAAGGAGGGAAATTTAAGTAAATCAAAATAAAAGAAATTACGGAACAAAGGTAGCAATCAATAAGAAGAATAAGGAAGCGTAGAGCGAAGCTATTGATTAGAAGTCTATTATTTCCAGATTCATAAAAAGGTTAGTGTTTTAACCAACTCACAACTTCTAAAATTTCTTATGTTTGTTAAATTGATTTTTTGATGTGTTTAAAATTTTATTTAAAGCTGTTTGGTATATATTTCATCAATTTCTCAGTTAAATTGCATTCATTTAATTTACGCGTTATTTAATTCATTATTGCATATTAACTGCCAGTTAAATTATATTTATTTTGCATATAAACTGCCAATTAACAGTTATTAAATTTATTTGAGTATAAATTGAAACTGATACCAGATATCACCTGTTATATATTGATGTTTTTTTAAATTGGATGATGATTATAATTAATGATTGATGATTGATGTTTGGTGAATGGATGATGTGTACTATATTTTAAAATCTGCAAGTTATCATGTATTTCATTCATTCGGGATTGCGGTTTGAAATGATATACAACCGCATTTTTTATATTTTTTAATTGCGGATTGAAATGATAAATATCCGTATCACTTGACCATATGATAGAAAATTATATACAAGCACCGCGGTATACATATAAAAAAAAATTGAAATGAAATTTCTATGGTTTGGATTGGATACGGTTAATAAATATAGATTTTGATATTATATAAAATCTTATTTTATATATACATCTATAGTTAAAGTATTGAAGATAAGCCATGTATGGATTGGTTAAATAAAATAAATAAGTTGAATGATGGAGTTTGATTATTTTATATTATATGGTTAAGTACATGTTAAGATATTGAAATTACATATAATTTTAAAGGATTTAAATTAGGGGTTTTTAGGCTCAAGGAAAAAGTTATAGAAAAATTTAGTTTTAGAGGCAAGAAGTTTATTTTTTAGGCTGAAGGACATTTTTTAGTGTAATTCACAGAATGATAGTTGGAACTATCATTTTCAATTTACACTAAAAAGTGTCCTTCAGACTAAAAAACAAACTTGTTGTCCCTGAGACTAAATTTTTTTGCAACTTCTTCCTTGTGTCTATTTACCTGTTTAAATTAATTAAGATTGGGAGTTAAATTGGAAAATTTATTTGGAATTGAGCTTAATTAAGAGTTAACATCATAAGTTGATGTAAATTTTATTAACTTGAAATTTTAAAAAAGGTATGATATTTATAACTGAATTCTATTCAAGGTAAATTAGATGAATATTTCTAGTATAAAAATTGAAGGAAATTTTCTTTTATAAGTAATTTGAGTTTTACTTAAAAGATTATGGGTTTATTATGCAATTATTATTTCAAACTAAATAATAGGACTTTAAATTGGTGAAACAGAAATTTCCAACCTTCGTTCCAATTGTTTAATATTCAAAGTTTGAAATATATTGAAATTGAAGTGGTTTATTTAAACTGAAAGCGATTTTAAATTTATGGATTTTGACTTAACCATAAATGAAATAAATTGTAAGTCGTGGAAATTATTTTATTTTATAAAGAAATTTTGAATCCAAACTATTGATGCTATATACTATTTGAATATCCAAACCATTTAAGTTTTAGAAATTATGGTTTAAAGTTATGAATTTTTGAAGTTTTATAGTTTGAAAGTTATAATTCAATGTTTGGTTTCCGATTATTATAAGTTTGAAAACAATATGATTTTGGAAAAGAAATATATATTTGAAATAAAATGATACTATATTAATTTGGGTTTTTATAAAAATAATATCAAATGTGTTTGGTTTGAAAGGGAAAAGATATCGTATTTATGGGTTTTGAAATGGATAGTTATATTCTGGTTTTGAAAGTATAAATATTTTTTGAATGACCGCGGTGTTATAATAACGTTTGATTGTTGAAGAGACCGGGATCGAAAGTTGTCATACTCTCTGCCAACTCCGAAAACCACTTTAACAACCGTATATGCGGTGGAGATTCCAGAATGAAGTAGGATGGTGGCGGCGTTTCCTTTGAGGTAAATACGTGGACCCGACTCCCGTGAGTTGGCATAAGGTGGCTAAAGCAGGAGCGATTCTCGGGCCAAGGTGATTACCACCAGCCCGGATAGCAATTGGTATATCTACCCTGGCATTGCCTAGTTGTGTCGTATCACCTACCCTAGCGCGCCTTATACGATTTTGGTTTTGTACCATACCTATGGAGTGCCCTCTGACGACGCCCATTACGGGGGAGATTACGCTACTGTATAGACTATAGGAATATATTATGTGTTAAGGGAAATATTGGGTCACTTCTTAACGCTATTAAAAAGTAAGTTTATTTTACAATTAGACACTATTATAATAGCGAAATATACTACATAGTAAATAGTTTAACGGATCCTTAGGAGATGAAAATCCCGAGCATCTATTAAGTTACTGCACTCCTGCTGATTTAACTTACATAAGATCTTTTAGTTTTGACTCGAGTGTTTTGTCTTTTCAATTCGCTCGGGTCAGTCCGAGCGTTTCAGGATTTGAAGACTTTATTTCAGGAGGAAGAAGACGAAGATTTTATTATTATTATTATATATTATATGGTTCCACTACTCTGTATTCCACTGCATTGAGATTTATTGGTATGTGAACTCTGATATTTATTGTATAAAGAAGAATCAAATGTTTTGTAAACAGTTTCATGAACTGTATATTTATTATTATATTTTATCCTTCTGCTGTGAGATGATGTTTGTTTTTTTCTTCTTGTTTTTTTCTTATTTACCCCATAACAATCCGCCATTGCGTATGGTTTGAATTGGCATGTGTGTCGATTTTAACCGTGCGAAAAGGTGGGACGTTACAGTTGGTATCAGAGCTTTGGTTTAGCGATAAACCTTAGCGTTGTGGGGTCTGACTCTTTATTAATAGGGTAGTAATAGCCTATGGGAGTCGCTGAGTGTATATATATGAGAGAGCGTATTTGTAGTGTTATAAAAAGATTTTAATATTGTGTTAATCTATTCCATTTTGTATTTATAAGTTCTGGTTGATGCATGGGACATTGTGACATCAATAGGAATTTCTAAGCACTTAATAGGACAGACCGACATAATATTTGTTTTTAATATAGGTGAATGAAATAATTTTTCCTATTATATTTTCTATATATAAAATAAAATTTTCAAATGATATCTGTATTTGGCTGCTATAGATTGGTTGTTAGGTAATAAAGTGTATAAATAATAGTAGAAATAAGATTGGAAAATAAAATAATGAAATTTGGAACTTAAGTTCCGGGGTTTTGGAATTTCTTTCGAATAAATTTTGGAATATAATAATATTGTTTATAAGTATTTTATGATATAACTATTTGAATATAATTCAAAAGAATTGTTTTAAAGAAGATTTTGGAGAAAATAAGTTTTGTACTTTCCTCTCTGTCGTTGGAAAATAATTTCGGTGATGGCGGCCGCATCATCGATTTTCATTTTCGAGTTTCGAAAGGGGAATGCCAATGTAGTAGTTCTACTGCAGATTTATTTTTGAAAAATATATAAATTTTGAATTGTTATAAATATAATTAGAGATATGTAAGTTGTAAGAATATATTTATCTATTATTTTAAAATAAATTGAAATTTTAACCCGGTATTAAATTCTTAAATTTCCATTAATTAATTGCTTCAATTATTGTAGTGAAATGAACGGTAAGTAATTAATAATTGAAACCTCTAATTTAGGTAAGAGATTTAAGGCTAAGTTATAAAGGAAATAAAAAGGAAGTTGAAATTGTAACTTATAAGAAAAAGGTAAAAATTTATTGAACAATGAATTAATTAAAGGAAATGGAACAAACTTGTATAACTTTCAAATTACACCCTTAAATAACATATATATAACTTACCAAATATTGAAAGTTGAAATGTTTAATAAGAGATTGTAATAGAATATTATACAAGTAGAAATTTGAAATAATGAAATGAATAATTGTAGGCAATAAATGAAAATGAATACAATTTATAAGAATAAACTAATCGTTGTTGCTGTTGTTTTGGTTTATGGTAGCTTGGGTAAGGAAATTTAAAATTGTTTGGATAAATAAATAATCTATTTAGTTTCATCTAAGAATGTTGAGTAAATGATGAGTTAAGTAGTTTATTTTCATTCTGTACAATTTAAAGTGTCTAAACCTGAACAATTATTTGTTGTGTTTGATATGAATGAATGATTGTTTTTACGGTCGTATGCCTTGTTGCAAGTCTTTGATGTTGTATTGATTTTGTTTATTGATGGTTGTTTGTATGGAATTGGATGTTTATGGTTGAAACCATTTTTAATATTTCATTTTATATAATCCAATTAAAGTTATGATTATATAATGATTTACATAACAGATATTAATTTATAGGTTCCTCTTTCCCTTCTTTTCCTTTTTGGGGACGAAAAGTTTTGAGTGGGGGAGAGTGTAACGACCCGTAAATTGTGATTAATAGATTTGTTAGTTCGATTTAAATTTTGCAATTTAATTTAGGAAGAAAATAAAATTGTAGTAGTTATAACGAAGCAAATGTTAGAAATTTAATGTAGCGATTGAAATTAAGATTTACAAATTCAAAAAAATAATAATGAAATAGAAATTAATTAAATTTATGAAATTTGTCATACTTGGTTATAAGTTTAATTTCGGAAACAAACAAGAATATTGAATTAACTAATGAAATGTTATAATCAGAGGTAGTTGAATGAATTCAATATTATGTAAGATATTTTAGAAATTGGTTGGAAATATAAACTTAAATAAAAATTGAAATGCTACTAATTTAATATAATAAGAAGGTAAGTAATATAAATAAATGATCGTAAACTTTAGTAAATGAATTAATGTGCAAAGGTATTGAATTAAACATGAATAGCATGAATATTAATGAATGAAGTTTATGCAATAAATTGTTAAATGATGGCATTTATGAATGAAATAAGATTTGTAAGTAATAAAGGAAAGTATAAATAACTGGGTATAAACTTTAGTAAACAATTGAGCTGCTAAGAAATTGGATTAAGCACAAATACTATAAAATAAATAAAATATAAATGAAGTTATGCAATAATGAATGAATGAATGAACGAATACATTGCAATAAAAGAAGAAACTGACATGACATTTATAAATGATAACGAATATTGGTAGGGAATAAATGAGAATAATTGAAATAAGCTTAAAGGTAATTAAAGTTAAATAATTACAATTGGTAAGATACCTATTTGGGTAGTTAATAAACTTTAATGCGAAAACAATTGAAAACTTTTGACCCAATTTGTGTAGTTAAGGTAGTTTTGATTGGCATTGAAGTTTGTTAATTCTAGAAGATGCAATCAATGTTAATTTTATTTATAATATGACGATTGGGTGATTTAAAAAGTGAAAAACCAAGATTTATGAATATATTTGAAATTTGAAATTCAATTTGTGGATTTATTACAAATAAGTGAAATTAATATTTAACTGTTACGTTAGTGGAGTCTAATAAATTAAAATGGGAAATCAATAGAAAATTTTGGTTATAAATTGAAATATAGCCATTTGAACAAATCTAAGATGAATATAGGAGTATTGGGCAATAAATTTATTATAAGAAAAACCAATGCAAATGTTATATTAATCAGTGAAACGATAATAATAAATTGTAATTAATTCAAAATTTGTAACTTGGGAATAATGTAGATTAATATACGTTAGTTATTTAGGGTAATGACTAAAATTGGTAATCCATTTGCAATTAATGATTATAGTGTTGATATAAGCCAATAAGTTTAAATGTCAATGCAATTAAAAGCACATAAGTAGCAATTTTTAGGTTGCTTGTTTATTTAATAAGTTAAAATAAAATTTGGTGATCGATTACAAATAAATCTTAATTGTACGTTAGTTAATGTAAATTAAAGTAACAGTTGATGTAAGAAAGGATGGATTGAATTGAAATTTTTATTTAATTTAAACGGAAATATTAAAGGCTTATAATAATGGAAAATTTAGGTAATAAAAGTTAGCACAAGTGGATAAATAATAACCATATAAGAGAAATAAATGTAAGCATTTAAAATATTAATTTATGTTGGTTTGTTGATAGCGTAACTGGTGATTAATTTGATAATAACGGAAGTGTGAACGTAAAGTAATAAAAGAGTAGATTTGTGTTAAGTAATAATTTGTGGTTTTGGGGAATAAAGTTTAAGTTTTGATAATTAAGAAAATAATAAGAAAAAGTATACAAAGTAAGTTATAGAATGTAAATTAAGAAATAATAATAAGTAGTAATTAGATGACATTAATACAAGATGATGAAGTGCAAATTTTAGGTTTAAAATAAATGGTACCCAGGATGGTAATATGATCCATAGTGAATTTAAGAATGAGAATCAACATTTATTTATTTATTTGAATTTTTTTGTTGAATGAATTAATTTGACTTTTAATTTGATAAATCAAAACAATTTTTTTTATATATATATTTGAAGAATGTTAAATTATAGATCCATGTTTTAAACTCTTAAACCAAACTGCATTTTTTTGTAGATCTGAAAGTTTATATACATATAATTTGAATTTGTGTTGAAACAGAAATATTGTATACACATATTGTCACTTTATCTTGAATTGAATATATCATGAAATTTAAATACTTTGTTGAATAAATTATTTGTTCTTAATCTAATAAATTATAATAGAAGTTTACATATGCTTAACAATTTTTCGATAATAAATCTAAGCTTTGATTTTGATTACAACAATATTTAAATTTTTTACCTAATTTATTGTCTCAAATGTCCTTATTTAAGGATCTTAAAGGTTTATTACTATATTGCTTAATTTGTCGTGTTCCAGTTTTGTTTTGTTAAAAATTTAAATAAATTTCATTAAGGTAAAAAGGTTTAATTTATATGTATATATGTATTTTTGACTTCAAGTATACATAAGTTTACAATGCATTAGACAATTTAATATGGTATGGAAGTATGCTTTGAATTAATTAATAAGCTTTGGTTTAATCTTTATACACATGTATGTGTGTTTGTGTGCATGTGTATACATATAAACATTTAATATTTTAATTTCAAATTGCTAAAGCATGATTTAATTTTTATTATTTTTGTCAAACAATTTAAAACTAAGGTAATATTATATACATATTAATTTATTGTTTGTTGTTTATGTTTTCTAGTCATAGTACAACTTGCATGATAATTAAATGTCGTATTAATAAATTGGCTAAAGTGGGAAAGTGGAATTAATCAACGTCTTTATCTCATTCCCTATTAGATCCTTATGTGATTGCATCTACATTTATTCTTGTCTATTCCTATATATTGTCACCAATTAATCATACTTGATATATGTTTAGCAATTTTGACACACAGTTAAAGTATGAATATATATGATGTATTCAAACTTTTCTGTATCTAGCACTTAATTAATTTAGAATCAAACTAACGAAACGTGTCATTTATTTTTGTCCCTCCATATTCATTCCCTTTCTGATTAATAATTACCTCTTTTTAATACCTGCTACTTTTAAAAAAAGGGCTGTTCATATTTACTATATTTCAATACCAAGTTGTTCATATTTACTTTATTTCTAATTAATAGCAGCCTCTCCTTTCAAATCTCTTTGTCCCTAAACCTAACTCTAACCTTATAAATACGATATGATGCAAATGAAACCCTAGCCTCCATTCAAATCTCCTTCTTTTTCTTTTTTTCTTCAAATCTCCTTATTATATCTCATTTTAATTTTTCCTTCCTCTTCAAATATTCTTCTTCTCATGTTTTATTCTATTTCAAACTTTCTTCTTTCTTTCCAAAACTTGATCTTCTCTACAATTTTCAGTTCTTCTTATTTCAATCCTTTTCTTTTTCAAATTCTTCTTTTTCAAATCTTTTCCAAACCTTTTAAAAATACATACATAAATACATACATACATAGATATATATATATTAATATAATAAGGAGGGAAATTTAAGTAAATCAAAATAAAAGAAATTACGGAACAAAGCTAGCAATCAATAAGAAGACTAAGGAAGCGTAGAGCGAAGCTATTGATTAGAAGTCTATTATTTTCAGATTCATATAAAGGTGAGTGTTTTAACCCACTCACAACTTCTAAAATTTCTTATGTTTGTTAAATTGATTTTCTGATGTGTTTAAAATTTTATTTATAGCTGTTTGGTATATATTTCATCAATTTCTCAATTAAATTGCATTCATTTAATTTACGCGTTATTTAATTCATTATTGCATATTTACTGCCTGAGACGACCCGACTCCTAACTCCAGGAAATCACATCATCTTGAAGAAAGAATGGGATAGAGGAAGAAAAAGAAAGAGAAAGAAGAACACAAACAACATCAGAGAACTCACAGCGGAACGAATAAAATATAATATATCACATAAAATATTACATAGTATCTCATTACATCAGAGTACACAGCTTAAACAACAGATAATAGACAGTTATAAACATCTGTCTAATTATACAACTCAAGTACTACAGAAACAGATACAACAAACACAGCGGAACCAATATATAACTACACGTGGAAGCCTCCTGCTCCATAACTCCTCCAAAATTCGTCAAGCTAACCTGAATCACTTGATTACTCATACATAATATGAGTATCCAGAGTTCAATAAAATAGAAAATAAACACTCGGGTCAGACAGGGGTCTGGTGTGAGTAAACGGGTTAAAGTTGCTTAACTTTAGAAAAACCTTTGGAAAGAAAAAGGTATCACGTAAGACTTCCCGCACATAAACATGGAAAAGTTTTTACCTTACGCTAACCAAAACATTTGATAGGAAATCCAGTGATATTATAATAGTGTCTAGGGTTTTCAAGTAAATAAGAAATAGCCGAAATTGTTACATTCATTAAATTCCAGCTACTAGCCACAAAAGTGGGTAATACAGTCAAAACCGCAGGGTCTCGTAGGAAGAATGGGTTTCCATCAATGGAAGGGCTGCTAGGGTACCGCCCGTCACAGTACGTGGCCTAGATCAACGTACCGAGGAGTACGCCCACTCCCCTGCAACACAAGGCCAGAACCATCCCTTACTGGACAGTCTCGAACAAGACCACCCCGTAGTTGGTGCGACCAACCACACACTAAGCCGAAATATAAAGGGACCTCTAGATAGGGGTAAATCTCGCTCTCAAGTGGGGGCTACCCACGAAGCCTTGCTGCACCTCCCCTGTTTTAGCCATTCCCGGTTGATGAGGCTTGAGCTTACGATTACCTTTATAGAACACATCTATCTTAGAATGCTCATCGTCCACCTTACGATGTTCTGAATGCATTCAATCCATACAAGTTCGTTTCGGGTTCGAACGAAACCGAAGGCACTATCTCGCTGCACTCATTTTGTAGTCACCCTCAGAGTCAACGATCATAGCCCTTGCACTCTAAATCACCATCTCGAATCTATAAGAACTATTCCGTCAACTCACTACGGAATCACCCACAGAGTTATACTGACGTATATCCCTTACACCTCGAGTCTTCACTTGCTCCATTTGGATTCACGACCTAACGTTTAATTGGAATCGATGTGGTTTTCGGATTCCAAGTACGGAAACCCAATCCCGGTATCACCGAAACCAAACGCCATTTTGATGTCCAAGTTGTACTTAAGGGTTTGAACAGTTTAAACTCGTATTCAGGATGATATAAACAGATAGATGAATCATATTATCACAATAGATAATTCATAACAACATTCATCTTCATAAAACAGCATATCACATATCATAGATACCCAAATCATCCAGTATCAATCAATTACCCAATATCATCCTCCAATATCAACCATCATCCAACATCGATCTATCAATAACAATCAATCATCCATCAATAGAATTGATCAAATCTAAATTAATTGGATTAACTTTAAATCCTTTCTATTTATTTATTTTAAATAAATAAATTGATCATCTCTAATGATCTTCCTTAATTAATCTCCCTTGATTAATTATATTTAATTACATTCAAGTAATTATCCTTAACCATATACAATAATTAAATCTTTAATTACTATGATTAATTACAATAATTAATGATCATTCATTCACTTCTATTAATTAACTATAATTAATTGCATTATACCTCAATTAATTACAATAATTAATCACCCTTAAATTAATTACTTATATTAATCAACTTTAATTAATATCATTAATCACATTAATTAATGATCCTTATTAATTAATAATTACTTTAATTAATTAAATAATTAACTTATAATTAATCAACTCATTAATCATAATTAGTAATTAACAATTTGTAATTACTTATCTAAATTAATTAACTTCTTAATTAATTAATTTATAATTTAATTATATTAATCCTTGATTAATCAATTCAATTAATTAATCTTTAATTACTTATTTAATAAATTATTATTTAATACAATTAACAAATAATCCTTAATTAATTACTTTATTAATTAATTACAATTTTAATTAATTATATTTAGTAATTAATTTTTAATTAAACACATTTATTAATTTAATCTCATTTATTGGTTAACTAAATAATTAAGTAATTAACTCTTAAATTACTTAACAAGTAATTATCTCTAATTACTTCATTAATAAATCTTGATTATTCTCTTAATTAATTACTTAACAAATAATTAATTCTATAATTAAATAATCCTTAACCCTTTAATTAATCAATTACTTCATAATTAATTAACTTCAACAATTATATTAATCAATTTTTTTTACTTGATATCATTAAGTGATTAACCAATAATCACTTCTATTAAAATACTTCCATGAGTAATTATCATTAATTACTTCTACAAGTAATTACCTTCCTTAATTACATTCACAATTAACCATTAATTACTTTATTAAGTAATTACACTTAATTAATCATAATTAAGTGATTATTAAAAAAATTAACTAATTATTTAAAATTAATTAAACAATTAATTAATTAACTTCTAATATTTAAGAAAATCTTTAATAAATTAAGAAAAACATAAATCTTATCCAAACTTAACTTATTAACAAATCATATTAATCAAGTATTCTTAAGTTAATTATCCAAATAATTTAACCTTATTTATTTCCATAAATAAATTATTGAATTATTTAAATCTTATTAATTCAAAGACAAATTATTAAACTTGGTTTACAAAAATCATAATAATAGTCTTACTTGGAGATAAATCATTTTCAAATTTAAACACTTTAAATTATCAAGTTTTAAACTAATTTATTTTCAATATAAATTGAAAATTGTTAGTAAAACTTTACTTCAAAACTTTAACTTACATCTTTGATTTAATAATTAAATTCAAAACACTCTTCAAATTTGAATTTTAAAACTTAATTAAAATAATAGAAACATACAAACTAAAACATTTTTAAATTTGAAAATAAATTCAAATTTCACTTTTGAATGTTTAATTTACTTCCTCTAAGAAACAACAAGTTTAAATTTAGTTTTCTTCATAAACTTGTTTATACTTGGTGCTTGATTCTTAAATTATTCAACTCGAGTTTATTTTAGAACCATACTAACATAGTACTAACTAACACAACAAACAAAATCACTCAAGTCGAAACTCAGAAATTCCTCCTGCCTACCCCGAGAACAACCCAAACTCCTCCGAGTCCAACCCGTACGCAACACGAAAACCCACCCGAGACAAAAGCCCAGATCACAACTCCGAGTCATCCACGATAAAATCGCGAGCTTCCCTTTGGGAATGATCCCTTATTCTCCAACTTCACCTTCCAGTGTACACACCCGTGCACGGTGCACCTACCCACGCGCCTCCGGCCACACTTGGTCATCGCGACCATTTCCAACGATCACATGAACGTGCGCGAACAAGGATTTAAACCCAGATCTAACAAAAGACACTCGAATCGAAATATGACCTTCAACTCGAAAATCTACAGAACCCATCTTCCACAAAATCACCCACGACCAACATCACGACACCGTTAAGCCACCGCCGACCTTACCCTAGAAACGCCACAACCCCGAGCTTCAACATTCCCACGTCGCGATCGAACTCGATCCAACATTCATGTCGCAAAAACCCCTACAGCAAAGCCCAAACTAAAACATGCTAAAACCCGATCTTGTTCGAATTCGAACATTTCACGCATTAGAAAAATCCACTTGCATTTTTTCCTTCATCTACAATTCATTATCTAGCTTTAATCCAGATTTCAACCCAAACCATCGAGTTGAGCATCGGCGATTTGTCAAATTGCCGACAACGATCATCCCTAAATTCCCATTTGAATATCCATTTTAAAATTATAAAATGTATGTTAAAATTCATCGCTTTTAACTATAAATCCATTTATATAATCCAAAGTAGAAATTAAAGTTATTGATTTTTATCATAAAACAGTATTTTACTGTTCTTCCTGACTTTTAAAATTATTTGCTAAAGTTAAAATCCTAGAATTACTTTAATAACCGTCATCTTCCTCAGACAAACAACTTTTATTTAAATTTCAAAATCAAATATTGATTTGATTTAAAGTTTTGAAATTAAAAAAAAAACAGAACAAACACTCTGAAACCACAGAGAACAGGTCCATCATTTATATATACAGACATGCTAACAATTTCCATAAATATATCAATCCCAACATAAACAAAGCTGATAATCTTTCATGCATGATAATTAAAAACCAAATAAAACTGTTTTTAAAGAAGTTTACTCACCAATTTGTATGTAGTGAACAGAACAAGCTTTATTGCTTTTACCCAGGCTTGAACGGTTAAATTTGAAAAAAAACTTTGATGTTTGCTGATATCCTACTGCATGCTGAAATTGCAGATTGAAATTTGCTTTTGAACAGGTTTTCACAATTGTAGTTGAACATCACTTTGAATTTGCAGTTTTAGAAAAAAATGCAGCTTTGATCTTGATCCCTTTGAAATTGCAGGTTTTAAATGTGCTAAACAGATCTTCATTTGCAATTTCAAGTTGATTTTGCATATTGGATTTTTGCAGTTTTAATTTCAGATTTGAAGAATGGTTTACTGATTGCCATTTATTATTATATTTTTTTAATAAAATGAAGTAAAAAAAATAGGTTGAAGAAAGTATGGAAAATGAAAGAGAGAAACAAATTTTCTCTTATATGTTTAAATTTGTAAATAAAAAGAAATAAAGGCCACTTGTTATATAAACTTACATTTGTCACTTTAATATTTAATTGCTTAACAAATGTCACTAACGTGTGTTTTAAGAGGTGTTAATATGTTTACATTTGTCTTTAAGTGTTTTTAAACTTTTATTTAATTTAAATGTAAATATAAACTTACATTTTTATTTTACTTTATAAATGAGTACTTACATATGTAAATGTAAACATCTTTTTAAAGAAAATATTCTAAAACTAAATATAACACAAATATATTTGCTTATACATGTTGTTAAAAATCTAAAACATTCATATATACATTTATAACCATTTAAATCAAACACTTTAAAGAAAACAAAAATAAAACATTGATTAATTTCTTTATAAACTATCATATTTATAATAAACCATTATCTTATATTTTGAAACAAAGCTTTAAATTACAATTCATACCTATATAAATTATCAATAGATTTAAATTAAATTTCAAAACAATATCAAATTATAACATATACATACATATATATTACAATCTGCAAACTCAATCTTTAATTTGAAACAAAAGATCTCCTATTCACAATATATATCAAATGTATATATTATAAAAAGAATAAAATTTTATTAGCTTTGACAAATAATTCTTATCATATTTTGATATAAATCGCAATTATCAGATTAAATATTTATTAACCATAAAAGAATAAATTTATCAGTTTAAATTAAAACTATAACGAAAAATTATCAAACCAGTTAAATTATTTATACAGAGTATTAAATTTATATTGCCCAAAATTCCGGGCCGTTACACTGCCAGTTAAATTATATTTATTTTGCATATAAACTGCCAATTAGCAGTTATTAAATTTATTTGAGTATAAACTGAAATTAATACCAGTTATTTATCACCTGTTATGTATTGATGTTTGTTTAAATTGGATGATGATTATAATTAATGATTGATGGTTGGTGTTTGGTGAATGGATGATGTGTACTATATTTTAAAATCTGCAAGTTATCATGTATTTCATTCATTCGGGATTGCGGTTTGAAATGACATACAACCGCATTTTTTTTATTTTTAAATTGCGGATTGAAATGATAAATATCCGTATCACTTGACCATAGGATAGAAAATTATATACAGGCACCACGGTATATATAAAAAAAAATTGAAATGATTTTTCTATGGTTTGGATAGGATACGGTTAATAAAAATAGATTTTGATATTATATAAAATCTTATTTTATATATACATCTATAGCTAAAGTATTGAAGATAAGCTATGTATGGATTGGTTAAATAAAATAAATAAGTTGAAAGATGGAGTTTGATTATTTTATATTATATGGTTAAGTACATGTTAAGATATTGAAATTACATATTATTTTAAAGGATTTAAATTAATTAAGATTGGGAGTTAAATTGGAAAATTTATTTGGAATTGAGCTTAATTAAGAGTTAACTTCATAAGTTGATGTAAAGTTTATTAACTTGAAATTTTAAAAAGGGTATGATATTTATAACTGAATTCTATTCAAGGTGAATTAAATGAATATTTCTAGTATAAAAATTGAAGGAAATTTTCTTTTATAAGTAATTTGAGTTTTACTTAAAAGATTACGGGTTTATTATGCAATTATTATTTCAAACTAAATAATAGGACTTTAAATTGGTGAAACAGAAATTTCCAACCTTAGAACCAATTGTTTAATATTCAAAGTTTGAAATATATTGAAACTGAAGTGGTTTATTTAAACTGAAAGCGGTTTTAAATTTATTGGTTTTGACTTAATCTTAAATGAAATAAATTGTAAGTCGCGGAAATTATTTTATTTTATAAAGAAATTTTGAATCCAAACTATCGATGCTATATACTGTTTGAATATCCAAACCATTTAAGTTTTAGAAATTATGGTTTAAAGCCATGAATTTTCGAAGTATTATAGATTGAAAGTTATAATTCAATGTTTGGTTTTCGATTATTATAAGTCTGAAAACAATATGATTTTGGAAAAGAAATATATATTTGAAATAAAATGACATTATATTAATTTGGGTTTTTATAAAAATAATATCAAATGAGTTTGGTTTGAAAGGGAAAAGATATCGTATTTATGGGTTTTGAAATGGATAATTATATTCTGGTTTTGAAAGTATAAATATTTTTTAAATGACCGCGGTGTTATAATAACGTTTGGTTATTGAAGAGACTGGAATCGAAAGTTGTCATACTCTCTGCCAGCTTCGAAAACCACTTTAACAACCGTGTACACTGTGGAGATTCCAGAATGAAGTAGGATAGTGGCGGCGTTTCCTTTGAGGTAAATACGTGGACCCGACTCCCGTGAGTTGGCATAAGGTGGCTAAAACAGGAGCGATTCCCGGGCCAAGGGGGTTAGCGCCCTTTATCGGATACTCCTCTTCGATACTATACTCTGACTTTGGATTGACTCGGTGGCCACTTTTACTTTTGATTTTAGGGGGAGTTTGTTCGAGGTGGGCGGTAGCTGCGGCTATGTGTTACCACCAGCCCGGATAGCAATTGGTATATCTACCCTGGCATTGCCTAGTTGTGCCGCGTCACCTACCCTAGCGCGCCTTAAACGATTTTGGTTTTGTACCATACCTATGGAGTGCCCTCTGACGACGCCCATTACGGGGGAGATTACGGTACTGTATAGACTATGGGAATATATTATGTGTTAAGGGGAATATTGGGTCACTCCTTAACGCTATTAAAAAGTAAGTTTATTTTACAATTAGACACTATTATAATAGAGAAATATACTACATAGTAAATAGTTTAACGGATCCTTAGGAGATGAAAATCCCGAGCATCTCTTAAGTTACTGCACTCATATTTATTCCTGCTGATTTAACATACATAAGATCTTTTAGTACTGACTCGAGTGTTTTGTCTTTTCAATTCGCTCGGGTCAGTCCGAGCATTTCAGGATTTGAAGACTTTATTTCTGGAGGAAGAAGACGAAGATTTTATTATTATTATTATATATTATATGGTTCCACTACACTGTATTCCGCTGCATTGAGATTTATTGGTATGTGAACTCTGATATTTATTGTATAAAGAAGAATCAAATGTTTTGTAAACAGTTTCATGAACTGTATATTTATTATTATATTTTATCCTTCCACTGTGAGATTCTATTTGTTTTTTTCTTCTTGTTTTTTTCTTATTTACCCCATAGCAATCCGCCCTTGCGTATGGTTTGAATTGGCGTGTGTGTCGATTTTAACCATGCGAAAAGGTGGGACGTTACAAAGGCCATCATATAACCATAACACAGTTATTTGGTATTCCGTTAATATGGAAAATAATACTAACACAAGTTTTGTTGAAGGTCCATCCACTGCAATTCCACCACTATTTAACGGTCTGAATTATAATTATTGGTCAACTCGAATGAGAATCTTTATGCAAGCAAATGGATATGATACTTGGAATATTACTCAAAGTGAATACACTATACCTACTACACCATTTGCAGAATGGTTAAATACACAAAACTTAGATGCTACGTCGAATGCAAAAGCCATGAATATGTTATTTTGTGCCTTAGATAAAAATGAATTTAATAGAGTTAGCATGGGTACAACTGCTAATGAAATTTGGAGAACTCTTAAAGTCATACATGAAGGAACTAACAAAATCAAGAAAAACAAGATTTCTATGCTCAAAAATCAGTTCGAAAATTCCAGAATGACACCGGATGAAACTATAAATGACAAGTATTCTAGATTTCAAGACATACGTCATTCACTATTGGCACTAGGAGAAAATTTTCAGATTTTGATATTGTCTCAAAAAATTTGAACTATTTAACAGATGAATGGGAACGAAAAGTCTTAGCTATTGAAGAAGCTAATGACAATTCTACCATCAAACCGGAAGAGTTAACTGGAAATCTCATGTCATACGAAGTTAATTTGCAGGAAAAACGAGATCACGCCTAAGATAAAAAGAATACTGCCTTCAATGTTGAACAAAAAGATTTGGATTCATATGAAGATGACATTGCATTGATTATAAAGAATCTCAGAAAGTTTTTAAAATTTAGCAAAAACAAGAAGTTTGGAAACAATTGGAGAGACAATTCCAGTAAACTGCCAGTTTCGAATCTCAAGTATTATGAATGTCATAAGAAAGGTCACATAAAGAAAGACTATCCTGGTAGAAAGAAAGACAGATTCAAGAACAAGAAGGAAAAGTGCAAAAAGAAGCAAGCATTCTCTGTTACATGAGATGATTCAAAATCATCTTCATCATCAGATAGTGACACTGACAGCGATTCTGAACAAGCCAAGTCTATTTTATGGCTTCGACTAACGATGTAAGTGACCTAATTTTCTACTGACTTAACTAATATAAATTTAGAACTCCTAGATAAACTGAAAGAAGTTAAAAGAAAGTATAAAGATGCATTAGAAAAATTAAATAATTGAAATAGAAGTTGATATGCTAAGAGATGAAAAGAAATTCTTAGAAGAATTTGTTAATACACAAGAATCTTTATCTAATGTTTCTTCTCAACTCACTATGCTATCAAATGAAGTAGAAGTGCAAAAGGAAAGGAATATGGCAACAGCTTCAGAAAATCGTAATTTAAAATAAAATGTCAAAATTCTTGAACTGAAAAATACCAGCCTCAAAACCGAGTTAGAGAATATCGCTAAAAATTTAACTAATTTTAACAAAGGAAGAAAAAATCTTTCTAAAATTATCAGTAATTCTCAAACTACTACTAATAAGAATGGATTAGAATATAAAAATTCTTCAAAGACTAGTTCTAAGAAGAATAATATATCATACAATAATTTCAATTTACATAACAATTTTGTACCAGCAAAACCAAAGGTTTTCACGCAAAAGAAAGATATTAGCAACACAAATACTATAAAAATTTAGGTACCAAAAACTAATAGAAATTTAATCAGAGTTAAATATATTTTTTTTTATGCATTCAGTTCATAAAAATAAAGATTTTACTTATAATGGGAATTCAAAACCCTCTTGGGTTTGGCTTCCTAAGACCTTACTCTTAGGACCCTAATAAAAAGAAAGTACCAACGTAATTCTATATTTTTGGTAAGTGCCAACTAAGAAAAGAGAAAAGTGGATGCTAGACAGTGGTTGCTCAAAACATATGACAGGAAACAAAAATATGTTGACGAACGCTATCTACTCAAATAGAGGATCTGTAACATTTGGAGATAATTCCAAAGGCTATATCATCGGCAAAGGCAATGTGAGTAATGACGGTACATCTAACTTACCTCTTATTACAATGGTTTACTAGTTGAAAATTTAAAACATAATTTGCTAAGTATAAGTCAACTATGCGATAAAGGTTTTAATATAACTTTTTTAAGAAAAAATGCAACATATTTGATCAAAATAATAATCTTATATTTGAAGGAACCAGAGAAAGTAATATTTATATATTATATATGAAAGTCAATCATAACACAAAATGTGTCTAATAGCCAAATAAAATGATCCTTGGTTATGGCAAAAAGATTTTGTTATATAAATTTTAAAGTAATAAACAAATTATTTACGAATAATTTAGTTAAAGGTATACCAAAAATGAATTTCAAAGTAAAAATTATTTGCGATGCTTGTTAATTAGGAAAACTAACAAAATCTTCTTTTAAATCAAAGAAAATGATTTCTACATTACAACCACTTGAGTTATTACATTTGGATCTCTTTGACTAACTCAAGTTCAGTCAATAAACCATAATAGATATGTTTTTGTAATTATAGATGATTTTTCATGATTTACTTGGACAATATTTTTGAAAAATAAAAGTGACACTTTTGAAAATTTAAAAATATTTGTTAAAAGAATCCAAAATAATAAAATTTTGAAAATTAAAAATATTCGGAGCGATCACGGTGGTGAATTCGAAAATGAATCTTCTGAAAATTACTGTAATAAGAAAGGTATTGTTCACAATTTCATTTCCTAGAACTCCACAAAAAAATGGAGTTGTACAAAAGAAAAATAGAACACTTCGAGAATATGCTAGAACTTTACTAAATGGAAGTACTTTACCAAAACATTTTTGGGCAGGAGCTGTAGCAACTGCTTGTTATGTTTTAAATAGAGTTCCCATTGGACCATTAACAAAACATACTCCATATGAGCTTTTTAATCAAAGAAAACCCAACATATCTTATTTTTAATGTTTTTGGTTCCAAATGTTTCATATTAAATACAAAAGATAAACTTAGTTAATTCGATCCAAACGATGAAGGAATGTTCATTGGATATTCGAAATGAAACAAAGCTTACAGAATTTGTAATAAAAGAACTAAATTATCGAAGAAACGCTTCATGTGTCATTCGATGATAATTTCAAATTAAATCATAAAATTAAAGATGAGGAAATTATTTCTAAATCAAATAACACAGATGATGATTATGAAAATAATGAAAATAATGTAGACAACATCAATAATGAAATAAGAACTCCACCAAGACTTCTAAGAAATCACCCTATTGAGAATATCATTGGAGAAATAAATATTAACGTAAGAAAATGAAATCAACTAAATCAAATGGGCCGTTTAGCCTTTCTTTCAAATACTGAACCCAAAATGCTAAAGAAGCATCAAATGATGATTAATGACTATAGCTACGTAAGAGGAATTAAATCAATTTGAACGTAATAACGTTTGGGACTTGGTTCCTAGACCAAGTGATCAAGCGGTTATCGGTACAACATGGGTTTACAAAAATAAAGCAATGAGCAAGAAAATATTAGTTGAAATAAAGCTAGTTCAGTTGCTTAAGGTTATAATCAAGAAGAAGGAATAGATTACGATGAAACATTTGCACCCATAGAATGTCCAGAAGTTATGTATTTTATTAGCTTATGCATGTTTTAATAATTTTAAACTATATCAAATGGATGTAAAAAGTGCTTTCTTAAATGGTTTTATAAAATACAATGTATATGTGGAACAACCTCCTTTATTCGCACATGAAAATTTTCCACATCATGTTTATAAATTAAAAAAGGCTTTATACAGTTCAAAACAGGCACCTCATGCTTGGTATGACTGTCTTAAAAATTATTTAATTTGTTCTAGTTTTAAAATTGGAAAAGCATGTCAAATTTATAAAACAGGATAAAAATGATATTTTAATAATTCAACTATATGTAGATGACATAATTTTTGGTTCTACAAACGAAAGATTATGTCAAGAATTTGCACAAATTATGACAAAAGAATTTGAAATGTCTCACATAGGAGAACTTTCACATTTTCTTAGTTTACAAATTAAAAAATTAAGTAATGGAATTTTTATTAATCAAGAAAAATATTGTAATAATCTCATAAAACGATTTGGTATGGAAAATATTTCTGCTAAACCAACTCCTATGAGTACTATACATCTCGATAGAGATCAAAATGGCAAAAGTGTTGACCAAAAACTATATCGTAGTATGATTGGTTCATTACTATATTTAACTGCTAGTCGACCAGATATAATGATGAGTGTATTCTTATGTACACGATTTCAAGCAAATTTCAATGAATCAAATTTACGGGCAGTGAAGCGAATTTTTAGATACTTAAGCAAGACTAAAGACTATGATCACTTTTATCCAAAATAATGTCCTTTTGAATTATTATCATAAAGTGAGGTTGATTTTAGTGGATGTCGAACATATCAAAAGAGTACCAGTTATGCTTGTCACTTTATTGGATGAACTTTAGCATCTTAGTTTAGTAAGAAACTAAAATTGCGTTTCACTTTCGATGTGTGAAGCAGAATATATCTCTGCTGCTTTGGCATGTGCTCAAGTAATTTACATGCAGTAAACACTACAAGATTTTGGAATACACCTTTCTAATTCAATAATTTTCTATGGTAATACAGGTGCAATTAATTTATCGAAAAATTCAATAAATCATTCTAGAACAAAACACATTAATATTATACATCATTTTCTTCGAGATAATATAGAAAATGGAAACATTTCATTTGATTTTGTTCCTTTGGAAAACCAGATAGATGATATATTGACTAAACCATTAAATGAAAATATTTTTATTAAATTACGTCGAGAATTAGGTATCTTTGCATGATTTATAAATTAAAATTTATTTTATAAAATGGAGTTGCTGGCACTCGATCTCAGGTCACTAGTTAAGAAGTTGTATGCTATTCCTTTATGCTATAATGTTTCTTGGTTTAGTAATAGTTACCCCCTCCTCTAATTACCTGTCCAGCCATTATTACTTATGATTATCTACCTCTCATTTTTTCCTTGGTTGAAAACATTCAAACATTCTGCGCCACACCCTGCTTTAACCTAAGAATAGTATTTATTACTAGTATATAAAGGCTTCAATTCTAAATTGTTCAACTCACCTCTTTCAATAACCTATTTCATTCAAAAAAAATTGCTCAACCTTATTCAACTTTTGCACAATCTCTATAATGTCTTCTTAAGAAGGATCAAATCAATCCTCTATAGTTTTCAGCACTCCCACTTCTGAATCATCGAAAAATTCCAACAACTCAGCTCTTGTGTACATCCATGTCAAGACTACATCTTCATCGAAACATCACACTAAATATATACCATAGGGGAAAAGAGCCAATTGTAACTTAGGTTTTGACTCTCCATCCACCAAAGGTAAAATTGATTATATTCACCATTATCAAAAGAGACTCTAGAACTTCAACGTGAGATGTACTATGAATAGAACGTGAATGCTAAGCACTTGAGCTTCTTAGAACAATTCACCTTGAAGTTTTTTAGGATCATCCTTGAAGCAATGCGTGCATCAACCATCACCACAACGTTCTCAAGTGCCACCAAACTCTTGTGAGCGAAGCCCTCAGCCTCCGTAGGTTTCTCCGAATGCCTGGGAATATAGTAATGTATGGTCATCTATCAATCCATTACAAGAAATTACAAACGTTGAACCGCGGTCGAATGGTTTAAACTCTTCTGAAAACTAAGCCTTCATTTATGTTGTTTTATATTTTGTATGTTCTGTATGGTTTTTTTAAATAAGAATATATTTTAATTTTTCCAATAGATTATAATTTGAAAAATAATAAGTATATACATATACATATATATATTAGTTATATTAAATTAAACTTTGAGCAAAGCATTATTAAAAAAAGCAGTTTCGGTCGACTGAAGTATGAATTCAGTCGATTGCATGTTCATATACTCTTCAATTTGTTTCAACAAATAGTTGACTATCCCACTAAAACCAGTTGACTGAATTGTCCAAATTTGAACTGCAACATTGCGGTTTTGAATTTCCTCCATACCAGTCGACTGCTAACTTCATTTCAGTCCATTGATTCACATTTTTTTTTGTTTTCTAAACCTTCCTACACACTATCCAACACACCTTTTCACCAACCCTATATAACTATCTCTTCATTTCCATTAAACCCCTACTACTATCCAAAAAAAACCTAGCCTCCATTTTTCAAATCAATTCTTTTACCTCAAAATCCAATTAACTCAATGGCCCCAAGAACTAAAAGAGCACACGAATCCTCCATCGGGCCTCCTGAAACTCAAATCAGATCATGGCATCATAATGAAACTGCAGTTGCATGATTTAATGCTATGAAGAGCTCAATTTTGGATGGTTCTTTCGTCAAGTTTCCCGATTTCAATGCCTTGCCATTTGCGAGATTGCCTAAGCTAGTGGAATTGACAGATTGATTGGGTTTGATGCCAAAAATATTAAGATTTATCCCCTTCTCATCAAATTATTATTTGCAAACATGAACATTGATCACCAAGATCCAAGAAATAAAGATGATTGCATATGGACGTTAGTTTGCAGCGTCCGGATCTATCTCCCACTTCAACAACTCGGACATATTCTTCGTTGTCATTCCAATGGGGCTGATATCAATGACATTGATGTCAATATGGATAATAGAGATAAAGTCTCCCATAGATTTCTGTCCGACGACTTGACCATGCTTAAATCCATTGCCTTGCGACCAAAGGCATGCATTCTACACCATGCTCTTATCCGATCTCTTCAACCTCATACCGGGAGCTACAAGATTTTCTATAAGATAAATTTTCAACCTTTTTATCTCATTTACTCTTCCCAAAAAGTAAATTAGGGTATAATTGCCCTTGACGAATTCCTCACTATCAATCATAAGCGGAGATATAAGACCATCTTCTACGGAGATTATATAATGCACATTCTTATGAACTTGGGAGTCACCTTATCCGATGCGGAGTTCATTGCCGCTGGTGAACTAAATTCTAAGACTTTAAGTCTTATGAGTTTGCACAAACGCCCCCACCTCAAGAAATCATTAGTATTCAACAATGGGCGGCCAATCGAGAGTAAGGGATTCCACAACCCCAAGAAACGCATATTGCCTCCTCCTCCACTTAACCTTCCTATTAAATGGAAGAAGAAGATGATGATGCAATCAAAGAGCTTCAAGGAGAATTCAATGCAAGCCCTTGCCACTCTCTCCCGAAATCAAAGCAAGCTCGTACGACAATTGGTCTCCATCAAAAAGAATATTGTTAAGACCAATTAGAAGGTTATTTCTATCAAAGGCTTCTTAAATAGGATACGGGAGAAGATTTCATGTACCGGTTCTACTGCTATAAGTATTGTCGAGAATCCCACTCCCTTCACATGGTCTACATTCGAGGAAGATGAAGAGGAAGGTTCGTATTGTGAAGAGGTTTAGATTTCTTTATTTTTGTATATGGCCATCGATCTCTTTAATTCATGTTGTTTTTAATTAATGTTATTCCTTATAATGTTACTTTGCACAATTGATGTTGTTTGATGTTATTTGTTTGATGTTGTTATTTTTAAAACATGTTTATCTATGATGTTATTGTTATTTATCTGTGCATGTGTGTCTGGGCTCGTATATATATACATCTCATTCTACCCATATATTCCTTTTTATTAATGATAAAGGGGGAGAAATATAATTGTTCAGCAGGATGCGGATAGAATATTTAATTAGTCGCAGTAATAATCATTTTTATAAATTTTTCTATACTTTCATAGTTTTCATCTTCAAAAAGGGAGAGAATGTTAGAACCTTGTATTTTGATGTTTTGATCATGCAACTATTTAAGTAAATATTATGTGAACTAACCATATTTGTAGGAGAATATGCATTGTAGACCAAGAATTCAGAGATAAGTTTCAAAATTATTAATTATTTGTCTATAGTTTAGTCTAGTAGTTAATTATTGTTAAAATCTCTCCTAGGTGGTATATGCACACACTCAAGTATTTAAAATGATTTTCAAATCATAATACACAAAAATTACTTCGTTTATTTTAAGTTCCTTGACAAATTTTTTACAAAGATCTTTAATATGGCAGAAATACAAAATTCAACCGACCGAATCAAGGGGTTCAGTCGGCTGAATACTCATGCATGTGCACGGTGCACTTGAAGGTTCAATTGGCTGAACCACCTAATTTAATCGATCAAATATTAAACTTTTAATTCGTAACTTTTGAATTTTTAGAAGAGTGAAATCTTTACCTCAGTCGACTAAAAATGCATAACGACTATTTTTCTAAACGATCACTTCCATCCAACCTGTTCAGGTAAATCTTTACCTAAAAAATATACATTAATCCATAAGAGGTAAGTTATTGGAGATACCAATAGGTTCAGGGAGAACCCATGAAATAATGAAGTTATTGGCAGGGGCCAATAGGTTCCTGGTGATCCCATGAAAACTATGAAACCATATAGGAAGTCCATAAATATTAAACAGATTATTAGTCAGCCGGTGAAAACTATTAGGTTAATAGTGACCTTAGAAAATATAACCGAGACAGATAGTCAAGAATGAATGGGGATGGGTAATCCAGAATTTGTTTACTTATTTGCATATCATCATAACGTTTTAAATTGCTATGTTTTAACCACTGGTGATGTAGGAGCACAATATATGATTTTATAAAGTTTTGAATAAGGTACTAATGATGGGAGAACCCGTTCCACTAAACTGTGTGGTCTTATTAGATATCTAAATGGTTTGAGATGGTAGATTATTATTCATACCGGGTTTTATGTCTGACTCAAAGTTTATGTTTTCCTCTTCAACTCTCGGGTACTCAATTGATTTTGAGCAGTTTGAGAGTTGAAGTTTTCAGGTACCTCTTTTGATGAATAAGCTTCCAGAGATGTGTAAGAGGCATGATAGCTATTTAGAGCACATTTCTATTTTGATTCTGCTGTATTTAGTTGTAAAGGCAAAGTTGTTTAAATTGCCTACTCTGATCATCCAAGGGGGCATCTTTATATGTCGCTCTTGGTGTATGTTGTAATAATTATATTTTATTTGAACATGGTTAACGATTGTGAGCTTATGTAATGAATTTGAAATGCTTTGAAAAGGAATGAGAAAGTTGTTTGTTGATTTTTTTTTTCTTATTCGCGTGTTTCTGTTATATCAGTGTATCTGTATTTGGTGGCCAAGGATTAATAACTATAGATGACTGCAGCATCCATAGCCGTTGGTTTTGGGCCTCCAGGTGGGGGATGTTACACTACCCTTGTGGTGTAGGGATTGGCACTGATCCCTATGGAGGGGTTGGCACCGATCGATCCTGGCAGACAACGATGGTCTTCCTGTTGACGCCTCGAAGTTTTTGTGCGATATTCATCCATTTTGCGATGCTTATGCCTGTAATACTCGTCTGATGAGCTAGAACTCTTCGATGTTGAGTAAGGAGTGAGGTCCCTCCTTGGTTTTCCTTACTACTACTAATTAATTTGGTTCATTAAGTTGATATTAGTCAAATTTTGTTGGTATAATTGTCAACGGCTCTCCATCAAATCTCTCGTTAAATTATGAAATTCAGCTCCTGTAATAGAGTTAGTTGGATTCTGAACTTTAACCAGATCAGCATTCACATTTGTTGGTTGGTTGCTTGGGTCTTCTTGCTGAATGCTAGCACTCTCATTTCCTTCGTTCGAAGAACTAGATCTAGTATGTCTCACCATTATTAATTACTTTGATTTAGATTCCTATAAATCTAAGTAGTGTAAGCAACTTCTTAAAGAAAACTACAAATCTGCTTTGGGGGATTTATCTAATCCAGTAGCAACAAAGGGGATCCTAGGAAGCAGAGAATCAAGGTTCTCATTGAAAGCACCAAAATGTTTGCAACCAAATTTGTCACAAGCACCCAAAAATAGATTTTTGTAGAGAAGTAAGTTAAGAAAATAAAATTAAACTAAGGAAATGATGAAGCTAATAAGAAATAAAAAGAAGTAATAAAAAACATAGAGATTTATAGTGGTTCCTCATTGTATGCCTACGTTCACTTTAAAGATTATCTTTATTGATCACTTATAAATCTTATTACAGCAATAGAGAATAGAGAACACTTGATCACACTTGATTATAATAGAGTCTAGTGTACCAAACAGCGTAAGATCCTTAGAATGGCCTATTAGGCCAGTATTTATAGGTGAAGACGACCACCAATCTCTTTGAAACTTCGGTTGAAAGACCTTCTATCCCACATGGGCCTACCAAAGGGGTCGCTAGGCATAATTCCCAAGTGGGATTGATACCGATCCCTTTATTGGTCAGTTTTTAGGTAGCGATCCCTATGGTGGCATCTCTATGCTAAAATATGTTTGTGCTTTAACTTTCATGTCATTTGAACCATTGGAACATGAGTTATTGCTTGATCTTTGACTTGATATCACTTGTGCACTGCTTGCAGTCGAACCCTCTATAGGGATGTACGCCGATCCTTCAAAGTTTGTTATTATGATGTGTGATCCCTAGGGTAGGTTCCCTAGGGACCATTTACCCTGCCCACTAAATTTCTATAGGCTTTGAACTTGAAGATCCTAAGATATTGATTGTTGAATGTATGAATGCACTTGAACTTGGATATATGTTGATCCCTCATCAATGTAGCCTGCTGATCCCTCTCCATCAATCACGCCGATCCCTTCCAACTAGCCATGCTATGCCAAACCCTTCCATTTTTTAAGCCATATTCCATGCTTTGAGCATCTTACATTGTACATCCATTCAATTCTGACTTCATATAATCATCTATACTCGACCTCCGGGACCCACAATCATGATTCTAGAATCATCAGCCTTGATGGCAATCAGATCTAACCCATGTAACTAGTTCAATATAGCTAGGCTAGAAAGCCTGATAAGTAAGTTCCCCAATCCTTTCAAGAATTGAGAAAGGCCTAATGAACCTTGGCATCAACTTCCCTATCATACCAAAGCTCATTACCTTACTAAGAGGAGAAACCTTAACGAGCACCATGTCTTATACCTCAAACTCCCATTCTTTCCTTCGCATGTTAGCGTGGACGTCTGATGATCCTGCATGGCCTTCATCCATTGCTCAATCATCTTTATCTTCTGCAAGATCTCACAAATCAAGTCTTGTCCAAGTAGAATTTTGTCGGTGGTTTCTCGCCAACAATTAGGCAATTTGTGTGGCCTCCCATAAAACGCTTCAAAGGGTGCCATGTCAATCGTTGTTTGGTAACTATTATTGTACACGAATTCTACTAAAGGTAAATGCTGCTCCCAACGTTCTTCAAAATCCTTGATGCATACTCTCAACAAATCTTCGAAAATCTCATTCACCTTTTCTATCCAACCATCGGTTTGTGGGTCGTAAGAGGTACTAAGATTTAACATTATTCTTGAATCTGATTGCAAACTCCTCCAAAATATGCTTGTGAACAAGGAGTCTCTATAGCTAACAATGCTAATAGAAATTCCATATAGTTGTACTATCCCCTTCATATAAATTTATTCTATAGATGATATAGTCCTATTAGTTCTAATGGGAATAAAGTGGGCACTTTTAGTGAGTCTATCTGTTGGAACTAGGCCAGCCGGCAACGGAAGAAATGGGTGAATTTCAAAAATTTTACCATTCTGATCTATGTTGGGACTATGAAATCTAAATTCATTTAGACCTTATCCAAATTTTGTTTTAAAAAAAATCTTTATTTTATTTGTTTAGTTTGAAAAGTTTTGAATTTGGTATTTGCATAAACGAGAATATATCAAATGTACTCTTATATATATGCATTTATGGTGCGACTATTACATGTTAAATTTAATTTAGAGAAGGAAACCTCTCATTTCCTTCAGCTAATTTATTCAATTAATGAGGGGATGTATGGTTTTAATTAGAGAGATAAAACTTTTCATTTATTTCCCTCTAATTAAATTGAATGATTTATTAAATGACATTAATGATATTTACATAAATTAGAGTATATCAATATACTCTTATATATGTATTTATGTGTGAATGTTATTTGTTAAATTTAATTTAGGAAGGAAACCTTTCATTTCCTTTGCTTAACTTATTTAATTAATGTAGGGATGCATGGTTAAATTAGAGGGAAAAACTTTTCATTTCTTTCTCTCTAGTGAAATAGATGTAGGCATCAAAATTGGCCACTAACGCATAGTTATGTAAAAGCACCAATATCAAGTCATAGATATCAGATAGTATCTAATGTAGAGAATATAATATAAAGAACAAATAGATTAATAATGAAATTAGGTAAAAAGAGACAAGATTTATAGTGGTTCAGCTAACTCCATCCTACATCCACTCTAAAATAATCCTTTTTATTGTATTGTAGTTTGTTCACAGTTACAATCTGAAATCCAAGCATAAAATTGGCAGAGTTTAGCCTAGGTTAAAGAGAAGTAGAAAGAAGATCCTTTTTCTAACTCCGCTCCTACTGTATTTTTAGGGGAGGACATGCACAGATCAAGCTAAAATTTCAGCAGAAGAATCTCCAGGCCATGACGAGGCTACACAAGAATTTTCAAGCCCAATAGGGCCCATAATAAGGACCTGCCCCAATCCCTATTTTGGTGTCCAAATAGAGTGCAATCCTATGTGGTGTTTTCCATGATGTTAGCTACTTTCCCTCCAAATTTTGTGCCATTATGACTTACGATTTGTAAGATATCATGTTTTTTGTGAAGTGGTGTTGCATGTATTCTGATTTTAACTGGTCCCTTTGGAGGGATATGGGATGATCCCTCTAAATTATCCCACTTGATCTGTTATCCCTATATGGTGTTCCACATACTGTAATAAGCTTGTGCTCCAAGTTTCATGTCAATTGGATGTGTAGATGTTGAGATATTGATCGTTCTTTGCTATAAAGTTGGGTTTAACCGATCCCTAAGAGGGAAGAGGGCCGATCCCTACTGAGGGATAGAGGCCGATCCCTCCAAACCTCTCCAAATGCCATGAGATCCCTAGTGTACACTCCATAGGATCCCCTCTTCCTTTTTCGAAGCTTCACTTCAAACCACCTTATGGTTGTTGAGTTATGGAGTGATCATCGTTGAGTAGTGTTGTGTGCATTTTGTTTAATCTGATCCCTCTATTCCGATCCCTCTTCTAGGGGAAGTATTATTTCCATACTTAGCCTTTTTTAAGTTCTTTCCATCCGATTTAATTCGATTATTGTCCATAGTTTCAAATATAATCGATCTCAAATCCTAGTAACCATCTCTCCAGGCTTTCTGCCTTGATGATCATGAAGTCTGTTGGATTAAACTCGCCTATGTACTACCTTTCCAAAAGGTGGGTTAACAATTTAATAAATATTAGATGACATTAATAACCAAAATATACTTAGCAAATGTTGAGAAAATATCTAAATATACATTATAGTAAATGGTACGAGTGTAGTAAACCATATTGTGTACATAAGTGATGTTTCCATTATACGTGCCTTTATTGTCCATAGTATTATTTAAAATACACATATTCATGTATATACAATAGACTTATACATATAAATGTGCTAAAAATAAGTTTCACTATTTTATAAATTTAAAATTAAAGACAACAATTTTGAACCTGTTTCAAAACTAAAGGGGTTTAAGATTAAAATTATGATTTTACATAAAGGCCAATCTTATAAATCTTAAGTTAAATTAACATATACATACCCACACACACACACATACATACATACATACATATACACATATACACACACATATACACACACACGTACATATATAAACACGCACACACACACACACATATATATATATGTGTGTGTTAAAATTTATAATTTAGTATGTTCTTTAATATATAGTCTAACTTTAATTTAAAAAAGATATCCAAGGGTTTGTGATATTTTGCACAAGAGTCCAGTTACGTTAAAAGAAATTTTTTTGAACTTTAACTAGAAGTGTGCAAAAACTAAATGATTGGATTTAAAATAACGAACATAAAACATATATACCAACATTAATAAACTACTTATGTTTTCTATTTGAATTAGTAATAGAATTATTTCATTAATTAAAACTTAGATTTCAATCAAAAAGTTTTTCCTTTTAGACAATAAATTTGAAACAACAACAAAATAGATAGGACAAATTAGACGCACACACACACACACACACACATATATATATGTGTGTGTGTGTGTGTGTGTGTGTTGCAAAGGTTTCAGATCTAAATTATATAGGCAATATGAACAATTAATTAAATATGGAATCATACAATGTTGGCCTAATGATGACAATATAAATAGGTAAGAAATCAAAATGTATCTTAAAATATATCCAAATCAAAATAACATGGTGAACATATATAATTAATTACGATGAAGCAAAAAGGGGTATAGTTTATGTGACCAAATAAAGAAATGCTCAGATGAGATGAAATATGTAATGGATCCAAATTATATAAACAAGTTGAATGACAATAAATAAAATTAGAATTGTTACCGTGAGATATTGCCAAGAGAATGCACCTTAAATGAATAAATCTCCTTAGAACTCAAATATCCATACCTAATCCTTGTAAGAGATGGATGAACTACTTTTGTTTTATCTTATATGGTGTTTTTTATTTGGAGTTAAAAGATTTTGGAAATCCTTTTTTTGTTTTATGCCATGGAAGGTTAGGAGGAGAGAAGAGAAAATGAATGAAAAGGAATGAGTTGTCTATAGAAAAGAATTAGTGGATATGTTTTAATTAAAAAAAATGAAACATCTCTCATTCTTTGACTAAAACTTCCCTTATTTATTCCCTTGATTATCCTTCTCTCTCCATTCCCACCTCTTTACATAGTATGGCTGAAATTACATACCATCAACCGACATAAAGTTTCCATAAATCACTATATGTAATTATCTTTTATTTACACCCATTTAAAATTACATCGATATCGTATTTTTAATGCGCACAAATATAACTTTTATAAAAACATTCAAATAATAACACATTATGCCAAATGTCGAATGGATTAAATAACAATTAATATTTATCAAATATCAATTAATTTAATTAATTTACAATATCATATAAAATAATTAAATTATGTGGTTTTTTAGAGAATTGATCATTACGGTTTTGTGACTCAAAGGTGTAAATTTAGTCAGCGATTAATATTGAAAAATTCAAACATTAACATTTATGTGTCACCTTAGCTAATGGTATGACAATTTTTGCTGAATTTATCGCTTACGCATCTTTTGGAAAAGTCCAAATTTAATTATTTAAGTTTCACCTATTAGTGATAATTATTTACACCAATTCTCTTCATCAAAATTGTATCACTTTGGACTTATGGAATTTGGTAATGGTCAAAATTTTAGAATCATCCATATTCAACTTTATAATCCAAACAAAAAACCCTTGGTTTAATAATACCAATTTTTATTAATCGAAATGCTCTAGCTAGAGACTTTGACTTCGGTTGACTATGATACTAACCTCATATAACTAAGGAGATGATTCCTTTCTCAAATACTGTTTCACTACCAATGCATCCACTCGACCCAACTATAATCGTTCGATGGACGTCGTGCTATGATTTAACTATAATAAAAGCAAAGTTTCCACATTGAAGATTAACAGTATTATCAAGCAAGAGAACTGTGTAAATTAGTCATATCAATATTTTCTGTTTGACTTTAATTATATTAACTAACAGAAAACTATCGAGTGAGTTATTCCATAGTTATCTAATAACTTTGAGCACGTAACCCCTTGGTTCCCTTAATAGTCATAAGTAATACACTACCTAACATTTGAAGATCGATATGTATTCTAGTCACAATGGATGTGTTGATATCCAATCTCGATACATCTTGACTAAGAATATTTAAAATGGTATATTTATTGTGTATTATGATATAAATTACTCGCGATTACAACACTTTGTAACTACTATTCTAAAACATACCATTTATGGATTTTCTATTGAATATACTTTTAATTAAATTAATTAATTAGTATAACACATTATATCAAGTATATGATAGAAAGAAAACTCCTTTTATTTTGAACAAGATGTGTTATCGAGTTAGAAATATCTAACAATTTACATAATTACCCCTTAGGCATACACCTAACTCTATCAATCTCCCACTTGCACTTGAGGTCAATTATGGAATCTCATTCCAACTCCCCCAATCAGTTTTCTAAAAACCAATTAGGTCAGTCCTCGGTAAAAGGTTATGCTATTATGTTTCAATTTTCTACCATGTAGATCAAATCTCTCCAATGCTAATAAACTACCTTTACCATGTGGTACAATTTGCAGTATGTCTCTTGACTTCTAGTGAGCCCTAATTTCTGTTATGGACCATTTCATGACATTATTATCGTATAACAATGTTAGAGGATTCTCAGCATTTAGAATAACCCCCGGCTTAGTTATAAATTCTTGTATTTATATTTATATACATTTCTTTTATTGCAGTGTTATTCAAGGCGAAGTACATAGCCTTTTCCTTGAATTAGCCACAGTCTTTCATTTGGGACATTTCCAACATAAAGATTCTTAACTTGAGTTTATTATTGACATATTATACTCAATACCACTTATCGAAATTTGAGTCCAAATACTCCTTTATAAGGAGTTTGTTATTTCTGTAAACAATTCTCTAGTATTTCATAAATACACGAGAATACCTCAAACAACCATTTAGTGATAATAATTTAGGTTTGATATTTTCTTCGTGTATTGAATACATGAACAAATTATAATATCGTAGACAACATTACATGTATGGTATATCGTATTGTTAAGGCATAAGGAATCATCTTACATGTTCTGTATTCAACATTTTGATAAATATCCTTTCATATCCTTTGGGACATTCCCAGTATCTTTTATACTTACTATAAAAGACATTATTTACAAATCCAATATCGAGCATTAAAATAGCTTGGGCTTATTTTAACATAAGTACATCGTTAAAAACCAGCAATGTATTGTTATTTATCATTTAAAAATATCAATGTAGCTTTTTTTCTAATGAACGCATGTTTCCTCTACATATGAACGCATGTTTCCTCTACATTTTGATTGATAATCATACTATTTGATATTTCTATTAAAACACTCATTCAATAATGATACTTTTCTGAATGATACTTTTGTATTTGTTCTTGGATCATATCCGAAAAGTCACAAGCTCAATATCTCTCCCAATGACTTCGAGATACTCTAGTGATTGTGCGTGAAAAGTTTACTCTAAATCATTATTTAAAATTTTCTGTTTCGACACATACATATTAAAATATAAAGTCATACCATGCGATAATTTTTGAGTAAAATCCGAACCTACTTGACCACATTGAATGGTGAAGCTGTTACATTAACTTCAACAGTTGAAATTTATGGTATTATTCTTATCAGTGTGGTTCATTATATTCCAACTGCAATTGTCTTTCTCTTAAAGACACATTTTCGGTCCATGGATCATATCCCTTTGGGTACAACTATAAAAATCATATTTTAATAATGTAATTGAAATCTATTTCGATCCGTGCATCGTACCATATTGTAGAGTTAATACTCTTAGCGACTTAATTGATAATCGAGGATTATCTATTCCCCACATTGATTAAAAAAATCATAATTTCTCTTCAATGTGTGAGAATACTTATTAGACACCCTAATGTGATGTGTTCATTTAGGTTAGGTTAATTTCATTTCATTCCACGTAATTAGTTTTATCTTTGGATCATATCCAAATCTATTTTAATAAAAATAATTTGTCAAAGAAATTCCTTTGCTAAGAAGTTAGTATCTTTGAAATAATAGTTGTTTCTCATTGCAATGGAATAAGTATTCATAAACACTTTACGAATTAGCTTATATATAAAACTAATTTGATTTTAATTTAAAACACCTATGTTCAAAATGCAAATTGGTCATCTAACAACAGTCGTTCCCAAACTTATTTTTGGAGCAATTCGTACAAGATTCCTCACGAACAATTATTATATCCAGTCTTTCGACTTTCACAACCTACCAACTTCTTGGCCTAGGATATGTTGATTTTCTTATAAAACCTTATTTTGCATGATTTTGTAAACCATTTTTAGATGAAATTGGTTTTATTCTTATTGTATTACTCTTAAGTATACGACCTTATAAAAAGGAAGTAACTTAACTTTTTCACAAATTAATCGTAATTTGTCTAACAAAGTTTGATTTTCCCTTATCTACATCATTATGCATTATATAAAGGAGTGGCCTTTGAGATTGAATCTTTATTCATATTGGGTATATAGGAAACTCTTTTCCATATGCTTGCATATTCGATCTAATCAAATAATTTCTTTCACATGTTATTTTATTTACTTCTATTTTATATTCTATAGGCTTATCGTAGACTTATACATGTGTATCAAATAGAAATATACACGTTTGTGATAAATCATCAGTGAATATGGCAAAGTATGTGGAACAATCTTGGTATTAATAGACTTGCGATTGCGTACATCAATATGTATCAATCCGAAGAGTGTATCAACTCTTATGATGCTCCTACTAAATGGGTATATAACCCATAATTGTTTGAAATATAGTTAGCCAGTATCTTATGATTCATAATCAAATAATAAGAATTAGCACTCAAAACTATGGCTTAGTCTATAATTTCAAAATAATTGTAAATTATTTTAGATACTTCATGGTTTTCCAATGCATCATTTTGTTATGAAAATAAATACCATTTTAATGTCGCCTTTTGACTAGGAAGTAAATAGATCAACCCGACGAGCCAGACTTCGAAGTTATTGAGGCAAGAAGCCCAAAGAGGTACCATGAAGCCAAAAACTCAAATACAACCAGGATCACAACTCAAACTCAAAACCAACAAGAAATGGAAAAGGCCCGAAGCCTACAAGTGCGATCGGTACCGACCCCTAACCATGGGTCGGTATCGAACCACAAACACTCCCCTTCGGAAGTCCATCTTCTGCCTATAAGCCCTATTCGATGTTGAAAACTATTTACAGTGTTATTCTATTGATTCCATGTAATTCCTTATCAATCTTCACAAACTCCTAAATCAGCAACTTTGTTTTTCTATAACTCTATCATTTGGACTCCAAAACAAGCTACTATCGATGCAAAAAACTATGGAATCGTGATGCTAACCCCAAGACAAGCCGTAGTGAAGAGTTCAAGACAACCAGTTTGGCTATTTTAGGGATTGGTAACGACCCCTAATCTTGGAGTCGTACTGACCCATATAAAAGTAATGATTAAGCACCTGATTTTCATGAAGAACTGGTCTATAGCAAAAAGAATGGCATGGAGATCTTTTTTATGAGATTTTAGCCCCTACCTCCATAAATAGATGGGTTGGGATCATTTTTCATGATCTTTTGGCTCTAGTTATACTCTTCTCTATATTCTTGTAATTTTGAAATCTAAGTGCCAGAGTTATATCGACCTCTAAGAACTTTTGCCTCCAAGTCAGAATATAAGCAATAAAATCATTAAGTGGACGTAGGCCGGAGTTTGCCGAACCACTATAAATCTCTATAAGTTTGGTTCTTACTTATTTTAATTTATTTACATCACTTTTTATTATCTTCTACTTTCTATTGTGTGTTTGTGCCATTTTTGCTTCAGACATTTTATCGCTTTCACTGAGAAACAGTGAACTAACTGATCTAAAATTCGAAAAGGATTCTAGATGGCTAGACAATTAACTAGAAGGACTATTGTTGGAGGAAATCAACCAGGAGACTGTCAAGAGGCATCCTCATAAGCTAACCCCTATCAATTTACATAAACCATTGAATGGATTGCTAGAAAGGATGATGGCTCACCAGGAAGAGATGATGGAGAACTTCTTCAAAAGAATGGGACAATTAGGAATAGTCGGAGTCACCGCAAATTAGAATCAAGATCGAAAAGCAAAGTGCAGATAGTTGGAGTTGAAGTAGAATGAACTGGAACGAACCCCGACCCAAACGTACAAGTGGGTACCGACCCATCCCTACGGGTCGGTACCGGCCCCAAGGGCTCGAGAGCACTGGTAGTCCTGGCCTTGAAAGGAATGATATGCGAATTAGAAATAAAGCAGGGAATTTGAACATGGATCAGAATACGGAAGCACAATGGGACAAGTATGTACCAAACTCTACTGAAGAGTCAAGGGGCAGAGTGAGAAGGATAACCTTAGAATACCTTTGAACGACGATGATAGAGTTGCTGAAATGGTGAGGCAGGTTATAAGGGGTGGATTGCTTTATCAGAGCATGGAAAATGTAAACAGGAGTCCATTCACTTCGAATATTCGATACACTAGGAATCCGCCTGATTTCAAGTTACCAACGTTGGAAACATATGACGGGAAGACAAATCCAACAGTTTATTTGATGGGGTACATCTGACACATAAAAGTGTTGGGTGCATACGAAAAGTTAATAGGATGGTGTTTCCTTCTATATTTTATAGGTTTGGCAGCTCAATGGTTAAGATGGCTGGAGAGTCGGTCTATTAGCATATGGGCCGAGTTAGTAAATAAATTTTTGAAGCAATTCTAGGTCAATATCTCATGGCCCATGAATGTAATGAAGTTAGAAATTATGAAGTAGAGAGCTGGAGAGACCCTCAAGAGTTTTCTAACAAGGCTCAATGCGGCAGTAGCTATGGTTGATAAGCCAGACCCTTCGATGGTTTTGATGGGGCCAGTTTTAGAGATAGTCGCGAAGACAGATTTTAAGGTGGCTTTGGAACAAGATCCTCCTAAGGATCTTAATGAATTTTATCACGAGGCTGAAAGGTTTCTACGCCATGAGGATGCTAAAGCTGATGGGGAAGAGGTTAATGCTTTGGATGGCCGAGGATCACTTAGAGTAGGATCTAGCAAGGATAAAGGAAAGCAAAGATAGATGGTAGCCTTGATGGATCAAAGCGACAAAGGAGGGAATCAAAATTCTCTTCTTACATGAACATAAATGAAATCCCATAGCCTATTTATTTGGATTCTAGAGGATAGATCCCCTATCGGAAGCTGGTGAGAAGAGAGCTCATATAGTATGAAAGGACATCTGGAAATACCTACCTATTCCATGAGCCAGATCGGATAACACAAATGATTGCAAGTACCTTCGGGATATGATTGAGGAACATGATAGAGATAATCGGTTACGATAATATGTATGGAATCGAACAGCAATGAAGGGATAGGAGCAGCCATCGGCCGTAGCAAATGGAAATTGCCATAGATCAAGGTCGAGGATAATCGTCTCTTGATTGGGATGGCAAGGAATCAAGTTTGGTCTTCACACTCTATTTTTCCTTTTTAGTAAACTGTGCAATAATACGGCCTAGACATTTACTCTTGTACGGGATCCCGGACAGTCCCTACGCATGCTCTGAGTTGGATGCTAGATGTAATGCCCGGTAAGTTAATTACCTTGATTTAGATTTTATGTTGTTTTTGATATTTGAATTTGATTATTAAAATCCACATTGAACGTGATGACTGATATTAATCGCTTTAAAGTGTCCAATGATGGGAATAGAGTGCAAGAAGCAAGTCCCATCACCGAAGCATGATCAGATGGGATTGCTTATCATTGAGTTCCCTTATCGAGGAGCGATCAAATTGAGCTCAACAAGGTTCCAGAGAGACCATGGACTACGATTGCATTAAGTCCCGATTGGAAAGTGAGACCAGAGTGCAGGAAGAAGATCACTTTTCCGGAGAGAAACTTGGATGGGCTTGGTTGCTTTTAAGTCCTCTCATTGAAGAGCAAGTAGATTGGGCTCCGTAAGGGTCTAGAGAGACCACAGATTTGATTATCAATCCCGAATGACCACATATTTGATTACCGGCATCAAATGACCATCGATTTGATTAACAGTCCATAGAGACCATAGGTTTGATTATAACAAACAACCATAAACTCAATTAATGATCTAGAGAGATCACACATAACACTGAATTTTAAATGACCGAGAAAGATCACATATCGAATAAAATATAAAACGATCCGGAGAGATCGAACCTTACAATGGATATAGTTTTGATAAAAGGATTTACACCTTGAAATTAAACGAAATAGATAAATCTCAGATGTACACGGGACGATTTTGGTATGTAATAACTTTGAATGAAAGCAGAGTGATAATGATGTAAATCTCGGATGAACAAAAATGGTTTTGATATGTGTTGTGATGACTTTGAATGAACACAAGATGGTTTTGATATATGTTGTGATGTCTTTGATAGCTCTAGGACGCTCGTAATTGACAAGATAATCAGAAGGAACTGGATAATTAGCAAAACTGTAATAATCGGAGAGCTCAAGTACCAAAGATTGACATTACATTTGTCCTTGAACAAGGCACACCTTCCATTTCCAAGGCATGTTTGGGGGGCAAGTGTTATCCCGCCATTTGACCAGGAATTATTTGGACGAACCCTGCGAACCAGACTTTGAAGTTATCAAGGAAAGAAGCCCGAAGAGGTGACCTTGAAGCCAAAAACTCAAGTACAACCAGGATCACAACTCAAACTCAAAACCACCACAAAATGGCAAAGGCCCGAAGCCCATAAGTGTGGGGTCAGTATCAACCCCCAATCATGGGTTGGCATCGACCCATGTACACTCCCCCTTGGAGCCCATCTTCTACCTATTAGCTCTATTCGATGTAAAAAGACCATTTCCACTGTCATTCTGTTGATTCCATGCAATTCCTTATCAATCTTCGTGAACTCCTAGATCGGAAACTTTGTTCTCCTACAACTCCACCATTTGGACACCAAAACAAGCTAGTATTGATGCAAACAAATATCGAATCACGAAGCTAACTCCAAGACGAGTCGAAGAGTTCAAGATGACCAGTTTGGCCATTTTAGGGATCGGTACCACCCCGAACCTTGGAGTCGTATAAACCTATACAAAAGTGATGATATGGCACCCTATTTTCATGGAGAAGTGGTTTAAAGCAAGGAGAACGGCCTAGAAATCTTTGGTGCAAGATTTTAGGCCCCCTACCTCTATAAACAGAAGGGTAGGGCTCATTTTTCAAGATCTTTTGGTTCTAGTTCTACTCTACTCTATATTCTTGTAATTATGAAAATCTAAGTGTTGGATTTGTACCGACCCCTAAAAACTTCTACCTCCAAGTTAGAATATAATTAATAAAACCGTTTAGTGGACGTAGGTCCAAGTTTGCCGAACCACTATAAATCTCAGTGTGTTTATCTCTTACTTATTTTAATTTGATTTCTTCGTTTTTTATCCTCTTCTACTTTCTATTAGGTATTTTTGCCAATTTTGGTTCAAAAAACCATATTATAGTTTTATTTCAGAACTAGTACTCATAATACACACAATAAAATATAACTGTGTCTATTTTCAGTCGACACCAGAAAATAATCATTATTTCATAAATAATGCTCGCTATATTTTACAAAAACAACTTTCGTAACTTGATGTAATCAATAAGGGCTATATGGAATTCTCCCACTACTTCCACCATTACTACAGTGACATACTAAATTCAAAGGTTCATCTTTCACTTAATATAGATTATTTATTTCATATATTGTGACCACGTTACAGCGGAGAGTTCTTTGACCAAATATCCTAAACTTAAAAGAATAAATCTAGTAGAAATCAATTTTATATACGAAAAATTCATTTCGAACTAGAACCATATTTCTTATTCCGATGTTAAGTATTAATCGCTATTATCACAATTCTTGTTTTCGATGTTTGTTTCTGAAGTAGAAGTGATCATTCACTCTCTTCATCCTAGTTATACCTTAAATAATATTTACTCTTATACATTCATTTTTCTTTTTAAATGGTCAAACCATTCAAAATAACATTACTACAACATCATAACGAACACTTTACAAGAGCGCATTCGGTTATCCTTAATGTTTAAGGACAACATTTAAGCAATCGAGTTCTTAGATCTATATTGTATTTTTGCTCTCGTGTTACATTTAACACAATATGATATTTTATTGTAATCCATCGAAGTGAATACTGGATCACGAACTATGGCTTATTTGCATATTTCAGATGAACTAATTTCACTGAAATATTGTACATTACAAACTATGACTGTTCAGGATATAACATTTATATGTGATTATACATGGATTAAATATCCTTAAAAATAATAGAACTCATAGAATGAAACAGACATTATCAACCAAATAAACATGTAGACGACCAAATTAAGAATGTATTACACAGTTTTAAAATTAGGCGCTTGCATGGGTGCTAAAAGTTTAACATGTAATAAGCATTTGTATGTAAGTATATGTTATATTTCTATTTGTCAAATTTAAGTTGTCAATTTTCAATTCAGATCATATATATTAATTTACAAACATTTTATCAATCACATTAAATGCACAAATTTATCATTTTGGATAATTATAACATTATTTAGCATATGTTCTTACAATATTAGAAAGGTTAAATGTTTGTAACTTCCCCTTTCTAGAGGCCCGAAGCTAAGCACTACAAATGTTGCAGTCATTCATAGTATTAACTTCTGATGACCAAATACAGTAATGTTAATGGTGTCCATAATATTAGTTGCACATGAATATGAAACAAAATCACAGATTTCAAAAAATAACTATTCTGGTTACATTTCACAAAACATGTTTCATATTCCATTACATAATCCTAATCTTTTTCCAGGTTCAGGTCAAATATAATTATTACAAAATATGCCAAAGGCAATATATGAAGATGCCTCCTTGGTTGACCTGAATACTAAATAGTCATACTGACTTAATACAACACAGCTGAATAAAACAAACAAACCCACTCCTACATAGCTAACTTTAGCCTCCTAGTCGTCTTTGGAAGCTTTATTCATCCACCAAATAAAAACCTACAAACCCTCAACCCTTTGCCAACTCAAATCAATTTTGAGCATCCGAGAGATTAAGGGTAAAAACATAAACTTCGAATCAAACATAAAGCCTGGTGTGAATAATTATATACATCTCGGTTATTTGATATTAAGTGAGACCATGCCGCTTAGCGGAATGGGTTTCCCCTCACTAATATCCTTTTAAAACATATCTTTTGCAAATCTTAATTCTGCAACCAAACTGATTAAAACAATAATATTCATATCACGAAAGCATAATAATCAGGTAGCAAATGGACTATCTGTGCGAACGACATAGTTTTGTTTGGTTAACCATTAACCAATGGACGACTCGGGCCTACCAGACAAAATAAACAAATAATCTAACTTCTGTTAGATACTCCTCTTCTGGACGATCTGTCCCTAACTTAATTCTCCAGGGTCAACTGATCCTAATGGTTTTACAGGTTCACCAATAACCTATCTCTGTACATATATATTCCTTTTTGTGTGTAACATGTCTTACATGTGACAAAACCACACACGTTGGAATTTTGGACCAAATTAGGTAGGAGCTAACAGCTAATGTATAGGGCGCGACCATATACCAGTCTCAGCTGGTATTCTAATATCTAAGTCATTTTACTTAGGGTTAACTACCGGTAAATTTTCCTTGAAAACCATTTCTTCCAAATTGATTTAAACCTTTAAATCATTCTTTAAACAAGGAAAATATAATCTATGCTTTACTCAAATCACCTTGCCGTGTTATATATACTTCACATAAAACTTTGTTGATGAAAACATTTAAACCATTGAAAGTACACAATTCGGACCCATTGAAAATACCCTTTTCGATACAAGTGAAACCGTAGACCGAAATGTCAAAAAAACCTTTCGAAACCATTCATAATAAAATTTTCAAAATCATTGAAAAAATCACCTTTGAAAGCTTTTAAAACCTTAGACATCCTACCTTTAAAACGCTTAAACATTGCCTTCCGAAAACATTAGTGACCTTCCATTTAAACCTTTCGAAACTATTGGGGAACCACCCCTTCAAAACATTCATTTAGACATTTCGAAAGCATTAAAATCCTTTGCAAACATCAAACCTTTTGAAAGCATTTGGGTTCAAGTAAAACATGCGAAAAGCTTTCAAAACTATTTAAAACTGTGCATTCATAACCTTTGGGTTTATCTTTAAAAATCTCAAAAGGGTCATAAAAGAACAGGATGGAAAGCAACACTTTCGAAAGCTATTTCCTAAGTGAAAGAAGTGATGGTGGCAAAACCATTCCCTTTAAAAGCAATGGAGAATGCGGCTTGGATTTTAAAACAAATGGACCTTTTGAATGCACTGCATGGAAAGAAAAAATGCGGTAGCAAGGGGCCTCGGCCCTAAGCGAAAGAAATTTCTTAAAACAAAGGCGAAACCATTTCTTTAACACAATTTAGCCCAGTAGAAAGCAAACCAAGTCGAAAGCCAATTAAGTCGAAAGCAAAGCAGGCGCATTCTCTTTCAAAATAAAGATGCATTTCGACCCCTTCGGAACCCCATGCTTCGACTTCATGCCTTCCGCCTTAGTCCAATTCGCTGCGTACCATTGATTGATACCAGGCGCATTGGTTTCAACTAAGAAGGAGGCTGAAGTACTGTGTCGAAAGCTAAGTGCCGAAAGTGGTGGAACATGTAAAAAGCATGTTTAAACTGATTTTTAACTATTTTTAAGTAATTCTTTTCAACTAACCTGCCTTGTTTTTCAAAACATAATTGGTTGCTAATTTCTTTTTAAAAGTTCCGCCGAAAGTTCAAAATTAAACAATTTAATTTATTTACAAAATACCACTTTTCTTTTTATAAATATATATAATATATAAAACATTTAAGTCTCATACCTTAAATAATTTTATATATCTATTAAAACACTTAGGAAAAGTCTATAAAAATTCATATAAATCAATTTTAATATGTTTTCTAACATATATAAATTTCGGACCCAAAACATATATAATTTAGTTCTAAATTATTTTAAACCCAAATATCAATTTTCCTCACTAGAAAATTAAAATAAAATACACATTAATTCAAAAAATTATGAAAATTGAAAATCATCTCTAAAATATCATTTCTGGTCTAAATCTCAAACCGTAAGGCATTTGGATGTCATTTAATAAGGTTTTTTACATTAATTCATATCATAAAATCTATATGAAATATCATAAATCATCAACAAGCATATGTCTCCATTTCAATAATAAAAAAATTGGCAAATAACTTTGCAAAAATAATTCGGATTTCATCATAAACTGAAAACAAGAAATATATAAGATGTAGTCATTATTTACCTTAACGTTGAGATTAAGGATTTGGGATTTGAGAATGGATTAAGTTAATTTGTTTCTTCCTTTAGCTTATCTTCCTGTTGCTTTTGTTTAATGGTGTCCAGCCTCTAGCTTATGTTTTTGTTCTGTGAATGTATAAAATGAAAGTGAGAATGATTGGGGTTAAGGATATAGGGTGTAAGGATATGCCTTTTTCCTATATTGCCCTTGTCAACTTACCCTAACATCTTATTTCATTATAATTCTTTAATTCATTTGTATACATGGCACAGCTATCTCCTGTGACACAAATCTCAAACCCCTAATCATTGCATTATTTTATTTAATTTAACTAATTAAATCTCCTAAATAATTTGAGTAAAAATTAGGATCGTTACAATGTTACCATTTCGTTTTTCTAATAAGGCTGATACTAGTATTTTATGTTTCTCCAAGCCCTAAGACGATACATATAAGTCTTTCGACTTCACTAGCGGGTGTTAGGACTCATCTGTCTTTGGGGTTCTAACCTTAAGTTTGCTCAACAAATCATAGCCCCATATATGATGGATAATTCCTTATCGGTTGTATCACGTACAACTCCTAACCCTTGGTTCCTTGTCCTAATCTCATTTCGACCTTGAGTTTGCTTAACAAATCGAAAGAGGTTATTCGCTTGTACCTATCATACCACAATGGACTAAGTATATGTACCTTGATTTTGCTCAATAAATACATATGGTTATCTTACCTCATCTATTCAATATATTAATAATGCTACACATAACATCTCTAGCTTGAGTTCGATCAACAACTAAGGGGTATGCGTAATCTGTTAATATACATATTAAAGGACAACATTATATCGAAGATTCACAATCTTCAGTATATTATATTTAGTGATATTGACTTATAGAATAATGTATTTCTTATGAAATACCTTCGTGATTCAAGTGTCTGACACATCAGAAATCACGGTATACGTACATATATATATATCCCTTAACTATTTGGGTTTCTATAATGTTCCAGCTTTGGTTTTATACATTCATATCATATAAGTTTTATTATTATATAACTTTTATATTTCATATTGCTTATATAATAGTCTTATGTATAGTACTATTTTAATTAAACCTTATTTAATTAATTAAAATAAATTTACTCTTTAATTAATTTTATATTAGTATTCCAATACAACTTTTATGTTGTACATATCTATTATAACCTTTATAGTATATGCTATAACATTTATAGTAATGCCTGTATATATAGACACACACATACTATAACCTTTACTGTATAACACATATTTCTCATACATGCGTATTTTTATTTAATGTATTAACCATTAATTTAATATAATTTAATTTTTTTAGTTAAATTATATTAATTTTGAAAATTTATCTATACATACATGTGTATTTATGTTATCTTAAACACTTTAAAATAACATAATATATATCATCATATATAATATGTGTATATAAGTATTAATTAATTAACTCATTTAATTAATTTATTTTATTAATATTGTTAACAAATTTTAAATTTTGACATTAATGTTTGAATATTTTTAAACATATTAAATATTCATTACCTTTTCAAATATTTTGAAAATTTATGTTATATTATAACATTTTATAATAAACATGATTTTATTTTTAATTTAACTTTTAAATTTAAAATCTTGTTTTAATTCTCAAAACTATATTGAAAATTAGCCCAAGGTCCAATTTAAAATGGGCTTTTTTTATTAGGGGTAACCTTTGAGAGCACTTCACCTTTCAGGCTAGGCTGGTAACCAGGTAGGACAGTGTACTTGATTATCCAATTTCAATCCTAGACACCGCCTTTCTAGACATCGTATTAAGTGGAAAAGCTTAATTATTTGGCCCTAAGATGACTAATTTAGACCGCATAGGCTATTGGGCTCCAATGTCATTGCTGGAACTCGGCCAGTTCAAGCGGACGAAATGGGTGAATTTCAAAAATTTTACCATTTGGGTCTATGTTGATACTATGAAATCAAAATTCATTTAAATCTTATCTTACTTTTGTACTAAATAAAATCTTCATTTTATTTGATTGGTTTGAAAATGTTTGAATTTTTTATTTGCATAAATTAGAATATATCAAATATAGTCCTATATATGCATTTATGTGTGACTATTACATGTTAAATTTAATTTAGAGAAGGAAACCTTTCATTTCCTTTTGTTAACTTATTCAACCAATGAGGGGATGTGTGGTTTTAATTAGAGAGAAATTTTTTAATTTCTTTCCTCTAATTAAATTAAATAATTTATTAAATGACATTAATGATATTTACATAAATTAGAGTACATAAAATATACTCTTATACAGTATTGGTGTATGAATGTTATTTGTTAAATTTAATTTGAGAAGGAAACCATTGTTGCCAATCAACATCCAAGATTGAGTTGTAGTGAACTTATACGACCTAGATCTATCAGATAGTATTGAAAATAAAGAAATAAACTAAAGAGACATGAGATTTTTATAGTTGTTCGACAATCTTTGGCCTAGGTCCACTTTATAGCATTGTTAATTGTAGATTTGACAGAGTTTGTATGAGATTACAGAGGATTAGAAAGAGAATAAGTCACTATTACAGGGATTAGACATATTCTAAGTCATAGAATTGCCTAAAGTACCTGCCCTGCTAACTATTGTATGAAGGTAGAAGATGAAGAAGAGGTAGAGCTTTCGGATATGGAGTTAGCAGAAAACCAGATCCTTCTTTAGTTGAATGTAGGCTTGTATGGCTTGTGTTTATAGGGAAACAAAGATAATAGGTTAGAAGCCAGCTTGTGTTGGAGTCCACACTGAGGCCCGATGATGTACAGAAGAAATAGGATCCCCTTGAGCTAAGGGCATAGGTCGGTATCGAGCTATGTGTGTTGGTGAAAATCCAACATCAACTCCTGTTTTGCACTTTTATCTTCATGTTGGTGTGTTTTAACCTGATTTCTTTGACCTATTGTTTAATTCTATCAATCTTCCCTCTATTACTTGAATTGTCCTACTTTCTTGACTTTCTTCTCATTAACCTTGGAAATGATAATCCAAACTTTAGGAAAACCACTTGATCATGAGCCATTGAAGATGTGGACTAGAGGTATGGAGCTTAGGAAAAGATTTGAATAGGTTGATATCAACCTATCATAGCTCAATCTGGAGCTATGTCTTGTGCTCCCATCTCACCTAAATTTTCTGGAGTTGTTTCTTCATTTCTTTAAAGTGTGCTTTCAAGTTTATGAGTCGTTTCATATTCATCATGATTTTCCAACTTCCATTGACTTCTACTTTGTTAAAAACTTGGTTAATACTGGCCTTTCTAGAGTATGCTTTCTTTGAAAACAAAGTGTCTCTAGATCGAGACAAGTTCTGGACCACTATCATGCAATTTTTGGTTTCATCATTCAAGTGTTGTCTTTAGACAACTTATCACTTAATTGATTTTCCTTTAACTGTTTGGCTTAGTAATAGTTGGAAGTCCATTCTTTTGCATTGAAAATGTCATCTTTATTTCAAAGGTTACTTCATGCTTTGGGTCGGTATAGCTTTTCTTTGCCATGCCTTCTGGACGTCGTAGAGGGAGAGGTCATGATGCAGATATTTTGGTACCGACCTATATAGCTCGGTACCGAGCTATATGCTCCTCTCTATAAATTGAACATTTAGAAAAAAAAATTAATCCTTACTTTCATCTCTTACTTCTATGCTTCTTGCCTTGCACCCGACCTATCTTGCTTCTTACATCGACTTAACTTCCACTGACCTAAAATGCTCTACCGCCGATCTCCTTCCGCCATTGCCACTGCCTATCGCCGTTGCCTTGGGTTGCTCGCCACCGTTCTACCATGTTTCCACCTCCAAATCCATCGCCCAATCAGCTTAGCCCCTAATCTATGCTTCAAACCCTAGCACCGATCTAACTTTGATTTGGTTTTTTTGAGGCTGGTGGCGATTGACCTTGCGAAAGAGACGATGGCGAAGGCGATTTGGACTTGGTTAGTAGAAATTTGAAAGGAGACAGTTGATTTTGGGCACGTTGGATTGGTGGTAAAGCTAGATCTTACCCCGGTTGAATACACACCATTTGGGAGACAAGTTCTATTTTTCGGCTTCAATTGTTTTTCTTCGAGAACTTGGTTAATTCCCGATCGTCATTTGAATTCCAGTAAGGCGAACTATACCAAAATCGAACATAATGATTTTATCATATTTCCTTTTTCGTTTATGCACTTCTATAGATCATGAAAATAAAAGATTTCCGTATAACTCCGAATAGTGGCTCCATTATCGATTACTTATCGATACAGGTAAGTCCTATGAATAAAATTTCAAAGTACGATGCGTATCATTTTTCTAGAAAGAGCGTGCTATCTACACAGGAGTATCCATTTGTAGCATTTAGACTGGATTTACGCTATATAGATAACACCTTGCATTTGCCCGGGTCAAAGCTCAGAATCTAATTGGTCCACATACGTTGTCATCCTTTAGATTTTAGGCATTGGTCACACGGGTTTATTATTCAATACTTGACAGTGTTGAACATCATGTTTTATTATTTAGAATGACTCGTTGGTCACCCCACCTTAAGTCTGGCAAAGAAACGTTTAGTCCACCCAAAGTTGGATCTTCGATAAACCCGGCTTCGCCATCTATCCACGTAGGCCTGAGTCATCCTGTAACTTTTTGGTATGGTGGTCCATCAGTCCTGATCAAGCCAGTTATCGATAAACTACCCTTAGGACGAAGAATCTTGACTAATCCATCAAAGTAGGTTCCCTCAAGTCTATCCACCAAGTCACTTGAAAATGTATGTCTTCAACATGGCATCACTAAGGAAGATGTCCGCTTGCTGACAAGGAGTGAATTTACACACAACCCCATTGGGCTTCACAACATGTAACCGGAATATGTTTCTAGATGGTGTCATCCTTCCATTTAATTATTTCCTTATGTTAGTACTACAAGAGTTCGGACCGTTTCCATCTCAAATTCACTTGAATGGCCATTCTTTTTTAGTTCATTATATGTCCTCTTTATGAGAGCATTCAAACGGCCCCTAAGATTTAATGAGCTCACGCATCTCCTCTATTTTAGTTCAAGGTGGGATTCCCCAACCTATATAACAATCAAAACACCTAGGGCGTGTAAAGTGATCAAGAAGCTTCATAACAAGCCTTCTTATTTCAAGTATGAATATTTCTTTATGTGATGCCTGGTTGTATTCAAAAGGCTTTATTTATCTGGATGTATGTTTCTTTTCTCTAATCTTTCCCATATTAGAAATTTTAAGTTTCTAACTTAACATATATTTCCTCATAGGCATCCTAGCTAGAGACAAGAGTGATGAACATGAGAGAACACTAAGAGATTTGAAGGTAGTGAGAGCCAATTGATGCAACGTTGCATTCCTTCTATCTAATGAGAATCTACAGCGGTCTGGTTAGATTCGCTAAGATAGATTTGCCATTGCCGAGTCTCCAGTGCAAAGTGGCTCTCGGGCTCATACCCATTCATTTTGCCCCTTCCTGTGGCTCCAACATTAATGTTCAAGGGGATGTAGAGGGTCCATCTAGTGAGGAAAACATAGAAGAGACCCCTAAAAGTGTGACCAAAGAGTTTAGAGGAGAAGATGTCCCGAGCAATAGAGGCAAAGCATCTAGAATGCCCTTAATTCAGAAGGAAGATGAACCGAGAATATGCAAAGATTAAAATGGTGGATGACGAAGGAGGAGAGAACTCTGATAATGATGATGATGATGATAGTAAATACCACACTAGCGAGGAAAGGGAGGATCGTTCGGTGAGTCACCCGGGATGAGTCCTGATATCCCCATCTCACCTCCTTTGGAACACTTGGTGATTGAATCTCATGAAGTGCCTGCTGATCAAGCCACGACAACTGCTAAAGAGAAAACGGTCCGATCTCACCTCGTTAGCAACATTTTGGTCAACTTTGGCAACTTAGAGAGATTAATTTCACAGTAAGCGACATCTTAGGGGAAGATGGTTCGAACTTCAACTTTTCTCTTGGAATGAGTATTAGTGAAGGTGGAGAAACTCCGTAGTTGTGTCCATGCAAACACGGTTTGTAGAGTGCATAGGGGGTCATCGATGTCATATGCACTACGCTTATGGTCACAGACATGTATTCTTGCATCGAATCTCGTTCTAAAATCCTGGTGTTAGCCCCTTCTCCTTTTGCTTCAGGTTCGATGAAATGTTGTTTCTACGACAACCTTTCTCGACAAGCTGATAGATCAAGAGCCCAAACTCTAGCTGCTTAATCATCTCGTTATTATGAAATTAAGGAAGAAAGATAGAGAAGAAAGAACTGCAAAGAAGATGAGGCTTGCGAAAGTGAGAGAGATAGAGATAGAGGAGCGAGAGAGAAAGAGAGAAGAGGAGAAGAGAATATGATATTAAGTCAGGATGTGATCCCATGAAGTTCCCAAGAAATTACTCCGAGCACGCTGGCTTTACTTCCAATGTTGTTCCATGGTGTGGTGTTGCTTCAACTACTTTTCCCCAATAAGATTCTTTTCCCATGCGATAACTGCTGCTATCGTGCCTGCCTCCCAAGGGATCTCCACTCCTTTTACTTTGCCTCTTAGTCCTCCTCGCTTGCAAGCTACTTTCCTCCATCTTTTCTTACATGGTATGAATTTCGACCAAGACATCGCCGACATACCAAAAGAGGTGGCAAAGCAGAACTTAAAGAACGTTGAGCTGAGCGTTGACGACGGTTACAAGTGAATGAAGCTATATGAGACCCTCCCTAAAGTTAACATAATTCATCACACTAACATCCTATCTTTTGAATCAGAGGTAGATAATTATGATCGGATGATGCATGAGGGGAATGCTGGCTTAGCCAAAGTTATCAAAGAGAGAGATGACACCCTCAAGTCCAAAGCTAATGCTAATAATAGGATGTTGGAGGTGTCATAAGCTTACACCACTGCCTAGATTACCATGAAGAACCAAACCAAGGATATTCATGAAGAAAACTTCAAGTTGAAGGGGAAAATCATTGAGAAGGACCTGCTCCTCAAAGAAAAGGATGAGGCTATCCAGGCTTAGTATTTGACTATTGGTGACCTCACCCTACTTCGTGAAAAGTTTGGAAGGTGGCAGAATAAAAGGAGAAGCTCTCGGAAGAGGTTGAAGAGCTATTTGCTACGCAGCTTGCTAGCGAGCTCCAATTTGTGCCCTCATAGGAGGAAGTTAAGGAGCTTCAGAATGAAAGGACTAGTGTATGAGAATCTTAACATGGACCAGCGGTTCTTTTATGCCAATGTGCTGATGGACAAAAATTTAAGCTGGATGGACGACTACCCCCTGTCTCATGTCAGATTTGGGAGGGAGTCTTGCACAATGCGCATAGATTGGTGATGCGTGCTTTAAGGCTGAATTGATGAAGGTATATCTTGACCTTCTGGATGTTGAAGCCCTTAGTTTCAAAAGGGCTATCTTGGCTGTTGAGGCTGAGCATGCTGCTGCCGAAGTCGCCCCTAGACTCTTGCTGATTCGAGCTCTTCGGGTGAGGGTGAAACATTAACTCCAAAGTCTTAAGAGTAGGTGGTAGTTATTCCTATATCCACAGGTGTTCGTTCTGATACATGTGCATAATTCTTACCTCTTCTATAAGTTCTCCGCATGAATCATACATTCCTTCTGTTGAAGGTCAATTCATAGTATCCAAAGCCGATGAGCACATTACATGAAATATGGAGTTTGAAGTCATTACCTGAGAGAAGAGTGTGGGTTTATATATATATCTCTTTTCTCTCTAGTGTTTGAGAAGCTTCAGTTCTCACTAAAGTATTTCTAAACTCCATCATTCTATTTGCCAACTTGTAGGTCAACCTCACTTGCTACCTCTTCCACCAGGTATGCATGTTTTAGGGACCAAAGTGATCTTTACAACATCAACCACCATTTCCATAGGGTTTTCGCAACCATTCCTATTTCTAGCTCCGGTCCAGGTCTCGATTCCAAGAAGATTATTGCTTTGTAGAGCCTGGAGGACATTTCTATCACTCAAGAGAAGGATGTTCATATTGTTAGCGCTTCGGACTCCATGGACCAAGAGACAATGGCGGAGAGGCTGAAGAAGGAGCAATAGACGCGAAACATAAAGAAAGAGCTCGGAGCCACTTAGTCTAGGATTGCTTCGTTCATAATCAAGACAAGGAAGCCAAAGCGTGGAGAAGTGCCAACTGGAGTATTCGAGAAATATTCGAGACATTTCAAAGGTAGTACTCCCCTGGTAAAGAACTCAAAGGATGGAAAAAACTGGACACCCGTCTATGTAAGGAGGGTAAAGGTAGCCGTGGTGGCAAAAATAAGTAAAGGATCACTAATTTGCTGGTTAAACATTTTTTTACGATGTTGTTGTATTGGACGAGTATGTATTTTTCTTTTTGGTTTGAATAGGCCGAGATTGTACGGGTCCAAACCCCGCTATTTGTTATGTACATATAAGATACTAGTAGTAATGAAAGATCAGTTTCACTTATAATCTCCCTTGTTCACATTTACTGCATTTTATGTACTGTGCCTGTTTATATATAAATGCACGTATTTGTGGCATGATTGCTTTCATTGCACCTTCCTGTCTTATATACTTTTGTTTCTACGAGATGTGCTCATTTATCACAATTTTACGTATGTAAATAAGATTACTGTAGTTATTTTAGCGTGTTTTGATACTTGCTCTGTTTTGATTGCCAAAATACTCCATTTGGCCAAACGGAATTATGATTTGACTTGATGTAGCCAACTTCACCGCTGTTTCTGTTCGAACTTGGTTGAGTTCATTTCAATCGCGAATTGGTGCGTGTCCTAGTCCACAGGTCTAATTGCTATGGATGTTGACTCCAAGCATCTACTGAAAGATCAGTTATCCTAAGAAATTCTTTCGATTATCCGCAGTCTAATTTGTATGATAATTCTTATCTCTGAGAATTAACTACTCTGCTACTTGATTTCAAACATTTAGTTCTTGAGGTAGTTAATTCTTTGATTACGATAAGATTCTTCCAAGTTCACATCATCATTCAATGTTAACCTAGACACTTGTGTTAGAAAGATATGTTATCGTGAACATTCGTCTTAATATATTATTCCAGGTTCAGTGTGAGATCATGACCGTGCATTATTTTCTATCTCAGGAAACTAGTACACAAACAACCCAACTCGATTTTCCTCTAACATCACCTATCTCAGGGCTTCGGTTAATTTCTTTTGCTATTTCCTATCTCAGGGCGATGCTAAGTTCCGAGAAGTATGGGTCGATTCGTTGATTTGGAATTTTCCAACATTGCCAGGGCAACACTGGTACATAAAAGGCAGGGATCGATTTTCACCCTAAATCTAGTGGTTTGAGTCGATTTTTCTCGTCGACTTGATAGTTTGGTCATTCCGACATTCCATACCAACATCGTTTCTTAGAAGACTTAGATTGATTTCCCCTTTTATCCTGTGGTTCGAATTGATTTTCCCCATCGACTCGTTAACATTTAACCTTCCCAACGTTGCCAGAACAACGTCGATTCTCAGATGGTTTGGAACGTTTTCCTCATTGGTTTGACAGTTTGATTCAGTGTTCCTCACCGGCTCGGTGGTTTTGGGCCTTTTCGATGTTGTTGAAGCAATATCGTTCTTAGAAGGTTTGGATCAATTTTTCTTATCAATCTGCTAGTTTTGCTTACGAGAACATGGTTCCATTAGTTCAAGAAGGCAGCTTTATTGATGAAATGAATGGAAAGTTCAACCTATTTACCATGCCCCAGCATCTGTGGATGGTTTATTTGTGAAAATAGAAAACATATAGATAGATATCAAGTGTAGTTGTGTCACACTAGTCGCTATTCCAAGCACATGGAATCGAAATTCCATCGACGATCGCCAGCTTGAATGTTCCATCTCCAAGCTTCTGGTCGATTATGTAAGGTCCTTCCCAGTTCGGGCCAAGTGCTCCTATCCTCAGGAATTTTCATTTTAGGACGAATTCCCCCACTTCAAAAGTATAGTTGCAAACTTTGGCATTAAAGTGGCGCAAACACCCTATTGTAATGAGCAGCAACCCTCGGTTCAGCTTCCTCCCACTTCTCATCGATTGGTCGAGTGATTCGAGCATCAGCTATTTGTTTTCTCTCTGCATGGAACGTCTTCTGCGGTGAGAGGGGACTTCTAGTTCCATTGGGGCCATAGGTTATGAATAATAGGGTCATATATTATAAAAAATACGCCAGGGTGAACGACGAATGCCCGATCGCAAATTTGTATGTTGTTTTGTAAGCCTATAATGCTAATGGAAGCCCGTAAACCCAATTTCCTTTAGCTTTCGTCAGCTGATTCTTTATGGTGGATTTGATGATTTTTTTTTCACTACTTTCACTTGCCCATTTGTCTATGGATGTGCTACTATGGAAGAGCTCTTTACGATCTCGTAACACATGCAAAAGTCCTTGAACTCAGCGCTCTTGAACTGAGTTTCGTTGTCCTTGATAATTTTCTGCAGTACTCCAAACCTACAAATAATATTTTTCATTATAAGATTAATTACTTCCTTAGTAGTAATCATGGCAAGCGTTTCCGCTTTAGTCAATTTTGTGAAGTAATCAAGTGCAACGATAACGTATTTGGCTCTCCATTTTGTTATTGATCGTACGCCGATTATATCAATTCCCCAAATCGTAAATTACCAAGGACCAACCATATTTATAAGCTCCGAAGATGGGCTCTTGGAATCATAGCAAATCTCTGACGTTGATTGCATCGCCTGGTGTAGACTGCTACATCTCGGCTTATCGTTAGCCATAAATATCCATAGTGAAGTGTCTTCTTTGCCAGAACTTGCTCCCAGTGTGGTTGCTCCAGTTTCCTTCTTGAATTTTCATAAGGATGCTCCTGGCTTCATCCTTGGTTATGCACCTAAATAAGGGGAAGGAGAATCCTCTTTTGTACGGTACTCCATCCTATATTATGAATCGCAATGCCTTTCGAAGGAGCTTCTTCCGTTCATTCCAGTCCCTGGGGAGTATCACTACACCATAGATGGCATATTGCAACGAAAATACAAGATGTTGCTAGCTACAATGTAACGATAGCTATGCTGACTTTTATCTATTACAACATTAGCTTCAGGATGTTAGCATAGATATCAATACTATGTTGCAGTAGCTATAGACTTATTAAAATATTATAAAAAATGAGTGCAGGCTGGAAAAAAAAGCGGGCTGAAATAATTTTTAAAGCGGGAAGCAAAAACAAAGCGGAAAAAGTTAACAAAATATTAAAGGGTTTCACTCAAACACTTAATTAACTGCATAAATTCTCAGAAATATCTCTCTTTTCCCATCCCATCATCAAATTTATTAAATTTTCCACTGTTTCTCACCCTCTTCACAGCGCTTTGAAGCGCTTTTAATGGCAACAGATGCCGTCTCAGATCTCCCAAACAAACCTGTTCCTAGCACTCTTAGAAGATCTGATTCCAATTCCGTTCTACTAAACAAGTACAAGCTGGGCAAGCTCCTCGGCCATGGAAACTTGGCCAAGGTTTACCTCGCCCGCAACCTCACCTCCAACGAAGAAGTCGCTATCAAAGTCTTCGACAAAGAGAAAATCCTCAAATCCGGCCTCTTCAACCACACCAAACGCGAGATCTCAATCCTCCGACATCTTCATCATGAGGCATGGCCGCGATGGTAGGATTGCGTGACTTGAAGGATGAGCATGGAGGTGGTTCATGACGTTAAGCTAGATAAGGCAGTGTCGCAACCTGGCTCAGGCGAGTGGCTCTGGCGACGTAACTTGGGAACAACAAATGCGGCCAATTTGGGTGCGATTTTTACAGGCGGGTGAATGTTCATTGCTATCGTGATGGTCGAGGTGTAGAAGGGTCGGAAGGTAGGCGAGAGTGTGTTTGGAATGCTAGCTTTGTGTTTGACGAAATGGGTAAGATAGATATTGTTTCTTGGAATGTCCGAATTGAAGGTTGATGCAAATTTTGGTTACTTCTTTTATTTCCAGCAAGTTAATGGTATATTAATTATATAAAAAACCTGTTATTTTTTTATTTTTTGATGCATGTTTAGTGTTAAAAGTGTTATGCTTGAATTACAAATTCCAGTCACCTTATAATATTGTTATTATCAGTACAAAGGCTAACTATGCCCAAGGACTATCGGTTGTCAAGCTAAATAGAACACAACAGGTGCTGAAATAACTGAATGTGGTTAAACTAAGCATTGCATTAGGAAATGGATTATGGGTTCAATTGCATAATAGCACTGTAATCTTAGTTAGGTTTGGCAATGTGGTTAAGCTAAGCATTGCACTTGGAAAACAACAGGCTGTTGAAAGTAACTGAATGTGGTTTATTAATGTTGTTACGCATGTTGATGCATATTTTAATCATGTAAAAAACATTATTTAAACACATGTTTACATACATATCAATTTCAATATAAGGTAATGGAGATTTTACGCATCGACATTTTTGTAGAATTATTATCAAAAAAATGTTGACCAACAAAAGTAAAATGTAGATGTGTAAAGCATAAACTATTTTTTGTTATCATGCTCCTGCCTTCTTTTAAAGATGAATGCAAGTGATTTGTTGAATTTTTTAATAGTTACACAGTTGTTACCTGAACATAACAAGTAAAACAAAACAGTACCACTCACTAGTCATTTCTATGTACACAGTTTTGAGTTTAATTCAAAGTTGTGCTACATTTTCAATGCTGCTAGAGATCATTCCACTATGAAGATAATTTGCTCGAATAACCTTATGACTTATTTTAATAGTGTTAAATATTGGACTATGATCTATTTCTCTACCCTTTTGGATTTACTTTTTTTTTCATTACTTGACATAAATTGCAAGTTCAGTTCATTGAAATCTTCACAGTTTACTTCTGTGGAGTGCAATTTTGTTCACACCTAGTGTGGACAAAAATACTATTTACTGGTTGCATGAATGGGTGGCATATGAAAAACACAATATTTCATTATGTATTGTCTAGCAAAAAATAGTGTATTGATTGCTTAGTGTGAACAATTTTGCACCTATTTTTATGGATAAGTTTGCTAACATGATAGCCAAGTTACATTTACATCCCCAACATGTTAATTGAAGAAATATATGATTTACATGGCCGAGTAGTGTAGGTTTACGACAAAATATGCATTTAATAGTCAGGTAAATGATATCACTTATTCGATACACATGCACATTGTTAAATAGTACATTGAGGATTGATGAAGTGGTGTTTGCAGTGGCATGGAGTGAAACTTGTATGCACGCTGATGTTGTATGGGGAGACTGTTGTACGGGGTGGCAGGCACGTTCGGTTAGAGGAAGTTGCTCTGTTGTAAATGATGGAGCAGTAGGGAAGTGCAAGTGTTTGATTGAAACTGTAGAATGGCTAGGTGGTGATGCAAGTGGGAATGCCATTGCAGTGTTGATTGGTATGATCGTGGTTGCTAATGGACTGGTAGCAATGTAATGTTCAGTGGTAGTTTGTTTGATGGCTGAAGAAGTGTGGGTAATCAGAGGCAGTGGAATGCTTGTAGTCAGATGATGTTGCGGTAGTAGGAATTGGTATGTAGGCGGCAGCAGTGGTTGGTTTTGAACTTGCTTGTTGATCAGTTGGTATGGTGGATGTCATTGGTGAGTCAGTAGTTGACATTTTATTTTCTCTTCAATCAGATGTCAAAAAAATGCTTCATTTTGCTCATCGACATTTTTGTAGAATTAGATCCTGTTTTGTTGAAACCTATAGCAGGATATTTTCTGAATCCATTTTAAAACAGTTAATAGATATTGCAAAACAATTCTTGTTTAAGAAGCTTGTTTCAGAATTGTTAATTTTATTTAATGTCATATTTTGAAACTGCTTTATTTTGCAGGGAAATATTGAAAAAGCAATAGGTGAACGAGGAAGTGATGGAGTTGTTCAAGAAATGATTTCTGATGGAAAGTCGCACGGTCCATCTTGGCTTATAGGACGACACACAAAGTCTGCAGAAGTTTCAAAATATGCGACTGTCTGCAGTGATGGCACTAGAGGCACTAGAGGCACTGATCGACTGGAGGCTCGCAAATATGAATGTACTGTTAACAAGTAGAATTTAGTATGTACTTGCTATAACTATGAATACACTGGTTATGTTTTTAAGTTGTTTGTTATTTTGTACTTGACTAAGTAAAACTTGTGTTGCTGATTATTCTGAAATGAAAAGTGTTGCCATATATATGATATAATGTTGCAGTATGTGATGTTAAATGTGGTAATAAACTGGCAAAGTGTTGCCATCGGATGGTAAAAGTGTTACCATAGATTAATGAATATGGGCCCCACAACAGGGTTCCGTAAAGGTAGGCCACATAATTAGTGAGCCCCACAATGTGGGCCCACATGTTGGGGCCCAGATTGTGGGGCCCACTTTTTAGTAAATTTGGTACCTGTGGCAACAACAGAACTGATGTTGCCCTAAGGTAGAAAATATGTTGCCTTTGACTCTAGGGCAACGCGGCAAAATGCATCACCGAGAAAGTGTTGCCTTTGCCCTATTTTAGCCTACAACAACATTTTTTGGCACTTCCTGCATCACTTCTTGGTGTTGCAGTATGCAATCTATGGCGTAGTGTATTCCTCTGAGCAGGTAGACCTTAAATGACGTTATCCACGACTCTTCTTCTTCTACCATCTCTAAAACCCAATCAAAGTCCATTTGATCTATTCTAGGAGGAATCAATACTTCTATTGAAACCAATCCCATTAGCCGTGCTTTTTTGGAACTAGCTAGCCTGGCTGAGGAACCGCCCTTCATATTCTCCTTTCTGGGAATGTGAGATATCATATAATGTTCAATTTCTTTAAGAAGCTCCCAAGATTTTGACAAGTAAGGAGCAAGTTTCATGCCCTTAGCTTGATATTCCCTTTTGACCTAGTAGACAACTAGTTGGAAGTTGCTGTAAATATGCAGTCTTTATTCCCAACTCCCTTGTAATCTTTAATTCTGCTATTAAAACTTCATACTTTACCTCGTTGTTAGTAGCTGGAAATTCCAGTTTAAGAGCGTAAAAAATTAATTGTCCCTAAGAATTTTTAAGCATAACTCCCACTCTTAAGCAGAATTTGTTTGAAGCATCATCGACAAATAATTTCCATTGAGATACTATGACCGTTGTGTCTTCCTCCTCGTCATCCCGGATAGTGAACTCAGCGATGAAGTCAAGCAAGGCCTATCTGTAATCGCTCTCCGATGATGATAAGTCATATCATATTAGCTCAGTTTGATATTTCACTTTAGAAGTCATCCCGAGGTCTCGGGATGAAAAATACTTGTTTCAAGGGTTAGTCTATCAGCACCTTGATTAGGTGAGCTTGGAAATACGGTCGCAGTTTCCTTGATGCTATCTGCAAGCAGTACACAAGCTTTTCCAACTTTGGGTATTTCCGTTTGGCTCGCGTGAATCGCTTGCTAATGTAGTAACTGGGTCGTTTCCCCCTCGCTTCCTCATATATAAATGCTGCACTAAGTGCATGGGAAAATGCTGCCAGGTAAATGTATAAATCTTATCCATCCACCAGCTTGGTTAAATGGAGTCTCCATGTGTTGCAATAGTTCCTCTAAAGCAGTTTGACAGTCCTGATTCCACTCAAAGTTCTTTTTACCCTTCTTTAGTGCAATAAAGAATGTTATGCACTTATTCATCGCCCTGGAGATGAATCGGCTCATTGTTGCGATCTTTCTGTTCTAGATTTATAATTCCTTCTACGTCATTGGGGCCTTCAAGTTTTGTAAGGTGGCAATCTATTTTGGATTGGCCTCATTTCCCCTCAGATTCATAATAAAACAAAGAAATTTTACAGAAGCAACACCGAACGACTATTGTAGTGGATATAGCTTCATTATCTATTTCTAAAGGATCTTAGACGTCTCCCAAAGATCATCTAGTGATTCCTAGACACGCGCAACTTCAACAGCATGTCATCTACATAAACCTCCATCATTCGTCCGATATAATTCTTTAACGTTGTATTCACTAATCTTTCGTAAGTTGCTTTGGCATTCTTCATGCCAAATGACGTTTCACGAAAATAGCACAACCCAATGTCTATGATGAAGCTGGTGTTCTCCTAATCTGGTTTATGCGTCACGATATAATTATACCTTGAGTAGGCAACCATAAATGAGAGCGGTTCATGGCCTACAGTTCCATCAAAAAGCTGGTCGATTCTAGGCAATGGAAAGCTATTGTTTTGGTGAGATTTGTTCAAATATGAGTAGTCAGTACAACTCGTCGCTTCCTATTTGATTGTCGGACCAACACAGGGTTTGACACCCACTCTGGATATGTTGCATCATGAATAAAGCCACTGACCAACACCTTATCCCTTTTTCCTATAGTGTAGTGGATCACTTCAAACCCAAACTACGTCTTGCCTTACTAGATTGAATTTAGGATCAATGTTAAGTGTGTGACATGCTATCTTCGACGATGTCTCGTACATATCAGAATGTGTCCAAGCGAACACGTCTAGATTGTTATGAAGAAAATTTATCGGTTCCTTTCTCATCTTGATTCCAAGCTGTGAACCTACTTTCAGGACCCAAGTTGGGTCGTCCATCTCAATACGGACAACCACCATAATCTCCACCGGTGTTGCCTGCACTTCCCCTGAACTCTTCTTCCTTAGGTACATAGCCTTGTTGAGGCGAGTATGGTCCCCGAACATGGGGCATTTCTGTAGTTGCTATGCTTGTGGTTCTTGAATGTGGAGAGTCTTCTCCACATTCTTTCCCTTTTCATGGCGTTTAGCTTTATGTAATTTAACTATGTAGCATTCCCGTGTAGCACTTTGGTCTCTCCTCTTACCACTGCTATCCCATTTTCCGTTGGAATTTCATCGTTAGAAAGCATGGAGCCATAGAGCTTTTGAAATAGATAAGGGATGGTTGGCTCAAGAAAGCATAATAAGAAGAATACTAGTTAACGATCATGAAGGTTTGGATGAGAACCACCCTCCGTTCACCTTCCTCGAGTTCTGCATGAAGGTTTATCATTCAAACTAGTTGTTTAGGTTCACCTATAAATCCCTAAATCTTTGTTCTACAGACGGTTACATTCTTCATGCTAATCTTTATTTGGTCAAACGTCTTTCGAAGTAGGATGTTAACCGAACTTCCATTTTCAATAAAAACTCGATGCATAACTATAGGTCCAATCCGAACTGTTATTCCAAAACCTAGTGTCGTCGGTAATCATCCTTTGTTGCTTTCCTAGATCTTTGTCTTTGTCCTTCGGTGCAGGCTTCAAAGAACTAGCATATCGTTCCATCTTTCCCCAATTCTTCTGTGATGGGCCTGGTCCCCTAGTAATGGTATATATTACTAACCTTTAACGAGTTTGCTTGGGCCCTTCTCCATTGGGTCTAGGCTGATTTCCTTGAGCATTCGGTGCTTAGGATTCAGCCGGTTTATCATGATTTTGTGGTTTCTTCACATACTGCTGAAGCATATTATTTCTTATCAATTCTTCAATCAAGTCCTTTAGATGCCGACACTCATTTGTTTTGCATGCGAGTCTCATTGAAGCAGCAGAACTTCCTTGATCTCTCTTGTTGCTCGGTTGCTTCTCTCTTAGGCAAATTGTTATACCGCATAGTTCCTTAAGTAGTAAGATAGATGTTCTCCAAACTGTCATTCAACGACATAAAGTCCTTAGGTCTTAGATTCCTTAGTCGTTTTCCATTCCCATCACACCTACCAGAGTTTTAATTATTCTTCTTCTGATTTGCAGATTTTCCTACATTTTCTATAGTATTTCCCAAATTACTTCCATTCTGTTTAACCGGAACATTACTTTGAATCACTTCCTTCGACTACTCATCGATGGTCTTGCCTTCAATCATATATGCTTCTTCCTATCTCAGAAAGTAATTTTCCTTTCGATGCAATTCCTCCATGGTAGTTTGTAACTTTATCTTCATCTGCCTACTGAAATCTGTATTCGGGTAAATGTCCTGGACCAATGCCATGAAGAGAAGATCTTCCTTCGGGTTGCTAACTTATGTTATAGTAATGTTAAGTCGGTTCAAGAAGGCTTTCAATGACTCCTTGGGCCCTTGAGAAAAGCAAGTAGAGATATCATGTCCTTCGGTCATGCAATGTGGAGTCTGAACTATTTTAGAAACTTCTTTGTCGATTTTTCAAAAGTAGAAGTAGGCTTAGGAGCAAGCATGGTAAACCATATGGAAGGACTTATTCCAAGAAGATAGGGAAATACCAGCCATGAGCAACATTTAAAGCTCGTACTCCATCCATTTGCCATTCATATTTGATAACCGTTGTTTGGAATCAGTAGTTTCATTGTAGGATGGCATAATCGGTATGGTGAACTTTCAGGGATATTCTTCTCTCTGAATATTTTCAGTAAATGGAGTTCAACATAGTGTGGAACCTCTATCTTCATTTTTCTTGCATTTTCTCTCCTATGCCAATCGTTTGACCATGGGAAATATGTACTCCTTGCTGGCACGGTAATTTGCAGATCGTATCAAGGGCGACATTAAGTGTTTGGCTCCGCAAACGATCTCGGCTTGCCTACTGAAGTCTAGGTTCTTCATTCTCTGAGAAAATCACTCTTGTAGGGTTCCGTTGGCATCCGGTTGGTCTTGCCGTGGCAGTTTGAACTCCAGCTTCAGCATTTTGATCATTAGCACTTGAATTCAACCCATCATCCAGCTGCATGCCATTATTAGAATCAGAAATCAACAACGCATTTCCCTCCTAAACATCCTCAAGTCAAATATTTAGGTTGGTACCGAGCTATCTTGTCTCGGTACCGAGCTGTTTTCTTACAGGGGGAGTACTTCTACTTCCTCCTGCTATATTTCCTACAACTTTGGCAGTCACTTCCTTTTGTTTTTCTTTCGGTCTATTCTGTTTAAGCCAGAAACTGTAGAGTTCCCTTTTTCTATTGTAGGAGAAGTTTCTCTACGGACTCTTCTTGTTATTAGTGGTTGCAAAGTTAACAATGCATCCATCTTCTCCATGAGAGCGTTCTGAGTAAATGTAAATTTATAGTTAATTTCATTGGTCATCTGATAAGCTCTCCTCTGATGACAACTTCCTGTTGATTTGAGAATCCAGGTAGTGGATTCCAATGTTTACTTCTGTTTGGTGAGAATTACCTTCATCACCACTAGCCAAAGCTCCTGAGGATCTGTTGGATCTTCTTGGTGCCATGAATTTTGTTAACAACTCTTCAAGAAAGTTCCTTGGATCTAACTTCTAGACCTATTCAATCCAAAGTAAAGAGCTAGATCTATGCTTGGGATCAGTTTTCATAGTGAAAGCACAAAAATGTTGATGCCAAAAATAGATGAACACCCAAGATTGGGTTTTAGTGAACCTGCAGGACCTAGATCCAGCAGATAGTGTTGAAAATAATAGAAATAAAGTAAAGAGCATGATAATTTTATAGTGGTTAGCAATCTTTGGCCTACGTCCACTTTATAACTTTGTTGATTGTAGATTTAACAGTGTTTGTATGAGATTACAAAGGAGAAGAGAGAGAATAAGTCACTAGTACATGAATTAGATAGATTCTAAGTCCTAGAATTGCCTAGAGTAGCTTCCTTGGTGACTATTGTATGGAGGTAGAAGATGAAGAAGAGGCAGAGCTTCCGCATATGGAGTTATCAGAAAACTAGATCCTTTTTTATTTGTACAAAGGTTTGTATTTATAGGGAAATGAAGATAATGGATTAGAAGCCTACTAGCATTGGAGTTCACATCGTGGCCCGATGTTATATTGAAGAAACAAGAGCTTAACGACCTAAGGGCATAAATCTATACCAAGCTATTATAGCTCGATAACAAGCTATGTATGTTGGTCAAAGTCCAACATCAACTCCTGTTTTGCAATTCTATCTTCATGTTGGTGTGTTTTAACCAAATTTTGTTGACTTGTTGTTTGATTCCATCAATCTTCCCTCTATCACTTGAATTGTCCTATTTTCTTGGCATTCTTCACATCAACTTTGGAATTGATCATCCAAACTTTAGGAAAACCACTTGATCGCAATCTATTGAAGATATAGATTAGAGATATGGAGCTTGGAAAGATATTCAGGATGGAAACAGAAGTCATTATTGACCTATTATAGCTCGGTACAAGCTATGTCTTGTGCTTCGATCTCCCCCAAACTTTTCGAAGTTGTTTCTTCATTCCTTCTAATTGTGCTTCCAAGTTTTTGAGTCGTTTCATCTTTATCTTGACATTCTAACTTTTGTTGATCCTACTTGGTTAAAAACACGGTTAACATTTAGTCCCCAAAGTATGCTTTTGCAGAAAACAAAGCATGCTATAGATCGAGACAAGTTTTTAACTCATATCCTGCAATTTCTAGTTTGTTCGTTCAAGTGCTGTCTTGAGACGTAGTTATCACTTGATTGATCTACCTTTAACTGCTTGGCTTAGCTATAGTTGGAATTCCACTCTTTTGCATTGAGAACGTTGTTTGTGTTTCAGAGATCACTTCAGGCTTTAGGTCGATATAGATTTTCTTTGCCATGCCTTTTAGACAACACAGAGAGAGGACACAAAAAAGATAGGTCGGCACCGAGCTATGTGCCTCCCCTACATAAATTCAACATTTAGAAAATTTTCGATCCTTACTTTCATTTCTTATGCCTATCCTAGTTGCCTTGCACCCAACCTATCTTGCTTCTCACACAAACCTAACTTCCACCTAACCCACAAAACTCTGCCACCAATCTACTTCTAGCACTGCCACTACCTACCGTTGTGGCCCTGGGTTGCTTGCCACCATTCTGCCACATTACTATCTATAGTACTATCGCCTAATTAACTCGGCCTCAATCCACGCTTCAGACCCTAGCACCGATTTGACTTTGACTAGAATTTTTGAGGTTAGCGACGATTGACCTTGCTAAATTGATGATGGTGACTTGGACTTGGTTGATGGCAGTTCGAAGGATGATAGTTAATTTTGGGTATGTTGGATTGGTGGTGAAGCTTGATTTTGCCCTGATCAAATACAAGCTGTTCCGGTGACTAGTTCCTTTTTCAGGCTTAAATTGTTTTTCTTCAAGAACTTGGATAAGTCGCGATTGTTATTTGAATTATAGTGCAATGATTTATCCCAAAATCAAACGTAGTAGATGATTCCATCGTATTGCCTTTTTCATTTATACATTTCTAGCAATCCTAAAAGAAAAGATTTTCCACGTCGCTTCGGACAGCAGCTCCACTATCGATTACTCATTGATAATAGGTAAGTCCCAAGAGTAAAATTTCAAAGTACGACCTATATCATTTTTCTAGCATGAGCGAGCTATCTACACAGGATGTTTCGTCCATTGTCTTTGAGACACTAGACTTACACTGTATAGATAACCCCTGGCATTTTCTCTTGTCAATCCTTAGAATCCAATTGGTCCATGCACGTCGACATTCTTTGGATTCTTGGCTTTGGTCGCATAGGCTTATTGTTTATAGTGAAACATATCCGACCGTGTAAAACACCAAGTTTTGTTGTTTAGAATGACTCATCGGTTGCCCTAACTTAAATCTGGAAAAGGAACATCTACTCCATCCAAAGCTGGATCTTTGATAGCCTCGGCTTCGCCATCTATCCTTATGGGGCCAAATCAGCCCATAACTTTTGGGTCTAGTGGTCCATTAGTTCCGATCGAGCCAATTCTTGGTCAACTACTCCCGAGACTAAGAATCTTAACTAATCCACCAGAGCAGGTGCTCTCAAGTCTATCGGCCAAGTCACTCCAAAATGTATGTCCTCAGCGTGGCATCTCTAAGGAAGATGTCAGTCTACCAGTAATGGTGAATTTGCTCACAATCCTCATCCTCCGCCAGGCTTCATAGTATGTAACCGATATATGTGCCTGGGTAGTGCCATCCCACCATTTAATCCTTTCCTTATGTCATCACTATAAGAGCTCAGACTGGGTCCGTTCTAATACACCAAAATGGCCATTCTCTTTTGAGTTCATATACGTCTACTTCATGAGAGCATTCAATCGGCCCTCTAGATTCAATGAGCTCACATACCTCCTTTGGTCTAGTTCAAGGTAGGATTCCTCATCTAGTAATCGAAGCCTGGGGGACGTAAAGCGATTGAGAAGCATCAGAATAAGCGTTCTTATTTCAAGAAAAAATATTGCTTTGGGCGATGTCCAGTTGGATTCAACCGGCTTTGGTTATCCAGATTTATCTTCCTTTTCTCTAATCTCTTCTGTATTAGAAATTCTAAGTTTCTAACTTAATGTGTGTTTCCTCATAGGCTTCTCGGTCCGGGATGAGAGTGATCAACCTAAGAGAACACTCGATGATTTAAAGGCAGTGAGAGCCAACCGATGCATTGGTGCATTTGTCCTAATTAATTAGAATCTTCATTGGTTTGGTTTGGTTTGCTAAGTAAATTTTCCAGTACCGAATCTCTGGCATAAAGTGGCTCCTAGGCACGCACCTGTTCCTCCACCCCTTCTCGTAGCTCTGACGCTGATGTTCAATGGGATATAGAGGGTCTCTTTTACAAGGAGAACATAGAAGAGCCTCTGATATAGTGACCAAAGAGTTTAGAGGAGAGTTGCCTCAAGAGATGGAGGCAAAGCATCTAGAATTCCCTCGACTTAGAAGGAAGAAAAACCGTTTGCAAGGAAAGAAGGCGAAGAGAAGATGGTGGAGGAGGAGGAAGGAGAGGACTTTGATGACGAAGATAATGAATACAACGCTAGCGAGGAAGGGGACAAATTATTCGGTGAGTCACGCGAGATGAGCCATGATCTCCCCAGCTCGCCTCCTCCAGAACACATGGCGAATGAATCTCCTAAAGCGGCTGGTGACCAAGTCATGACAACTACAGAAGAGAACGCGGGCCGATCTAACCGTATTGGCAAAATTTTGGTCAAATTTGGTGACCATAGTGAGATCAATTTCACAGTTAGAAACATCTTAGGGGAAGTTGGTTCAGAATTCAACTTTTCTCTCGAAATGAGTATTAGTGAAGGTAAGAAACTCCATCCTTCCGTCTATGCGAACACGGTTTTAGAGTGCTTAGGGGTTCATCGATGTCATAGACACTACGCCAAGGTTACAAGCGTGAATTCTTGCATCGAATCTAGTTCTTAAATCCTGGTGTTAACTCCTTATCCTTTTATTTTAGTTTTGATGGGATGCAGTTTCTACGATAAGCTTTTGTGATAGGCTGATAAATCAAGAGCTCGAACTCCAGTTCTTAAATTATCACGTCGTTATGGGGAATAAAAAACTTTAAAGTTGATGACACTCGCAAAAGATAGAAAGAGTGAGAGAGAAAGAGAGCAAAGGAAAATGAGAATCTAATGTTAAGTCAGGTCGTGAACCCATGAAATGCCCAAGAGATTCCTCTGAGCACACAGACCTTACATCCAATTTTGTTCCACTGCACAGCGTGGCCCTAGTTGCTTCTCCCCAACAAGCATTTTCTTTTTGTGTGATAGCTGCAGCTGTCACACTTGCCTCCAAAGGGGTTTCCAATCCTTCGTTCACTTTACCTCTTGGTCACCCTCGCCTACAAGCTTCTTTCCTTCGTCTTTTCTTACATGGTGTCGAGTTCGACCAAGACATCGTCGACAGTCTAAAGAGGTGGCTAAGTTTTATAGCAATAGTAATTAATCGTTGTTGTTTCAAGGTCAATCTATTCACCTGTCTAGATAATATTTTTCCTTGTTCACTAATAAATCGACTAATTAAACTCATGTTTCTATAATCAATTTGACCCCCGATTCAATTAGAGGAAAACACCTACGAAAAATCGCTTAGATTTGCGAAAAGGTTGCATGGATTTATCCATGATAGGTTCACAATCGATTAAATCTTCACCATCGAGAGTAACAATTGGTCGAAGAACACCATGCATTGATGGGTGGTGAGGACCCATATTCACTATCATGAGATCCTTTCTTGTAGCTGGTACATTCGTAACTTTTCTTCCTTAATTCAATTCAGTATTCTATGAATTTAACAAAATGAAGTTGATCAAAATGCAAAATTTAATAACTAAAGAAAAAATTCAAACCAATCTTAAACTTAAAATTAACGAGTTTTTGACTCTCGAATACCCAACTGCTTAATTGTTTTCTCATTTTCTTTTGTACATTCTTGCTCAAAGCCTTAAAATAGTAAATTTGAGATTTTGAGGTTCTCCCTAACCAATTCCTAATTTTAAATATATCAAAAAACGAAAAAATGTTTTGTCTATTCGATCTAAAAAAAGTGGAGTAAACTGAACCTAAAGAACATCGAGCTGAGTGTTGACGATGGGTAAAAGTGGATAAAGTTATGTGGGGCCCTCATTCAAGTTAAAATAATTAATCACACTAACATCCAATCTTTCAAGTCAGAGAGAGCTAATTATGACTGGATGATGTGTGAGTGGGATGCTAAATTGGAAAAAGTCATCAAAGAGAGAGATGCCGCCATCGAGTCCAAAACTAATGCCATTAATAGGATATTAGAGATGTCTAGAACTCACACCACTGTCCAGATGACTATGAAGACCAACTTAAGGATGCTCATGAAAAAACTTCAAGTTGAAGGGGCAGATAATTGAGAAGAATCTAGTCCTTAAAGAAAAGCATGAGGCTGTCTAGGCTCAAGATTTGACTATTGCCGACCTCATCCCACTTCACGAAGAAGTAAGGAAGTTGGCGGAAGAAAAGAAGAAGCTCTCAGAAGTGGGTGTATAGCTATCCATCGCACATCTTTTTAGCAAGTACCATTTTGCGTTATCCCAGAAGGAAGTTAAGGAGCTTCGAAATGAATGGACTGGAGTGTACGAGAATCTTCACAAGAACTAGTTGTTCTTTTATGACAATGGCCCGATGGATAAAATTTTGAGGTAGATGGACGACTACCCCATGTCTCTTATTAGCATTTGGGAGGAGGTCTTGCGTAGATGTACGTAGGCTGGTGACATGCACTCTGAGGTTGAATTAGTGGAGGTATACCTTGACCCCTAGATGTTGAAACCCTCAGTTTCGAAAGGGCTATCTTGGCTACGGATGTCGAGCAAGCTACTACCAAAGTCGCAGCTAAGACTCTTTCTGATTTGAGCTCTTTGGGCTAAGGAGTAACATCTGCTTTAAAGTTTCAAGAGCAGGTGCAGTTATTTTTACATCCATAGGTATTAGTTCTAATACCGTGCATAAGATTCCCATCTCTTCTTCAAGTTCTCTGTAGGTGCCATACATTCCTCCCGTTGAAGAACAATTCAATGTATCCAGAGCCAATGAAGAGCACACCATAGAAGATTGGAGAGTTTTAAGTCGTCACCCAGAGAAGAGTGTAGGCTCAGGCACATCTCTTGTGTCTCTAATGTTTGAGAAGCTTCAGTTCTCACCCTAGTCTATTTCTAAACTCTACCATTCTATTAACCAACTTGTAGCTCAACCCCACTTGCCTTCTCCGCTTCCAGCTAAGCATGTTTTGGGACTGAAGCAATCTTTACTGCATCAGCCACTATCTTTTTGGGGTTTTCTGCATCCATTCTGTAGGATCGATTTCACCCTAGAGGGGGAGGGTGAATAGGGTGATACTATCAATTATAAAAATTTAATGCGGAAGTGTATAAAATAATCGCAACACTGATAATAGCAGAATAATAGCAACAAAGATAATATTAAAATATAAAAAGCAGAAATAGAACAACATAGATTTACCTAGCTTCGGAAAAACCCTACCTACGTGCTGCCCCTAAGGTTCCTACTAGAAATTAAGTAGTCAGCGCTTACACATGTAAATTTGCGACACCCGCTATCGACTAACCTAACTCTACGCCCAAAACACTGCCACAACTTAGCCATTGAGTTGCGAATTCTCGAACTACACCACTGTAGTTCGTCCCCTAGTCACATGACTAGAAAATTACAAACGACTAAAAGTAAATTACAAATTGAAAACAATATAAAATAGGAAACCCTAAATTTTAAAACTAAATCCCAATGAAAATATAAAGCCGGCCTAAAATAAAGTTATCACTAAAAAATGCCGGCCCCTTTTCTTTTTTTTCCTTCAGCCTTCTTTCATTTGCATAAAAAAATGGCTGCTTCCTTTTTTCATTCTTTCCTCTTTATTCCTTTTTGTTCTGAAAAGTTAGGGCTTCGTGGGAAATTGAAGTCGCCGATACTAGTTGACTAGTTGAATGAATGTTTAGTTTTGATTGCTTCGTCAATCGATCATTTCGTCATTCGCACACGGCTTCTTCAATTTATCGAGTTCGATATGAATTGTTATGTATTTTCCTTTTTTCTTTTCTTGTTAATTTACTTGAACTCGATTGATTTGAATGTCTATGATGACTTACGGTTTAATAGGGATCAATTTACCTAATTATCGTTCGTATATTTTCATTTGTTAATTTTTCTCGGCAACTGATTTTTGATTGAATGCTAGTGATTTGTACTGACTTGTTCAATTTGTATAATTTCGTTGCTTGAATATCACGGCTTTGTTTTTTACTTTTTCGATTTTACCTTGTCACCACGGCTTTAAATTATTCAATTTTCTATGCTTGGCCATTTGGATTATTCTCTATGACTTCGGCTTTGCTTCCATTCTTTATACTGTTGACATCGACATCTTAATTTTTGACTTGTTCGAACTTTCTACCACCTAATATACCACAGCTTTGACATTAAAATCTGACATGTTCAAAAATGCCTGCAACATATTCTTTGCATTGATTTGGTGGTCCACACTTCTGTATTCCCTGGCATAACTTAGCATTTTTTTGCGTTGCATTGTATATTCCAGTGTGCCTCTGATCAATGTCACTGTCTGAATGTTGTAATTCACTATATTGAGCTTTGTTGTCTTCTTTCTTGTATTTGGTCATGGCCATTTGATTCATGTGTACATATATGCTAACATATACGTATATGCATTGAATTATGTGTCTACATGCTTCACTGCATCCCATATTATTACTGCATATATATATATGTCTGAACTCTTAAGTCTGGTGGAAACGCTTTGCATTCATGACTCCACTATCTTAACTTGCACTTGACCATATACATGTTTCGAGCCTCTGTTTCACTGGTAGTTGTTTTGCATTGAGCTGTACTATTGAGGCTTTGTTCATTTCGATTTTGTTGCATTCATTCTTTGCTGGAATGTGTATAACGACCCTGACTTGACCTTCGAAAATCAGCACCGAATACGCAGATCCAAACGTCGAATCTGGCTCGCTGGAGCTTATAACACATTAAGTATAACAACACAGCGGAAGAAAATGAATAATACATTGATACAACAATGAATGCAATATTCAATGATATACAACAATGATCAATATCAGAGATACAATGAAATGCTACAGCGGAAACACCAATGAACTAGCAGCGAAAACAACCAGAACTTGAAACTCCAGAAGAAACACCAATATCAGCAATCTTCGTAGACAGCTCGAACCACCATCAAGTTGTACCAAGCTAAGCAAGGTCAGTCATCCAAACCAAAGGCTTCAAAATCCAAAGTCTCTAAATAATTCCAAAGAGAAAGCTGAAAGCTACTGAATCGATATCTACTATCTGAAAAACCCAACTCTGGACTGCCCGTATGGAAAATTGTGGGCACCCAGAGTTTAGGAAGGGAACAATAAACTCCGGGTCAGCCATGGGACTGGTATGAGCAAACAAAACATATTTATCTTTAAAACAAACAACAAAAGATTTTAAAATTTGAAATCCGCAATGCTTTTTTTGAAAATGAAACTGCCATAAGGCCTCCAGCCACACACAAAATGAAAGCGCACACTTGGAGGAGATTTCTCCTTATGACAGACAAAAATACTTGATACGCGAAAACCATTTGATATTATTATTAGTGCATAGTGCAGAAAAACATTTCGAAAGTATAATATTAATCTTTGCCAGCATACGTACCATTATAGTATGACTACAATAGCTACCATGTTAGATGGCAGGTTCTACAACAAAAACCGTACAGGGCGCGTATTAGATGATTGGATTTTCGACAAATGGTCAGGCCAAGGAACTTTTCATTGCCACATGGGTACGCCTCTGGAGGGACGCCCCGAGAACCTACCCAACTCTCTGCCAACACAAGGCCGGTTTACTCCCTTCTCGAGAGTAATACCTAAGATATGCCACCCCCGGTCGTTTGTGACCTTTATCCGAGGGCCCTCAATCACAAAGCAACATCTCCACGGTAATGAATATACAGTGTCCACTTGAGTAAGTAACTGGGCTCCATATCATGATACCACCCTTTTCCAGAAGGAATGGACATACCCCAGGGGTGCGACCCCTGGAACCTTGTCGCATCTTTCATGTTTCGACAATTACCGGGTTGTGAGGCTCGATGAGGTCTCGTCCACAAAGCTACACCTTTTTTCACAAAGTCATGCTTTGATCAAAAAATGATCAGCAGCAATTCGTATTACACATTACCAAATTGGGAATGTATCACTAGTAACCATCAACTACATAACCTCTGAGCTCGTATGTCTCCGAGAAGGGTGTTAAGCTAAGAGAATAAACCTTTGCCACCAAACAGAAATGTATTTGATAGAAATTGGTTTTACGTCTCAAAGTGTAATGTCAGACACACATCCATACAAGTCTGTTCCGGGTTCGAACAGAACCGAAGGTACTTCCGAAGAAGCCCTTGCAATCCGGATATTAATAATCCCGATCGGACTCCCCATCACATAAGGAGAACTCTATATCGTAGCTACTCAGTGCAGAGTCATTCGATAGGTTATCCTATCGTTCTCGTAAGTACCCGGTCTTCACCACCGGTCTTCAAATTATATCCATATTGTCGTATCATTATTCGAAATGGGTTATATGACACAAGGTCCTCTCCCGGCTAAACTGAATAATGAGCGCATTATTAAAAAAAATATGGATATGGGATTTCAGTTAAGTCACAAATTTAAAACCCAAAACCCTTTTTTTCAAATGGTTTAAACAAATTACCATTTCCAAATCTTTAAACAAAAAGATTCAATTCACAAAGTTCACCCAGTTTCACAAGATCCATTCACGGATTTTCAAAACAATTTCCATTTCAATTGGATTAACTCGTTCAATCTTTAAATCAAAGATTTAATAGCTTTCAAACTCGTTTCCAAATCAAATCTTTTATATAAAAGGTACACCATTTAAAATCCTCTTCAATTTCAAAACAAAGTTCAATCATCTTTCACAAAGATTCATTCATAGCTTTCAAAACTATTTAAATTCCATTTCCAAATTGAAATCTTTCAACACAAATTGGAAATCCTTCTTTATATGAAAGCTGTTATTATTTGGAAACACATAGTTTTCGTCTTCGAAAAAAATCCGATTACTTTTGCACAAGTTAAAGCCCTTCAAGTATAATACTTGGGTTAAATTCAAATTTCCAAAACAATACTTTGTAAAATGGTTTTAAAACCCATATAAACACAATTATAACTTGTATCACCTTTTTAAACCGTAATTTCCAAACATAAAATTCAATTTTCAAATCTTGAGTTTAAATTCAAATCAGTTATTTAAATTTCAAAACTTAATCAAGTTATCCAAAATAACTTTTATTTTTAAGACTCCTTTTCAAAAGATTTTCATATTTAACCCAATTTCATTTCCAAAATCAATTGGATTCAAAAATTTAACTTTAAAACTATTTCAAAAATCTGTGACTTAACCAATTTCCTTATGCAATCCATATTTGTGTGTGTATAGTATAGTCCAGGGTTTTACACAATAGTGCACAACATCAATCATCACATATTTAAGCATATCAATAACGATAAGCGGTATATTCTTATAACGCTTATCTCCATTCACATATTCACAGATAAATGTATCACAGATAGATAAATAAATAAATAAATTACACACAGCTCAATTCACATAACAGATATTACAGTCCAGAGGTAACAATCAATTCAAGGCATTTCATACAATGCAAACTTTCATAAGAAATCCAAGCATTCAATAATCGTTTATAAACAGGATTAATTAACTATTTAATCCTAAGTTAATTCAATTTAATTAATTACTCATTAACTACTCATGAATTTATTACTAAATCCTAATTCATTAATTACAGATCATTTAGTATTAATTAATTAATAAATTAATCCTTAATAATCCATATTAATCAATTACCTTTAATTAATTAATTAGTCCTTAATTACTCATATTAATTAAATTAACTTTAAGGTTATTTAATTAATCCTTAATTATAAATAAATCAACTTTAATTAATAAATTCATTGATTCCTAATTATTAAATAATTAATCCCCAAATATTTGTTCCTAATTAATTAATGAACCTTTAATTAATTACCATAATTAATTATCCTTAATTAATTAAATTAATTAATTACTCCTTAATTAATTATCATTTTTTAATCTCCTTCATAATTAATTAACCTTTAATCAACCATTAATCAACCTTCATTTAATTATTTAAATAATTAACTTTAAATTATTTAATTATCCTCTAATTAATTAATTAATCAACCCTTAATTAACTACCTTAATTAATTAGTCCTTAATTATAAATTAATTAACCTTTTAATTAATAATTAATTATCATCGACGATATAAATTAACTTTACTTTTAAGTTAATAAAAAAATATTTGATTAACTCCTTAATTACATTGTTAAATTTTATTTAAAATAAACTTTTTTATAAAATATAAGTTCAAAACATTTTAAACTTAACTAATTTTAAGAAATTTTATTTCAAAACCTTTGCTACCATTCCTACTTAACAAACAACCATCATTTTTTTTAAAAGAATAAATTTAGAAATAATTTTAACTTAAATGTTAAGTTTTAAAAACTAGAAATTATAAAACCCAAGGCTTCCTCGAAAGCACCCTGAGATAAAAAACCAGTTGCTTCGAGTTTTTCCCCCAATAACCCAAGTGCCTCCCAAAAAATTTCGTTTTAAATCTTCAAATTTTGTTTAAGTTTTCCCACCCAGTAAAACACATAAATCACTCGAACGAAAGAGTTAGTATGTAAATCTCCTGATGCATGCTTCGAGTACCCTCTTCATCATCTCCCTCAAACTCAATGTAACTAACAACAATCAACGTCGTGCACATGCACAAATGGTCGCGGCGATTCTGATCATCAATACCATCGCTGGCATGTTGACAATCACCTTTCTCAATACTCCAACCACCCAGTTCCATGAATCAAACCTAAAATCAAATTCTCGAGCTACCATACCTCCACCTGGAACAACCCAGACCCCCAAATCCACTTCCTGCCGGCGATCCTGACCGCCAGTCATCACGCAACTTCACCTATAGCCTCGTTGAAGACCTACTCACCTTTTTGCCTTGGTCTGATCATCTTCGGTCCATGCACGCCGACGAAAACACTTCCGAAACATTGTCAACTAAACTAACTAGAAAAACTCTAATTTGACTTCGACCAATCATCACGATGAATTATAAAATCGTTGAACATTTTTCTGATGATTCATGACTTCCAAACATGCTTCCTCCTCAATCACGATTTTTATTATTACTCCGATCATCGAGAATTGTCAAAAATGAATAATTCGTTCATCTCATAAATTCACATGATTTACTTATTTAAAAGTTACGAAACCTTCATCTAATTTCATCATTAACCAATTCCAATAGGATTATGAAGTTCAAACACAAATTTATGATGATTGAATTTTGAACATATCCCTGATTTTCACTGTATTTTTTATTTTTTCTAAACAATTGCTTTGGAATTAATTTTAAAATTTGAATTCGACCAACATAAACTAATTTTTTTAGAGATCAAAATCCAATATGGATTCCTTTGATCAGTATAAAATTTTCAAACAGATTCTTAAAACCTGTCATATGTGCACAGAGGCAAGTTTCTGCCTGTTTTCCCAGACGTGCATACTTTATTTATACACATATATCACAGGTAGGTATTTACAAATACCTTTCTTAACAATATTCAAGTATTTACCATAACTATCAAGCAATCATCATCACAAATATAAAAAAAATGGTTCAAAAATAAGTTTGCTCACCTTAAAAAGGAAGAACAGAGGGCCTGGATCATTGCTTGAGAACTAGATCTTGATATTGAATTCGAGTTTGTTTTTGTTGAACTTGATTCTGAAGTTTTGAATTTGATCTATTGCCTTGTTTTTCAGACTTTCTTTTGAATAGAATTACCTTTGTTTTGATCTAAGCTTCCAGGTTATAGACTATGAACAGATGTTGATTTTGAACTGCTTTTTTGACTTCCCAGGCTTGATCTCCTTTATACTTGTTTGATTTTCAGATTTTCTCTTCTTTTTTTAAACCTGATCTTTAATTCAGGTTGTTTGCTTGAAACTTAGCTTGCTTCAGATTTGATTATGCAAGAGGTTATTGATGTTGAGTTTGATTAAAATTTTGATAGCCAAGTTTTGTTTTCAAGTTTAAGAAAATTGTTTGATCCTTCATTTTGTTTTGGATTCTTTTCACGTTTGTGGAGAAAAAAAATATTGTAACTTTTGAACTGAAATGAATAACTAATTATTTTCTCTAATACATGTTTTCCTAAAATTTTAAATCAAAAGAAAACTTTATTTGTTTCCACTTGTTTGATTTATGATGAGATGATTACACTTGTATCAATGCTTTGTTAAAATGTTTACATATGTTAATTTTTATTGCTAAAATGCATACGCATGTATTTTGCATGTATTTAAATGTTTAAATATATCTTTGTATTATTTTTTATTAATAATTCCTTTTTATAACTGTTTATATATGTATTAATTTAAAGAGAAAGAATATTATTCCTTTATTAATATCTTATTAATTTTCAAAAGATATGTATATATAAAATTTAACCTTTAAATAGTTTTTTTGAAAATTTATTTATATCTAATTCAAATCATACTTTTATTATTTTCTTTTATTCATGTATGTGTTATGTTTTAAATGTTTATATTTAAACTACCTTTATTTATACTTATACATCCTTAAAGAAAAATGTTTGAAACTAAATTACATTTTAATAAATAATCATACATATATATTTCTTAATTTTATAAAGCTTTTAAATCTAATTCATTTATTAAATCAATTTTTATTTCCAATATATTCATTTAATTTCAAAACCAAATTTCAAAATTATAATCCATTTATATAAATAAATAAACATACATCTTATTTAATTTGGAAAATACAAATACAATTTTTTTTATAAAATCTTTATATTTGAATTTCAACCTAAAATTACAATATATTATTCTTCAATTTCCAATCCAAATTAACTCTTAAAATCTACTATATATATCTATTCCCAAATATTCAAATTGATTCTCAATTAATTCACAATTAAATCCAAAATTATGTATTAATTACCAGTTTAATCCTTAATTTAATCCGAAAATCAAATTAATTACTAAATTAATTTGGCTTAAAAATCAGGATCGTTACAATGTGTGGTATACAAGTCTAGTGTAGGTTTCTCTGACCAGTTCATTGAACATGTTCCATTGATGTTGGTATTTGCAGTCTTGAGTCAGTTAGACTTTATGTAGTCTGGTGGCGGCTTCCATTTGTATATTGTTCACCACTTTTGCACTGTGTCACTATTATTTTGATATTGCTTTGTATGCATTGAGTTGATGTTCACTGACTTGAGTTTTATTCATGTGTACACAATTGTGTTTTTGGTCATGATTTGTTCCAGTCATTAATGATGTGCACTGACTTGAAATTTATTCATGTGTACACAATTGTGTTTTTGGTCGAGGCTTGTTCCAGTCATTAAAACTAGACCATTTTAATTTTGTTTTTGTATTGCACCTGAGTTGAACCTAGCTTTGGCTCGGGTTTGACCTTGTGCTCATATCGTGACCTTATTTGTATTGCACTTGAGTTGAACCTAGCTTTGACTTGGGTTTGACCTTGTGCTCACCTGTCTCTGCGGTTTTATCAAGTGTATATCGGTATGCATAGCCTTATGGCATGTACAGTGATACACTGTGCATGTTACGAGTTGTTCGTGTATGATGAATTCAAAATAAATGATGACGAACAACCCAAATAGCCGAGCAAAATAATATTTTCAAAATACACATTTTATTTTACACTACACAAATATTTCTTTTTCAATTTTACTATGTCGGTATGTACTTTATAGATAACTCAGATGTTGGATTCAGACTGGAATAGAGTTAAAGATCAAATACGAGTGAATGAGTGAAATGTAGTGAGGTAAACATTGTAAATGGAAAATTATTATGTAACCAAAATTGTATTGTAATTGAAATTGTGTATATATTGTGAGAGCTCAAATTTGTACTATTCAAAATTGTAGTAAATATTTGTTTGAATAAAATATCTGTTTGAATTTAAATTCTATGTTATTTATTTTATTTAGCAAATATTTGTTTAATTATGTGAAAATAAAATGGTACAATAACAAATACATTTAAATGAATATATATATATATATATATATATGTTTATTATCATCAAACAAAAACCGTATACTTGCATATTCAACAATCTCCCCCTTTTGATGATAACAAACATATATTTAAGATTTTGAATTTATTAAATTTACTTGATCATTCAATTTGCTCCCCTTATTTGAATGCTCCCGCTCTACAACAAAGCTCCCCTTCATATATGCATGAAAATAAATAAAAATATGCAAATGAACCTAAATGCAAATAATCAAATATTTGGCCTTTATTTGTCAAAATCTTAATTCTCTCCCCTTTTTGTTATCAGCAAAAGAGTAATCGTGTTAGAAAAATCAAGATAAAATGATAGACATTAATACAACATTAATACCCAATTGAGTATAAATATTAAATTTCAAGAAAAAAATCAAATAAAAATCATAAATTGTGTCTATTCCACTTTAGAGTGATAGGGGTGATGTTATCATATAAAACCATATTATTGTGTCTATTTATGGTATATATATCAGGAATTTATATATCTACTAACCATGCATAACCGTTAGCACTTTTAAATGAGATTAGTAGTATTCACAATTTTTATTAAAAATGAATTTCAAGCATCTTCTAACCACGATAACCGTGAGGACCTATAAATGGGATTAGAATCAACTTTTCTATTTAATAATCAATTTTGATATGCATTCCATACATGCATAAGCGTGAGGACTTTTAAATGATCACGAAAGCACATAATCAAAAATTCCAAGTAATTCACCCATGCATAACCGTGAGGACTTTTAAATGAGAGTGAATACTTTGAATGTTTTTATTGCTAAAAATATAATAAATTGAAAAACAAATGATTTTCCGTTTAAAATACCACATGTTGACATAATATATTGGATTTTGATGAGTGACGATCGATAGAAATATGATAGAATTAGAGATGATCATGGAATTTTTTACCAACAATTTTTTTTATAATTCTTGTTTAAATTTCCAAAGAAATTTACTAATTATACTGTCTTAAGTAATAATATATGATTAATATCAACACTCATCACTTATTCAATGACTATGTTTCTTTTTGATAATCAGTAGGGAGTCAGATTAGTTAATGTAGTCATTTAAGATCCAATCCAAAAATAATTATAAATCAAATTTCCTAAAATGACTAATCTTAAACAAGGTTAACAAAAAACTATTTTATGGAAATGATTTTATAATTAAATGTCTTCTATTTCAAAATCATTTGAAATGAAAAATATGAAGATATTTTCTTAGAAAATGTGATGCAGCTGATGTATTTCTCGACATAAAACATGTTCCACTAGTAATTTTTCTATCAACTAGATTACCAGTGTAATCTGCATCCGAATTTCCCTTTGACTCAAGATTATCATTTGTTGCATGTTATGGACCAGATCGTGGAGTTTGCAATAAATCTTTTTTTACAGCTTTTAAATGATATTCTTTTGAATTTGAATTGAAACCATGCAAATAAATAAACAATGAACATAGTGTCAGATCTAGAAGCAATTAAACAAATATATCCACTTGTATCAAGAGTAATCATCAACTAATAAAGCAACATCATTAGTCTAAACACATCTATATGAATTAGTTTAAAGACTCTAATGGTCCTTAAAGCGTTCGTGGCATAGATGAATAATTGGCCAACAATATTGAGTCAATCAGAATTAAAAACATCATTTATTTCTTTATCACATTACCGGCTGATATAAATCAGATTATGGTGCAGACTTTCACATTTAATAAATTGTTCAAAATAATTATACCGTTACCTGTTTTACCTTTGTCGACAATTTTCGTTGTTGCCCATTGTAACTCTGCCACCTTTGTACTTGGCCAAGGAACTTTGATTTGTCTTCCATTGTGTGCCTGAAATAGCAGAATCCAAGTATCACTATTGTTGTCCCTTATCCTGCCATCACGCCTACACGAGAGAAGATTTTTATGACCTACTTATTTTTATAGGTCCCACACCTAAACGAGAGAATACTTTTGCAACCTATTTATTTTTATAGGTCCATGGTTTTTAGTGCCAACAGATTTTGAAAAGTATGTTTGAGTAGACCTAAAACTATTTATATATGTTCCTTTCGACATCCAGATTTGTTTGTTTTATATTTGTGCCTTTTGGAACCCAAATTGGTATTGTTTTCACATTTTTGGGTCTATACCAATAATTGTTTTGATTGTGTCCAATTTTTCTACAAATTGTGAACTTGGATTTGACATGATTAATTTCTCTTTTAACACTTTCAGATTGATTATACCCAAGTCCTTGTCTAACAGCATTAACGGTTTGTTTCCCTAATAGCATATTTAGCGATCTTTCTCCTTTTGAAAATTTTCCTAAAGTTGTAGACAATTTTTGGACTTATGTTTTGAGAGATTCATTTTCATTCAATAATTGAGTGTACTTTTTAATAGAAATTCCTCTCCTCGTGTTTTCACTTTCTTTTAAAATTAGAATTTCGTTCTCAAGTGATTTAATTTTAATTTCTGACTTTTTAATCTCTTCTTCAAGTGATGGACACTTATCACACTTAGGGCTCTTGGTTTGATAGATTTTAACCTATTGATCAAGCTGTTTAGTTAAATTAATCAAATTATCTTGTTGTGATTCAATTTTAATGTATTTTTCCCTAAGTCGTTCAAAACACCCATTTACCTCATGAAAATATATAAGTAATTCCAAATGAGAAAGTTTTGATACCCCGCTTGTCTCATCATCATCATTGTCAGTTGTATCAACTCGAAGACATAGATCTGCTTTTTCGTTCTCACTGCCAGTGCTTTTATCAACTTCATCAGTTTCATCCCAATTAGCTACAAAACTTCTCCTTTTCGGTTTCTTTCCTTGGCCAAGTCGATTTTGAGGACAATTGGGCTTGATGTAACGTCCCATAAATTTTTAATAATTAAAATTGTTAAATTAATAAAATGTTGGTAATTCTTTTCCTAGCCATGTATTTCTCATTTGCAAATCATGTACAAGAAGATTTATTTCTCATTTCAAAACTCTTCATTTTCATTTGCATTTAAGAATAAAACATATATACGTTTCTTTCTCCTTAACTTATACATTTTCTGTTTCTTAGCATTTACTCTCACTTTGCTTGCCATCCAAACCATCTATGTATCAACCCAAAATTTTAAATAAATGTTTTATTTATTTAATTTAGATAATTTTGTTATTTAAAATATAAATTTAGATGTGGATTAGAATTTCACACATGAATTAATATAATATTTTCCGAAAATGCGAATTTTGTCAATATGGTCAAACTTGGACTTTTAAATTCAAAAATTTAAAAGTTTAAAAAAATTGAATTTTATCTTTCATTTTGAAAGTAAATAAAATTTTAAGAATACTGCTTTTCGTTTCGTTGAAATCTGATTTATAATGTGACTTTTTGACTATTGTGTGTAATTTGCTGTATTTGACAAAATTGTTTACTTTAAACTATATAAATAATATTTTATTTAGTCAAGTAATGTTCTAATTTATGTTTTCAGGGGTAAAATAACTTTTTTTGTATATATTTTTGTTTTAAAACATTTTTTAAGTGTAATTGACATTTTTCAGTGTCAGTTGTATTTTGTTTACAATTTCTAATTTCCAACTTCAATTAATTTAAGAAATTCTTTATTTATTTCATATTTTTATTAAGAACTTATTTGATTCTTTTATTTTAAACTTTGGGTTTTGTTTTAAAATAAAAAGTTGAACTTTTAATCACCCAAATTTTTTAAATATAAACGAATGTCTATGATTCCTATTTTGGTTAAAGTCTAACATTAATGGAAGTTTTAAATTTTTGATCCTAACTTTCTAATCTTTTATAATAACTGAATATATTCGTAACAACGTTTTATTTCATTTTTTGTTCTTTTAAAAAAATGGATTATATGCCTTTTAAAATTAAATAATTAATATTTTTACTTACAAACATCAGTTTTAGAATATGGTAAATGAATCAAAAGAATGTAAGCAAATCATATTTTAATTAAGTAATAAATTTTAAAAATAAATAGTATATAGACAAGCTTTATAAAAATAACATTTTAATTTGTGCGTTCGTGCCCGTTTTGATTTAATCTAGTGGTATTAATAGTATGTATTTAATGGATACTAATATAAGTAACAAATAAATAAGAAAACGCATGAATTTAAATACGTTACTTCCGTTATATTTTGGGTGGGAATTATTGCGTCTGTAGTATGCATTCCTAAAAAAATCATATCGCGGATATAAATAAAAAAATCAATCAGTTAATAACCAGACATTTCAAAGGAGGGAAGAAATTAACTAGCCATTCAAATTTATAGTACCCTAAATTCACGTGTAAACATTCCACTTTCCTTTTGCTCTCCTGATTTAATAGAAACGTTATCCATAAATTTCATAACCGTTGTTATAATTCTTGCCATTGTTCCCATATCAATGCAAGTTTCATTTAGAAAACACGTTCAAAATTGTTACTTCTTGCCTCTGGCCTCTCCCACAGAAATCTATGCATTTATTTTTCTTGCCTTTTCTACAAATTTTGCCTAAAATTTTCGCATGCCTTGAATTGGCGTTTCTCACTTTATCATTTTTCCTACATTATAAATAAATAAATCAACGCAATTTACCTCTTCATAAAAGCAAACATCATGCACTTATTTCCTTACCGTTCACAGCAAAGATTTATTGCCGCGTTTTTCCTTAAATTTCACATCTCGCTTGATAAATAAATACCCGTTCAAACATATTTATTTCTTGCATTTTCGACAAACTTAATTATCTACTAAATCAAACATCACACGCAAATTTCTCCTAACAGTTTCAAAGTGAATTATTTCCTGTCGTTTTCCCAAGCAATCAATACTAGTTTTCCTTTAAATACTCAACCTTGTAAGCAAATAATTTTCACCACCTTCGCATTTTATAAATATTTCTTGTGTTTTAATCAACGCATTTACTTCCTAATAAATTTTAAATGTGTACAAAATGTTTGCCAAAGATTTCTTGCAGTTTCCTTTTGCTAAATTCACGTAATCAATACCACTGTAAATATTCTCTCAAATCTTTCTTGCCATTTTATTTCCTTAATCAATGCGTGGTCCCACTTTATTATTATTTCTTGCGTTTTAACGCAATTACTTCTGTGTAAATTTTAAAACCATCTTTTCCTGATTGAATACTAAAACACGTTCAAAAAAAAATTGTTTCATTTTATTTAAAACCCATTGACTTTCAATAACGTTCAAATTTCATGTTTGCTGCCATTCAAAATACACTTATTGCATTTTTCATTCGCGTATAACTTCCATTTACCTCTTGTGTATATATGGAATAAAATCTTCCAATTACTTCAGACGTTTCAAAAGAAAAAAATCAATTGCTCCTTTAATTATAAAGCGCATCTTCCCTGAAATGCGAACACGTTCAAATTTCGTTTCTTTCTTACCTTAAAATTTCGCATGACCCAATTTGCGCATTCCCACTTTATCTTTTTCTTGCGTTTTAATCAACGCATGTTTTCAATTATAAAGCATGTTCAAATTTCAATTATTTCTTCTCGTTCCTTTTATCAATCAACGTAACTCATTCTATAAATTTCAAACCCATGTATCAAACATTTGCATCTCATTGTGGCCTTCTTCCTTCTTGCGCGAGCTACATCAGGTAAATGGCCGCCAATGTTTTCTCTTCCTCTTATTTTTCTTTTTCTTTAGTTTTCTTTACTTCTATCTATTTATTCCACACCATGCTCAACCTCTTTGCCACCCCTCCTGACCTTGCCCCGCCTCCATGCAGTGATGGCCAAGCCATGCAAGTGGACATGTCACTTAATATATATATATATATATATAATAAAAAATTAAAAAAATAAAGTATTTTGTTCGTGCACCACCTTTGCCACATATTGGTCTGACAAATGTTAGAAAAGAAAAGAAAAAAAATTATAATAAACAAATAGAATAAGTGCATGCGCACCTGTACAAAATGATAGCACAACATTTATGTCCAAAATATTCCACTGCTTGAATACTTGCGTGTCTAGAATCTGGTCAGTGCCGAGCATGTGAGGTGTAGTTGGAGTTGTGTGGTGAAGTGGTCGAGCAATTTTGTCAAATCATCCTTTTATCTTAAATCTCGTTCCAATTTTGATTTATTTAAAAATTTGCTTTGTCCGTAATTAAATTCGCGTACTCGGTTTATTTATTTATCTTGTTTCAAGATCGAAATCGGTTTGTCTCATCTTCCAATATTTGATCGTGCTTTCTATACGCTGTTTCCAGTGTGGTTATCCTAATTTTGAGTCTAATCTTCAGCAGCATAGAGGTGGGTATTTCTCACCCGACAAACGTACTTATAGATCTGTAAATTATTAACAAGTGGAATTATAGAACGATTTTATTTATATTTTAATTACCTGTGATAAAAATTTATGATGTTTAAAACCCTATTATTAGATTTACCCATCATCAGTTATATTTTATACTGTTATATTTATGTTGTTATACTATTTACTTATTTACTGTTTATCACATTGCAAGTTCCCTGTAGAATAGAATCGTTACAGGCAGAAATGATTGGCCCGAACGATATTTATTTACTATTTATTTAATTATTTATTTATTATTTAACTTGGGATTGCGGGTTTGAAATGAATAAGTATAGTGATATTATACAAGTTAAAAATGTAAATAAATAAATGTTCAGAATTTTAAGTATAAATTATTTTGTAAAATTTTGATTTGTAAAAAAATTGAATTCGAGTTAAGAAATAAATTATGATGGTTTGGCATAAATTTGAATATAAGTAAATAAATAAAGGGTAAAGTTGTCTATGGATTAAATAGTTAAATAAAGTGAATACTTTAAAAATGGAAGTTGAAGTATAACCAAATTTAGAAAGAGGTTTTTAGGCTCAAGGAAAAAGTTTGAGAAAAAATTAGTTTCAGGGACAAGAAGTTTTCTTTTTAGGCTGAAGGACACTTTTTTAGTGTAAATCACAGAATGATAGTTGTAACTATCATTTTCAGCTTACACTAAAAAGTGTCCTTCATACTAAAAAATAAACTTGTTGTTCCTGATACTAAATTTTTTTGTAACTTCTTTCTTGTGCCTGTTTACCTGATTTAAAAATGTAAAAGGGTTTAGAAAAGGTAAGTTAAGGAATTGATTAGAAATTAAGTTTTATTTTTGAATTGGTAATTGAACTTAATTATTAAGTAAAATTTATAGAGAATTTTGTACTTGATTTCAATAAATAAAGTATAGAGAAGTTAGATATATTTTTTGAAAAATTTGCTTTATAACAATCATAAATTATTGAGTAATTTAAATGACTATTCAAAGGTGGAAATTATGATTATATAAGCTAAATTGGTTTAATTTAAGGTTAATTATTGTTGAAATTATATTGAAGTCTAAAAATTTAACTTTAATCAAATCTGTTGTAAAGGATATTACCACATTGCGCAAGTGATGTAGTTGATACAAATGAACTAAGGCTAAACCTTTGGGATTTATATGGGATTTTGTAAGCATTATAACTTCACATTTAAATAGTTTTAAATGTAGTATTTTGGTTGAAATACAAAACTATTTTGGATTTTTATTAACCACGGGGAATAATAACGTTGGTTGTTAAAGAGACCGGGATTGGATATGGGCATACTCTGTGTCGATACCGAAAACCACTTTGACAACCGTGTACGCGGTGGAGATTCTAGAATAAAGTAGGATGGTGGTGACGTTCTATTGAGGTATGTACGTGGACCTGACTCCCGTGAGTTGGTATAAGGTGGCTAAAACAGGAGCGATTGACGGGCTAAGGAGGTAGCACCTCTTATCAGACGCACTTCTTCGTGTGTCATTCTATTACTTTTGTGATTGTTTGGTGCGCACCTTTGATTTGGGAGTGTTGTTCGAGGTGGGCGGTAGTAGCAGGTACGCGCTACCACCGGTCCAGATGCATGATTGGTATATCTACCCTGGCATTGCCTAGTTGTGCCGTGTCACCTACCCTAGCGAGCCTTATACGATTTTGGTTTTGTACCATACCTATGGAGTGCCCTCTGAGAATGCCCATTACGGGGGAGATTACGGTACTTTATAGACTATGGGAATATATTATGTGTTAAGGGCTATATGGGTAACCCCTTAACGCTATTTAAAAGTAAGTTTACTTTACAAATAGACGCTATTATAATAGCAAAATATTACTTCATAGTAAATAGTTTAACGGATCCATAAAGGATGGGCGGTCCCAAGCATCCTTTAAGTTACTTGCCTTTACATTACAATTCACTTGAATTAGCTTACATTGTATAATTATGTATGTCCTGACTCGAGTGTTTATGTTTTATTTTACGCTCGGGTCAGCCTGAGTTTCAGTTCGGACTTCATCCCCGGAGCTAGGACTTTTGATGTTCATCTTTCAAGCTGCTGTCAAATTTCCCATTTAGTTCTTTGTCTTAGATTTTGTAATGGAGACAAATAAATATGGATTTTTTTGTAGTTGATTCAAACTATATTTGGTTTTAAAGACTATGTAAATTTCTTATTTTGAGACTATTGATAGTGGCTTCATGAACCACTAAGTTATTTTAATTCCGCTGCGAGTATTCTGATTTCTGTGATTCAGTGACTATTTATATACTATATATTCTGAGATTTTCCAAATTTTATTTACAACACGGTATTTTGAACAATTCAAGTCTGACATGTGTGGATGCGAATGGTTGAAAATATCGGGTCGTTACATTTGGTATCAGAGCTTTGGCTCTAGGCAAAACTTAGAATGTATGGTAAATTTGATTTACAGAATCACTTTCATTCGAGCTTGAATCTCTTCCTTTTGATTCGATTTCCTTTGAAATTCTGGGGTTCAAAAGTTCATTCATGTCCCTCACTATTCATCTTCTTTCAATTTTGGAGTATCCTATAACTCCGCTTCGGATGATCTTTATAGTGAATTAGCGGTCTCGCCAATATTCTAATAAATGGGTAAAACTCCTTTACAATTAGCATTGATTCAAGATTTATATTTATCCTCGGTTTAGATGCTAGTATCTTTGGTTATTTCGAGCTCTATCTCTTCAGATCGAATGTAGACTTACCCCAGAAAATCCACATCGATCTTATTCTTTAAGCCACGGTTGAATCGGTTAAGGTTGCCTACGATTTATATAAACTTATCCAGTTCCTTATTCTTTATTTAATCATCAGATCTTCTGATTCCAACTTATCTTTAAATCAAAAATTCTCTTTGATTTGAGTCCATCAAATTTGAACCTCTATCCTTGTATTGAAAAATTTATTCCTATATTTGGAAAAAATCTAATATTATATATATAAGTATAATTTTCAGAATTTTTATAATTAATTTAACTAGTTGTCAAGAGATAATAGTCTTTGATTTTATTTATGGTCTTGGGTTTTGTCTCATATAAATAAGTGAACTATAAACAATGGTCATAAATTAATTTGGAAACAGAAATGAAATTAAAACAAGAACTTGAGAATTCAATTTCCGATGGTTTCAAACCTTGTGTTTAAAGTTAAAAAGGGATATATTATTTAAATTATTTTCGAATAGAAATTTATTTCCAAAGAATTTATAGGTTTAAAAATCAGTGCTCTTCTCTTTGTCGTTGGGAAATAATTTCGGGGATGACTGTAGCATCATCGACATTCATTTTCGAGTTTCGAAGTGAAGAGACCATTCTGTAGTTTGGCTACAGTGTTACCTGGAGAATTTAATTGATTTGAATCTCTAAAATATGACTTGATTTATAATATATAGATATATAATTTAAATTTGATTTGACATATTATGTACATATATTTATTTATCTCTAAATGGTTTGAAGGAAATCAGAAATTTAATTCTTAAATTTTATCCTGAAGAATAATTTCAATTATAAAAAGAAAATCAAAATTTTGAATAAATGATTCAAACTTGAGATATTGAATTTGAAAGTTTTATTTGTATAATACTCAATTTCATTTCAATATAACTTACCTTGATTTTCAGAAGTTAAAAATGTAATTGGATAATATACAATATAAAAAGATTTTATAAATAAAATTTGAGTGGTTATAATAAATGTTATACACTTAAATTCTAGTTATAAAAAGATTAATAGAAGAAAAGGGTAATGGTATAAATTAGAATATAAAATGATGTTAAAGGAACTAAGAATAAATTTAAGCAGTTGTAATAAGTGTAAACTTATTTAACATAGATGATAAAAATATATCGAGAGAAACAAATTTAATTATAATTAGGAATAAAGAAGAAATTAATTTATTGAACACATTTTTTTAGTATAACAAATGATTTTCAAACTTATGATTTTAGAAATTTTTATTTTAAGATAATTGGAAGATGAAGTAATGAAATTTGAAATAATAAAATTTAACTTAAGTGAAATTAAATAGATGAAATCAATTATTAATTTAAAATTGAATTTGTATGGTTTAGATTAATGATTCTATTTTGATTTTCAATTTAGTTTTCTTCCAGGTTGTTTCTATTCCCCTACCTTCTTCCTTTTCGAGCCTACCTTCTTCCTTTTCGAGGACGAAAAGTTTTGAGTGGGGAAGAGTGTAACGTCCCATAAATTTTTAATAATTAAAATTGTTAAATTGATAAAATGTTGGTAATTCTTTTCCTAGCCGTGTATTTCTCATTTACAAATCATGTACAAGAAGATTTATTTCTCATTTCAAAACTCCTCATTTTCATTTTCATTTAAGAATAAAACATATATACGTTTCTTTCTCCTTAACTTATGCCTTTCCTGTTTCTTAGCATTTACTCTCACTTTGCTTGCCATCCAAACCTTCTATTTATCAATCCAAAAATTTTAATAAATGTTTTATTTATTTAATTTAGATAATTTTGTTATTAAAATATAAATTTAGGTGTGGATTAGAATTTCACACATGAATTAATATAATATTTTTCGAAAATGTGAATTTTGTCAATATGGTCAAACTTGGACTTTTAAATTCAAAAATTTAAAAGTTTAAAAAAAATTGAATTTTATCTTTCATTTTGAAAGTAAATAAAATTTTAAGAATACTGCTTTTCGTTTCGTTGAAATCTGGTTTATAATGTGAAAGTTATGCCTTTTTGACTATTGTGTGTAATTTGCTGTATTTGACAAAATTGTTTACTTTAAATTATATAAATAATATTTTATTTAGTCATGTAATGTTCTAATTTATGTTTTCGGGGGTAAAATAACTTGTTTTGTATATATTTTGGTTTTAAAACATTTTTTTAAAGTGTAATTGACATTTTTCAGTGTCAGTTGTGTTTTGTTTACAATTTCTAATTTCCAACTTCAATTAATTTAAGAAATTCTTTATTTATTTCATATTTTTATTAAGAACTTATTTTATTCTATTATTTTAAACTTTGGGTTTTGTTTTAAAATAAAAGGTTGAACTTTTAATCACCCAAATTTTTTAAATATAAACGAATGTATATGATTCCTATTTTGGTTAAAGTCTAACATTAATGGAAGTTTTAAATTTTTGATCCTAACTTTCTAATCTTTTATAATAACTGAATATATTCGTAACAACGTTTTATTTCATTTTTTGTTCTTTTAAAAAAAATGGATTATATGCCTTTTAAAATTAAATAATTAATATTTTTACTTACAAACATCAGTTTTAGAATATGGTAAATGAATCAAAAGAATGTAAGAAAATCATATTTTAATTAAGTAATAAATTTTAAAAATAAATAGTATATAGATAAGCTTTATAAAAAGAACGTTTTAATTTGTGCGTTCGTGCCCGTTTTGATTTAATTTAGTGGTATTAATAGTATTTATTTAATGAATACTAATATAAGTAACAAATAAATAAGAAAACGCATGAATTTAAATACGTTATTTTCGTTATATTTTGGGTGGGAATTAGTGCGTCTGTAGTATGCATTCTTAAAAAAATCATATCGCGGATATAAATAAAAAAATCAATCAGTTAATAACCAGACATTTCAAAGGAGGGAAGAAATTAACTAGCCATTCAAATTTATAGTACCCTAAATTCACGTGTAAACATTCCACTTTCCTTTTGCTCTCCTGATTTAATAGAAACGTTATCCACAAATTTCATAACCGTTGTTATAATTCTTGCCATTGTTCCCATATCAATGCAAGTTTCATTTAGAAAACACGTTCAAAATTGTTACTTCTTGCCTCTGGCCTCTCCCACAGAAATCTATGCATTTATTTCTCTTGCGTTTTCTACAAATTTTGCCTAAAATTTTCGCATGCCTTGAATTGGCGTTTCTCACTTTATCATTTTTCCTACATTATAAATAAATAAATCAACGCAATTTACCTCTTCATAAAAGCAAACATCATGCACTTATTTCCTTACCGTTCACAGCAAAGATTTATTGCCGCGTTTTTCCTTAAATTTCACATCTCGCTTGATAAATAAATACCCGTTCAAACATATTTATTTCTTGCATTTTCGACAAACGTAGTTATCTTCTAAATCAAACATCACGCGCAAATTTCTCCTGACAGTTTCAAAGTGAATTATTTCCTGCCGTTTGCCCAAGCAATCAATACTAGTTTTCCTTTAAATACTCAACCTTGTAAGCAAATAATTTTCACCACCTTTCCATTTTATAAATATTTCTTGTGTTTTAATCAACGCATTTACTTCCTAATAAATTTTAAATGTGTACAAAATGTTTGCCAAAGATTTCTTGCAGTTTTCTTTAGCTAAATTCACGTAATCAATACCACTATAAATATTCGCTCAAATCTTTCTTGCCATTTTGTTTCCTTAATCAACGCGTGGTCCCACTTTATTATTATTTCTTGCGTTTTAACGCAATTACTTCTGTGTAAATTTTAAAACGATCTTTCCCTGATTGAATACTAAAACACGTTCAAAAAAAATTTGTTTCATTTTATTTAAAACCCATTGACTTTCAATAACGTTCAAATTTCATGTTCGCTGCCGTTCAAAATTCACTTATTGTATTTTTCATTCGCGTATAACTTCCATTTACCTCTTGTGTATATATGAAATAAAATCTTTCAATTACTTCAGACGTTTCAAAAGAAAAAAATCAATTGCTCCTTTAATTATAAAACGCATCTTCCCTGAAATGTGAACACGTTCAAATTTCGTTTCTTTCTTGCCTTAAAATTTCGCATGACCCAATTTGCGCATTCCCACTTTATCTTTTTCTTGCGTTTTAATCAACGCGTGTTTTCAATTATAAAGCATGTTCAAATTTCAATTATTTCTTGTCGTTCCTTTTATCAATCAACGCAACTCATTCTATAAATTTCGAACCCACGTATCAAACATTTGCATCTCATTGTGGTCTTCTTCCTTCTTGCGCGAGCTACATCAGGTAAATGGCCGCCAATGTTTTCTCTTCCTCTTATTTTTCTTTTTCTTTAGTTTTCTTTACTTCCATCTGTTTATTCCACACCATTCTCAACCTCTTTGCCACCCCCTCCTGACCATGCCTCGCCTCCATGTAGCGATGGCCAAGCCATGCAAGTGGACATGTCACTTAATATATATATATATATAATGATAAATAAAAAAAGAAAAAAAGAAAGTATTTTGTTTGTGCACCACTTTTGCCACATATTGGTCTGACAAATGTTAGAAAAGAAAAGAAAAAAAATTATAATAAACAAATAGAATAAGTGCCTGCGCACCTGTACAAAATGATAGCACAGCCTTTATGTCCAAAATATTTCACTGCTTGAATACTTGCGTGTCCAGAATCTGGTCAGTGCTGAGCATGTGAGGTGTAGTTGGAGTTGTGTGGTGAAGTGGTCGAGTAATTTTGTCAAATCATCCTTTTATCTTAAATCTAGTTCCAATTTTGATTTATCTAAAAATTTGCTTTGTCCGTAATTGAATTCGCAGACTCAGTTTATTTATTTATCTTATTTCAAGATTGAAATCGGTTTGTCTCATCTTTCAATATTTGATTGTTCTTTCTATACGCTGTTTCCAGTGTGGTTATCTTAGTTTTGAGTCTAATCTTTAACAGCATAGAGGTGAGTATTTCTCACCCGACAAACGTACTTGTAGATCTGTAAATTATTAGCAAGTGGATTTGTAGAATGATTTTATTTATATTTTAATTGCCTGTGATAAAAATTTATGATGTTTAAAACCATGGTTTTAGATTTACCCATCATCAGTTATATTTTATACTGTTATATTTATGTTGTTATACCATTTATTTATTTATTGTTTATCACACTGCAAGTTTCTTATAGAATAGAATCGTTACTGGCAGAAATGATAGGCCTAAACGATATTTATTTACTATTTATTTAAATATTTATTTATTATTTAACTTGGGATTGCGGGTTTAAAATGATAGATACCGGATTTTTTTCGTAAATTACGGATTGAAATGATATATTATCCGTATCACTTGACCTAGGTTAGAAAATATTATACGGACCCATGGTTACATATATATATATATATATATATATATATATATATTCTGCAAATATTAAATATTTTTAAATTAGAATGTTATAATATTTTGTTTAAAAATGGGATTAAAAATGATTCTTATAAGTATAGTGATATTATACAAGCTAAAAATGTAAATAAATAAATGTTCAGAATTTTAAGTATAAATTATTTTGTAAAATTTTGATTTGTAAAAAAAATGGAATTCGAGTTAAGAAATAAATTATGATGGTTTGGCGTAAATTTGAATATAAGTAAATAAATAAAGGGTAAAGTTGTCTGTGAATTAAATAGTTAAATAAATTGAATACTTTAAAAATGGAAGTTGAAATATAACCAAATTTAGAAATGTAAAGGGGTTTAGAAAAGGTAAGTTAAGGAATTGATTAGAAATTATGTTTTATTTTTGAAGTGGTAATTGAACTTAATTATTAAGTAAAATTTATAGAGAATTTTGTACTTGATTCCAATAAATAAAGTATAGAGAAGTTTGATACATATTTTGAAAAAGTTACTTTATAATAATCATAAATTATTGAGTAATTTAAATGACTATTCAAAGGTGGAAATTATGATTATATAAGCTAAATTGGTTTAATTTAAGGTTAATTATTGTTGAAATTATATTGAAGTCTAAAAATTTAACTTTAATCAAATCTGTTGTAAAGGATATTACCACACTGCGCAAGTGTTGTAGTTGATACAAATGAACTAAGGCTAAACCTTTGGGATTTATATGGGATTTTGTAAGCATTATAATTTCACCTTTAAATAGTTTTAAATGTAGTATTTTGGTTGAAATATAAAACTATTTTGGATTTTTATTAACCACGGGGTATAATAACGTTGGTTGTTAAAGAGACCGGGATCGGATATGGGCATACTCTCTGTCGATACCGAAAACCACTTTGACAACCGTGTACACGGTGGAGATTCCATAATAAAGTAGGATGGTCGTGACGTTCTATTGAGTTATGTACGTGGACCCGACTCCCGTGAGTTGGTATAAGGTGGCTAAAACAGGAGCGATTGACGGGCTAAGGAGGTAGCGCCTCTTATCGGACGCACTTCTTCGTGTGTCATTCTATTACTTTTGTGATTGTTTGGTGCACACCTTTGATTTGGGAGTATTGTTCGAGGTGGGCGGTAGTAGAAGCTATGCGCTACCACCGGTTCGGATGCATGATTGGTATATCTACCCTGGCATTGCCTAGTTGTGCCGTGTCACCTACCCTAGTGAGCCTTATACGATTTTCGTTTTGTACCATACCTATGGAGTTCCCTCTGACAATGCCCATTACGGCGGAGATTACGGTACTGTATAGACTATGGGAATATATTATGTGTTAAGGGCTATATGGGTAACCCCTTAACGCTTTTTAAAAGTAAGTTTACTTTACAAATAGACGCTATTATAATAGCGAACTATTACTTCATAGTAAATAGTTTAACGGATCCACAGAGGATGGGTGGTCCCAAGCATCCTTTAAGTTACTTGCCTTTACATTACAATTCACTTGAATTAGCTTACACTGTACAAGTATGTATGTCCTGACTCGAGTGTTTATGTTTTATTTTACGCTCGGGTCAGCCTGAGTTTCAGTTTGGACTTCATCCCCGGAGCTAGGACTTTTGATGTTCATCTTTCAAGCTGCTGTCGAATTTCCCATTCAGTTCTTTATCTTAGATTTTGTAATGGAGACAAATGAATGTGGATTTTTCTGTAGTTGATTCAAACTATATTTGGTTTTAAAGACTATGTAAATTTCTTATTTTGAGACTATTGATAATGGCTTCATGAACCACTAAGTTATTTTAATTCCGTTGCGAGTATTATGATTTCTGTGATTCTGTAATTATTTATATACTGTATATTCTGAGATTTGCCAAATTTCATTTACAACGCGGTATTTTGAACAATTCAAGTCTGAAATGTGGGGATGCGAATGGTTGAAAATATCGGGTCGTTACACTCGATGTGACCAGGTTTGTTGCACGTGTGACAAATGATCTCTTACTCTTAAGGGTTGCTTAGAACTTTGACTATTCTGCTTTTCAATTAATTATTTAGAGCTGGATTGCAGTATCTATGATTCCACCTTTTGAATTTCTTTATTATCATTTCCAATTCAACTACTCCATCATTATCATCATCATCATCATCACTTTCTGTTGTTCCTTTAAGAGCTATCGATTTCTTTCTAGTATCTCCTCCTTCACATTCTTCCTTGAATTTCATTTCTAGCTCATAAATGGTGAGATTTCCGATGAGTTCTTCAACTTTGATTTGTTTCAAATCCATTGATTCTTGAATAGCAGTGACTTTGGCTTTAAAATTTCGTGGTAGCACTCTGAGGATTTTTCGTACTATTTCCAACTCTGTGTATGATTTTTTGAGAGCTGTTGATTTGTATATAAGATTGGAAAGTCATCCATACATCTCTTTGGCATTTTCTTCCTTGGCCATTGTGAAATTCTCGTATTCGCTACTAAGCATGGCAGGGCGAGATTCCTTAACTTGAGATGTTCCTTCGTGAGTCACTGCAAATGTGTACCATATTTCCTGCACAATTAGACAATGTGAGACACGATTGAATTCAGTTTGATCTAATGAACAGATAATAGAATTCATAGCTTTAGGATTAGCATTTTGTAGTTTATTTTCAAGATATGTCCATTGATCCATCGGTTTTTCAATTTCCTGATTATCTACCACTATAGTCGGTGCTTTATAACCTGTCTCTACAATATTCCAAGCATCGATGGTTTTTAGAAAAAAATTCATTCTGTTTTTCCAGTAAGCATATTCACCATTGAACATTAGTGGTCTAACTATGGGCTGGCCCTCGAGCAAAAGCATTATTAAAAGAAGCCATTTTAAAAATCCAATTTTTTAAAACAAATAGTGGTTTTTGAAAAATCAAAATTTTGAAACAAAAATTGGTTTTTGTTCCTAGCTCTGATACCACTTGTAGGATCGATTTCACTCTAGAGAGGGGGGTGAATAGGGTGATACTATCAATTATAGAAATTTAATGCGGAAGTATATAAAACAATCACAACACTGATAATAGCAAAATAATAGCAATACAGATAATGGTAAAATATAAAAAGTAGAAATACAACAACACAGATTTACCCAGCTTCGGCAAAACCCTGCCTACGTGCTGCCCCTAAGGTTTCCACTAGAAATTAAGTAGTCGGATGCTTACACATGCAAACTCGCGATACCCACTATCGACTAACCTAACTCTATGCTCAAAACCCTGCAACAACTCAGCCACTGAGTTGCGAATTCTCGAGCTACACTACCATAGTTCATCCCCTAGTCACACGACTAGAAAATTACAAACGATTAAAAGTAAATTACAAAATGAAAACAATATAAAAATAAGAAACCCTGAATTTTAAAACTAAAGCCCAACGTAAAATATAAAGCTGGCCTAAAATAAAATTATCACTAAAAAATGCCAGCCCCTTTTCTTTTTATTCCTTCGGCCTTCTTTCCTTTGCGTTAAAAAAATGGCTGCTTCCTTTTTTCGTTCTTTCCTCTTTATTCCATTTTGTTCTGAAAAGTTAGGGCTTTGTGGGAAATTGAAGTCGCTGGTACTAGTTGATCAGTTGAATGAATGTTTAATGTTGATTGCTTCGTCAATCGATCGTTTCTTCGATTCGCACACAGCTGCTTTAATTTATCGAGTTCGACATAAATTGGTATGTATTTCCTTTTTTCTTTTCTAGTTAGTTTACTTGAACTCGATTGATTTGAATGCCAATAATGACTTGGGATTTTATAGGGATCAATTTCCCTAATTATTGTTCGTATATATTCATCTATTAATTTTTCTCGGCCACCGATTTTTGATTGAATGCTGGTGATTTGTACTGACTTGTTCAATTCGTATAATTTCGTTGCTTGAATATCATGGCTTTGATTTTTACTTGTTCGATTTTACCTTGGTGACCACGGCGTTGAATTATTCAATTTTCTATGCTCGGCCATTTTGAATTTCGGCGTTGCTTCTGTTCTTTATGCTGTTGACATCGGCTTCTTAATTTTTGATTTGTTCGAACTTACTGCTACCTAGGTCACCACAGCTTTGACTTTAAAATACGACATGTTCAAAAATTCCTATGATATATTTGTTGCATTGATATGGTGGTCTACACTTTTGTATTCACTGGCATAACTTAGTATTTTTTTTGGGTTGCACTGCATATTCCAGTGTGCTTCTGATCACTATCACTGTCTGGATGTTGTAATTCACTATATTGAGCTTTGCTGCCTTTTTTCTTGTATTTGGTCTTGGCCATTTGATTCATGTGTACATATATGCTAACATATACATATATGCATTGAGTTATATGTCTACTGCTTCACTGCATCCCATATTATTATTGCATATATATATGTCTGAACACTTAAGTCTTGTGGAAGCTTTGAATTCATGACTCCACTATCTTGACTTATGCTTGACCATATACATGTTTTGAGCCTCTATTTCACTGGTAGTTGTTTTTCATTGAGCTGTACTGTTGAGGCTTTTTCATTTCAGTTTTGTTGCATTCATTCTTTACAGGCATGTGTGGTATACAAGTCTGGTATAGGTTGCTCTGACCAGTTCATTGAACATGTTCCATTGATGTTGGTATTTGCAGTCTTGAGTCAGTTAGACTTCATGTAGTCTGGTGGCTGCTTCCATTTGTGTGTTGTTCATCAATTTTGCGTTGTGTCACTATTATCTTGATATTTCTTTGTATGCATTGAGTTGATGTTCACCGACTTGAGTTTTATTTATGTGTACAAAATTGTGTTTTCGGTCGAGGCTTGTTCTAGTCATTAATGATGTGCACTAACTTGAATTTTATTCATGTGTACACAATGTTTTTGGTCGAGGCTTGTTCTAGTCATTAAAACTTGACCATTTTATTTTTGTATTGCACTGAGATGAACCTAGCTTTGGCTCGGTTTTGACCTTGTGCTCATATCGTGACCTTATTTGTATTGCACTTGAGTTAAACCTAGATTTGGCTCAGGTTTGGCCTTGTTCTCACCTGTCCCTACTGTTTTATCAAGTGTATGTTGGTATGAACAACCTTGTGGTATGTACAGTGATACACTGTGCATGTCATGAGTTATTCGTGTATGATGAATTCAAAATAAATGATGATGAACAACCCAAATAATTATGCCAAATAATATTTTCAAAATACACATTTTATTTTACACTGCATATATATTTCTTTTTCAATTTTATTACGTCAGTGTGTATTTTGCAGATAATTCAAATGATGGATTCAGACTGGAATAGAGTTAAAGATCAAATACGAGCGAATAAGTGAAATGTAGTGAGGTGAACATTATAAATGGAAAATTGTGATGTAATCAAAATTGTATTGCAATTGAAATTGTGTATATAAAGTGAGAGCTCAAATTAGTGCTATTTAAAATAGCAATAAATATTTGTTTGAATAAAATACCTATTTGAATTTAAACTCTGTGTTATTTATTTTATCCAGCAAATATTAATTTAATTATGTGAAAATAAAATAATACAATAAAAAATACATTTAATGAATATATATATATATATATATATATGTTCATTATCATCAAACAAAAGCTGTATACTTGCATATTCAACACATTCCTGATTCCAGCTCGGGCCTGGGTCCCGATTCCAAGAAGATCGCTGCTTTGGAGAGCCGAGGGGACACTTTCGTCTCTTAGGAGGAGGATGTTTATATTATTGATGCTTCAGACTACATGGAGCAAGAGACAATAGTAGAGAGGCTGAAGAAGGAGAAATAGTCGCTTAACATAAAGAAAGAGCTCGAGCCACTCAGTCTAAGATTACTTTGCTCACAATCAAGATAGGCAAGCTAAAGCATGGAGAAGTGCCAACTGGTGGATCCACTTGAGAGTTTGCACAATTTGAAGGCAGTACTTCCCTTGGTAAAGAACTCAAAGAGTGTAAAAACTAGAGACCTGTCCAGGCAAGGGTGGTAAAGACGTGGTGGAAAAAAGAAGTAAAGGATCACTAGTTCTCAGGTTGAAAATTTGTTTTTTGTGATGTTGTTGTTGTGTTGGATGAGTTTGTATTTTCTTTTTCGTATGAACAGGTTGGGATTGTACATGTCCAGGCCCCGCTGTTTGTTTGTAAATAAAAGATACTAGTAGTAATGAAAGATCAGCTTTACTTATAATCTCTCTTGTTTACTTTTCCTGCATTTTATATATTGTGCATGTTTATATATAACTGCATGTGTATATAACGTGATAACTTTCATTGCGACTTAATGTATTATATACTTTCAATTCTATGTGATGTGCTGATTTATCGCAATTCTACTCATGTAAATAAGATTCCTACAATTATTTTAGTGTGTTTTGATAATTAGCTCTAGTTTGATTGCCAAAATACTTTGTTCGACCTAACTGAACTATGATATGACTTAAGATATCCCACTCTACGGCTATTTCTATTCAAACTTGGTCAAGTTCGTTTCAATCATGAATTGTTGCGTACACCCCAATCCGTAGGGTTGATTTCTCTGGATGCTGAATCTGAGCATCAATTGAGAGATCGGTCATCTTGAGCAATTCATTCCATTACCCCCGCTTTGATTCATATGATAATTCCTATCTCTTGGAATTAACAACTCTACTGCATTATTCCAAGCATTTACTTCTTGATGTCGTTAATTCTTTGACCGCAATCGGATTCTTCCAAGTTTACATCATCGACCAACGTCAACCTGGATGTTTGTATCGGAAAGATACGTTATCGTGATCTTTTGTCATAACAAATTCTTTCAAGTTCAGTATTGAGATCCCAACCGTGTACCATTTTCTATCCCTGGAAACTTGTAAACGGACAACCCAACTTCTTGGATTTTCCTCCGACATCGCTTATCTCCAGACTTTAACTAATTCCTTCTGCTACCACCAATCTCTAGGCAATTCCAGGTTCCAAGAAGTACGGGCTTATGTTTCAGGTGATTCTTTGGTTTGGAATTTCCCGATATTGCAGGGGCCACACTGATACTTAAAAGGCAGGGTTCGATTTTCACCATCGATCTAGCGATTTGAGTCGAATTTCCCCATCGACTCAGTGGTTCTTGGCCTTCTCGATGTTGTCGAAGCAATGACGGTTCTTAGAAAGCTTGGATCGGGTTTCCCCATTGATCTGACGGTTTGAGCTGATTTTTCCTGTCAACTTGGTGGCTTTGAAACTTTTTGATGTTGTCGGAACAATGTCGGTTCTCAGAAGGTTTGGATCGATTTTCCCTATCGATTTAATGATTTTGAGCTAATTTTTCCAGTCGATTCGACAGTTTTGGGCCTTTCCGACAATGCTGAAGCATTTCTTAGAAGGTTTTGACCGATTTTCCTTGTCAATCTGACAATTTCGCTTATAAGAACATGGTTCCATTGGTTCAAGAAACTGGCTTTATTAATGAAATGAAAGGAAAGGCAAGTCCTGCTAATTTATGATGCCCCTAACATCCTCGAATGGCTTATTTGCGAAAATAGGAAATATATGGATATATATATCAAGTGTACTAGTGCCATAGCATGTCGCTACTCAGTAACGACCCGTAAATTTCAATAATTAAAATTGGTTAAATTAATGAGAATTTGCAATTAAGTTTAGAAAGAAATAAAAATCTTATAATTTATATTGGAGCGAATGTTAGAAAATAAATGTAGCAATTGTAATTAAAATTTACAATTTAAAATGAAGTTGCAATTAACTGAAAATAATTTAGATGTCATACTTGACTATGAATTGAATATAAGGAGACAAGAGTAGATATTGAACAAATTGATGAATTAGTGCAAAATTAATGATAATTGGATAAGAACAGTGTTATGTAATCAATTTTGTTATTTAATATTTGAAGGAATAAAATTTTGTAATTCATTAATGAATTTATAACGGGAGTGAAATGTAAGAATGTTGATATAAGCTAATAAATGATTAATTCAATGCAATCCCAATTTATCGAAATAATTGCAGGGTTATAAATGATTGTAAATATGAATATTTGGTAATAAATTTAATATAAGAAAAACAAATGCAAATATTGAATTAATCAATGACGTAATAATAATAAATGGTAATTGGATAAAATCAATGTTCTGTATGTAATTGTTTGGAAATGATAACTTATATAAATATGATTAAGAGTTGGTGGCACCAATTATTAAAAAGTAATCATTTATTTAGTCCATTTAAATCAAAAAATTTCATCAATTGCAATAAATATGAATTAAATGTTACGTTAATGTAAATTAGGGTAATAATTGGGAATAACGTAAATTTTATTCAGCGTTATGATAATTAGTTAAATATAACATAAACTTAAGTGTAACTTTAAGGTTATGATAATAATTATTATAAATTACCTAATTAATTGGTTAATGGATTTATTGGAAATCAAGTTCATTTAGATGTTAAGTAAATGAAGGGTAAACAATAGGAACTGGGTATAGAGTAGTAATGGGCTTAATATAAAGATTGAAACTAATCAAATCAAGACTTTATTATAATGAATTGGAACTCAAATTTTAATAAATGAATTTATTATAAATGAAACTTAATTTATTACGCTAATTGAAATGAAGATGGAGTGCAAGAATATTAATGTAATAGATTTTGAATCCAATATTTATTTCATCCATTGACAATAATGAATGGAATAATAGAATGAAAAATAAATTTAATACAATTTTTGGAAATTAAATTTATAATATCTGAATTTAATGAAATTGTGGTTAATACTGAAATTGATAAGTTAATCAATTCTAAATTGACATTTAAATTTAGGTAAATAAGTGTAAATGATTTACAAATTTAAAAATGATGAAATTTGGTAATTATAGAGTTGAAATTGGAAATTTGATTTAATTTGTTAATTTATTAATTAAATTAATTAATGCAAAATAGCTATTTTGACCACTGACTCGGATTTCGACGAAACCAGTTTCATCGGATCCGTAACGGTGAATTATTGGAGGATTTCAAGTTTCGTAGCGATCGGACCTATCGTTTGATCGTTCGAACGCGAAACACCTTGAAATCGATTTAATTGAAATAACTTGATTTTTTCATAACTTATTCATATGATGGAATTTGGACTTGAAACCTATTCCATCGTGTTTAAAATATTTTAAAACATCTATTTTGATATACGCATTGACCCAATTTCATTCCAGAGTCGAAACGGGCTTTTCGGCCATTTTATCGTTCAACGCGTATACCAATCAGATCCGATCTATTCTATTTCAAATTTGTCTATAAATACCCTGCTATAGACCCTAATTCATTTCTTATTCCTCATTTCTATATGTTCTATTTGCTCTCTTTCCAATGGCTGCAAACCCTAATTCCCAAATACAATTCCACATCAAATCCAAAGCCAAAAATTCAAACTCTCCAAACAATATCAAATTTTATATGGATTCGAAGCTCCCGAAGAGCGTAATCTTTTGGTGTGATTCGTTTTTCATATCGATGAACCATTTGCCCAGAGTTTGCCAATCAATTCTCGGTCGTTCACCGTGCCATGATTAACTATGTCAGATCGTCAAATCGAGATTTCAGTCGTGTGGAGAGCGACAAATGGAGTTCATCCATGGTGGTCGTTTGACAAACTAACGGTTGGATTGGCGGCTAAAATTCATTTGGGTTTCGAGATTGAGTTTGTTCTTGCGGCGGTTGATGGTATCTCACGCGAAATTTGAGGTCCGAAAATCCTATAGAGGGGTCGCGGCGGTTCTGGAAGGTGGCGCGGTCATTGTTTGGTGATCAATGGCGAGTGTGGCAGCGGCTAAAGTCACGTGCGTGTTCGAGCGCATCAGGTTAGGGTTCGTCTCTACTTTGTTGCATGGGCACGTAAGAGATAAAAGGTGACGTGGCCTTGTTTATTCATTTTATTATTTTTGTGAATTTTAAAATTTTCAAACTTCTAATGTATATAACTTTCGGATACGAGGTCGAATTCACGCGCGGTTTTCTCCACTAGGTTCGTATTGGAATTCCAGACATTTTGGCGCTGGTCTGGAAGAATTGGGAGACTGCTTGAATTTTGGATTTAAATTGGATTTAAATTCAATTTAAATTCAAAGGTGAACGTTTTAACCCACTCACAACTTCTAAAATTTCTTATGTTTGTTAGATTAATTTTTGATGTGATTAGAAATTTATTTATTACTGTTTGGTATACTTTTATCATCATTCCTGTTAAATTGAATTTATTGAATTAAATTGTTATTCAATTTATTATTGCAAATAAACTACCAGTTAAATTAATTTATTATTGAATATAAACTGCCAGTAATTACTTGTTATTTATTTTCTATTCTATGTTATTGTTGAATTGGATGATGATTGTGACAAATGGTTGATGATTGATATTGGATGAATGGATGTTTTATTTATATTGTTATGAACTGCAAGTTGTTATCCATTTTTATTTCATTCGAGATTACGTTTTGAAATGATATATAACTGTATTTTTATTTTAGATTACGGATTGAAATGATAAACATCCGTATCACTTGACCATAGGATAGAAAATTATATACAGACACCGCGGTCCATATATAAAAATATTTTGAAATGATTTCTATGGTTTTGAAAAGAAATATATGATTTTATGGGATATTGATTTGGATATTTTATAAATATTCTTTTATATATAGTTAAATTCTTGGTTTAAGCTATGAATAAAATTTGTTTAAAGTATAAAATAGATTAATGATAAAGTTTGATTTTATTAAAATATAATATGGATAAGTATTTACTTAAATTATATTTTAATATAGAGTTTATATTTATTTTATAAATCAAGGTTGAGAAGATAGTTTGAAATTGATTTGAGATTTTATCTAATTAAGAATTATATTTAATAAGAATCTATTTGGAACGTATTGAAATTGAGATTTTAAAAGAATATGGTTTTATAACTTAATTCGGGTTTAAGGTGATTTAAATGAATAAATTAAGGAATATTCAGTTATTGAACTTTGAAGTTTTATTTAAAGGATATTGGATTTAGTAAGAAAATATTTCAAAACTAAATAATAGTAGAAGTGAAATTGGTAAATATATGAATTATAAAATTTAATTTTGAAATATTGAATATTTAAGCTTTGAAATATACTAAATTTAAAATTTAGAATTTCGGGTTGTTTTGGAATTGATTTGTGAAATTTAAGAAGCTAGTTTGTTTTATAAAATTTTTAATATTTAATCCATGAAAGGGTGGAAGTTACGTTTCAAAGTTATTAATTTCAAAGTATTACGTTTTGGAAATGTTATAGTTTTAAGTCTTTGGATTTGAAATTTTATAACTTTGAAATACTATGATTTTTAAAATGATGTCATATTGGTTCGGTTTTGAAATGGAAATGATATCGTATTTATATGGTTTTGAAATGAATATTTTTTTGAGAGAAATGTGTGATCCTCTAATAAAAGAGGAGAGCACACATGGAACACTATATATATAACAAAAATAAGGAGCTGCCAACATGCCTGACAGGTAGCCAAACTATAAAAATAGAAAAAGAAAAGAAAAAGAAAAAGATACCCCTCAAATGAGCTCCGGCAAAGCCACCGCCCATTACACTCTAATACCAAGCTCCGGCAAAGCCACAGCCCAATATTAGAGTGTTAGAGGTATCTAAAAAAACAATCTCTCAAGAGATAAGATCCAAAAAGAGGAACTCTAACAGTAGGACCAAAATGAAGAGCTCCACAAAGAAGACCACGAGAAACCGAAGAGAAAAGCCAAATGCAATCCAAATCCCAGAGAAGAGCTATCCTGAAAACCTGAATAAAGCTGAATACTCTCCTGCAAATCAGATAAAAGAAAAACCAGCAACCAACCTGAACCATACCTGGAACAAAACTAGGAATACTAGTTAGAATGAATCACATATATGTATATAAATAGAATTTATATACATATATGTGAGAGAGAGACAAAAAATGGAAACTAAGAACCTATAATAGAAAGAGAATTATGATTCATCCAATAAACATGATTAAAATCAGAATAAGGAATAATGTGAGAAGTATTAGAAACAGAATTATTGATGCTAAGAGAGAATATGAAAATATTATTTCTAACCTTGTTAAGATAATCTTTAAAGCACTTATTTTTGGCTAATTTATATTTGGGATTAGATATCCAATTTAAGCAAAAATTTGAGATTAAAATAATCAAATTATTATTATGATGATAGTTATTATTAAAGATTCTTTGATTTCTTTCAAACCAAATGAACCAACAAGAAATAGTGAATAAAGAATCAAGCAAGTATCTGGAGTCCTTATTAAACATAAATCTAAAAGAGTTCCAACAGAAGATACAATCAGAAACTCTAGAACTAATAACAAACCCAAAAATATTAAGGGTCTTAATAAGAATAAAATGAGTACCATGCATTCGAAATAAATATGATTAATATCTTCAGGAAATAAATTGCAAAAAAAACATTTATTATCAATACTAATATTTTTCTTTTTTAAAAATTCAGTAGCGTTTAACTTACCATGAATAATGAGCCACATATGAATCTTAGATTTAGGAGGGGCATTTGACTTCCAAATAAAATTAAAACAATTGACAGAAACCCCGGAGAAGTTGATAAATTTGTAAAAGGAATTACAAGAGTATTTCTTGCTCTTATCCCATTCCCAACAAATAATGTCATTATTATTGTCAATGTTATAGAGATTAAGTTTAGCATAAAGCAAGAAAAGCTGTCTAAGGGTATGGCCAACTAAAATAGAACTAAAATTGAAAATCCAAGGAGGGTCTCTCTCAGAGTTGAAAACATCAGAAATAAATGCAAATTTAAAGTTACAAATATATATAAATCCTTGAATTCATACTTGAGAGGAGTAGAAGAAATCCAGCAATCATGCCAAAAAGATGTATTATTACCAGAATGAACAATAATATTAATACCTAATTTGAAAATATCACTACATTTTAAAATAGATTTCCAAAAATGAGAAATATAACTAGAACTAGAAGGACTAATATGATAGATATTATAACTACCATTGTAATAATATTTAGATATAATCTCCTTCCAAATGGCATTATCACTAGTATCTCTAAATTTCCATAACCATTTACCAAGAAGAGACAAATTCATATTATGTAAATTAATGACTCCTAGACCACCCTCTTTTTTAGATTTACAAACAGTATCCCAATTAACTAAACATTTAGTGCTACTGTTAGGATTAACTCCACTCCAAAGAAAATCCCTTCTAATTTTTTCTATCTTATCTATCACCCAATCAGGAAAAAGGTGCATAGACATCCAATAAATAGGGAGCGCTGATAAGACAGAATTAATCGATACCAGCCTACCAGCTTTAGATAAGAATCTCACATTCCAATTATTAAACCTATTTTTAATTTTATCTATAATAATTAACCAATCATCATGTTTAAGTTTCGAAGGTCTGATTACAAAACCAAGATAGTCAAAAGGAAAACTAATAGTTTTACAATTCAAAGTTTTAGCAACTAAATTTTCAACATTATCAAAATCATTTAAAATTAAAACAGAACTTTTGTCAAAATTAATTTTTAAACCAGATAAAAGTTCAAAACTATAAAGAATAAATTTAAGAGCAATAATATGCTTAGGTAGATGAGAGGAAAAGAGCAAAGTATCATCAGCAAACTGAAGGACAGAAAGACTAAGACTAGAAATATCATTACCAATAACACCCAAAAGGTTATTGTTAACAGGATTCTTAATAATCTTAGAAAAAACATCAGCCGCTAAATTGAACAGAAGGGGCGATAATGGATCCCCTTGCCTTAATCCTCTCTTAGATTGAATTTTATTACCTAAGACACCATTGACCATAATACTCGAATTGCCCGTTTTAAGCAAGATATTAATCCAATTAATCCACTTATTACTAAAGCCTCTGGCACGGAAAATATCAATAAGAAAATTCCAATCAACCGTGTCAAAGGCTTTAGCAAAATCTAACTTTAAAATAGCACATGTTATATTATTCTTACAACAAAAATTAATGTATTCTTGAACAGCAGCTACACCATCAGTAATATTCCTACCTTTAATGAAGGCTGATTGAGAGCAGTCAATAAGATCATTCATTTTTAAACTAAGTCTATTGGCTAAAACTTTAGAAATAATTTTAACAGAGCAATTAATCAAAGAAATGGGTCTAAAATCTTTTAAAGTATTAGCATCAACTTTTTTATGCAATAAAATAACATTAGCAAAATTAAAACGACCTAATTGGAGCTTACCATTATAAAATTCATTAAACATACAAATAAGGTCTGCTTTTAAAACCTCCCAAAAGGATTGATAAAAGGAAATAGGAAAACCATCTGGGCCCGGAGATTTATCCCTAGGTAAATCAAAATGGCTTTACGGATTTCCTCTTCAGAAAAAGGAAAATCTAAATCTGAAAGATTGGTTTTAGAGTCTGATGGATAAAGATCATTCCATCTAACGCTAACTCTATGCTTGATATTGATGCCAAAAATGTCTTTGTAGTATTCAGTAAAAGCGTTGTTAAGATCACGTTGATCAACTAATTCCACGTTATTAACTAAAATGGATTTAATAGTATTACTACGCTTTCTACTATTAGCTAAATTGTGAAAAAAATTGGTGTTATTATCACTTTCATTGATCCATTGAAAATTAGATCTCTGTTTCCACATAACTTCCTCTTTTTCAAGAATAGAGTAAAGTTCATCTTTTAAGTTATTAAGAACATTTCTCTCACCTAAATTTAATTGTCTAGTTTCTTCAATCTTATTAAGTTTGAGCAATTCTTTAAGAATATTATCTTTTTTAATTTTAATATTACCAAAAACATTTTTATTCCAGTTTTTAAGAAAAATCCTAAGCTTTCTAAGCTTAAGCACAAAAGCTTTGGCAGAGTTGCCATAATACTTAAGACTATAAAAACTCAAAGCATACCATTTATTAATGACTAAATTTAAAAAACCTGGTTCAAGAAACCACATTTTTTCAAATTTAAAAGTTTTAATCAAAAAACTATGACTATTACAAGAAAGAATAATGGGACAATGATCTGAGAGGGTGTGAGGTAAACCTGACACACTACAGATAGGAAATTTGTCCTCAATGTCATCACTAACAAAAAACCTATCTAAAAGAGCAAAAGATGGAGACTCTCTATTATTGCTCCAGGTAAAAGCTCTATTGGATAGAGGAATTTCGATCAAATTACAATGAATAATAAATTGATCGAATTCCTCCATGGCCCAATATTCACCTTCTCAGGGAGAGCGCTCCCCAATAAAGCGAGTCACATTAAAATCACCCCCCAAAATCCAAGGACAAGGGGCAAGAGACCTAAACTCAAGGCATTCATTCCAGAGAATCCGCCTATCAATTTTAGAGTTAGGCCCATAAACATTAGAAATATTTAAAAAAGAAATATCGGAAAGATTAATTAAAATGATGTGTAATGAGTGTTGCTTCTAAGTACACTGAAGTAAATTAAAGAGATTATCTCTCCAACCAATCATTAAGCCTCCAGAAGAACCCACAGATGGAAGATAAACCCAATTACTAAAACGAAAACCTCCTAATCTTCTAAAAAACGAAAATTAGGACACTCAATTTTAGTCTCTTGAAGAAGAGCAATGTCAATAGAAAAGTCTTTAAAAAATATTCTAACTTTATCACATTTGTTAAGGTCGTTCAAGCCTCTTATATTCCAACTAATGACTCTCATAAACCCAAAGATCTAGCCCTCTCAAGTTCCTTACTTCTAATAAACTCACGATCTAGCTCCAAATTAGTAAAAATAAAAGCAGATCTACTGGCTAACCGACTGAAATCAGAAGCAGATAAGTCACCCAAAGCATAAGACGAATAGAAGCTACCCGAATCAAAATGCATACCTGAGCCTGAATACAAACCACCGCTCACGGTGTTCGAACCAGGACACTTACCCGATGGCCGAAAGCAACTATCTCGAATCCTGACGCTACGGCGAACCAACCCACTCGAAGCTGCAACCTTTCTTCGTCTACCTCTCCTCGAAAATGAAGAAGAAGTAAAAGCATGAGCACCACCGGTCTCACTAGAATGACCAAACGTAGCACAGCCAGCAACATTAACCAAATCACTAGAATCATTCATAATAGTGGGACCCTTAAAATCCACTATCATGTTCAAAGCTTCATCCAAATGAACCACAGGGGTAGAAACTGAGATATCACTAGCATTACAAGGCAAATGATCCAAATTGCCACCGATACAACAATCCACCAAGTTATTGACTTTAACTGAAGAAGAAATCTCTCCATGCAAAAACTCGTTATCCATATTACAATCAACCTGAACAGGTGACTCAAGTGCACCATGCACACCATGAATATCAAACCTTCCTGCCATGAGCTCATCAAAATTCAAGTGGTTCTCAAGATCCGATGCCAACTCAACATCTATGAGCGAAACATCATTAAGGCACCAATCAAACTCAGATTGCTTCAACGAAACAACAACATTAATATCAGATAACTCAGTTGAAAGAGATGATAAAACACCCTTAAAAGCATCTTCTGACAAGAAATTTAAAATAGAGGAATCCAAGTTAAATCCTGTTTTGAAATGAATATTATATCCGGATTTTGAAGTATAAATTATTTTGAAATGACCGCGGTGTTATAATAACGTTTGGTTGTTGAAGAGACCGGGGTCGGAAGTTGTCATACTCTCTGCCAACTCTGAAAACCACTTTAACAACCGTGTACGCGGTGGAGATTTCAAAATGAAGTAGGATGGTGGTGGCGTTTCCTTTGAGGTAAATACATGGACCCGACTCCCGTGAGTTGGCATAAAGTGGCTAAAACAGGAGCGATTGACGGGCTAAGAAGGTAGCACCTTTTATCGGACACATCCCTTCGATAGTATACTCTGACTTTTGGATTGATTCGGTGGCCACTTTTGATTTTTGATTTGGGGTTGTGGCTCGAGGTGGGCGGTAGTAGCTGCTAAATGTTACCACCGACCTAGAAGCGTAATTGGTATATCTACCCTAGCATTGCTAGTTGTGTCGTGTCACCTACCCTAGCGCACTTTGTACGAGTTTGGTTTTCTCCCGTAGCCCGTGGAGTATTTAGGGTAGTCACCCGATATGGAGATGCACTGATACTGGATGGACTATCAGGACTATTATGTGTAAAGTTGGAAAATGTAAAGCCTTAATGCTATTTAAAAGTAAGTTTATTTTACTATGGACATTATTATAATAGCGAAATATTACTACATAGTAAAAACTTTAACGGACCCTTAGGAGATGTGAATCTCGAACATCTCTTAAGTTACTGCACTCACGTTAGACAATGGATAGCAGATGTCAAATCCCGTAAACATCTCTGACGCCGTTTCACTATCTCTGACGCTGTTTCACTCATATTATTTAATGTTGATTTAACTTACATAAGATCTTTTAGTTCTAACTCGAGTGTTTTGTCTTTTCAATTCGCTTGGGTCGGCCTGAGCATTTCAAGGTTTAGAAGACCGTATTCTCGAGGATGAAGACGAAGATTTAATATTATTTATTATAGTATTACATTACATTCATACTGTTCTGCTACAGTATTTATTGTTTTCTGGTATGTGTAACTCTGACATGTATTGTATAAGTATAATCGAATATTTTGTAAAACAGCTTCATGAACTGTATATTTGATTATTATATTTTATCATTCAGCTGCAAGATTCTATTCTGTTGTTTCTTTCTCTGCTTTTTCTTATTTACCCCATAACAATCCTTCCTTTTGCATGGTTTAAGTCTGATGTGTGTTGTTTATCGTTAATTTAAAGCATGCAAAAAGAGCTTTGGTTTAGCGATAAACCTTGGCTTTGTGGGGTCTGACTCTTTATTAATAGGGTAGTAATGCCCTATGGTGAGTCACTGAGTGTATAATAAGAGAGCGTATTCGTTAGTGTATAAAAAGGTTTTAATATTGTGTTAATTTGTTCCGTTTTGTATTTATAAATTCTGGTTGATGCTTGGGACGCTATGACATCAATAGCGATTTCTAACCACTTAATAGGACAGACCGACACAATATTTGTTTTTAATATAGGTGAATGAAATAATTTTGTCTATTATATTTTCTATATATAAAATAAATTTTATAAATAAGATATATATTTGGTTGTAATATATTGGTTGTTAGATAATGAAATTTATAATAATAGTTGAAATGAGATTGAAAATAAGATAAATGAAATTTGGGAATTTAGAACTTAAGTTCCGGGGTTTCAAAAATTTCTTTTGAATGATTTTGAAAAATAATAATAATATTATTAGAAGTATTTTATGATATAAATATTTCAATATAATTTGAAAGAATTGTTTTAAAGAAACTCTGGAAAGAAATAAGTTGTACTCCCCTCTCTGTCGCTGGAAATTAATTTCGTTGATGAGTGCACGCATCATCGACATTCTTTTTCGAGTTTCAAAGTGGGAAGGCCACTGTAGTAGTTTTACTGTAGATTTATTTTGATAAACAAATATAGATTTTAAATTATTTTAAATATAATTAGATATTTATGTTGCCAGGATATACATTTATCTATTATTTTAAAATAATTTGAAATTTAACCCGGTATTTAGTTCTTAACTCCCGTTAATTAATAGCTTCAATTATTGTAGTGAAATGGAATGTAAGTAATTAATAATTGGAACCACTAAATGAAATAAGAGATTAAATGCTAAGTTATAAATGAAACTATAAGAAAGTTGAAATTGTAATCTATAAAACAAAGGATAGGATTATTGAATATTAATTTAGTTAAAGGAAATGAGAAAAACTTGTATAACTTTCAATTACATTCTTAAAGGCATATATATAACTTACCAAAAGATGAAAAAGTTGAAATGTCAATAGGAAAATGTAAAAGGACATTATGCAAGTAAAACTTAGAGTAATGAAAGTATTCAATGAAGTCCATAATAAATAAGAATTGATGATATATTGTGATAACTTAAGTTATCATTGAAATTTTACTAAGTAAATATAATTAAAGGTAAGTATTATAAATAGATGATTATAAACTTAAGTAAATAAAGTGGAAATGCTAAGAAATTGAATGGGACATGAATACTATTGATAAATGAATGTAAGTAAATGAGGTTATGCAATAATAAATTGATGAATAATTATAATGCAATAAAAAGAAACTGGCATGACCTGAATAAATGAAAATGAATGATTGTAAGTAATAAATGAAAATAAATAAAACGAATAAGTGGAATTTAGTGATAAATGAAATTAAGTAGTAAATGAATGAATGGAAATTGAAAATTTGCAAGAAATAAATGTAAAATAAAAAGATAAATCTGTATATGAATGAAAAAGAAATCAAACAACAAATGTATGCAATGAAATTAATAAGAATGAAATTAATCTATTATTTGAAATGGTTGTTTGTTCGGTTCATGAGTTGTTTGGGTAAAGATGCTTTTAATTGCTTAGATGTATGAATAATCTATTGAATTTATCTAAGACTGTTGAGTAAGGAAATAATTCATAGTTATTTGTTATTCTATGAGATTTAAAGTGTCTTAACCCAAACCAACCACTTGTTTTGTCTTGCTTGGATGGTTGATTTGTATTTGATGTGTATGCTGTTTGTTGCAATTGGTTTTTGTTGTATTGATTTGTTGTTTGTGATTTAAACAACTTAAATATTCCATTTTATATAATTGTTAACCTTTTTGGATTATATAAGTCAAATGCAGGTTATGGAAGCAATTGCTATTGTTTTTGGTTTCATAATTAAGCGTGTTTACCCGACAAATAGGTACGTTTTCGGATTACGGTTTATAGCGTTATTGTATTATTTTCCCATGTTGGGATATATATATATATTATTTTGGAAAATTTATGTTGTATATTGTTATATTTGATATTATATTTTCTCCCAAGCCTCTCCGTACAAAGGAGACTTTGCCGAAATTTTTCGTAAATTTTGGACTTAGAAAATATTTTGAAAATGTTTTCCAAACTTTATTAATTTGAATATAAAAAGATTTAATTGTTTATAAATCTATACATTTTATTTAAATTATCCTATTATAAAAATTTATTATCATGAGTATAATGTTTTGAATAATATATTGATTTATAAGTTCTTTTTTTCTTCATTCTTTTCCTTTTAGGGGACGAAAAGTTTTGAGTGGGGGAGAGTGTAACGACCCGTAAATTTCAATAATTAAAATTGGTTGAATTAATGAGATTTTGTAATTAAATTTAGAAAGAAATAAAAGTCTTATAATTTATATTGGAGCTTATAATTTATATTGGAGCGAATGTTAGAAAATAAATGTAGCAATTGTAATTAAAATTTACAATTTAAAATGAAGTTGCAATTAATTGAAAATAATTTAAATGTCATACTTGATTATGAATTGAATATAAGGAGACAAGAGTAGATATTGAACAAATTGATGAATTAGTGCAAAATTAATGATAATTTGATAAGGACAGTGTTATGTAATTAATTTTGTTATTTAATATTTGAAGGAATAAAAATTTGTAATTCGTTAATGAATTTATAACGGGAGTGAAATATAAGAATGTTGATATAAGCTAATAACTGATTAATTCAATGCAATTCCAATTCATTGAAACAATTGCAAGGTTACAAATGATTGTAAATAGGAATATTTGGTAATAAATTTAATATAAGAAAAACAAATGCAAATATTGAATTAATCAATGACGTAATAATAATAAATGGTAATTTGATAAAATCAACGTTTTGTATGTAATTGTTTGGAAATGATAACTTATAAAAATAAGATTAAGAGTTGGTGGCAACAATTATTATAAAGTAATTATTTATTTAGTCCATTTAAATCAAAATTTGTAATCAATTGCAATAAATCTGAATTAAATGTTACGTTAATGTAAATTAGCGTAATAATTAGGAATAACGTAAATTTTATTCAGTGTTATGATAATTAGTTAAAAAAAACATAAACTTAAGTGTAAATTTAAGGTTATGATAACAATTATTATAAATTACCTAATTAATTGGTCAATGAATTTATTGAAAATCAAGTTCATTTAAATGTTAAGTAATGAAGGGTAAACAATATGAACTAGGTATAGAGTAGTAATGGGCTTAGTATAAAGATTGAAACTAATCAATTCAAAGTTATTTGGAATTTATTATAATTAATTGGAACTCAAATTTTAATAAATGAATTTTTTATAAATGAAATTTAATTTATTACGCTAATTGAAATGAAGATGGAATGTGAGAATATTAATGTAACAAATTTTGAATCCAATATTTATTTCATCCATTGACAATAATGAATTGAAAGTAGAATGAAAAATAAATTTAATAGAATTTTTGGAAATTAAATTTATAATTTTTGAATTTAATGAAATTGTGGTTAACAGTGAAATCGATAAATTAATCAACTCTAAATTGACATTTAAATTTGGCTAAATTAGTGCAAATGATTCAGAAATTTAAAAATGATGAAATTTGTTAATTATAGAGTTGAAATTAGGAATTTGATTTAATTTGTTAATTAATTAATTAAATTAATTAATGTAAAATAGATATTTTAGCCACTGACTCGGATTTCGACGAAACCAGTTTCATCGGATCCGTAACAGTGAATTATTGGAGGATTTCAAGTTTCGTAGCGATCAGAACTGTCGTTTAGTCGTACGAACGCGAAACGCCTTGAAATCGATTTAATTGAAATCAATTTGAAATAACTTGATTTTTGCATAACTTCTTCATGCGATGGAATTTTTACTTGAAACCTATTCCACCGTGTTTAAAATATTTTAAAACATCTATTTTGATATATGCAATGACCCAATTTCGTTCCGGAGTCGAAACGGGCTTTTCAGGCCATTTTATCGTTCAACGCGTATATCAATCAGATCCGATCTATTCTATTTCAAATTTGTCTATAAATACCCTACTATAAACGCTAATTCATTTCTTATTCCTCATTTCTGTACGTTTTATTTGCTCCTCTTTCCAATGACTTCAAACCCTAATTCCCAAATACAATTCCAAATCAAATCCAAAGCCAAAAATTCAAACTCTCCAAACAATATCAAATTTTATATGGATTCGAAGCTCTCGAAGAGCGTAATCTTCTGGTGTGATTCGTTTTTCATATCGATGCACCATTTGCCCAGAATTCGCCAATCAATTCTTAGTCGTTCATCGTGCCACGATCAACTGTGTCAGATCGTCAAATCGATGCTATAGTCGTGTGGAGAGCGACGAATGGAGTTCATCTATGTTGGTCGTTCGACAAACTAACGGCTGGATTGGTGGCTAAAATTTGTTAGGGTTTTGAGATTGGGTTCGTTCTTGCGGCGGCTGATGGTATCTCACGCGAAATTTGGGGTCGGCAAATCCTATAGGGGGGTCGCGGCGGTTCTTGAAGGTGGCGCGGTCATTGTTTGGTGATCAATGGTGAGTGTGGCGCGGCTAAAGTTGTGTGCGCGTTCGGGCCTATCAGGGTAGGGTTCGTCTCTGCTTTGTTGCGTGCGTACGTGGGAGATAGAAGGTGATGTGGCCCTGTTTATTCGTTTTATTATTTTTGTGAATTTTAAAATTTTCAAACTTCTAATGTATATAACTTTCGAATACAAGGTCGAATTTACGCGCGGTTTTCTCCGATAGGTTCGTATTGGAATTCCAGACATTTTGGCACTGGTTTGGATGAATTAGGAGACTGCTTGAATTTGGGATTTAAATTGGATTTAAATTCAATTTAAATTCAAAGGTGAGAGTTTTAACCCACTCACAACTTCTAAATTTCTTATGTTTGTTAAATTAATTTTTGATGTGATTAGAAATTTATTTATTGCTGTTTGGTATATTTTTATCATCATTCCTGTTAAATTGAATTTATTGAATTAAATTATTATTCAATTTATTATTGCAAATAAACTACCAGTTAAATTAATTTATTATTGAATATAAACTGCCAGTAATTACTTGTTATTTATTTTCTATTCTATATTGATGTTATTGTTGAATTGGATGATGATTATGATAAATGGTTGATGATTGATATTGGATGAATGGATGTTTTATTTATATTGTTATAAACTGCAAGTTGTCATTTTTATTTCATTCAGGATTGCGCTTTGAAATGATATATAACCGTATTTTTATTTTAAATTACGGATTGAAATGATAAATATCCGTATTACTTGACCATAAGATAGAAAATTATATACAGACACTGCTATCTATATATAAAAATATTTTGAAATGATTTCTAAGGTTTTGAAAAGAAATGTATGATTTTATGGGATATTGATTTGGATATTTTATAAATGTTCTTTTATATATAGTTAAATCTTTGGTTTAAGCTATGAATAAAATTTGTTTAAAGTATAAAATAAGTTTAATAATAAAGTTTGATTTTATTAAAATATAATATGGATAAGTATTTACTTAAATTATATTTTAATATAGAGTTTATATTGATTTTTATAAATCAAGGTTGAGAAGATAGTTTGAAATTGATTTGAGATTTTATCTAATTAAGAATTATATTTAATAAGAATCCATTTGGAACTTATTGAAATTGAGATTTTAAAAGAATATGGTTTTATAACATGATTCGGGTTTAAGGTGATTTAAATGAATAAATTAAGGAATATTCAGTTATTGAAATTTGATGTTTTATTTAAAGGATATTGGATTTAGTAAGCAAATATTTCAAAACTAAATTATAGTAAAAGTGAAATTGGTAAATATATGAATTATAAGATTTAATTTTGAAATATTGAATATTTAAGCTTTGAAATATATTAAATTTAAAATTTATAAATTCGAGTTGTTTTGGAATTGATTTGTGAAATTTAAGAAGCTAGTTTGTTTTATAAAATATTTTAATATTTAATCCATGAAAGGGTGGAAGTTATGTTTCAAAGTTATTAATTCCAAAGTATTGGGTTTAGGAAATGTTATAGTTTCAAGTCTTTGGATTTGAAATTTTATAACTTTGAAATACTATGATTTTTAAAATGATGTCATATTGGTTCGGTTTTGAAATGGAAATGATATCGTATTTATATGGTTTTGAAATGAATATTATAACCTGGTTTTCAAGTATAAATTATTTTGAAATAACCGCGGTGTTATAATAACGTTTGGTTGTTGAAGAGACCGGGATCGAAAGTTGTCATACTCTCTGCCAACTCCGAAAACCACTTTAACAACCGTGTACGCTGTGGAGATTCCAAAATGAAGTAGGATGGTGGCAGCGTTTCCAAGGTAAATACATGGACCCGACTCCCGTGAGTTGGCATAAGGTGGCTAAAACAATAGCGATTGACGGGCTAAGAAGGTACCACCTTTTATCGGACACATCCCTTCGATATTATACACTGACTTTGGATTGATTCGGTGGCCACTTTTGATTTTTGATTTGGGGATGTGGCTCGAGGTGGGCGGAGTAGCTGCTACGCAATATGTGACGACCCGGAATTTTTGATGTTTGAAATCGGGATATTTAATTGATTTTTAAATATTTAAAAGTTAATTTTTAACTTGAATTCAAATATTATTATTATTTAGAAATTAAGTTATTGGTTTAATAAACTGAAATTGGGCAAATTATTGAATCTCTAGTTTTAAGCCTGTTAAAAATAATTTGAAGGCTTGTAAAATTTATATTGATAATGCTGAAGTAGAAAAAGTGTTAAAATTGAATTTAAAGGTGATTTTGTTCAGTTTTGAAAATATATCGTTTAAATCGATAGTTAAAAATAGCCTTCCGAGGCACAGTCTCAGAATTTGACAAAACTAGTTCCATTGGATCCGTAATATTGTATTTGTTTAAATTATTTGGTCACTAAAAGATTATTAAAGGAAATTACTTTGTATTTAATTATTCATTAAAAATTTAAATCATCGGTTAAGATTAAATCATTTTCCAATTAAAATTATTATATGGAAATTGATTATTAAGTTAATTCAGAATATTAATAAATTGTATAATGTTTATACAAGGTTTTAAACCATGGAAACAAGCCAGTTTGGATCGGATTGTGTAACGACCCACCTTTTTGGACAGTTAAAACCGACGATCAAATACACATGCCGATTCCAAATCATTCAAAAGGGCAGATGGTTATTGGGGTAAATAAGAAAAGAAAGGAAAGGGAAATAAAGGAAAAGAAACAACACAGAATCTTTCAGCGGAACGATAAAATATAATAGTCAAATAAACAGTTCATGAAGTTGTTACAATACTTTGATCATTATTTATACAACATTTATCAGAGTTATACATATACAACATAACAAATAAAATTATGCAGCAAACAACATGATGCAAAGATAATAAGAGTAATAGTATACCAAATCTTCGTCTTCGTCCTTCAGAATAGATCTTCAATAAGCTGAAAAACTCAGGTCTGACCCGAGCGTAATGAGAAGACAAAACACTCGAGTCAGGACTAAAATATCCTCATGTAAGTTAAATCAATCGTAAATAAATATGAGTGTAACTGCGTCAAATATGTTTACGGGGTTTGATATCTCATATCCAGTGTCAACATGCGTGCAGTAACTCAAGAGATGTTACGGGATTTTCCATCACTCAAGGATCCGTTAAACTATCTACTATGTAGTACAATACGCTATTATAATATGTCTACAGTAAAATATAAGTATTAAAATAGCGTTAAGGCGTTACCATAATTCCCCTTAACACATTTTATAATGCCATGGTTTATACAGCACCGTAAACCCCACCACTTCATTATGGATCAACACTTTGCGTATACTAGTTATTAAAATAGATTTCGATATTGACAGAGAGTATGTCCATATCCGATCCCGGTCTCTTTAATAACTGCGTATTATTACACCGATGGCTCTTTTACATATCAATCGATTCATAATTGATATCAAAATATCATATTCGCTTCAAAAAATCAAATCCATTTCAAATATCATCATAGCTATTCAAAATGTAAGATTCCGTTTCAAAAATCATTTTTCGCCTCAATATCTCATTTCAATTTCAAGATCATTTCGAATTTCAATTTAGGTTGCAGCTTCATTTAACCCAATTCGTATTTAAATTCAAGATTTAAACATAAACATTTCACCTTATCGACCAGCTTGAAATTTTAGAGAAATAGTTTTAAGTAGTTTAAAAGTAGTTTAAATAATTAAGATAGTTAAAATACTTAAAATATTTAAATGGATTTCAAATAGATAAATTAATTTAATATAGTTAATGTAGGTGAAAATAGTTTAAGTATTTAAAAATGGTTTATATAACCGAGTAATTTGGAAAACAAAATGAAACAGCTTCAAACCAAACCATTTCAATTATAACTTCCCAATTCAAATCAATTTCCATTTCCATTCTACCGATTCAATTTCGATTTCAATTCAAATCAATGTCAACTTTGACTTCAAATTAATTCAATTCCACATTCACCTTCAATTAATTCAATTTCAATTTATATCAATTTGGAGCTTGATTTTTCAAAATATCAATTTATCACACTTAACAAAATTATCCTTCAACATTCAACTTTTAAATCCAAATTTCAAATATGATCCAATTCCAAGCTCAATTTCAAAATATCATTTTTATATCACCTTTACTTAGTAATACTCAAAGCTCGAAATAATGTTCAATCTTTAAAACAAATAGATTTTCGAAATTCAATCATATCCTAATTTTTAATTCAAAGTCTCAACTTAATTTATTTAACAATTTCTTTTAACCAAAATTTATTTCAACATTCCAAACTCAATTTTTTTGCGATAAATTCGACTTCTATAAATTGATTTTATTTATATCTTTCAAATCAAAACATTTAAATAAAATTCAAATCAACGATTTTAAAAATTTATTAATTTAACCAATCCGGTGTCCGTATATAATTTTCTATCCTATGGCCAAGTGATTATTTATTTGAATTAAATGTCAGGGATGAATATATATCACTTAAACCAAATCACAGTGTCATATGCATGCATAACAGGATATATATAAAAATAATAAACATTCAAACATTTAAATATCAACCAATAGCATCCATCGAAATACATCATCCAATGGACAATACAATTCACGGCAATTTCATAGTTATCAATATCAGGTAATTTAATCGCATTTCAATTTTAATCTCAATTTGACTGTCAATTTAATTTTCAACGGTGAATTCAAATGACAATCTATATGACAACTAAGTTTTATCAAACAACGACAAATAAAAATCATATCACTTCATAATATCAAATTTAACTATCATGAAGAAATTCAGTACATTGTGAGCGTTATAAAACACTCACCTTGATTTCAATGTAGTTCCAGCGTTTTATTTCGAATAAAATTAAACGTGCGTTTAATTTTACCCTAAATTTTCTCTAGCTCCAAACGATTCCAATCCAGCTCCATTGCGTAATGCTCGTCAATAGAAGCCAACGCAATTCGTTTCGTCGAAATCCGACCTCGTATCAAAAAGTTATGATATTTTAAACATTACACAATCTGTAATATAATTAAATTACAATTTATATTTTAAATTTCCAAACCCACATCATCACAGCCGTTCACTGTGCCTACTCCAATCCAGGTCGAAGCACGTTTTCTTCTCCCCTCACGTTTTTTCTTTCCAGTTCGCAAGAAAACCCACTAGCCGTTACTAAGGGTTTCATGTTGCGGCCACCACATACGTTTTCAAGTCGATCAATGACCATCACCATAAAGGCCTTCGCGACTCCTACCACCGGCCAGAGCATGGCCAGGCTCGGCCACCCCTAGCTGCTAGAAAACCGTGCTCAAATGCACGTATTTAAACCCAAACCATCGTCAATCTATAGCTCTAATCGCGATCTTGACCGTTGGATAGGTAGCTCTCGACGAGCTCTACAGTTTTCTAGTTGAGAGTTTCTCGAAATAGTGTGTGGATTTGAAGAACGAGAAGGAGGAAAGAGGCGAGCTACCGGCCATTGATAATAGAGGGAACGGCGGCTGGCTCTTGAAATTAGGGTTTTGACAATTTAAATGAATAAAGGTCCATTTATAGAAAATCGCCAAAAACACTATTCATTCCGGATTTTCCAAACTCCAAATCTCGCGCGGTGACCGGCGTTTCTACGGTTTACCCCACGTTCGAACACAATGGAATAGGTTTCGGAGGCTAATTCAATCGTATGTGCGAGTTACGGGAATAAATGATCAATTTTAAATTAAATCGATTAAATTAATTTCTATGCGTTTCGGCTTGTCCCGGACAAACGGTAAATCCGATTGACAAGAAATTTGAAACCATACAATAATTTAACATTACGGGTCCGATGAAACTGGTTTCGTCGAAATCCGAGACTGTTTGAAAAATGTCTATTTTAACTCATCAATTAAATTTAAAATATTCAATTTTCATAAATTTACTTTTAATTCGATTTTAAAAGTTCTACAACATCATTCTAACTTTAGTATGATAAAATAAAATTTTACAAATCATTTTTAATCATATTAAACCCGTTATTCAATTATTCAATAAATTCCAAATATTAAATTTAAACAATTTTGATTATCCAATAATTCATTATCCTTTGAAATATTTGAAATTGAACTTATAAGATTCAACTTTTAAAACCAATTCACATCTTAGAACACTATTTCCATTTTATAGTTATTCAATTATTCAATAAGTTTTGAATATTTACTTTAAACAATTTACCTGTTCAATATTCAATTATTTGATTTTAAATATATTTTACTTATCAATCAATTGCTCTATTATACCCAATGAATTCAACATTTATTATCCTATCCAACTATTGATTGCAAAGGTATTCACTAAGTAGCATTTATTTTTCAATACTTATCACCATCCAAATCTTCGAAACCAATCTATTAAAATTTGTATTTTTACCTAAATAATTCACAATTCTTATTCACTTATTTACATTTGTTTTTCCATATATTCCCTTATAACCAAGTTATAACATTTGAGTCAATTCAATTAGATTGGAACTCCATTCAATCTATAAATAATTACTTGGATAATTATTGTTGCAATTCATTCCATTTATTATTATTCCAAACGAATTACAATTTTTTTTCTAACATTAAATCACGAAATCTTATTAAATTAGTTATTTTAATTATGGAAAATTTACGGGTCGTTACAGATTGCAAATTAAAGGCAAATGTGAGTTAATCTCACTCTTTTGGATTTCTATTTAAATTTAAATGGTTAAATTTAAATAATTGGTTGAATGATTGAATTGATTTGATGTGCTATATTATATAATAGTATATATATATATAGTATATATATTGGAGAGATTGATTTCCCGCATTATATAGCGGATGATATTATATTAATCCCATATACCGTGATATTCCACCTCGAAGTGGAATTTTCATTGTGCTAACATCTGTGGATGCAGGGAAACAGGTTGGAGGGATCCAACTAGATTCCTCAAAATTATTTAGATTGTTTAATATTCCGTGTTATGAATATTTGATATTCTATGATGAATCATATTGATAATTGGAATATTGAATGCTATGGTTTGCTTGAATATATTTCGGTACACTGAGTTATCAAGATATATAGAATTGGATTTTTGAAAAGAAAATAAAAGATTGAATTTTTAAGTAAAATAATCATAGAGAATTTGAATAAATTTAAGAATGAACTGGATAAGAATAAAAGTGATTTTAAAATTCTAATAAATAATTCCAAGTATGCAAAAAAGGGATTTTGAATAAACGGAAAATAATGAATTGTAAAACTTAAGTGATATTATTTAAAGGAATAAAGAATTTACTTTAAAATCTAAGGTTTAAATTTATTTAAAAGAATAAAGAAGAAATTTGGAAAAAATGAAGTTGGTATTTTCAGTTAAAAGATTTTAAACCATAATTAAGGAATAAAAATATGAAGTTAATGGGTTTTGGAATAAATGGGTAAGTAAACGAAATTATTTCAAAATGGAGTAATTTGGAAATCAATTTGGAAATTGATTTAAGTTTTTGAAATTAGAGTTATAAAGGAGGATGGGACTAAGAAATTTATAAACTGGGTTTATAAAAGTGAAGTAATATATCAGTGGATATTTGAAAGGATAAAGTCACGGTGGAAATTTATTAAAGGAATGGGTAAATTTGTTTAAAAATAAATAGCAGTTTATTTTTTTAAAAGATGCGAAAGAGAAGCGTATTTCCCTGGATGGCCAAGTACGTTTTCGAAGCAAATTTTTAAGTATAAGTTAAAAGTTTTAAAGTTGTTTTAAAAAGAATGTTTTAGGAAATTTATTATTTTTAAATGTTTAAATTTTAAAGTAAGTCTTTTCCAAATTTATTTTAGTCGTAATTATTTAAAGGTGACTTGGTATTATGTTTTAAAAGAGAAAATTTTAGTTTATATTTTATAAAGTAGCTTCATTTTAATTATTCTTAAAGTATATATTTTTAATAAAGTATTAAAGTAGTTTTTCTAAAATTTAAATGTTAAAGTATGCTTTATAATAAAGTGTTTTAAATTATTTTAAAATCTAAAGTGTTTATACTTGGTGATTTCAGTGGAAATAGAAAATATTTGGGAAATGTATTCCGTGAGAGGAAGATGGTTTGAAAACTGTTTTCAAAAAGGTTTGGAAGTGGAAATGTATCTTGCAAAGATATTCTGAGGTTAATAAATATTTGGGAAATTATTTATGTTTGATGGTTGTTTGTAAATGTTATTTGATAGTTAAATAACCAACTATCAATATTGGCCAATGTGCTTATCGTTTCGAAGAGACCGGGATCAGGATTTATTTCCTGAAAACCACTTCGATCCGGTTTGAACGTCTTCGTGTGGAAAACAAGAGATCGGAGTCGAAGATGGAGCAGTGAAGTGCAAGGGCTAGTCGCTACTAATCCTGAGGATGATTCCAAAATGGATGTAGTAGGAGTAGTGCCTTCGGTTCCGTTCGAACCGGGGACGGACTTGTATGGATGAATGCTTTCGGAACATCGTCACATGGACGATGGGCATTCTAAGTGAAACGTTCTAAAAGGTAACGCTCAGCCTCGAGCCTCAACAACCGGGAATGACTGAAAATCAGGGGTTATGAAACAAGGCTAAGTGGGTAGCACCCATTAGTGTGAGGTCATCCTTGTCTAGATGTCCCTTTTATTCGGCTTAGTGGTGCGGTTGTTGATCCCAACCGTAGGATGATCTTACTCGGGATTATCCAGTAAGGGGTAGTCCTGGTCTTGTATTGCAGGGGATTGGGAGTAATCCTCGATATGGTGATCTAGGCCACGTACTGTGACAGGTGGTACCCAATGCCCAGTCATTAGTTGGAAATCCATTCTCCTTACGCGCCTGTACGGTTTTGATTGTGTCGAACTATTGCTGAAACGTGAGATGCAAGCATTTCAGCTAGATTCTATTTTACTTTGTATAGACACTATTATAATATCAGAGGATTTTGATAAAAACTGTTTTGGCTATCGTAAGGTAAAAACCCGTCATATTTATTTGTGGCATGGTCTTACGAGATGCTTTTGTTTTCAAAAGAATTTTGAAACTTTAATAATCAAATTGAGTGTGGTTTTCTCACACTGGTATTCCAGATTGACTCGGGCGTTATGTCACTATAATGTTCGTGTTAGACCGAGTATTATAGATTACAGAAAAGGATGTTGTGGAGCTCAAGAGACGAGCTGGATGGCGATACGTACTTCCGTACTTATTTTAAATATTCTGTTTTGTTGATTAGCTGTGTATTCAGTTTTGTGAGGACATGTTATGATTACTGTTCAATTGGGTGTGATGTGTACTCTGATGATGTAATGTATAAACAGATTTGTTTTTGTGTAAAGATCAGTTATTATCTATTATATTTTATTCCGCGACGATGGTTAGATCTTGATGTTGTTTTGTTTCTCTTCTTCTACCTCTTCTTATTTAACCCAAATGGTTCGTATTTCCGTTCATCTTGAGTTGATTGATGGAGAGTACTTTCGACTCAAGGGGTACGGAACTGCGGGTCGTTTCACTTGGTATCAGAGCCTAGGTTGGTGATAACCTTGGCTCTGGTGGGGATTACTCATTAAATAGAGTTCATAGTATTCTAAAATGAGTTTGAGTGTATTAATAAATAGGAGCGTGTATTTGTTAGTGAATATAAAAGTTTTTTTATATTGTATTGACTTATCGGTTGAGTATTTATGGATTATGGTCGATGTGTGGGACGCCATGCCATCGATAGGGGTTTCTAAACTCTTAAAACGCGATAAAATAACATGGTATGGTTTTTGAAAAAGGGTAAATGAAATAATTTGACCCAAAAGATATTTTGATATCAAAGAATTGATTTTCTTGGATTATTATAGTATATTGATGTGTTTGGTTGCTGAGATTATGATCGAACTGAGATTACAAAGGTTAAATTGGACTATAGAAAACAAAAAGAAAATTTCAAGAATTGAGTTATGAATAAAATCATAAATAAAAGTAAAACTGAAGCTAGAATTTAGAATTTGAACCCAGAAATTTCTGGAAATGTTGAAAATGAGTTACAAACTCGAGTTCAGAAATTATGAAAGTAACATAGACTTGTAATTTAAAATATGGATATGAAACTTGAGTCATAAATAAAATTCGACTTGTTATAAGCGAACGGAAAATATGTGAACATTGTTATTTCAAATTAAAAATGAATAAAGGAAATGAACTAATTAGAGAATTAATTAGTGAATAGAAAGTAAAAGATGAATTGATTTTTAATTAATGGGAAATGGATGCATTAAACAGGTTTGTTGAATGGAAGCTAATGTGAGAAATAAAATTTATGCTCGACAAAAGGTACATGTTTATATTATTATTTGGGGTTTGATGATTTTTATGAACCTATTTGGCCAGTCGCTTGGCTTTTTGATTTTCTTTTTGATTTGTAAAGGCCTAGAGAGGCATTTTGTAGTAGTACCGATTGAGCCGCGCAAGGAGACGCTGGCGAAATTTTTCGAAAATTTAAAGAGTTGAAAATTTTTAGTGGAAATTTGCTAACTAATAAATTGAATTATTGATTTGTATGAAATATTAAAAACAAGTTTGGTGAATAACACAAGTGGATGTGCATAGGAATTTACCGTTGTTGTAAACAAAAGTAAATAAATCTCAAATCGATGGGAAGTGACTAAATGAATTGGAAATCAAATTGGAGTAGAATCCAAACTAGTGCAAGAATGAGGTTCAATATGAATAATAAGAATATTGAATATACGGTTTGAATTGTTAATAAAGTTCGACTTATAAATAAGCGAAATTAAATGCGAATCGAGTGTGAATCAATAAATTGGTTTGAAATCAATTAAGAATAACCAAAAAGTATGAAATTGTTTGATCAAACGAACAAGATTGTAGTTTATTGTAAACATACATAAACAAGCGTAGTGAACAAATCAAAATAAATGAATTGATTTGCAATTGATAAAAATTGAATATGGATTAATAAAAATCGATACATGGATTAGTAATCAACTTAAAGTAATTATAGGCCTAAGTGACTATATTGGTAAATAAATATCACTAAAATTTGCATGAAAAATTGTCGTTTGTTGCAAACGGAAAGTAAATAAATTTTTGTGGATTGATAAAAAGTGAATGAATTGATTTGGAATCAATTTTAAACAAAGGTAAGCTTAAGTGGCTATGTAACTAAATGAATGTCGCCGAATTAGCGTAGAAAACATGTCATTTGTTGTAAGCCAAAGTAAAGAAACGAATAGAAGAGAATAAATTAGTTAGTTTCCATTTTAAATGGATATGAATATGATGTGCGCGAATATATATTGAATGCAAGAGAATATGGATTGGACCCATTCAAAGTTGATTGGAATAATATATAAATAATTGAAAATGAGAAGTTGAAGGTTGAAACCTTATAATTGCTTGTAAATATTCATGTACAACATCATTTGTTTTAATGTTTGTATGTTTGCACCATTTAAACAAATGAAATTTTATTAGATTTCATATAATATGTAACTTACATGTTTAAATTGAGTAAGTATAGTCACCGGGAAATCGTTTGGCTAGATTTGGATGTGCTAATTGCTAAAATAATAAACCGCTTGCTTAAAAATGCTAAATAAAGGTATGCCTACGCAATAAAAATAGGAAATATGAACTGCTTTTGTTTTTCCGACCGTGTGGGTCGATGTATATATAATTATATATCTTGTCAAATTGCAAAAGCTCCTCCGTACAAAGGAGACTGCCAAAAAATTTCGAAATTTTTTGAAACTTTTTAGAAAAATTTCAGTAGCAACAAAACGATTTCAAATTGGAATTGAAATTAGGAATTTTGGAAATGGAAATTGAAACTAATTGTTTAGTTGAAAACTAAAGGATTAGAAAAGTGAATATGCGATTTTCACTAAGTATGTTTTAGTAAGTTAGTGGGTTTGGGACATTCTTCTTAACTAGCAATTTCGGAGACGAAATTCTTTTAAGGGGGGAGGAATGTGACGACCCGGAATTTTTGAATGTCTGAAATCGGGATATTTAATTGATTTTAAATATTTAAAAGTTAATTTTTAAATTGAATTCAAATGTTATTATTATTTAGCAATTAAGTTATTGGATTTAATAAACTGAAATTGGATAAATTATCGAATCTTCAGTTTTAAGCCTGTTAAAAATAATTTGAAAGCTTGTAAATTTATATTGATAATGCTGAAGATAGTAAAAGTGTTAAAATTGAATTTAAATGTGATTTGTTCAGTTTTGAAAATATATCGTTTAAATCGATATTTAAAAATAGCCTTACAAGGCACAGTCTCGGAATTCGACAAAACCAGTTCCATTGGATCTATAATATTGTATTATTATCAGGTTTCAATTTTCGTAGTGTTTGGAGTTGTTGTGTGAGCATACGACATATAAACGCGCTGAAATTTATATCGAAAATTCAATTTAAAAACTGGGTCCAAAAGCTATCTTCTCCATACGATCGAATTAGAACTCGAAACTTTTCCCATTGCGTCTAGAATAGGGGTTTAACATTATAAACACCCAGCGGCACACCTCGATAGGAGGTTGAGATTTAGAGATTGCGAAATTAAAACGATTTAAATGTAATTTAAATTTTAAATATAATATATGTCTTCCCCTTCAAGACACTGTAATCTTATCAACACGTGTCTTTGATTCTACATGCGTCTTCTAATTTCTCTAATCTCTTACCAGATGTCAGTTTCCCTCAAACTAAATCAAAATGGCCGAGATAAATTAAGGAAAGTAATACTAAAATAAAAAGAAACCGATATCTTCTTCCTTCCTTTCTCAGTTTTAAATGCTGAACTTCTCTTCCTTAAGTTTATTTTCGAAATCAAACCCTTAATCTCCCTTCCCTCTTCTCGATTCATAAAAATATAATAAAATAAGGATGAAAACAATCTCGCAGAGAAAATCGATTCGAGTCCTTCGTTAATTCATCGAGATGGGATTCGAAGGCGCGATGGAGGTCATGGCGTTCGCGAGCATGCGTGAGGCATGGCGGCGGGTATGGGTGAATTGGGGGAAAAGTTGGGCCTTCGGTTTCTACACGTGGTGGAGGAAGTGAAGTGGCGGATCCTGGTCGTTTCGGTGGAGTTAGGGTCGCGATATGGTTGCACGGTAGTGGGATTCGAGTGGAGTACGGAGGGTGTTGGGTATGGTGAAGTCATGCTAGAGGGTTGTCGCGTGAATGTCTGTTCGGGTTTTGGTTTCTTTCGGGTTTTGGTTTCTGTCGGGTTTTGGTTTCTGTCAGTTCGCGTGAGTGTATTATTCTATGGGTTTATGATTCTAGTGGAAGCACATCAACCCCATTGCCTTTAGCTTTTGTTAGCCACTTCTTTGGGGTGGATTTGATGATTTTGTTCACTGTTTCCACTTGCCCGTTTTTCTATGTGCTCTACCATGAAAAAAATCTTATGGATTAAGAAACGCTTGCAAAAGTCCATGAACACGATGCTCTCGAACTGAGTTCCAGTGTCCATGATAATTTTTTGCGGTACTCCAAACCTGCAAGTAATATTTTTCATTACAAAATTAATTACCTTCTTAGTAGTATCATGGGAAGCGATTCCGCTTCAGCCCATTTTGTGAAGTAATCAACGACAACGATAGCGTATTTGGCTCCCCCTTTTGATATTGGTAGTACGCCGATTATACTTATTTCCCAGATCACAAATGGCTAAGGACTGACCATCTACGTAAGCTCTGAAGATGGGGCTCTCTAAATATTAGCAAATCTCGATAGTGTCTTCTTTGCCAGCATCTGCCTCCCGGTGTGGTCGCCATAGTTGCCTTTGTGAATTTCCATGAGGATCTTCCTGGCTTCATCCTTGGTTACACACTTGAGTAAGAGGGAGGAGAATCCTCTTCTATACAGTACTCCATCCTGCGTTGTGAATCACTCTTCGAGGATGATAAGTCACATTATACTGGCTTTGTTTGATATTTAGTATAGAAGTCGTCTCGAAGTTTTGGGATGAAAAAGTACTTGTTTCAAGGGTTGGTTTGTTAGCACCTTGATCGGGTGAGCTTGGAAACACGGTTGCAGTTTCCACGATGCTATTAGGAAGTAGTACGCCAACTATTCCAACTTTAGTTAGTTCCCTTCGGTTCCAGTGAATCACTTGGTAATGTAATAAATGAGTCATTGCACCCTAGCTTCCTCACGTCTAACTGCTGCACTTAGTGAGTGGGTAGACACTACCAGGTAAATGAATAAGTCTTCTCCGTCCACTGGCTTGTATAGAATCAGTTGGGTCTCTATGTACCACGGTAGTTCCTTGAAAGTAGTTTAGCAGTCCTGATTCTACTCAAAGTTCTTTTTACCCTTCTTTAGTTCATTAATGAATGGTATGCACTTATTCGTAACCCTAGAGATGAATTAGCTCAATGCTACGGTCTTTCCATTCAAGCTTTGTAATTCCTTTTTGTCATTAGGGGCCTAATATTCCTTAAGGTGCTAATCCATTTCGGATTGGTCTCAATGCTCCTCGCGTTCACAATAAAACCAAGAAATTTTCAAAAGCAACACCAAATGGACACTTTAGCATATTTAGCTTCATTTTGTATTTCCAAAGGATCTTGAACGTCTTTGAGAGATCATTAAAATCATTCTGGAACACTCGGGACTTCGCTGATATGTCTTCCACGTACACTTCCATGGTTCACCTAATTTGATTCTTGAACATTTTGTTCAGCAAATTTTGTTAAGTAGCTCCTGCGTTTTTCAGGCCAAATAGCATTACACGATAACAGTACAGCCCGTAGTGTATGATGAAGTCGGTATTCTCCTTATCTGGTTCAATGCATCATGATCCAATTATACCCTGAGTAGGAATCCATAAATGAGAGCAGTTCATGCCCTACAATTCCATCAACAAGCTAGTCGATCTGGGTAACAAAAAGCTATCCTTTGGGCGAGCTTTGTTTAAATTTGAGTAGTCAATACAAGTTCGCCATTTCCCATTTGATTCCCAAACCAACACAGGGTTTGACACACACTCAGGATATGTTGTATCACGGATAAAGTCATTGGCCCAATAGTTTATCTACTTCTTCACTCGGTGCACCGAATCGCTCTGTACCCAGACTGCGTCTCTTCTGCTTCACTGAAGTGGATTTGAGATCGATGTTAAATGCGTAACACTATGAATCTAAGTAGGCAATATGAACAATTAGTTAAATATGAAATCATATATTGTATATCTAATGATGGCAACTGAGTAGGTAAGCAATAAAAATGTATCTTAAAATGGGTCCAAAATCAAAATAGCATGGTGAACATATATAATTAATTTAGATAAAGCAAAAGGGGATATAATCTATATGATCAAATAAACAAATACTCAGATGAGATGAAATATGTGATGGATCCAAATTATACAAAAAAGAAGAATGACGATAAATTAAATTAAAACTATTACCATGAGATGTTGCCAAGAGAATGCACCTTGAATAAAGAAATCTTCTTAGAACTCTAGTATCCATACCAATCCTTGCAAGAGATGGATGAACCACTTATTTTTTGTTTTATTTGATGTTTTTTATATGGAGTTGAAAGATTTTGAAAATCCTTTTTTATCTACCATGGAAGTTAGGAGGAGAGAAGAGAAAATGAATGAGAAGAATTGAGTTGTTTGTAAAAAAGAATTATTGGATATGTTCTAATTAAAAGAATAGAATCTTTCTCATTCTTTGATTAAAACTTCCCTAAATGATTTCCTTCATTATCTTTCTCTCTTCACTCCTACCTCTTTACATGATATGGATGAAAAAACATGCCATCAAATGACATAAGTTCTCCATAAATCACTACATGTAATTATCTTTTATTTACACCCGTTTAAGATTACATCGATATCGTATATCAATGCGTGCAAATATAACTTTTATAAATACATCCAAATAAGTACAAATAACTCCCAAACATCAAATAAATTAAATAATAATTAATATTTCTCAAATATCAACTTATTTAATTAATTTACAACATCTTTTACATAATTAAATCATGTGATTTTTTTTTGTAGAATTCATCGTTACGGTTGTGTGACTCAAAGGTGTAAATTCAGTCAGCGATTAATATTGAAAAATTCAAATATTAGCATTCACACATCACCTTAGCTAGTGGTGTGACATTTTGGCTGAATTTATCGCTTACGTATTTTTGGTAAAATCCAATTTTACTCATTTAATCTTTACCCGTTAGTAACAATTATTTACACGTATTCTCTACATCAAAGCTATATTACTTTAGACTTATGGACTTGGTATTTGTCAAAATTCCAGTATTGTCCATATTCAACTTTGTAGTTCAAATACAAAATATTTGGTTCAATAATAAAAATTATTATTAGCCAAAATTCTCTGATCAGAGGCTTTGACTTTGAGTTGACTTCAATTGACCATGATACTAACCTCATATGACCAAGAAGATGAATTCTCTCTTGAATAGTTTTTTACTTTCAATGCTTCCACTCGATCCAACTATAGTTGTTTGATGGACTTCATGCAATAGTCTAACTATAATCAAAGTAGAGCTTCGATATTGAAGATCAATGGTATTTTCAAGTCAAGAGAACTATGTAAATTAGTCACATCGATACATTCTGTTTGACCTTAGTTATATTAACCAACAAAAAACTATCCAGTGAGTCATTCCATAGTTATCCAATAACTATGTGTATGTAACCCCTTGGTTCCCCCAACAGTCATAAATAATACACTACCCAATATTTGAAGAGCGTTATGTATTATATTCTCAATGATGTATTGATATCCAGTCTCGAGATATCTGAACTAGAAATACTTAAAATGGTAAGTTTGACTCACATCCCTAATAAGTTTCAAAATAGAGAAAACATCCTTCCCGAACTAAACTTACATTTCCGGCCCCTATTTTCAAATTTGCACATGCAAAAAGACCTAAATATCCTTTATGATTTTAACATTTCAAACTCGTATAACTTTATGTAGAAAAATCGGATCAACATACCGTTTTCACTAAAAAATCACAAATTTTATGATCTTTAAAATGAGATCCATTGTTGATACTAAAAATTCATATTTGTAGTAAATGTGCAATTATTTCATATATTTATAAACAATTCATCAAATTTTGAACATTTTCGATTTTTTTTCAAATTTACAACATTTGCAAATAATTGCAGACATTTCTGCAACTATATGGTATAGTTGCAGAAATGTCTGCAACTATTATATATAGTTGTAGAAATTTCTGCAACTATATGGTATAATTGTAGAAATGTCTGCAACTATTGCATATAGTTATAGACATTTCTACAACTATTGCATATTTGCAGAAATGCATCTATTGCATATAGTTGCAGAAATGTCTGCAACTATTGCATATAGGTGCAGAAATTTCTGCAACTATATGGTATAGTTGCAGAAATATTTGCAACTATTGCATATAGTTAAAAACATTTCTGGAACTATTGCATATAGTTGCAGAAATGCAACTATTGCATATACTTGCAGAAATGTCTGCAACTATTGCATATAGTTGCAGAAATTTCTCCAACTATTTTATATAGTTATAGAAATTTTTGCAACTATTGCGTACAATTGTAGACATGTTTGCAACAATTGCATATAACTGTTGAATTGTCTGCAATTATTGCATTTAATTGCAGGCATTTCTGCAATTATTGTATATAATTGCGGTTTTCCATTGAAATTGAGAAAGCTGAGCTCGCCATTGAAGAAGAAGATGAAATCAAGAAACATATGTTCACCAATGAAGAAGAAGATGAAATCAAGAAAGATAAACTCGTTATTAAAATCAATCGTGCAAGAAGCGGAGGGGTATTTTAGGGGAAAAAACAGCCGAAATGAAAAATAAAGACCTGCAATTTATGTTTTCTTACGGGAGGAGTTTTAGTGAATTAAGTTTTCTTTTAGGGATGCGTGCCTAATATTCACTATTTAAAATATTATATTTATTTTTTATTGTGATAAATTAATCACGGTCATAACACTTTGTAACTACTATCACAAAACATACCATTTATGGATCTTCTATTAAATATGCTTTTAGTTAAATTAATTAACTAATATAACACATTATATCAAGTATATAATAGAAAGGAAACACCTTTTATTTAGAACAAAATTGATTATCAAGTTAGATATATATAAAAAATCACATAATTGTCCCTAGGGCATGCCTCTAACTCTGTCACTATCACTATAACCCTAATAGCTTCATTGCCTCTTTGAATTCTAGGAAACCCATATATGAAGTCCATCGATATATGTTCTCACTTCTAAGTCGGCACCTCTAATGGTAGCAATAGTCCTCTGGGCTTCCCTTGTTCTACCTTTATCTTTTAGTAAGTCAAGCACCTAGAAATACTCTACTACCCACTTTTTCATCCTCTTCCAATAGAAAATCCGCTTCATATCCTTAACTTTTTATCTCCACTGGGTGAATCATCATCCTAGAATGGTGATACTCCGCTAGCACTTCGTCCAATATATCCTCCACCGTAGGAACACATAGACGCCCATCTCTTCTCAAACATTTTCTTTCGTCAATTGCATATCCACTACTACAATATCTACTATCATCGCATCTTTTTATACTTTTTCCCAACGTTGTCCATCAATGGTGGCCTTACTTCTATTGTTGCTAAGTAGCCTAGAGTAGGTTCTATTGACAGTTGGAAATTGAAATTCAAGAGGAACTAACTCCAACTGGCTTCACTCATAAATAGTACAAAGAGTAGCATACCTTCGACTAAGGGTATCGGCGGCAACATTCCATTTTCCAAGGGTATACTGTATCTCAAAGTCATATGATGCTATAAACTCCATCCTCCTCCGCTGCCTAAGATTTAAATCCTTTTGGAAGAATGAGTATTTAATGGATTTGTGATCAATGAATAACTCAAAACATTCTCCCAAAAGAAAGCGCCTCCACATCTTCAATGCAAAGACGATAGTTGCTAGCTCCAAGTTATGAGTTGGGTACCTCTTCTCATGGTCCTTCAACTGCCAACTTGCATTGGCTATCGCTTTACCCTCTTACATAAGGAAAGCTCCTAATCCCATATCATAAGCATCGATGTAGACGGTAAAAAGCTTCGCCCCATTGGGAATGATGAGTACCGTCGCACTAGTCAACAACTCCTTCTGCTTCTGGAATGCTTTCGTGCATTTTTCTCATCCCATGCAAAAACTAGATTTTTCTTAGTTAAGCGAGTTAGCGAGACTGTTATCTTGGTAAAGACCTTGATGAATTTTCTACAGTAACCCGTCAAACCAAGAAAACTTCTTACTTCCATAGCATTCTTCGGAATCTTCCAACCTTAAGTAACTTCCACTTTCATGGGGTCTATGGATAATCCCTTCTCAGAAAAAATATGACCTAGAAATCTCACCTCCTTTATCCAAAAATGAGTGTTTAATAATTTGAATACAAGTTGGTGCCTTCTTAAGGTCCCTGGTACCTTCCTTATGTGATTTTCACGCTCGCTTTCATTTTTGGAGAATACTAGAATATCATCTACAAATACTATGAAGAACTTATTCAGCTGTCCCTTAAAGACCCTACTCATCAAATCTAAAAAGTATGCAAGGGCATTGTTCAACCCAAAAGGCATCGCTAACATTCATACAGTCTATTTGGAGTGTGAAATGCAGTCTTTTGTTTGCTATCGTTGGCTATCCTCAATATGATGGAATCCCATGGCTAAGTCCAATTGGGAAAATATTTTGGCTCAAATAAGCTAATCGAACAAATCTTGTATTCCAGATAAACGATATATTTTCTTCTCGGTAAACTTATTAGTTCCTTATAGTCAACACATAACCTTAAAAAGCCGTCTGCTTTAGTGGCAAAGACAATAGGTGCTACCCTTTCAGAAGTACTACGGCGAATGAATCATTTCTGTAGTAGCTTCAAAATCTGCTTATCCAACTCTCTCCTTTCCTTGGGGCCATGTGCCTTAATGTAGAGCGACAGGTCCAACATCTTTCTCCAAATCGATCCTCAATTCAGTCTCACTTCGAGGTGGGAGACCCAAGACTTCCTTAAAAACGTCACGAAATTCTCAAACTACGGGCACAGATGAGAGATTATCTTGTGATAGACTAAGAGAATATAAATAACCTAGCTCGACAGAAATTTTAGGATGTATAATGAACATCTATATCTCACCCCTTACAACTTCTTAACCATACAATCCTCCTATTATAATCTAAGATGGCCTCGTAGTAAGACAACCAATCCATCCTTAGGATAAGTCCATACTCCTCAAAACCAAGAACATATGCAACATACGCATTACATGTAAAATCGACGTTACTTATATCCATAACCAGGTCTTTACAAATAAAAGAAAGAGATGTCAACCCCCCAATAGGATTTGACACAACTATTGGGTCGATGACAACTTGGATTTTTAGACTCAAGGAGTTAACTACATTTCTAACTATGAACGATGTGATGCTCTCGAGTCAAATAAGGTACAAATAGTATTCTCAGAAATAATAGCTGTACCTTTCATTGTAGCTTTTACTTGGTCTCTAGGAGGACGTCTACTTGAGATAGATACAACCACTAAAACAAAATACCCATTTCGCAACTGGCAATGTCAGTAATAGGTTTTTAAGAACGGTCATGCAAATGTCATAATATACGAAGCTGTAATAGAGTGGGTGCATTTTACAATAATTTTCGACTGTTGCAGTAGATGTTTATTACAACTATTTTTATCAATTGCAGTAGGGTCATTTACAATTGTGTTTTTCAGTTGTCGAAAAATCCAAAGCGAGGAAGAAAAAAAAACACTGCTACAATGCAGCCGTAACCGTAAATTTAAAATAATTTTCGGTTGAAACTAAAATATTATACTAAGAAACAAGTTAAGCATGAACTTACGTATGCACTAACTCGGTATAAACAAATTCCAGTCACAAGTAAGAATTAGGCATCGACTGAGTGCATGAATATATACAACTACCACAAACATACAAATTATGAATTACGCAATCATTTGACGTTAGAAGCAAAATTCAATCATTACACAGTAGTCTTAATCACAACACATATCCAAACTCGAGGGATCAATCTATACGATAATGGTTATAATGATAGTTACCATGCTAGTATGATCAAACAACAGTGTCTGTACTATAACATTTCGAACTCTAGCTACCATACAAATTCAATAATTGATACCCAAACAAATAACAAACCATTTTCCAAGTGTATTAACAAGTGTCAAAACAGCATTCCATCACAGTAGGCTTTGACGTCATGTCAAAGATCATTTTGATTCTACAACAAATTTCAAGATAATGACATCCAATAAACCACTCAAGTGAAGTAGCAACATCAGTAACTTTATTGATTTAGCTACTCGAGATGTCGTTGGTGTTTAATAAAACTTCTACCTTGCTTGGTAAAAATGTCAACTATATATGCACATAATCAATGTTAGTCCAAAAATCATTGGAAACAATATTTGAAAATAACATTCAAAATTAACTCCGTCAAAGCAAAAATATTCAAAAACACAATATTCTTCATCTTCATAATAAAGACTATGTTTAAGCATAGAACTAATAAAATAAAAATCTTGGAGTCAATAATCAGAATCATTGACGACTCTCTTCTTTAGTTTCAACATTTCAGTTTTTTACCATCCGCTTGCATCATTTTCTATAGTGTTTGATCTGGATCAAGTGAATATTTGTCAAAATGGACCAAGTGTATTCATGTTTACTCTTTCTTTTTGGAAAACCAATGAACAGAATATCCATGAAACCCTTTTACGGAAGCAAAACCAACTAGAATGCTGAATGAAAGTGGAGTACCAAAAAAGACCACGGAGAGAAAAAACACCATAGTAGACTTTAGATTGAGTTAGAGCAAAGCTACCCATCTGCAGTTGCAACTTTAAAGCAAAATTTACGTTGAGTTTGAGAAATAAGTTTTCCATATTGGTTATGCCTTACAACTAGTACAGCAATCCAAGGCTCAATTAATTAATAATCAATTAAAGAATGATTAAGATAAAGTGTCGTATCATTCGAATACATTTCCCACATGGGAAAAATTACATCGAGTTAGAGTAATTCATTGATCATGTTATAGTGTTTAACTTTGATGAATCTATTGCACAATGATCTAAGTGGTGCTAAAGGATTCGTCTAGAATTCTATAGTGTATAGTCAAAATATGTTTCCTAAATGAATAAAGAAACCTAGATATATACTTAAAAGAGCATTCCCAGCAGAGTAAATCCACGTTAAAATGGGCCATCCCCGCACCCGTTCTTCCCAGCAACGTAAATTCGAGCGTGGAGAGAAATGGGAAGGGGGATTGCCCCCATTTTATTTAAATGGCGATTGTTAAACGGTTTCAGAAAACCATTCAAAGCTTAAACGGTTTACAGAAATTTGTTTAAACAAAATAGGTTTAAGAACCCCATTTAGGTTTATTACTTTATTTTTTTTGTTTTCTTAAGCTTCTTTTTAGTTTCTTTTAGTTTTGAATATTTTTAAATTTTATTGTTCATCTTTTGTTAAGGCATATACTTTATTTTTCAATATATATATGTGTGTGTGTGTGTGTGTTTTGTAAATTTTTAATGTGTATTCATCCAAGTCGATAAAATAACAATAACCGTAAGAAATATTCTTTCAATAGTCTAGAAAAAACACACAAACTAATAGCCAAATTCGGTTTGAGTCATAATCCCAAAACCACACTACAAACACAAACATTAAAAATCAAAGCCAACCGTTGAAATTATAGTAAGAAAACAACACTCTTGAAACAACACTGTAGAATTCATCTACATCCCAGAACTACCCTCTTCTTCTTGATACCTAAGTTGTTTGCTCTTGAAATGCTACGTTTTTTGGCCAAGGCGTACTCTAGAAACTCTCCATTTAGATGAGAAACATCTTTTGCTAGATACTATTCCTCTTCATTTTCCTTCAAACGTCGTTCATGCGCCTTATTCAATTCGGTTCTTTCACGTAGAACTCTAGTTCTACCCGCATCTTGTTGAACCTGCAATTCCATGAGCCGTAACTTCTGCTCTTTCAGTTTAAAATATTCTTATTTTTTCGAGGCGATGCAATTGAAATATCATTTAGTAATGAAGTTAGTTGTTTGTACCAAAATTGGGCACAAACCTCTTCGGATGTATTTGAAGAGATAAAATAAAGAAAGTAAATGTAAAATGAGGCAGATATAATAAACACATCAATCAATAGATAAGTAAAAGTATAAAAACAAACAAATTTAGAGTGGATCGGCGTATGGCCTACGTCCACTATGAAATGATTGATGTTTATTGATTATTACACACTGGTTACAAATGGATTACAATAGTACAATCAAAGTACAACAGACAATTTCGGTAGAGTTTCGACTTAGAGAAGCCAAAAGTCCATTTTCTATAGGTCCATGGTCACTATTTATAAGCGTAGGCAGCAAATATCTCGTCCAAATCTCGGAGGACTTTTTCTCTCACGTGGGGGGGCCCAAGGGATCGAGTTCAGGTGACTTCGACTCGATATTAGAGCAATACGAATGAAATTCATATCGATCAAGAATTGATCTTTATGGCTGAAATTGATTTGGTACATTCTTGATGTTGTTGGCAAGCTCCTGTGAAAATTTGATGGCATTTGGACAAGTAGATCTCGAGTTATGATTGATGCAAGTTTGGATTTCAATGTGTTGTCGAACTCGTATATTTCTGATTCATATCCATGCATCACGTGTCAAACAGATGATGTGGCGTTATCTTCTAGGATTGATCCTCTTTTCATGCCGAACGACCGATTCTTCCTCTTGATTGTGCCTCGATCGTATCCATCGGTATGGTTTCATTCATATCCATCGACCATACTTCACCTTTTATCAATAGTTTCATATCGAGACCATTTCATTTCGATACTCTATAGATTATTTCGTATTGATACGAACTTACGTATCTCGTATCGATGACTCAAGCTTTTTCGTGTCGATCACCTCGCATCTTCTTCGTATCGACTCTTTCAATGGCGCTTCATATTGATTGCTCCGATCGATATGAACTAAGTTAGAATGGAGATCGATACGAAATAGGAAAGGATGGGATCGATACGAAATAGGTAAGGACGAGATCGATACAAAATACACTTGTTGATGGATATGGGATGAAGTAAATATGAAGGATTCGAATGAGATTGTTGCTTAATCATGGTTATGAAATGGATGGACACGAATGAGGTTGGTTTCCTTGATTTTGATGGATATGAATTGTTTTGGTAAGAATTATACTTGCCTTTCATGAAACTTCATCGATCTATAACTTGAGCATACCAACTTCGATTGACTTGAAATTTGGAATATTGGCTATCATAGTTTTGCTTGTCATGTCATATAACTTGTAGCTCAATTCGGTCTTGGGCAAAATTTATCAGCATCCATAGTGAATCTTGTAGGTAATCGATCTTGGAGACAGATCGTCCTTGGTTTCTTATCGGGTTCTTGGTGTCACGGCCTTACCAAAATGCAGGATAACATTTGCCCCCCAAAGTACATCCTGTGTGAGCATGACGTGCATTGAAAAGTTGAAACCTTCTGTCTGAAAAGTTCTATCTGATTTGATGTATAGTTATTGTCTTTTCGTCAAAAGATGTAACCTTTGATTATTCTTGGTAATATAAATTCTGAATTGTTGACTGCCAACGATTGTACACGCATTGTTGTAACTGAGTGTTGAGTGCCAGAAATCGTTGTTCATTGTTTTGATTGTCACCTGGTGAGCATTCAATTCCTGTGAATTTTGAAAGTTAAATGTTAATTCATTACACATATAAATGCATGTTAACCTGACTCCCATAGACGTTCATACGTTGATAAGTCCTTGATTTCGAATTTCTCGTATCGAATTCCGTATCAATCCTCTCCTGAATCGATATGAATTTCGAGTTGTAACAACACTTGATGGTTGTGTTAGAGTATCTCTTCATATCGATCCTCTCCTGAATCGATGTGAAAAGTTGAAAAATTGTTTTCACATCGATAGCGATCGTTATGAATTTGGTTGGTGTTTTAATGTCGTTCGTATCGATGGATATGAATCTTAGGATCTTTGAATTGAGGGATATGAAACAGGCATTCCGTATCGATGGAATTGAGTAGACCAAACAGGACTTGGTAGTGGTGTTCATATTGATAGGATCCATGGGATACGAACTTGCTGGATACACTTGAACTGATGGATACAAAGCTTTGCTTTCGTATCAATGGAGGTTGACATCGCTTCGGTTAGTCACTGGATACGAACTGGTTTGCATAGCGTTGCCATGAAGCGATATTGAATGGTTACGAAGGGTTCTTTATATCGACTAGAAAAGGACCAGTCTTAATCGGTCACCTAACTGGAGACGAATGGTCGTTCCTCTAGGTATAAATATCTAGCGCTTAGAATTTTTTCTACTTTCTTGTTATCATCTACTCTACCATTAGTATCGCTAAACAACCTGAGAAAGGAAAACCGCCTTCATCACTTAAATCGAATTAATCCATCAATACCTTGAACTGCCTGCTCAAATTAGGTAACTAATCTATAAAAGTCAGCTTAGGACTATGGCACTCGAACTCTAGTACCAAATCTTCCATAGCTATGGCCAATTTCAGTGATGGAGATGCCTGAGTGGGTCGGAGCATGGTCAAGAGAGGAAGGAAACAGTGTTTATGCCATTGGGGAAGAAAGAAAGAGGAGGGATACGAAGGACTTGTAGAAGGGTTGTCTGGCCTTGAACTCGTATCGATGGGAGAAGGGGGTGTAAAGCGTGTTCGTATCGTTCTGCTAAGGAGGATTCGTATTGATCGGTAACTGAGGGTCACAACGAGAGGATACGTATCACTTCTAGATTCACGCTGTTTCATATCGATCTCCTTCCAATGTCTGGGTCAATACGAAGCGATACAAAGGTGATCGATAGGAAAATGGTTTAGCTGATCGATACATAACCCCGTAAAGTGATTGATACGAATCTTCGTAATGTAATCGATAAGAACTTGGATTTTTTGATCGAGACGAATTAAAGCACAAATAACTGATACGAACTGCTTCTTCCTCTCATCGATATGAGTTGCCTACGCGGAGATCGATCTAAGTTTGGACTTGATGGAGATGAAACCATTTGCATATTCAAACATCTGACTCCGAAGAGCTTTTACCTTACATAATTGGACATAACCATTTCACCACATATTTGACTACCTTTCGAAGCTCATCGATGGAACTATAACTTGACAACATTGAATGAATCTCAATTTGGATCGATGGCTAAAGTCTGGATGGCACGGTTGTGACGGTCAACGATGACGGTCACTCTGGTTGAATTTTGAAGTCTTATCGTTCGAATACTTTTTAATCTTCATAGAATTTTCTTAGGTAACTCACAACACCACACTGCACAACACATTCATGCATTTCACACTAGGGAACACACGGGATTATCATTACCTAATGATAGTTTTTACTAAGTTGATTAGATACGGAGCCCGGAAGCTCGCAATAACAAGAAGCTCAAAGCCCACCCCATCCAATAATAGAGATGCCGGCTGTTGCTGCCGAAGTTATAAGTCCTGCTCCGGAAAAGCTACCAGGAGCAGTTTTCGTAGGGAATCCACAAGGCTCGGTTCCATCTAATATTTCTAAATAGATGTTAGGAAGGATTTGCTTAAGGCCGGGGCAATCATTGAATGACGTCCTGCTACGAGGGCCAAACGACAGGCCACTTACTCCTCTAGTAGGGTATATCACTTTTAACGAGTTCTCGTGTACAGTTGGGACACTTCCTCCATTCAATCAATACATTTGAGAAGTGTTATCTTACTTAGGGATTGCCCCGCCACAGTTGCATCCCAACGGATACGCTTTGCTGCACAGCCTATTCATCGTCTTCATGGATCACTATTTCCGACCCCCGACTCCAAAAGAAGTCAGATTTTTTTTTCAATGTAAAGAGTCGGGAGGTAATCCCTCTTTCATATTCTTAGAGGGAGTCAAAAACTGTCAAATTGTGATTGGGACTTGGACCAAACTTAACTACCTCAAAACCGAGTGGTTATTTGTTTGGTTCCCGCCGGGATTTGCTAGACGATGACTAGATAGACGTAAGTGTTTCAACTCCTCCGGCGACTAATTAGTTAATCCCCATTGACATTAAGCTTAATGTTATTTCCTCTTTATAGCTTCAATTCCTCGACTCAAAGGTGCTTAATTTAGGGAAATCATCAGGATCCTTCAGGAGGTGCCGGGCGAGTTTAGAGAGATCGAAGTGGTGCCGGCGGATGAAAATCGGAGGGTCGTCGGGCTATGGAGATCAGAGCATAGGGCTTGAAGGATCTCTCAGGGAAGCTCCAACAAGACAAGCTCGATGAAGAGCACCCGGAATCATAATTGCTGAGCAGGGTGGCGATGAAGATACGCCCACCAAAGACGAACCCATAGCCGGGCCTTCAGATAGTCCTCGACATTCAGAAAGGATAAGAAAAGGTAAGGTGGTTGCTCGTAAACTTTGCGAATCTACGAGAGGAAATCCATGATTGTGTCTCTGCCAACTGCTGGTGTTGTAATTTCGAACGCTCCTTTTTCATACATGGATAATCCCTTTCAAGGACTTGCATATATTCCACCCCTGGACTATACCGATTTGAAGGGCTTCAAAGCGCTTTAGATTTAGGCAAGCCAACTCCTTCGAGTATGGACAATATAACTGGTTGGTTGGAGGATTAAACATATACATGCACACACTTCATGACATCACATACTCAATATTCATGAGTTGTCCAATCTTCGAAGATTATTCACTTTTCCTTTCTTTTAATTTTGCAAATTCGATGTCGAAGAAACCGTCTACGCTCGGTAGTCTCCGCACTGCACGCAAATCATTCAGTTCCTACAGGGAATCTCGTAGGCGTGACTCTAACTATGAATGCCGCCACTTTAGTTAGAGGGATTATTATGATAGAGAGAGATTCATGGAAAGGGAGGCGGAACGAGAAAGAGAAAAAGAGAGGCGAGAGAGACGCTGCTTCCGATCACGCTGTCCTCCACCCAGGGTTTCGATGCCACCTCCTAGTCCGGGACGCAGACTGTTATGACTTTGCGCGAACTAGAACCTCCGATAATTCCAAGACCCGGTGAACATCATCCTACGACCAGGGCGGACACCTCTACAGCAGCTACTTTAGCGGTTAAAGAGTCGAAAGGTGAGGGAGCCGCTCGGATAGCCAATTGAAAGGAGAGTTTCCGAACATATTCTTCGAAGGCTTCCATTTTCCTTTAAATTTTATGGTGCTTCCAGATGGAGCAGAAAAAATCGTTCATGATCATGTCTATCACGGTTTTAGCCAATACTGAGAGTGGAAGAAGACCGCTGAGAAGGCTTTGGATGTAGCATTCGAGCGGGCCAAGAAAATTGAATAGCTTCAAGAAACCATTACCGAGAAGGATCAAATCGTCACAATACTTACTAGAAATAATGATACTTTGAGGAATACTGAAACAGAGGCCCTGAAAATGGTTGACGAGGCCAATAAGGAGATAGAGCGAATGAGGCAAGAGCATTTAAAGTTAGTAGATGATATGGACCACAGGAATGCCATAATCACTGTTGAAAAAGACAAAGCACTCCAAGAGCTGGCAAAGCTTAAAGCAAAAAAAGACGAAGTCGTTAAGGAAAAAAATGAAGCTAACAAGATAGCTCAGGAGACCTACGACCAAACTGCGGAGGCTCAGAACGAGCGGGATGTGGTGAAGTTGAAAGCTTAGGAGGCCGAGGCTGAGGTTGAGGTTAAGGCCAGAACAGCGGAGGCCAGCCTTGAGAGTGACATTAAAGATCTTTTGATTCCCTACAGCATCAACATTTTGAGATACCATGACTTGAGCTGGCTCAATGATTATTCAACTCACTTACACAGTGCCTGACGCCATTTTTTTGCTGATGAGAAAGTAGAGCATCATACTGAATCCCTCGATGAATTTGATCTGGAAAACCGAGTGCTGAATGAGGAAGAGTGGAGAATTGTCCATGACGCCACTGTCGCATTTGAGAAAGAGAATGTAAAGACCCGTATTCCCATACCCTTTGAATTGACAATAAACCACACATGTCCAACTCAAATTGCACGAAAAGACGTATCTTTAAGGGTAATTAAGAAAAGTAAACAGAACAGAATCTCACTCGAATGGAATAATATATAACATTGAACAAATATTTTTACAGCGGAAAACTTTTAAAATACAATATCAGAGTCTATCCTAACTTTAGCTTGGACAGCTATAAAACTTGCCCTTACAAATGCTGACAAACATCAAACAAAAATACATTAAGCAAAGCGGATCATAGAATATGTCCATACGTTGATGAATATCTCCAGCTCTCCTCTGGAAACTCCAACCATCTTCGACTAAACATGAAACTACTCGGATCTGACCTGAGTATTGAAAATACCCAGATCAGGCTTGATAAACCAACGTAAAAAAACTCAACAATAGATGATAGTGTCATATATCAGCCATTTTTTTAAACCCTTTGGAAATAACGAGTATCTCATAAGACCACGCCCACACATAAACACAGACGAGTTTTTACCTTATGATAACTAAAATACTTATATATCAAAACCTTTGATATTATTTCTAATGACATCTCTTTGAAAACATTTGCAAATAAACTTATTAATCTTAGCCGAAATTATTACCATTATATAATTCCAGCATACTAGGCTCTACAAACAAAACCTTAGGTTCTTATTGGAGAATGAATTTCCATACAAATGACCAGACGCAGGATCTACCTTCTGAAAGGGTACACCTCTAGATGGATATCCCGAGGCATAGAACATCTACCCTCTACCAACACAAGACCGGCCTACCTCTTTAACTAGATAGTACCGAATATGTCATCCCCCGGTCGTTACCGACCTTTATTCGAGAGCTCTCTTTCCATAGACCACATTAATTAACATTCCGAACGTCATAGCGGGAAGAAATATATCTAGAAAGGGATGATCATACCATATTTGGGAATGATCCACTTAGCCTTGCCGCATCTAATCCTGTTTTGGTCATTTCTGGTTTGATGAGGCTTAAGGAAAATAATTACCTTTTCACAAAGCACATATCACATCTTTGAATGCCACATTGCCATTTTTGTTTAACTACTAATTGCCTTCCACAAAAATGCAACCTTTAAGCTCGTATGTCTCAAGGAGGGTGTTAAGCTACGAGAAGTTGCCTTCTCCGCCACCACTGATGTACGTTTGTAAAAACCAATGTACGTAATCGTTAGAAATGCAATGTTAGACAAATGTCCATACAAGTTGTCCAGGAATAGGACAAACCGAAGGCACTTTCCTTAGCCATTATTAGGCGAGAAGCCCTTGCAATCCGAAAAATCTCCATCATGAGGAGACCACTACTATAAATAACTCTATAAATGGAAGCTACCCAGAGCATGTTCAACAAGCAGTCATCATGCTAGGAAGATCCACGGTCTTCAATCACCATCTTCAATATGTCTTCACGTTAGAACGTATACATTGGTTCGAAGTGGTTTTCGAATAGGAATTAACCAAATCTGACTCCGGTTACTTCGAAATCCAATCATCGATAAAAGTGAATATGAGTATATAGGATTTATTAAGTCTCTTTTCACATTAATTCTTTTCGGATGATTTCGAAATCTCTTTCTTTTAACTCAAGATAATTCTAAGTAATTCATTCTTTTGATTTGGAAAATATCTCAAATTTTCTTACTTAATTCTTGATCCAAAACTTCTTAATTTTTTTGGCGGGTCAAAAACAATGTTCTTTAAGACATCGTTTGCGACAAACCCTAAAGCAATCTTAGCAAACATTTTTGAGTAAACAAGATCATAGAAATCATTCATTTTGGAGATTGCTTAAATTTTAGATAATACCAATCTTCTTTTAATTAAAAACTCAATACAGGATCTTTTTATTTAGGAGCATCCGGGCTTTCCTTTCGATCTTTTCCACCCCTCCCCTAAGAAAAGAAAACATAAACCAGGTAAGTTTAGGGCACTGGTTGCTCCATCCCTAACCTTAGTTAAACACCTTGTTTTATCTTCCCAGATCTCACAGGCGGGACAAATGTACTAGTCGTTTCAGCATACTCAGATTTCCACTTTATTTTGGAATGTCTTATAAATATTCCAAATTATCTTTCAAAATGCTTAATTATCCTTTTTAAAACATTCACAATTGATTCTGAGAAACGTCGTTACATTTAAACTCATATTCCAAAAGTCATACCAGTAGAAAAGTGCCGTGGAAAGTGCTAAATAAGCTTATTTGAAATAAATCACTTTTAAATATTTGAAAACTCATAATTTCCAACCCAAATCTCTTTTAAATCATTTAAATAGATTTATCAAATTTATTCCATATTTTTCCATAATTAAAAACGTTCATTTAAACAGATTTCCTATTATGGTCACTAAGCTGCACTAGCGCGATTTTTTTAGAAAATTGATTTGGACTTAATTCAAAATCTACTTATCGAAACATTGATTTTCTTTCTTCGTTTAGAAGATATGGATATAATAGTCTGTAGTTTTTTTATCTCGAAGAATTCCGAGCTATATTCCACTCTACACATTCATTTTAACTTTCCGGCAACGAAATCGCGAACTACCGTTGCGCGACACGTCTAGTTTTAACTTATTTTTCAATATTTAAAATAATCCATTCAAATTGGATTTTATCACATGTAAAATCATTACAAATCATTTTAAATCAATATTTTCACTTTTTAAAGTATTAAAATATATTTTCACTATTACGATATTATAATATTATTGTACTCCTATTATTTTAATATTAAATTTTAAATTTCAATTTCAACTCTATTTCAATTCTAATCTCAAATTAAACACATTAAATACTTAGATTTCAAATCTAATTTCAATTTAAACTTCAATTCAATCTCAAACTAAACTTCACTTTTCAAAATCGATTTCAATTTCAATTTTACTATTCATTTAAATTTCAATTTTTAATTAGCTATCCTTTTCAAATCCGTTTCACTTCAGATTTCATATTCTCTTTCATTTTAAGTTCAATTTCACTTCTAAATGAAAAGAGACCTATTTTTCCACAATATCTCATGTTACTAAAATATGTCTTTTTAAACAAAGGGTTTATTAAATTAATAGAAATTTGATATCCAAATTATCATCATAACCATACAACAATCATATAACACTAACATTTTCAATGCGATAAATGTCATAATAGTACTACGGATTATCCAACATATTCAAACAATCAATCAAACATCCATATCATCAAATAGTGATTATCTAACATAACAATTAAGTATGATAATCAATATAATTTAAAAAGCAGTGAGAATTTCTCACCTTCATATCCACTCCCTCAACCTTTAACGTAAGATACGCGTTTCTCGCTAACGTGCTATTTCCAACGTCTCTCCTTTATTGCTTCTTTTCCGAATGCTTTTGTTTTTCTTTCTTTTTCTTTTTTCTTTTCTTCTTACTTTTTTTTATATGAAAGAGGGGTACGACCATGGTATGGGGGAGGGTATGGCCTTGGGTATGCTGTGTAGGAGGGTGTAGGAATGTGTGGTGCTCGGCCTAAGGGTGTAGGAAGTTGTGTGGTGCTTGGGTTTGGCTTGGTGCGCTCGTCCTTGGGTTTTGGTGGTGGGCCGTGGGTTGTAGGGGTGAGGAGGAGGTGGGTATGGCTTAAGGAAGGGGTGTTAGGCCAAGGTGGAGCTTTGGTGGAGATGGTGGAAGAGATTGGAGAGGTGGGAAGCCATGGAAATGGAGGTGAAGAAGAAGGAGAAAGTGAAGAAGCAAGAAGGAATGAAATGTGAAAAAGTGAAGGAGTGGAGGTGCTTATTTATAGTTGAAGTTTTTACAACCAAATTACCATTTTATCGCTTAGCCAAAAAGACCAAAATACCATGTATATCAAATCAAACTTTGTCTCCCTTTTCACACTTTCCAACGCATGATTTTGATTTGTTATTAATGTTGAAATGTAGTGTATTAATGTGGAATTGATGTATTGATTTGATTTTGTACTTATGACATGATTTCTTCTCTTTTTCTTACATTTTAAAAATGTTAATAAATCATTTTGCTCCTTTTCTATGCATACACGTCGCGTCTTATTAATGTGATTTGAAGTTGTGAAATGGTTTCTCTCTTTTCTTTCTTAAATTTTGTGTTTTAAATGGAAGACTTTTGCATTGATGTGATTTGCATTAATGGTGGAAAGATGGTTTAGTAATGATGTTGATTTTATGTCAAATCATGTCTTTTCACTTTTTATACATATATTTAAACTTTTCGAACTTAAACTCCTTTTGTCTTTTAGTGCTAAATGTAGAATGTTTATATAGTTTGTAAATTTGTATTTATGAGTTAGAAAATGCATCAAGTTACAATAACTTGTTGACACCTTATTTTGGTTGCAAATGGTGTTTTTGACGACAATTTTTACAGTCAAAATTTGACGTTTTTATTAAACTATATATTGAACTAAATCAAACTTGAAAATGAATTTTTACTTCTTAAATAAATTAAAACAAGTCTCTTTATATTTTAAAATTATCTTTAATTAATATTAAAATCTCTAATTTTACAGTGTATGTAAAACTGACAAAATGCGATAATTTTTGGTTATTTTTGTAAAACGATGATTAACAAACTTTTAAATCTTTCAACATACTTTTATTATCTTTATTAGATGTCTTAAATAAGATTTAACTTTTTGAAATAAATATTTAAATTCGTTTATTCAAGCCTTTATTTATTATTAACAAAACTTAACATTTGTCGATTTGTTCTAAAATCCAAATTTATACCTTTTAATTTATTATCTATAAGAATAAATAATTTCTTTATTATATATAATATATTTATTTAAGATTTAAACTCCTTTTAAATTCAAATCGAAAGAAATCTCTCATTATCGAAGTACCGAAATTTTGGGTCGTTACATTCTCCCCTACTTAGAAGCATTTCGTCCTCGAAATGAAATCAACGACAAAGGAATCTATCCCATACTCATCTCCTCAAATAATTTGGCTTATTTCTATCGATGATAGAAAAGAAGGTCGATATCATAACAACACTAAAAAAGATGATGCCAAACATACATATAGAGATTACCCACACTAACCTGAGTACTTATCACGTACTAAGGTTATATATACATACATCAAGCCATACTTCTATTGTACTCATCCTAGTGCATACTACACACTTAAGTTAGAATATACAACAACCAAACAAGATTAAAAAAAACAACCACACTGATATTATATCAAGATAAATGAATACAACCACATAACTCATTTCCTGTCCTGAGCATGTACTATATCTGTGGTCTATATATATGCATACCAAAACATCGGTCCAACCACTATATCTTAGTGCCTACTATATAAGATAACTATCCAACTACTATGTTGACATACCTAACACATCATACTATATGTGATATTTGATTCGATCTATTATTTGAATCCACAACTTTTCTTCCGAACTAGTACCGATCCTCTTATTTTCTAGTGCGGATTTTGATCAGACTTCTTAATCACAAACCCTTGCTTTCCTTGCATAGCTCTCAACTACGATAGAAAACTTGAGCACATAAACATGAAATCTCATCAATGCTCTCCGTCAAGAATCGAGTGATAAATTCTTTTTAGGATTGGTGTAAACTCCTCAAAGTTATGTACTCAAATCTTAGATCAAAATTTATGTGCCAAAATGATCTACATTTAACTTATGTACTTATTCGCATTCATCTTTACCTAATACATTTCTTCAAAACTTCTATTAATCCAAGTTTATTTCACAATCATTTACTTTCTTCTAATACATTATTACTTAAGCTTACAAATATGACTTAAACTTGTATAATATACCTTTACTTCCTAAGAGTATATATACATATCCCTAAACTTCAAATTGTTATCACTTCAATTATGGTGTTTAACAAATGTGGAATTCTATTATTATCTCAAATTAATAAGTTATAAAACTCAACCCTTAGTTTTATTTACCTAAGATCTTGATTTAGGTAATATTATTTATCCATTTCTAAATCAAATTTCTTAAATCCATCAAATACTTTATAGTCAAATTTGTGAAACTTAATTCACATGGTATTTGTTATTTAAACATTTTCATCCAACATTCAACCTACTAACCATATTATTCAAAAATATCCACTTCTATTCTTACCTTATTTTGAATTACAAATGTTACCTTAAATGTATCACTAGTTCAAATTTTAATATTAGAGTGATATTTCTTATATCTCTTGTTCCTAAATTTCGCTTTGATTTTAACCTAGTCAAAGTGTCTAAATTTCAAATTATCTTAACTGCTTTAGAAGTTATACAACTTATCCTTTTATATTATATTTTCCCAAAATATCAATTTAGGTTTATCTTTTTCTATCTTATTGATAAGAATTTTTCTAAGTATGCATTTTCTTTTTACTTTCTCCAATTACAACTTCTAGTATAAATATTATCATCAAATATCTTATAATCAAATTGTGAATTTTACTTCACAAGATATTTGTACTTAGCTTTTAAATCCATCCATTATGATAATCACTTAATCATTATTATTTCTTAATACTAAATATCTAATGGCATATGATTAAAGTTTTAAATTCTAGCTTTCAACTAATTGATTGTATATAGAATATCTTATAGTCAAATCGTGCAATTCTAATCACAAGATATTCATATTTTAGTTTCACTAAGGAAAATTACAATCAATCCTTAATTTCTAACCCAAAAAATAATAATATCCCCTTTAATATTTATAATATAACTCCAAGGTAAAATTATTTCATTTACCATTTTCTTTAAAACAAAATCACTTTTATGAAATTAACAAATACACGCTCATATATATAATACTCTCATAACTCATTCTAGGGTGTTACTAACCTTATCTCTAATGAGTTACTCATCTTAGGATATTACTAATCCTATTTTTAATGAGAATTTACCCATAACAGAGCCAAGGTTCTCGCTTAACCTTCAACTCTGATACCAAATGTAAAGACCTTTATTCCCGTACCCTTTGAATCGACAATAAACCACACACGTCCAACTCAAATTGCACGAAAAGACGTATCTTTACGGGTAATTAAGAAAAGCAAACAGAGCATAATCTCACTCGAATGGAATAACATATAACATTGAACAAATATTTTTACAGCGAAAATTTTTTAAAATACAATATCAGAGTCTATCCTAACTTTAGCTTGGACAGCTATAAAGCCCGCCCTTACAAATGCTGACAAACATCAAAAAAAAAATACACTAAGCAAAGCGGATCATAGAATATGTCCATACGTCGATGAATATCTCCAGCTCTCCTCTGGAAACTCCAACCATCTTCAACTAAACCTGAAACTACTCGGATCTGACCCGAGTATTTAAAATATCCGATCAGGCTTGATAAATCAGCGTGAGAAAAACTCAACAATAGATGACAATGTCATATATCAGCCCTTTTTTTTAAATCTTTTGGAAATAAAGAGTATCTCATAAGACCACACCCAAATATAAACACAGACGGGTTTTTACCTTACGATAACTAAAACACTTTTATATCAAAACCTTTGATATTATTTCTAATGACATCTCTTTGAAAACATTTGCAAATAAACTTATTAATCTTAGCCGAAATTGTTACCATTATTAAATTCCAGCATATTAGGCTCCACAAACAAAACCGTAGGTTCTTATTGGAGAATAGATTTCCATAAAAATGACCAAGCGCAGGATCTACCTTCCAAAAGGGTACACCTCTGAATGGATGTCCCGAGGCACAGAACATCTGCCCTCTACCAACACAAGACCGGCCTACCTCTTTAACTAGATAGTACCGAATATGTCATCCCCCGGTCGTTACCGACCTTTATTCGAGAGCTCTCTTTTCATACACCACATTAATTAACATCCCGAACGTCATAGCGGGAAGAAATATATCTAGAAAGGGATGATCATACCCTAATTGGAAATGACCCACTTAGCCTTGCCGCATCTAATCCTAGTTCGGTCATTTCCGGTTTGATGAGGCTTAAGGCAAACGATTACCTTTTCATAAAGCACATATCACATCTTTGAATGCCACATTGCCATTTTCATTTAACTACTAATTGCCTTCCACAAAATATAACCCTTAAGCTCGTATGTCTCACGGATGGTGTTAAGCTATGAGAAGTTGCCTTCTCCGCCACCACTGATGTACGTTTGTAAAAACCAATGTACGTAATCGTTAGAAATGCAATGTCAAACAAATGTCCATACAAGTTGTCCACGAACTGGACAAACCGAATGCACTTTCCTCGACCATTATTAGGCGAGAAGCCCTTGCAATCTAAAAAATCTCCATCACGAGGAGACCACTGCTATAAATAACTCTATAAATGAGAGCTACCCAGAGCATGTTCAACAAGCAGTCTTCACGCTAGGAAGATCCATGGTCTTCAATCACCATCTTCAATGTCTTCACGTTTGAACGTATACATTGGTTCGAAGTGGTTTTCGGATAGAAATTAACCAAATCCGACTCCGGTTCCTTCGAAATCCTATCATCGACAAAAGTGAATATAAGTATATAGGATTTATTAAGTCTCTTTTCACTTTAATTCTTTTCGGATGATATCGAAATCTCTTTCTTTTAACTTAGGATAATTCTAAGTAATTCATTCTTTTGCTTTGGAAAATATCTCAAACTTTCTTACTTAATTCTTAATCCAAAACTTTTTAATTTTTTTGTCGGGTCAAAAACAATGTTATTTAAGACATCGTTTACGATAAACCCTAAAGAAATCTTAGCAAACATTTTTGAGTAAACAAGATCATAGAAATCATTCATTTTGGAGATTGCTTAAATTTTGGATAATACCAATCTACTTTCAATTAAAAAACTTAATACAGAATCATTTTATTTAAGAGCATCTGGGCTTTCCTTTCGATCTGTTTCACCCCTCGCCTAAGAAAAGAAAACATAGGCCAGGTAAGTTCAGGGCACTGGTTGCTCCATCCCTAACCTTAGTTAAACACCTTGTTTTATCTTCCCAGATCTCACAGGCGGGACAAATGTACTAGTCGTTTCCGCATACTCAGATTTCCACTTTATTTTGAAATTTCTTATAAATATTCCAAATTATCTTTCAAAATGCTTAATTATCCTTTTTAAAACATTCATAATTGACTCTGGGAAATGTCGTTACATTTAAAATCATATTCCAAAAGTCATAGAATTCGCAGCAGAAAAGTGCTGCGGAAAGTGCTAAATAAGCTTATTTGAAGTAAACTAGTTTTAAATATTTAAAAACTCATAATTTCCCATCCAAATCTCTTTTAAATCATTTAAATAGATTTATCAAATTTATTCTATATTTTTCCATAATTAAAAACGTTCATTTAAACAGATTTCCTATTATGGTCATTAAACTACACTAGCGCGATTTTTCTAGAAAATTGATTTGGACTTAATTCAAAATTTATTTATCGAAACTTTGATTTTCTTTCTTTGTTTAGAAGATATGGATATAATAGTCCAGAATTTTCTTATCTCGAAGAATTCCGAGCTATATTCCACTCTACACATTCATTTGAACTTTCCGGCGTGAAATCGCGAACAACGTTGCGCGACGCGTCTAGTTTTAACTTGTTTTTCAATATTTGAAATAATCTATTCAAATTGGATTTTATCAGATATAAAATCATAACAAATCATTTTAAATCAATATTTTCACTTTTTAAAGTATTAAAATATATTTTCACTATTATGATATTATAATATTATTATATTGCTATTATTTTAATATTAAATTTTAATTCCAATTTCAACTCTATTTCAATTCTAATCTCAAATTAAACACATTAAATACTTAGATTTCAAATCTAATTTCAATTTAAACTTCAATTCAATCTCAAACTAAACTTCACTTTTCAAAATCGATTTCAATTTCAATTTCAATTTCACTATTCATTTAAATTTCAACTTTTAATTAGCTATCATTTTCAAATCCGTTTCACTTCAAATTTCAAATTCTCTTTCATTTTACGTTTAATTTCACTTCTAAATGAAAAGAGACCTATTTTTCCACAATATCTCATATTACTAAAATATGGTCTTTTTAAACAAAGGGATTACTAAATTAATAGAAATTTGATATTCAAATTATCATCATAACCATACAACAATCATATAACATTAACATTTTCAATGCGATAAATTTCATAACAGTACTACGGATTATCCAACATATTCAAACAATCAATCAAACATTCATATCATCAAATAGTGATTATCTAACATAACAATTAAGCATGATAATCAATATAATTTAAAAAGCGGTGAGAATTTCTCACCTTCATATCCACTCCGTGAACCTTTAACGTAAGATACGCATTTCTCGCTAACGTGATATTTCCAACGTCTCCCCTTTATCGCTTCTTTTCCAAATGCTTTTGTTTTTCTTTCTTTTTCCTTTTTCTTTTCTTCTCTCTTTTTTTTCTTTTTTTTATCTGAAAGTGGGGTATGGCCTTGGTATGGGGGAGGGTATGGCCTTGGGTATGGTGTGTAGGAGGGTGTAGGAATGTGTGTTGCTCGGCCTAGGGGTGTAGGAAGTTGTGTGGTGCTTGGATTTGGCTTGGTGTGCTCGGCCTTGGGTTTTGGTGGTGGGCCGTGGGGTGTAGGGGTGAGGAGGAGGTGGGTATGGCTTAAGGAAGAGGTGTTGGGCCAAGGTGGAGCTTTGGCGGAGATGGTTGAAGAGATTGGAGAGGTGGGAAGCCATGGAAATGGAGGTGAAAAAGAAGGAGAAAGTGAAGAAGAAAGAAGGAAAGAAATGTGAAAAAGTGAAGGAGTGGAAGTGCTTATTTATAGTTGAAGTTTTTACAACCAAATTACCATTTTATCCCTTATCCAAAAAGATCAAAATACCCGCTATATCAAATCAAACTTTGTCTCCCCTTTCACACTTTCCAACGCATGATTTTGGTTTGTTATTAATGTTGAAATGTATTGTATTAATGTGGAATTGATGTATTGATTTGATTTTGTACTTATGACATTATTTCTTCTCTTTTTCTTACATTTTAAAAATGTTAATAAATCATTTTGCTCCTTTTCTATGCATAAACATCACATCTCATTTATGTGATTTGAATTTGTAAAATGATTTCTCTCTTTTCTTTCTTAAATTTTGTGTTTTAAATGGAAGACTTTTCGAAAGTAAACTCTTTTTGTCTTTTAGTGCTAAATGTAGAATGTTTATATAATTTGTAAATTTGTATTTATGAGTTAGAAAATGTATCAAGTTACAACAACTTATTGACAACTTGTTTTTGTTGAAAACGGTGTTTTCGACGGCAAAGTTTACAGTCAAAATTTGACTTTTTATTAAGCTATATATTGAAGTAAATCAAACTTTAAAATGAATTTTTTACTTCTTTAAATAAATTAAAACAAGTCTCTTTATATTTTAAAATTATCTTTAATCAATATTAAAATCTCTAAATTTACAGTGTATGTGAACCGACAAAATGCGACAAATTTTGGTTATTTTTGTAAAACGATTATTAACAAACTTTTAAATCTTTCAACATACTTTTATTACCTTTATTAGATGTTTTAAATAAGATTTACTTTTTTGAAATAAATATTTAAATTCGTTTATTCAAGCCTTTATTTATTATTAACAAAACTTAACCTTTGTCGATTTGTTCTAAAATCCAAATTTATACCTTTTTAATTTATTATCTATAAGAATAAATAATTTCTTTATTATATATAAAATATTTATTTAAGATTTAAACTCCATTTAAATTTAAATCGAACGAAATCTCTCATTATCGAAGTACCGAAATTTTGGGTCGTTACAGAGAAGCTCGCTACTCAGTACTCGGAGGTTGGAGAGGTCTTTGGGGTTGAGCATCATGATACAAGCTCTAAAATCCCTGTGCCAACCTAGTCTGCATCCACTCCTGCAGTTGAACCTTTATCTGTGCCATCCTATGATCCGGATCAGCCATAGCTATCTCTAGCCCGCGAGTACGTGTCAAAAAGAACCCCAGCCCCCGCCTCAAGCCAACCTGAGGAAGGTATTCCGAACACTTCTCGAACTCATTCAAAGTTTGGTATACTATCAAAGGAATTTCTAGTATTTTCTCTTATCTCCATTCAGTTATAGAAGCAGCACCGACCATGTCCCCTGCAACCCGAGAACAAAACTAAGAGCAGGAGGCTATCATAACGGAGGCGACGACGACCACCCCTACTGCTTCGGCTGGGAAGTTTATGTGAACGCTTTCACTTTTGACGAGCAAATAATGGATGAGCACCTAGGCACCCACAGCGATTCACTTTCTGACTTGCCATTTCTTATGAGTGGAAGTGCATTCGCGGCCAGCTCTTTGGCTCGATCACCATTGTTCCGCCTGATACTCAAGCAGCCCATGAAAACCCAATAATGGCGGAAATTAGCGCTAAGATAGCGGGCGCAACAATGGGTAGCACCACAAGAGGTGGAATGGAAGGACCTGACACGACCCCTTTACTCATGATCTCTCCAGGTGGCACGATTATCGCTACTGGGGTTCCCACCGTATCCTCTCACATGGAAAGTGTCATGATCCCTCTGACCCTACACTCTGAAAGCATCCCGATTCCAACGAGTTCGGAGGAGGAGACTATGATACTTCACCTGGCCAGGGACAAGCCTAATAAGGGTAAAAGCTCGAAACAGCATCATAGTTACAGCTTCAATGGGTCGACTCCAAAGGGGAAGAAGCATAAGAAGAAGAAACCCAAGGAGTAGGCGTGAATCTTGGCATCCCTTTTTTGGTAGATATTTAGGAGCTTTCTTTTCGTTCTTATAGGCCGTGTATATATGCGGGCTCTGCTCCTGCTAGTAGGATATTTTGGCATAGACTCTTTGTATCTATTTTTCTTCTATAGGATAAATGAAATAGAATTTCCCTTTGTTCTTTGAACAACTCCAAGTTTATTTGTTTAAGTGTTGCCTCACTCGAGTTTTCTTTTGACACACTTGCAAAGCATCGATCTCTGGATCAGACTTATGTTTGATTGTTAAGTCCTAGAGTCATGGCTTCGAGTCGTAACCAAACGTCAAGTCGATCCTTAATATTGTACTGCTTCGATTAGTAGTTGGTGCTGGAGTCATGGTCCTAGGGATGAATTGAAGTGGTCAGATGGTGGTTGCTTTTCACCTTCAACATTTTTAGCATCACTCAGTTGGAACTAAATGGTAGAGTGATGAGTTCGAGAGGTCAGGTTACACTTACTCACTTATTGACAATCGCATCCATACTCTGGGGACTGAACTCGCGTGTAGATGGTCGATCATGCCTACTCAATGTTTAAAGTTGTGTCCACGCTCCAGTTAAGTTGTTTTTCGGGCAGTTAGTCACACTTGTTTTAGTAGTCGAAATTGCGTCCACACTCTAAGGACTTAGATTGAATTGGGACGGTCATTCATACCCAGTTGAAGTTTATACTCCAGTCCACGCTCTGGTGACTTAGAGTTAGTTGTGGGTGGTCAGTCACACTAAGTTGAAGTTTATACTTCAATCCACGCTCTGAGGAGTTAGAGTTAAATGTGGGCGTTCAGTCACACCCAGTTGAAGTTTATAGTCCAATCCATGCTCTGGGGACATAGAGTTAGTCAATAGACAGTTGATCACATCTGCTTTGAGTTTTAAGATTTCGTTCGCACTCTGGGAACAATAGATTTATCAGGATCGTAGACGGTCGGGTCACATCCACCCTTAATTAACAAGCAAGGTCATTAGATGGACAGATCCACCCTCCTCGAGCTTGTAAATATGGAAGACAAGATCATTAAATAGATGGATCCATCCTCCTCGGGCTTGGATTAAACATGGGCGAAGTCGTTAGATGGACAGATCCACCCACATTGAGCACACATTTGTAAGTTCATACTCCAGCTCACACTCTGGGAGACGGAGTTAGTTAGAGGATTGTCGTGTATCAATCCTTTTTGGCTTCGGTGTGATAGCTTGCCCTCGAGCTCGAGGTTCACTTAGCGAGTGACCGGTCGTATCACAGTCACTCCCTATTTGAATAAGTCCCATCGTAGAATGGAACTTAGCTCTCTGTGCATTGTGATGGTCACATGATGCATTTTAAGAATCACTGTTCTGGCTAGAAGAGATTGCATTTTATTGTTGAAGTAATTGGCAAAGTCAGTTGCCTTATTACAAGTTCAAATTTCAAAATGCATAAACAAATTGCAAATGAAAAATACACTAAATGAATAAACAAAGCCTGTTATGTGTAGTATCGACGAAGACGCTCGTTGTTCCAAGCTCTCGGCAAGGTGAGACCATCAACGGTTGATAATTTGACTATTCCGTCTCAGGGTCTTCATTCAAAAACATACGGTCCTTTCCACGTTGGTTTCATATGCTAAGGGACCGGGTAAATTTTCTTCAGCACATGATCGCCAAGTTCAAAGGTTCAGGATCGGACCTTAGCATTGTATAATCAGGCGACTCGACTTCGGTGTGTGGTTGCCCTCAAATCAGCCTCTTCATGCTTCTCATCTAATAAGTCCAGAGATTCAGCAAGCAATATAACAGCTTCAACCTATCCATTCGCTTGACGGTGTCCAACTGTAGGGAACTTCTTTTGGATATGGAATTTTTGCTCGAAATTCTTGAACTCGACACTATCGAATCAGGCTTCGTTGTCAGTGATGATGGTATGTAGGAGACCAAATCGGCAGATAATGTTGCATACCACAAAGTTGATCACTTTTTTCGTCATGATAGTAGCAAGGGGCTCGGCTTCCGTCCACTTGGTAAAGTAATCAACTGCAACGATGGTGTACTTCGTGCCACCTTTAGTCGAGCTAGAGACCTAATAACATCGATGCCTCATATTGCGAATGGCCATGGACTAACAATTTGAGTTATTTCAGTAGGTGAGGCTCTTGGAATCCGAGCACTTTTCTGACATCTATCACATTTCCTGGCATAATCTGACGCGTCGTGATATACAATCGGTCAATAATAACTGTATCAGAGCATTTCCTTATCAAGAGCTTGCCTCTTGGTGTAATTGCCACATTCTCCTTCGTTCACATCATCTAATACTCGTTTGATTTCATCATGGGCGATACACCGGAGTAAAGGAATAGAGTGTCCTCTTCTATACATGACTCCATCCTGAATAGTGAATCACAAAGCCTTCTGGAGAACCTGTCTTTTCTCACTCCTATGATCTGACAGGGTCCCATGCTTGAGATAGTTCTTGAACGGAGTCATCCATGATTCCTTATTAGGAATGATTTCATATACCCAGTCTTCTCCATTTGATCAATACTCGGGGAAGATAGTGTCTCAACGGGAATGAGTCCCATTTACTATGCCTCACCGATGCTGGCTAATTTTGCCAAAGAATTGGCCTAATGATTGTGTTCTCGAGGTATGCAATAGAAGGCATAATAATCGAACTAATTCAATATTTCCTAGACCCGAGCAAGATAAGCAGCCAGTCTCTGGTCTCAGGCCTGGTACTCCCCCCGAATGTAGCACTCGAACAATTGTTAATTGCAGTAAATCTCCATAGCAGTAATATTCATGTCTTTGGCGAGTCTGAGTCCGTCAAGTAAAACTTCATATTCAGCCAACTTATTGGCTGCACGGAAATCAAACTTCAAGGCATAACATACAGATCGACCTTCTGGGTTGTAGGTACAACCCCAACGCCTGAGTAATGGTCGTTCACTGCACCATCTATGTATAGCTTCCATATGTATTTGGAAGATTCACTGGTTTCGGGAAAGTCCTTTAGGATAGTGAATTCGGCGATGAAGTCCGCCCGGACTTGTCCTTGAATAGCTCGCCTCGGTGTGTAAGTGACGCCGAATTGACTTAACTCGATATTCCGCTTGAGTAACCTATCAAACGTCTCAGGCTGTGTAAGGATATATCGTAATGGCTGGTCGATGTAGATAGTGACAGGATGAGCCTGGAAATATAGGCGAAGCTTCCTCGAGGCAATAATAAGACAGTAATCTAACTTCTCCAACTTCAAATAATTTCTCTCTGCTTTGGTCAATCGTTTGCTAATGTAATAGACTGGCAATTTGATCCGATCCTCCTCCCGAATCAAAGCAGCGCTGATTACGTTATCTAACACCACCAAGTAGATGTACAATCTCTCTGATTAATAGGCTTTGACAGAATAGGTGGTGTGGATAGGCATTGAACCATTGCTCGAAATGCACCTTCACACTTTGTAGTCCATTCAAAGTTCTACTTTCCTTTCTTAATAAGATCGAAGAAGGGAATACATTTATTGATGGATTTTGAAATAAACCTGCTCAACATTGCTATCTTCCCATTAGGGCTATACACTTGCTTTACGGTCCTTGGAGTTTCCAGATTCGTAATTTTCCAGATCTTCTCGAGATTGGCTTCATCCCCGAGCATTAACGATGAATCCAAGGAACATTCTAGACGCGACCCCAAAGTGACACATCAACTGGTTGAGCTTCATTCTATACTCTCGAAGGATGTTGAACATCGTTTCTAGGTCTTTGATATGATTAGTGGAGAATCAAGACTTTACAAGCATGTCATCCATATATATCTCCAAAGTTTTTCCGATCTAGTTAGCAAACATTCGGTTGACTAGCCATTGGTAAGTTACTCCAGGGTTTTTGAGTACAAATGACATAAATTTGTAGCAGTAAAGTCCTAAATCAGTGACGATGCTGGCATGCTCCTGAGCGGGTAGGTGCATGGGAATCTGATTGTAGCTGGAGTATGCATCCATGAAAGATAAGAGCTCGTATCCGGCTGTTGAGTCTATAAGTTGATCAATCCGGGGAAGTGGAAAGCTGTCTTTAGGGCAAGCTTTATTCACATCTGAGTAGTCAATGCAAGTTCTCCATTTTCCATTAGATTTCCAAAAAAATACAGGGCTGAACACCTATTCTGGATATAGTGCATCTTGGATAAACCCTTTCGAATTGAGTTTATCTACCACTTCCGTTAGGGAGACAGATCTCTCTAGATCAATACCATGTCTTTTTTGCTTGATCAAGACGTGCCGTAGGTCAATATTCAATGTATGGCTCGCGATGTTCGGCGAGATCCCACACATGTCAGAGTGCGTCTAGGAAAACACGTCGAGGTTTGCTAGGAGAAATTCAACCAATTCCTCGTTCATCTGTTGGTTTAGCTGAGATCCAATCTTTATCATTCTAGAATTTTCGTCATTAGCGATCAAAACATCGATCATCAATTCTACCGGAGAAGCCTGACGGTCTTTGACTTCATCCTTCCTTTCATTATCTCTTGGGTCAAGATCTCTCGAGAATTAGTTGGGGTGCCCAGACCTAGGCCTAGGCATTAACTGTTAATTATTTGCAAGGCGGACGTAGAGAGATTCCTCTACGCCCTTTCCTTTCTCTTTTCGGTACGCCTCTCGTAGCTCAGCAACATAACAGGCCTGTCCAACAGCCTAGTCTCCCTGAAAAACTCCAACTCTATTATTGGTAGAGAGTTTCAAAGTTAGATACCAACGGGCGATAGGATATATGAACTCAATTAGGGTCGGTCGGCCCAAGAAAACGTTGTATGGTGATCAATATCCAATATAATAAACTGCAGCATCCCGACTCTTCGCCGTTCTTCGACCCTCAACTCCACCAGTAACTCCACCATCCTGTCGGTATAGTCGCACCTCCATTGAAGCCATGAATAAGAGACTGACAAGGCTTCAAATCTTTCCTTTCCATCTTTATTTGATCATAGGCTCACTTAAAGAGTATGTTTGCTGAACTTCCACTGTCCTTAAGATCCTCTTCATCCATGTAAGACCTATCTGAGCTAAAATAACTAGTGGATCAATGGTAGGGGCTTCGAATCTGTCGGCATCCCTGTCTCGAAAAATGATGTTGTCTATCATCGTCTTCATTGGCTGTAGCACCGTCTTCTAAGTTATTGCAACATTCAAACTCGTATGCCTAATAGAGCTGGCATACGACTCTATTTCCCTTCAGCTCCGATCCGCTAGATGAGTACCACCACTAACAGTGTTAATCACTAACCTCTCGCCAGTGCATGTGGGTTCCTCCGGTTTAACCTAATTCAGTATTTGATTCTGATTCGATGGGCCTACACCTCCAGCCTGCGGCGCTCGAATGAATTGCTCCAACTTTCTATCTTGGATCAACTTTTCAATAATATCCTGTAGATGACGACACTCATTCGTGTTGTGGCCATAACTATCATGAAATCTGCAAACTTCCTAATTTGAATCCGTCTCTTTAACGATTTCTTAGTAGCAGGTTTCTTATAGTGGATAGTATTACAAGTTTGCAAGTATACATTCTCTAAGGATGTATTTAAAGGAGTATAGGTGTCAAACATGAGAGCTCTACGTCGCGGTTTGCGATTCTGGTCCCGCTTCTTACCCTGATTTCCATCACCTTTCTGTTGATTCTGCTTATTCTGCATATTTAAATGCACCTTTTCGGAACACTCCATAGTTTGTTTCACAACAATATTGCTCTAGATTCCTTCCATACTTGGCCCCGCGCCATCCTTTTTTCTAGACTGTTTCGCATCCTCTTTCCTCAAGAACTGAGCTGCCTTGGAATCCAAACAATCCAATGACATAGGGGGTTTCCCAGCTAACCAGTTGCCAAAATTGAAATCAGGATCGATTCCCTTAGTCAGTGCCATTAATATGGAATTATCATTAGGGTAACTGATCTCTGCGCAAGCGACATGGAACCTCTCCAAGTAATGTCTGAGCGTCTCTTCGGGATCTTGAGTGACACTGGGCAAGGTATTAACGTCTTTGGGCCTTGCAACATGCATGTGAAACTACTCGATAAACTTCATAGCTAACTGGTCAAAACACGAAATAGATCGGGGTAGCAGGTAAGTAAACCACATAGTCGATGCCCCCTAGGGAAATTGGAAAACTTCGACATTTGGCCACATAATCAGCCCGTGCGTCATTCATCAACCATTCATAATTTAAAATGTGCTAGTTAGGGTCAGAGCACCCTTCATAAACAGGCAGAGTTGGCATTCTAAATTGCCGAGGCGGTTCAGCATAGAGAATATCATTGGTGAACGGAGTGTGACTTTGGGAGATTCCCCAATCATCATTGGTGGGGCTTGGCTCTCACAGATCATTTGGCGTATCATAGTCAAGATATCCGGCATCTGGTCATTCATGGCATGTTGGGCCAAGGTGTGGTCGGGTTCCACAATGCGAGGACAGTCCGGGCGCGGTCGACGGTCCATACCTCGCCTACTTGGCTCTAGTTCTTTGGGTATATAGGGTTTAGGAGTGTGATCATATTGACGAAGGTTCGGATCAGCGTGTCAGCTTCTAAGTCGATGGTAGTGGCAGCAGCTCGATTATCAATAGCATGATAGGGAACCGTCCCTCCTTGGGAGGAGGGTCCGGTCTGGTGGCTGGTTGACAGACCAACTCTCCCTTGTATAAGATTCAAAGTGCGCTAATGCCTGGTAGCTTGCACATAGCTACCATCCAGGTTCGGGAGTGTGGATATGTGATTGTAATCAAAGGAAGATGAACTTTTAGTAGATGAATAGGAAGCCTGCTCTCGTCTAGATCTCCTTCGTATTTCTCGGTTTAGTTGATTAGTAAACTCCATGTTGGCACAGAGCTTCTAGGTAAGCTGCTGGCGGCTTTGGGTCAGCTCTTGCATAATTAGATGGAACTCCTCCTTAGTGACAGGGCCTTGCGGATTCGAAGGTCCAACAGCGTTCAGGTCTGCAGAGGGAAGTTGTGCGAGGTTCTTCCTATCCCATCCTTATGGATCTACAACGGTTGAGGTAGTCCTAGTAGTGACCATAGTGAATAGCAAAGTTCTCTCCTAGACTTGATGCAAATCTGAATAGGATGGAAGAACTTCTAGGCTTGAGATCTGGATCTTCTCCTTAGATTTTGCAATGTGATATTGGTAGTAGATCCAATGAGCAGGAGAAAAGTTGGGTTTTCTCGGTGAAAGCACCAAAGTGTTTGTACCAAAATTAGATACAACACTTTTCGGACGTGTTTTAAGAGATAAAATGAGGAAAGTAAATGTAAAATGATGTAGATCTAATAAACACACCAATCAATAGCCAATAGGTAAGAAAAAGTATAGAACCACGCAAATTTAGAGTGGTCGGCATATGGCCTACATCCATTATGAAATGATTGATGTTTATTGATTATAATTCGCTGGTTACAAATGGATTACAATAGTAAAATCAAAGTACAATAGCAATTTCAACTCCATTTTCTGTAGGTTAGGGTCACTATTTATAGGCGTAGGCAGCAAATATCTTGCCCAGATCTTGGAGGACATCTTCTCTCATGTGGTTAGGCCCACGGGACCAAGTTCAGGTGATTTCGAATCGATATCAGAGCGATACGAATGGAATTTGTATTGATCAAGAAATGATCCTTTTTGGCTAAAATTGATCTGGTACATTCTTGACATCGTGGGCAAACTCCTGTGAAAATTTGGTGGCATTTGGGCTTGTAGATCTCGAGTTATAATCGATGTAAGTTTGGATTTTCAATGTGCTTTCGAACTCGTATCGATACGATTCGTATCCATGCATCACGTGTTGATCATATGATGTGGCTCTATCTTCTAGGATCGATCCTCTTTTCAACTGAACGACCGAGTCTTCCTCTTGATTGTTCCTTCCTTTCCATCAGTATGGATTCATTCGTATACATCGTCCATACTTGACCTTTTATCGATAATTTCATATCGAGACCACTTCGTATCGATACTATACTGATTATTTCCTATTGATATGGACTTACGTGTCTCATTTCGATGAGTCAAGCTTTTTCGTGTCGATCACCTTGCATCTTCTTTGTATCGACTCTTTTAATGGTGTGCTTCATATCGATAGCTCCGATCGATACGAACTAAGTTGGAATGGAGATTGATACAAGATAGGAAAGGATGAGATCGATACGAAATAGGTAAGGACGAGATCAGTACGAAATGCACTTGTTGATGGATACAGGATGAAGTAAGCATAAGGGATTCGAATGAGGTTGTTTCTTGACCATGGTTATGAAATAGAGGGACACGAACGAGGTTGGTTTCCTTGATTTTGGTGGATATGAGTTTTTTTGTACGAATTACTCTTGCCTTTCATGAAACTTCATCGATCCATAACTTGAGCATACAAACTCCAATTGACCTAAAGTTTGGAATGTTGGCTTTCATAGCTTTGTTGTCATGTCATATCGATTGCAGCTCAATCCGGACTTGTGCAAAATTTATCGGTATCCCTAGTGAACCTTGTAGGTAATTGATCTTCGGGATAGACTGTCCCTGGTTTCTAGTCAGGTTCTTGGTGTCACGGCCTTGCCAAAAGGAGGGATAACATTAGGCTATCACTAGCCACTGCTAAAGTCGCTTGCCTCCTTGGTTATCAACAAAGGATTTTTGCTTCGCACCGAGTATCTACTCCACCATAAAGCATTCCCGAAGTCAGTGTCAATGGACTGCTATTGTTTCCCTCTCCGTCTGCTATCATGGGAGAATCGTTTGAATTGCCAGGGGATGAATTCATCGAGAGTCTTGAAGCTACATTTCTTAAATTTGATGCTTCGGTATCTCCTAGGTCCACATTTTTTGGTTCAGTTAGCATGGCCCAACGCGGCTTCATTGAAAGAATTTCAAATGCTTCATGAGTAATGAAATCTCTTTTATAAGTATCACGATATATCTTATCGTTATCGTCTTTCAAGTCTCTAAAAGATTGTCCACTTCTCAGTCTATCCCCTCTTTGTGTTTGGTACATATACCATTCAGGTTATACTATGCCATCTTTGTGCTTTCAAATGTTCTCTTTGTTTGGTATTCTGGATCCTCATTGTATATCTCATTTACCTTCAGATAGAAAAACTTCCCAATAGATCGACTGGATGGAATGATGGATGCTTTTACCCATGTGTTGGCCAGCACCTTATAGTCATGTGCTTTCCACGTCTTACCACTACCATTGCTTGCGTCCATAGAATCTTCACGCTGAGAATCCTTGGGATTTTGTTTATTGTAAGCTCGTTTTACCTGGCCTTTCCCTTTGTCGTTTGTAGTTGTTGCTGAAGAGGTCTCTTGTGTTGTAACTGAAGGAGGAATCATGGGTTGTGAACCAAAGATGTTATGGTTTAGAGGAATTTGATTGTACAAGGTACCATACTGCTGTGCGAATTTAAATTGGTTAAGATACCGACTTTGTTGTGGAGTTAGAAATTGAGATGGAATCATTGGTGGAGCTTCGGATTATGATAGTAAACTTGTAAAATTTGTGAGATTATCATCATACAAGTTAGAGACATTGTTGTTGTTTGAGTTAGCCATTACTATGTTTGTAATTTTGATGTAGTAGAGATAAATTTTTCCAAGTAAGAAGCATTAACCAATTTACACCATATATATAGAAAAACTGATGCAACTTGCTTTGTATATTAGATGTCTTCTCACTTCATTTCTGTAATGTCTTGCTTATTAACTATTTTCTGCAATGTCTTGTCTTATTATTTGTTTTCTGCAGTGTATAGTCTTATCACTTGCTTTCAGCACTATATAGTCTTATCACTTGTTTTCTGCATTGTATAGTCTTATCACTTGTTTTCTGCATTGTATAGTCTTATAGGCTATATAATTCAAAATGGTAACGGTGTTCATCTTTATTGGTTGTTGTGAGTCTTTATTTGTTGTATTCAGTGTGTGGTCTTATTACTTGTTTTTTTGTATAGTCTACCGTGTTCATCTTTATTGGTTATTGTGAAAATAGTGTTAAACTTTACCGATTGTTGTGCTTACAGTGATCTTCTTTATTGTCTATCGTTTACAGTGATCTTTTTTTATCATTTATTGTGAATATAATGTTCCAATTATTTATTGTTTTTACTTTCTTATATGTAAACAAATGCAATTCATTTTGAGCCGTAACAATTCAAAATGACATCCGAAGCATGGACTATAGCGGATTACTTATTATTGATAATGGCCTACATTCAAGCGGATACACTTCACATGGAATAAGAGATAGATTAAGATTTTTAGGTTACCCTTAATGAAAAGTACAATAGTCATTCAGATTGTAGATTAATATGGAGGATTCTAGCCATAAAAGTGCAATCTACACATTTAGTAGATCATGTAGGAATTACCACAAAGTAATAGATGAGGTGAAAGAGGAGGACGTTTTCCAACTATCATGCTCGACGTATGACTCATGTTATTTTTTCGAATATCATACAAACTTCGTAGGGCATGAAGCATACGAGTTATGGTACAACTATGTGTTACAATTTGAATAACAACCCCATAGTGTTTGTATTTATTTATCGCTATTTGTACGCTACAATGTTTGTTTGAGCTATTTGTCAAAATATCAACCAATTTTTTGAAACAACTATTCACATTACTGGAACTAGGGTACAATTGGATACACCATCTACTATCGACAATTGCCAAATAGACACGCATGAACCAATGTTTTAGCTTTCCTTCTAATGTTTATGCCATGAAGATGTTCGTTAAGTCTACTGATTTCATTTTGCCCCTAACACATTGAGTTTGCAACATTGTAAGTTGAAACGCTAATTCATTTGCATAGTCAATCGCTCGATGAGAAAACGGCTTGTTAATCCACTGCCAAAAGGTACACTCTATTGGATAAACACGACATTTGAAATAACGACGACCAATGTTATTTCCTCTTGAAATACCATCTTCAACAGTGGTATATCCACAGTCACATATTACAATTGGTGAGTCAACTTCCTATTCGTTTTCCACTTTGTTGTTTTGATGTTGCCGACGCAATGAAACACATCTTTGCTGTCGACATAGCTTTTCTTCGCATCGTCTTTGTTCTTGATTTTGTCTTTAAAGTTCTTCTTGCTCTCATTCGTGCTCGTGCAAATCTTCGTAGAGTCATTCTTTTATTTCAATGCAGAAATTAATATCATTTTTCGGTGATGACGAGTTAGAGGGCATTGGGTGCCCACTGGACCTTCATAGTCGTACAATGTAGGAAGAGAAATGGGCATTGTTTTTACTGCATATGGTAAGTTCACTGAACCTCTTTATATAATAGGTATATGTAAACACAGTGAATAATAGAATATATATTGATATGACAAATCAATGTCATTGTGGAAATAATTGAAGTGTCATGCATGGACACAGAGATGTTAGAATAGAACAAAAAATAACATAACGAGATACAACTGAAAAATAAATGGCAAACCTTGCTTGTAGAACCACAAAAGCACTCTCTACGCCTTTCCTCGCTACCTCCTATCTTTTAGCAAAATATTTTTCTTTTTTGTGTGTCCAAATCTAAAATTATTTGGATTAGCATATCCCATGAAGGAATATGCCATCTACTAAAAGTATCCCATGTCATACGAATTTCCTACAATACTAAAATTGCATGCAGGGGCTTTTCCATATGCAAGATTCTTAAACAAATATGACTGGTGTAACATGTTAATATCGTTCATGGAACTAGGACATCTAAAGAACGCATGCCACAACCAAAGACCGTGTGAGGCAACTGCTTCAAGTACCATTGTCGTTTTGGGATAATGTCAAACAAACTGACCATGCCACGCTGTGGGGAAAATTTTCAATTCTCAGTGCATACAGTCAAGACTACCTAACATTCCAAGCAAACCTCTTTTGGCTCCTAACTTTTTTAGTTTGTTGATATCGCTTTGTGTTAGAGATCGCAAATATTCCTCGCCATATAATTCAATGATAGCTGCACAAAACCTTTCTAGACTTAAACTAATTGTACCCTCACCCATTCAGACTACATCATCAATTGCATCTAGAGCTATCCCATAAGCTATAACATGTAAAGCACCTATGGGTTTTTGATATGGTGGACATCCTAACGTTCCAGCATTATTACTTTTTTGAACAAAATAATCATCACGTCCGATAACTCCATTAAAAATATGCATAAACATATTCTTACTCATACGAAAGTGACGACAAAAATCTTCATGGCCGTAAGTACAAGGGTTGTTGAAATAATCTTTAAGTAACCTAGTTGTACCTACTTCATGATCCCGCATCTTCCTTTTGTATATACGGCCATACACACTACCACTACGAGCACAACTAGAGGATCCTTCCATTATGAATTTTTGCACCATTCCTTACTGAATGGTAACAACTTGCATCATTAGGTCAACTCATTGCTATCAGTTGTGTTGTCCGATGATAATTGTAGAAAATCTCTTTGTCCAAACAGTTCGTCTCCTTCATCGGAATCAGTTTGACTTTCTGTCATACCATTATGGCTGTTGCTGGTCGAACCATCGATTACCAAATTCTCATCAAAAACTTCATCACCTTTACAGCCATTATGGGACATTTTTACTTTTGTGCGAATTAATTGAATGATATTATTATACGAAGAATTTAAAGTATAAAATATAGCTATTTTTATAGCCATTGGGACAATTGAGATCCGTTTTTATGACCGTTGCAAACTTAGAATTCAATGGCTATAAATTTTAATTATATTTTAATCTTTGACAACGATTTGATTTTTCAGTGGCCATATTCTTTAATGGCTATAAATTTTAATTAAATTTTAAACTTATTTAATAGCCATATTCAATCTAAGTATTTTGATTCTTTTTTATTTTAATTATTCATTCATAGTTGGATTCAAAGTTAATTTTTTGAAATGTTTAATGTGGGTTAATTTTTTTTGATTTAAAAGTATTTTTTTATGATTTTTAAGTGGTTTTAATACTAAACGGGAATCAAAAATCCCTTTGACCTAAACGGGAAACTTAACATTGTTTAGGGCTTAAACGGTATTCAGATTACTGTTTAACCACTTAACGGTAAACAATTTACCGTTTAGTGACATGATTGATTTTTTTATAAACAGAAGTCAGCAAACATGCATACATGCATGTTTAAACACGCATATAGGCATACAAACATACATGCACTGCAATCAGACTTCTAAACTAGCAATCAAACATACAGCCAAGTATATATACAAGCATTCATACATTAATATAACTCCATCACCTAATTCCAGTGGTTTTTAAACATACGGCACCATCTATACATACAACACAATTTTAGTATTTTTTAAAGCTCCATCAATAAATTCAAACCCACTTACAAGTCCTCCAAACTCGAAATGCTCTTCCCGCTTTTGCTTGATTTACTTATCCCTTTAGAAATTATCCCTTTCACCTTGCTCACAATTCCACCATATAGTATTACCCCGGTTGGAACCGGGGAAAATTAATTTATTCAAAAGAACATTATAAAATTGATTTTTTAAATATAAATTAAAATTGTACCCGAAGTGAAAGAAGAAGTGGTTGTACCTTTGATTTTAACCCCACATCTATTTGTATGCTTATGACTTGCTACGCCTCCATGCTCAACGTCACCACTGGAGCTATCTTCATCCTCCCCTTCCTCCTTCCCTTCCTCCTCTTCTTCATTCCTGTTGTCATCATTAGAGCTATCTTCATCCTTCCCTACCTCCTCCTCTTCTTTATTCCATCATCATTGTCTTCTTCTTCGTCACCATATTGCATTTGGTGGATTGCCTTTCGTTTTTACGAAGTTTTTATCGACCTGTTGATTTAGTTCCACGATCCAAAAAAGGTTCCCTGATAATCTCCATATTCTGTGTAAACGTGATGATCATAGCTGTAAACAATTAAGTACATAAATGTAAAACCTATATTGCATAATAAATTAATAACTTACAAAGTCATCTGCTACTGTGTTGATCCTATTCAATCCTTCTTCATAGTACTGTGATTCTTAAAGAGTTAACTGCCGCATACCCATGTTCATCTCCTATAAACTATCGAGGGTGTAATGTGAGTTATATCAGGAAAATGAGGAATGGGTAATGGATCTCGCCATGTCCATTGCATATTCAATTAAGGATCCCCTGCCCAATCTACTTGTTGTGGTTGTGGAGAAAATAGTGTCGCATAATTGACCTCTAAAGATGTGGCGATGGGGGCTTGAATACCTACCGTCAAAGCAAAAGGCCCAAAAAAATCCATATTCCCCATACGCACTATAGCATCTATTGATGGATGAATATCTTTACCAATTGACTTCCAATACGTATTGTAGTCTCTGTCTTGACTTTGTTAGATATATTGTTGGCTGCCATCTTGGTATAATTCTTGTTGCATTCCGCATAAGTTGCATGTGTCATCCTACGTGTCATGTGCAAGGGAGGATCAAAAGGGATAACTACCCATCCAGTCAACTGACGCAAGCACCTCTCTCCTTAAAACAACTCATACAAATCTCATCGGGGTACAAGTAGAGGCAACCGTTTCATTGATAAGTTTCATGCACGTACAACCTCATCAAAAGCAAATTTGACTGAATTGTGCCAAGGATTCCAATTTATATGACTGGCATGTCGATGATCAATATGATAACGCATGCTAGAAAATAGATGGGCTAAAGTATCATGTGTTATGAGTATGTTTTTTCTTCTCCCACGCTTTCAATCTTGGGTAAGCTGACTCCTTCACAGATTCTTTTACAATATAACCACAAACCATCATATACTCAAAGAACCAATACTGCAAATCACAAAATTACTATATTAAGCAATAAAATAATTAAATAGTAAAGATAAAATATATCGCATATACTATAAATTAATATGCTTGCAGCAGCTCGACAAAGCCGGTGAGATGACCTCCCTTAATTACAGTTAAGTCCAAGCTATGCTATAGATAACCAATAATTGCCAAAATCCCAATCAAACTATTGAGCCAGGTCCAAATCCCATACAGATTCCAAGTACCCAAGACTAATCATGTCATTTATTGTTGTCAAAAAAAGAGTCTCCATCATGTATAACACAAATATTCGGGCAATATGATTAAGATTATTGACATTGGCCCCTATGTAGTCATCACCAAATTACTTAACAAGATAAGATATGGCAACATTTCCAAACTTAATATCTTTCTCAGCAAGAAGGGGTAAAAATTGACTAGCATTGGGGAATTGACTCCAACTCTCATTATACGGTATACTTATTGTGTTCATTCCAATGGATATGGATGTCATGATCGTAAAATCTAAGGGTGTAAAGCCAATCTCCGCACCAAGAAATCAAAATGTATGCGTAACCGGCAACCATCGCTCAATTATAACATGTATGCATCTATTATTAGAGTTTTTAAACTTGATATTCATAAATCTACCACATATTTTCAACACTGGATCTCTAATATAAGTATGAACATTAAGTTTTTTCCACCATTTCAACATAGTTGTGAATGATCCATGACATCTCATTCTATCATGACTCTATTTATAAAACAGTATAATGTAAATTATTTGTACATATAAAGCAGTTAATGCTTTATCACTACGAAACGAAAAAGATATATACCTAAGCTCTTTCCCTTTATTGTAAATATGATGATGTCAGCGCCAAAATTGGTCACTAACACCCAAATCCAGATGAAAGCACCAAGCACCAGTCACAGTTCACAGATAGAGTGTATGTAGAGAGTACAAATGTGAAGAACGGAGAAAATGAAAATGAAAGCAGTAAAGAACAACAAATTTTATAGTGGTTCAGCTAACTCTGGCCTACGTCCACTCCAGAAATTCTTTTTTATTACTATAATAATCAATTACAGTTACAATCCAAATTTTAATAATGGCTGAGCACCTTAGCCTCCGAGTAGAGAAAGTAAGAGAGCATAAAGAAGATCCTCCATCTGGAGACCCACATGCCGTATTTATATGCAAATCCAGGTTGTTGGGCCTCCTGAGTAGTTTGGACCCACCAAGGCATAGCCCGAACCCTACTTCATCATGCTGACCGATCCTAAGCAGTTGACATGCGGAACGGAAGTAACCTGGGTATTGAACCGAAGCGATTCTATCCGAAACTCAAAGCAGAATACTCTAGAACTTGGAGCAAAGCCAACGCCGAACCATGTATTGATGCCGACCCATGTCACTATACAGTCGATGCCGAGCCACTTTGCCGAGCAACAATGCCGAGCCATCCTTACCTCACCATGATGTAGAGCGACGTTCAATGCTGAGCGACGTTCAATGCCGAGCGATGTCCAACGCCGAGCGAGGTATGATGCCGAGCGAGGTACGATGCCAAGCGAGGTACGATGCCGAGCGAGGGTCGATGCCGAGCGAGGTACGATGTCGGGCTAGGATCGATGCCGAGCGAGGTACGATGCCGAGCTAGGATCGATGCCGACCCACATCACCTTGCCAACCCAAACCATACCAAGCTACCTCTAATGCCGAACCATCCCACCAATGTCGAGCGACGCAGAGCATCCACTCCGAGCCGTCCATGCCGAACGACCTAAAACTTCCAGACCAAGCCTCGTAACTTCTCCACTTCTCGACCAAACGACATATGCATGTGAACTTCATCCTTTTAAACTGAGTCCATCATATTCCAGCATTGATAAATAAGAAATCGATTCAGTTAAATCCACCTATCCGTGGCCTGGTAAAAAGACGTGTTAACATTTTCCCCCCAAAACATGCCTTGCTATTGGAAGGTGTGTTTTGAATAGCCTCAAGTCCGATATCCGAAGTATGTATGTTATCCACATTCATACTTTCTGATTCATAGTCCAATCCATTTTATTCAGCCGTATCCTTGTCCGAACTCGACAACCGAGTTCTAATCCATCCATATCCAATAACCACATACATGACCTCTCTGGGTCGATGTCCAAACCACGGACCGTTCCGGGTAAAAGCCCAAATCCTTAGCTGTTCATAGCCAATATCCAAACCTGTAACCTCTCCGGGTTCTTGCCAAATGCAATCCACACTTGACGACCTATATTAAGTAATCCCATGGTTTTCATGGTTCAGTGTCCCTGAATGCCGAATAATGCCTTGGCTTATGTCCTAAGCCGAATCCTGGTCGCTCTAGACCCTTGCTGAGCATAGTCCTCGACGATCTGAAATAATAACCGACAACATATGGCCTAAGCCCTAGACCGAATCCTGGTCTCTTCGGACCCTTGTCGAGCATAGTCCATACTCGATGACATTTTAGCCAAAATCCAGAGAAAACCCAATCAAAATCCAATCCGAAATCCAAATCCAACCAGAAAACCAGAAATCCATGTCAAAAATCCAAATCAAAAAACAAACATCCAAAACCGAATCCAAACCAGAAAACGAGAAAAACAGGGAGTTCAAACCAAACTCCAAAACCAAACCAGAAAAAGAAAATGTCCAAGTCAAAGGGAAAAATAGATTTCACAAACCGTGGCATCTCGGTAAGCCATCATCTTAGAACAGGCCTGAGGGTTATCTCCGACCCCGTACATGTGTAAGTGATTTAACCGTTTTCTCGGAGTTTGTAACCATAAAGTTTAGTTGATGGCCAAACGGCTACCATTCCTGGACCTCATGCCCTCATCGTTCAAGGTAGACGGTGGCTGGTCCTGTTCCACCGCCGCATTTTGAGTTTCGACATATTGTCGCAACTGACCATTCCTTATATGTTTCTCGATTATGTCCTTCAAATGCCGGCAGCTGTTAGTATCATGCAGTCCAGTTCATGAAAAAGACAACGCCTTCCTGACACCCTTTCTCATTCTGAGGGCTCCCTCCTCATCGACCTTCGATACGGAAGGCGATCACGAGTATCTAAGAATATCCGCTCCAATGTTGCATTCAATCCTGTGTAATGGAGAACTTTGGTTCTCCCCAGCGTTTCCTTTTCCCTTTATCCTTGTCCTTATTTGAGCTATCGCCGGGTAGTCCTCCATCCTTAATCATGTTTACTTCCTTTGACCTCATGTCCAAACATGCATCCTCTTGTCGAAGAAATCTCTCAGCTTCATGAAAGAATTCCCCAAGATCCAACGATGGGCCCCGTATAAACGATACTTTAAAATTCGAATTATCTCTGACTCGTGATACCGCAGCCATCAGAACCATTGATGGATCCGGTCGATCCACTGAAGCAACTAAATCGAGTTAAGAATGTCCTGGGCGATTCATCCAACCCCTGTTTGACTGACGTTAGCGTCATCACGTTCTTTGACCTTTTTATGTGAATTCGAAACTAACTTAAGAACTTGTCCACCAGTTCCATCCATGTTCCAGTGGATCCATCCTCCAGTTGTCTAAACCACATAGCAACAATATCAGTCGAGTACAGGGGAAACATCGAGCCATAACCTCCTCTGTTGCCCCCAGCACTTCCATATGCCTAGTGTACCTCATCAAGTGGTTAGTGCGGTCCGTCTTCTTGTTGTATACTTTCACAGTGGGCAACTTGACATCAGGCGGATTCCTAGCTATCCTGATGTTCCGGGTAAACGGACTTTTGTTAACTTCCTCCAAATCCCTGTTTTTCAAACCTCTGTGAGTAGTCCGCTTGATAATGTCAGCCAATCCATCGCTTCCAACCAAGGGTTGCCCCTATCCATGTTTCCAAACTACCCGCCAAGTCTCCGAGGAAATTCTGGCACATATTCCTTGTCACGTACTCCTTCATTCCTGTTGGCGCCGGGTCACGTAGCGTCATCCGCTATCCCTCCATAAAATGGTCCGACATTACCTGGAGGTGTGCCCCCGAGTCTAGGTCCATCCAGATTGTTAGTTGTCTGTTGATTGGGAGCTGCCCCCTACTGAATCACTCCATCCACCTGCTGGTTAAGTTCCTCTGGTCCAGTTCCATGAACTAGAGCATCTGTAGTTCTTGGTTGTCCAAATTGCATAAGAGAAGCCTTCGTCGTCTCCTCTTGCTGTTTCATCATCTGCTCGTACATGGAATTCATCATGACCTGCATCTCGTCCCTAGTAATGTAGATAGAGGCTTGAATAGCTCCAGAGGAAGCCTCTTGACTTCCCTCTTGCTGACTTCTTTCCGATGCTTACTTCTTTATTGGTGGTCTAGCTATTGCTTTCCAAAATCTGAGTTCCTAAGCTTTTCAATGCAAAATCCAAGATCCAAAATCCCCAAGTGCTATCCCTTCAATGAAAGCGCCAAAATGTTAGTGCCAAAATTGGTCACTAACACCCAAATCCAGATGAAAGCACCAAGTACCGTCATAGCTCACAGATAGAGTGTATGTAGAGAGTACAAACATGAAGAACGGAGAAAATAAAAATGAAAGAAGTAAAGAGCAACGGATTTTATAGTGGTTCAGCTAACTCTGGCCTATGTCCACTCCAGAAATTTCCTTTTTATTGCTGTAATAATCGATTATAGCTACAATCCAAAGTTTAATAATGGCTGAGTGCCTTAACCTCCGAGTAAAGAAAGTAAGAGAGCAGAAAGAAGATCCCCCGTATGGAGATCCACATGCTATATTTATAGGCAAATCCAGTTTGTTGGGCCCCTTGAGTAATTTGGACCCACCAAGGCCATAGCCGAACCCTACTTCATCATGCCAACCGACCCTAAGCAGTTGACACGCTGAATGCAAGTAACCTGGGTATTGACCCGAAGCGAGTCTATTCGAAACTCGAAGCAAACTAGTCCAGAACTCAGAGCAAAGCCAGCGTAGAACAATGTATTGATGTCGACCCATGTCACCATATGGCCAATGTCGAGCCACTTTGCCGAGCCATAACACCGAGGCATCCTTACCTCACCACGATGTTGAGCGACGTTCAATTCCCGACGACATTCAATGCTGAGCGATGTCCAATGCTGAGCGAGGTACAATGCCGAGCGAGGTATGGTGTCCAACGAGGTACGATGCCACGTGAGGTACAATGTCGGGCGAGGATCGATGCCGAGCGAGGTACGATGCCAAGCGAGGATCGATGCCGACCCACATCACCTTGCCAACCTAAACCATACCGAGCCACCTCTAATGCCAAACCACCTCATGCCACCTCTAATGCCAAACCATCCCACCAAAGCCGAGCGACGCAGAGCATCCAAACTGAGCCGTCCATGCCGATGACCTACAACTTCCAGGCCGAGCCGCGTAACTTCTCCACTTCTTGACCGAATGACATATCCAAGTGAACTTCATCCTTTTAACCCAAGTCCATCATATTCCAGCCTTGATAAACAAGAAGTCGATTTAGTTAAATCCACCTATCCGTGACCTTGTAAAAAGGCGGGTTAACAGATGAACCCCTTCTTGCAGACTCGTGATCGACCTAAACAAAAATGTTGGTGAAATTGTATTTTCTATACCGACTCCATGTCTGCCATCGTCGCCATCGAAACCCTTCGATTCCTCCTCGGTGTTTCTCTTCTATGAATAACCGTTACAGAGCTAGATCCTTCACTATTTTCACCTTCCATCTTCAAAAATCAACCAAATTAATAAACCCTAAAATTTGGGAATTTTTGTGATTGTGGGATTTGATTACATAAATTGATTGTATAAGCGAGAAGATAGGCTAGAAGATTGATTCTATGTGATTGGATATGATTGTAGACGAAATTTTGATAGGTTTAGAAATGTTAAAATGTGATGCTGCCATTAAACTCGAGAGAGTTTTACAGTGACCGAATGTCACTATAAAAACTCTCTCGAGTTAACATTTCTTTCCCATACCCTAAAAGGTTTTTCGAAAACCGTTTAGGTGTTTAACGATTTTTAGAAAACCGTATAACGCAATTTCCTTTAATCAAAGAACAAATCGCTTCCCACTCGCTGCTGGCCGAGTGGGGATTTCTCCCATTTAAGTTCTTCAAACCATCGATTAAATTCCCCCTCCTACTGGAATGCCCTAACAGAAACGAGCTCAACAATTTAGTTGATAGCCTCTGACAAGCCCACTACCCAGATTTAGCACCTCCTAAAAAAGTAACCTGATTATGCAAATACACCAGCCACCGTCGTGAACTTCACCTCACTTCCAGACCTCCCTCCATACTTACGAGTAAACTCATGTTGTGCAGCCCCTAAACAAATTGGACCCTACAACCACAAAGCAGCACCATTTATCATCTTCTACTCCTCACGACCCAAATCCTAAATCATCTCATCATTGATATATCTGCTCCTATTCGATTTTCTTGATTATTGTCTAAAAATGATTTAAAAAATTACATGGAATAAGATGCAAGAAATTAGTAGATGGTTGCGTTTACGATTAGGCTAGGGTTCGCTTTTTTTATGGCGGCCTACCTAAAATCCAGATCCCCAAATACCCCTAACTTCATAGAATTAGGTTCAGTGATTGATGAAGGAAATAGGGCAAATAAGGAATCTTGTAAAGCAAAATTTATGGGATAATTTGAAATTTATTTGGGTTTGGGAGGGAAATTTTAGGTGGTGTAAATTTGGATTTAGTTTTATTATGTAGGAGAAGGATGTAAATTATGCGATGTAAGTAAATTAGTTACCTGCCTAAGGAAGCTTAAGAGGACTAGTTTATACAAAATTTTGGTTTATTTATATTTCCCTTTAACATACTTTTAAGTATCATTTATAAATTGAACACCTACTATTAATGTTATAAATAACAATATCTTGTTGTTTTAGCAATGTTAGTTTTTCGAATATTTGTAAACTTCTATATTTCCACTAACTAATGTACTTCGGATTTTGTGAAAACCAATTGGTATTTTTATAATTAAAAGATAGGCTATTGTTTTATAATCAAAATTAGCGCTAAATACCAATTAGTATTTTATAAAAACAAATTAGTGTTTCTTCAAGATGTTCAAAAAATATTTATTAATTTTTTTAATAAATATGAAGTGTGTATCTATATTATTTCTATATTATTATTATAAATTATTAACTACAACTTATTAACTATTAATAATTGATTATAATAAATTATTAATTATACATAAAAATATTAATATAAATAATAACTAATAATTATAAATTATTATTCATAAATTATTTATTAATATTATGAATCATAATAAATTATAAATTACTAACCATTTAAGTTATCATTTATTAATTATTAAATATTACTTATTAATTATTTAATAGTAATTATTAATCATTAATTATTAAGTAATCAATACTAGTTATTATCTCTTAATAGTCAATTATTAATAGTAATTATTTAAAATTTAAAATTCGTTAGCATTCATTAATTATCAATTATCTAATAGTAATTATTGATTATTAAAGATTAATTATGAAATATTAAATATTATTTAGGAAAAAAGTCAACATTTACAATAGCAAACTAATAAGTTGTTGTATATCTCTATCACAACTAGCTAAAACAAAAAATCATTAAAAATATGTGTATTACAACTGTCAGGAAAAACGAGTTGTTAAAATACATTTATTACCACTTCTAGGAAAAAATGGTTGTTAAAAACAATTTATTATAACTGCCAGGAAACACCAGTTGTTAAAAATCCTTTGTTACAACTGTCGTTTGCGGACTCTGCAAATAACTAGTTGCAGTAGGTTCATTTTCCTGTAGTAAGCTTCAATGGCAGAAGCCTGCCACTATGTCCTTCCCTCGCTAGCTATGGACACTGATTCTTGTAGTGCCCTCCTAATGTGCTGGTCGCATCTTCCTTTAAACTCCTCCCACATCAAGCTCATCTTGTAATCCTTAGAAACGTGGTGTAAGGATCCGCTTTTCTTACTACCTAAGATGACACTTAATACATCCTTGGTATTCGTATGTCGATCATTTTGTCGTTCGAAAGACATGTCATTAGGGGTGAAAGAAAGAAAAGATAGAAGAAAAGAATCTAACCAACACAGAATCTCACAATGCAATAGAACAATATGTATTACTCAACATAATATACAAAGTCATTTCAAAATGTTACACCAAAGTCGTACAAATCCAAATTCGACCCTAGGATAGTTATAACAGTATGTCCCTACCTAATAGATAGAAGATACATATAATACAGAAGAAATAAGAAAAATAACTAGCTATCGACGAAGCCACCTGCTCCAAGCTCCTCCAAGTTAAATCTGTAGAAAAATATGAAATACTTGGCAGCCCATTCAAATTTGAGCATCCAAGAGTTTAGAAAAAGAAAATAAACTCCGGGTCAGACATGTGTCTGTTGTGAGTAAGGCATAAGCCTTTAAATTTATAAAACCCTTCATATCAAAGGCATCTCGTAAGACCTCACCGCATATAGACATGGATGGGTCTTATCATACGATAACCAAAACATTTATATAATCTAGTAAGACATGGATGGGTCTTATCATACGATAACTAAAATTGTTACTATATCAAAATCTAGCATGCTAGGCTCTAAAATAAAAAACCTTAGTGGCACATATTAGAGACTGGATTCCATAATATGATAAGGTAAGGGACCACCTTTTGATGGTACACCCCCAGAAAATGCACCAAAGTCTGACAAGAACTTCTTGTACCTCTGCTACGCACAGTCGCCTACCCCTTTAACATGGCGAACCGGATTACCCCATCCCTTTTTGACACCAAGGCTTTATAGTACCACAATGTTTTTGTAACATCCCCTATTTGAAGGCCCAAAACTAACGGCTACGGATGCTGCAATCATCCATAGTTATTAATTCTTAATGACCAAACACAGTAATGTTAGATGCATTGATATAACCGTAATATATGGATATGAAAAAAAATTAAAACAATTAAATAGATTTCTCATTTCATTCCAATCATATTTCAAAATAATTATATAATCCCATATTAGAGAACCGGGTTTAGAGAAAATATAATTATTACAAACTGCACCAAAAGTGACATATGGAGATGCCTCCTTGGATGATCAGAGTCTACACATAGACAATTAAACAACTTTGCCTTTCCATCAAAACATAGCAAAATCAAATAGAAAGGAACTTCTATTAGCTAGCTTGCCTCCTGCATTTCTTTGAAAACTTATTCGTCTAAAGGAGAACATGAAAACCTCAACTCTCAAACTACTCAAATTCTATTGACCACCCGAAAGTTTAAGGGGAAAACAGAAACTTCGAGTTAGCAAAAAGACTGTAATGAATAATAACCTACCATCTCAAACTATTTAGATATTTGATGAGACCATGCCGCTTAACGGAATGAGTTTTCCCCTCACTGGTATCTTACCCAAAAATTAAAATAACCATATACCATGCACTTGCATCCACAATGGTTAAAAACATAGAAATTTAAAATATCATGATGATATGCAAACATGCAAAATATTCTGGATTTCCATACCCATTCATTTGACTATCTATGTCAGTTATAGTTTCTAGCGTCACTATTAACCTATTAGTTTTCATGGTCTGATTAATAACCTTTTGAAACTCTTATGGACAATCTGTCCAGTTTCAAAGTTTTCATGGAATCACTAAGAACCTATTGGCCCCTGCCAATGAATTCATCCGATTATTTCTTGGGTTCTCCCTGAACTTATTGGTATCTCCAATAACTTCTTTCATATTATAGTTTTCATGAATTGACTATGAACCTATTGATCTCTGTCAATAACTTTATCCGATCATTTCTTGGGTTCTCCCTGAACCTATTGGTACCTCCAATAACTTCTTTCATATCATAGTTTTCATGGGTTGACTATGTACCTATTGATCTCTATCAATAACTTTATTTGGATATAGTTTTCATGGGATCACAACGAAGCTATTTTCCCATGACAATAACTGTTTCCAAATATAGTTTTCATGGGTTTACTATGAACCTGTCTAAACTGACAACTTCTTTGACCAGTCTTTGGGCATCCTATGTTCTGGTCTACCCGACCTCCTAGATGCAACTCTATTCTTACATGAGTTACAATTTATAATCACTACTGAATCAACCTAGCTGGTTATTCTGCCCTTTCTAGCTCAAATAATTTATGGGTCCATTATACAATGAATATGTTTATAGAAGAAGTAAATATAATAACATGAAAATATCAGCATTTATATTTTAATATCCCAGAAATCATTTCCACATGAAATATAGTTAATCCTTTTAACCCGTTAATTTTATTAAGGAATGCTTCTTCAAAAACTGCAAAATTAAAATCTATTTCAAAGCCCTTTTATGTTGCCATGAGTTTTCCTTTAAAATGAGATTGGATTCTTTATTTTGAAAACTAAGGCTTTCGAAACCTTAGAACTTTATCGAAACATTAACCTTCTAGTAAAAGAGTTCGGCGAAAACAGGTAGCTTCAGAACCATCCTTTCGAAAGCTTTAATCTCTTAAGAAAAACAATTGAAAGGATAGTTTCGCAACACCTTTCATAGCCATCACCTTCGAAAACTTTAGTTTAAATGGCCACTGGAGCCCTCTTGAAAGCATTGGAAAGTGGCTTGTTATATTTATAAAACAAAAGCTTGCATGTCAAACTCATTGAAAAATTTCAACCTATTTGAAAGTTTTGAAGACGCAGCAAGCTTTCTACTTGGTTCAAAACTACCACTTCGAAATCTTCCCTTTAAAACATAAAATAAAGTTACTCATTCGAAAGCTACCCTTTAAACAAAAAGGCGGCAACCCATTCAAAACCTATATAAAAGTAATTCAACCTTTTCGAAAGCATTCATTAAAAGCAAGGCAGGCGGCATCACTTTTGAAAGCAAAACAAAGACCTTCGAAAGCTATTTAAAATGGCCTCGACCCCTACGAAAGCATGGTTTCAACTTCGTTGGGAGCGAAGCTATGGGGTCAAAAGTTAGCAAACAGAAGTGGTGAAGCAGTAAATCAGTGCAAAACTGTTTTGTTGCCTTTTTACTAACATTCATATTTGTAAAAATATAATTGGTTTCCATATACTTTATCAAAACCTTTTCTAAAAGTCTACCGAATTCATCCAGAATTAATTTAAAAATAATTAACAAAGAAGCCCTTCCTTTTAACAAAACAATTAAGATATTCATTTCTTCCAACTTAATAATTTAATTCCCATAGTAAATCGTTTAGAAAAAATCCCAAAAAATCATCGTAATTCACTTTTAATATGTTATCTTACATATAAAAATTTCTGACCCAAAATCCTTTATATAATTGTCAAAATAAATTTTTAAACCCAATTATTTATTCCTTCCTTCCAGAAATTCATAATAAATTATCCATAGCTTGGATAATTACGAAAATTTAAACCCATCTTCAAAATAATGTTTTACATAATATATTAAATCCTTATTGCATTCAAAACCCAATAAATACGATTTTAGCCTAAAAATCAAATAAAATATTTATCAAACATACTTGTTTGAATCAAACTTATCATCTAATCCAAGCATATCATCATTAAAATGATCAAAATGGATTTAAACATAAAACCCGAAAGTAAAATGCTCTTTAAAACCGAATTATTATTATTCATCTTGCTTTGGATAAGGAACTTGAGATTCGATCTTGATTGATCCTCCTTTGCTTAAATTTTAGCAATTTTTTAATCTCCTTTACCCTTTAGTTATGGCTGGCTTTGAACGTCCCTTTTCTTATTTTTTTGAATTATGAATGTATGGAACGAAAATGAGAGTAAGGGTTTAACGGTTAAAGGATTATGGTGGATAGCTATTTCCCGTTATACCCTTGCCTTATTCTCTTATTTGTTAACTTATAAAACCATTTCCATAAACCATTCTTTTAATTTTTATTTAGTTAAGCATGGCCTTAATTTAATTTCCAAATCTCAATTCCCTTGTCACTCTAACCTTTTCATTATTCTATTTATTTTATCTAATTAAATCTCCTGAATGATGCAATTTAAAATTAGGGGTTTTATAGGCTTCCCTCCTTAAAGAATTTTGTCTTCAAAATTCAGTAAGACTAAATACCGAACATTGAAATCATCTATTACATCTTCTAACTACCCCACTAGCCTACTTGACTAGCAACAATCTACACAAAGTAAATATAGAACATACCCTTACAGCAGATTAGGACAAGTATCTCTAATCTTGTCATCTGTCTTTCAAGTACACTCCTTCTCATTTTCGCTACACTGAACATTCACCAACTTGACGGTTTTGTTTCTTAACCTCTTCTCATCTCTCATTACAACCTAAACTGGTTGTCTCATAAAAGGTAAATTCGGTTCTACTATCAAATCTTCTAACTCTGTCTAAGGAATAGTGGTCTCTAGATCATGCACATACTTACAAAAATGAGACACGTAAAACACATTATGGACACCTGCCATACTGCTCGGCAACTCTACTCTGTACGCGAGCTTTTCGATCCTTTCTTTTACTAGGAATGGACCAACATATCTCGGTGCTAGTTTCCTAACTTTCCGAATCGTACCAACCCTTCATCGGTTATACCTTAATGAAAACTCTACCATCGATTAAGAAGTCTAGGTCTTTACACCTCTTATCTGCATAACTTTTCTGTATAGATTAAGCTTCCTTCATCCTTTCTGAATCAACTCAATCTTCTCTGCTGCTTCTCTAACCAGATCTGGATCTAACACTAATCTGTCTCCATTTTTAAGCCAACATGCTGGTGATTTGCATGATCGTCCATACAAAGCTTCAAAAGGCGCCATTCCTGTACTAATTTGATAACTGTTATTATAGTAAAACTCAACTAAGTATAGTCGATCTTTCCAAGTTCCACCAAAATCGAACACACAAGCTTTTAACACAAGAACCTTATTGACTCTCTCTGTCCGCCCATCCGTTTAAGGGTGATACGCAGTACTTATCTGGAGCTTGGTGCCTAACACATTATGTAGAATCTTCTAGAATTCACTAGCAAACAAAGCATCTCTATCACTTACTATACCAATAGGAATTCCATGAAGTATAACTATGTTCTTCATGTATAACTTAGCTAAAACATGTACTGTCTTGGTTGACTTAGCTGGAATGAAATGGACACTCTTGGCCAACCTGTTCACTATGACCCATATACTTTAATTTCCTCCATTCGACCTTGAAAACCCGTCTATAAAAACCATGGATATCAAATTCCATTTGCAAATTGGTATCTCTAAAGGTTGAAGCAACCTACTCGGCTTTTGATGCTTGGCCTTCACTTGTTGACAGCTCGCGCACTACCTAACCCACAAGCCAACATCCTTCTTCATACCTTCTTAGAAGAAGCTCCTCTACATATATAGATACATCTTGGTTCCTCTAGGATGGATCATAAATTTAGATCAATGACATTCCCTAAGAACCTCTTTCCTTAAGTCTTCAATATTCGAAACACACAACCGTCTCTTATTTCTCAACCATCCTCTTTGGTCAAGACTAAAATCCTTTAGATCATCGATCTTCGATCCAACCTCAAGCCTTCTAATCTTCTCCGCTAATAATGGATCCTCTTTCTACTTAGAAGCAATCCTTTCGATCAATAGTGGTTGAACTTCCAAATAGGACAACATGGTTGTGCTCTGACTAGAACTAGCGGTCGATGTTAACTACACACTACAAGTAGTTAAAGCTTCTAAATATTTCCATTCTGCCAACATGGCTAACATCACATTCTGATGTTTTCTGCTAAAAGCATTCACTATTTTATTTCCTTATCCAGGTGTATACTCTATACCAAAATCGTAAGTTATTAAAAACTCCATCCACTATTGCTGTCTCATATTCAGCTCCCTCAGAGAGAATAAATAATTTAAGGACTTATGATCTATGTATAGCTTAATTCTCTCTCCTAAGGGATATCTCTATATCTTCAATGTGAAGATCACCGCCGCCGACTCTAAATCATGAGTATGATATCTTACTTCATGCGGTCTAAGCCATCTTGAAACGTAGGCAATTACTTTACCTTTTTGCATCAACATAGCCCCTAATCCAGTCTCACATGCATCGGTATACACTTCCAACCCTTGGTTTCCATCTGGAACCACTAACGCAGGCACGTCGTTTAACAAATGCTTTAGTTAAGGAATGCTTCCTCACATTTGTTAGACCAAATAAACTTCACGTCCTTCCTAATTAACTTAGTCAAAGGCACTGCTATCCGCAAGAAATCCCTAACGAATCTCTGATAATAGCTAGCAAGTCCAAGAAAACATTTAATCTCAATCATCGTCCCTGGTCTGTTCTAGTTATTAATAGCTTCAATCTTATTTGGGTCGACTGACAAACCCTTCTCTAAAACCACGTGACCAAACACATAACCTCCTTTTCTAGAAATGACACTTGAAAAACTTCACTTTTAGTCGATGCTTCCTTAGCGTCTCGAGCACTACTCTAAGATGATCTTCATGCTCTCTTTCATCTTTAGGGTACATTATATGAATCTATCCAAGCACTCTAGGAAAAATCGATTCATTAAATCCACGAAGAAAGCTGGTGCATTCGTTATCCAGAATGGCTTCACTAACCACTCATACGAACCATACCTAGTCCATAATGTGTAGGATCTAGATTAACCCTAGAGGGGGGGGTTGAATAGGGTTATAGCAAATTTTCTCGATTTAAAAACAGAAATAAACTGCAGAAATAAATATGCTGAAAAGTAAATCACACACAAAATTTACCCAGCTTCGGCAACCCCTGCCTACTGCTGCATTCCCAGATTTCTATTAGAATTAAACAGTATCACGCTTACAAACACTCTACTAGACTCGCAGACCCTTTTGCTCCCTCTCACAAACACTCTACTAGACTCGCACACCCTGCTCCCGCCTATAGAGTTTCGCTTACTCGCAAACACTGCTCCCGCCTATAGAGCTTTGCAAACTCGCACACCTTGCTCACTGAACTAATTCTAAATAGACAATCTGACACTACCTAAATCCTAGGTGGTGATTTACAAATTCTTTGACTCGAAAAGAAAAAACAACTTCAAAAATAACCGCAGGAGCAAAAATTAAAATACGAACTTTGGACCCGTAATTTTTGCTCAAATTAAAAAAACTAAAAACGCCTTTATAATTAAAACCCTAAAAAACAAAAATCCCTTTTGTAATAAAGAAGGCCGGCCCAATATTCTTCTTTCACCCAATCCACTTCTTGGCTTTGACCCGTTCCTTCTTTTGCTTGTAAAAATGTCGGCCTTGCTCTTGTTTCTTTGTTCGATGAATTAGGGCTTCGTTCCCTTGTGGCAATTAGGGCTCTTCAATTTAAGCCGCCGCTCTTGATTGCTGGTTGGTTGCCTTGTCGATCACTTGCTTGGAGTCGCGCTCGGCTGCTTTTCTTGATTTGTGAAATTAGGGTTCGGCTTCGGTTGCTTCGAGATAATTGAATTCGCCTTGGTATGTTATTTGTATCTTTTGCTTTCAGGTTTGATTGCTTGAATTCGATTGCTTTTTCATTCATGCCGATGATGATACTTGGGTACTTGTATTTATATGAATTTGAATACACTAATTAACTCGATACTTTCCTGAAATTCACTTTCGTGATGCACACGACTTTCCTGATGCGTTCGATACTTACTTGATTCATACGGCTTTGTTTTGAGAACGTTCGATCCTTCTTGAATAACAAGACAGAAACTTTCCTCTTTTTAATTGCTGACTATTTCAAAGATACGAATTTGATACACTTGCGTTGAATTCTGACTTCAGCCCATCTCTGCACTGTTGAATCTCGTGGTCATCATGTCTTTGTCTCTGGCCATCTTTTTCTGGTTGGTTTATGATCTTCACTGTGAACTTTACTTGGGCATTTTGTATGTTTCATTTTGATCCACTTTGTCATTGCATATCTATATATGCTTGACCTCTGTTGCATGCTTGCTGTTGCATGCTTGTTTGTATGTTGCACTTGTCACCTTCACTTGTATATTTGTACTGTTGGGTTGTAGTTTGCATTGCTGAACTTTTTCACACAGCAACAACTTGTTGATTACCTGTAGTTGCTGCTATATTACTTCGAATTGCATTCTGTGCATGCTGTACTCGGTCGAGTTCATTTGTATTTGAACTACTCTCTGGAGTGGTTGTTGTGTTCTCTGACTCTGGTGCCTTGTACAACAATGTTCTCTTGTTCGATCACTTGCTTGGATTAACTCTGTATATTACTATGTTGATGGTTGCTGTGCACTCTGATGTATATGCATTTGCCACTGTCTTTTACTGTAGTCTTCATTGTTGTGTTTTGTACTTGATTTGCACTGCTACACTGTTGCATTATGGTCTTCTCATTCTATTGCACTTTGGTTTAGTTGTGCATTTGTCCAGCCATTCAAACTGACCTTGTACTTCTGGTTTTGATTCATATGTTCTTCAAATCAGTGGTGCACTGTGCCATTTGATCTGTTGCACGGTTGGTCGACTATCTCCTTGAGTTGCAGTGAGCTCGACATTGTTGTTTACTTCACTTGTGGTCTTCATTTTTGATGCAGAACTTCTGTCATGTTGTTTGCAACTGTGTTGCACTTGTATCACTCTTGTGCATTGCCTTACTGACTCGATTCATTTCATGTTTGTTGCAGTCCATATTCTTTTGATCACTTGATTATTGTTTGATTTTCCTGTTGAGACCTCTGCACTGTGCCTTGTACTTGTGGTCTGCCTTGAGTTGAATCCCGTGTGTTATTTGGGTTTGACCTTTTGTTGTTCATTTGGGCTGCTGGACTTGTTGTACATTGCATAGTGCATTGCCTTGTTTGTTGAAGTTGTGCTTGCACACTTGCTATTTTTGGCTGCGCACACGAGTTGGCGAGGCAGTGCACACGTGTATGAATGTACACGTGTGTATTGCAGCCACTTATGGTTACCTGTCCCTGTAATATCTATATGCACGACTTTGTGATGAAATCAAGTGTGAATGATGACGAACAACCCAAATAACTGAGGCAAACCATATTTTCAAAAATCGTATTTCATTTTATATTGCAAAAATATTTCTTTTTCAATTTTACTGCGTTAGTGAATATTTTTGCAGATTGCTCAGATGCTGGATTCAAACTGGAATGCAGTTGAAGACAAAATACGAGTGTGAGTGATATGTAGTGAGGTTATCAATGTAAAAATATTTGTGATGTAATCGTGATGTAATCAAAAATGTATATGTATAGTGAGAGCATGAATTTGTACTATTCAAGATTGTAATAAATATTTGTTTGAATAAAATTTCTGTTTGAATTCAAAATCTGTGTAACTTGTTCTGTTTGAATTCAAATTCAAATTCTGTGTAATTTATTTTATTCAACAAATATTTATTTAATCTATGAAAAGCAAAATAGTACATTACCAAATACATTTAAATGAATATATATATGTTTATTATCATCAAACAAAAACATATAAGCGCATATTCAACAATCTCCCCCTTTTGATGATAACAAACATATATTTAAGATTTTGACCGTGTTAAAATGTATTTGACCAATTATATACTCTAACCAATTATATACTCTAATTGCTCCCCCTATTTAAATGCTTCCTCTCTACATGATACTCCCCCTACATATATGCATACAAATAGAAATATATTCAAATGAGCCTAGATGCAAATGGAAAATTATTTGACCTTTGCTTGATTCTATTTGACAAAATCTTAACTTTTCTCTCCCCCTTTTGTTATCAGCAAAAGAATAATAGTGTGAGAGAAAAATAGAGATAAAGTGATCGATATTAATCCAACATTAATCTCAAATTGAATATAAATATTAAACTTCAATAAGAATCAAACAAAAACCATAACTACCCTTGTTAGGCGCATATTCCACTTTTAGAAATGATGGAAATTGATGTTCATATAAAATCATACAGTTGAATCTTCTTGTGGTACATTCATATCAGGAATTTGAATATCTACTAATCATGCATAACCGTTAGGACTTTTAAATGAGATTAGTAGTATTCCAATTTAATTTTAAAAATGAAATCAAGTATCTTCTAACCACGCATGACCGTGAGGACTTTTAAATGGGATTAGAATCAACTTGCCTATTTAAGCAATTAATTTTGATATGCGTTCCATACATGCATAACCGTAAGGACTTTTAAATGAGCATGGAAGCACATAATCAAAAAACCAAGTAATTCACCCATGCATAATCGTGAGGACTTTTAAATGAGAGTGAATACTTTGGATATTTATTTATTTTTAAAAAAAATGTGACATGAAAAACAAATGATTCCTGATTATAGTACCACATATCGACAAACTATATTTAATATTTGATAAACAATGGTCGATAGAAATATGATAGATATAGACATGGTCATGGAATCTTTACCCAACAAAGAGTTTTATAATTCTTGTTTGAATTCCTAAAGAAATTTTCCAAATATACTCTCTTGAGTAATGTATGTTAAATATCAACACTCGTCACTTTTTCAGTCACTATTTATCTTTTTGATAATTAGTAGGGAGTCAGATTAGTCAAAATTTGTCATTTAAAATCAAATAAAAATGACTAATCTGAAAATATGGTCAAACAATTATTTTCTCCAAGGGGTTATATGAAAAAAAATTCTGCTAAATGAAAATTGTTTCAAGTGAAAAATATGCAGATATTTTCTTTGAAAAACGATGCAGCAAATGAATGTTTCAAAAATTAATCACGTTACACTAGTAATTTCTCTATCAACTATATTACCAGTGTAATCTGCATCTGAATTTAAATTTCACTCAATATTCACTCGTTGGATGTCAAAGACCAGATTGAGAAATTTCAACAAACTATCTCAGAATGTAATTTGAAATGAAGCCATGTTCACACTCAAACAAATATCATAGTGTTAAACTTAGAAATCATTGGATGGACAACTATCAACAGTCATTAAAACTTCATTATTATTTCAAAATATTTCTTGAAGTTTCAACAATTTCGTAAAATCCTTTTTCACATGAATTTGAAATCGTGCAAATTTACAAGCAGTGACCAAAATGTCAAAACCAATATATCTACGTGTAGCATGAGTAGACAGTAATCAATCAACATCATAATTTGACCAAACAGATTAAGTTCAATGATGAAAGGATGGTTGGTCTACTTTTAAGCACAAATCAAAGTAAGAACAAGTCAAAAGAAATCATATCAATTGAGAATAAGTCAGAATTAAAGTCATCATCACATCATTATCACAATTTTGGCTGATTTAATTCAGAATATGGTGCAGATTATACCTTCACCTGTTTTACCTTTACGATAATTTCTCGTGATTGCCCATTGTGATTCTGTCACCTTTATACTAGGCTAAGGAACTTTGCTATGTTGCCCATTGTGTTTCTGGAACAGCCAAAATCCAGAGAACACCATTGTTGTTCCTTAGCCTGCCACCACTCCTACACGATGAAAGATTTTTGTGACCTATTTCTAGGTCCATAATTGTTAGTGGCAGAAGCATTATGAATAAACAAACCCTTTGGAACCCAAACTTGTTTAGACCTTTCATTCTTGTTCCAATAGACATGAAATTTGTTTGTAGAATTCTTAGGAACCCAAACTTGTATAAATTTTGTGTTCTTGTTCCTATGACTACAATTTTCAATACGATGTCCAATTATTTCACATCTATCAAAGACACTCTTCCCTTTTGCATTATCCTCAACTTGTGTTTTCCCAAAGCCTAGTCCTTTTCTGTTGTTAGCAAAAATTTGATTTCCCAATAGCATGTTGAAAGATTTTTCGCCTCTTGAAAAGTTATTCAAAGATTTCTCAAGATTTTGGACTTTGGTTTTTAGTGTTGTGTTTTCAGTGACAAGTGAGGTGCATCGATTTATAAATCCTTTTTCCTAGTGTCAATGATTTCCTTAAGACTCAAGTTTTCTTTTTCAAGATTCTCAAAGCTATTCTTAAGTCCTGTCAATTCTGAATCTGAAATTTTACAATTTTTACAGTCTAGGTTTTGAATGTTTTCAAGTTCAGTTTCTAACCTAAAATTTTCACGAGCAAGTTCTCTCCTATCAGATTTCAGTTTTCCAATTTTAGATTCAAGAGCATCAACTACTTTAGTAAGATCAAGGCACATAAAAACAAGATCTTTATAGGAATACTAACCTGCCTCACTAGATTCCTCGGAGCTTGAATCTGAATCTGATTTCGCCATAAGACACAAGTTAACCTCCTCTGAGCTGCTATCCGAAACTTCCTCTCCTTCTTCATCATCCCAAGTCGCTGCAAATACCTTCTTCGTCTTTTTCTTTCCTTTGTTGTTTTTGAGAAGTGGGCATTTTTGTATGAAGTGTCCGGGCTTCTTGCAGTTAAAGCACGTCGGTTCATTATCGGAATTGTCAGAATCTTTTGGCCTATTACGACTTGTTTTCTTCTTGCGTGGCTTGAATCTCGACCATTTTCTAAGATTATTGACAGCCATTGCAAGCTCTTCAATTGGATCTTCTCCTTCTTCATCGCTTCTTCTTTGCTCTTTAAGGCAATCGTCTTCTTATTTGGTTCGGAGTTGTTGCGCTCTTCCTTTGCTTTTAGCTCAAGCTCGTATGTCATCAAGTTACCAATCAACTCCTCCATGCTTAATTTACTCAAATCTTTCGATTCTTGGATTGCCGTGACTTTTGCCTCAAAGTTCATCGGTAAGGCTCGTAGTATCTTCCTCACAAGCTCTACCTCAGTGAATACCTTTCCAAGCGCTCTAGCGTTGTACACCAAAATTTGAAAAGCGTCCAACATGTCCTTTATGCTCTCGCCTTTGTCCATCACAAAGTTTTCGTATTCATTGCTGAATAGGGCTAGACGAGACTACTTGACTTGAGAAGTTCCTTCGTGTGTCACCTCCAAAGTGTGCCAAATTTCCTGTGCTGTTGTACAATGAGAAATTCTATTAAATTCATTTTTATCAAGAGCACATACCAAAGCATTCATGGCTTTAGCATTTGTCGTTTTCAATCTCTTATCGTTAGCATCCCACCTATCCTTAGGTTTAGGAATCTCAGTATCACCAACAATTATAGTGGGAGGTTTATAGCCCGTTTCAATAATATCCCAAACATCACAATCAACGGAACTAAGGTAAATACTCATCCTAACTTTCCAATAAGCATAATCGTTCCCGTTAAACATGGGTGGCCTAACGATAGATTGCCCCTCGGAAAAAGCATTATTTGATGAATTCATGACTCTAGAGTTAAAGAAAAATACCAGGCTCTGATACCACTTGTAGGATCTAGATTAACCCTAGAGGGGGGTGAATCGGGTTATAGCAAATTTTCTCGATTTAAACACAGAAATAAACTGCAGAAATAAATATGCTGAAAAGTAAATCACACACAAAATTTACCCAGCTTCGGCAACCCCTGCCTACTGCTGCATTCCCAGATTTCTATTAGAATTAAACAGTATCACGCTTACAAACACTCTACTAGACTCGCAGACCCTTTTGCTCCCGCTCACAAACACTCTACTAGACTCGCACACCCTGCTCCCGCCTATAGAGTTTCGGTTACTCGCAAACACTGCTCCCGCCTATAGAGCTTTGCAAACTCGCACACCTTGCTCACTGAACTAATTCTAAATAGACAATCTGACACTACCTAAACCCTAGGTGGTGATTTACAAATTCTTTGACTCGAAAAGAAAAAAAAACTTCAAAAATAACCACGGGAGCAAAAATTAAAATACGAACTTTGGACCCGTAATTTTTGCTCAAATTAAAAAAACTAAAAACCCCTTTATAATTAAAACCCTAAAAAACAAAAATCCCATTTGTAATAAAGAAGGCCGGCCCAATATTCTTCTTTCACCCAATCCACTTCTTGGCTTTGACCCGTTCCTTCTTTTGCTTGTAAAAATGTCAGCCTTTCTCTTGTTTCTTTGTTCGATGAATTAGGGCTTCGTTCCCTTGTGGCAATTAGGGCTCTTCAATTTAAGCCGCCGCTCTTGATTGCTGGTTGGTTGCCTTGTCGATCACTTGCTTGGAGTCACGCTCGGCTGCTTCTCTTGATTTGTGAAATTAGGGTTCGGCTTCGGTTGCTTCGAGATAATTGAATTCGCCTTGGTATGTTATTTGTATCTTTTGCTTTCAGGTTTGATTGCTTGAATTCGATTGCTTTTTCATTCATGCCGATGATGATACTTGGGTACTTGTATTTATATGAATTTGAATACACTAATTAACTCGATACTTTCCTGAAATTCACTTTCGTGATGCACACGACTTTCCTGATGCGTTCGATACTTACTTGATTCATACGGCTTTGTTTTGAGAACGTTCGATCCTTCTTGAATAACAAGACAGAAACTTTCCTCTTTTTAATTGCTGACTATTTCAAAGATACGAATTTGATTGTGTTGAATTCTGACTTCGGCCCATCTCTGCACTGTTGAATCTCGTGGTCATCATGTCTTTGTCTCTGGCCATCTTTTTCTGGTTGGTTTATGATCTTCACTGTGAACTTTACTTGGGCATTTTGTATGTTTCATTTTGGTCCACTTTGTCATTGCATATCTATATATGCTTGACCTCTGTTGCATGCTTGCTGTTGCATGCTTGTTTGTATGTTGCACTTGTTACCTTCACTTGTATATTTGTACTGTTGGGTTGTAGTTTGCATTGCTGAACTTTTTCACACAGCAACAACTTGTTGATTACCTGTAGTTGCTGCTATATTACTTCGAATTGCATTCTGTGCATGCTGTACTCGGTCGAGTTCATTTGTATTTGAACTACTCTCTGGAGTGGTTTTTGTGTTCTCTGAATCTGGTGCCTTGTACAACAATGTTCTCTTGTTCGATCACTTGCTTGGATTAACTCTGTATATTACTATGTTGATGGTTGCTGTGCACTCTGATGTATATGCATTTGCCACTATCTTTTACTGTAGTCTTCATTGTTGTGTTTTGTACTTGATTTGCACTGCTACACTGTTGCATTATGGTCTTCTCATTCTATTGCACTTTGGTTTAGTTGTGCATTTGTCCAGCCATTCAAACTGACCTTGTACTTCTGGTTTTGATTCATATGTTCTTCAAATCAGTGGTGCACCGTGCCATTTGATCTGTTGCACTGTTGGTCGACTATCTCCTTGAGTTGCAGTGAGCTCGACATTGTTGTTTACTTCACTTGTGGTCTTCATTTTTGATGCAGAACTTCTGTCATGTTGTTTGCAACTGTGTTGCACTTGTATCACTCTTGTGCATTGCCTTACTGACTCGATTCATTTCATGTTTGTTGCAGTCCATATTCTTTTGATCACTTGATTATTGTTTGATTTTCCTGTTGAGACCTCTGCACTATGCCTTGTACTTGTGGTCTGCCTTGAGTTGAATCCCGTGTGTTATTTGGGTTTGACCTTTTGTTGTTCATTTGGGCTGCTGGACTTGTTGTGCATTGCATAGTGCATTGCCTTGTTTTTTGAAGTTGTGCTTGCACACTTGCTATTTTTGGCTGCGCACACGAGTTGGCGAGGCAGTGCACACATGTATGAATGTACACGTGTGTATTGCAGCCACTTATTGTTACCTGTCCCTGTAATATCTATATGCACGACTTTGTGATGAAATCAAGTGTGAATGATGACGAACAACCCAAATAACTGAGGCAAACCATATTTTCAAAAATCGTATTTCATTTTATATTGCAAAAATATTTCTTTTTCAATTTTACTACGTTAGTGAATATTTTTGCAGATTGCTCAGATGCTGGATTCAAACTGGAATGCAGTTGAAGACAAAATACGAGTGTGAGTGATATGTAGTGAGGTTATCAATGTAAAAATATTTGTGATGTAATCGTGATGTAATCAAAAATGTATATGTATAGTGAGAACATGAATTTGTACTATTCAAGATTGTAATAAATATTTGTTTGAATAAAATATCTGTTTGAATTCAAAATCTGTGTAACTTGTTCTGTTTGAATTCAAATTCAAATTCTGTGTAATTTATTTTATTCAACAAATATTTATTTAATCCATGAAAAACAAAATATTACATTACCAAATACATTTAAATGAATATATATGTTTATTATCATCAAACAAAAACATATAAGCGCATATTCAACATAATGCTATCGACGGAATACTGTCCTCTGTCACTCTTAACCGATGGAAAACCATCGCCAAACCCAATTGGTAAAATATTCCAGCTCCACACAGCTGTCAAATAGATTATTGGTTCTCAGCAAAGGATAATTACTCTTGATCATTTTCTCTTTCAACTTACGAAAGTCGATGCCCAGCCTCAGAGACCCATCTGGTTTCTTCATGAACACCGCAGCCCCATCCTAAGGCGAACGGCTTGGTCTAATAAAATTTCTTCCCTCTATATCCATTAGTTGCACCTTCAATTCCTTCGCATCGATCGGTGTCATCCTACTAGGTGGTCTACTTACAGGTTCTGCTTCTACCACAAGATCTATCCGAAATTCAACGGCTCATTTCGATTGTAATCCTGTGACTGGCTCAAAAACATATGCAAATTCTCTCACTACTCAAACCTGACTTAACTCTCCTTCTACTTCCATATCACTCAACAAAGTAAAGCAGTTCAGTCAGAATCCTCCATTGAGAATATAATTCGGTTATGACCATCAGGATTTCTTAGAGATATTTCCCTATCTTGGAAAAATATCCTCGCCTCCTATTTACCCGACCAATCCATACCTAAAATGATTTGGAAGTCCACAAAATCGAAAACATACAAACTGCATGCAAACTTATGACCCAACAAATCAAATTCTAACTAGTCACATCCCATTCCCAGAGTTGCATACCCTCCTATCAGATTCACAACCCTTAAGGAAGTAACAAGGTATGTGGGTTCTAAATATAACCTATCAACCAAACACTAAGATATAAATAAATGCACTACACCAGTATCAAATGTACTCTAACTGATGTAATTTGTATCAAAAACGTACCTTCCATCATAGTCTTTCCCTTCTTAGCAGCCGTCGGCCCAGCAGTCGATGGTCTAACAGTAAAAACTTTTCCCCTGTCTGCCCTGATCGGTTCTAGATACTGATTCTTATAATGCCCAATCTGGTCGCATTTAAAGCACTTCACACCCTTCTTGTCTGCGTCCTTCTTCCTCTTTCCACTTTGGCATTCATGAGCATAATGACCCTTCTTATCACACTTGAAACAAACCAGATCAGTCTTCGCCTTCTTGGCAGCTTCTTCCTTCTGGGTACCTTTCTCCTTAAAGAAATTCCTCTTCTTACCCCAAGAACCCTAGGTTTCAACGTGATTCTTCTTCCCATAAGTAGTAAGCTCTCCTCATTCCAGATTGCCATTTAATATCAACATTACATGGATCATAGTGATGTGGCAGTGTCACCCTAGCAATCTTGGGTCTCAGCCCTCGAATAAACTTTTCATTCCTCTTGATGATAGTGTCAACGGTAGCATACCCATATCTAGACAGCTCAACAAACTATGTAGCATACTCAATCACTGACATCTCACCTTGCACTTAAGTCCGTGAACTTTCTTGGCATTACCGACTTGGTAATTTCTGACAAAAATCCCTCTTTGAATCTCCTTCAAAATTCTACAACTCTTCCGCGGGAACTTCAGCAGTAACACTATTCTACCAATGAAGCGCTACTCTCTACAACTGTCTAGAAGCAAGTTCTCTTTTTCTGCTTATCGTTTAATCCCAAGTCAGTGAAGATCCTTTCACAATGCAAAAGCGAATTCTCAACTTATATAGCATCCTCCATTCCCAAAAACAGTTTCCCACTAAGACTGGTATAATGCCTACTCAGCTTGGCATAGTTGTTGCCAACTGGGGCGCCAAGATTAGCCCTCCAACATTACCAACATCACCCCCAACTACTCTTGCGAAAGCTCCTTCTGGCACTAGATTGGTGAAGAACAGATACATCACCACCATAACTACTGGCGGATTTCCAGCATCTACGTTGGCATCCGCATTTTGAGTAGCATTTGCATATCGGCACTGTTTTCTCCTATTGGGTCGAGCAATTCCATTTTGTATGGTGATTCTACAATCTATATTTCCTTTTGTGTTTCCTGCTTCCATATCTTCCTTTCTCGCAAATCTGCATAAGAGCCTTAGTAAGATACAGAAGAACGGTTTAAGAGAGCAGGAAGTACGTACTTATATATATGTATATGTGTGTATATATATATATATATGTATATATATGTCAAATACAAGTACGTTACTATAATGTTAACCCAAACCTCGATCTTATTTTCTGATTTATTAGATTATGTTTTTTGAAAAATCTTTTAGGTCTAATATTTCTCTTTTTAAGTTTACATAAATCCATGCTCTGATACCAATATGTAACATCCCCAATTTGGAGGCCCGAAACTAATGGTTACAAATGCTGTAGTCATCCATAGTTATCAATTCTCGGTGACCAAATGCGGCATATTAAATACATCTATATAATAGAAACACATGGATATAAAAAAATAAATATCATTAAAAAAATTTATCATTTCTTTTAAATAATATTTCAAATTTATTACATAATTCCAAATTCAAGAACCACGTTCAGGGAAAATATAATTATTACAAACTAAGCCAAGAGCGACACATGAAGATGCCCCTTTGGATGATCAGAGTCTATATATAACCAATTAAACAACTTTTCCTTTCCATCAAAACACAGTGGAATCGAACAAAAAGGAAATCCGATTAGCTAGCTTGCCTCCTCCACGTCTCTTGAAGCTTATTCGTTTAAAGGAAACCTGAAAACCTCAACTCTCAAACTACTCAAAATCAATTAAGCACCCGAGAGTTTAAGGGGAAAATGTAAACTTCGAGCCAGACTAAAAGCCTGGTATGAATAATAATCTACTATCTCAAACCATTTAGATATCTAGTGAGACCATGCTGCTTAGTGAAACAGATTTTCCCCTGACTAGAATCTTACCCAAAAATTTATAATAACCGTATACTGTGCACCTACATCCACAATGGTTAAAAACATAGCAATTTAAAATATCATGATAGTATGCAAACATGCAAAATATTCTGGATTTCCCATCCTCATTCATCCGACTAATTGTCTCAGTTATAGTCTCTAAGGTCACTATTAGCCTATTAGTTTTTATGGGCTGACTAATAACCTTTATAAACTCTTACAGACAATCTGTCCGATTTCATAGTTTTCATGGGATCACTAAGAACCAATTGCCCCCACCAATAACTTCATCCGATTATTTCTTGGGTTCCCTCTGAGCCTATTGGTATCTCCAACAACTTCTTTCACATCATAGTTTTTATGGGTTGACTGTAAAGCTATTGACCTTTCTCAATAACTTTATCTGATTATTTCTTGGGTTTTCCCTGAACCTATTGGTATCTACAATAACTTCTTTCACATCGTAGTTTTCATGGGTTGACTATGAACCTATTGATCTCTATCAATAACTTTATCCGAATATAGTTTTCATGGGATCACTATGAACCTATTGGCCCCTGTCAGTAACTCTTTCCAAACATAGTTTTTATGGGTTCGCTATGAACCTATTTAAACTGACAACTTCTTTGATCAGTCTTTAGGCATCCTATGTTCTGGTCTATCTAACCTCCAGGATGCAACTCCACTCGTGCAAGAGTTAACTCAATTTATATTCACTACTAGGTCAACTTAGCTGTTTATTCTGCCCTTTCTCCCCAAAATACAGTTGTGGGTCCATTATACAATGAATATGTTTATAGAAGAAGCAAATACAACAACATAACAATATCAACAATTATGATTTAATATTCTTGAAATCATTTCCACATGAAATATAGTTAATGCTTTTAACTTGTTATTTCTATCAAGGAATACTTCTTCAAAAACTGCAAAATTAAAAGCCATTTCAAAGCTCTTTTATATTGCTATGGGTTTTCCTTTAAAATGAGATTGGATTCTTTGTTCTGAAAACTAAGGCTTTTGAAACCTTAGACTCTACTTTTGAAACCATTAGAATATATCTTTCTAAAGCATTGAAACCTTCTTTTCAAAACACTTAAACATATGCCTTTCGAAACACTTAAGATATCTCTTTAGAAAGCATTAAAACCATCCTTTCAAAACTATCTAAACATTCCTATCAAAAGTATTAAAGCGTATCTTTCCAACTTATAGAGGCATAGCTTCAAAACCATTTGAAAGTACCACCGTTGAAACCATTGGGTTTTATCTTAAACATACCTTTTAGTTCAAAGTGAACATAAGCAAAAGTACCCCTTTCAAAATCATTAACCTTTAAGTAAAAGAATTTGGGGAAAATAGATGGCTTCGAAACCATCCTTTCGAAAGCTTTAATCTTCTAAGTAAAACGATTGGAAGGATAGCTTTGAAACAACTTTTAAAGCCATTACCTTTGAAACCTTTAGTTTAAATGGCTACTGGAGCCCTCTTAAAAGCATTGGAAAGTGGCTTGTTATATTTTAAAATAAAAGCTTACCTTTCGAACTCATTGAAAAATTTCAACCTATTTGAAAGGTATGAAGACGTACCCAAAATACCCTATTAGGAAGTGTGGTGGCCAAGTTATCACTAACTTCAAATAAACATCCATTAATTGTGCATGATGATTTAATGACCTTTTAGCATGTTCATTAGCTAGTAAGTGTACATTAAGGTAGGTGGATAAGTGGGGTCCTCCATGATCACCACTTTGAATTATTTCCATCTCCATTCCGTTGTATCTTTTTTGTACATGCATATTCCTTCGAGTAACCACTTGTAATTGAGTTTAAATTCCTATAAAATAATATAGAAACGAGGTTTCAACTTGGTTCAAAAATACCCTTTCGAAAGATTTCCTTTAAAAGATAATATATGGCAAATCATTCGATAGTTAACCTTTAAACAAAATGGAAACAACCCCTTCGAAAGTTATGTAAAAGTAATTCAACCCATTCGAAAGCATCCATTAAATACAAGGCAAGCGGCATCTCCTTTGAAAGCATAACAAGGACCTTCGAAAGCAATTTAAAATGGCCGTTACCCCTTTGAAAGCATGGTTTTAACTTGGTTGGAGGTGAAGGTATGGGGTCGAAAGGTAATAATGGAAAATGGCGAAGCAGTAAATCTGTGAAAAACTGTTTTGTTGCCTTTTTAAGTAAACGCTTTTCAAATAACCTAACCTATTTGTAAAACTATAATTGGTTGCCTTAAACTTTTACCAAAATCTAATCTAAAAGACTATCAAATTCATCCAGAATTAATTTAAAAACAGTTAACAAAGAATCCCTTCTTTTTAACAAACCAATTAGGACATTTATGTCGTCCAACTCAATAATTTAATTCCTATAGTAAATCATTAGGAAAAATCCCCAAAAATCATCATAATTCACTTTTAATATGTTATTTAACATAAAAAAATTTGAGGCCCAAAATCCTTTGTATAATTGCTGAAATAAATTTTTAAACCCAATTATTTCTTTCTTCCTTCCGAAAATCCATAATAAATTATCTATACTTGGATAATTATGAAAATTTAAACCCTTCTCCAAAATAATATTTTATATAATATATTAAATCCTTATGCGCTCGAAACCTAATAACTACGATTTTAACCTAAAAAAATAAATAAAACATTTATCAAACATACTTGTTTGTGAAAGTGCGGTGTGTATACAATTATATGTGCTAATATAGTACACACGGATCGTGTAATATGGACTACAATATAAATGCGGAAATAGATGATAATAGCATAGTAAATAAAAATAGAAAAATCACACTAGAGATTTTTATATTGGTTCGGAGCACCGTCCTACGTCCAGTCCCAGACTTCTATCTGGATTTTCACTATTAACAACCTCGCTTCACCCGGAGGAACAGGTTTACAACACCCGAACGGGATTTCACGCCTCTAATACACTGAGGACTTCAACACTTGCCTCTTACAACACAGAGGACTTCAACAAAAGAACAAATACAATTGTTGTTGACAACTTGTGTTCTTGAAAACACGGATTTGTCACTAGCAGTACACCCTTCCTATAATCTTATCCTCAAAGTATGCGAATGATGTTTTGAAAAGATTAAGGAAAGTATATTACTTATTGAATCAAAAGATATGAAATAGTTTCGATGATTCAATAAATAATCGAGAGCTTTTAGAATGCAGGAGTATGTAGAAAGTAAGATCAGAGATTAGATTAAAAAGCATATAAAATCCTTTTTTTTTAATCAACGAATTAGATGAGTTTATATAGATAAGAATGGTTGTAACTTTTTGTGAGTAGTTGCCATTAAGAGATATGATCTTTGGTGAAAGGTAAGAGATGCAACCTTTGGAGAAGAGAAGTGTCTTTTGGAAAAATTGCTTTCTGTTTAAAAACGGTCGACAGGTTAAAAAGTGACCAGTAGACAGGAATTCAAATATATATACGTTATGTGCATGTGTGCACGTTCATTGTGCATATTATGCAGAAACGGTCGACCGCCTTTTTTACTACCGGTCGATCGGTCTCTGATAATTTGCATAGTGAATGTGCAATGCAATTTCAAATGTATATATATAATGATTATTTGAGGATAGATTTTAACAAGTTTATTACTAATACAATATCAAATAATCAACCTATAATCTAGAGTACCATATGTAGCCATGATGTATTTGTTTTGTCGATCGCCTTTATTATTTGTCAGAAATCAAAACCTTCATAAAACTTGTGACTCAACATTCTCCCCCTTTTTGATTGATGACAATATATATCTGCAAATTTGAATCTCCCCCTGAATATGTGATCTCTCTCTTTGAATTCTTATATATGTACGTTCCTGCAAACAATTGTTAGCCCTTTCTCCCCCTTTGTCATCGACAAAAAGGAGTAACAGACACTAGAATAGTTGAATGAATATGATATGCATAGCAAAATAAATCATTAAAACATCCAAAACATAACAGAGTATTCTACAGATCATAATGTCAAACAAAAAATTAGAATAACGACACTATTTAGTACAAGTGTCGATGAATGTTTTTAAAGTGCTAAACCATAATAGAATCTAAGATGAAGCAGATCGTATCTCCTCTTCATCATCATCATCGTCGTCGTCATCATCATCATCTTCTTCTTCTTCCACATCATTGTTCCATCTAGATGATTCTCCATGTCCATGACCACTCATACCAGTAGACTCGTCAGATGATGTCCAGGTGAAAACAGGAGCAGTAGGACGTTTTCCTGGGTCTTGTGCTTGAACAGAGGTGGATGTGGAACATGATATAGCATCCCATAGCATACCAAAGAATGACTTGACCTTATTGAAGCACTTATCAATTTTAGAGTCCATGCGCTTGAGACGTGATTCAAGCAAAAATTGGTTACGCGCAATTGTTTCAAGTGATTCTTTTGTTGATGATTTTGATTTTAATAGTTTCACTTCATCGGAACGAGGACGAGAGGAAGTTGCTCTTTGTTTTCTTGGTCCTCTTTGTTGCCATTCTTCAAAAGACATAATCTCAAGATAAGGTGGAGGAAGCTTCATTCGTTTGATGGTTATTGAATCAATGCATTTTGGTTTTGAGGTTGCAGAATCAGGAGGATTTACCCCACAAGCTAACAAAAGTCGCATGATATATTCATTGTAGAAGAAATGAGGCCGTGTAGAGTTATTTACCTTGAGAATTTCATCAAAAAGCATGTGTACCCAATTGATTTGGATTTCACCATAAATAGCATAGAGTGCTTTGAAGTTTTCTTTATATACTGCATCATAATTTCCAAGTCTAGGAAAAAGAGAATGCATCAAAACACGATGAAGTAGTCTGGCTGTCGGTCGAAGTCCAATAGACTTTGTGCCATCACTATTGTCTTCTATGAACTGACGACTAGTACTATTTCGAGTGAAGACTTCGCAGAAGGTAGATGAAAACTCATCGCCTCGATTTGGTATACCAAGTATAGAGGCAATTCTAGCATGAGTAAGAAAAATTTGCTTACCACAGACCACAGACCAGATGACTCCGTTTGGATTATCAGGTTGATATTCATCGAGATTCATGTTGGCGTAAAACAATTTAATCATCAAATGATTTATCTCCACATTATTTTCTGAAAAATCTATCAATGGAGTAATGTTGGCATTGTTGGCTAACCTCCGAACTCCATAAGCCGTGAAATCATCAAATTTGATGAAAGAGTCTGGATGAAACTTGTAATTTGTCATCTGATTCCATCTTGTTACAGCAATTGGACTTTGAAGCCACTTTTTGGCGGAGATGCTCAGAGATGAAGTTTCAGAGGTTGTTCCTTTCTTAGATTTCTTTTGAGGAAGAGCCATTGTTGGAAGATTTGAGATTTTGGGAAAAAGAACAGCTTGAGTCAAAAGAGAAAGAGGATAGAAGGAAAAATGACACATAGGTATATATAAAAACTGAAAATACGTCAACCGGTCGACCTATGAAATATGGTCGGTCGACCGTTTTCAACCAGGGGGCAAATGGTCGACCGGCTATATATGGGGCGGTCGACCGGTTCTGGTCTGCTGAGTAATAATATGTTATTTTGCAAGTTTTTATCATATATCAACCTATATATATTATATTTCATTCTTAATACAAAATATAACCGTTATTACACAAGTGATAGATAAAGATATAATAACCATATATAAATCTAATGAGAAGGTTCGTCATTAGAATTATCGTTGTTTCGTTCAATACGTTTTGACCATGGACTCCATTGTTTCTGAGCTCCTTCATTCTTCTCATAGTTCCGATCCCACGAGTTAGGACTTTTAGATGTTGATGGCCTAGACGACATTGGTTCATGCACGTCATGCTTGTTGGAACCGCAGAAAAATGTTGCCAACTTTTCTAAAACGGATAATCGTGCCGATGTCCGTTGTTGCTCGTGATAAAGTTGACTTTGCCCATAATGGAGCTGTCTCTGAAGGTCTATCTGATGTTTTTGGTAATGGTGTATCTAATCGATTTGTGCTTTGGTACGAGGAGAATAGAACAGTGTCCTCTTCACTCGTTTTGAATTTGGAGTTTTATCAGACATACAAGAGCATTGATGATGACAACTTGGTTTTTGTTTTGGTGTAGTAGGAGAATAATATTCCTCCGACTCAGAACTCGTAATAGAAATGTATGATTCTTGAGCACATTTATCACAAATGTGAGCCATAGGGAATGTTGTATAGAATATTATGGTTAGATAAAAAAGATGAACAAAATATGAAATTTTTGCAAGCTTATATACAAGTTTCTTATGTATAAACCTATGGATGTGAGTTAATGGAGAATTTTAACCAAGAAAACATAAACAGAAATTTTATTTTAACTCTAAAAATAGCTTTCCTTTTAAAACTGAAATTATAAAATAAGAAAGGAAAGGACGATCACTAAATGAAAAAATGAGTAAAGAGAATTAACCATTAAATCAAGCAGTGGCTTATATTTAATGTAAAAAAAAATAGTTTATGCAAAAGTTATGGTTAAAGATTAACTAAACAGAAGACGTTCTTTAGAAATTACTTAGTCAAGATTTTTTCTTGAAATTAAACCAAGCTCTCTTCGTAATCTAATAAAATTAGATTCGAGCAGAGGTTTAGTAAAAATGTCCGCTAATTGATTGTCAGTATGGACATATTCAAGACATATATTTCCTTTGTCAATATTATCTCGAAGGAAATGATGACGGATATCAATGTGTTTGGTTCTAGAGTGATTTACTGGATTTTTAGAGAGATTTATAGCACTGGTGTTATCACAGTATATAATAGAATTTGAAAAATGAATATCAAAATCTTGAAGTGTTTGTTGCATATATAGTACTTGAGTACAAGCGAGAGCTGCTGATATATATTCAGCTTCACATGTTGATAGTGAAACACAATTCTGTTTCTTACTGAACCAGGAGACAAGTGATTTTCCAATAAAATGGCACGTACCACTTGTACTTTTTCTATCCGTTCGTGAGCCACCGAAATTAGCATCACTATATGATACTAATTCAAATGGACATTCTTTTGGATAAAAAAGACCGAAATCTTTGGTATTATTAAGATAACGAATTATACGTTTCACTGCTCGTAGATGTGATTCCTTTGGATCGGCTTGAAAACGAGCACATAAACAAACACTCATTATTATATCCGGACGACTAGCTGTAAGATAAAGAAGAGAACCAATCATGCTTCGATATAATTTCTGGTCAACATTCTTACCACTTTCATCTTTTTCAAGATGTGTAGTTGTACTCATAGGAGTTGGTTTACCAGATGTATTTTCTAATCTGAAGCGTTTGATAAGGTTTTCACAATATTTTTCTTGATTGATAAAAATACCGTTTGAAAGTTGCTTTATTTGAAGTCCAAGAAAATAAGATAGTTCTCCCATATGAGACATTTCGAATTCTTTGGTCATAATACTTGCAAATTCTTTGGAAAGTTTATCGTTTGTTGAACCAAAGATGATATCGTCTACATATATCTGGATAACTAGAATATCTTTTCGAGAATGTTTAATAAACAAAGTTTGATCGACTTTGCCTATTTGAAATCCTGAGTTAATAAGATAGCTACGTAGTCGTTCATACCAAGCACGAGGTGCTTGTTTTAAACCATACAAAGCTTTCTTAAGTTTGAACACATGGTCAGGATATTTTTCATGTACGAACAAAGGAGGTTGTTCGACATAGACATTCTCTTTGATAAATCCATTGAGAAAAGCACTTTTGACATCCATCTGATAAAGTTTGAAATTATGGTGACAAGAAAAAGATAATAGGATTCTAATAGCTTCTAGTCGAGCAACTGGTGCAAAAGTTTCTTCATAATCGATACCTTCCTCCTAATTATATCCTTGTGCTACTAATCTTGCTTTATTTTTGGTGATATTTCCTTGTTCGTCGACCTTATTTTTATAGACCCATTTAGTACCAATTACTGACTGATCAGTTGGTCTTGGAACAAGTTCCCAAACGTCATTGCTCTCAAACTGATTTAGTTCTTCCTGCATGGCAATGATCCAGTAATCATCTGTAGCAGCTTCTTTTGGATTCTTAGGTTCGATATTTGAGAGAAAAGCGACATGACCCATTTGATTGAGTTGACTCCTTGTTCTGACATGTGATGTTATTTCACCGATTATATTTTGAGCCGGATGGTCCCTTAATATTCTTGGTGGTGATTGTAACTCACATATTTGAGGAATATTCTCAATAATTATTTCCGAGTCAGAATCAATATTTGTGATGATTTGATTGTCAGTGACTATTGATTCGTCATCATCTGATATAGTGTGAGGATGCTGATAGATTTCATCAAAAGAGACATGAAGTGATTCTTCAATAGTTTTGGTTCGTTTATTAAATATCCGATAGGCCTTACTTCATTCCGAATAACCGACAAATATTCCTTCATCGGCTTTTGGATCGAATTTTCCAAGCTGGTCTTTCGTATTTAGAATAAAGCACTTGGAACCAAAAACTTTGAAGTATGAGATTTTAGGCTTTCTTTTGTTAAATAATTCGTAAGAAGTATTCTTGGTAAGAGGTCTTATGGATACACAATTTAAAACATAACAGGCAGTTGCCACAGCTTCCGTCCAAAAATGTTTTGGTAAGGTGGTTCCATTCAATAATGTTCTTGCACTTTCTTGTAAAGTTCGGTTCTTCCATTCTACAACTCCGTTCTGTTGTGGAGTTCTGGGAAACGAAAAATTATGATATATACCTTTCTTTGTACAAAAATGTTCAAATTCATTATTTTCAAACTCTCCGCCATGATCACTTCTTATATTTTTAACTTTAATCCCTTTTGATTTTTGAATTCTTTTGACGAAAGATTTGAAATGATCGAAAGTGTCACTTTTATTTTTTAAGAAAATTGTCCATGTATAATGAGAGAAATCATCAACAATTACAAGCACATATTGACTGTGATTTATTGATTGAACCCTAGTAGGTCCAAATAAATCCATGTGTAGTAACTCAAGTGGTTGTAATGTTGATATGACTTTCTTGGATTTAAAAGATGATTTGGTCAATTTTCCTAATTGACATGCATCACAAATGTTGTTAACTTTAAAACTCATTTTGGGTAGTCCTCTAACTAGATTGTTTTTGGCTAGCTTGTCAATAGTTCTGAAGTTTATATGACAGAAGCGTTTGTGCCATAGCCATGGATCATTGTCATTAGCCACAAGACACATATCTGAATTATGATTAATATTCATATTCAGAATATATATATTTCTGTCTCTATAACCTTCGAAAACCAAATTATGGTTTTTATCTAAAATACTACACTTATTATTTGAAAATGAAATTATAAATCCCTTGTCACATAACTGACTAATACTAAGCAAATTGTGTTTTAAATTTCTAACTAGCATGACATTAGTAATAAGAGGTAAGTTAGATGTACCGCAATTGCTCACATCGCCTTTGCCGATGATATAGCCTTTTGAATTGTCTCCAAAAGTGACGGAGCCACCATCTGAATATGTAATATTTGTTAATAAACTCTTGTCTCCCGTCATGTGCTTTGAGCAACCACTGTCCAATATCCACTTTCCTCTTTTCTTAAGTGGGACCTGCAAAAAATAGAATTAAGTGCATGGTACCCACTTTTTATATGGTCCTAAGAGTTAGGTCTTAGGAGTCCAAACCCATATGGGTCCGGTATCCCCTTTATATATATAATTTTTATTAAAATGCACAGTATTCATGAATTGCTGAATGTATTTGTTCCTAATTAAATTGTTATTTGTTTTAGGAACCCATATTTTGATAGTCTTGACATTTTTCTTTTGAAATTTCACAACTGGTTTTGGTTTGGAATATAATAAACTAAGATTTTTCTTAGCTTCAGTTTTTTGTACTTTCTTCTTCCTTTTATTTCCAAGATGTTTCTTGGTTTCTTGTTTGTTATATCCCAATCCTTGTTTGTTTGAAATAGATTGTGAACTTTTAATTATTTTTGTCAAATTTTCTCGACCTTTGTTAAAGTTAGAAACATTTTGAGTAATGTCATCAAACTTTGTTTGTAAGCTAGCTTTTTCTAGGTCTAGAATTTTGACTTTTGCTTTAAGCTCATGATTTTCAGTAGTGAGAGCATTATTTTTCTCTTTTTGAGCTTCTATTTCTTGAATCAAAAGAGATATTTGAGAGTCAACATTAGATGATGATTCTTGAATATTTTCAAGTTCCTCTTCTAATATTTTCTTTTCATCTTTTAACATATCTCGTTCAAACTCTGCTCTACTTAAATCTGCTTTGACTACTTTTAATTGACGTTTTATGTCTTTATATTTGACTATCAATTCAGCATTAATATCAAGTAATTCATCAAATGTAGGAATTTGTACCTCATCTTCTGTTGCCATAAAACAAACATTAGCTTGTTCATTCTCTGAATCACTTTCACTTTCTGATGAAGATGACTCTGAATCATCCCATGTTACTGAGAAAGCTCGTTTCTTAGATTTGTCCTTCTTATATTTGAATTTGTCATTTCTGACTTCTTCTTTTGTTCTGGACAATCTTTCTGCATGTGTCCCTTTTTGTGGCAGTTGAAACATTCTATAGCAGATGAAGATGGTTTGTTTGATCCAGGTTTCCTTTTATTGTAACGACTGGCTTTTCGATATTTTAGGAATTTTTTGAATCCTTTCGCAATGAATGCCAAGTCTTCGTCTTCAGAATCTGATTCATTTTCATCTTTCTCAACATGAAATGCTACATTTTTCTTTTCTTCTTTCTGTTCTTTTCTATCCTGCAAATTTGCTTCATAGGACATTAAATTTTCTATCAATTCATCTGGCTTCATGACGGAAAGGTCATTAGCTTCTTCAATTGCTAATACTTTTCCTTCCCATTCACTAGTCAGAGAATGTAGGACTGTTGAAACAACATCGCAATCAGAATACTTTTGTCCTAAGCCAATAAGTGCATGGTGAATAGTTTGAAACCGTGAATACATGTCATTTATTGTCTCATTTGGTTTCATTTTGAAATTTTGAAATTGACTTTTCAGCATGGCTATTTTGGCTTGTTTAACCTTGTTAGTACCTTCATGAGCGATTTTTAGTGTTTTCCAAATTTGATATGCAGTAGTGCAGATACTAACACGGTTATATTCATTTTGGTCTAATGCACAGAACAACATATTTATTGCTCTTGCATTTACGGCTGCTGCCGTTTTCTCAGCTGCAGTCCATTCTGAATAATCAGTTGTTGGATTCACTATTTCTCTTTGAGTGGCATTCCAAGCATCATAGCTATTTGATTGCATAAAGAATGACATACGTGTTGCCCAATAACTATAGTTAAGACCATTGAAAAATGGAGGTCTTTGTGTCGATTGACCCTCCGTGTAAGTGGTGTTTTGAGTGCTAGTACTTACGTTATTTGCCATATTACTATAATATATCAAATAACTGTGTTACGGTTATATGATGACCGTGCTCTGATACCAAATGAAAGTGCGGTGTGTATACAATTATATGTGCTAATATAGTACACACGGATCGTGTAATATGGACTACAATATAAATGCGGAAATAGATGATAATAGCATAGTAAATAAAAATAGAAAAATCACACTAGAGATTTTTATATTGGTTCGGAGCACCGTCCTACGTCCAGTCCCAGACTTCTATCTGGATTTTCACTATTAACAACCTCGCTTCACCCGGAGGAACAGGTTTACAACACCCGAACGGGATTTCACGCCTCTAATACACTGAGGACTTCAACACTTGCCTCTTACAACACAGAGGACTTCAACAAAAGAACAAATACAATTGTTGTTGACAACTTGTGTTCTTGAAAACACGGATTTGTCACTAGCAGTACACCCTTCCTATAATCTTATCCTCAAAGTATGCGAATGATGTTTTGAAAAGATTAAGGAAAGTATATTACTTATTGAATCAAAAGATATGAAATAGTTTCGATGATTCAATAAATAATCGAGAGCTTTTAGAATGCAGGAGTATGTAGAAAGTAAGATCATAGATTAGATTAAAAAGCATATAAAATCCTTTTTTTTTAATCAACGAATTAGATGAGTTTATATAGATAAGAATGGTTGTAACTTTTTGTGAGTAGTTGCCATTAAGAGATATGATCTTTGGTGAAAGGTAAGAGATGCAACCTTTGGAGAAGAGAAGTGTCTTTTGGAAAAATTGCTTTCTGTTTAAAAACGGTCGACAGGTTAAAAAGTGACCAGTAGACAGGAATTCAAATATATATACGTTATGTGCATGTGTGCACGTTCATTGTGCATATTATGCAGAAACGGTCGACCGCCTTTTTTACTACCGGTCGACCGGTCTCTGATAATTTGCATAGTGAATGTGCAATGCAATTTCAAATGTACATATATAATGATTATTTGAGGATAAATTTTAACAAGTTTATCACTAATACAATATCAAATAATCAACCTATAATCTAGAGTACCATATGTAGCCATGATGTATTTGTTTTGTCGATCGCCTTTATTATTTGTCAGAAATCAAAACCTTCATAAAACTTGTGACTCAACAGTTTGAATCAGACATTTTATGTAATCCAAGCATAATACCATCAAACGGATTTAAAGATAAAACCCAAAACTAAATGCTTTTTAAAACAAAAATGAGTTGATTTTGATTATTATTCACCTTGCTTTGGATAAGGAACTTGAGATTTGATCTTGATTAATCCTCCTTTGCTTGAATCCTAAGCTTCAGTTAAAAAATTTAATCTCCTTTTCCCTTAAATTGTGGCAGCTTTGAGCACCCTTTTTCTTATGTTTTTGAATTAGTAACGTATAGAAAGAAGATGGGAGTAAGGGTTTAGGATTAAGGGATCATGGTGCACGATTATTTCTCATAATACCCTTGCTTTATTCTCTTATTATTTAACTTACAAAACCATTTCCATAAACCCATTCTTTTAATTTTTATTTAGTAAGGCACGACCTCTATTTAATTTCCAAGTCCTAATCCCCTTGTCACTCTAACCTTTACATTATTCTATTTAATTTATCTAATTAAATATCATAAATAATGTTATTTAAAATTAGGAGTGTTACAGTTTGCCTGCAAAACAATTCAAAGATGGACAATCTAGAATGGGATGGCGGCTCTTAATGGTAGTTGACCATATAGCTCTGCTGCATACCCTGGTTTTGCCATTTCCCGATTTGTAAGGCCCATGAGGTCATGTAGTTACCTTCTTCCTTTTAGCAAAACATCTTACAATACCAACACTGCTCTCCAGGCAGAGATACAATGCCAGCATTCATCCATGCAAGTTGTTCCGGAATCGAACAAATAGTCCACATTACTTTCTTCCATTTTGAAATCAGCCCCAAGAAGAATTGTATAACTCCACAGCATAGTTTGGAGTAGTCTGGATAAATTCGGGGATCGGTGTCTCCAAAACTAAGCGATAATTTTCTAGCTAACTCAATTTCGATTCTTTTGGAACTATACAAATCAATCAAATCCTCACTAGGCACTCGAATATACCCGACCTGCCTCGTGGGTCAAAACAGGGTCCAGATTTGATAGTCGGTTATTTAACTATCAATTAAACAAACAACAAGCAATTCTATTTGATAAATCCCCAAAATTATTTATAAACTACTTTATAAAAATTTCATATTTAACAACTTCTTGAATAATCTTAAATCAACCAGTCTTCCTTTAATAAGAAAATCTATTTTATAATTATTTATGAAATCTTCTTTGCTTAAAAAATTAAATCCATTACCTAAAACACCCTATAACTTTTCAATTTCATTTATAAAAACCTTTATAAAAACTCCTTTTTATAACATGGAAAACTATTTCCATTTGTTGAAACATCTTTAGTAAAACCATTTATCAAATCATTCTTTAAATATCTTATTCTAATGCACTAACTTTGAAACCATTTGAAAAAGAAAATGAATGATTGCCCTTACTAAATCACATGTAGGCTTAATGACCATGATGGTGCTTTTAATTTTGTTTTACTTATCTAGTTTAACATGGCATCACATAACAACGAGTATATAAGGGATCAACATATAACCATCAATCAACTTAGGTAAATATCCAAGTTAATTGTAATAGTAGAATGATGTTTTATTTTGTTAATACTTGACATCTAGTTTTCCTAATCATATGTAGTTATTTAAGGGTAAGCGACGTAGAAATCCATTGATTTTAAATAAATTTGAAGCGAAAAACAATTTAAAACAAAACTGATTACTTAAACTCAAAGTGATTTCAAAATAAATTAAAAAAATTGTAAGTGAAAATCAAATCCTTATTAAATAGTAATTAAACTCTAATTAAAGGTAATTAAACCTTAATTAAACCTTATTAAAACATAACTAACTTTAATCAAAGATTAATTAAATAAAACCACTTTTTAAAATAATGTTTTATTAATAATTATCATAAATAAATAAACAAATAATATGTGATAACCCGAATTTTTGGGGATTTATTAATTGGATTTTAACTGTATTTAATTTATTAAAATACTAATTTGTAAATTGACAAATAAATTCTGGTAACTAATAATATCTAGATGTTTATAATTGGATTTGAGTTATAATAAATACTGGATTATAAATATTAGAAAATTTATAACTCTTGTAGTAAATTAATAAAATATTTAAATAGATATATGCAAACTTTATGATATTAAAATTGTAAGTGTTCACATATACAAGTATAAGTGTGTGTACATATATATGTAGTTATTAATTTAAGTGTTAATAACTTAAGCCTATAAGAATCAAATTAATATAGGGTTTTAAATTAGTTCTTCTAAATAATATCTTAAAAATAAATTTACAACTAAAATTTATATATATGATTATTAATTGATTTTAAATCTTTTTCTTTAAAAGTTATAGAGATAAATAAGAGGGAAAAATTTAAAACATATATAAATATAAAGCAAATGAGAAATATAATGTAAAAACATTTGTAAACTTTGTATGCATTCAAATTGACATGTGTAAGCTAAAAGATATCATGCAGTTACAAACGGCCTTAGTTTTCTTTAATAAAAAAATATAATAAGAACTAGGCTGGTGATTTTTTTGTGGATCTTCTTTCTTCTTCCTCTAAATAAACTGAAAAGAAAATAAAAACAAAACAAAAACAACCTCAACTTATTCAAACTTCAAACTGATCAATTTCAAGATCACTCAAATCAAGTTCGAGCTAGAATTCAACTCAACAAAGCAGAGTAAATTCAAGCTTCTGTTCAAAATCAATGTACAGGCTCTCTGTTCAAACATTCAAAGGTGAGCGAACTTTTTTTCTTAAAAACAGATTTTTAAATCTATGATTAAACTTAAATGTTTGTGATGGATTTTATAGTAAAATGGTTTGTATATGTGTATACATATGAATGCATGTTTGAATAAATGAAATGCCTGTAGATAAGTCTGTGTGTATGAATATATATTCCTCTGTTCCATGCCAGGCTTAAACATATTCAAGTTTAATTCCATTCCTCTGTATATATTTAGATTTGGGTCTTGATCTCTTAATAGAAAATGATTGAAGTAGTGTAATATTGTTTTTAAATATATATCCAAGAAAATTATATTAAGGAATTATTTCAAGAATAGGAAAATTACAGTAAAGATCAAAAAATCCAAAATTCGATAGCTATAATTTCAAGTTTGGATTTTATATTGTGATTCGTATTGTCAAGTTAGGAATTTAGGAAGTAAGATCTTGATTTTTAAATAAGAAATGGTGGAGATAATCTAAAATGAATGATTTTGGCATTTGGTCAATCGTCGGCGAACGGTGACGATCTGGAGCTAGGGGTTGATGTCAAAGAAAGCTTAAGGGATCAAGACTTAGGGAAAAATGATCACCAAAATTATCGGTCGTCGTGGTGGATAGGGGTCGCCGTCGTAGGGTTTAGTCGCCTATTTGGGTGGCCTTTGTTTTCGAGGCAAACGCGGCGATGATGCACCGGAGTCGACTGCTTAAGGGGATTCGTTCGTCTGGGTGTGGTGAGTTTCTGAAAGGAGTGCGGTGGATTCTAGTCAACGTGGTCATCATCGACGTTGAATTCTGTTGTTTGTTTTGAGTTCCAGTCGAAACCGAAAGACTCGATTTTGATCTGCTAATGCTTTCATCAAGCTGAGTGGTCGAGTCGACTTGGGGGCAGATCATCGACTTGGGGATGGTCGAAGCAGGGGTCGGAGGAGGATTGGTTGCGTGTGCATGTGCACACAGTGCTTGGACATCTGATGTAGCAGTAGGCTTTAGGAAGAAGAAGATGACATATCAGGAAGGAAGCTTTGCTTGAAGTGATACTCGAAGTTACAGCTGTTTTTGCTCGAGTATGAATTTGAGATTTATTTTTGAGTGTTGTTCCAGGAGTTAAATTTTAAAACTTAACTAAGTTTAAAAAAGTAAGTGTTTTCTTGGGTAAAGACCCGAGTACTCTACGGGTTGGACCCGAAGTTTAATTTTAAACAGTTTTTGAAGTTAAATATAAACAAGTTTTAAAAATTAAAATGAATTTAGTTTAAAACTGTTATATGATAAATGTTTTAAAATATTTGATTTAAGAAGTTGCATGATTTGTTAACTTAAGTTGTTAAATACTTAATTTATTTTAAACTTAAATTAAATGATTTAATTGAGTTAATTTTAAAGATAAAATGTTTTAAATATGATTATGATAATTAGGTGATAAAAAAAGAGATAAATGGTTTATCTTATGGTTCATTAAGACCTTGGGTGATTAAGAATTAATTAAATTAATAAGGTAATCAAAGACTAATTAATTTATTTAATTAGTTAATGATAAAGGGAAGTTAGTTAAATAAATTTTGAGTTAATCAATTAGAGATTCATTAATTCGTCATCGAGGATAAATTAATTAGATATTAATTACTCAAATGATAATTACTCAATGTAAGTAATTGAAAGATAATTTTGTTATGGATTAATTAATTTAATTAAAGGTTAAATAAATTAATAATTAAAGTTTAATTAAGGATAATTAACCAATGAGATAATTACTTGATGAAGTAATTAATTGAGGGAAATGGCTTAATAGAAGTAATTAAGGATAAATTATTTAGAAAAAAATTAACTAAGGATTGATTGATTATGATAACTAATCAAAGGCTAGTCAGCTAATGAGCAAAGGATAATTAATCAATGTAAATGATTAATTTAAATAAATAATTAAGCATAAATAAATCATTGTTAATTACTTTATAAGAGTAATTAAAGGATTATTAAAGGTGATGGTGAAGGTTAATTAATTTGTGTAATTAATTAAGAGTTAATTACTTATTGTTATTAAAGGATAATAAGTCACGGATGATTAATTAAGATGGATAATTTAAAGATGATTAATTAATTGGTTTGTAATTAATTAATGTTTAGAAAGGGTAATCCAAGTGATTAAAGTTAATGATTAATTTGATTAGAGATAAATTTAAATAATTTTGGAAGTGACAAATCTTGCTTATGAATGATTGAATGATGTAAATGCCTTGAATTAGTTGATAACTCTGATATGAAATGTTTTCTGATATGATATGTTTGGATGGACAGTGATAGTATGGTTATCTATCATTGATGAATTGCTGTGTATAAAAGTGACATCCTGTATATAAAGCTGAAACGTAACTCACTTGGATAAGTTGAATTGAAAGATGGTATTGAATTCGAAGAGACCGAGGTCGGGTATCAGTAAATACCCAAACCCACTTCGATCTTTAACTTACATTGATTCTTTATAGATTGATATGTGAAATCAATAGATTGGATGGGAAATGTTGACCTTGAAACTTAGGGATTGATTTGTGAAATAGGCATTGACTAAAAATTGTGAACTTGTAAAGTAGTATGAGTTACCCCGGTTTTAAACGGTCTACATGGATGGATATTTCTTGATAGATGAGTTTACTCAAGCTGGTTTCTAGCCTGACCCGGATGTTACTTTGATGTAATGCTCAGGTCAGATCGAGCATTACAGATTTTCAAGTAAGGACGTTCTGGAGCTCAGGAGACGAGCTGGATGGCAGGAATGTATGGAGTGTTTCTGCTGTATAATGTTGTTGTATATCTGTGGCATGTTGATTGTATATGTCCAGTGTTTGTATATGTTGTAACTCTGATGTATTAATGAAATTTGACAAGTATATTTTCTTTTGTATAACTGTTATTATTTGTTATTATATTTTATCCGCTGCGAATGTGAGATGTTGGTATTTCTATTTCTTCTTTTCTTCTATCTCTTTCTTCTTTTCCCTAACTATCTAGAATTTTCGGGATCGAAAATTTCAGGTCGTTACATTTTGGTATCAGAGCCGAAGGTTAAGCAAGAACCTTGGCTCTGGTGGGTGTACTCATTAAGGATAGGGTCAATGGTGCCCTAGAATAAGTTGAGTGTATATATATGAGAGCGTACTTGTTATTTTCTTATATAAAGATTTTAAATGATTTTATATAAGAATATATTTTGATATAAAGCAATATTTCTTTCTAATAAATATTAAGGTAATTGGTTGTTAAATTATCGGAATTAAATTAAGAAGTAATACAAATACAACCAAACTGAAATTGAATAAAGATAAGTTTGAAATGGATTCAAACTGAAATTTTAAATCTTGAATTTGGGAAGGAGTTTTAGAATAATACAATAATGAACTGGTTTCCAGATATGATAATCTTGGTTATTATCATAAATGATTGTTGTGTTTAATAATGAAATGTGTGTTAATGAGGAAGCAAAATGAACTGTTTTAAGGAAGTAAAACATTTGGGTAAGTATGATTTATAAATTGGAATTGAAGATGATCTAAATTGGGAAGTTTTAAATCTGGGTCCAAAATTTGAAATATATTTTTTCAAAGTGATGAAGAATTAAAAAATAATGTTATTTAACGTATTTGAATGAAGGGTCCTGTTTCAAACAAGAGTTTTTTAAAAATTTAAAGAAATTTGTTTTAAAATTTATAACCAAAGGCAGTCTAAAATTTAAGGATAACTTGGTGTGTAAGGGAAATAATATGTATGAGAAATACATAATATCAAAGATGGTTTGAAATAAACTCTAAATGTTGAGTTTTAAATTTGGAATGAGATACGATACCCAAAGTGATAAGTTTTTGAACTTATAAGTGGGAATATTATTAATGTAAAGTTTAAAATTTAAAATGGAAATTTAAATTAGGTAAAGTTGACTGGATTAAGTAAATTGAAATTTAACCATAGAAGTTAAATGGTTGATCTAAATTGAGAGTTTGTGTGATCTGAAAATGGGTTTGAGATCTAGAAGTTGGAAATGGATGGATGTTTTAAAATAATTTGAATAACACCATTAGGTTGTTAATAATAGTCTTTAAGCTGAAATTGGATTTGTTTAAATGAATGAAGATATGGATTGTGGTAATATATCCATTACTAAGATAAAATGGAATAATTTCGGACTTAAGATTTAAATGTTTAAGATAAGACTTCAAATTTTTGGTTTCAAAATTAAAATTTGGTGATAAGTTGAATTTCAAAGATTTAGTTTTTAAAAAGGATTTGAATTATTATTTGAACCTAGAAATAGGTTTATGGAGAAGTAAAGGCAATTTAAAATAGAATTTTGAATTTTGGATTACGAATTAAATTGTTCAAAGACTTCGAAAATAAAGGATAATTGGGTTTAAAAGGTTAAACCAACATTTGAAATTTAACTCGAATTTATATAATTCGAAATGACTTAAAGTGAGATTGAATTTGAAATTAGTTCAAATTAATTAGATTTAAATAATTTGGATTTGTAATTAAAGTTGAATAGTTTTAAAATCAAATGGAATTTGATTTGAATTTGGAAAGAATCAAGGATAATTCAACTTGAATTGGGGTTAAATTCAAACTGGAGTTGAAATGAACTGAAAATTTAAATTGGTTCAATTTGAAATTTATTTGAATTAATTGGAATTATGATTGATGATGGATAAGTTTAAAAATTCAAATGGAAATTCGAATTGGACAAATTCAAATGAAATTAAAGTTGAATGAGTTCAAATTCAAATAGGAAGTTGATTTCAATTTGGATGAGAATGGAAGTTAACTTAATTTGAATTGAAATTGAAAGTTAATTGGAAATTGGCAATTGATGGGAGTTGGGATTAATTCAAATTGGAATTCAGTCAATTTAAATGGAAGTGAAAAATTAAATTGAATCAATTGGAAATGAAGATTGGGAAGTTGTACAGTTTGGCTCTGGACTATTTTCAAAATAGATTGTTTTAGTACAAATCTATTTTTCCAAGCTATTTATTATATATACAACCTTTCTTATTAAACCCAAAACTATCTTTTACTTATTTTATAACTACTGTTGGAATTATTTAACTATTTTGCAACTGTTTTATAAACTAATTACTGTTTTTCAACTATATTATAACTAATTTCTATTTTTACAACTATTTTGCAATTATCTAACTATTTTCTAACTATTTGACTATTTTCCAATTATTTTACAATTACTCAACTATTTTACAGCTATTTTACAGCTATTTTACAAATTAATATTTATTTTTCAACTACTTATCTATTTTAAACTTTTCAAGCTATTTTCTAAATTTAAAAGTTGGCTAGAGTGCAAACTGTTTATGATAAATTACCAATTGAGATATGGGTTAAAGTAATAATCCATTTGGGGTGTCCAAATTCGATCCGAGTTAGGATATTTCACTCGATTTTCGAAGGGGAACCTGTATATGGATTGTTGATTGGTTCTGGACATTCTCTATCATAGTTATGGCTATGAGAGGAGAATGACGGTTTCTGATCAAGAAACCAGATCTGAGTCCGCACTAGGAAATCGGGTGGACGATACTAGTTCGGAAGAGAAATTGTGTGATCGAGTGAGCGATCAGATTGATATAGTGTATGGATGATATGTGTACATCGTACGGGTTTGAATGAAATTGATTCTGGGAATTTGTGGATAAGAAATGTGGAATTGTTTTTGAAATGGATGGTATATTTTGTGAAATATACGATAAAGTAAAATTTAAATTGGGTATTTCCATGAAAGAAATTTACTTTATAAAGGAAAGTAAAACGGTAAGTGACTGTATAAAGTAATCAAATTTGAATATTTGATTTGAAAAAACAAAGTATATATCTTTGTTATATAAGACAAATCTCCTGTTGTTGAATCTATTGCCAGAAGAAAAGATTTTGAAAGTATTTGAAGTATAAAAGGGAATTTATACAAGTATAAAGTGATTCAAATAGATTTTTCAAGGTTATATATATCTATATATATGAAGGATCTTATGAGAATGATTTGAGGAAAGGTTTTTGGAACTTGTGGACTTTGGAAAGGCTTTTGATTTTTGGGTAAAATCAATGTTGGAATTTGGGAAGCCTAGTTCGAGAATGATCGATTTTGGAATAATCGATTTTGAGAAAAAGAGATTTATATGGGATTCATACTAGGTTTATGATTTGGAAGGTACTATATGCGTATAATATAAAGTGTTTTGAAAATGGCTTTGGAGAAAAAGGCGCTCCCTTGAAATGAACTTCTCGGGAGTACCATAGGTTGGTACTGCCTTAAGCCTCAAAGGGGGAGGTTCTAAAGTTGATCCTGTGAGGAGTTCGGACAAAATTAGTTCATGAGGATTTTGTGTAGTGTGTAGCGAAAGTCGAGGGCGCTGATGCCTACAGAGGCATTTGGTTTATGCTGTGACAATAGTGTCACTCGATGTCACTTCGATCTACTGCAGAACATAGCGAAAGTCGTGTGTGCCGCTGAGAGCCAATAGTCTACGTTTGATTTTATATCGGTAGACTGTGACCTATGGTGACATAGCGAAAGCTGTGTGTGCTTCTGAGAGCCAATAGTCTACGTTTGATTTTACATCGGTAGACTACGACCTATGCGGGAGTGGAGAAGTTTCATTTTTGGCAATGAAAATCGAGGGCATTGATGCCTACGTTGCATAGACTTTTGCTGTGATGGCAATGTAACCGTGGAATGTAACTGCGATCTGTTTGGGTTCCATGGCGTAATCGAGGGGCGTGGAGTGCCTACAGTTACATGGACTTTTGCTGCGATGGCAATGTCACCTAGGATTTAACTGTGACCATGGATGAGAGTGATGAATTCCAGAGCATTCTCACCAAATATATTTCCTCTGCTTTCAAAAATGTTTTTTCTATTTTCAATAAAATTATTTTTCAAATATTTTCACTGGGTGTTGAAAATGGGTCTGCTAAGTATTTATAGACTTTCAGTCATTTGCATGATCAACATATGACCAAATTTTTGTGAGAACAAGGATAGACTGGTGGAGACATCGAGTTATAAAAAGTATTTTCATAAAACTATTTTATAATATTATGTAGATTTTAAAAATGTTCTAAAAAGTGATTTAAAATTTCTTAACAAAAAAAGTTTATAATAAAATTTGTCAAAAAGTAATTTTTCTGATAATTATCATTTTTATAAATTCTGGCTTCGTTCCTTTTCGGGGACAAAAAGATTTAAAGGGGGAAGAATGTGACAACCCGGAATTTTAGGCGTCTATTAATTAGAATTTAACAGGATTTAATTTATTAAAATACTAATTTGTAAGTTGACAAATAAATTCTGGTAATTAATAATATCAATATGTATATAATTGGATTTGAGTTATAAAAAATACTGGATTATAAATATCAGAAAATTTATAACTCTTGTAGTAAATTAATAAAATGTATAAATAGATATATGCAAACTTTATGATATTAAAATTGTAAGTGTTTACATATACAAGTATAAATATGTGTACATATATATGTAGTTATTAATTTAAGTGTTAATAACTTAAGCCTATAAGAATCAAATTAATATAGGGTTTTAAATTAGTTCTTCTAAGTAATATCTTAAAAATAAATTTACAACTAATATTTATATATATGATTATTAATTGATTTTAAAAGTTATAGAGATAAATAAGAGAGAAAAATTTAAAACATATATAAATTTAAAGCAAATGGGAAATATAATGTAAAAACATTTGTAAACTTCGTATGCATTCAAATTGACATGTGTAAGCTAAAAGATATTGTGCAATTACAAATAGCCTTAGTTTTCTTTAATAATAAAATAATAAAATATAATAAGAACTAGGCTGGTGATTTTTTTTCTAGATCTTCTTTCTTCTTCCTCTAGATAAACTGAAAAGAAAATAAAAACAAAAATAACAACAGCCTCAACTTATTCAAACTTCAAACCGATCATTCCAAGATCATTCAAATCAAGTTCAAGCTAGAATTCAACTCAACAAAGCAGTTTAAATTCAAGCTTTCTGTTTAAAAGCAATGTACAGGCTCTCTGTTCAAACATTCAAAGGTGAATGGACTTTTTTTCTTAAAAACAGATTTTTAAATCTATGATTAAACTTAAATGTTTGTGATGGATTTTATAGTAAAATGGTTTGTATGTGTATACATATGAATGCATGTTTGAATAAATGAAATGCCTATAGATAAGTCTATGTGTATGAATATATATTCCTCTGTTCCATGCCAGGCTTAACATATTCAATTTTAATTCCATTCCTCTGTATATATTCAGATTTGGGTCTTGATCTCTTAATAGAAAATGATTGAAGTAGTGTAATATTGTTTTTAAAAATATCGCCAAGAAAATTATATTAAGGAGTTATTTCAAGAATGGGAAAACTACAGTAAAGATCAAAATAATCCAAAATTCGATGGCTATAATTTTAAGTTCGGATTTTATATTGTGATTCGTATTGTATAGTTAGGAATTTAGGAAGTAAGATCTTGATTTTTAAATAAGAAATGGTGGAGATAATCTAAGATGAATGATTTTGGGCATTTGGTTAATCGTCGACGAATGGTGACGATCTGGAGGTAGTGGTTGACGTCGAAGAAAGCTTAAGGGACGACGACTTAGGGAAAAATGATCACCAGAATAATCGGTCGTCGTGGTAGATAAGGGTCGTCGTCGTAGGGTTTAGTCACCTATTTGGGTGGCCTTTATTTTCGAGGCAAACGCAGTGGCGGTGGTGCACCGAAGTCGACCACTTGAGGGGGGCATGGTTCGTCTAGGTGTGGTGAGTCTCTGGAAGGAGTGCGGTAGGTTCTAGTCAACGTGGTCATCATCGACATTGAATTCTGTTGTTTGTTTTGAGTTCCAGTCGAAATCAAATGACTCGATTTTGATCTAGTAATGCTTTCATCAAGCTGAGTGGTCGAGTCGACTTAGGGGCAGATCATCGACTTGGGGATGGTCGGAGCAGTGGTCGGAGGAGGCTTTGTTGAGTGTGCACATGCACACGGTGCTTGGACATCTGATGTAGCAGCAGGCTTCAGGAAGAAGAAGAGGACAGATCTGGAAGGATGCTTTGCTCAAAGTGATACTCGAAGTTACGGCTGTTTTTACTCGAGTATGAATTCGAGATATTTTTTTGAGTGCTGTTCCAGGATTTAAATTTTAAAACTTAACTAATTTTAAAAAGAAGTAAGTGTTTTATGGGGTAAAGACCCGAGTACTGTACGGGTTAGACCCGAAGTTTAATTTTAACAGTTTTTGAAGTTAAATATAAACAAGTTTTAAAAATTAAAATGAATTTAGTTTAAAACTGTTATACGATAAATGTTTTAAAATATTTGATTTAAGAAGTTGTATGATTTGTTAACTTAAGTTGTTAAATACTTAAGTTATTTTAAACTTAAATTAAATGATTTAATTGAGTTAATTCTAAAGATAAAATGTTTTTAAATATGATTATGATAATTAGGTGATGAAAAAAAGAGATAAATGGTTTATCTTAAGGTTCATTAAGACCCCGGGTGATTAAGAATTAATTAAATTAATAAGGTAACCAAAGAGTAATTAAATTATTTAATTAATTAATGATAAATGGCAGTTAATTAAATAAATTTTGAGTTAATTAATTAGAGATTAATTAATTCATCATTAAGGATAAATTAATTAGATATTAATTGCTTAAATGGTAATTACTCAACGTAAGTAATTAAAAGATAAATTTGTTAAGGATTAATTAATTTAATTAAAGGTTAAATAAATTAATAATTAAAGTTAATTAACGATAATTAACCAATGAGATAATTACTTGATGAAGTAATTAATTGAGGGAAATGACTTAGAAGTAACTAAGGATTAATTACTTAGAAAAAAATTAAGTAAGTATTGATTAATTAAGATAACTAATCAAAGGTTAGTTAGTTAATGAGTAAAAGATAATTAATGAATGCAAATGATTAATTTAAATAAATAATTAAACATAAATAAATCATTGTTAATTACTCTATAAGAGTAACGAAAGGATTGTTAAAGTGATGGTGAAGGTTAATTAATTTGTGTAATTCATTAAGAGTTAATTACTTATTGTAATTAAAGGATAATGAGTTAGGGATGATTAATTAAGATGGATAATTTAAAGATGATTAATTAATTGGTTTGTAATTAATTAAAGTTTAGAAAGGGTAATCCAAGTGATTAAAGTTAGTGATTAATTTGATTAGAGATAATTTAAATAATTTTGGAAGTGACAAGTCTTGCTTGTGAATGATTGAATGATGTAAATGCCTTGAATCGGTTGATAACTCTGATATGAAATGTTTTTTGATATGATATGTTTGTGTGAGGACCCGCAAATCCGTACTCCTTGAATATACACTAATCTCCATAGATTAATTCAAGATGAACAGAAATACGAATTCTCAATGTTTAAGAAGAGAAAAAGATAGAAAATAGGAAGAAGAGAATAGAAAATAGAACGGAATAGAAATAGCAGAACAATATCAGAATCTCACAATTCGCAGCGGAACAACATATAATAATGAATGAATAATCTTTAAACAAAGAACTATATCAGTTATTACATTACATTACATTACATCATCATCAGAGTGTACAACAACAACAACAAACAGCGGAAAAAGAAATACTATATACTAGTAATACGCCATGCCATCCAGCTTGCCTCCAGCAACTCCAGAATATCCAGAATATCCTGATAAACCTAACTCTTGACTGCCCGTGTAGAAATGGTGGGCACCCAGAGTTTAGAAAGGAAAACAATAAACTCTGAGTCAGTCATGTGACTGGTGTGAGAACTCAAAACAGTTTATTTACCTTTGAAAACAAAATAGAGGAATATTTTTAAAGTCAATTCGCAATGCTTTTAAAAATGAGACTACCATAAGGCTTCCCGCACACACACACAATGCAAACGCAGAATCGGAGGAGATTTCTCCTTATGATAGTCAAAGATGCTTGATACGCATTTAAAAGAACATTTGATATTATTACTAGTGCATAGTGTGGGAAAATATTCATTTCGAAAGTAGAATATAAATCTTAGCCAACATACGACCATTATCGTATGCCTACTATAGCTACCATCTAAACAGTGGTGACCACCATAAGTAAATGGCAGGTTCTACAACTAATACTGTACAAGGTTTCGTATTTGGAATTGGATTTCCAACGAATGATCAGGCCAAGGAACTTCCCATTGCCACATGAGAATGCCTCTGGATGGACATCCCTGAGAACCAAACCGGATCTCTACCAACACAAGGCCGGGTTACCCCTAACTGAGTAACAACTGACCGAGTATGCCATTCCCCGGTCCTTTGGGACCTTTTAACCGAGCGCTCGTAATCAATTCACACAATCATAAAGTGTTTTCAACTTGAGTAAGTATCTGGGCTCCATACCATGATACCACCCTTTTCCAGAAGGAAATGCACATACCCTAAAGTGAGCTACCCCTCATAACCTTGCTGCATCTTTCCTGTTTTGACCATTCCGGGGTGAGAGGCTCGACGAAGTCACGTCCACAAAAACATACTTTATACAAAAGTCATGCTTTGGGTCAACAAATGATCATAGAAATGATCACCAGAATAGACGATCAAATAAATGATCCTATCACAAATAATCAACACAATGATCATTTACAGCAACACTCAGCATGTCACATTACCAAATTGGGAATATATCGCTGATAACCATCAACTACATAACCTCTGAGCTCGTACGTCTCAGAGAAGGGTGTTAAGCTAAAAGAATAAATTCTCCGCCACCAACAGAAATATATTTGAAAGAAATCGGCTTTATATCTCAATTTGTAATGTCAGACATACAATCCATACAAGTCTGTTCCGGGCTCGAACAGAACCGAAGGCACTTACAAAGAAGTCCTTGCAATCCGGATATCCACAATCCTGATCGGATTTCCCATCACTTAGGGAGAACTCAATGCCGGAGCAACTCGGTGCAGAGTCAATCGACAGGTCATCCTATCGCTCTCGCAAATACCGGGTCTTCAACACCGATCTTCAATGCTATCCATTACGTCGTATCACTATTCGGAATGGGTAATCCGAATAACGAGCGCAATAATTTAAAAATAAATGTAGCATTCAAATTCAGCAAATCACAACAAATACCTATCAAAGGTAAATATTGATAGTCGGTTATTGAACAATCAATGGATATGCACAACATCACCAGTTTCCAAATAATTTTCCAAATTATTTATTTCCCAAAAATATCTTTACTAGATATATAATTTTCACACTTCAAAAATAAATCAATATTTATTTTTAAACAAATTCCCCTTTTTATAAATTCCTTAGTGAATTTATATTTCACAATATCTATGAATATACGATTTCATTTATTCAATTTCAATTTATCTTCAAAAGGATAAATTCTCAAAATATTCACTTTATACTGAAAAACATTTCCATACTTATTTATTCATAAGTAATTCACAAATTTTATTTATTTTCAACACTTGGAGAATATTCAATATACTTAAATCGAAATTAAGTATATATTTCATTCTTTAAGGAAATCATTCTCTTAAACATATTTATTTGGGCCAAAACGAATGTTGCGTAAAACATCGTTACGACGTCCCAAAATCACTAGTATAGGGATTCGAAATTAAAATAGATATATAAATCCCAATACTATACAAAACATTTCCTTTCGGAAATCATTTACTATAACAACAGTGTTATAGTCCACCATTTCCTTCTATTTCTCGAAAACATCTATTTCAACAATAAAGGTTGAAATCTATGGTTTCGAATCTTAACACATTTAAAAACATCGTTAGATCGTTTTAATTCTATTTAAAACATCTAATCCAAAACATTTTCTTTAACATATTATTCACTATTCAAAAACGTGAATATATTTTGTTAACAAATTTCATCCTTTCTATTCATTTTATTTTAAAGGATTATTCACAGTCAAAAACGTGAATATAACTCCATTAATAGGTTTCAACAATTTACTTATCAAAATAAGTCGTTTGCGAATTTATAAAACAATGTTTATAAATCCCTTTATTATTTATTTTATAACAACTTCCATTTATACATCTCCTTTATTAACCTATCTCAATTCATATCTCATGATATACTAGAAATTCATATTATAAGTTAAACACTTATAATTTATTCGTTTACAAAAATCGTTCTTTTAAACTTCCCAATTTATAAATCTTATAACTTATAAGATTCATTTATTTATCAAAAATCCATTCTTTAATAACCTTTACAAATTTTATAAACCTACTGCTTATAAAATTCCATTTATAACTTCACTGTTTATAATTCTATAAATTTCATTCATTTATGAAATTCATTCACAATTCATTCTAACACTTATAAAAACTCGTTTTATAACTCAAATATTTTTAATCTATAAATATCTATTTATAAATCTTTTATATAAATCAATTTATACTATTATTCTAAAACGTCTTTAAACTTCTTTATAATTTCATCCTTTTGATTTATAAAATAATCAAATTTTATAAATCCTATATTTAAAATTTTTACAATAAATTCAAAAATCCCGATTAAACTATTTTATAAAATCATTAGCCTCATATTTTCAAAAATTAACCTTTAACTATATTTCTCAAAAATCATAATTTTTATAACATTAAAATTATATCGTTTATTTATTTAAAATGGATCAATTCCAAAACTATTTTATATTTTCAAAAATCACTTTGAAATCCTTTTTAAAATTCCAAAACTTGGTCCAATGATGCTACACACCAAATAGTCAATCACGACAAAAACGATATCATATATCGATATGATAATCCATCAAATATCAAAATATCTGAAATCAAATAAATACTGTTGAGGAATCCAGTTGAATCCCTCCAACCTGTTTTTCTTCATCCACAAACATTAGCACAATACCAATTTCGCTCCAGTACGAAATTATCGCGGTATATGGGATTTAAAATATTATCCGCTTAATAGACGGCGCAATAGGGTCTCATCCGCTATACAAATGCGGGAAATCAATAACTCCAATATATAGATATGCCAATATATATTTATTGCTATTATATATAATACCAATTTCACTGTTTATGAAATATTCGCGGTATATGTTTTTAATAAATAACATCCGCTTACTAACGACGCATAATGTCTATTTTAACAATCAATAGATAACAATCATCATTCAAACATGCATTCAAGTATTTTAAATCTAATATTTAAAATAAAATCGAAATTGATTCGATTGAGTGAGAAGTTCTCACCTTGATTTCAATTTCGTTTTAGCGATTTATTTCGAATAAAATTAAACGGACGTTTAATTTTACCCAAAATTCTCACTAATTCCAAACGACTCCAATCCAATTCCATCGCGTAGTGCTCGTCCATATGATTCCAACACTTCCTGTTTCGCGCGTTTTCGACCTCGTATGAAAAAGATATGATTTTTACAAGTTTTACGAATTTTTATATAATAATTTCAACATAAATTTTATAACTTTTAACCTAAACAAATCCTGGCCACTCATCTCGCTGCCATCAGATCTGGACCGTGCGTTATTGCTTCTCCCCTAACTCCATCTTCACGCGCAACCCCCAGATAACAAACACGCACAAACCCATAGCATTTCAAACTAGGGTTTGATTTCGCCATCACCACGTCAATTTCTAGCATGATCAGGTGACCTCACTTCGTAGCCACGACCAAGAGCTATGCTCAGCCCAAAGAGCATGAAGCTCGGCCTTCATCTGTGCACCCAAAACGAGGACATGCGGCCCATAAACACGCACGATTTCTGGTCCATCCACAGCTCCAAACACGATCTCCACCGTTGAAAACGTAGTACTCACAACCCTCTACAATAATCATGTTGGAAGTTTGTTGTAATATTGAGTGGATTAAGAGATTTGGGGGAAGAAAGATCGTGAGTTTTCAGCCCTTGAATCCTTGGTGGCGGCTGTGCATTGCTAGGGTTTTGTAATTTTTTTTTATTTGTGAATGAAGGCTATTTATAGAAGAACGAACGACACTATTCATTCCGGAAATTCCGAACTCCGATTCACGCGCCGTAACCAGCGTTTCTAGGGTTTACCCCGCGTTTCGGACACAATGGAACATGTTTCGGACGCTAATTCGGACATCTGTGCGAGTTATGGCTATAAACGTTCAATTTAAATTAAACCGATTTAAACGATTTTCTAGGCCTTTTAATTTGTACCAGACAAACGGCAAATCCAATTGACACGAAATTTGAAACCTTACAATAATATCACATTACGGATCCGATGAAATTGGTTTCGTCGAAATCCGAGACTTTTTGAAAAATGGCTATTTTAACTCGCCAAATTAATATTAAAAATAATTCGATGCGTTTCGAGCTGCCACGATCAAACGATAACTCCGATTGCTACGAAAATTGAAATCCGGCAATAACTAACTATTACGGATCCAATGGAACTAGTTTCATTCAATTCTGAGACTGTTCGAAAATTGACTATTTTCACTAGTCGATTCAAGTATTAAAATATTCAATTTTCACAAATTAACTTTTAATTCGATTTTAAAAGTTCTAAAACATCTTTCTAACTTCAATATGATAAAATAAAATTTTACAAATAATTTTCAATCATATTTAACTCAATTTTCAATTATTTCCATAATTTAACATATTAAATTATTGATTTGATTATTCAATTAAATCCAATTATTCGAAATAAAATTTATTCGACTTATAAATTTCACTTATTAATATTTAAAATTAATTAAATATTCAAATTTTAATTAATAAAAATTCTGGGTTGTTAATAACTAACTATTACAGATCCAATGGAACTAGTTTCATTCAATTCTGAGACTGTTCGAAAATTGACTATTTTCACTAGTCGATTCAAGTATTAAAATATTCAATTTTCACAAATTAACTTTTAATTCGATTTTAAAAGTTCTAAAACATCTTTCTAACTTCAATATGATAAAATAAAATTTTACAAATAATTTTCAATCATATTTAACTCAATTTTCAATTATTTCCATAATTTAACATATTAAATTATTGATTTGATTATTCAATTAAATCCAATTATTTGAAATAAAATTTATTCGACTTATAAATTTCACTTATTAATATTTAAAATTAATTAAATATTCAAATTTTAATTAATAAAAATTCTGGGTTGTTACATTCTTCCCCCTTAAAAGAATTTCGTCCTCGAAATTAATAAGTAAGAAAAGTTACAGAATTTATTAACTTTCCCAAAATCCATAATTAAATTTCTTACAATAACTTTACTAAGTTTTCAAATCATACTTAGTTATCTTTTCAAAAACAACTACTATTGTTTAACTTTCAATTCCAAATCAAAGTTAAAGTTTTCAAAACTTTCCAATTTTCTCAAATTTTTTCTAACGCCTTAAATTTTCAGAAAAATTCGCCATAGTCTCCTTTGCGCGGCTCGATCCAAAAAAAAAATGATAGTATATATATCACAAATATACATCTCATCAAGTAATGAGGCATCCTGAAGGGAAAAAATGTAAAAGTACGGTATGTAATCCGAGATATGTACCTTATATTTTATTAGCGAGCATATACGGCTAATATAGCGCGAAAGCGAGCTCCAAATGCGAAGCAAACGCGATCCGCACCTACTAAATACTCAACAAACAACATGAGAACATGCATATATGAAAATAATCTCAATATACATCATATAGCAACATAATAACTATATATGTCAACATAGCCAATGTAGTAAAAGCAATATACTCAACTATCAACCAATTAACATCCATAACCAATAAATATTCATTTATATTCTCATTAATGTTCAATGAATTGGGTTCTCAATTTAAATCACATTTGATTTATTTAACAGTGGATGTTTTTACTAACATTCATTTTCAATTAGTTTATATTCACTAATCCATATTCAAGTTGGTTCACTTCCAAATCAAATTCAATTCTGTTTTAAGATTCACTTAACTTGCAATTGAATTCCAATTACTTTAGCTTCCAATTCCATTAATACTTAATGAATTATATACAATCAACTAACAATCATATAACAACCAATGTATATTAATTACAACCAAATTCCTTTGCTTATCAATTGGTTTAATTAATTGATTTTTATTCAACTATTCAACTTTCAATAACATTAGATTTTAAGGAATTAACACTTATATTCATTATTTCATATCAACTTCATTCAACATTTCTTAAGTTATATTCCATTTTACAAACATCACTTGTTTTTACTTAACTTAAATTCACTTTTATTTACAACTCATATTCATAAATATATTCACATAGTTTCACTTCTCATATATATAAGTTTATTTCACAATTGTAAATTACTTTAATTATAATTTTATTCTTATAATTCTTTTTAATTATACAATTATTCCTTTATTTAGATTATTCAAACAACTAAACAATCAACTTATATACACTTTAATAATTTTGAAAAATTATTCCTTTTTATATAAAATATAATTAAGGTAAAATTATTTCATTTACCAAATTTAAAACAATACTATGTCGAATTGTTCTATTCAAATGTTTATAAACCCCTTCGGCATAGTTTTGCAGACCGCGCTGACGAAAGTTCATATGCCACTCAATAAACCAATCATCACAATATAAAACAATTTTATATATTCACTAACAAATACGCTCTCATAGCTATTATTACTCTCAAACTCATTCTAGAGTACTACTGACTCTATCTCTAATGAGTAATACCCAACAGAACCATGGTTGTCGCTTAACCATATGCTCTGATACCAGATGTAAGGACCTGCAAATCCGTACTCCTTGAATATACACTAATCTCCATAGATTAATTCAAGATGAACAGAAATACGAATTCTCAATGTTTAAGAAGAGAAAAAGATAGAAAATAGGAAGAAGAGAATAGAAAATAGAACGGAATAGAAATAGCAGAACAATATCAGAATCTCACAATTCGCAGCGGAACAACATATAATAATGAATGAATAATCTTTAAACAAAGAACTATATCAGTTATTACATTACATTACATTACATCATCATCAGAGTGTACAACAACAACAACAAACAGCGGAAAAAGAAATACTATATACTAGTAATACGCCATGCCATCCAGCTTGCCTCCAGCAACTCCAGAATATCCAGAATATCCTGATAAACCTAACTCTTGACTGCCCGTGTAGAAATGGTGGGCACCCAGAGTTTAGAAAGGAAAACAATAAACTCTGAGTCAGTCATGTGACTGGTGTGAGAACTCAAAACAGTTTATTTACCTTTGAAAACAAAATAGAGGAATATTTTTAAAGTCAATTCGCAATGCTTTTAAAAATGAGACTACCATAAGGCCTCCCGCACACACACACAATGCAAACGCAGAATCGGAGGAGATTTCTCCTTATGATAGTCAAAGATGCTTGATACGCATTTAAAAGAACATTTGATATTATTACTAGTGCATAGTGTGGGAAAATATTCATTTCGAAAGTAGAATATAAATCTTAGCCAACATACGACCATTATCGTATGCCTACTATAGCTACCATCTAAACAGTGGTGACCACCATAAGTAAATGGCAGGTTCTACAACTAATACTGTACAAGGTTTCGTATTTGGAATTGGATTTCCAACGAATGATCAGGCCAAGGAACTTCCCATTGCCACATGAGAATGCCTCTGGATGGACATCCCCGAGAACCAAACCGGATCTCTACCAACACAAGGCCGGGTTACCCCTAACTGAGTAACAACTGACCGAGTATGCCATCCCCCGGTCCTTTGGGACCTTTTAACCGAGCGCTCGTAATCAATTCACACAATCATAAAGTGTTTTCAACTTGAGTAAGTATCTGGGCTCCATACCATGATACCACCCTTTTCCAGAAGGAAATGCACATACCCTAAAGGGAGCTACCCCTCATAACCTTGCTGCATCTTTCCTGTTTTGACCATTCCGGGGTGTGAGGCTCGACGAAGTCACGTCCACAAAAACATACTTTATACAAAAGTCATGCTTTGGGTCAACAAATGATCATAGAAATGATCACCAGAATAGACGATCAAATAAATGATCCTATCACAAATAATTAACACAATGATCATTTACAGCAACACTCAGCATGTCACATTACCAAATTGGGAATATATCGCTGATAACCATCAACTACATAACCTCTGAGCTCGTACGTCTCAGAGAAGGGTGTTAAGCTAAAAGAATAAATTCTCCGCCACCAACAGAAATATATTTGAAAGAAATCGGCTTTATATCTCAATTTGTAATGTCAGACATACAATCCATACAAGTCTGTTCCGGGTTCGAACAGAACCGAAGGCACTTATAAAGAAGTCCTTGCAATCCGGATATCCACAATCCTGATCGGATTTCCCATCACTTAGGGAGAACTCAATACCGGAGCAACTCGGTGCAGAGTCAATCGACAGGTCATTCTATCACTCTCGTAAATACCGGGTCTTCAACACCGATCTTCAATGCTATCCATTACGTCGTATCACTATTCGGAATGGGTAATCCGAATAACGAGCGCAATAATTTAAAAATAAGTGTAGCATTCAAATTCAGCAAATCACAACAAATACCTATCAAAGGTAAATATTGATAGTCGGTTATTGAGCTATCAATGGATATGCACAACATCACCAGTTTCCAAATAATTTTCCAAATTATTTATTTCCCAAAAATATCTTTACTAGATATATAATTTTCACACTTCAAAAATAAATCAATATTTATTTTTAAACAAATTCCCCTTTTTATAAATTCCTTAGTGAATTTATATTTCACAATATCTATGAATATACGATTTCATTTATTCACTTTCAATTTATCTTCAAAAGGATAAATTCTCAAAATATTCACTTTATACTGGAAAACATTTCCATACTTATTTATTCATAAGTAATTCACAAATTTTATTTATTTTCAACACTTGGAGAATATTCAATATACTTAAATCGAAATTAAGTATATATTTCATTCTTTAAGGAAATCATTCTCTTAAACATATTTATTTGGGCCAAAACGAATGTTGCGTAAAACATCGTTACGACGTCCCAAAATCACCAGTATAGGGATTCGAAATTAAAATAGATATATAAATCCCAATACTATACAAAACATTTCCTTTTGGAAATCATTTACTATAACAATAGTGTTATAGTCCACCATTTCCTTCTATTTCTCGAAAACATCTATTTCAACAATAAAGGTTGAAATCTATGGTTTCGAATCTTAACACATTTAAAAACATCGTTTGATCGTTTTAATTCTATTTAAAACATCTAATCCAAAACATTTTCTTTAACATATTATTCACTATTCAAAAACGTGAATATATTTTTTTAACAAATTTCATCCTTTCTATTCATTTTATTTTAAAGGATTATTCACAGTCAAAAACGTGAATATAACTCCATTAATAGGTTTCAACAATTTACTTATCAAAATAAGTCGTTTGCGAATTTATAAAACAATGTTTATAAATCCCTTTATTATTTATTTTATAACAACTTCCATTTATACATCTCCTTTATTAACCTATCTCAATTCATATCTCATGATATACTAGAAATTCATATTATAAGTTAAACACTTATAATTTATTCGTTTACAAAAATCGTTCTTTTAAACTTCCCAATTTATAAATCTTATAACTTATAAGATTCATTTATTTATCAAAAATCCATTCTTTAATAACCTTTACAAATTTTATAAACCTACTGCTTATAAAATTCCATTTATAACTTCACTGTTTATAATTCTATAAATTTCATTCATTTATGAAATTCATTCACAATTCATTCTAACACTTATAAAAACTCGTTTTATAACTCAAATATTTTTAATCTATAAATATCTATTTATAAATCTTTTATATAAATCAATTTATACTATTATTCTAAAACGTCTTTAAACTTCTTTATAATTTCATCCTTTTGATTTATAAAATAATCAAATTTTATAAATCCTATATTTAAACTTTTTACAATAAATTCAAAAATCCCGATTAAACTATTTTATAAAATCATTAGCCTCATATTTTCAAAAATTAACCTTTAACTGTATTTCTCAAAAATCATAATTTTTATAACATTAAAATTATATCGTTTATTTATTTAAAATGGATCAATTCCAAAATAATTTTATATTTTCAAAAATCACTTTAAAATCCTTTTTAAAATTCCAAAACTTGGTCCAATGATGCTACACACCAAATAATCAATCACGACAACAACGATATCATATATCGATATGATAATCCATCAAATATCAAAATATCTGAAATCAAATAAATACTGTTGAGGAATCCAGTTGGATCCCTCCAACCTGTTTTCCTGCATCCACAAACATTAGCACAATACCAATTTCGCTCCAGTACGAAATTATCGCGGTATATGGGATTTAAAATATTATCCGCTTAATAGACGGCGCAATAGGGTCTCATCCGCTATACAAATGCGGGAAATCAATAACTCCAATATATACATATGTCAATATATATATATTGCTATTATATATAATACCAATTTCACTGTTTATGAAATATTCGCGGTATATGTTTTTAATAAATAACATCCGCTTACTAACGGCGCATAATGTCTATTTTAACAATCAATAGATAACAATCATCATTCAAACATGCATTCAAGTATTTTAAATCTAACTATTTAAAATAAAATCGAAACTGATTCGATTGAGTGAGAAGTTCTCACCTTGATTTCAATTTCGTTTTAGCGATTTATTTCGAATAAAATTAAACGGACGTTTAATTTTACCCAAAATTCTCGCTAACTCCAAACGACTCCAATCAAATTCCATCGCGTAGTGCTCGTCCATACGATTCCAACGCTTCCTGTTTCGCGCGTTTTCGACTTCGTATGAAAAAGATATGATTTTTACAAGTTTTACGAATTTTTATATAATAATTTCAACATAAATTTTATAACTTTTAACCTAAACAAATCCTGGCCACTCATCTCGCTGCCATCAGATCTGGACCGTGCGCTATTGCTTCTCCCCCAACTCCATCTTCACGCGCAACCCCCAGATAACAAACATGCACAAACCCATAGCATTTCAAACTAGGGTTTGATTTCGCCATCACCACGTCAATTTCTAGCATGATCAGGTGGCCTCACTTCGTAGCCACGACCAAGAGCTATGCTCGGCCCAAAGAGCATGAAGCTCGGCCTTCATCTGTGCACACAAAACGAGGACATGCGGCCCATAAACACGCACGATTTCTGGTCCATCCACAGCTCCAAACACGATCTCCACCGTTGAAAACGTAATACTCACAGCCCTCTACAATATTCATGTTGGAAGTTTGTTGTAATATTGAGTGGATTAAGAGATTTGGGGGAAGAAAGATCGTGAGTTTTCAGCCCTTGAATCCTTGGTGGCGGCTGTGCATTGCTAGGGTTTTGTAATTTTTTTTTATTTGTGAATGAAGGCTATTTATAGAAGAACGAACGACACTATTCCTTCCGGAAATTCCGAACTCCGATTCACGCGCCGTAATCAGCGTTTCTAGGGTTTACCCCGCGTTTCGGACACAATGGAACAGGTTTCGGAAGCTAATTCGGACATCTGTGCGAGTTATGGCTATAAACGTTCAATTTAAATTAAACCGATTTAAACGATTTTCTAGGTGTTTTAATTTGTACCGGACAAACGGTAATTCCAATTGACACGAAATTTGAAACCTTACAATAATATCACATTACGGATCCGATGAAACTAGTTTCATCGAAATCCAAGACTTTTTGAAAAATGGCTATTTTAACTCGCCAAATTAATATTAAAAATAATTCGATGCGTTTCGAGCTGCCACGATCAAACGATAACTCCGATTGCTACGAAAATTGAAATCCGGTAATAACTAACTATTACGGATCCAATGGAACTAGTTTCGTTCAATTCTGAGACTGTTCGAAAATTGACTATTTTCACTAGTCGATTTAAGTATTAAAATATTCAATTTTCACAAATTAACTTTTAATTCGATTTTAAAAGTTCTAAAACATCTTTCTAACTTCAATATGATAAAATAAAATTTTACAAATCATTTTCAATCATATTTAACTCAATTTTCAATTATTTCCATAATTTAACATATTAAATTATTGATTTGATTATTCAATTAAATCCAATTATTCGAAATAAAATTTATTCGACTTATAAATTTCACTTATTAATATTTAAAATTAATTAAATATTCAAATTTTAATTAATAAAAATTCTGGGTCGTTACAGTTTGGGTGGACAGTGGTAGTACGGTTATCTATCATTGATGAATTGCTATGTATAAAATTTACATCCTGTATATAAAGCTGAAATGTAACTCACTTGAATAACTTGAATTAAAAGATGGTATTGAATTCGAAGAGACCGACGTCGGGTATCAGTAAATACCCGAACCCACTTCGATCTGTAACTTACCTTGATTCTTTATACATTGATATGTGAAATCAATAGATTGGAATGAGAAATATGAACCTTGAAACTTAGGAATTGATTTGTGAAATAGGCATTGACTAACAAATTGTGAACTTGTAAAGTAGTATGAGTTACCCGGGTTTTAAACGGTCTATATGCATGGATATCCCTTGATAGATGAGTTTACTCACACCGGTTTCTAGCCCGACCCGGGTGTTACTTTGATGTAATGCTCAGGTCAGACCGAGTATTACAGTTTTTCAGGTAAGGATGTTCTGGAGCTCAGGAGATGAGCTGGATGGCAGGAACGTATAGAGTGTTTTCGCTATATTATATTGTTGTATATCTGTGGCATGTTGATTGTATATATCCATTGTTTGTATATATTGTAACTCTAATGTATTAGTGAAATGTGACAAGTATAGTTTCCTTTGTATAACTGTTATTATTTGTTATTATATTTTATCTGCTGCGAATGTGAGATGTTGGTGTTTCTGTTTCTTCTTTTTCTTCTATCTCTTTCTTCTTTTCCCTAACTATCTGAAATTTTCGGGATCGAAAATTTCGGATCGTTACATAATAAATTAATCATTAAAATAATAAATAACTTTAATTAACAAATCACGATTAACTTAATTATTAACGTTTATCTTTCAATACCATTATTAACAAATGATTAAGTACTAGCTACCTTCATTAATTAATTAATCAATTAAATAATCATTAAATAAACCAAAAAATTAATAATTTTTTATCTAATTATTAAATTAAAGTTAGAAAACGTTGTCTAAAAATATTTTAAGTTAAAATAAGTTTAGATTAGAAAAATAGTTAGATTTTCTGAACTGCGCATATAGCGACTATCGCTATACAGATCCGTAATTTCAATACTTGGTTTTAAGAAAATTAACTTCAAAGCTCTATTTTTACACTTTAAAATATATAATAAAGTTGGAAAAAACCTTTCAAAAAGTTTCGAGGTGGAAATAAGCTTAGGATTTGGAAGTAGTTTTGTTTTTGCGAACTGCGCATATAACGACTCTCACTATACCGATCCGTAATTTTCAAAACTTGAACTTTACTTTCCAATTTTTAAATGCTTAATCTTTGAAATTATTATTTCTTAAAACATAAAGAAATGCTTTTGAAACTCAAACAAATATTTTAACGTTAATATAATTATAATTTCGAAAATCAAATTTCGTCCATTTATAAAAGGAATTTCCTTGTCTCTTAAATTTAGTAAGTGCTAATTTTTCTAACATTAACTAATTTTACTAAACTCTATATCCATCATACATTCACATAATAACCATAGTCATAAAAATATACTAACTTCAAATTTCAAGTTTAACTAAAACATACATAAAATGAATATGCACAACCAAATCGTCAACACTTCCAACAAGCTCACGCGTAACCAATTCACATCATAACTACACAACCGAGCATCATTATTTACTACCATTTATACATCAAATTCAAGATTAGTGTCTTGATTCAAGAAGAGAACCTTTACTCACCAAATTAAGTATAACTGTAAACCAAAGTATAAATTTAAACCAAAACTATTGGGATCTCTGATCGACTACTGGACCTAGCTTCTCATTATAAGAACTCAACTTTTGGACATTGGGAAAGCAAATATGTTTCAACCTTGGGTGCATTGGGCTCAACCTAGCAATAGATAGGCTCCGCCCTTGGAGTTTTTGGGGAGATGGGGCTTGTTTTGTGTGGAGTAGTGTATGTACATGGATGTTGGAGATTTTAGACTTGGTTTTAGAGTATATGCACTAACTTTTCTCTTAGAAAAAAATGATGGAAGCCATGAATGGAAGAAGTGGAGGAACTTAAAAGTAGGAAGAAGATGAAAAAAGGAAAAATAAAGAGAATGAGGAGGTATTTATAGAAAATGAGAGGGGTAATTTAGTAAAATGACATTTCGTATAAATAATAATGAACTTCTCATGAAAAACATGCTTGCCATACCTCCCACCATCCCCATAATAAATGTTCTCCGCTCCCACCATACTTGCAAGTACTTATCCTAAGTGTTTAGGTGATGTTTAGGTACTAACCTAGGTTACATTATATATATAAATATATATGTAACAAATATGCATACATAGTCATATCATGAATGTATATGTAATAAGTATTTATGTATCTATACATGCATATGCATGTATATTATTTGCAATTATTTTATCAACCCCTAGTTTATAAGCGTGTGCATGTGTACATTACTGTGCACAATGTTTCCCGATAACATTTCGGTGCCGAAAAATCAAAATTTCAGAAAACGTTCTTCGGTCACATTTTATGTTTTGATTTAAACTATCTATATTGGTAAATAAATTTTGAAAACTATTGTATCATCATTATTACATAATTCAAATAGGTTTATTTGCTAATGAAAATCCATTTATTGATTATATAAAATATATATAAATAGCCTATTTCAACATGACAAAATCTTGGGTCGTTACAAAATTAGTTTACCATCATTTGTTGTTATTTAAAAGAATTATGTTTAATTATATAACCAATTATTTTAATATTTAAAATTTATTAAATATTTGCAAATTAAAGCTGTAAAATTTTAGGTCGTTACACTCTTCCCCCTCCAAAATTGTACGATAACCCTAATTCCCAGAAACACTTAAACTATTCATTAGTCCATATGATGTACATAGATTATCCTTATGTAAAGTTTAATTCGATCATTAACTCGAATATGTAACTTCATGTCCGAACTAGTATCGCTCACCCAACTCCTTAGTGCGGATTTTGACAGGCTTCTTAATTAGAAACCTCTGTTCTCCTTGCATGGCCTTAAATCAGGATAGACAATTTTTAGTTCCATGTAAGAACTCTCACCAATGCATGACGTCAAAAATAGAGCGATAAATTCTAATTTAGAATGGTGCAAAACACCTCCAGTTATATACTTGAATGTAGGATCGAAAAATATGTGAAAAGGAGAAATGATCTTCATATAACCTACTGACCTAATGATTCTTACTATCTAACTACTTTCTACCCTCCCACCAAGCTTCATAAGAATCAATTTTTTAAATTTATTAACTTATATAATACTCTTCTACCTTCTAAGAGTATATAAAAACATCTGATTTTTAATTCTACTTTTTCTTAGACACTTCTATGGTAAAAATGTCTATTAGTTGGCCTAATAACATCAAATAATTCTTCACATCCTAGATGTTAAAATCAAAAGGTACAGTTTTAAATAAATAAAGTTATTAAATCTCATTATTAAATTTAACCTAATACAAACTTCATTTATTAATCCACCTTTTTATTCAAAATATCTTTTAAGTTTGAAAAATCTTTCTTTTAGGGGACCCAATAACATAGTACCCAGGTTTTATATCAAAAACCATTTGAAAGCATACATACAGCCTCAGTAACTCCAAAATGATGTCAAGGAACTGGGTGCTACCAAATAGTATCATATGCCCTTTACAAAGAAGGGAATAACTCAAGAAAAGTGTTTGCCATCCAAACACATCTCTTACCCATTTTTAGTCATTTTCGAGACACTCAAACTAGTTAATAAAAAAATCTACTTTTTTCCAATTTCTTCTTGAAACATTACTATTTATAGACAAACAGTTTTCGATAAAATCATTCATATGCTTTGAATTCATTCAAATTTGAACTTGTTTCGATTTGTACAATAACAATGAGAATAATTTACTAAGTGCACTATCCTATCTGCCTAAGCAAACATTTGATTGTCACTTAAAAGATTATTATGATCATCACAAAACAGATCAAAACTTATTCCCCAACTATCCAAAGAAAACCTTACACTTAGACTTTGTTTTAAAATATCTATATCTTAAAATATCCTTAAGAAAGATTACTGCTATTTTCCAAAAATCATTTGGAATTTATCAAAGACACCGACATTTAACATTCTCAAAACCCTTTTTATTTTTGAAACACATTTAATAGTTATAATTTTTAAAATCGTCTCTCTTAGTTCATCTTATAAAACTATCTAAAGATTTTCTTTCAATAAACACCTTTATTAAAGTTAAACTTTTAACCCACATATCATCTAATGCTTTATAGTCAAATTGTGAAACTTAATTCATAAGGTGTTCGATTCAATGTTTTTATAAATTCTATCTACCCAATCCATAATTGAAAAATGAAATCTACTGTTAAATCTTACAATTGCCAATGCTTGGACGAGCATGACTAGTTAAACCCTAAATTCTAATAATTTAAATATTATTAAATCCTAACCCACTCTCCTCATAGATAACTACATAGATTTTGAAAATCATCCCTTTTTATATATAGAAAATATATTCCTAGGTAAAATTATTTCACTACCAAATTTAAAAAAGTATTATGTCAATTTAACTTGTTCAAATGTTTAGGAAATCCCTATCAATGACGTTGATAGGCACATCGACCAAAATCCTTAAGCCACTCAACAAGTCAAACAACACAATATAAAACATTTTTATTCACTAACAAATATGCACTCATATGCATATATATTACACTAAAACTCATTCTAGAGCACTAATGACCCATTTATAATGAGTTTACCCCACCATAACCTTAGTGTTCACTCAACCTAAGCTCTGATACCAAATATCACGATCCACTTTTCTTGCTACCAAATATAACGATCCGCCTTTCTTGCTACCAAAACGACAATTAATTCATCCTTGATATTCATGTGCCAATCATTTAGTCATTCGAAAGATAGATCAGTAGGGGTGAAAGAAAGAAAGGATAGAAGAGGATAATCTAAACAACACAGAATCTCACACTACAATGGAACAATATATGTTACTCAACATAGTATATTACAAAGTCATTTCAAAAATGTTGCATTACAGTCACACTAATACAAAATTCTACCCTAGGATAATTATAACAATCTGTCTGTACCTAACAGATACAATATACATATAATGCAGTAGAAACAAGAAATATAACTAGCTATTGATGAATCACCTGCTCAAAGCCCTCAATGTAAATCTACAAAAAAAACTGCACTACTTAGCTGGCCATTAAAATTCGAGCACCCAAGAGGTTAGGAAAAGGAAATAAACTCCGGGACAGATATGGGTCTGGGATGAGTAAAGCATAAGACTTTAACTTTATAAAAACCTTTAAATCAAAGGCATCTCGTAAGACCACGCCACATATAAAATGTGTAACATCCCGAAATTTATGAATTTAAATTTTAGTAATATATTGGAACTTTTTGAAATAAAAATTGAAAAGTTATAAAGAAATGAAATATTCAACAAAACAAGAAATTGTTTAAGCCTAAAAAAATAAAAAAAATAAAAATAAAAATAAAATATAAGTTATGGATTAAATATTAATAAGTTAAATCTTGAATAGAAATAAAATTTAAGAAAATGTATATTGTAATAAAATCACATAATTATTAAAAGTTAACAACTAAAACAAGTTTGCAAAGAAATATACAAACCAGTAAACTAAAATATGTAAGCAAAAGAAGATAAAATAAAATAAAACAACTTTTCCTATATTTAGCAAAATAAACAAAACAACACACCTATATATATATAAAATAAAAACAAAACATTAGCTAATAAAAAATATAAAACATATAAACTATACATATAAAAGAAAATCTAAAATAACACTATGCTGTAAGTATAGAAAGAGGCAAAGGAGCATTGTATACATGCTTCATTTAATGCCATTACTCTAGTAACAATCAAGTAAGACATTGACTGAAAATACATGCTTTTATTAAATGTTTACTCTTCAGCCCCCCTTGAAGAAAGGAGGAAAACATGCAAAGTACAAAAGCCTGTATAAAGCCACTATGCAAAATAAATGTTTCAGTACTTTGGTTAAAAACTTGCCTACCTCCCTTACTTTGTATACTTCTATATAAACATCAACCTGCCTCTTTATTTTGTTCAACAAATTTCTGCAAACCTGGAAAAGAAAAATAGAAATAAAAAAAGGAAAGAAGATCATCACTTATATATTACAAGTTGAAAGGCAAAATTACTGAAAGAAGAAAAGAAACCAAAAAAAATTAAACTGCAGTCTTCCAAAAACCATAGTGCTTTCTGTTTCAAAACAAACATGTGAGTAAATCTATACATTGTTCAAATTCTTGGTGCTTGAATTTTTGCATGAATGTAATAGCTCTGAACTTGTGTTTGATTTTTCCTGCAAACATTTATTTTCCTTCTGTTTCTGTTTTGTACTGATATGCTAAAATCTCTGGTTTACATAGTAAACTATACACAAATCCGACATCTTCTTATTCTCCTTGCTCCTGAAAAATGTTAGTAATCAAGTTAAAACTTTTGTTTTAAATCCTCAAACAAGTTTTTTTGTAAAGTTATTTAAACATACAGTAAAGCATGTTCACTGTAATATTGTTTACAGGTTTTAAGTAAAGTTTGATAAAAAAATAAAATGTTGAAAAATATAAATTCAATGGTATAATCTGAATCCATACAAAAATCTATGATTTTCAAAATGAAAATGAAGATTTTTAGATTTGTATTTAAGGGACAGTTTGAATATGAACAAAAATGGCAATTTGATCATTATCTGGTGATAGAATCGAAATCGTATGCTAAGATTTTGGTTAAAGCAAGATTGATCATCGTTGAGTTCGAAAAAAATGTTGAAATTTTTTTCTATTGCATAAATTTTGAATTCGAATCTAAACTAGGGTTTAAGGACTGTTTCCAGTTCGCGTTGTAAATGGGATCGCCGCTCCACCTATGGGTGATCGGAATTCACGTCTCCGGTGCCAGTCGAGGCGTTACATCTTGATGAAGCTTCAGTAAGATTTTTGTGGCTTCTAATGGCCATACGTGGGAAGACGAGATGATTTAGTGGTGATGTGCCGTTGGGTTTGTTCGATTGAACCACCTGAAGTTGAACCACGGTAGTATCTGAATTCCTGGGTGGTCGGCTAGGTTGAGTTAGTCATCATTGACTTGCTGATGGTCGCGAGGAAGGTCGGAGCGTCACCGTTCAGGCGTACACGTATACGCGTATCATTGCGTATCTGAATAATCGTGGGTTGTGGAAGAAGAAGTGGCATGGAGGAAGACTCGAAGTAATTCTCGAGGGAACTGGGGTTAGACTCGAAGGGGGAGTCGAGTTGCTTCAGGGTTTTATCGTGACAAAATTGGGACTTAACAAAATTTGCAAAATTTTAATTACTCGGGTAGCTTTGGGATGAAACTCGAAGCAGGCAGCGTTCGAACTCGAGCGTGACTCGGGGGAGACTCGGGCTGGCCACCTGAAACAGCATAATTGTTTGAAGCTGTAGAAAACTTGAGTTTAAACAAATTTTTTTTTAAAGCATTGTTTATAAAATGAAGATCGTTTGTAAATGGAATGTGAAGTTAATTAATTAACGATTAAATAATTTATGATTTAAAATTACTTTGTAATTAATAATAATAAATAAATAAAAGCAATTAAAATTAAAGTTGTAAATTAAAAAAAATCGTTAAGTTGATAATTTAAGTTGATTGATTCAAAATTGATAGTTACATTAAGATAATTTATTAAGGAATAATAAATTTATATAGTCAATTGAGATTTAATTTAATTGTAATTATAAATAATAAATCATTGTTTTAAGGTAATCAAGAAAAATATATATTTATATGGTTAAATTATTAAATCTAAATACATTATTTTACAAAATTGTTTAATAAATAAATAATGTAGTTTAAAATGATAATTAAGGTAAATAATTGCTAATCAATGATTTTGAAAAGAAATTAAGAATGAATTACAAAGTTGTAATTAAATTGATTTATAAACAATTAAGTGTTTAAATAAATTAGTAAGTAAGAATTTGTAGATTTTGAAACAATAAATTGAGTAATCAAAATTTAGTTTATTTATCCAGATTCTCATCATTAAATTTAATTAATTTAGTGGTAAATTTATTTAAATCACATTGGGAAGTAATTAACTATTGTTGTTAACTATTGAATGTAAATTCTGTATGATGTAATTGCCATGTTATTGCCCTGTGATTATGATTTGTTCTGTATTGATGTGAAAACCCTGTTGTCCGTAAAACGGCATTTAAACTTCGATGCGACAGGGAATCGGATTTCAGTTTTGTTATCCGAAACCCACATCGACTCTGTGAATATTTGTGAATGACATCCACATGTTTTAAAATTTGACACTCACTATTTGAATTAGCCGGGAAAGGACCTTTGTGTCATATAACCCATTTCAAATATGTGATTCGACGTTATGGATAGCAATTGAAGACCGGTGTTGAAGACCGGGTATTTGCAAGAGCGATAGGATGATCTGTCGATTGACTCTGCACCGAGTTTCTCCGGTATAGAGTTCTCCATATGTGATGGGGAATCCGATCAGGATTGTGGATATCCGGATTGCAAGGACTTCTTTGGAAGTGCCTTCGGTTCTGTTCGAGCCCGGAACAGACTTGTATGGATAGTATGTCTGACATTACAAATCGAGAAATAAAGCCAATTTCTTTCAAATATATTTCTGTTGGTGGCGGAGAATTTATTCTTTTAGCTTAACACCCTTCTCTGAGACGTATGAGCTCAGAGGTTATGTAGTTGAAGGTTATCAGCAATATATTCCCAATTTGGTAATGTGACATGCTGAGTGTTGATGTGAAATGATCATTGTGTTGATTATTCGTGATAGGATCATTTGTTTGATCGTCTATCTTTGTGATCATTTCTATGATCATTTGTTGACCCAAAGCACGACTTTTGTATAAAGTGTGTTTTTGTGGACGTGACTTCGTCGGACCTCACACCCCGAAATGGTCAAAACAGGAAAGATGCGGCAAGGTTATTGGGGGTAGCACCCTTTAGGGTATGTGCATTTCCTTCTGGATAGAAGTGGTATCATGGTATGGAGCCCAGATACTTAACTTATGTTGATATCGCAGATATATATATATGATTTTGTGATTTGTTGCTGGGGCCCCAGTTAAAGGTTGGTTACGACCGAGAAATGGCATACTCGTGTCAGTAGTTACCCAGTTAGGAGTAACCCGGCCTTGTGTTGGCAGAGATCCGGTTTGGTTCTCGGGGACGTCCTTCCAGAGGCGTTCTCATGTGGCAATGGGAAGTTCCTTGGCCTGACCATTTGTTGGAAATCCAATTCCAAATACGAAACCCTGTACGGTTTTAGTTGTAGAACCTGCCATCTAATATGGTAGCTATAGTAGGCATAGTATAATGGTACCTATGTCGGCTAAGATTAATATTCTATTTTCGAAATGATTTACTTCACTATGCACTAGTAATAATATCAAAGAATTCTCTTCTCGTATCAAGCATATTTAACTATCATAAGAAGAAATCTCCTCCAATTCTGCGTTTGCATTGTGTGTGTGGCGGGAGGTCTTATGGTAGTTCCATTTTTAAAAGCATTCCGAAAATTCTTTTATAAATCTTGTTTATTTAAATACAACTATTTTGTTTACTCATACCAGTCCCATGACTGATCCGGAGTTTATTATTTTCTTTCCTAAACTCTGGGTGCCCCTTTTTTCCACACGGGCAGCCTAGTAGCAGGTTTCTATATTTTGGAGTAGCAGTATTTTGGAGCAGCAGTATTTTGGAGCTCTTATCTTGGAGATATCTTAGGAGCTATTGGAGATTTCAGGTGTTAGCTTTTGGGAGTTCGTTATCATCTCTCTCGTTTGAGAACTTTTGGATATATGTTCACTGTTGTATTATCATGATGTTGTATTTGGAGTTGTAGTGTATGTATTATGTACTCTGTTGCAGTATGGATATTATGTTGATGTTGTAACAGTGATGTTATTTATGATATTGATTCTGTTCCGCTGTTTTATATTCATCTAATTGTTGTTATAAGCTCCGGCGATGCGAATTTGATGTCGTTTATTGGACATCGAGTTTGGGTCGTCACAAAATGGATGAGTTTTTACCTTACGATAACCAAAACCTTTGTATATAAAATACAGTGATATTATAATAATGTCTAAGGATTCAAATACATGCCAAAAAAGCTGAAATTGTTACCATATTAACTTCCAACATACTAGGATCTAAATTCAAAAACTTTAAAGGAATGTATTGAAAATTGGATACCATACTATGGCAAGGTAAGGAACTACCTTCTGATGGTACACCCTTAGAAAATGCACTGGAGTCTAACAAGAACTTCTTGTACCCCTACTACATAAAGCCCGCTGCCCCTTTAACATGGAGAACTGGATTACCCCATCCCCTTTTGACACCGAGGCCTTATACTACCATGGTGTTTCGTGCAAATTCGAATATGGATAATCTAGAATAGGATGGCCGCTCTTAATGATTTCTGACCACATAGCTCTACCGCATACCCTGTTTTTGTCACTTTCCGGTTTGTGACGCTTATGAGGTCATGTCTTTACCATCTTCCATTTAGCAGACCATCTCGAAATGCTAACACTACCCTTCAGGCAGAGATAAAATGCCAACATTCACCCTACAAGTTGTTCTGGGATCGAACAAACATTCCACGTTACTGTCCTCCATTTTGGAATCACCCTTGGGAAGAATAGTATAACTCCACAACATACTTCAATATGATTTAACATCATTTGTTATTAGTTTGGAGTGGTTTGGATAAATTAGGGAATCGATGTCTCCAAAATTAAGTGATAATTTTTCGGCTAACTCAATTTCGGTTCTTTTGGAAGTATCACAAGCAATCGAATCCTCACTGGAGAACTCGAATACACCTAACCTACCTCCTGAGTCAAAAAAGGTCCAGATTTGGTAGTTGGTTATTTAACTATAAAATAAACAAACAACACGCAATTCCATTTAAGATTTTTTTATCCATAGGAACCTCTAAGCCTCGAAAAAAAATCTTTATTTAATATATCTCTTTCAAAAACCTTTGTCTAAAACATTCATATATTTATCTCTCTGAAATAAGTATATTCACAAAACATTTATGAATAACTTCTTACTTTCAAACCGTGTTAAAAAGGATTAAGCAAATGTTGTTTAAATTGAAGGTAAGGACAACCTTAAACACTATTCCCTCGGTGTTAAGTGTGGAACATATATTCCTTACCATAATTTTAAAAGGTCAGTTTAGAGAAACCCAAATATCAAATTCTTTTTTTTATATTTTGTTCGATAAATCTTTTTTAATCAATCTATTGTATTCATGAAATCTTTTTTGCTTGAAATCCAAATCCATTTCAAAATGCTTTCCAAACTCCCAAATTCATTTATAAAGTCCCTTTATAATTATTCGAAAGCATTTATATAAATTCCTTTATAAATATCCAAATCATTTTCTAAAATTTCTTTTATAAATACCCCAAAATCATTTATAAACTTCTTTATAAACCTTTCCTGTTTAAACGACTTCTTAAATAACCTTAAATTGATCACGCTTCCTTTATTAAGAAGATCTATTTAAAAATATCCCTTATTTATGAAATCTTCTTTACTTAAAAACTCAAATCTATTTACTCAAAACACCTATAAATTTCCATTTTCATTTATAAAACACTTTATAAAAAAAATATAACATGGAAAACTATTTCCATTAGTTAAAACGTTTTTAGTAAAACCATTTATCAAATCATTCTTCAAATATCTTGTTCAAATGTACTACATTGAAACCATTTCAAAAAGAAAATGAAATACTTACCCTTACAAAATCAAATGGAGACTTAATGACCACAATGGTGCTTTTACTTTGGTTTTACTTACGTAGTTTAACATGGGATCACATAACAACAGGTATATAAAGGATCAAAACATAACCATTAATCCACTTAAGAAAATGTCCATGTTAATTGTAATAGTAGAATGGTGTTTTATTCCACTAATAGATGTCATTTAGACACTAAATCCCTTAATTTAAACAAATTTGAAATGAATTTTTTTTAAAACAAAGCTGACTACTTAAACTGAAAGCGATTTTAAAATAAATCAAAACCCCTGTAAATGAAAATCAAATCCTTATTAAATAGTAATTAATCTCTAATTAAAGGTAATTAAAACTTAGTAAAAACATAGTTAACTTTAATCAAAGATTAATTGAAGAAAACCCCTTTTTAAAATAATAATTAATTAATAATGATCTTAAATAAATAATCAAATAATAATTAATTAATCCTTACTTAATAATTAAATAACATCTACTTTTAATTAAATAAAAAATCATGATTAACTTAATTGATTAACACATAAGTTTAAAAACCATTATTAACAAATGATTAAGTACTAATTACCTTTACTAATTAACTAATCAATTAAATAATCATTAAATAATTGATTAATTAAATAATTATTCTCTAATCAATAAATTAAAGTTGAAAATATTTTCTAAAAATATTTTAAGTTAAAACAAGTTTAGATTGGAAAAATAGTTAGATTTCCCGAAAGACGCGTATAACGACTATTGCTATACGGATCCGTACTTTCAAACCTTACTTTTTAAGCAAAGTAACTCTAAAGCTCTATTTTTACACTTTAAAACTTATAACAAAGTTAGAAAATACCTTTCAAAAAGTTTCTAGATGGAAATAAGTTTCGGATTTGGAAATAATTTAGTTTTTGCGAATTACACGTGTATGGACTATTGATATACAGGCCCGTAATTTTCAAAACTTGAACTTTACTTTCTAACTTTTAAAAACTTAACCTTTGAAATTATTATTACTTATAAAACATAAATAAATGTTTTAAAACTCAAAAAAATAATTTAACTTTAATATAATTATAATTCCAAAAATCAAATTTCACTCAATTGGTCAGGGCTGCTTAGCAACGATGGAACTATGTTCCTTGAGGTCGCGCGTTCAAGTCCTGGTAAATTGAGTTGTGTTTCCCAAAGAGCTTGTGGTGGTTTTTCCCATAAATATGGAATAAAAATGGTGGGGAATCGAAGCTCTAAAGTTAGGCCAGCTAAAAAGGGGGACCGATGTGGCGGGCAGTCGAGTTCCCTAACTTTACTCTCCAGATTAGGGTTTTTAAAAAAAAAAGAATTTCCATATCGCTTAAAGTTAGTACATGCTAACTTTTCTAACATTAACTAACTTTATTAAACTCCATATCCATTATACATTCACATCATAACCATAATCATAACAATATACTAACTTTCCATTAACTGACTAACTTCAAATTTCAAGTTTAACTACAACATACATAACATGCATATGCATAACCAAATCGTCAACACTTCCAAAAACCTTAGGCATAACCAATTCACATCATAACTATACAACCAAGCATATTATTTACTACCATTTATACATCAAATTCAAGGTTAGTATCTTGATTCAAAAAGAGAACCTTTACTCACCAAACCAAGTATAACTTTAAACCAAAGCTATCAAAATCTCCGATCGACTAATGGACCTAGCTTCTCCTTGTAAAAAATCAACTATTGGACATCGGGAAAGCAAATATGCTTCGGCCTTGGGGTATTAGAATACACCTAGCAACAAAGGGGGCTCGGACCTTGGAGTTTTTTGAGAGATGGAGCTTGCTTTTTTGTGGGGTAGTGTATGTATATGGATGTATGAGATTTTAGACTTGGTTTTAGAGTATATGCACTAACTTTTCTCTTAGGAAAAAGAGATGGAAGCCTTTAATGGAAGAAGTGGAGGAACTTGAAAATAGGAAGGAGATGAACAAAGGAAAATTAAAGCGAATGAAGAGGTATTTAGAGGAAATGAGAGGGTTAATTTAGTAAAATGACTTTTAGTATAAAATAATAATAAATTTCTCACGAAAATGTGCTTTCCATACCTCCTACCATCCCCATAATACATGTTCTCTCCCCACCATACTTGCAATTACTTATCCTAGGTGTTTAGGTGATGTTTAGGTACTAATCTAGGTTATATATATGTCTATGTATGTATGTATATGTACATAAATATGCGTAAATGTTCATATCACGAATGTATATGTATACGTTATAAGTATTATGTATGTATACATGTATATTATTTGCAATTTTTTTATCAAACCCTAGTCTATAAGTGTGTGCATGCGTACACTATGTGCACTACGTTTCCCGATAATTTTCTAATGATAAAAGTTCAAAATTTTAGAAAACGTTCTTCGATCATATTTTCTATTTTTATTTGAACTATCCATATTGGTAAAAAAAATTAAATTCTATTTTATCATCATTATTAAATAATTAAAATAGGTTTATTTGCAAATAAAAATTCATTTATTGATCATATAAAATACATTTGAATAGCTTATTTCAAAGTGGTAAAATCTTGGGTCGTTACAAATTTATCTTACCATCATTTTTTATTATTTAAAAGAGTTATATTTTAATTATAAGCCTATTGTTTTAATATTTAAAATTTATTAAATATTTGCAAATTAAAGCTGTAAAATTTTGGATCATTACACGTATCTATCCTTCTGGCACTTAGGACATATAACACCTTCTTTCTTGATCTTTCCCTTGGCTTTCTTATTCGCCCAAAATCCTCCCTTCTTAGCTCCACCTTAGTTTTATGGTTGTCCAAACTTTTCCTTTTCTTTCTCCTTCCTTCTCTTCTAAGCCAATAATCGAAAGTAAAGCATCTCAACTATCATCTCATAATTGATGCCTGTGGAAATTTGTGTCAAAAACTAGCTCCTTAAGTAGAGAATTCAAGCCCTTGAAAAAGCCTTGTTCATAAGGATCGATACAACGTACACATGAAGGATCGGTACGAAGTGCACATGAAGGATCGATACGAAGTAAAGCATGGCTAATCGATATGAACAAAGCCAAACCATCGATACGAAATAAAGCATGGCTAATCGATGAGAAAATGAGCAAGTTAGATCGATACGAATGAGGCATAAACATTGAGAAGACTCGACCGATTTGGCATAGACTATGGATCAATCCAAAAAACAAGCTCCATATCAACAAGCAAGCACATGGTCACCTCGATGCGAAACCATCGATACAAAGAAGATCAATGCGAAGCAAACATCAGTTGAAAAAACTTAACTTGCATCGATTATAACTCACAATCTACAAGTCCAAATGTCACCAAATTTTCACAAGAACTTATGTACAACCCTAAGAATGTTCTGCTTAATTTCGACTTGATTGGATCAAGTCTTCATCGAAACGAAATTCGTTCTTTCGATCACGGACCGAGGGCAGATGACATGGGATCGATCATGTGGGCCCATCCACTTGAGAGAATGGTTCTTCCGAGATCTGAGAGAGATACTTGTAGCCTACTCCTACAAATAACAGCCTAAAACCTATTGAAAAGGGACTTTTGGCTCTTCTACGTCCAGACTCTGCCGGAATCATCACTACACTTCAATTGTACTATTGTAATCAGTTGTAACTCATTGTAACCAGTGAAAAAAATCAATAAAGCAGCAACCCTTCCAAGTGGACATAGGCTACAACGTCGAACCACTATAAATCGTGTGCTTCTACTGCTTTTTTTTTTACATTTTGAGTATTCTTCATATTTTTATTCTATACATACTTACTATCTGAGAATTGTGATTCTGAATGGGTGTTGTCATCGGTGATTGGGTGCTTGTGACCAATTTTGGCGCAAACAATATTTATTATTAAATAATTGATAATAGCCTGTAATCAAATTAATTCTTAAAAATAGGAAATTAAGCTGAAAAATTCTAAAGAAATTTATAAAGGTATTAGAGACACATTTTGGGCTTAGGAAAAATATCTAGAATTTTCTCAATTGAAATTATATTTTTAATTAAATAATTTTTAGTTAAATAATTAATTGCATTTCCAAAATAAATTAATTCAAAAAATTAATAAATCAACTTAAAAAAATCTAAAACATTTTCTATAGTTTCAAAATACAAATAGTATCGTTAATACAAATTTATAGAATTTTCTTAATTCAAATTATATTTTAATTAAATAATTGACTGCCGGCCGAAAATAAACTAATTTTTAAAAACAATAAATTATGTTTAAAATATTTGAAAATTATATTGTAATCTTATTACATGGCACAATAAACATAAAAATGCAAAAGTGAAAATTTATATAATTGATTGCAGGCCGAAAATAAATTAATTTTTAAAAACAATGAATTTAAAAAATCTAAAAATTATATTGTAATCTTATTACATGGCACAATAATCATAAAAAATGCAAAATTGAAATTTAAAACCATTAATTATTTTTCATAATAAACAATTCACAAAAGCATTAAATAATAATAAAATATGTATGTACATATTTCACAAAATATTTTATATTTTATGATTCATAATTGGTACAAATCATCATATGAATTTTTATGATTAAATATATATGATATATAAATACATATACATATATACATATTCATAATTTGCAGGTCTATACGCATTTAATATACATACATACATACATACATACATACATACATACATACATACATACATACATATATATATATATATATATATATATTAAAACCTTTTTTTAGAGAATTAATTAAACAAAATCAATAAATTAAATATTATAACAAGCACATAAACAGTCTAATTGTAACAAACACAAGTACCCATAAAAATCTAACCTAATCTAAATAATAAAAAGATATGAATACAAACAAAGGATTTGGATGTAAATCAACTTTTATATGGTAAACTAAAAATAAAAAAAATGATGACAAATAAAAATGCACCTACTAATGAAGTCGTAGAGTCCGCATTGAAAAATGATTTCTCTTCTAAGAATAATTCACAATCCATCATGTTGCTAATCCAAGATTGGAGACATTCTACTACAAATTAGTATTTTTAATTTTGAATTGGTTTTGAGAAATTTAGAGATGATTTTGGAGTAAACTTTATGCTGTTAAAACGAGGAAAAGGAAGAAGAAAGTGGCGGCTCAAAATTAATTAGGCTGTAATTAGGGTTCTGAAATTGGCTTTTATATGAATAGGATAGGAGAGCAAACAGTGATCTCAACCACACGTCTCAAAACCTAATTACATATGTTGTAACCATCTCGTTTCTTTCCCCAAACCAATGCCTATCCACTCCAAATCTCATGGGTTGTGAGTACACTTAACCCAAATTAAATATGTATAATTATATTTAACATATTTTGTTATCGATATCTCATATCGATCAATATATTCATAACTTCTATAAATATATGCAACAATTTTTTCCCAAATCACAATTTTCATAATTAATATTTCATAAATATTAATTTATTCGATTAACTTATATTAATTATAAACTAATTAAATTGTTTGGTCTAAAGAGAATTCATTGTTTTGGTTGTGTGACTCTTGGGCGTAAACCCGGTCAACGATTAACGTCGAACTATTCGAACATTAAAGTTCACACTTCACTTAGCAGGTGGTGTAATATTGTGGCCAAATTTATCGCTTACTCATTTTTGAAAAATATCATTTTAAATTAGTAAGCGTTGACTTGCAGAATTTGGTAATGGTCAAAATTCCAATATCATCCACATTCAACTCTATAATCCAAACAAAAAGTTCTTGCTTGAATAATAAAATTATTATCAACCGAACTACTTTGGCCAGAGATTTTGACTTTGGGTTGATTTGAGTTGATCGTGATACTAACTCCAAACAACTGAGGAGGTGAATCCTCTCTTGGTTAGTTCTTCACTTCCTATTCTTCCACTCGACCCAACTATAGTCACTTGATGGATGTTATGCCGTGCTTTGACTATAATCAAAGCGGAACTTTCATATTGAATATTCATAGTATTCTCAACTTGAAAGAACTGTGTAAATTAGTCACATCGATATTTTCTGTTTGACCTTAGTTATAGTAACCAATAGAAAACAACTGGCGAGTCGTTCTATAGCTATCCAATAATTATTAGTACGTAATCCCTAGATTCCCTCAGCAATCATGAGTAATATATTGCCCAACATTTGGAAAGCATTACGTACTCTAGCCTCAATGGATACTTCGATATCCGGTCTCGATGTTTCTTGACTAGGAACATTTAAAATGGTATATTTAATCTATTGTGATAAATTACTCACAGTTACAACACTTTGTAACTGCTATCATAAAACATACGATTTATGGATTTTGTATTAAATATACTTTTAATTAAATTATCTGATTAATACAACCACATTATCTCAAGTATATAATAGAAAGAAAACACCTTTACTACGAACAAGATTGGTCAAGAGTTAGATATATGTAAAAAAAATCATAATTGCCCCTTAGCGCATACCCCTAACTCTATCATGATGTGGGACATCTCCAACCATGGGACCCACTAAGAAGGGATATGTCTTGCATATACGTAAGGGAAAAGATACCAGGGTTCGTCTTGGATTTGAAGTATTAAATGGTTCAGTACTTTAAGGAAATGGGGTCTAATTCATTTCTAATAAGCATTATTAAGTAATTGAAATGGGAAATTTCCTTGACTTACATTCGGTTAGTGTAAATAGGATGTTAACTAAGGAAGGCCAACGGCTATATCAGTATTTTTGTTGGACCAGTATTTTACAGTAAGGCTGGAATATAGGCTATGACTACTATCGGCTCGGGGTGGTCGGTAGCAAAGGCTCGATTTATGGACTAACGAATTTTTGCTTCTTATTAGTGTAGAATCTGTATAGGATACACAAATACCTCAAAGTTAGTTAGTTAGTTAGATGTTTTATTAGTCAGAGGTGGGCTAGTTAACCCTTAGATGAGTGTTTGACACATGTTAGTTATAGAGCCATATATAGGTGCCATCGGTCTCTGTAGTTATGACCAACTGACTAGCGTTTACATTGCGGATGGCTTGTTTCGAGGAATGATGTATTAAATGGCTATTGGGATGTGGACAGGGTTTTTGGTTAGTATATGTTTAGCTATATATGTATACAGACACATATATAGTTATACCTTGCAGGAGATTAGGCAAAACGTACACGCACGTAGGATTTAAAGGATTAGCTATAAATAATATATATAACACATAAATGGAAATCAATCAGCATAAACGAATATTATAGGTAAAGTATGTAATTTTCTAGTCACCAGAATATTGTTCTAATCCCCTTTGCATTATAACCCACATGATATATTTAGAGAAACGGGGTACTGATGCAAGACGAGAATGATAGAGGGTAAAGTAATCTTATTTATGCTTGGCATTGATAAGGCAATTAGAAATCCATAGAATACCATTGATTCCTAGATAGCAGTCTTAGTTGATATTTATGTTTTATTATATTTTTCAATTCCACTGTGATTTTATATTGATCACACTCTAATATACTTGTGTTTATTGCAGGTTACCAAAATAAACGATCCATGTCCTAATGGATTTAAGTTTCAATTTAGTCGAAATTTAGGCCCATTAAGGTGCGGGTTGTTAAATTTGGTATCAAAGCTTTGGTTAGTCGATCATAGAAATTAAGATATGCTAAGAGAATATATTTGTATATTTACGTTAATTATATGTATATGTGTATATATATATTATATGCCTAATTATATAAATTTGAACTATAGAAGTAGTTGCAATCACGTTCCAAAAGGATGAATGATGAAACTATGAGTTGGAAAATAAATAGAGTTAAATTTATAAACCAACCCCGATTACCCTATAGGGTGTTGGTTATAACTTAAGACGTTGACCAAGAAGAGTGTGAGTACGACATATAGAAGAATCTCGAAGGCTGGATGGTACTTGGCTCCTTTGTTAGACTTAGGTGGCCTTATGATTATAGATTTCGATGGATTTCCATTGAAGATGCCCATTTCATTAATACAAATGTGAAGTAAGAGAATATATGTTGTAGATATCTGAAAGTAGGGTATAATAAAAGTGGAGCAAGTTCCTGCAAGACGGTGCACATTATCCTCTATAAGATAATGGCAAGATTTTTTTTTATGGAGATGGGTTAAAATTGTGTAGGCAAAAAAGAAAAGTCCAAAAGAAAGGACAAGTGAAGTCCATTTCTTGTTCTGACCCCACGTGAAAGAATTTGACATGGGATTTTGGAAAATTCGTTGAAATGTATGGATGGTTTTTAAAAGGATTTATTGGAAAGATGTTTTGAAAATGTAAGAAAATTCTTGGTTTAAAATTGATTGGGTTAAAATATCTGATTTAAAGGTTTTTAGTAAAAGTTTTTCATTTTTGAAATGAATGGAAAATAGATCATAGATTTGGCTTGATGATTTTTTCTATTTTTGTAAGTTTGAAGGTTTTTAAATTTCATTTTCTAAGGGGTGGATAAATGGAAATGGTAGTTGATTAAAATGCAGTAAAGAAAATAGAAGTATAAGAATGCCTATAGTGAAGATAGGAGGAATATTCCCATATAAGGAGAATATGGGAAATAACAAGTATTAAATTTCATGCTATTGAAGAAAAACCCAATGACTAAAGTAGTATGCAAGCGCACTATATTGAGTCAATATTAGAAAATTTAGATAGAAAGAGCGTTAGGAATTTATATAAAAATAGGATCATAATCTAGTTAGAAATAACAAAGGAGAAAAGCAATAGGTATGGGATAAGAAGAATGGATAATTTACATATACATGTGTAGTAATTGCATATATATTTTAGACATACGCTTAGATAGACATTGCAATTGTGCATATCTTTTAGTTATATGCTATTAAAAGCTAGGCTAGGGTTGAAAGTGGAAATATCATGAGTAGTTAGAAAATAATAGGATGTTTTTGAAAAAGAAATGTGATAAGTTATAAAAGATGATTTTTGACGAAAAAGGGTTCGGTATAATAATTAGGTGTAAATGTGATAAATGTTTTTAAGTTTAAAAGTCCTACCTTTAAAAGATGTAAATATCCATTGTAGAAAGTCTTTGAAAAGCGATTTTTTTCTTCAGTGGCTCCCTTTTGGAAATCAAGCAATTTTTGAATCTGAAAAAATTGTTTCCAAGTTTATAATATAAAAGATAAAGGTATAGGATTAAGTATCATGACTATGAAGTTTTATTTTTAAAGATTTATGGAAAACCAAACCAATTTTGGATATGATGTAGACATGGATCATTGCCTAGGTAAGAAGGGGTAAATGTTTAGGATATGCATAAAATAGCTATGGATGCTCGTAGAATAGCAACAAGGAATCTCCGTTAAATATAAGGAATAGTGAAATGAAACGAGGAATGTTTGATTAGACGTGTGTGAAAGCCATAAAAAGAACCTTCAAAGGAATAAGGATTGGTATCAAAGTATAATTTTACGAATCCTAGATTACACTCGCATACAAGATCAAGGCTAAAGAAAGTAAAAACAAAAGTATGAGAATACTCTCAAGAGATTTCAATTTAAGAAGATAGTAGTATAATGAGTGAAAAAGGTTACAAGATGGCGAACACACATAAAAGATATTGATTGAGTCAATGTTATAGAAGGCATGATAGATGGTAGGAAAATTAATCCACCAACCCAATTTTTCTATAAGTTATCCTAAAAGTGCATAGTTTATATTTCTTACCCACCACGGTGTGAGAGTGCACAATTTATCCCATAATCGAGAGTAATAATAGGAGTAATGGACGCTCCTTATTTATTAGAAGCCATGGAAGTTAGTGGAGACATATGGATTATAGTTGAATGACATACTAGAAGTGTCCATCTTAATTTGGCAAGGAGTGTTAGGGCCATAACATCATTAATATAGTTAATGATGAAGGGCAGCTTCCCACAATTGTTTTCTTTTAGGTTTTTCGATTATGATCGCTAGTATTCTCCCTTCGAATATTGGAAAAGCAGACGATATGATATAAGAGATGTTCGTATTTCTTTACTGGTTGATGGTTTGGATTAGCTTTGATCGCTATATAAATATGTTGGGAAATAGTGTAAATAAGGAGATCTCATAATGATGCTTAACTAGCGATAAAATATAGTTAAAGCTGGAAGTGAATTAGAAAATTAGGTTAGCAATTTGAAATAAAGAACAATTAGATCCCAAGACTTTAGAAGTTTGGGAAAATAAATATTAACAAGCAGAGGACAGAGAAAGGTTGTTGCAAAATCATAGGTTACTATCCCTATGCCTTAAAAGCTAAAATTTATAATTAGGCTTATGTGTCGCTTTTTAGGAGTAAAAGGAAAGGTCCTCAAATCTAGGATTGATTGCACATTGCTAGGGTCAGTCATATGCATTAGCTCACTGGCCGAACCCGATTACGTTAAGATGTGGCTTGATTTGCTTTTAAGGATAGAGCAGCAAATGTTTTGAAAATTTTTGCTTGAATGCTTTTTAAATTTTTTGTTTAAATTTTTTTGAGAAGTTTGGTTCAAATGCTTTTGGAAAATTTTGTTCAAAAGCTTTTGAAAAAAATATGGTGTTTAAATGCTTTTGAAAATTTAACATTTTAGACTATTTTGCAAGTTTATTTGAAGGGTAGAAGAATATCTTTCGAAATAATAAATTTTTTTATTATCAAATTCCACATGCTTAGCATAGGGAGCGTGTATGTGTTAGTAAATATGAATTTTACCTTTCGGTAAGGGTGGTAATATAATAAACATTGATAATGACAAGGGAAAATGTCGTTTTAGCGTCGGGAATTTCTATTTTCATACCTTGTTGTAGTGAAATGGAGCTTGCGTCTAGGATAACTATGTTTTAACATTAAAGAATAAACCTCCTTATGTGTATTATACTTTAAAAAATTTGGATAAGAATTGGGGGCAAGAGAGAAAATTCTATGGTATAACAGTAGGTATCCAAAAAGAAGAGGGAAATGTAAAATTTCCCACCTAAATTAATTTTCTAACATAGGAGTATAAATATAGAAATCTCAATTTTAAAATTTTTTTGAATGTTAGAAACTGTGTGCTAGGTTTTGGATGGTAGGGGTTAGATGCAAAATTTGTTGAACCGTACTACTGCTTGTAAGAGGGTGGAATTTGTGTGTGAAAAAGGATTTCTTTTGTTTTCTTTTGAAAACTTTCATACATATAGAGCTTTTAGTACATCAAAGTTGTTTGCATCATATTTTCAAAATGTTTTAAAAAGAATGCATTCAAATAGGAGGTGTCGATTTTGAATCATTCTACATGCATGTCTTATACGTTATGAGACACCATGCGCTTGTACATGTTTTACTGCAAAATTGGTTGTATACAACTTGGTTGGATAGTTTAGATAATTGCATGCTATTTTACATGATTGAAACCTTGGGGAAATTTGTGGAAATTTTTTTTGGAGGGGAGAATCTAAACCCTGTAAAATTGGACGATTAATAATTAATTAATAAGGCTCCAATAAAGGAATTTGAGCAAATTTTAGGATTTGGCCATGAAATTTGCACTATTATGTTCGTGGTGATTTTCTGAGCAACTTTCGTATTTGAAGTCTCGCAATCGGAGTTCAAACAAAAGGTTATTAGCATTTTTGAAGCGAAAATAATTAAAATTGAAAATAGGAAATAAATCTCATTAAATGCACACCCCACCGTTTGACCCCCTCCTTAGGCCGGTTGACCAACTATAAAGGAGCGATCGACTAGTCATATGGCGGTGGCTAGGGTTTGAACCTTGGCCAAACAAATCATATTTAATTATTTTAATCTAATGGTTACGATTGAACCTCCTATGAATATAGGCCTAACCTCTAACTCTCTTCTCATATTTTTTGATCAAAGTAGCGAAGCTTTGCCATTTTCCATTCTTCACTATTTCTATTAATAATAAAATATAATATTATATGTATATATGTGGGGAAGGGCGGAAAAAAAAAATAAAAGCAGAGAAGAAGCGAATCAATACTGTGGAAAAAGGTAATTTTCCTTATTATAAATTTATATTACCTTAATCCCAAATATCGGTTTAGATCTGTAATTCTAATAGTAGGATTAGGAAGATGAAATATCGTTTACATATTCTATAAAATAGGTAATTCAAATAGCAATGTTATTTACACCATAATTTAGAAACCTGAAAATCAGTCCCTTAATTTCTTAAGGTTTAATATTGATACGTTTGTAAGATTTATTATAGATCTATGATAATTGAGTTGTAAATTGTTAGTATAGATCTAGACTGCCATGATTTTGACTTGGAATATGGATTTCTATATTTCAATTTATTGGGAATAGAGTATAATTTAATTTTACCTATTCCCAATTAATTTCCATAAATTATCTAATTTCAAAAGTATGTATAATAAGTGCATCATTTGAATTAACAAGGAATATACCAAAAAGGAAAGAGATATGTAAAGTATGGATATTCTTCTCTGTAGTTTGCACTACTTATTTTAATAAAAGGACAGAAACAATTACTTGTAATTTTAAATGAAGCAAAAGTCGCATTTTTGTGTAATTTATGAAAAATTATGATGGTAATCCTTTTAGGAAGGATAACTCTGGCAAATTAAAATGTGGAAATGGAATGTTCTAATTTCATAATTAATATTTAGAAATAGGAAATATATATATATATATATATATATATATAACCCTTCTTATCGATTAAAAATAAATAAATATGTATAGCATAATTTATGACAATATTTGTATTAGTTATTAATAGCTTATTAAATTATAGGATTAGGAGGCATAGATGGAAAAGATATAGCAACTCCAAAATTAATAGGGCAATAAATGCACGGTTAATGGGGAGTTACCGAGATTAAATGTGGACATAAATGTGTCAATGGACTGATTAAATAATTTATTACGACATTTATAGAGAAACGAATAGGCATAGTACGTTGAATTAAAATGAATAAATAAATGTTATTAGAAATTGTCCAATTAGAATAATAATGACCATTTATTATGGAAAATTGACATTTATAGAATATAAACATATAAGGTTCACAGTAGTAAATTATACAGCCTTAATTATACAATTAGAACAAGCGTGAATTAGTGGCCTTAACCCAACATTTTTTGATTTACTTGGTTGGGATGTGAGGTCAATAGAGTTATACAGTAGAAGTCGACCATTCACCTAGAGGCTACTAGTAGTTGTGTGTACTTACTACTGATCTGGAGATGGGGAAGGGATATACGCTCCGGCTAGGCGGCGAAAATATACCAAGGGTTATGCCCTGATCGATTTCATTTCCTACTAGTATAGGTTCATATGAGATACACATAAACCTCAAAGTAAGTTGGCCGGACATTTTGTTTTGTCGGAGGTGGGCTAGTTAACCCTTAGATGAGTCTTAGAGATGCATTAGTAGTGTGACAATTAAACTATATATTATAGATCCATATATAGGTGTCATCGATCTCTGTAGTGAGGACCGATTGACTAGCATTTATGTTTCGAAGGTTCCACTTTGGGGATTAACATAATAAATGGTTGTTGGGTGCCTCCTTCTTATTTAAGAAGTACTCAGTTGTTGAGATTTTTGGGTAGTACATGTTTAGGTATATATGTATACAGACATATATGTAGTTATACCTCGGAGGAGGTTAGGCATATTGTACCGGCATATTGGATTTAATAAATTAACCATAAATAATAGACATAACACTTAAATAGAAATCAATCGGCATAAATTAATGTTATAGGTAAAGTGTGTAATTTTTTAGTTACTTGAACATTGTTCTAACCCCTTCTCGTTAGAATCCACATGACAGATTTAGCGGGACATGCTATTGGTGCAAGACGAGAACATTGGAGGGTGAAGTCTTCTTATCCATGCTCGGCACGGAGAATGTAATTAGAAATCCAAAGATTACTATTGATTCCAAGGCAGCAACCTCAATCAATATTTATATTCTTTTATATTTTTAAATTTTGCTATGAGTTTATGTTGATCGCGCTCTAATATACTTGTATTTGTTACAGGTTACCAAAACCAACGATCCATGCCCTAATGGACTTAGGTTTTGAATTGGTCGAAATTAAGGCCTATTAAGGTGTCGGTTCTTACACTACAACATCTTCTTAATACCCTTTACCTAGAAGTAGGTCCCATATATTATGACTTGTAACCCAAACTGCGGCGTCTCACATTAGTCCAACTATTCGTAGGTGTTGGTAGCCAGATCAACTGTACAGACTTACCCTATAAAATTAAGACTTTAACCTCGCATCCACTAGGGGTACTTATTATAGGCGAGGTCTTATATTAGTCATAAAGTCACATTGCTGGTGGCCAGATTTGCCAAGGAGACTTCTGTATGATTTTGACAAACCTCGTGTAAAAATTGTAACTCAATGGGACTAAATTTCGACTAAAAATCGAAACTTAAGTCCACCAAAGCACGAATCATTGAATTTAGAACCTGCAATAAGCATAATCGTATCAAAGATTGATCAAGCTAAACTCACAATGGAAGAATTAATATTAGGATATAAATATTGATAATGGCCACTACCTTGGAATTCATAAAATTCCTAGGACATCAATCACCTTGTTAATACCAAGCATGAGAGAGAGAAGACTACACCATCAATCGATCATATCCAGCTCCATTGACCTGTCCCTCTAATCTATCCTATGGGTATTAATGAGGAGGAGGCCAGAACAACGTTTTGATGATTAGAAAATTCTATACATTGTGCATAACATAAATTATACCGATATGTTCGCATTTATTTTTTATGTTTATTATTTAAGGTAAACCAAATTTGTTTACCATGTACATAAGATAGGTTGTCTACTCAAAATCTACCTACCCTTTTTCAAAGGTACGAATTATGATATTTAACCACTAAATACTTCCTAAAATGAAGGGGACCCTCTAGTATAGTCGACATTGGTTTATTGGTCCTAGATATCGATACCTTCAACCTTTATACATTGCTTTTTAATATATAATTGCCATTCTATGAACGCATCTATCAGCCATGAAAATTTAGCTATATGAGAGAAAGTACCCAAGCCACTTAATACCTTTATAACAAGGACTAAGGAGAATTTTGACCATTTAATAGTTCGAGAGAGACGGGTCCTCAAACAACAACTTAATACCTTCAAAAATTCCAAAGCAGGTCCCTATCATTTAATACCTAATGTAACAACCCTGGTTTAGAGATTACCTGTTAATATTAAATTATAACGGTAGTTATAATTTAATATTGTAAATCAAAATAAAATTAGAAATTTTATATAGTTTATTTGGAATGAATTTTGGAATTAGATTGTGAATATTATTTTAATTTTTTTGGTTGATAGTAGATGGAAAATGGGTTTTATTCAGTGAAAATGTAATAATTTCGTTAACTATTGCCAATTACTTCTTTAATTTTAAAAGAGGTATTTGATTTTTAAAGGGTGTTTACTTAAATTAAAAATGGAATTTGGTTTAAAAACGAGTTTTGGTCATTAATTATATTTGGAAAGGGTTTGACATATTTTTCTAAGAAATGTATTTTTGGTGAATTTTAGAAGTTAAAAACAAGGTTTTATTCATTTATTTGGTGGAATAGTGTATTTTTGTAAATTAAGGGTTTTAATAATATGAATGCTTTGAAAATATAAATTTATCTTTTTATATGATGTAAAATGTTTTATTTCATATGTATATAAGTTTACACATTTTGTTGGATTAAAACTTGAAAGAGAAATGTGATTTATTTGTTAATATTATGTAGCCTGTGCATAATTGTGTATGTACATGAGTTAATTCCTTAGGCCATTCGATTTTTCTTTTATTTTTGAGTCCATTAGGCCCATTAATACATTTAACCTGATATTGAGAAAGAGGAAAACATTGCTAGTACGTTCATTTGCTTCTCCTTCTTCCTTTTTTGAAATAAGAAAAACAGTAAACCCACTTCGCAAATTTTCATTCAATTTCAAGCTAATTTCTTCAAATAAATTCAACAAACTGAAATCTTTTACAATCTAGAGTGTAAATTTAAATGCAAGCAAGCTACAAACTCAATAATTTCATCAAATTTCTTTATTGAGAAAGAGTTTTCTAATTTACTGTATATTTTTGTTTGCATGTATTGTGTCTTCCTTCTATAGGTTCTTAGAGGCGAATTTCCCCACCAAAGCTTCAATCTTTTTGCTTAATCCAGGTATTTGCTCAACTACAGCAAAGTGAGTTAAGAAAGCTCACAAATTCTACCTGAGCAAAGCTCAAATTGCCAAAAATAGTGAATAATTTGCTTTGTAGTTATTTTATCTCAGCTTGTAAATTGTTTTCTGTTTCTTCTTTGATAGCTTATAACTTTTGATTCCGGCAACGGAATGCTGTTGAATTTCTTCCAAATAGTAGTTTATATGCCGAACTTTGCCTTTGAAAAATTTGGTTGAAAAATATTATCATTTGAGTATTCAAAATTTTGCTGCAAAATCAACAAAAATCTAGATTTTTGTCGGGGCATATTTTGTACGAGCTGCTGCAAACATGGCCTGGTCTGAGGTAGTTTAATCCTCTGTTTCATGCTTGAAAGTTGAAACTAAGATAGTTTTTAGGCCTAGTGTTTATTTCGAACTGTCACAAACATGAAGTAACGACCCAGAATTTCAGTCATTCAATATTCGTATATTTAATTGATTTTAAATATTCAAAAGTAAATTTTATAAGTCGAATAACTTATATTTCGAACGTGATTTAACTGTATAATTAGATCGTTAATTCATTATTGAAATTGCATAAATAATCAGAATTTGGATTTAATGTAAATGAAAATGATTTATAAAGTTGAGATAAATTCTATTGCCAGTATGTTCATTTACTTCTCCTTCTTCCTCTTTTCTGAAATAAAAAAAAAACAGTAAACCCACTTCACAAATTTTGAATTTCAAGCTAATTACTTCAAATAAATTCAATAAGCTAAAATCTTTCGCAATCTAGAGTGTTAATCTAAAGGCAATCAGAATCCAAACTCAATAATTTCATCAAATTTCTGATTTGAGAAAGAGGCTTCTAGTTTACTGTATATTTCAACTTGCATTTATTGTATCTTCCTTTTATAGATTCTTAGAGGCGAATTTGTCTACCAAAGCTTCAATCTTTCTGCTTAAATCCGGGTATTTGCAAACTATAGCAAGGTGAGTTACAAAAACTCATAAGTTCTAGAAGCGCAAAGCTCAAATCGCCAAAAATAGTGACTAACTTGCTCTTTGTAGTTGTTTTATCTCAGCTTCTAAATTGTTTTCTATTGCTTCTTTGAAAGCTTATAACTTTTGATTCCGACAACGAAATGCTACGAGATTTCTTCCAGATAGTACTTTATATGTTGAACTTTGTCTCTGCAATATTTGGTAGAAATATTGTCATTTGAGTGTTCAAAACGTTGCTGCAAAATCAATAAAACCCAGATTTTTGCCTGGACAAATTTTGTTTGAGTTGCTACAAATATGGCCTGAGTACATGTTTGAGATAACATAACTCTTTCATTTCTTATTCGAATTCATCGATTTTTTTTTAAAAGATAAATTTTTCTTCTATTGTATACCAATTTTCAGCCCAATCTGAGATCGTTTGGTCCTCTATTTCATTCCAGAAAGTTAAACCCGAAATGGTTTTCAGGCCTGTACATTTTGGTTTTTTTTCATACTGTTGCAAACATGGCCTGAGTTCATGTTTGAGATAGCATAAATGAAAATGAGTCAGAATTCATTGGTTCTTTTTCTTATTTGAAATATGAAGTTTTCTATGCACACCAATTTTTACCTTCATATGAGGTCATTTGGTTCTCTGATTCAGACCTGTAAGTTGAACTCAAGATGGATTTTAGGTCTGGGCGCATTTTTGTATTTGAACCTTTGCAAACATGAGCTATGTTTGAGACAGTGTAACTTTTCATTTCCAGTCAGAATTCATTGATTCTTTTTTGTTCCAAAGATGAACTTTTCTAGTATGCGCATACCAATTTTCAACATAATATGAGATAGTTTGGTCCTCCATTTTAGACCTGCAAGTTGAACCCAAGATGGTTTTTAGGCCTGGGCACATTTTTGTTTTTGAACTGTTGCAAAAATGGTCTGAGTCCATGTTTGAGATGGCATAACATTTTCATTTCCTGACGGAATTCATCAAATCTTTTTTGTTTGAAAGCTGAAGTTTAGTACTATGTATACACCAATTTTTAGTTTAATTAGAAGTAGTTTGGCCAACCGTTTCATGTTTGAAAGCTGAACCCAAAGAAGATTTCAGACCTATGTACTATTTTGCCCATGCATTTTTATGTTCTTTTCTCGTCCAATTTTTTACTTTTACTTCATGTTTTTATGATATTTCTGAATTGTATTGAGGGCTATGACGCATATCAATAGGCTAGCCCAATTTTGATGAATTTGAAATTCCAATTTGAATTAAATGTGAATTGAATTTGAATGATGGTTTTGAGTGATTTCTTTGATTTCAAGCACAGATTTTTCCAAACAATTTTGAAATAAATTTTAAATAATTTAGCATTTAAAATAATTATCATATATTTTAAATTATTTTAAGCTATAAAATCTATTTATTCTCTATAATAAGGGAATTTTCAAATATTGTTTTCAAAATTGATTTCGAAAAATGGGTTTAAAAGCTTTTTTCTCAGGAAAATTATTTTATATATAAAATACACGTTTTTGCACTATTTTAGCGAATGAGAAGGAGAATTAAATAGTTTGGTAAAACATGTGGTATGAGACAGTGCATTTACCTTATCGGTTAATTCTCGACTTGTCCATTTTATCATTTTGACCTACGGGTTGAGTTACCGATGAGATAAGGTAAACTTTTCACTGCTTTGAGTGTGAAATTTACTAGCAGTTAGTAAACCCTCTAGTGTGAACATAAGGTATGGGACACACATTAACATTGTTTAGCTTCCAATCCGAGAGTTTGGGACACATTTGTCTAAAAGACGTATTTGCCAATACTGGACCTTTTGTTCATTTGCCCTTTGGAATGCTTGTCTAAAAGACATTTGTCATTGAGATGTTTTTTTTTCCTTCGGGATGTTTGTCTAAGAGACGTATTTATTTGTCCTTCAAAATATTTGTCTGAGAGACACGGCGCCTTATTTTGGGAGAATGATACTTGGCGGGCTTTGGCCATAAGAACGTATTATATCTTTGAGATGATTTCATTGATTTTCTTATGATTTTCCAAGTGTATCACATTTTTACATTATTGGCCATTTGAGATATTACATATGGCGATTACATCTTCGAAAATTGAACTCCTTATCGAGTTCCATATTGAGATTTGGGTTTTCCAACACTGACGTTATATATAAGATTTGCCTTTTGGCGTTTATTTGGGATTATAGTCTCCTATGTTGGAGATTTATATTTGATTGCCTTATGGTGTATTTTGAGATGGCGACTTTTTTGAGATTGTTTAAGTAGTCAATGTGGCGGGTTTGAGATTTCTCCTCTTTGGAGTTACGTTTTTCTCCTAAACCATATTTAATGTTTTGCGATATGCCTATAAGAGGAGACATGCTTTTAATGTGAGATTTGTTATAAAGTTTTATCACCTTTGAGTTGCATTCATATTTAGTGATATCCTTATATCACTTGAAAATACTATATCTACTTAGTTATGCCATATGAAGTAACCATATACCGTTGAATTATTCCTTCTCATTTGAGAAGATTATCGCCTTGCCGTATGCTCATATTATCACTTATCCTTATAAACTGATTTATTTAGCTAGACTGACCCATGTATTTTATACTCGGGTCAGGCTGAGGTGTTTAGGTTAGGTACCCTTATAGACTTAGCCTATTCTGCTTCCGCATAGACTTACATGCTAGCCCATTTTATTGTAGTCTTCTTGTCGCTACTTTAATATGTATGTTGTTTTGACTAATGTGTGTATTGTTTTCGTCATACTACTTATGATGTATTATTTGTATCGTATTGGGATGCATCAGTATATATGTATATATATATATCTGTTTGTTGTTCTATGATGTGTTATGCATTTGAGTTTTTGTATTTTGTTCTGATAGATCCTATAGCCACCTTCAGTTTTGTATTAAGCATTTATTGGATATATCGATCCACTTGAGATATCAAAGAAAAAAATATAGAGCACTAATCGATATATTCAATTGATATTTAGGACAAGACTATAGATTGTTGCTCCTAAACAGCCCTATTCTCCAAATTAGCAGACAATATTACCCAATAATACTTTTTGTTAGTGTGCATCTCGTGGTAGGGTGTACGGCTTGGTATCAGAGCTGAGTTCAGAACAAAATAGGATAAACACAGTCTTTAAGCATTCATTATGATACATCCAAGTATAGTACAAGTGTACGAATCCCTTAAACATTGTGTCCTTTATCTTATTGTGTCCTTTGTGATTGAGGTTTGGGATATATGTAGGAAAATTGTTTTTCCGTAGTATTCCAAAAATAGAATTGATGACATCTTATCTGTAACGAACCATTTTCCCGTACCCTTTGAATCGACAATAAACTGCACATGTCCAACTCAAATTGCACAAAAAGACCGATCATTAAGGGTGATAAAGAAAAGTAGACAGAACAGAATCTCACACAAATGGAATAACATATAATATTGAACAAATAATTTTACAGTGGAAAACTTTTAAATACATATATCATAGTCTAACCTAAATTCAGCTTGGACAGTTATAAAACCTGCCCTTACAAATGTTGACAAACATCAAACAAAATGCACTAAGCACAGCGGATAGTAGAATATCTTCATACGTCGATGAATATCTCCAGCTCTCCTTTGGAAAATCCAACCATCTTCGACTAAATCTGAAACTACTCGGATCTGAATCGAGCAATGAAAATACCCGGATCAGGCTTGATAAACCAGCGTGAGAAAAAATCAATAATAAATGACAGTGTCATATGTCAGTCTATGTTATAAATCCTTTGGAAATAAAGAGTATCTCATAAGACAACGCCCACACATAAACACGGACGGGTTTTTACCTTATGATGACTAAAACACTTTTATATCAAAACGTTTGATATTATTTCTAATGACATTCTCTTTGAAAACATTTGCAAATAAACTTATTAATCGTAGCTGAAATTGTTGCCATTATTAAATTCCAGCATACTAGGCTCTACAAACAAAACCGTAGGTCCTTATTGGAGAATGGATTTCCATACAAATGACGAGGCGTAGGATCTACCTTCCGAAATGGGTACACCTCTAGATGGATGTCCCGAGGCATAGAACATCTGCCCTCTACCAAGACAAGACCGACCTACCTCTTTAACTAGATAGTACCGAACATGTCATCTCCCGGTCGTTACCGACCTTTATTCGAGAGCTCTCTTTCCATACACCACATAAATTAACATCCCGTACGTCATAGCGGGAAGAAATATACCTAGAAGGGGATGATCATACCCTAATTGGGAATGACCCACTTAGCGTTGCCGCATCTAATCCTGTTTCGGTCATTTCCGGTTTGATGAGGCTTGAGGCTACGATTACCTTTTCACATAGCACGTATCACATCTTTGAATCCCACATTTCCATTTCCGTTTAACTACTAATTGCTTTCCATAAAAATACAACCCTTAAGCTCGTAAGTCTCAAGGAGGGTGTTAAGCTAAGAGAAGTTGCCTTCTCTGCCACCACTGATGTACGTTTGTAAAAACCAATGTACGTACTAGTTAGAAATGCAATGTCAGACAAACGTCCGTACAAGTTGTCCAGGAACAGGACAAACCGAAGGCACTTTCCCCGGCCATTATCAGGCGAGAAACCCTTGCAATCCGCAAAATCTCCATCACGAGGAGACCAAATCCGACTTTGGTTACTTCGAAATCCAATCATCGATAAAAAGTGAATATGAGTATATAGGATTTATTAAGTCTCTTTTCACTTTAATTCTTTTCGGACGATTTCGAATTCTCTTTCTTTTAACTTAGAGTAATTTCTAAGAAGTTCATTCTTTTGCTTTGGAAAATATCTCAGATTTCCTTACTTAATTCTTGATCCAAATTACTTAACTTTTAGGCGGGTCAAAAACAATGTTATTTAAGACATCATTTACGATAAACCCTAAATTAATCTTAATAAACATTTTTGAGTAAATGGGATTGTAGAAATCGTTCATTTTGGAGTTTGCTTAACTTTTGGATAATACCAATCTTCTTTTAATTTAAAAACTTAGTACAGAATCTCTTTATTTAAGAGCATCCGGGCATTCCTTTTGTTCTGTTCCACCCCTCGCCTAAGAAAAAAAAACATAGGCCATGTAAGTTCAGGGCACCGGTTGCTCCATTCCTAACCTTAGTTAAACACCATATTTTATCTTCCCAGATCTCACAGGCGGGACAAATGTGCTAGTTGTTTCCGCATACTCAGATTTTCAACTTTATTTTGGAATTGCTTATAAATATCCCAAATTACCTTTAAAAATGCTTAATTATCCTTTTAAAACATTCACAATTGATTTGGAAAACGTCTTTACATTTAAACTTATATTCCAAAAGTTGTACAATTCGCAGCAGAAAAGTGATTCTGGAAGTGCTAAATAAGCTTATTTGAATTAAACCACTTTTAAATATTTGAAAACTCATATTTTCCAATCCAAATCTCTTTTAAATCATTTAAATAGATTTATCAAATTTATTCCATATTTTACCATAATTAAAACATCCATTTACACAAATTTCCTGTTATGGTCACTAAACTGCACTAGCGCGATTTTTCTAGAAAATTGATTTGGACTTAATTCAAAATCTACTTATCGAAACTTTGATTTTCTTTCTTAGTTTAGTAGATATGGATATAATAGTCCGAAATTTTTTTATCTCGAAGAATTCCGAGCCATATTCCACTCAATACACTCATTTGAACTTTTCGGCACGAAATGTCGAACTACCGTTGCGCGACGCGTCTAGTTTTAACTTATTTTTCAATATTTGGAATAATCAATTCAAATTAGATATCAAACCTTATAAAATCATTAGAAACATTTTAAATCAATATTTTCACTTTTAAAAGTATTTAAAATGATTATTCACTATTACCATATTATAATATTATTATATTCACATTATTTTAATATTAAAATTTTAAATTCCAATTTCAACTCAATTTCAATTCTAATCTCAAATTAAACACATTTAAAACTTAGATTTCAAATCTAATTTCAATTTAAACTTCAATTCATTCTCAAACTAAACTTCACTTTTTCAAAATCGATTTCAATTTCAATTTCACTATTCATCTTAATTTCAATTTGTAGTTAACTATCCTTTTCAAATCCGATTTACTACAAATTTCAAATTCTCTTTCATTTTAACATTAATTTCACTTCTAAATGAAAAGAGACTTATTTTTTCACAATATCTCATATTACTAAAATATGGTCTTTTTAGACAAAGGGATTACTTGATCAAAATGAACATATCCAATATTCATATTTATCACTAACATAACATCCATTCAACCAATTACATGCATATGATTTCAAATCTAACATTCACTATTAATATCATCACAGGATATATTATCACAATTCACTTAATTTACTAACTGTCAAATCATCCATATTAACAATCAGTTTGGTATAAACATTCATATGTCATAAGGTTCTAAATATGATTTATAACATAATCGAAATATAAATTCAAAAGCAATGAGAATTTCTCACCATAAACCAAAGCGATTAACATCCTACCAACATTCTAATCAACGAACACTTCACTAATTAATTCCTACTCCATTAAACACTAGCAAACAACACCCTCTACCATCCAATAGCTTGGCCGAGGCTTGAGATGGAGGTTGGCCGAAAATATAGAGAAGAAGCGGTAGAGCTTTGAACATGAATTCCTAAGATTTAGATCCAAAAAATAGGTTATCTTCTCTCTTGTCTTTGACTCTCTTACTCATAAAATTTGAAAAACTTATTAACTGAAAAGTTGTTGCAAATTCTTTTCTATTTAATTTGAATAAAAGAATTATTTGAATCCAAGTTTTTTTGAGGGAGATATGTTCAAAACAAAAGAGCTATTCTCGGATTCACAAAAATAAAGCCTGAAAATACACTTCAAAGAATTGAGTTTCTGGTATAGCAAACCTCAAAACTTGAAAAGGTGATCAACATAAATGTTGTAGCCACTAAAATTTTGTATGGTTTTAAAAATAGAATTTCTAAATTTGGGTAAGTTATGATCAAGTTATGATCAAAACAAAACGGCTTATTTTCTGGCTTAAAAACTGGGCCAGAAAATGCACTTGAAATAAGTGGAATTTTGACATAGTAAACTTTGGAATGGAACAAAGTGATAAACATGAAAATTGTAGCCACTAGAAAAATACATGATTTGAAAAAAAGAGTTTTGCATTTTGATTCTGTATTGAATAACTTATGGCCAAAATAAGAAAAATTAAAATATAGAGAAAAAAGGAGTTTGTTTTGAAGAAAATAAACATTGATTTCTTTTGAAAATTTTGTAAATATTTTGACATTATTTCTTTATAATATTTTTCTATGGCATGGAAGCCATTAGAGATGAGAGGAAGAAGATGAAGAATCTTGAGAAAAGAAGAAGAAGAAAATGTGAATGAAAGCGAAGAAGGAGGTGGTTATTTATAGAAAAAGAAAGAAAGTGGTAATTTACCAAAATAACCTCTTACCAAATTACCAAACTAACCTTACTTCAACCTAAAGAAATCTCCACTTTTTCAAAATTTAACATCACCTTTCACATCCTTTCTTTATGTCTTAATCTGTCAAGAACTAAGCTAAGTAAAATAATAATTATGTAGGCTTTTGATGTGATATTGATTTGATGTTTACTTTTGACTTTTCTTACTTTTCTTAATGACTTCTAGAAGTTTTCTAACCTTGTTTAGTAAAAGTAAACTTGATTTGTTAATTAATTAATACTTACACTATTAGAATATATGTTCCTATATAAGAAAATAAAGGTGCGACGACGTTGCGACAACTTTTAATCGATAAAACGTCGTTTTTCGACAAAATGTTTTACGGTCACATTTTGAGGTTTTAGTTAAACTATTTATTCATGTAAACCAAATTTAAAAATGAACTTTTTACTTCTTATAAATTAAAACAAGTCTCTTTATATTTTAAAATCATATTTAATTAATATCATAATCTCTAATTTTACAGTGTATGTAAAACTGACAAAATGCCACAAATTTTTGTTATTTTTATAAAACGATTATTAACAAACTTTTAAATCTTTTAACATACTTTTATTATCTTTATAAGATGTTTTAAATAAGAGTTAACTTTTTAAATAAATATTTAAATTCATTTATTTAAGCCTTTATTTATTTCTAACAAAACTTAACTTTTGTCGATTTGTTATAAAATCAAAATTTATACTTTTCAATACATTAACTATAAGAATAGATAACATATTTATTTAAGATTTAAACACCTTTTAAATTTAAATCGAACGAAATCTCTCATTTTCGAAGTAGCGAAATTACGGGTCGTTACATTCTCCCCTAATTAAAAGCATTTCGTCCTCGAAATGAAATCAAAGGCAAAGGAATCTATCCCATACTCATCTCCTCAAATAATTTGGCTTATTTCTACCGATGATAGAAAAGAAGAAGGCCGATATCATAACAGCACTAAAAAAAGATGATGCCAAACATACATACCAAGATTTTTCACACTAAACTGAGTACTTATCATGTACTTAAGGTTATATATACATACATCAAGTTAAATTTATATTCTACCCATCCTAGTGCATACTGCATATTTAAGATAATATATACAACAACCAAACAAGATTATGCATCCAAAACAACCACACTAATACTATATCAAGATAAATGAATACATCCACATAACTCATTCCCTATCCTGAGCATGTACTATATCTGTGGTCTATATATATGCATACCAAAACATCAGTCCAACCACTATATCTTAGTGCCTACTATTTGAGATAACTGTCTAACTACTACGTAGACAGGTCCAAAACATCAGACTATATGTGAGATTTGATTGATCTATTATTCAAATCCACAACTTTTGTTTTGAACTAGTATCGATCCCTCGATTTTCTAATGAGGACTTTGATCAGACTTCTTAATCACAAACCCTTGCTTTCCTTGCATAGTGATGTGCACTTAAATATGCATATTTTTACCACCATATTTAATCTATTTAAATTGAATAAATGATCATATTGGGTATTTTTACTTGTTTAAACCAAATTCAAATTGTTTTCAAATTGTCACATATTCATCTTCATATAGGGGCAAAATGGTCATTTTTGGGCATATATCAAATTGAGAAAATTTAATGGGAAATTTCTATATTATTTTGTAGGAATTTAAACTCAATTATAAGTGGTTTCATGAAGGAATATGCATGTACAAAGAAGATACAAGAGAATGAAGATGGAAATAATTCAAAGTGAAGAACATGGAGGACCCCACCTACCCACTATCTTAATGTACAAATTAAAGGCTAATGCACATGCTAAAAAACATTTAAAGCTTCATGTACATTTAAGTGGGGGATTATTAAAGCTAATGATAACTTGGACACCACACTTCCTCCAAGGGCATTTCGGGCATTCCCCAAAAAGTGAATTAGGGTTTTAAAACTTGTATATATACCCCTTGTGTTTTATGTAGCCATCTTCCTCTTCCTCTCATTAGTCTTTGGTTCAAAATAAACAAAGCTATTCTCTTTCTATTTTCATGGCTACTTAGCCATTTTTTTATTCTCATGTAATTTCTTTTTTTTATGCAATTTAATACGTGCTCTTTCCTTTTCATGTTCATTTACTTTCATGTTGTAGTGTAGATCTCTTCTCTTTTATGCAAGTAGAATAGTTTGTTCATTTAATTTTGCTCTCCTTTTCTTTTCTTATTCTTTCATGTTGAAAGCTACATTTATTGTTTTGATGACAAATATGAGAGGCTAAACCCCTTCAATTTAGGGGTAATGAAGCACTCTAATCATGTAGCTTCAACTTAATTTGATGTTTATGCTCTCTTTTTGTGCTTAATTAGAATGATTGAAGTGGTTTAATGATGTTATTTAGCTTTGCATTTGATAGTCTATGTTGTTCATAACAAATAGGCTATGCTTAAACAAACAAAACACAAATTGCCTCTTCATTTACATATGATTATGGCAAAGAAGTGATTGTTGAAATTAAAATTTGGTGGCTTATATTTCTAATTAATAGTTAATAGGCCATGCTTAAAATAGATTTTGCTTTCAACTTAGTTGTCATATTTTATGAGATTTAAAAGTGTATTAGTGGTTGTGTTATAGTTTGATGGTTTATATTGAGCTAACTAATAGCACAAATATACCATACTTATGATAAGCACATCAACTAAATCACTAATGACAAGAAAAGAGAGATCATAACTTTATTTTATTGATTTATGTGATTTAGAGAGTGGAAATTGCCTCTAAATTGTCATTTAACTCTCATATTTTTATCTATTTTTCTTTTTCTAGTTTTTGTTAGTTTCTTACATTTTTAGCTAATCACACTTTCAAATTTGGTTAATTTGATTGAATAGAATTTTAAAATCATCAATTCCCTGCGGATCGACCCGTATTCGCCGCGTGCTACATTCGTACACCGTGCGCTTGCGGTAATTTTTAATTTAAATTCGTTAGACAGCTTTCTAAACCGATAGAAATTCCGTCGACGAACAAATTTTTGGCGCTGTTGCCGGGGAATTGTTTTGATTTTTATTTTCTATTCTTCGAATTATTTTTGTTTGGTTTTGTGTGTTTGTTTGTATTAAAAAAAAATTGTGTTGTGTTTGTTATTTGATTTTATTTGCATTTTGTTTGTGTGCTTGTTGTTGTTTTCTAGTGATTTGTTCATTTGCATTTCATATTTTAAAAAAAACATACAGAAAAGAAAAAAATTCATTTTCATTTCTCATTTACAATTTCTGTCTTAAGTTACATTGCATTTATATTTCTGTGCACATTACTCTTCTTACTGCAACAGTGCAACAGCAGCTTCCATCAAAACATGCTGCCTACATTTCGCTATTCATCCACCCAATATACCTGACCCATTATTTCTCAAAACAGTCTGCTCCTCTTCACAACTTCTCTGATCAAAACCACTAACTTGCTACTGCTACAAGCAACATTTTCTTTCCACTACTGCTTCAACACATCCCATACTTCAAATACCACCACCAAATACTAGCAGTTCCTTCACAACCCACTGCTACGACACAAACATACAACTCCCTGACCATCATACCACTTTACCCATCAATCTTCAAACACTTTCCATAACCACTTTCAACTGCAAACAACCCATTTCACATAATAAACTGTCAAACACCCATCACTTCTGCACCTCTGCACTCTTCTAGCCTCGACAGACTTCATCATCAAACTTACCACTTCCATCGACCAAATCGCAACAATCTCCAACCCATACCCAGTCACCACAAACCCCTACATAACAACTTCATCCACTGCCTGCCTTCTGCCTTTACATCCCACTGCATAAACACATAGTGCACACTACAAACTTCTGCATAGACCACATCTTCCTTCTTCACTTCAATCCCCTACCCATGTACATCACTGCCTTCAAATAGCCATTGCTGATACGACTATGCATATAATCGCACAAACCACTGCCCCCTTTGACTATCACCGAGTTACCACCTTCATCACTGTCTCCAGTTCATCATTGCACCGAAAAAACAAAAAAAACAAAAAAACCTACCGTAACAGTTCCTACAACCTTTCCATCATCACCAAATCCATTTATTTCATCACCTCTAACTGTTGTATCACCTGTCATTACAACCTGCCCCTCAACCACATCAGTACCCTGACAATCACCACTGTGCTAAGAGAACTGCTGCTACCATACCTACGTTACTTCCTCCTGTCCACTTCATTTCACCCCCTGAAACTCCAATTCACTAAATAATTACAGCAGACCACCTCCACCACTCTACATCAAAACAACTCTCCGGCACCGCTTGCCCAAAAAAAAAACAACCCCGCCTGATCATCACAACCCCACTTCATTCTTCCCTCTGCTCACTCGACACAACAACAACTTCACCAATTCCCTATTACTTCACGGCGACCATCCAACCACCAGAACGTCAATTGCAGCCAAATCAATAAATCGAACTTAATCGCCAGAAATACCATTTCTCCATCATCTTTGTCTACACCCTTCCTGCCTTCATAACAAATTCTGCGCCCACCCCCAGTCAACACTCTACAGCAACCCAGTAACTCCCACTAACCTCCGCTCAAAACCATCTCCTCCAACCATTCATCTGTCAAATCACTCCGGAAGCAGCTGCTGTTAACACACCAAAACCCGCTACCTCATCAGACCCGAGCGAAGCTGCTACCATTCTCAGCAAATCGCCACTTGAATCCATCACCATCACTAAAACCGCGACCTTCTCTCAGCAATAGCGACGTCGTGAACCTCCCTGACTGCAATCACCAAATCACCCCCTTGCCACCTGAGCACTACAACATCCTCTCGCAAACGCCTTCACCCATCAACTTCGAACTCCCAACCACGTTACTCGAATCAATTTCAGCCCTCTTCGTCACCTCTATCCCACAAACAATCGAACTCCTCTGTAATCTCCATCCCTCGCGAATCAACTACACTCCGACCTCCATCGTCTGATCGCAATTTCCCTTCGCTGATAAAAATCGTTTTGGGAGTCGAAATTAAAATCGAATTGGGTTGACGAATTTTCGGTTAAGATTTTCTTTGTGAAATTGGATTGTGAAATTCGCGAAATCGAATTGTGAATTTTTTTTGGTCTGCGTATAATTCTTCTGTGTAACTTGGGTTATGAGTTTTTGTGAAATTGGACTGTTGGGCCTGGTGGGTATGGTAGGATTTTGAGTTTTGCAGATTGTTTGCTTCCTGGCCTTTTATTTTTCCATCCTTTTAAACAAACTCACGTCACCAAAAAAAATCTTTTTTTTAAAGTAAAACCCTACTTTTATGTTTCCTTTCAAAAAAAAAAACCAAAAAAAATATATATTGTATATATCTTAGTTTTTAATTTTCAGGTTGCCAAAGCAGAAAATAATGGAAGAATAGCTTGCTGAAAATTGCTTCCTTAGCTAGCCAAAATAAATTGCTCTGCTTGCTAAAACATTCTGCTTTCATTTCTAGTTTTATTTGAATTGAATTGTTGGTTGCTTGCATTTGCATTTTAAAAAATAAAAAAAATTCATTCGTAGTTGCATTGTTAATACACGTTTAGTTTCTGTTCTGCTTTCATCTTAGATTTTGATTAATAATAACGGTTAGACATCGATAACACTTAATTTTATATTGACAATTTGTCTTTTTTTGAACAATTTAATTTCTTGGTGTCTAGGCTACGGCAGAGTAATAACCATTTATAAATATTACGGTGATTCGTAAATATTATAGTGGTTGTTCCTCTGAAGGTACTTAAACCTTCGACTGCATTACTACGGTGATTCGTGGTGCACCGATAAATCCTGCCCGTTACCTGGCTAAGAACTATCTTTTTTATCTAAGACAATTTGTGAATATACAATTTTGGGTTAACGTAGGGTAAATCATTTGTAATTAACCCTTGCATTCATTTAGTTACATTTGTTCACGCATATTTAAAAAAAAACAAAAAAAAATTTCAAAATCCAAAACTAAAAAAAAAACATTCCTTCTCTTTTTCTTTGAAATTTTTAAATCCTTTTCCTTTGAAATTTCAAAAATCCAGAAAAATTAGAAAAAAAAAAATCCAAAAAAAAAATTATAAAATCTTTTCAAAAGCCAAAAAAAATTCAAAATTCAAAAACAAAACAAAAATCAATTTTCCATTTTGAAAAATAAATTCTACTTGTAAATATTTTCTTTATAAAAAAAAACCAAAAAAAAAAATAAATCTTGAAAATGTCCGAGTTTCCTTTTTCTTACTCACTTGAATTTAACGGTGAAAATCAATATAATCCATATGAGTTTACTCCAAATTCGTATGGATATTTTAACAAAAAAATTTGTGTAAATAATTCAAATTTCGAACAACAAAATTTTCAAAACGATGACCAACCTTCGACTCTTGAAAATAGCATTGAAATGATTTCATCTTTACTAGAACTTTCTACACGAAAAAATCAAGAGATAAACGATTTATGTAATTCTTATTTGTGTAATAACTCGAGTCAAGGATTTCAAAATTTGAATTCAATTCAAAATTCAAACGGTTACGATTATAACCCATGCCAATTTAATTTCGAACTCCAAAATGAATTTCAAACTCAACATGAAAATGGGAACAACTTTTCAAACGAATTTGGCAATGGGAATAGTTTCAATTGCGATACGATTGAAAACTTTGGTTATCAATAAATTCAAAGTGAAAATTTTCAAATTAATAATCATGAATTTGATTTTGTTGACGAAATGGAAAAAGATAACGGGGATTTATTACTTGAAAAATACATAACTTATCGTGAAAATCATAATCAAATCTCAACCCACGAAGAATCAAATAATAATCTACCGTTTATCGAAATTGACAATTCTTGTTCTCAACAAGTCCAAATTGAAAATTTTCAAGTTAATAATAACATATTTGACTTTGTTGAGCATATGAATGAAATTTACGATAATCACACGAATTTGTTGATTAAAACATCGGAAAATTTTCGTGAGAAACAAAATCAAGTTTCAATGTGTGACGAGTCAAACGATAATCCATCTTTTACCCCAAATCGATGATTTCAAACAACAACTTTTGAAACTGAAAATGATGATCTTAACGAAGTTGTTGAAAAGACGATAATTGTGTTGGATTTCAATTCTTTTGAGGGTGAGAAACTCGATTTAAATTTCGATCTTCCTTTTTCTAAAAATTTGAATACACCAACTTTGAATTTTGAACTTGAGACATGTAATAAAGTTGTTGATAATCCAATAAAGGAACACGAGTTTAATGAACATGAATTTTTTGGACTTTTGGATGACGAGTTGTTAAATTCCGAAGGGGAAGATGAAAATCACCATTTTGATTTTGAAATCAATAATTGTGAAAATGTTTTCAATAATAAGCTTGAATTTCAAATTGGTGAAAATAAACTTGAACTTCAATCAATTATTTTTTCGACCCTGAAAATCATCCAAAATAAAACAACTACGATTTTTAACAAAACGACATTCGTTTTTCCAAATCGACAATCAACGTCAAATTCTTTTACGATTTGGTCTTTCGTGCTTAAGCCGTGTCTCACACATTTGACGAGACAAATGAATTGGTCTTTGGAAGACCGTTTCATTTACTTTTTGACTATATACTTTCTCATCTCTTGTAAATAGTAATCTTTCATGAAAATATAGGATTTTTATTTTATTTTTCTCCTTCCATTTGGGTTGACTGTGGGGACACAGTCAAAATCAAGTGTGGGGGGGACTCATCTTCATTTTTTTTCATGGTTTATTTTTGCTTTAAAATCAAAAAAAAAAATAATCCCAAAAACAAATTTTCTTTTGATTTATTTTTAGAAGAAACACTATAAGATAAATATATGGCTTTGGTTTATTGAATTTTTTGAAAATTTATTGGTCTTAAGAAAAATAAAAATGAAGTTTGATTACAAATAATAATGGTTTAACTAGTATCTAGGAAGATTCATATGTGTTAATTATGAAGTACATCCTAATTGAAAATCTTTGTTTTAAAATGTGGTTGATTTAAAGTAAAGGATATAACTTTTTTTTTGTCTTCTAAGTTAAATGGTGCTAAGATGATTTTGCAAAACTCCCTCTCAAAAAAATATAAAAATAAAAAATAATAACATCCAAGTATTCACTCTCATTTAAAAGTCCTCACGGTTATGCATGGGTGATTACTTGGAATTTCTGATTACGTGATTTCATACTCATTTAAAAGTCCCCACGGTTATGATGTTTGGAACACATGTAAAAAAAAGACTTAATAAAAACCACCTACGGTCGATAGTGTATGCATGAAAGTGTATGCACTTGCCATGCTCTGTACTCCCCTCACATAAGCCCGAAAGGCAGTGCATGGGTGGTATATCTGGCCTCAGTTTACCTGAGCTAGGTGTGTAGTTTTTCTTGCAAATAATGAGAGAGCAAGCAACTGAAATCCTAGCACTATTTTTACTTATTTGATTTGATTGTTATTGAAAAGAAATGAAAATACCACTTTGATAAACTTTGATAATCAATTAAGGATCCATTTTATAATTACACTTTGTTATCAACCGAAACAACAAGTTAAACTATTGTCATTTGTTATGATAACTTGATTTTTGTTGGAAATTTTGACCAGTAAATGACATAAATTTTCAAGATAATAACCAAACCTATATTTAACTTATTCGTGTCAATTTAAAAATAAATCCTTCATTTGTAAATATTTTCAAAATTTTGCATTCATCTCTTTGTAAATAAATCTTGCATTTTGTAAATATTTTCATCCCGCACTTGGATTTTGTGGGTGGTATCCGCTGAAAACCCTCACGAGACAACACTCGTCCTACTGGGGACACCCAGAGGTTTAACGACTTGTTGCATACGCTCAATGCAATCGTGCTTCCTACGAAAACAGATTTATCTTAGTTTTAGTTTATTCGAGGACGAATAAAAAGATAAGTGTGGGGGTATTTGATGTGCACGTAAATATGCATATTTTTACCACCATATTTAATCTATTTAAATTGAATAAATGATCATATTGGGTATTTTTACTTGTTTAAACCAAATTCAAATTGTTTTCAAATTGTCACATATTCATCTTCATATAGGGGCAAAATGGTCATTTTTGTGCATATATCAAATTAAGAAAATTTAATTGGAAATTTCTATATTATTTTGTAGGAATTTAAACTCAATTACAAGTGGTTTCATGAAGGAATATGCATGTACAAAGAAGATACAAAAGAATGAAGATGGAAATAATTAAAAGTGAAGAACATGGAGGACCCCACCTACCCACTACCTTAATGTACAAATTAAAGGCTAATGCACATGCTAAAAGACATTTAAAGCTTCATGTACATTTAAGTGGAGGATTATTAAAGCTAATGATAACTTGGACACCACACTTCCTCCAAGGGCATTTCGGGCATTCCTCAAAAAGTGAATTAGGGTTTTAAAACTTGTATATATACCCCTTATGTTTCATGTAGCCATCTTCCTCTTCCTCTCATTAGTCTAAGGCTCAAAATAAACAAAGCTATTCTCTTTCTATTTTCATGGCTACTTAGCCATTTTTTTATTCTCATGTAATTTTTTTTTATGCAATTTAATACATGCTCTTTCCTTTTCATGTTCATTTACTTTCATGTTGTAGTGTAGATCTCTTCTTTTTTATGCAAGTAGAATAGTTTGTTCATTTAATTTGGCTCCCTTTTTCTTTTCTTATTCTTTCATGTTGAAAGCTACATTTTTTGTTTTGATGACAAATATGAGAGGCTAAACCCCTTCAATTTAGGGGAAATGAAGCTCTCTAATCATGTAGCTTCAACTTAATTTGATGTTTATGCTCTCTTTTTGTGCTTAATGAGAATGATTGAAGTGGTTTAATGATGTTGTTTAGCTTTGCATTTGATAGTCTATGTTGTTCATAACAAATAGGCTATGCTTAAACAAACAAAACACAAATTGCCTCTTCATCTACATATGATTATGGCAAAGAAGTGATTGTTGAAATTAATATTTGATGGCTTATATTTCTAATTAATAGTTAATAGGCCATGCTTAAAATAGATTTTGCTTTCAACTTAGTTGTCATATTTTATGAGATTTAAAAGTGTACTAGTGATTGTGTTATAGTTTGATGGTTTATATTGAGCTAATTAATAACACAAATATACCATACTTATGATAAGCACATCAACTAATTCACTAATGACAAGAAAAGAGAGATCTTAACTTCATTTTGTTGATTTATGTGGTTTAGAGAGTGGAAATTGCCTCGAAATTGCCATTTAACTCTCATATTTTTATCTATTTTTCTTTTGCTAGTTTTTGTTAGTTTCTTACATTTTTAGCTAATCACACTTTCAAGTTTGGTTAATTTGATTGAATAGAATTTTAAAATCATCAATTCCCTGCGGATCGACCCGTATTCGCCGCGTGCTACATTCGTACACCGTGCGCTTGCGGTAATTTTTAATTTAAATTCGTTCGACGGCTTTCTAAACCGATAGAAATTCCGTCGAGGAACACATAGCTCTCAACTATAATAGAGAACTTGTGTACATAATCATAAACTCTCATCAATATTCGCCATAAAAAATCGAGTGATAAATCCTTTTCGGACTCAAAGTTCTGTACTCAAATTTTAGATCAAAATTTATGTGCCAAAATGATCTACGTTTAACTTATATACTTATTCACATTCATCTTTACCTAAAACATTTTTTCAAAACTTCTATTAATCCAACTTTATTTCACAACCATTTACCTTTTACTAAATCCATTATTACTTAAGCTCATAAATATGACTTAAACTTGTATAATATACTTTTACTTCCTAAGAGTATATATACATATCCCTAATCTTCAAACGATCATTACTTCAATTAGGGTCTTCAACAAATGTGGAATTCTATTATTATCTCAAACTAATAAGTTATAAAACTCAATCCTTAGTTTTCTTTACCTAAGGTTTTCATTTAGCTATTATTATTTATCCAATTCATATATTAATAAGACAACTTAACTAAGTGTACACTTTTTTTCTTACTGATTCTATTATTAACTTACTTAACTTATTTACCTATCCATTTTCTAAATCAAATTTCTTGATCTTAAATCCATCAAATACTTTATAGTCAAATTGTGAAACTTAATTCACATGGTATTTGTTATTAACCTTTTTCATTTAACAATTAAACTACTAATCATATAATTCAAAAATATCAACTTCTAATCTTACTTCATTTTGAATTACAAAGGTTACCCTAACCGTATCACTAATTCAAAGTTTTTATATTATGACGACATTTTTTTATATTTCTTATTCCTAAATTTTACTCTGACTTTTAACCTAATCAAAGTGTCTAAAATTCAAATTAACTTAACTCCTTTACAAGTTATACAACTTATCTTTTTATATTATCTTTACTCCAAATTTCAATCTTGGCTTATCTTTTTCTATCTTACTGATAAGAATTTTTTTCTAAGTGTACATTTTCTCTTCACTTTCTCTAATTACACTTCTAGCTTCAGTATTATCATCAAATATCTTATGATCAAATTGTGAATTTTTCTTCACAAGATATTTGTACTTAGCTTTTAAATCCATCTATTATGATAATCACTTAATCATTACTATTTCTTATTACAAAGTATCTAAGGGTATATGATTAAAGTTCTAAATTCTAGCTTTCAACTAATTGATCCTATATGAAATATCTTAAAGTCAAATTGTGCAATTCTAATCACAAGATATTCATATTTTAGTTTCACTAAGCAAAGTCACAATCAATCCTTAACTTTAACCCAAAAGGTAATAGTATTCCCTTTAATATTTATAATATAAACCCAAGGTAAAATTATTTCATTTACCCATTTTCTTTAAAACAAAATCATTTATATAAAACTAAGAAATACGCGCTAAATATATATATAATACTCTCATAACTCATTCTAGGGTGTTGCTAACGCTATCTCTAATGAGTTACTCATCCTAGGATATTACTAATCCTATCTCTGATGAGACCTTACCCATAATAGAGCCAAGTTTCTCGCTTAACCTTAAGCTCTGATACCAAATGTAACGAACTTTTTTCCCGTACCTTTTGAATCGACAACAAACCACACATGTCCAACTCAAATTGCATGAAAAGACGGATCATTAAGGGTGATAAAGAAAAGTAGACAGAACAGAATCTCACGCGAATGGAATAACATATAATATTGAACAAATATTTTTACAGCGGAAAACTTCTAAATACATATATCAGAGTCTAACCTAAATTCAGCTTGGACAGTTATAAAACCTGCCCTTACAAATGCGGACAAACATCAAACAAAATGCACTAAGCACAGCGGATAGTAGAATATCTCCATACGTCGATGAATATCTCCAGCTCTCCTCTGGAAAATCCAACCATCTTCGACTAAACCTGAAACTACTCGGATCTGACCCGAGTATTGAAAATACCCGGATCATGCTTGATTAACCAGCGTGAGAAAAACTCAATAATAAATGACAGTGTCATATATCAGCATTCGTTATAAATCCTTTGGAAATAAAGAGTATGTCATAAGACCACCCCCACACATAAACACGGACTGGTTTTTACATTATGATAACTAAAACGCTTTTATATCAAAATGTTTGATATTATTTCTAATGACATTCTCTTTGAAAACATTTGCAAATAAACTTATTAATCTTAGCTGAAACTATTACCATTATTAAATTGCAGCATACTAGGCTTTACAAACAAAACCGTAGGTTCTTATTGGAGAATGGATTTCCATACAAATGACGAGGCGCAGGATCTACCTTCCGAAATGGGTACACCTCTAGATGGATGTCCCGAGGCACAAAACACCTGCCCTCCTCCAACACAAGAACGGCCTACCTCTTTAACTAGATAGTATCGAATATGTCATCCCCCGGTCGTTACCGACCTTTATTCAAGAGCTCTCTTTCCATACACCACATAAATTAACATCCCGTACGTCATAACGGGAAGAAATATATCTAGAAGGGGATGATCATACCCTAATTGGGAATGACCCACTTAGCCTTGTCGCATCTAATCCTGTTTCGGTCATTTCCGGTTTGATGAGGCTTGAGGCTACGATTACCTTTTCACATAGCACATATCACATCTTTGAATGCCACATTGTCATTTCCATTTAACTACTAATTGCCTTCCACAAAAATACAACCCTTAAGCTCGTAAGTCTCAAGGAGGGGGTTAAGCTAAGAGAAGTTGCCTTCTCCGCCACCACTGATGTACGTTTGTAAAAAACCAATGTACGTAACTGTTAGAAATGCAATGTCAGACAAACGTCCATACAAGTTGTCCAGGAACAGGACAAACCGAAGGCACTTTCCTCGACCATTATTAGGCGAGAAGCCCTTGCAATTCGCAAAATCTCCATCACGAGGAGACCACTGCTATATATAACTCTATAATGGGTGCGACTCCGAGCAAATCAACAAGCAGTCCTCACGCTATGAAGATCCACGGTCTTCAAAAATCATCGTCTTCAACATGTCTTCACGTTCGAACGTATACATTAGTTCGAAGTGGTTTTCGAATAGGAATTAATCAAATCCGACTTCGGTTCCTTCGAAATCCAATCATCGATAAAAAGTGAATATGAGTATGTAGGATTTATTAAGTCTCTTTTCACTTTAATTCTTTTCGGATGATTTCAAATTCTCTTTCTTTTAACTTAGAGTAATTTCTAAGAAGTTCATTCTTTTGCTTTGGAAATTATCTCATATTTCTTTACTTAATTCTTGATCCAAATTTCTTAACTTTTAGGCAGGTCAAAACAATGTTATTTAAGACATCGTTTACGATAAACTCTAAATCAATCTTAACAAACATTTTTGAGTAAATAGGATCGTAGAAATCATTCATTTTGGAGATTTCTTAACTTTTGGATAATACCAATCTTCTTTTAATTCAAAAACTTAATGCAGAAACTTTTTATTTAAGAGCATCCAGGCTTTCCTTTCGATCTGTTCCATCCCTCGCCTAAGAAAAGAAAACATAGGACAGGTAAGTTCAGGGCACTGGTTGCTCCATCACTAACCTTAGTTAAACACCTTATTTTATCTTCCCAAATCTCACAGGCAGGACGAATGTACTAGTTGTTTCCGCATACTCAGATTTTCTACCTTATTTTGGAATTGCTTATAAATATCCCAAATTATCTTTCAAAACGCTTAATTATCCTTTCTAAAACATTCATAATTGATTTTGGGAAACGTCTTTACATTTAAACTTATATTCCAAAAGTTATACAATTCGCAGCAGAAAAGTGCTGCCGAAAGTTCTAAATAAGCTTATTTGAATTAAACCACTTTTAAATATTTGAAAACTCATATTTTCCAATCCAAATCTCTTTTAAATCATTTAAATAGATTTATCAAATTTATTTAAATAGATTTATCAAATTTGTTCCATATTTTTCCATAATTAAAAACATCCATTTACACAAATTTCCTGTTATGGTCAATAAACCGCACAAGCGCGATTTTTCTAGAAAATTGATTTGGACTTAATTCAAAATCTATTTATCGAAACTTTGATTTTCTTTCTTCGTTTAAAAGATATGGATATAATAGTCCGAAATTTTCCTATCTCGAACAATTCCGACCCATATTCCACTCTATACACTCATTTGAACTTTTCGCATGAAATCGCGAACTACCATTGCGCGACGCGTCTAGTTTTAACTTATTTTTCAATATTTGGAATAATCAATTCAAATAAGATTTCAACACTTATAAAATAAATAGAAACCATTTTAAATTAATATTTTCACTTTTAAAAGTATTTAAAGTGAATTTTCTCTATTACAATATTATAATATTATTATATTCACATTGTTTTAATATTAAAATTTTAAATTCCAATTTCAACTCAATTTCAATTCTAATCTCAAATTAAACACATTTAAAACCTAGATTTCAAATCTAATTTCAATTTAAACTTCAATTCAATCTCAAACTAAACTTCACTTTTTCAAAATCGATTTCAATTTTAGTTTCACTATTCATCTTAATTTCAATTTATAATTAACTATCCTTTTCAAATCCGATTTACTTCAAATTTCAAATTCTCTTTCATTTTAACTTTAGTTTCACTTCTAAATGAAAAGAGACTTATTTTTCCACAATATCTCATATTAGTAAAATATGGTCTTTTTAGATAAAGGGATTACTTAATCAAAATGAACATATCCAATATTCAAATTTATCACTAATATAACATCCAGTCAACCAATCACATGCATATGATTTCAAATCTAACATTCACTATTAATATTATAACGGGATATATTATCACAATTCACTTAATTTACTAACTATCAAATCATCCATATTAACAATCAAACTGGTATAAACATTCATATGTCATAAGGGTGTAAATATGGTTTATAACATAATCAAAATATAAATTCAAAAGCAATGAGAATATCTCACCATAAACCAAAGCGATTAACTTCCAACCAACATTCTAATCAACCAACACTTCACTAATTAATTCCTACTCCATTAAACACTAGCAGACAACACTCTCTGTCATCCAATAGCTTGGCCGAGGCTTGAGATGGAGGTTGACCGAAAATATAGAGAAGAAGCGGTAGAGCTTTGAACTTGAATTCCCAAGATTTAGATCCGAAAAATAGGTCATCTTCTCTATTGTTTTTGACTCTCTTACTCACAAAATTTGAAAAACTTATTAACTAAAAAGTTGTTGAAAATTCTTTTCTGTTGAATTTGAAAAAAAAGAATCATTTGAATCCAAGTTGTTTTGAGGGAGATATATTCAAAATAAAAGAGCTATTCTCGGATTCACAAAAATAAAGCCCAAAAATACACTTCAAAGAATTGAGTTTCTGATATAGCAAACCTCAAAACTGGAAAAAGTGATCAACATAAAAGTTGTAGCCACTGAAATTACTTACTATTCTAAAAAAGGAATTTCTAAATTTGGATCTCTTATGATTAAGTTATGATCAAAACAAAACGGCCTATTTTTTGGCTTAAAAACTGGGCCAGAAAATGCACTTGAAATAAGTGGAATTTTGACATAGTAAACTTTGGAATGAAACAAAGTGATAAACATAAAAGTTGTAGCCACTGGAAAAATACATGATTTGAAAAAAATTGTTTTGCATTTTGGTTCAGTATTGAAGAACTTATGGGCGAAAGAATAAGAGGTAAAATATAGAGAAAAAAGGAGTTTGTTTTGAAGAAAATAAACATTGATTTCTTTTGAAAATTTGTAAATATTTTGAAATTATTTCTTTATAATATTTTTCTATGGCACGGAAGCCATTAGAGAGGACAGGAAGAATATGAAGAAGCTTGAGAAAAGAAGAAGAAGAAAATGTGAATGAAAGTGAAGAAGGAGGTGGATATTTATAGAAAAAGAAAGAAAGTAGTAATTTACCAAAATAACCTCTTACCAAATTACCAAACTAACCTTACTTCAACCTAAAGCAATCTCCACTTTTTCAAAACTTAACATCACCTTTCACATCCTTACTTTATGTCTTAATCCCTTAAGAACTAAGCTAAGTAAAATAATAATTATGTTGGCTTTTGGTGTGATATTGATTTGGTGTTTACTTTTGACTTTTCTTACTTACTTTTCTTAGTGACTTCTAGAAGTTTTCTAACCTTGTTTAGTAAAAATAAACTTGATTAGTTAATTAATTAATACTAACACTATTAGAATATATGTTCGTACATAAGAAAATAAAGGTGCGACGACGTTGCGACAACTTTTAATCGATAAAACGTCGTTTTTCGACAAAATGTTTTACGGTCACATTTTGACGTTTTAGTTAAACTATTTATTTATGTAAATCAAATTTAAAAATGAATTTTTTGCTTCTTCAAATAAATTAAACAAGTCTCTTTATATTTTAAAATCATATTTAATTAATATCATAATCTCTAATTTTACAGTGTATGTAAAACTGACAAAACGCGACAATTTTTTTTTATTTTTATAAAACGATTATTAACAAACTTTTAAATCTTTTAACATACTTCTATTATCTTTATAAGATGTTTTAAATAAGATTTACCTTTTTAAATAAATATTTAAATTCATTTATTTAAGCCTTTATTTATTTTTAACAAAACTTAACTTTTGTCGATTTGTTCTAAAATCTAAATTTATACTTTTCAATACATTAACTATAAGAATAGATATTTATTTATATATATATAACATATTTATTTAAGGTTTAAACTCCTTTTAAATTTAAATCGAACGAAATCTCTCATTCTCGAAGTAGCGAAATTACGGGTCGTTACATTATCTTAGGAGTAATCCTAATCGTAATTATTTTATTTGTGTCCTCTTCAATATGGGTGCTTGACACCCATCCATATCGGAGGATTTTGTTCATGATTTTGGATGTTCTTGTCCTGTTCTTTTGTGAGGATTGTGAGTCCTGTTGAGGGGATCCGCAATATTTGGCATGATGTTTGAGGATTTTGGATTGTTGCTTATAGTTTGACTTTTCGGGCGAATTAGCATGCCATTTTCTGTCTGGATTTGTTTAAGATGAAATGGCATGCCTATTGTCAACCCACATTCTATGATTCGAAGAATCCTATATTAGGTATTCTTATTCGGCTGATTTATTGCTTCTTGTCCTTCGGAATGTTAACGATGATTTCGAAGTCTTTGTATTCACTCTTGAGTTGTGAAATGTTGATGATATATCTCGAATTCCAGTCATTATGACACTGTTGATCTCTACGAGTCTGTTTCGGGTATGATATCCAATCAGGCAATCGAATATTGTATTGACTTCATTTCCAGTTCTTTGCTTTTCATCATCCTCCCACAAGGATGTTGACTAGGGAAATAAGATGATTCATTAAATTTAACTGATGTTGTCGTTTTTGCCTCCTTGTGAGATATCCTCTTTGGATACTCAATTGTTGATATACTTTGTAAAATTACTTCACTAGAAGTAATGATACACTGTTAGCGTTCGTCTTCTCATTCGAGAAGATATCTTAACCTTACTCTTATATCTCATTTCTCTTTTTAATCTGTTATGTAGTGCTAGGGTCATTCCTCACGTTGACCTTACACCATTTTTTCATGAGCTACGAGTCATGGAGGATAGCGTAACTCTTACAGCATTCCACACTCGCTATGAGTCTTGTGAGCGGTTCATTATGCCGTTTGGAATAATGAACACTCCAGTCTATTCCATCAACCTTGAGGATCGAGTATTCTAGGAATATCTCGTTGAGCTCTATTTGTGTTCCTTGATTTTGAGAATAAGTAATAAATTGTGTTTTCAAATTTTTTAAAAATTGAAGATATGTTTCTAAGAGAAATTAAATTATGCTTTTGGGAAAAACAAAGAATATTTTGAGTATTATTTATGAGGTATTTATTTTTAAAGAAAATGAATTATTGTGTTGAGTTTTCCGTCTAGTACTTTAGGAATTCTGGTCGATGCATTTGGCCAACATTATCGATGGAATTTCCTAAACACTATGCTGAGATAGTCAGACATGGTAAATTGAGTTTTAATAAGTAAAGTTTGCAAATAACTAATATGGTGGAGTATTAATTTATATTTTAAATGTTTAATGAAACCATTGAACCATATTGAGTGTTGGATGAGTGGCGAGGAAGTTTTGATCATTTGATCAACTCTGCAGCCAATAGATGTGGTCATTCGCTATAAAATCAATGGAGAGGTAATACTCTTATATTGTTTAAAATTTGAGAAATTGAATAACATAATTTCGGTAAGTAAAAGTGAATAATTCTAATTAAGGCGATGTCTTAATTGGAAGAAAATACCATTTGATGCTTTGATTAATAAAATGATGTAGTTAAGGTAAAAGAATACTTTAGTTTGAAAAATCAAAATATTAATTGAATGTTTTAGTACAAGTTATTAAAGATGACTATAAAATTTATTTTGACACTTGTTTATTTGAGCAATAGTAGAGGATAGATATAAAACTCTGTCTTAAGATAAAATAAAGAAGTGTTAGTTTAGAACATTTAGTATAAATTTGTAAGCTAGTTTTTTTTTAAACTTAAATAGTATTAAAACTAATAGGTTTGAGATTGCAAAATTCTTTTGAAAACAAGTATGAATTAATTATCAACTTTGATTAGTTTTATGTTGATAATTAGATAGAAATTTAATTTCTGTGAGTGGAAATGTGAATTTGGATTGTTTTGATAAATGAACAATTCATGTAGTATAATCATTTAAATTGTGAGAATAATTTTAAAGTTTTTATATATATCCCATTAATTTATTTTGGCGGATAACTAATAATCATCTCCTGATAATGGAAGAGATTAGTAATCCCTTCCAAAATGAGTTTTCATGGTTAATTGTTTTTAAAGCTAGATTTTGTAAAGTAATGAAAATATTTCCACTTAATGAATTGTTTTTTTGATTACATAAAGTTGATTGCAATTTTGTATGTCTTAGCTTTTCGAGGAAAAAGAAAATAATTTAATAAATTATTTAGCAAAAATCTTGTTTGAAAGTGTAGTTTGAGCTTTAAATGTTTTGGGTAAATTTCAAATTTTAAATTGATTTAAAAGCTGAAATTTTGTTTGAAAAAGTGCTGTACTAAAATAGCGATAACTTGAGATTTATAACTCCAAATGACTTCAATCTTTTTGTAAATCAAAGGGCTTTCAGTAAAATATAAAGTTTATTTTTAAAACTTTAAAAGATTTTGCATTTACTGAGTCTAAAATGGGTTTGAAAGTGGATTGACGTTTTTGTCCCCTTATGAAATTTTCTAAAATTTATGTTGAATGTAAATTTAGCATAACTTTCAAACCGTAAATCCAATTTTGATGATCTTTATATTTCTGAAAAGCTTAGACCGACTAGAACAACTTTAGTTTTCTAAAAATATTCAGGTATGGTAGTTTTCTAGGTCAAAACATGTCTTCTTTACAGCAGATATGAAATGAAATTGATCTATTTCCCTTTTATAATTAAATGCAGCACGTCTTATTTATGAACATAAACTATTATCATCTATTTGATTTAAGTATAGGCGATTGAGGATAGTTGGACTATATATTTTGATCAAAAAGAGTATATGTAAGTTTGTACAAACTCGCTGTAAAATGCTAAAAAGGATGGTCTGTTTTTGGATTAAAATTTTAAAGTGTTAAATGATGATATATATTGTGTTTCCGAACTAATGGTCGATGTATATTATATAAATCATTATTTTAATATTGTATACGACCCTCCGTACAAAGATGACTACGCCGATTTCTCCAGAAATTTCTACCACCGACAAAATTTGAGAAAATAATAATAATATATGTTGCAAACTAGAGAATACTTTTGGAAGAATCAAAGAATAAACAAATTAAACTTTATTTACTCTAATGAAGAGTAATGAATTCAAATTTAAAAGCTAAGCAAGAAGTTGTGAAAATTTTCAAGTGTTGAAAAATTATGGTTTTGATTGTAAAAGTATTGAATTTTGAAACTCTAAGAATTTTTTTATTAAGAGTTTATACATATATGTTAGTTCCTTATGCTTATCTTACTTTCATGTTATTTTCTAACGATGTGCATTTATGCGGTCGTTTGAGTATGGTAGTGTTTGAAGAAACCGCCTTTTGGTTAATCTATCTTGCATCTTTTTTGTCTATCTTGCATCTTTTGTGTCTATCATATATAACTGTGGTTCCTTCCATAGTGCCATATAGAAAATTATATCAATAATCATTTTATAGTTTAGAGTTTAAGTTGGAGTTGTGCTAAATCCCAACCCTACTCGAGGAGCTTATGAGAAATCAATCTGATTCGGCTGATCCTTTGTGTAGCATCTTATTGTGTTCCCATTCGAAGTTGAGACGCCATAGAAATCTTATGTGTTGCTCGAAAAATTAAGTAGGTTACTAATTCCAATGTTAGCACTTTGGAAGCCATAGAATTAATCGAGCAAGCCTTATCTTGGTTTTCTACCATTTTATTTTGAGAGTGAGAATTTTTTTCTAAACTCGAGCTTGTCTATCTTTCCTTTTAATGATGACATTATTGTGTTGAATACAAACTCTTCTCTAGAAATTGCGAGGACACAATTTTTATAAGAGGGGAGTCTGTAACAACCCTGGTTTGGAGATTACCTATTAATATTAAATTATAACGGTCTTAATAATTTACTATTGCAAATTAAAATAAAATTGGAAATTTTATGTTGTTTATTTTGAATAAACAATGAATTTTGGAATTAAATTGTGAAAATACAATTTGGAACATTATTTTATTTTCTTTGGGTTTATAATAGATGGAAAATCGGTTTTATTTAGTGAAATGCAATAATTTCATTAACTATTGCAAATTACTTCTTTTAATAATTTTTAAAATAGGTATTTGATTTTTGAAGGATTTTTTTTTAAATAAAAAGGAGGAATTTGGTTTTAAAATGAGTTTTGGTCATAAATTATGTTTGGAAAGGGTTAGAAATATATTTCTAAGTAAGAAAATTATTTTTGGTGAATTTTAGAATTTAAATAAAGGTTTTATTCATTTATTTGGTGGAAATAGTGTATTTTTGTAAACTAAGAGTTTTAATAATAAAAATGCTTTAAAAATATAATTTTTTTTATATGATGTAAAATGTTTTATTTCATATGTATATAAGTTTACATATTTTTTTTGATTAAAACTTGAAAGAGAAACGTAATGGTAATATTATGTAACTTGTGCATAATTGTATATGTACATGAATTAATTCCTTAGGTCATTCGATTTTTCTTTTATTTTTGAGTCCGTTAGGCCCATTAATACCCTTAACCTGATATTGAGAAAGAGGAAAACATTGCTAATACGTTCATTTACTTCTCCTTCTTCCTCTTTTCTAAAATAAGAAAAACAGTAAACCCACTTCATAAATTTTCAATTTCAAGCTAATTTCTTCAAAAAATTCAAAAAACTGAAATCTTTTGCAATCTAGAGTGTTAATGTAAAGGTAAGCAAGCTCTGAACTCAATAATTAAAATTTCTTATTTGAGAAAAAGTTTTCTAATATACCGTATATTTTTGTTTGCATGTATTGTGTCTTCCTTCTATAGGTTCTTAGAGGCGAATTTCCCCACCAAAGCTTCAATCTTTTTGCTTAAATATGGGTATTAGCACAACTACAGCAAAGACAGTTACAAAAACTCACAAATTCTAGCTTAGCAAAGTTCAAATCGCCAAAAACAGTGAATAATTTGCTTTGTAGTTATTTTATCTCAGCTTGGAAACTATTTTCTATTGCTTCTTTGATAGCTTATAACTTTTGATTCCGGCAATGAAATGCTGCTGAATTTCTTCCATATAGTAGTTTTTATATTGAAATTTGCCTCTGCAAAATTTGTTGAAAAATATTGCCATTTGAATGTTCAAATTTTGCTGCAAGATCAATAAAAATCTAGAATTTTGCCTGGGCATATTTTGTGCGAGTTGCTACGAACATGGCCTGAGTACATGTTTGAGACAACACGACTGTTTCATTTCTTACTCGAATTCATCTATTCATTTTTTGTTTGAAAGATAAAGTTTTCTTATATATGCCTACCAATTTTCAGCTTAGTCTAAGGTAGTTTGGTCCTCTGTTCCATGCCTGAAAGTTGAAACCAAGGTAGTTTTTAGGCCCGTACATGTTTTTTTCGAACTGTTGCAAACATGAAGTAACGATCCAGAATTTCAGTCATTCGATATTCGTATATTTAATTGATTTTAAATATTCAAAAGTAAATTTTATAAGTCCAATAACTTATTTCAAATATCGTGATTTAATTGCATAATTAGATCGTTAATTTATTATTTGAAATTGCAGAAATTGTAACGACCCGCAAATCCGTACCCCTTGAGTCAACACTATTCTACCTAAATCAACTCAAGTTGTACAGAAATACGGACCATTTGGGTTAAAGAAGAAGAGGTAGAAGAAGAGAAAACAAAATCAACATCAGAATCTAACCATCGCAGCGGAATAAAATATACTAGATAATAAATAATCTTTACTCAAAATCAAATATATCAGTTTACATATATTACATCATCAGAGTACATCAGTCACAGCTCACATCAATAACATACAATGGATACATAACAACTCAACACAGCGGAAATATATATATATATATATATATATATATATATATATATAAGTACGAGAGTACGTATCGTCATACAGCTCATCTCCTGAGCTCCATAGCATCATCCTGTATCCTATAATACTCGGTCTGACCCGAGCATTACAGTTAAATAACACCCGAGTCAGTCTGGATTACCAACATGAGAAAATCACACCCAATTGATTATTAAAGTTTTAAAATCCTTTGAAAACAAAAGCATCTCGTAAGACCACGCCACAAATAAACATGTCGGGTTTTTACCTTACGATAGCTAAAACAATTTTTGTAGAAATCCTCTGATATTATAATAGGGTCTATATACAAATACTTATAAAATAGCCGAAATTGTTACATCTATTAAATTCCAGCTACTAGCCACAGAGTGGGTAATACAAACAAAACTCGTACAAGGCTCGTAGGGAAAATGGATTTCCAACAATGACTAGGCACTGGGGTACCACCTGTCACAGTACGGGGCCTAGATCACCGTACCGAGGATTACTCCCTTCATCCCCTGCAACACAAGGCCGGAACCATTCCTTACTGAACAGTTCCGAACAAGATAAACTCCGTGGTTGGCGCGACCAACCACCCACTAAGCCGAAATATAAAAAGGGACATCTAGACAGGGGAAATATCTAGTCCTGCTTGGGCATGACCCACCTAACCTTGCTGCATATCCCCTGATTTTCAGTCATTCCCATTTGATGAGGCTTGAGGCTAAGCGTTACCTTTAGAACGTTTTCACTTAGAATGCCCATCGCCCACCTGACGATGTTTCGCAAGCATACATCCATACAAGTCCGTCCCGGGTTCGAACGGAACCGAAGGCACTATTCCTACTACATCCATTTTGGAAATATCCTTAGGATTAGTAGCGACTAGCCCTTTCCCTTCATTTCTCCATCTTCGAATCCAAAATCGTTTTTCGCATGAAACGTACAAACCGGATCGAAGTGGTTTTCGAGAAATAAATCTCGATCCCGGTCTTTTCGAAACGATCAACGCAGTTGGCCAATATTGATAGTCGGTTATTTAACTATCAATTAATATTCACAATTAACCATCAACCAATAAATAATTTTCCCGAATTATTTATTTCCCTCAAAAATATCTTCACAAGATATATTTCTACCTTTCAAACCCTTTTGGAAACAGTTTTAAAACTATCTTCCTTTCTCAGAATCAATTTCCCAAATAATTTCTATTTCCACTGAAATCGCCAAGCACAAAACTTAAGATTTCTAAAATAAATTTAAAAACACTTTACTTTGAAATATATTTTAAAACATTCATTTTAAAAACTACTTCAATAATTTACTAAAAATACATGCTATATGATTTTTGAAAATAAGGTTACTTATAAAATATAAAACTAGGTTTTCACTCTTAAGAATAAAATACTAAGTCGCATTTAAGTAGTTATTACAATAATAGTTTGAAAAATATTTACTTATGAATTTTAAACATTCAGAAATAATAAAATTTCTAAAATATGCTTTTTAAAACCACATTAAACTTTTATCTTATATTTAAATTTTCTTTAAAAACGTACTTGGCTATCCAGGGAAATATACTTCCCTTCACATTCTTCTTGAAATTCTAATTTCTATCACTTGAATCAATTTCCAAATTGAATTCCAATTTTCTTCCTTTCTATTTCAAAATCCATTAATTTTAGATTTTATTTCCTTAATTTTGAGTTAAATTACTTTTAACTGAAAATACAAATTCTTAGATTTCTCAAGTTACTTCTTTATTCTTTAAATAAATTTAAACTTTAAATTTTTAAATAATTCTTTATTCCTTTACTTAATATAACTTGAGTTTACATTTTATAAATTTCTATTTATTCAAAATTCTTTTCATACTCAAAATTATTTATTAGTATTTGCAACGACGGTTTTTGCCCGCTCGAAAATCGACATCCATACTTCATATCGTACTCGAATGTCGTAGATTCGACCGTTTAAATCTGATTCGCCGGAGCTTATAACAATCATTAAGTAAATAACACAGCGGAATAAAAGAATAATACATTGATATACAGCTTTGATACAATATCTGATACAACAGATGATCCAATAGATATCAATATACATCAGAGATATGATACAATAAAATAGCAGCGGAAAGAAAATAGATAACAACATCTAGCATACGGAACAAATAACTCTAAATAGTCTTCAAGGAAGAACTCCGAGAACTGCAACTCCATTTCCAAGAATCAATCCAGCAATAGCTCAAACCCCCAATAACGATGCACCAAGCTAAGCAAGTCTGGTGCGAACCAAAGACTGAACTAACTCCAGATAATCCATTATATCTAACTATCTGAAAAACCCAACTCTAGACTGCTCGTGTAGAAAATAATGAGCACCCAAAGTTTAGGAAAGAAAACAATAAACTCCGGATCAGTCATGGGACTGGTGTGAGCAACAAAACAGTTTATCTTTTAAAACGTTCAACATAAGATTTTCAAAGTCAATTCGCAATGCTTTTTAAAAAATGAGACTACCATAAGGTCTCCCGCACACACACACAATGCAAACGCAGAATCGGAGGAGATTTCTCCTTATGATAGTCAAAGATGCTTGATACGCATTAAAAGGAAACATTTGATATTATTACTAGTGCATAGTGTAAGAAAATTTCATTTCGAAAGTAGAATATAAATCTTAGCCAGCATAGACATTCCGCACTTATGCCTACTATAGCTACCATGTTCAATAGCAGGTTACCGCCACATTCCATGGCAGGTTATACAACTAATACTGTACAAGGTTCGTATTGTTTCTTTGGATTTCCAACGAATGATCAGGCCAAGGAACTTCCCATTGCCACATGAGAATGCCTCTGGATGGACATCCCCGAGAACCAAACCGGATCTCTACCAACACAAGGCCGGGTTACCCCTAACTGAGTAACAACTGACCGAATATGCCATCCCTCGGTCCTTTGGGACCTTTATCCGAGAGCTCTCTAATCAATTCACACAATCATAACAAAGTGTTTTCAACATGAGTAAGTATCTGGGCTCCATACCATGATACCACCCTTTTCCAAAAGGAAATGCACATATCCTAAAGGGTGCTACCCCTCATAACCTTGCTGCTTCTTTCCTGTTTTGACCATTCCCGAAGTGTGAGGCTCGACGAAGTCACGTCCACAAAAACATACTTTATACAAAAGCCATGCTTTGGGTCAACAAATGATCATAGAAATGATCACCAGGATAGACGATCAAATAAATGATCCTATCACAAATAATCAACACAATGATCATTTCACAGCAACACTCAGCATGTCACATTACCAAATTGGGAATATATCGCTGATAACTTCAACTATATAACCTCTGAGTTCGTACGTCTCAGAGAAGGGTGTTAAGCTAAGAGAATAAATTCTCCGCCACCAACAGAAATATATTTGAAAGAAATCGGCTTTACATCTCAACTTGTAATGTCAGGCATACAATCCATACAAGTCTGTTCTGGGTTCGAACAGAACCGAAGGCACTTACAAAGAAGTCCTTGAAATCCGGATATTCACAATCCCGATCGGATTTCCCATCACTTAGGGAGTTTCTATACCGGCGCGACTCGGTGCAGAAACAATCGATAGGTCATCCTATCGCTTTCGCAAATACCCGGTCTTCATCACCGGTCTTCAAATGCTATCCATAACGACGTATCACATATTCGGAATGGGTTATACGACACAACGGTCCTTTCCCGGCTAAACCGAATAGTGAGCGAAAACATTTAAAACATATGGATATGGGATTTCAATTAAGTCACAACTTAATAATTCAAAACTTTCTTTCAAATGGTTTAATCAATTACCATTTCAAATCTTTTAACAAAAAAGATTTATTTTCACAACCTTTAACGGTTTAAACAATTTTCACATTTTAATCTTTTAAACAAAAGATTCATTCACAGATTTTCCAAATCAATTTTCATTTCAATTTGATTTACTCGTTAAATCTTTAAATCAAAGATTTAACTTATAACCTTCAAAACAATTTCTTTTCAACTTGATTTAAACAAATCATCAATTTAAATCTGTTAAAAATAAACAGATTTAATTTATAGCTTTCAAAAAGAATTCATTCATAACATAGGAAAATCATTTCTCTATTCAATCTTGAAATTCCCTTAATTAAATAGGAATTCCATTTCTTATCTGAAAGCTTTTATCTTTTGAAAACAAACAGTTTCACCTCAGAAAATCTGATTCTTTTATACGAGTTGAAATCCTTGGGTTAAATTCAAATTCCCACAAATAATACCTTTAAAATGGTTTAAATTCATACAAACCTGTTTATAATAACTTTAACCATAATTTCCAATCATCGAATTCAATTCCAAATATCGAATTCAAATTTAAATTGAATTATTTAATTTCAAAACTTAATCAAGTAAATTAAAATAAATTTTAACTTGAAATTTCATTCCAAAAGCTTTTCACATTTATTCCGATTCCATTTCCAAAACATTTGAATTCAAATATTCAATTTTTATAAATCATTTCAAAATCTGTGACTTAATCGATTTCCTCGTGAAATCCATATATGTGTGTGTATGGTGTGGTCCAGGGTTTTAACACAATAGTGCAACATCATTCAATCATCATAGATCAAAACACAGAAATGTAGTTGATAAGCGATATAAATTATAACGCTCATCGCCCATTCACAGATTTACAGATAATATACAGATGCAAATAAATATACACAGCTCAATCTACATAACAAAATGTCACAAATCAGATAGGATAATCAATTCAAGGCATCACATATAATACGATCATTCATAAGTAAGGTCAAGTATTTAATACTCATTTATAAATAGGATTAATTAATCGTTTAAATCCTAATTAATTCAATTTATTTCCAAGTAAATTAATTACTTACGAATTTATTTACCCAATCTTGATTAATTACTTACGAATCATTTGATATCAATTTATTTATCAAATGCTTTAACAAATTAAATTATTTTTAATTAATCATATTAATAAAATCAACCTTTTAAACTAATTACATAATTAATTAACTTTAATTTGTCAAAATATCCAACTTTAATTTCAATAAGTGATTAATCCTTAAAATCATTTCTTAATCACTTCCATTAATTAATTAACCTTTAATAAATAAATTCTTTCCAAATTAATTACTTTAATTAATGATTTTAAACCCTTAATTACCTTTTTTAAATTAATCCAAGTCATTAATTAATTAATGATTTAAATTATCCATTTTAAATTCACATGTTAACCAATACTTTATTATAAAGGAAATTCGAAAGAGTTCAAATCAAGTTCTCTTTTAAATTCACATATTTAACGTATGCTTTACGTTAAACTTATTTAAACATTTAGATTTATAAAACCTGATTTAATTCCAAATCTGGAATTTCACTTCGACTTTCAGTACAGGTTTAAATTTTTAATCTTTGATTAAATCTTTCCTTTACCAATCCACATCCCTATTTTGAATATAAATTCTTTTTGTTTCACTCAAGTGCTTAATCACCTTTTTAATTATTAAAACAATTCAAATTCAAAAATTTTAACAAATAAAACAATTTAAACTTTTTTTATATTTAAACTTGATTATTTACAAACTATGTTTTAAACAAACTTGAATTTATTATTATTTTTAAAACTTTGTTTATCATTTGAAATTTAATTAAAAATTCCTAAACAAGCCGAACAGGTTAACTGGAAACAACGTATACCCAAGGCCCTTAAAATTTGCTTCGAGCAAATCAACTGAAATCCCGAGCATGGCTTCGAGCTTCCCCGTACCTTGCTTCTTCTTCTTCCCTGTATACACTTCTTCTTCTTTTCAATTTTATAAAATTTAAAAACTGCAGTGATAAAAACACTCATGCGCATCGGGTTCGACACGATTTGTTTCCCAAAAATACTCGAGCAACATCACGCGACAGCCACGATAACATCCCAGGCCATCCAAACACCACTGTGCTGTGCACATGCACGGCCAAACGCGAGGGCTCCGATCATCGCCATGATCTTCGTCAAGTCGACAACCTCGACACCGACCCCCTCGTCTACTCCGATCAACCAATTCATCAGTAAATAAAAATTGAGGCATTCGATCGAAAATCTGGAACCCACCATCCTCGGCAAAACCAACCTTCACCATCGATCCCGATCATCTTACGCCTTGCAACCGCGAGTACAACTTCGTCACCGCCCCACGCGACTCTTCCCCGAGGTGCGATCGCCTGAAACAGAGCGACGACGAAGAAATTTCCACACGACTTCAACCAAATATACACAGAGCTTAAACCCTACATCTAATCGAATCTCCATCCATGATGCATAAAAAAAATACTTTGCATTTTTCCCGCGATCATCGATCATGTTAGCTCCTCCCCACCAATTTTCGCCTTCTCCGATCAAGTGTGTTGCCCGAGGCAACCCCATCTTCCCAAAATGTTCAACACAGCCATGCCACTTCTACTCATTACAAAAAAATATGAATTAAGCTTTAAAAATCCTATTTTTGACTTAGCAAACAGTTTGTAAACCCGAAACAATAACTCGTGATGATCGAAATTATCACTTATGCTAACTTTGTACTGTCCTGATGTTTTTCCCCAGAGCAGTTCAATTTTTATTAGCATGAATTAAGTTTTACAATCTACTTTATACTTGCCTAAACATGTTTTGTTTATATACTTGGCTCTAACAATCATTGGTTTGAGAAATAAACAGAGTGGTTTAGGAAGAAGCATATTGTTTTGATGCTATGAAACTATCAAACATACTTATATATGTACTCTGAATCATATCAGATGCTTTACTACCTGATCAAATCAAAGATTCAACAAAAACTACAATTATTTATGTAAGTGTAATAACCACTAAACACAGTAAGGGTGTATTACTCACCTGTCTCAGAAGAAATAAACAGAGGAGAGGTTTTGCTTGGGCCTGGAAAATATTTTGAATCCAGAAGATCTGGAAAAATGTTTTGGTTGATCTGCTTTTGATCTGAATTTGGTTGTTAAAATCCTTGTTTGTTGAACTTGCATGCTTTTAAGATTTATTTTTGCTTTGACCTTCATTTTTTTTTTCTTTGTTCTTTTCTTCTTTCAGTTATGGTGGATGAAATTGAAGTGAGGAGTTGATGCATATACAAAGGAAGCATGCAGTATATTATTTGTACAAGGTGGTGATCTGGTTTGTACAAAGGCATAGGTGAAGATGCTTGCTTGTACTTGTTTATACATATAAATATATTTGTTTACTTCAGCCATACTTGCTTGTCTCGGCTGAGAATTCTTCTTTGATATGCTAGAGATGCAAACATTAATTGCATATGTACCCTATGCCTCCTTTGCAAGCCTAAGATATTAATTGTTTACTTGTTTCCTCGGCCTGCATATCTACTTTACACTCTTTGAATCATGTATGTACAGTTCTTTGCTTTGTTTATGTTTTCTTGTCTTTGTCTTGCATACTTACTTTTATATATGTTTGTATTTATTATGTTTGATTTGTTTATACTTAAATATATTTATTTTATTTTGTCTAAAGCTTTATTACTGATCTCTTTTATATTTGTTAGCAAGCTTAGTTATATATCTTATATTTGTATTTGTTTGTACTTTAATAATATTTTTCTTATTTAACTTCTCTACATACTTTATTCTTTTTAGTTTTGTTTTATATATCGATGTTCTTATTTTTATTCATAGCTTAAGTATGAATTATTTTACTTTACAAAATAAGTGAACTTATATTTTTATTTTACTCTTATTACTTTTGTAGCCTACTCCATTTGTATTATCTTGTATTGATTTATTTACACTTCTAACTTAAATATTTCATTGACTTGTATGTCTTGTTATACATAGATTTATATTATAAATATACTTTGTTTGTAGTTCATATTTCCTATATATTAAATTCAAATTTACTCAAACATTTATTTCTTATTTTATTTCAAATTGATATACAAATTTTCAATTTCATATGACTTAATATTTTTTTTCTATTTGAATCGGGGAAACTTGCTTCCATTTATAATTAATTTTATAAATTTTTATTCAAAATTTCTTTTAATTATCAATTTAAATTAAATTATAATCTAGGGTCGTTACAAACTTCCCCCCTTAAAAGAATTTCGTCCTCGAAATTCGCAGGCACGAAAACGACACAGAAATAGTTAGATAGAGAAATATCTTTTTCAAATCAAGCTGAATATCAATTCTGCATTTGGCTCACCAAATCAGAATATCAACAATAGATACAAGAAATTATAATAAAATTTCAAATTTTGGTTTTAAACAAAATCATTTTATCGATACAATTCGATTTAGCTTCATCTTTTATTAATCAATTTTAACTCAATTAAAAATTTCTAATTTATTCAAAATTTCCAATTCATTCAAGTTTAAATCAAAAACTGAAAAGAAATCGATGAAGATACGAAGTAAGAATTTTCTACAACGATTCGTAGAGCATCACCACACCAAAACTTCTTCTTGTAGCTGGTACGAAGCAATCAAAAGAATTTGGAAACGAATCAAAGAAAATTGATAGAGAAAGTTATTTCCACCGTTGTTATAGAGTATTGACCAATTATAGTCGTATTTCCCTGTCCTCTATCTCGTTCTCTTCTTGCACCCATACTTACTATCAATAGATAGTAAGAGAATTTACTGAGGCATTCAAACGGATATCTTAAGGATTACTCATTCTAGGATTTACTTCACCTATCTTTAATGAGCTACTTAATGTGTTACACTCCTGAGCTAAAGTTTCACCTTAGCTCTGATACCACATGTAACGACCCGAAAGTAGCGGTCACAACCGGTAGGCTTTTCAACCATCCCAGCCCCACCGTGGCTTACACCGGTACCCCAGACCTTGCTTTTACGGCCAGCCTCTCGACTATCTCAGGTTACACCTAACCAACCCCCTAAAAGAGGATGTGTGGGAGTAAGTGTCTCCCGTTCGCCACCTAACCGCGAAGCGAGAACCCCCCATCACATAGCCCAAAAAGCTTAACAAGTCTGGTGCGAACCAAAGACTGAACTAACTCCAGATAATCCACTATATCTAACTATCTGAAAAACCCAACTCTAGACTGCTCGTGTAGAAAATAATGAGCACCCAGAGTTTAGGAAAGAAAACAATAAAATCCGGATCAGTCATGGGACTGGTGTGAGCAACAAAACAGTTTATCTTTTAAAACGTTCAACATAAGATTTTCAAAGTCAATTCGCAATGCTTTTTAAAAAATGAGACTACCATAAGGCCTCCCGCGCACACACACAATGCAAACGCAGAATCGGAGGAGATTTCTCCTTATGATAGTCAAAGATGCTTGATACACATTAAAAGGAAACATTTGATATTATTACTAGTGCATAGTGTAAGAAAATTTCATTTCGAAAGTAGAATATAAATCTTAGCCAGCATAGACATTCCACACTTATGCCTACTATAGCTACCATGTTCAATAGCAGGTTACCGCCACATTCCATGGCAGGTTATACAACTAATACTGTACAAGGTTCGTATTGTTTCTTTGGATTTCCAACGAATGATCAGGCCAAGGAACTTCCCATTGCCACATGAGAATGCCTCTGGATGGACATCCCCGAGAACCAAACCGGATCTCTACCAACACAAGGCCGGGTTACCCCTAATTGAGTAACAACTGACCGAATATGCCATCCCCCGGTCCTTTGGGACCTTTATCCGAGAGCTCTCTAATCAATTCACACAATCATAACAAAGTGTTTTCAACATGAGTAAGTATCTGGGCTCCATACCATGATACCACCCTTTTCCAGAAGGAAATGCACATATCCTAAAGGGCGCTACCCCTCATAACCTTGCTGCTTCTTTCCTGTTTTGACCATTCCCGAAGTGTGAGGCTCGACGAAGTCATGTCCACAAAAACATACTTTATACAAAAGCCATGCTTTGGGTCAACAAATGATCATAGAAATGATCACCAGGATAGACGATCAAATAAATGATCCTATCACAAATAATCAACACAATGATCATTTCACAGCAACACTCAGCATGTCACATTACCAAATTGGGAATATATCGCTGATAACTTCAACTATATAACCTCTAAGTTCGTACGTCTCAGAGAAGGGTGTTAAGCTAAGAGAATAAATTCTCCGCCACCAACAGAAATATATTTGAAAGAAATCGGCTTTACATCTCAACTTGTAATGTCAGGCATACAATCCATACAAGTCTGTTCTGGGTTCGAACAGAACCGAAGGCACTTACAAAGAAGTCCTTGAAATCCGGATATTCACAATCCCGATCGGATTTCCCATCACTTAGGGAGTTTCTATACTGGCGCGACTCGGTGCAGAAACAATCGATAGGTCATCCTATCGCTTTCGCAAATACCCGGTCTTCATCACCGGTCTTCAAATGCTATCCATAACGACGTATCACATATTCGGAATGGGTTATACGACACAACGGTCCTTTCCCGGCTAAACCGAATAGTGAGCGAAAACATTTAAAACATATGGATATGGGATTTCAATTAAGTCACAACTTAATAATTCAAAACTTTCTTTCAAATGGTTTAATCATTTACCATTTCAAATCTTTTAACAAAAAAGATTTATTTTCACAACCTTTAACGGTTTAAACAATTTTCACATTTTAATCTTTTAAACAACGTTCAAAGATTTTCCAAATCAATTTTCATTTCAATTTGATTTACTCGTTAAATCTTTAAATCAAAGATTTAACTTATAACCTTCAAAACAATTTCTTTTCAACTTGATTTAAACAAATCATCAATTTAAATCTGTTAAAAATAAACAGATTTAATTTATAGCTTTCAAAAGGAATTCATTCATAACTTAGGAAAATCATTTCTCTATTCAATCTTGAAATTCCCTTAATTAAATAGGAATTCCATTTCTTATCTGAAAGCTTTTATCTTTTGAAAACAAACAGTTTCATCTCAGAAAATCTGATTCTTTTATACGAGTTGAAATCCTTGGGTTAAATTCAAATTCCCACAAATAATACCTTTAAAATGGTTTAAATTCATACAAACCTGTTTATAATATCTTTAACCATAATTTCCAATCATCGAATTCAATTCCAAATATCGAATTCAAATTTAAATTGAATTATTTAATTTCAAAATTTAATCAAGTAAATTAAAATAAATTTTAACTTGAAATTTCATTCCAAAAGCTTTTCACATTTATTCCGATTCCATTTCCAAAACATTTGAATTCAAATATTCAATTTTTATAAATCATTTCAAAATTTGTGACTTAATCGATTTCCTCGTGAAATCCATATTTGTGTGTGTATGGTGTGGTCCTGGGTTTTAACACAATAGTGCAACATCATTCAATCATCATAGATCAAAACACAGAAATGTAGTTGATAAGCGATATAAATTATAACGCTCATCGCCCATTCACAGATTTACAGATAATATACAGATGCAAATAAATATACACAGCTCAATCTACATAACAAAATGTCACAAATCAGATAGGATAATCAATTCAAGGCATCACATATAATACGATCATTCATAAGTAAGGTCAAGTATTTAATAGTCATTTATAAATAGGATTAATTAATCGTTTAAATCCTAATTAATTCAATTTATTTCCAAGTAAATTAATTACTTACGAATTTATTTACCCAATCTTGATTAATTACTTACGAATCATTTGATATCAATTTATTTATCAAATGCTTTAACAAATTAAATTATTTTTAATTAATCATATTAATAAAATCAACCTTTTAAACTAATTACATAATTAATTAACTTTAATTTGTCAAAATATCCAACTTTGATTTCAATAAGTGATTAATCCTTAAAATCATTTCTTAATCACTTCCATTAATTAATTAACCTTTAATAAATAAATTCTTTCCAAATTAATTACTTTAATTAATGATTTTAAACCCTTAATTACTTTTTTTAAATTAATCCAAGTCATTAATTAATTAATGATTTAAATTATCCATTTTAAATTCACATGTTAACCAATACTTTATTATAAAGGAAATTCGAAAGAGTTCAAATCAAGTTCTCTTTTAAATTCACATATTTAACGTATGCTTTACGTTAAACTTATTTAAACATTTAGATTTATAAAACCTGATTTAATTCCAAATCTGGAATTTCACTTCGACTTTCAGTACAGGTTTAAATTTTTAATCTTTGATTAAATCTTTCCTTTACCAATCCACATCCCTATTTTGAATATAATTCTTTTTGTTTCACTCAAGTGCTTAATCACCTTTTTAATTATTAAAACAATTCAAATTCAAAAATTTTAACAAATAAAACAATTTAAACTTTTTTTTTATTTAAACTTGATTATTTACAAACTAAGTTTTAAACAAACTTGAATTTATTATTATTTTTAAAACTTTGTTTATCATTTGAAATTTAATTAAAAATTCCTAAACAAGCCGAACAGGTTAACTGGAAACAACGTATACCCGAGGCCCTTAAAATTTGCTTCAAGCAAATCAACTGAAATCCCAAGCATGGCTTCGAGCTTCCCCGTACCTTGCTTCTTCTTCTTCCCTGTATACACTTCTTCTTCTTTTCAATTTTATAAAATTTAAAAACTGCAGTGATAAAAACACTCATGCGCATCGGGTTCGACACGATTTGTTTCCCAAAAATACTCGAGCAACATCACGCGACAGCCACGATAACATCCCAGGCCATCCAAACACCACTGTGCTGTGCACATGCACGGCCAAACGCGAGGGCTCCGATCATCGCCATGATCTTCGTCAAGTCGACAACCTCGACACCGACCCCCTCGTCTACTCCGATCAACCAATTCATCAGTAAATAAAAATTGAGGCATTCGATCGAAAATCTGGAACCCACCATCCTCGGCAAAACCAACCTTCACCATCGATCCCGATCATCTTACGCCTTGCAACCGCGAGTACAACTTCGTCACCGCCCCACGCGACTCTTCCCCGAGGTGCGATCGCCTGAAACAGAGCGACGACGAAGAAATTTCCACACGACTTCAACCAAATATACACAGAGCTTAAACCCTACATCTAATCGAATCTCCATCCATGATGCATAAAAAAAATACTTTGCATTTTTCCCGCGATCATCGATCATGTTAGCTCCTCCTCACCAATTTTCGCCTTCTCCGATCAAGTGTGTTGCCCGAGGCAACCCCATCTTCCCAAAATGTTCAACACAGCCATGCCACTTCTACTCATTACAAAAAAATATGAATTGAGCTTTAAACATCCTATTTTTGACTTAGCAAACAGTTTGTAAACCCGAAACAATAATTCGTGATGATCGAAATTATCACTTATGCTAACTTTGTACTGTCCTGATGTTTTTCCCCAGAGCAGTTCAATTTTTATTAGCATGAATTAAGTTTTACAATCTACTTTATACTTGCCTAAACATGTTTTGTTTATATACTTGGCTCTAACAATCAATGGTTTGAGAAATAAACAGAGTGGTTTAGGAAGAAGCATATTGTTTTGATGCTCTGAAACTATCAAACATACTTATATATGTACTCTGAATCATATCAGATGCTTTACTACCTGATCAAATCAAAGATTCAACAAAAACTACAATTATTTATGTAAGTGTAATAACCACTAAACACAGTAAGGGTGTATTGCTCACCTGTCTCAGAAGAAATAAACAGAGGAGAGGTTTTGCTTGGGCCTGGAAAATATTTTGAATCCAGAAGATCTGGAAAAATGTTTTGGTTGATCTGCTTTTGATCTGAATTTGGTTGTTAAAATCCTTGTTTGTTGAACTTGCATGCTTTTCAGATTTATTTTTGCTTTGACCTTCATTTTTTTTTTCTTTGTTCTTTTCTTCTTTCAGTTATGGTGGATGAAATTGAAGTGAAGAGTTGATGCATATACAAAGGAAGCATGCAGTATATTATTTGTACAAGGTGGTGATCTGGTTTGTACAAAGGCATAGGTGAAGATGCTTGCTTGTACTTGTTTATACATATAAATGTATTTTTTTACTTCAGCCATACTTGCTTGTCTCGGCTGAGAATTCTTCTTTGATATGCTAGAGATGCAAACATTAATTGCATATGTACCCTATGCCTCCTTTGCAAGCCTAAGATATTAATTGTTTACTTGTTTCCTCGGCCTGCATATCTACTTTACACTCTTTGAATCATGTATGTACAGTTCTTTGCTTTGTTTATGTTTTCTTGTCTTTGTCTTGCATACTTACTTTTATATATGTTTGTATTTATTATGTTTGATTTGTTTATACTTAAATATATTTATTTTATTTTGTCTAAAGCTTTATTACTGATCTCTTTTATATTTGTTAGCAAGCTTAGTTATATATCTTATATTTGTATTTGTTTGTACTTTAATAATATTTTGCTTATTTAACTTCTCTACATACTTTATTCTTTTTAGTTTTGTTTTATATATCGATGTTCTTATTTTTATTCATAGCTTAAGTATGAATTATTTTACTTTACAAAATAAGTGAACTTCTATTTTTATTTTACTCTTATTACTTTTGTAGCCTACTCCATTTGTATTATCTTGTATTGATTTATTTACACTTCTAACTTAAATATTTCATTGACTTGTATGTCTTGTTATACATAGATTTATATTATAAATATACTTTGTTTGTAATTCATATTTCCTATATATTAAATTCAAATTTACTCAAACATTTATTTCTTATTTTATTTCAAATTCAATATATACAAATTTTCAATTTCATATGACTTAATATTTTTTTTCTATTTGAATCGGGGAAACTCGCTTCCATTTATAATTAATTTTATAAATTTTTATTCAAAATTTCTTTTAATTATCAATTTAAATTAAATTATAATCTAGGGTCGTTACAGTATTTTAATACTACTCCTGTTTCTTTCCAATTCATTCTTAATTCAATCAAGTTTTCTATAATTATTTGCTTACAAATTCACTTCTTTTATTTTCTTTCCAAAATCCAATTTATATATAAAAAATTATTCATTTTACCCAAATATATCCAATCAACCATAGCATTCAATATTCTCACATAATTCATCATAGAATATCAAATAATCACAACAGAGAATATTGAATAATTTAAATAAATGTGAGGGGTCCAGTTGGATCCCTCCAACCCGTTTTCCCTGCATTCACAAATGTTAGCACAATATAATATGCCAATTTCAAAATATCATACTATACCACATCAATCAATTCAGCCATTCAAACAGTTATTTAAATTTAATCATTCACATCTAAAATTAAATTTAAACTGAGTGAGATTAATTAACTCACCTTTGGTTTAAGTTGCAACCTGATCCTAACGGCTTTATATCTTCTGGATATTGACCTTGTAAAAACAATTCACGATTTATTACTATTTGAATAAATCAAATAATTGAACACCATTCACTTAATTACTTTTTAACTTATTCTTTGATTTAAGAATATATAACTAATAGTTTCCTTTGACAAATTATTTTTAGCAACCCAAAAATCAAACAAATTAATTACAACAGTTTAAATTTTCAAACCCATTCCTGAATAAAAATTTATTTGAACATATTTAAAATCTAGTTTTATATAAACCTCTAGTCATTTCAAAATTTCTATAGTCATTATATATATTAAAAATCTGCAGTAACATGTATTCACATGTTTATAAATTAAAGAAAATAAACCCTTTATGAACTTACTGTCATTTTCTTTTTTGCTTTTCTTCTAGCCTATATATATCTATACATATATATATAATTCGAACTCATCGTAAATTCATTTGATTTTCTGTTGTTCATCTAACCTCTTTTTTTTCTACATAAATGTAAATATTTATTATTATTATTCTCTTTTTTTTATTAAGAAAGGAATGCTTCAAAGAAAATATAAACTAAAACCTTGACTGAGTAAAATAAAGCAAAATAAAATAAAAAAAATTGCAAACCCTGAAATGAAACGAAGAAGAAACCGGCCGCCGCCGCCTCAACGAGCAAATTTGGAACCATCACGAACCAATTCCTCTCCTCGAGCAGCCATTGCGCGCATGCTACCGTGCCGCGATTCCACCTTAAGCCTCGGCACTGGCAAACCCCGCATCTCGAATCCCTCCCTCAGAACGGTAGCGCACGCCACGACGAAGAACACGTCTTCCCCCATCAATTCGAAGGCCGTGACCCCAAGCCGATCGAAATCGAATCGACGCCGCCCCCTACGCGAGCGCGCACGCGGCTTCAGAAGCTCGATTCGATTTGTTCGAAGTTGAGGAGGGTGTCGGCCATTTCTATCTTTTGTTATTTTTTTTTGTTTTTTTTGTTTTTTTGGAACTCGTCTGATTACAGGAGAAGAAGGAGGATATTATTAGTTTCATTCGTTAGGCCCTTGGATTCCTAAAGAAGACACACGTGATAGAAGAAAAGGAGTAGGCAAGACGTGATGTTTTTCAGAGTGTAGGGAGGCTTGTCTCAGAATAGAGTTCGGCCCAGTTGAAGTTAGGGTTGCAGATGTGAATTTTGATTTGATTTTTATTTATTTATTTATTTATTTTTACTTTATTTATTTATTTTTTATATTGAAATTTCGATATAAATTTCAACACGCTTACTTATCGTATGCTCACACAACAACTCCAATCTATACGAAATTTGAAATCCGATAATAATTCAATATTACGGACCCAATGAAACTGGTTTCGTCAAATTCCGAGATTGTGCCTCGAAAGGCTATTTTTGAATTCAATTTAAACTATAATGTTTTAAAACTGAACAAATCACTGTTAATTTCAATTTTACATCTTCTATTATCCTCAGGACTATCAATATAAATTCTACAAGCCTTCAAATTATTTTTCATAGGCTTATAATTCCAGATTCAGTAACTTACCCAACTTCAAATTATTTAATTTAACAATTTAATTGTCAAATAAATTATGATATTCATGATTTAAGTTAATAATTTACCTTAAATATTTAAAATCAATTAAATATCCCGACTACAAATGCTTGAAAATTACGGGTCGTCACATTCCTCCCCCCTTAAAAGAATTTCGTCCCTGAAATTACTAGTTAGGAAGAATGATTCAATACCCGTTTATTATTTCTCTAAACCAAACAGTTTTCTAACAATTCAACATCTTATCAATTATCTTTTATATAAAAGGCTCATTATCTTTCTTACTAACTTCTAACCCTTTCTCTAGTTCCAAACCATACCATTTGTTTAACCATTCAAGTTTCAATTTAAAACCAAGTTTTGAATTATCAAAATTTTCTCAAAATTTTTCTAACTCTCTAAATTTCCGAAAAATTTCGCCAGCGTCTCCTTTGCGCAGCTAGCTCGGTACAACTACAAAATGGCTCTACGGCCTCCCAAATCCAAAAGATAACAAAAAAGCCAAGTGGCTCAATCCAAATCCAAATCCCAATCAAATTTCATACCAAATTTAAATACATACCTTTTGTCGGGAAATTTAAATTTATCTCTTGAAATCAAATCCAATTTCATTTTCCCTTTTATAATACCTGCATATCTTGCTTAGCACTAATATCCAATCACAATACCCCAAAATATTTTATCGACTTTCTTACAAAATGTCAATATCTATTCATTTCAATATTATCTTATATTATATTTGTAATATCAATTTCCATTCTAGAATTTACCATTCCTTTCTTAAGTTAGTATAACATTTTATATGTTTCTTATCTTTATTTCTCTTTACCACTTTTAGTTTATACTTATTTCTATTCAAATTGATTTCCACATTACATATGTATTTCATTTATTTTCAACTTTGAATTTTTAAATTTTATCCTTCATTTATAACTAATTTAAGTCATTACTTTAATTAGTTTCATTTACTAACTTATTTTAGTTTCCAATTCTAAATAGTTTTGTCGTTAACAAAATTTTCCAAAATTTTCAAAAAATTTCTAACTCCCAAAATTTATGAAATTTTTTGACAGAGTCCCCTTTGTACGGAGGAGCTTTTGCAATTTGACAAAAGAGATAAATATATATACATCGACCCACACGGTCGGAAAAACCAAAAACAACTCATATTTCCTATTTTAATTGCGTAGGCATACCTTATTTAGCATTTTAAGCAAGCGGCTTATTATTTTTAGCAAATAGCCCAACCCAAATCTAGCCATACGGCTTCCAGGTACCTGTACTTACTCAATTTAAATATGTAAGTACCATATATATGAAATTTAACTACATTTCACTTGTTTACAATAGTTAAAACATATGAATTCTAAAAGAAACTCATACCATTCTAAAAGAAACTCATACCAAACATTTTCTGTAAGCAATTAATATAGTTTCCATGCTAATTCAACTGTTCCAATTATTTTACAAACCATTTTCATTCAATTTGAAGGGTTTTCAATCCATTCATATACAACTCCATCAATTTGAATGGTTTAGAACTCAATTGCTTACTTTTAATTTATTCTTAAGAAGAGTGAACTCATATTTAATTCAATTGCTTCCAAAATCAATTTATTTTACTACTATCAACTCATAGAATTTTTAATTACTTCTATTTACACCAAATGATAATTTATTCTTTGCAATTTGACGAGATTTATGTGAATAAATAAGCACTTGAGTTTAATAATCAATTTAAATTGACTCCAACTCAACTTAAGCTTAATTCTATTCCATTTTTAAATTTATCCACAATCCATATATTCTCAGTTTCATTGCATTTCAATTTTATTAACCAAACTAGTTCATTCGAAACCATTAACAACTTAGATCTATCTTCATTACCAATTAAATTTCCTTTTTATTTTAATTCATTCACATCCATTCATTTAGCTCGACGCATTCCATTAGAGTTCATTTACAATCCATTTATTTACATTTCATTCCATGTTAGTTTATTCCAAACTATTTTATTTAGCTCGAAGACAATCCAAGCTATTTCATTCAATAACCATTTCTCAACTTATTTAAACCATACTTCCTTTGTTTCTTATTTATCCCATCCATTCACTTATTCAGTATAATTAACCTATCCACTCAATCCATTATGAATTTTCCATTTTCTTAAATATTATTACCACCCACCAAGTTTTTATTTCAATCCATATTTATTTTTACTTGATTCAAATTTAATCCAATACCATTAAACTTGGTTTAAGTTGAATTAAATTCAATTCTCTTCGATTTATTCAGCTTAAGTCAATTTACTTCAATTTATTCAAATTTTACACTTAAGCTCATTTTCATTTTGCAAACAAAGTTCTCTTTTCAATTTAACTTGATTCTTATTTTAATCCAATCTCATTTCAAACCGCAAATTTATTTAATTAGTTATTATACACTTTAACTTCCTACATTCAACTCATCCAATTTATTACATGGCCATTTCCAAGTTATCTTCACTCATGGAATTTATTTCCACATTCAAATCATTGCTATTTTAATCAAATCACATTTTTATTCGATATATTCCCAATTATATTTAATTTGTTAACACTCCAAGTTAAATTTTAATCTATAACTTGAATTCTGGATCCATTATTCATTTTCAAATTACCATTCACTTTTATTAACTTACATTGCAATTTCATTCACAAATCAATTAATTAATTTCAAGGCCACTTTTAATTATATTTTCTTCATCGACAATGTAAGTCAAATTTAATTATAACTTGAGTTTTATTTTCAAACCTCATCATAAAGTCACAATTCAATTTTATTAACTAATTTATTAACAAATTAGTTCTCTCCTTTTATAGCACAATACTTGATTTTATTTCCAAACTTCACTTCATTTAATTTTCTTAGTTCACATTATTTTATAATTCAAGTTTGGATTTTTATTTATTTTTCAATTCGTCAAAAATATTTATTTTGGGTTTTCTATCTCACCTTCAAATTTAACAAGTCACAACTTAGTATTTACACAACTCCATCCATTATAGGCTTGAATATATTCATCTTTTATTATTATTATATTTTTTTAACTCAAGCCTTCTATTTATTTATAACCCAAGCATATTTTTATTCCTATGGATTTTTAATTTCTTTACAAGTTATTTTGATTTATTTATTCAACCCAATCCTTATCCAACTTATTTTCCATTTATTCAGGTAAGAATCTAATTTCATTCAATTTATTCAATCGAATTCTTATTCCAATTCAATTTTACTTTATCTCGGATTTATTTAACTCAATTCGATTTCGACTTAATTCGAATACAACTGGATATTATTAGCTTATTCAATTAATTTCAATCCAGTCAAATTTTTATTTCCAAATCCAAGTTAATTTCACTTCAACTTTTCTCTTTAAATTTAAATTCCAACATTCAAAGCTTATTTATCCTTCCTAATCCTAACTTATAAGCTTATAACCCATCTTATCAGGATTTTTAAAATACCGGCTTTTGATTTCAAAACATTTTGAAATCTCCAACATCTCAAATCACACTTCTCAAAATTTAAACCAATCCTGGTTTTATTCCCAGCAAATTTCCTTAGAAATTTTCAAAAACAACTAGCTTTCTGAACAAGTCAATTTGGTAGCAATCCGTCACTTAGGAATTCGAAAATGAATAGTGATGATGCGGCCGTCATCATCAGAATTATTTTCCAATCATCTAAGTGATTTCAATGCTATATCACTTTCAAAATCCATTTCAAACAAATTTCCTTCAGAAATACCTCCAAACAATGATGCCATCATTTATCTTTAAAAATACTTCCAAATCCCCGGGATTTAAATTTCCAAATCTTGCTTAAATAAGTTTTAACTATATTTCTTTTGTACAGTTTATGCTTATACAAATTCTCATTTGATTATATTTCAATTTTATAATTACATTTATAATTTATATTTATAAATTTCATGGAAAATTTATGAATTTATTTACTTAAACTTTGGTTATTTTCAATTTCTAGTTAAATTTTCACTTAACAATGATAATACTCTAATATTACCATTTCTAACATCCAAGCAACCATATATTAGCTAAGATAGTTTACAAAACTTTTATTTATATCAAAATATATTTTGGGTAAAATTATTTCATTTACCCATATTTAAAACAATACCGTGTCAATTTTTCTATTCAAGTGTTTAGAAACCCCTTCGATACAGTTATGCAGACTGTGTCGACGAAGGTTCATATACCACTCAATAAACCAATCAACACAATATTAAAACAATTTATACTCACTAAAAAATACGCGCTCATATTTATTCATATGCTCAAACTCATTATAGAGTACTACGGACTCTATTTTAAATGAGTAATTCCCACCAGAGCCAAGGTTATCACCAACCTATGCTCTGATACCAAGTGTAACGACCCGCAAATCCGTACCCCTTGAGTCAACACTATTCTACCTAAATCAACTCAAGTTGTACAGAAATACGGACCATTTGGGTTAAAGAAGAAGAGGTAGAAGAAGAGAAAACAAAATCAACATCAGAATCTAACCATCGCAGAGGAATAAAATATACTAGATAATAAATAATCTTTACTCAAAATCAAATATATCAGTTTACATATATTACATCATCAGAGTACATCAGTCACAGCTCACATCAATAACATACAATGGATACATAACAACTCAACACAGCGGAAATATATATATATATATATATATATATATATATATATATATAAGTACGAGAGTACGTATCGTCATCCAGCTCGTCTCCTGAGCTCCATAGCATCATCCTGTATCCTATAATACTTGGTTTGACCCGAGCATTACAGTTAAATAACACCCGAGTCAGTCTGGATTACCAGAGTGAGAAAATCACACCCAATTGATTATTAAAGTTTCAAAAATCCTTAGAAAACAAAAGCATCTCGAAAGACCACGCCACAAATAAACATGTCGGGTTTTTTACCTTACGATAGCTAAAACAATTTTTATAGAAATCCTCTGATATTATAATAGGGTCTATATACAAATACTTATAAAATAGCCAAAATTGTTACATCTATTAAATTCCAGCTACTAGCCACAGAGTGGCTAATACAAACAAAACTCGTACAAGGCTCGTAGGGAAAATGGATTTCCAACAATGACTAGGCACTGGGGTACCACCTGTCACAGTACGGGGCCTAGATCACCGTACCGAGGATTACTCCCTTCATCCCCTGCAACACAAGGCTGGAACCATTCTTTACTGAACAGTCCCGAACAAGATAAACCCCATGGTTGGTGCGACCAACCACCCACTAAGCCGAAATATAAAAAGGGACATCTAGACAGGGGAAATATCTTGTCCTGCTTGGGCATGACCCACCTAACCTTGCTGCATATCCCCTGATTTTCAGTCATTCCCATTTGATGAGGCTTGAGGCTAAGCGTTACCTTTAGAACGTTTTCACTTAGAATGCCTATCGCCTACCTGACGATGTTTCGCAAGCATTCACCCATACAAGTCCGTCCCGGGTTCGAACGGAACCGAAGGCACTATTCCTACTACATCCATTTTGGAAATATCCTCAGGATTAGTAGCGACTAGCCCTTGCACTTCATTGCTCCATCTTCGAATCCAAAATCGTTTTTCGCACGAAACGTACAAACCGGATCAAAGTGGTTTCGAGAAATAAATCTCGATCCCGGTCTTTTCGAAACAATCAACGTAGTTAGCCAATATTGATAGTCGGTTATTTAACTATCAATTAATATTCACAATTAACCATCAACCAATAAATAATTTTCCCGAATTATTTATTTCCCTCAAAAATATCTTCACAAGATATATTTCTACCTTTCAAACCCTTTTGGAAAAAGTTTTAAAACTATCTTCCTTTCTCAGAATCAATTTCCCAAATAATTTCTATTTCCACTGAAATCGCCAAGCACAAAACTTAAGGTTTCTAAAATAAATTTAAAAACACTTTACTTTGAAATATATTTTAAAACATTCATTTTAAAAACTACTTCAATAATTTACTAAAAATACATGCTATACGATTTTTGAAAATAAGGTTACTTATAAAATATAAAACTAGGTTTTCACTTTTAAGAATAAAATACTAAGTCACATTTAAATAGTTATTACAATAATAGTTTGAAAAATATTTACTTATGAATTTTAAACATTCAGAAATAATAAAATTTCTAAAATATGCTTTTTAAAACCACATTAAGCTTTTATCTTATATTTAAATTTTCTTTAAAAACGTACTTGGCTATCCAGGGAAATATACTTCCCTTCACATTCTTCTTGAAATTCTAATTTCTATCACTTGAATCAATTTCCAAATTGAATTCCAATTTTTTTCCTTTCTATTTCAAAATCCATTAATTTTAAATTTTATTTCCTTAATTTTGAGTTAAATTACTTTTAACTGAAAATACAAATTCTTAGATTTCTCAAGTTACTTCTTTATTCTTTAAATAAATTTAAACTTTAAAGTTTTAAATAATTCTTTATTCCTTTAATTAATATAACTTGAGTTTACAATTTATAAATTTCTATTTATTCAAAATTCTTTTCATACTCAAAATTATTTATTAGTATTTTAATACTACTCCTGTTTCTTTCCAATTCATTCTTAATTCAATCAAGTTTTCTATAATTATTTCGCTTACAAATTCACTTCTTTTATTTTCTTTCCAAAATCCAATTTATATAAAAAAAAATATTCATTTTACCCAAATATATCCAATCAACCATAGCATTCAATATTCCCACATAATTCATCATAGAATATCAAATAATCACAACAGAGAATAATGAATAATTTAAATAAATGTGAGGGGTCCAGTTGGATCCCTCCAACCCGTTTTTCCTGCATTCACAAATGTTAGCACAATATAATATGCCAATTTCAAAATATCATACTATACCACATCAATCAATTAAGCCATTCAAACAGTTATTTAAATTTAATCATTCACATCTAAAATTAAATTTAAACTGAGTGAGATTAATTAACTCACCTTTGGTTTAATTTGCAACCTGATCCTAACGGCTTTATATCTTCCGGATATTGACCTTGTAAAAACAATTCACGATTTATTACTATTTGAATAAATCAAATAATTGAACACCATTCACTTATTTACTTTTTAACTTATTCTTTGATTTAAGAATATTTAACTGATAGTTTCCTTTGACAAATTATTTTTAGCAACCCAAAAATAAAACAAATTAATTACAACAGTTTAAATTTTCAAACCCATTCCTGAATAAAAATTTATTTGAACATATTTAAAATCTAATTTTATATAAACCTCTAGTTATTTCAAAATTTCTATAGTCATTATATATATTAAAAATTTGCAGTAACATGTATTCACATGTTTATAAATTAAAGAAAATAAACCCTTTATGAACTTACTGTCATTTTCTTTTTTCTTTTCTTCTAGCCTATATATATCTATACATATATATATAATTCGAACTCATCGTAAATTCATTTGATTTTCTGTTGTTGATCTAACCTCTTTTTTTTCTACACAAATGTAAACATTTATTATTATTATTCTCTTTTTTTTATTAAGAAAGGAATGCTTCAAAGAAAATATAAACTAAAACCTTGACTGAGTAAAATAAAGCAAAATAAAATAAAATAAATTGCAAACCCTGAAATGAAACGAAGAAGAAACCGGCCGCCGCCTCAACGAGCAAATTTGGAACTGACACGAACCAATTCCCCTCCTCGAGCAGCCATTGTGCGCATGCTACCGTGCCGCGATTCCACCTTAAGCCTCGGCACTGGCAAACCCCGCATCTCGAATCCCTCCCTCAGAACGGTAGCGCACGCCACGACGAAGAACACGTCTTCCCCCATCAATTCGAAGGCCGTGACCCCAAGCCGATCGAAATCGAATCGACGCCGTCCCCTACGCGAGCGCGCACGCGGCTTCAGAAGCTCGATTCGATTTATTCGAAGTTGAGGAGGGTGTCGGCCATTTCTATCTTTTGTTATTTTTTTTTCTGGAACTCGTCTGATTACAGGAGAAGGAGGAGGATATTATTAGTTTCATTCGTTAGGCCCTTGGCTTCCTAAAGAAGACACACGTGATAGAAGAAAAGGAGTAGGCAAGACGTGATGTTTTTCAGAGTATAGGGAGGCATGTCTCAGAATACAGTTCGGACCAGTTGAAGTTAGGGTTGCAGATGTGAATTTTGATTTGATTTTTATTTATTTATTTATTTATTTATTTTTTAATATTGAAATTTCGATATAAATTTCAACACGCTTACTTATCGTATGCTCACACAACAACTCCAATCTATAAAGACCCAATGAAACTGGTTTCGTCAAATTCCGAGACTGTGCCTCGGAAGGCTATTTTTGAATTCAATTTAAACTATAAAGTTTTAAAACTGAACAAATCACTGTTAATTTCAATTTTACATCTTCTATTATCCTCAGGACTATCAATATAAATTCTACAAGCCTTCAAATTATTTTTCATAGGCTTATAATTCCAGATTCAGTAACTTACCCAACTTCAAATTATTTAATTCAACAATTTATTTGTCAAATAAATTATGATATTCATGATTTAAGTTAATAACTTACCTTAAATATCTAAAATCAATTAAATATCCCGACTCCAAATGCTTGAAAATTATGGGTCGTCACAGAAATAATCGGAATTTGAATTTAATGCGAATGAAAATGATTTATAAAGTTGAGATAAATTATATTTGAATTAGAATGATGTTAGAGAACTTTTAAAATTGAATTAAAAGTTAATTTGTAGAAACTGAATATATTCATATTTAATTAACGTGTAAAATTATCCATTTTTCAAATAGTCTCGCATTCCGACGAAACAAGTTTCATTGGATCTGTAATGTTTTATTATTGTAGGATTTCAAATTTTGTATCGATAGGACTTACGGTTTGTCCGAGGCAAGCTAAAATGCATAGAAATTAGTTTAAGTGAATTTTAAATTTAATTAGTCGATTCGAAAACCTATCTTCCAAGTACGATCGAATTGGCTCTCGATATATATTTCATTGTGTTCGGAATAAAGGTAAAACATTATAAACGCCAGGCGACATGCTTCGTTTAGAGTTCGGAAAAAATTGGGATGAATAGTGTCGCGTAAATTTTCTATAAAAGGAGTTAAGGATTTCACTTTTACTACCTAACCCTAATTTCAAAGCCACAACACCCCCTTTAATTTCGATGGACAGAAAACACATATCTTCCTTCTCGTTTTTCTTCAAATCCATCAACCAATTCGAAAAGTTTTCAACTACAAAGATGAAGAGGGCGATGAGATCTATCGATCCAATGGTCGTGATTGAATATAAGCGAGTAAATCGATGGAAAATTGACCAAAAATGCTGCACGTTCACGCATGCATTTCAGGCCATCACGCGACAGAGTTGAGAACGGCTCCAGGAAATGGTGACGTTCGAGTTGCTCTTCGAAACGGCGTAGGTTGATCGACCTCCATTCGCCAATGGAATGGCGCGATGATCAAAATTTCGATAGATGTATTGGTTCTTTGGTCGGCTCGAAACGAAGAAGAAAGAAGATGATTCTACCGGCCAGATTCTCTCAAAGTAAGATCTAACGGTCTAGATTAAAAAGGTTTAAAAAATTAAAAAGTGAAATTAATTATATATTAAAAATTGTATAAACTTCTAAATGTTGGTTTAAAAAATTAAAAAGTGAAATTAATTATATATTAAAAATTGTATAAACTTCTAAATGTTGTAACTTCTTCGTACGAGGTCCGTTTTTGACGAAACAAGTTGCGTTGGGTCCGTTTTGACAAGCACCACGTTTTATACCTAGTTTGGAGTTGATTGGAGCCAGTGTAAATTTTGGGTAAAATTAAACGTCTGTTAAATTTTATTCGGAATAAAACACTGTAACTGCAATTGGAAGCAATGTGAGTACAACTCACTCTTTCTGGCTCACTGATATTTTTATATAAGTGAGAATAAATTTATTTATGCTGATTGATGATTGTTTGGATGATATATGATATATATTGATTGGTATTTGGATATATTCCTGCCTATTGGAGCAAATGACACTCTATACGTTCCCATGTATGAGCAGATGACCCTTTGTGCGTGCATGTGCCTCGGAGTGAGCATTGTACATATTTTCTAATATGTACATTTGTTGTAGGTAACAGGTTGGAGGGATCTAACAAGATATCTCACCACTGTTGATTTATTTACAGATATTGATATATATGTTGTTATCATATGACATATGTTGTTTTGGATGTCGTGATTGATGTATTTAGTGCTATTGCAGTATTGGGCCTATTTTTAGAATTTTAAAATTGTTAAAGTTTCAAAATTTAAAAGGATTTTTAGGTGATTTTGAAAATAGATATTTTATTAATTTTTGAATTGTGAAAGGAATGAATTTATTTTAAATAAATAAATGCTATAGTTTTTATGTTATAAAAATTATGATTTCTATGAAATATAGTAAACTGTGATTTTTGGAATATGAAATAAACTATTTTGTAAAATAGTTTTTGAAGTTATAACAAACGGTATATATATAAGATTTATAAAAGTGATATTTTATAAATCAAAGTGATGAAATTGTAAAGTAGTTTTATAAATGTTAAAATGAAGTTAAAGATATATTTTATAAGCAAATAAGATTTATGAAGTTTTAAAGTTATAAAAAGAATGATTTTCGAAACAAAGAGATTTACATGTAATTAACTTATAAATTGGATTTTGGAATATAAATGAGGTATAAAAGAAATTTGGTAAAAAAGGGATTTTATAAATGGAAGTTTTTATAATTTATAAATGGAATTTATAAACATTGTTTTATAAATTCGAAATCAATTGAATTTGATAAGCTAAATATAGAAGTTTATTAAAGGAATTTCATCCACGATTTTGGACAGTGGATAATCCTTTAAATTTAAAGGTGTAGAAGCTTGAATTTGGTAGATGAATTATACTCTGATTTTGGACAGTGAATAAGATTTTATATTTAAACGAATTTTTTAGTAAGTGATATTTAAATGGAATAAAACGATTTGAAGATGTTTAAAAATGTGTAAGTACAGAATACATAGACTTCAACATTCATTGTTGAAATAGACGTTTTCAAGAAGTACAGGAAATGATGGACTATAACACTGTTGTTATAGTAAATGATTTTCAAAAAAAGATGCTTTGTATAGTATATGGGATTCATATATCTAACTAATTTTCGAATCCCTATACTAGTGATTTTGGGTTGGCATAACGATGTTTTACGTAACATTCGTTTTGACTCAAATAAAAGATGTTTTAGACAATGTTTTCCTTAAAGAATAAAATATATACTTAATCGTGATTTAAGTATATGTAATATTTTCTAAATATTGAAAATAAAGTGAATTCTGAATCACTAATTATTAAATAAGTATATGGAAATGTTTTCCAATATTGAAATGGTTTGGAAATATATCTTTTTAAAGGTAATTTGAAGTGAATATTTGGCAACTGATTTAATTAATAAAAGATTAATTAAAAGGGCCTAATGATTGCATATGGTGCTAAATATTTGTTTGTTGCTTTGATAGTTAAATAACCGACTATCAAATTTGGCCTTTTGGTTTCTGAGAACTATTTAGTCGTACACTTAATAAGTAGCCTTCTGTGTAGGCTTGATTATCGTTTGTATTGAGGATGCTGATTTGTGTAGTGCGAAGTATTACTCCAATCTATCGAGCTTCCTTCTTCGTCCGAAGGATAGGAAGTTGAAAGTTGGAGACGTGATAAGTCTATGAGACATAGTTTCTACGTAAGGTTGAGAAATGCTTTTTCATTGTTGGTGCAAAGAGACCGGGATCGGATTTGCTTGGTTATGTTCAGCATGATAGGGGGTTCTCGCTTTGTGAACAGTGACGAAGCTTAGACTCTTACCCCTACATGTCCCTAGAGTGAAAGAGTTGGTTGAAGTCGAGAGGCTTGATGTAAAAGCAGACTCGAGGTACCACTTGTGGTCACCTTCATGTTGAAAAGAAGGAGTACCCCCATTTGAAAAGCAAAGGGGTAGCAGAATGGTTGAAGAGCCTACCAGGGCGGGTATGGAATTGCCTGTTCGTCACATTTGGTATCAGAGCTTATATTTTGTATATTCCTATGCTTTGTTGTGTACTCAGTATAGATAGGGACTATAGCACCCAAGATTGAGTTTGAGTGTATTATATACATGAGCGCGTATTTGTTAGCGATATAAAATGTTTTATATTTTGTTTGCTTATCCGTTGAGCTGTTTGTGAATTCTGGTCAGTATGTGGGATGCCATATTATTAATAGGGATTTCTAAGCACTTAAACTAGGAAAGTCGACATAGTATCATTTTAAATTGGGTAAATGAAATAATTTTACCTCGATTATATTTTATATATAAAGAAACATTTTTTCAAAGTGTATATAATGAATTATTTGGTTGTTTAAAAATGTAAATATGTATATTAGTTAATAAAAGCTGGTTGAATAATCTAAATAAAAGCAACAATTGTAAAAGAATGGAATTATATAAGAAAATGAATTATAAACTATGGAATTATAATTAATTTGATTTACAAACGTGAAATAATCTCATATATAAGAAATGGAACAACCTGGGTATATTTATAAATACGAGTTGTAAATAAAAAATGAATTTAAACTAAGAATTGGAGAATTTGAATCCGGTTTATTTGAAATATATTTTTCGAAGTTAAAGATATTATGTAACATCCCTCCTTTTCGCACGATTTAAACAGACACACATGTCGATTCAAACCATACGGAAGGGCGGATTGTTATGGGGTAAATAAGAAAAACAGAGAAGAAAAAAAAACAAAATAGAATCTCACAGCGGAAGGGTAAAATATAATAATAAAATATACAGTTTAGAAAACATTTGATTCTTCTTTATACAGTTAAATATCAGAGTTAAACATACCAATAACAATGCAGCGGAAAACAGTGTAGTGGAATAAAATAGTAGGTAGTAATAATATAAATCTTCGTCTGCGTCCTCCAGAGCTAAAACTTCAAATCCTGAAACGCTCGGACTGACCCGAGCGAATTGAAAAGACAAAACACTCGAGTCAGAACTAAAAGACCTTATGTAAGTTAATTCAACAGAATAAATATGAGTACAATAACTCAAAAGATGTTCGGGATTTACATCTCTTAAGGATCCGTTAAACTATTTACTATGTAGTATATTGCGCTACTATAGTAGTGTCTATTCATAAAATAAACTTACTTTTAAATAGCGTTAAGGGGTTACCCATATAGCCCTTAACACAGAATATATTCCCATAGTCTATACAGTACCGTAATCTCCCCCGTACTGGGCGTCGTCAGAGGGCACTCCATAGGTATGGTACAAAACAAAATCGTATAAGGCGCGCTAAGGTAGGTGACACGGCACAACTGGGCAATGCCGGGGTAGATATACCAATTATGCTTCCGGGCCGATGGTAACGCGTAGCCGCAGCTACCGCCCACCTCGAACAAACTCCCCAAAATCAAAGTAAAAGTGGCCACTGAATCAATCCAAAGTCAAAGTATAATATCGAAGAGGAGTGTCCGATAAGAGGAATGACCTCATTAACCCGTCGATCGTTCCTGTTTTAGCCACCTTATGCCAACTCACGGGAGTTGGGTCCACTTATTTACCTTACAGGAAACGTCGCCACCATCTACTGCATTCTGGAATCTCCACCGCGTACACGGTTAGTCAAAGTGGTTTTCGGTATCGACAGAGAGTATGTCCATATCCGATCCCGGTCTCTTTGCCAACCCATCGTTATTATAACACCGCGGTCATTTAAAAATATTTTATACTTAAAATCCAGAGTGAAATTTTCCATTTCAAAACTATGAATACGATATCAATTTAAAACCCAAACAATATGATATCCTTTTATCTCAAATATACTTCTTTCCCAAAATCATACTGGTTTAAAATTTAAAATATCTGGAAACCAAACATTTGGATTATACTTCCAAAACATAATATTTCGGAATTCATACTTTTAAAACCATAACTTCTAAAACTTGAATGGTTTGGATATTCAACGGTATATAAAATAAATGGTTTAACTTTAAGGTTACTTTGTAAAGAAAATAATTTCCATGGCTTTACAATATATTTCTTTATTTAAAGTCTAACCCGAAATTTAAATATCACTTTCAAGTTCCAAAACCACTTCAATTTCTATATATATATATATATCCATTTGGAGTATTAATATTTCAAAACTAAAGTTGGGTTTTATTCTTTCAACAAATTAATGTTCTATTATTTAGTCTTGAATATTCACCTAAATTCCATAAATAAACTCCAAATTCTAGCAATTAAATATTTCTCAAATTTACTTTATACTAGAATATTCATTTTTAAATTTATCTTGAAAAATCCAGTCATAAATATCATACCTTAAATTACCAAATTCCAATTTCTCAATTTTCTTTCGTTTTTATTCAACAGGTTTATACACAACTTAAATTCAAAAATTTTAACTTCATATGTATATATATAGAAGAATAACATTTATAAAATATCAAAATTTAAAATTTTTAGAAACCGTATTCCATCCAAACCATAGAAATCACTTTTAAAATAATTTATATATAGACCACGGTGCCTGTATATAATTTTCTATCCTATGGTCAAGTGATACGGATATTTATCATTTCAATCCGTATTTTAAAAATAAAATTTTGCGGTTGTATATCATTTCAAACCACAATCCCGGATGAAACGAAAATGCATGATAACTTGCAGTTTAAATTATATAAAATAAAATATCCATTCATCAACATCATCCATCATCCAAATCACAAAAATCATCCAATAATAAAACAATATCAATATATATCTGATAATATATAATAGGTAATAACTGGCAGTTATATTAAAAATAAATTTAACAACTATTAAACTAACAGTCTATATTCAGTAATAAATTTTATAACTGTTTTCTAGCAGTTTATATGCAAATAAATAAATTCTAACCGTCAATTAATATGCAATAAATAAAAAAAATTAACAGTTAAATTAAATAAATGAGAATTAACAGATTTGATGAATAAAACATGCTAAACAGTCATAAATAAATTTCTACTCATGTTTAAATAAATTTAACAAACATTAGAAGTTGCGAGTGGGTTAAAACATTCACCTTTTGAATTTAAATTGAATTTAAATTCAATTTAAACCCTAAAATTCAACGTTCTCCGAATTGGTCCAAACCAGCGTCAACAAATCTGGAATTTAATTACGATCCTAACAAAAAAAATCTCGCGTGAATCGGACTACGTATGAGAAAGTTATAGCGATAAACGTTCAAAAATTCAAAATTAAATAAAACAAAATAAACATCACTTACTAAGGTTTGCCACGTCATCTGTGAAACTTTCACGTCCAGGCAACTATCTTCCCCCCCGTTCGAACGCAAGCATCATAAAATCGAACCCATACCAGAACGTTGACTTGCCCCTTTGACCACGTTTTGCAACCGCCACCGGCCTCCTACCTAACGCCGACCACCTCCATTCTTCACGCCTAGCCGAAGCGCACCCAGCGGCACCCCCCACACCACCAGAAACGCCATGCGCCGCCACTCCTTGAAACCCTAATTCGAATCTCCAAGCTAATCCAACCGTCGATTCACCAGATAAACTGCATAGATGCATCCCCCTCGGTCCACTCTACAATACCCAGAAAGGGCTTCGCCATCCGACGAATTTTTTTGCGATGATGATGATGAACGGCCGTGGATAAACAAGGGTTTTCTGGAAAAACTGAGACCCGAATCGAAAAACGAATCACACCAGCAAAATACGTATCTCGTGAACTATGACATATATTTTTCTCGAATTTTTCTGGGAATTTTGAATTTTGACTTTTGATTTTGAACTGTAGATAGATCTAGGTTCTGCAGCCATTGAGGAAGAGAAGAGATGAAGACAATGAACGTACAGACAAATGATAGAAGATGGAGGCTAGGGTTTATCACAGCATATATATAGACAAATTGTAGTAGGCTAGGTGGGCACGAATTACGAACGTGCTAAACGGTAGTTGGCCCAAAAAGCCCGTTCTGACCCCGGAACGAAATTTATTAAACCCATATATCCAAATAGGTATGTTAAAATATTCTGAATGCGATGGAAAAAGTTTCACGTCCTAATTCGATCGTATGAAGAAGTTATGCTGAAAACAAAGTTTTCAAATCGATTTCAAATTGATTTCAATTAACTCGATTTCAAGGCGTTTCGCGTTCGTACGATCAAACGACAAGTCCGATCGATACGAAACTTGAAACCCTACAATAATTCACCGATACGGTTCCGATGAAACTGGTTTCGTCGAAATCCGAGTCCGTGGCCAAAATGGCTATTTTTATAATAATTAAATAAATTAAAATAAATTATAAAAATCCAATTTTTATATCTAAATTGTAAAATTGGCCAAATTTTATCGCTTATATAATTCTCAATCAATTTCAATGATTTAACAAGTTTAGACATGAATTAAAAGTCGATAAGTCTATCAATTGCAGTGTTAATTTCTCCACTTCCTTATATTTAGGAATTATAAATTAAATTCTCAAAACCCATTTATTAGATTTCAACTTTTATATTCTCACCTTTTATCAAAACAAGGATGCCACTAACATTGGTTCATGATTTCATATTATTATCCTTAAAGTCCATCTTAATTTCAATAACGTAATATTTAACCGTTAAATTCCATTTTATTATGCAATGAATGAAATTGTGGAATTTGATACTCAAATAAATTTATAAATCCTGCTTTCTAAAATCTATATCAACAAAAGGTCCAATTATAAATAAAATTAGCATTAACTTCATCTTATAGAATTAACTATTTCAATTAAAAAACAAACCTACGCTAACAACACAATTTAAATCAATTAATTAATTGAGTCTACATTAAATGTTAAAAATTATAAATTGGAACCTTAATAAATTCGTTTATTGATTTAGACTCTTTCTATACAGTAAATAGACATTTTATGTGTATAAATAACATTTGAATTATAATACACTTCATTAGTGCAGGCTTCATTTCTTATAAATTCCCTTTTATTAACTAGAACATATTAACAAAACAAAATAAATAAATTTAGATTTATTTCAATCTATTTCCATTCTTAACTTAATATACTCAATGAATGGTTAACCTAAATAATTGTTACCCTTTTACATTCAAAATCACTTACAACCATTAATAACAAAAATGTTGCCATAGGTTTAGATTCAATTAAATAAATTAGATGAATGGGTAAAATTTGGTAATTATCCCAAATGCCAAATATATTTATGCATTAATTACTACTTATTATTATGAATTCATTTATTAATTTACTAGTTGCCTTTGTCATCTTATTTCCTATTTACTACCAAACTTCCTACTTAGTTATAGTTTATCAATATATACATACCTAGGCAAATCAAGTTCTTGTCCTTCTGTTATTTCAATTAAATCGGGTATGCACAAATAGATTGTTAATTAACTTATTCCTACAAAATTTATTTACATACATTCAGTTCCAAATTTTATAGAATTAAATTCTAATTACTTACCACTTAATCCAACAATTATATATTCTATCCAACATGCATTTAAATCTTTTATTTTAAATAAATTTATTCAATGTTGACATCCACTAAATAAAATTTACTTTCATTTATATAGTTGCAATTCAATTCAGTTATTATTTCATTAATACTATTTCTGATTTATATTTTTCCAGAATAAATTTCACAACCCAATTAAATCAACAAATTATAACTTATAACCACAAACGCCAATTTACGTTATTTAAATCTATTGCCATATAAACATTTAAATTGTTAACCTTAAATTACAGTTGCTATATCTAATTCCTACATTTACCCAAATAAAATCTTAAGACCTTTATTTCATTCTAAATTAGATTAGAAATCATATTAAATTAACTCATTTAATATCATCAAATTTAACGGGTCGTTACATATTACATTATTATAAATCAAAATAGGATAAATAAATTTGGAATGAATCTTATATAAGTGAAGTAAAACAGTGAAATTATATATGTAAAGAGAATTTGTAAATGTGATTTATAAATATAAAAAGGATTTCTTTGAAAGAATATAAAACACTGAATTCACTACTATTGCTGGAAAATAATAAGAGTGATGACTACATCATCATCAGTATCATTTTTTAGTTTCTATGCGATTGATTTGCTACCAATAGAAAATTGAAATTGAAGTTTTGTTTTGATAAAAAATTTGTTTGAAAATCCAAGTTGAAATTGATAAATATAAGTAGAATGGGTTTTGAACTTACAGTATGAGGTAAAAATTTAGGTTTGGTAAAGTTGAAATAAATTTGAGTTAGCATAGTAAAGTATATGATTTGAAATTTAACTAAAAGAAACTTAAATAAATTGAATCGAATTTGAACTGGATTAGATAAACTATTAGAATGAAAATTAAGCATAAGGGGTAAGTGATTATATAATATGAATTTGGAAGTTTAGATAATTAAGTTGTATAAGTTAGAAAATGGTAAAATGTAAGTAAAACAAATTATTAAAATGGTTAAACAATTTTATTAAGCAAAACAAAATCTGAATTTGAATAAGTGATATGAAATTTGACTTAAGTAAAGTTAAATAAAATAGAATTTGAATTAAATTAGTAGTGAACTTAAGTTGTATAGTGGAAGTAAATGTAGGTGAGAGTGAAATGAAATTTAACGTAAGTAATGTTGAATCAAGTTGATTTTGATAAATAAAATGAATATACAAAGTAGAGTTGAATAATAAGAGGTTAATAAAATGAAGTGATGAATATGAAAGTTATATAATGAAATTCAACTTGAAATGTAAAATGAATTAGTATTAAAAATGTTGTTGTTAAGAAGTTGTGAATTAATAATAATATTGAAAGTGTTGTATAAAAAAGGTGAGTATAGTGAATACTAAAATTCAATCCAAATTGAATATTAAACTAATTGAATAATTAAAAGCTAATGAAATTGGAATGAATCTTATATAAGTAAAGTAAATTAAACAAATTTGGTTATGTTGGTTATGCATTGGTTGTTAGATGAATGTAAGTTGATTGTATAGAAATTCATTAAATGTTAATAAATTGAATTAATTAAATTGGAAGCTATAAATAATTGTATTCAAATTGGTAGAAAGTGAATCTAAATAGAATTAAATTTGATTTACTTTGAAAGTGAACCAACTTCAATGTGACTAGTGAATGTAAACTAATTCAATTTGAAAAAATAAATGTTAGAAAATCCGATGTTATTGAATCAAATGTGATATAAATTGAAAATCAATTCAATGAATATTAATGAGAAGTGAATTTATATTTATTTGGTTATGGATTGATTGGATAGATATTATTTTGTTGGATGTTAGTTGGATGATAGTTGTGTGATGGTTGGATTTGTTGCTTTTGCTTGCATTTGCTATATTGGAATATATAGCTGTGGTATTGGTATATGTTGTATATTGATATTATATACATGTTTCTCATTTGTTTGTTGAGTATTTAGTTGGTGCGGATGGTGTTTTCTTTGCATTTGGAGCTCACTTTCGCGCTATATTAGCCGTACATGCTCGCTAATAATATATAAGATGCATATCTCGGATTACATATCGTATTTTTACACTTTTTCCCTATGGGATGCCTTATCCTCGAAGATGAGATGTATATTTATGATATATATATATATATATATGTTGTGATCCTATTACGATCGAACCACGCAAAGGAGACGCTGGCGATCTTTTTGAAAATTTAAAGCGTTAGAAAATTTTGAAAATTTTAGAAAATTTGTGATAAATATAATATTGATTTTAAGTAAAAAGTTAAACGATAATTAGTTAGTTTTCAAAAGATAACTACGAATGGATTGATTTGAAAACTTAGAAATTTTTTTATAAGAAGTTTAACAATTGTATTTTGAAAAAGTTAAAAGGTTTAAACTGTTGGTAGTGTGGTTTGAATGAATTATTTTGAAAAGTTAATGGATTTTGTGACTTTTTCTTACTTGGTAATTTCGGGGACAAAATTCTTTAAAGTAGGGAGAATGTAACAACCCATAATTTCAGTCATTCGATATTCGTATATTTAATTTATTTTAAATATTCAAAAGTAAATTTTATAAGTTGAATAACTTATATTTCGAATATCGTCATTTAATTGGATAATTAGATCGTTAATTTATTATTCGAAATTGCAGAAATAATTAGAATTTGAATTCAATGTGAATGAAAATGATTTATAAAGTTGAGATAAATTCTATATGAATTAGAATGATGTTAGAGAACTTTTAAAGTTGAATTAAAAGAGAATTTGTAGAAATTGAATATTTCAATATTTAATTAACGTGTACAATTAGCCATTTTTCAAACAGTCTCATATTTCGACGAAACTAGTTTCATTGGATCCGTAATGTTTTATTATTGTAGAATTTCAAATTTTGCGTCAATCGAACTTACAATTTGTCCGGGAGAAGCTAGAACGCGTATAAATTTGTTTAAGGGAATTTTAAATTTAAATAGTCGATTCACAAACCTATCTTCCAAATACGATCGAACTGGCTCCAGATATATATTCCCCTGTGTTTGGAATAGGGGTAAAATATTATAAACGTCAGGCGGCACGCTTCGTTTGGAGTTTGAAAAAAATTATGATGAATAGTGTCACGTAAATTTTCTATAAAAGGACTTAGGGATTGTACTTTTACAACCTAACCCTAATTTCAAAGCCCTAGCTGCTACTAATTTCGATGGCCATAAAACACCCATCTTCCTCCTCATTTTTCTTCAAATCCGTCAACCAATTCGAAAAGTTTTTGACTACAAAGATGCAGAGGGCGACGAGATCTATCGATTAAAAGGTCGTGATTGAATATAGGCGAGTAAATCGATGGCAAATCAGCCACAAATCTCATATGTTCACGCATGCATTTCAAGGCCATCACACGACTGAGTTGAGCACGGCTCCAGGCGACGGTGACGTTCGAGTTGCTCTTTGAAACAGCGTAGGTTGATCGACCTCCAGTCGCCGATGGGATGGCGCGATGATCAAAATTTCGAAAGACGTATGGGTTCACTTGTCGGCTCAAAACGAAGAAGAAAGAAGATGATTCCAGCAGCCAGATTCTTTCAAAGCAAGATCTAATTGTCTAGATTAAAAATGGTTTAAAAAAAATTAAGAAGTGAAATTAATTTATTTATTAAAAATCGTATAAACTTATAAATGCTATAACTTCTTCATGCGAGGTCTGTTTTTGACGAAATAAGTTGTGTTGGTTCCTTTTTGACAAGCACTACATTTTAGAGCTAATTTGGAGTTGATTGGAGCTAGTTTAAATTTTAAGTAAAATTAAATGCCTGTTTAATTTTATTCGGAATAAAAAACTACAACTGCTATTGGAAGCAATGTGAGTACAACTTACTCTTTCTGACTCACTGATATTTTTATATATGTGGGAATAAATTTATTTATGTTGATTGATGATTGTTGGATGATATACGATATATATTGATTGGTTTTGGATATATTCCTGCCTATTGGAGCAGATGATACCCTATACATTCCCGTGTATGAGCGGATGACCCTTTGTACGTGTGTCTGCCTCGAAGCGGACACTGTACATATTTTCTAATATGTATATTTATTGCAGGTGACAGGTTGGAGGGAACCAACTGGATTCCTCATCATTATTGATTTTATTAACATATATTGATATATATGTTGTTATCATATGATATACGATGTTTTGGATTCCCTGATTGATGTATTTAGTGCTATTGCAGTATTGGGCCTATTTTTTGAATTTTAAAATTGTTAAAGTGATGATTTCCAAATTTAAAATGATTTTCAAGTGATTTTTAAAATAGATATTTTATTAATTTTTAAATTTTTAAAGAATGAATTTATTTTAAATAAATAAATGTTATAATTTTTATGTTATAAAAATTATGATTCTGTGAAATATAGTAAATTATGATTTTTGGAATATGAAATGAACTATTTTATAAATCAATGTGATGAAACTGTAAAGGAATTTTATAAATGTTAAAATTAACTTAAAAATGAATTTTATAAGCAAATAAGATTTATCGATTTATGAAGTTATGAAGTTATAAAAAGAATGATTTTGGAAATAAAGAGATTTATAAGTAATCAACTTATAAATTGGATTTTAGAATATAAATGAGGTATAAAAGGAATTTGGTAAATAAAGGGATTTTGTAAATGGAAGTTTATAATTTATAAATGGAATTTATAAACATTGTTTTATAAATTTGAAATTAATTGAATTTGATAAGTTAAATATAAAAGTTTATTAATGGAATTTCATCCACGATTTTGGACAATGGATAATCCTTTAAATTTAAAGGTGTAGAATCTTGAATTTGGTAGATGAATTATATTCACGACTTTGGACAGTGAATAAGATTTTATATTTAAATGAATGTTTCAAGAAGTGATATTTAATTGGAATAAAACGATTTGAAGATGTTTAAAAATGTGAAAGTATCGAATACATAGATTTCAACATTCATTGTTGAAATGGATGTTTTCAAGAAGTAAAGGAAATAATGGATTATAATATTGTTGTTATAGTAAATGATTTTCGAAAGAAGATGTTTTTTATAGTATATGGGATTTATATATCTATAATTCCCGAATCCCTATGCTAGTGATTTTGAGTTGCCGTAACTATGTTTTAAGCAACATTCGTTTTGACTCAAATAAAAGATGTTTAAGAGAATGTTTTCCTTAAAGAATAAAAAATATATTTAATCGTGATTTAAGTATATGTAATATTTTATAAGTATTAAAAATAAAGTGAATTGTGAATTGCTTATTATTAAATAAGTATATGGAAATGTTTTACTATTTTGAAACGGTTTGGAAATATATCTTTTTAAAAGTAATTTGAAGTGAATATTTGGTAAGTGATTTAACTAAAAAAATTAATTATAAGGGCTTAGTGATTGCATATGGTGCTAAATATTTGTCTTTTTGCTTTGATAGTTAAATAACCGACTATTAAATTTGGCCATTTTAATTCCTCGACTTGATGTGGGAACTATTTAGTCGTACATTTAGTACGTAGCCTTCTATGTAGGCTTGATTATCATTTGGGTTGAGGATGCTACTTCGTGTAGTGCAGAGCATTACTTCAACCTATCGAGCTTCCTTCTCGGCCCAAAGGATAGCAAGTTGAAAGATGGAGACGTGATAGGTCTATGAGACTTAGTTTGTGCAAAGAGATCGGGTTCGGTTTATCCGAAAACCACTTCGGACCAACGAATATGTGACGATTGTGTAGGTTTGTTATTGGTGATATTGATATTTCGGATTTTCATAGTGGGGGATTGTTTGTTGATCGTTTGGCGTTAATATCGCAATAAACATATAGTAGCAGTGGTCACTTCATTATGAAATAACCAATGCGAGCACTATTCGCTGCTAATCCTAGGGATTTCCCTATAGGATGTGGTAGGAAAGTACCTTCGGTTTGTCCTGTTCCTGGATAACTTGTATAGATGTTTGTCTAACATTACATTTCTAAAGATCACGTACCTTGGTTTTTATAAACGTACATCAGTGGTGGCGGAGAAGGCAACTTTTCTTAGCTTAACACCCTCCTTGAGACGTATGAGCTTAGGGGTTGTATTTTTGTGGAAGGAAATTAGTAGTCAACGAAAATGGTCATGTGGCATTCAAAGTGATGTGATTGTGATTTGTGAAAGGTAATCGTTACCTCAGGCCTCGTCAACCGGAAATGACCAAAATAGGGTTAGATGTGGCAGGGCTAAGTGGGTCACTCCCAAGTAGGGTACGATCATCCTCTTCTAGATATATCTTTACACACTATGAAGTCGTGTATCTGATTATTGTTGTTTGTATGCTATATGGGCCCTCGGTAAAGGTCGGTAACGACCGGAGGATGACATATTTGGTACATCTAGTTATAGAGGTGGGTCGATCTTGTGTTGGTAGAGGGCATATGTTATGTGCCTCGGGACATCTATCTAGAGGTGTACCCATCGGAAGGTAGTCCCTTCACCTGGTCATTTGTATGGAAATCCAAACTCCGCTACGTACCTACCATATTGATTGTATTGCCTATTTTGGGCTATATGCTGGAATTTAATTAATGTAACAATTTCGTTTATGACTAATATTATTTGTGTAATAAACACCATTATAATATAAGAGGATTTGATATTAAATGTTTTAGTTATTGTAAGCCAAAAACATGTCCGTGTTTATGTATGGACTTGTCTTATGAGTTACTTTTGTTTTGATAAAGGAAAAGTTTGGTAATTTAATAAATTCAGTTGAGTGTGTTTCTCACGGTGGTTTACCAGAATGATCCGGACGTGCTTCCCTTTCAATGCTTGGGTCAGACCGAGTATATTTACATGTTCAGATTTGGTGCTTTTGGAGCTTCAACAGGAGAGTTGGAGATCTTCATTTACGTATACGCTATCGATTTTGTTTATTGATTATCCGCTGTGCTCAATTGTTTTATATTATCGGCAATTGTGAGGACGGGATATATAACTGTTTAGGCTGATAATTTGTAATTATTGAACTCTGCTTAATGTATGTATATACAGTTTCTGTTTTGTAAAGATCATTGATATGATATGTTTTCGGCTGCAATGTGAGATTCTGTATTGTTCTGTTTGGTTCTATCTTCTTTCTTCTCTTCTCTTCTTCTCTCTCCTTTTCTTTCTCCTAACTTTTCGTCGGTCTGTACTTTTTGGGTTAGACATGTGTGGTTTATTGTCAATTCAAGGGGTATGAATTTGCGGGTCGTCACACATGGCCTGGGTTCATGTTCGAGACAATGTAACTTTTTCATTTCCAATCGGAATTCAATGATCCTTTTTTGTTTGAAAGATGAAGTTTCTAGTATGTGCATACCTGTTTTCAGCTTAATATGGTTCTCTATTTCAGGCAAGTAAGTTGAACCCAAGATGATTTTCAGGCCTGGGAACATTTTTATTTTTGAACTGTTGGAAACATGGTCCGAGTCCATGTTCGAGACATTGTAACCATTTCATTTCCTGTCGGAATCTATTGATTCTTTTTTGTTTGAAAGATGAAGTTTTTTAGTATGTTCATTTCAATTTTTAGCATAATATGAGATTGTTTGGTCATCTTTTTTAAACCTTGAACCCAAGATGGTTTCCAGGCCAGCGTACATTTTTGTTTTTGAACTATTGTAAACATGGCCTGAGTACATGTTTAAGACAGCGTAACTTTTTAACTTCCTGTCGAAATTCATCAATTTTTTTTGAAAGCTAAAGTATTATACTATGTATATACCATTTTTAGTTCAATCAGAGGTCGTTTGGCCACCTGTTTCATGTCCGAAAGTTAAACCCAGGGAAGATTTTAGACCTCGGTATTATTTTGCCTATGCATTTTTATGTTCATTTTCCGTCCGACTTTTGACTTTTACTTCATGTTTTTGTGATATTTCTGAAATGTTTTGAGGGCTATGATGCCTATCAATAGGCTAGCCTAGTTTTGATGAATTTGACATTCAAATTTGAATTTAATTTTGATAGTTTTGAGTGATTTCTTTGATTTCGAGAATGGATTTTTCCAAACAATTTTGAAATAAATTTTAAATAAATTAGCATTTAATATAATTATTATATATTTTTAAATTATTTTAAGCTATAAAATCTATTTATTCTCTACAATAAGGGAATTTTCTAATATTGTTTTCAAAATTGATTTTGAATAATAGGTTTAAAAGTTTGTTTTGTCAAGAAATTTACTTTATATATAAAATACATGTTTTTGCAATATTCGAGCGAACGAGAAGAAGAATTAAACGGTTTGGTAAAACATATGGTATGGGACACGGGTGTTTACCTTATCGGTTAATTACCGGCTTGTTCATTTGATCGTTTTGACCTTCGAGTCGAGTTACCGATGAGACGAGGTAAACTTTTTACTGCTTTGAGTGTGAAATTCACTAGCAGTTAGTAAAATATTTAGTGCAAACGTGTGGTATGAGACACGGTTAACACTGTTAGGGTTCTTGTTTGAGATTTTGTGAAACATTTGTGTAAGAAACATATTTGTGTTAGTACTGGACCGTTGGGTCATTTGTCTTTCGGGATGTTTGTCTAAGAAACTTATTTCATTACGACGTATTTGTCCTTTCGGATGTTTGTCTAAGAGATGTATTTATTTGTCCTTCGGGATGTTTGTCTAAGAGACATAGCGCCTTATTTTGGAAGAACGGTACTTGGCGGGCTTTGTCCATAAGCACATGCTATATCTTTGAGATGATTTCATTGATTTCCTTGTGATTTTCCAAGTGTATCACCTTTTTATATTATTGGCCATTTAAGCCATTTGTGATATTACATATGGCGATTACATCTTTGTAAATTGAACTCCTTGTCAAGTTCTATATTGAGATTAGGGTTTGCCAATACTAGGATCATTTGAGATTTGCCTTTTGGCATATTATATGAGATTTGCCTTTTGGCATTTATTTGGGATTATAGTCTCTTATGTTCGAGATTTATATTTGATTGCCCTATGGCGTATTTTGAGAAGGTGATTTCTGTGAGGTTGTTTTGAGTTGTCGATATGGCGGGTTTGGGATTTCTTTTTTTTGGAGCTATGTTTCTCCTAAACCATATTTGATGCACCGTGATACACCTATGAGACGAGGCGTACTTTTATTCTGAGATTTTTTATAAATTTTTATCGCCTTTGAGTTGCATTCATATTTAGTGATATCCTTATATCACTTGGAATTACTATACCTACTTAGTTATGCCATGTGAATTAACCATATACCCTTGAATTATTCCTTCTCACTTGAGAAGATTATCACCTTGTCTTATGCTCATATTAACCCATATCCTTATAAACTGTTTTTTTAGCTAGACTGACTTGTTTACACTCGAGTTAGGCCGAGGTGTTTCAGGTTAGGTACCTTTGTGGACTTAGCCTATTCTACTTCCATATGGACTTACCTGCTGGCCCTATTTGTTGTAGTCTTCTTGTCGCTACTCTGATATGTATATTGTTTTGACTCATGTGTATATTGTGGTGGTCATACCACTTATGATGTAATCTTTGTATTGTATTGGGATGTATCAGTATATATGTATATATATTTGTTTGCTGTTCTGTGATGTGTTACGCATTTGAGTTGTATTTTGTTTTGATAGATTCTATGGCCAACTGTAGTTTTGTATTAAGAATTTATTGGATATGTCGATCCATTTGAGATATCAAAGAAAAAAATATAGAGCACTAATCGATGTATTCAATGGATATTTAACACAAGACTATAGATGGTCGCTCCTAACCAGCGCTATTCTCTGCATTAGTAGATAGTATTATCCAGTAATACTCTTTGTTAATGTGGGTCTTTGGGTGGGGCATCACATCTAATCTCAGGCGGACTCCCTAAATGTATAATCTAGTGGACATTGCTTGGAATCTCGCTTAGTCACTTAATACTTTTATTACAGGCACAGGTGAACCCCATAACAACCACTTAAGACCTCAAACCTAAGGCGGACTATTCCTAAGCCACTCTTAACCGAATATACTAACCATTTAATACTTTATAATTAAGGAAAGAGGTGGGCTCTCAAAGAACCACTTAATACCTCAAATCCTTCAAGCAGTTCCTTCATTTATTTTCACGGGTTGACCATTTTATACTTCGAGAGAGGCGGGCCCTCAAGCAAGCCTTAATACTTTCAAACTCCTAAAGTAGGTTCTTTGCTTCATGATTTATATTCATAATGACATCTCACATTTGTCTGACTATTTGTAGGAATTTATAGCCAAATTAGCTAGGCAAATTTAACCAATAGAATTTAGGACTAATCTCGCGTCATCGCCAAGTATTTGTTATAGGAGATATCCCTATGACTTAGTCATAATCACTACACTTTTATAAATATACATACATCTCACCATGTCAATTTATTAGGCTATATAAGAATTCCTTCCAGTTTTGCCTTAACATCCATTTATTTGGATTCTATAATTGGAAATATCTCACATCAGTAACAAGTGTGTACAACTGCTGATAGTCACTGAGTGATGGGCAGACTTTTGTTGCGAAACTCCATCGACCTCACATTTATAACCCACTAAGTCCACTTAATTAATCTAAGCTTATTATTTTTTATTTTTTTAAGCTATACTATCCTAGGCTTATTATTCTTAAACTTATTTATTAATTGTTTCAAGTTGGACTTAGCGTATCAATCCCGTTTTGTTATTTAAGGCTATATATCTACCTTAAATATTCCATCACTAACCAATTCCCTTTTTAATTACATATCCATAAATGTCAGCTTGTCTAAGATAAATGAATATCACCCTAAGGACATTTTCTAAGACAATTATCTATTTACTAACATTCAATTAGTCAATTTTTTTAACTATTCCATCATAATTTGTTCAACTTCTTTATTTATTATTTCCATTAATCCATTTACTCTATCACATTATTGCAACTCCCATTCTTATTTCCATTATTTCCTATTTATTTTAACTACATCCTTTTAAATTCCTTTCCCATTAATTCGTTATCATAATGCGAATTACATGTGAGTATCCTTATTAGTTAAGTTTTATTTTATTTATTGGAAGCACAGTAAATTACATACAAATATCTATTTTTATCAAACATATTCTAGTTGTACATCTTTACTAGAATATTCTTTTCCATGGTTAGTTGTTGGAATCATAACTAAAAAGATTATCATCTATAATTTCTAAAAATTAATCCAAACCAAATGATTTAACTTTAAAATATAAAAGATTACGTTGCTTGAAATTACAAGGAATAATCATTTTTATTTTTGAAATAGACAATGTAAACTACAATGAATTCATACTTTACACATCTCTTTCTCTTTATATTTGCATTTATTTCCTGTTAGATCAAATGTTGTAATTTTCTAAAAGGGAAAGAAATCAAACTAATTTACAAATATTAAATGACTCTAAATTCTAATAATGTAAACATAGAAAAGTTTACATTCCAACAAGATACGGTTAATAATCCAAAGTCATGACATTTGTACAACCTCCTTATAATCTGGAATAAATTTCATTCAAATCAACATTCTACATTCATACTTTTGGGACTAATTTCCAGATCATATTGTAAACAGTTCTAAACTAATTCATAAACAAGAATATGTAGGCAATACTAATTATATTCGGATTATACATAAAATTCATTTACAATTATCTAGTTAGGCATAATAATCAAATAAACATCAATGTGAAAATTTTCATATTATAACATTCTATAAAATTTCCCATTCACCTTTAAAAAGTGCTTCAAGTCTTCAAATTTGAAGTAGAACCTTTCATTTAACTCCATCTTCTTTTAAATCCATGAAATATGTATGAAAGGGGAAATAAACATGCGTTAGGATTTAAATCTTAGAAGAGATTCGGGTTGGAAGGAAACAAAAAATTAAATATGAAAATACAAATTTAGATTTACCTCGAATACACGTTTGGTCGCTTGCTCCTCCTTTGGTTTCTAATTTATTTCTTCTCTAATGTGTATACGTATATATAAATATTTTATAAATTTAGAAAAATTGTAGGGAAGAAAATTGGTAGAGCTTTGCTGCATTTTCTAGAAACAAATTTGAGAAGAAAGGAGAGGGCTAGGCCTGAATTTATAGGCGCTAAAATCAACCACAACCGTATGATTAAATGTATTAAATCCGGATCATTGTGGCCTAGGCTAACCTTAGCCGACAAACGCCCAATGGTCGACCACCTATGGGACACCGATCGACCACTGACGACCGACTCGCCCTAATAATAGGTCGGCCTGTGGGCTTGGGCGATAAATAATAAATGTTAATTAATTATGTCGAATTATTTTTGTTTCAAATTCTTTTTTCGTCCATAACTTCTTCATTTTAGCTCCGACCATGAAACACTTAACATGAAAATTGCTCATAATTTCACCATGAACACAATGGTACAATTCCACGGTCAAATCCCATCATTTGCGAAAATTCCATTTTTGGCAACTAACTATAATATTTTACTAAAATTTGCAGGGTGTTACACCTCACGTCCCTATAACTTAATCATAATTCCACTCTTCTAATATACTGCAATATATACCTCTCTTTCATTTACATTCTAAGGTCACAGAAGGAGAACCCCTTATTTCGCCTTTATTTATGAACTAGTTTCCATAATTATCCTTAACTTCCTTCCTAAGGGGTTTAATGCTAATTAGTAACCTAATTATACTACGCGATTAATATATTATTATTTATACGTTGTTAATATACATATATGCTAATAGACACACACACGCATGTATGCAAATTAGGCTAACCAAATATTCCTAAGCGTGTGAAGATTTTGCATCCTATACTAATCGTTAAATGACAAAACTTCCATATACAAGTCTAACTCTTCACAAAATCTTCCAAAAATAGCTAATATCCTTAATCAACATAATAGACTTGCATAAAATAGAATCGTAACCAAGCTTATTCTATATTTAAAGTATAACCAATACCTTTTGAATCATTTATATTCTATTCAACATTTCCATATACAAATGTCTTTTTGTCTAAATTTCGGATATAGGAAGTCCAAACTACGAATAAAGAAATTCTCACTTTACAAACCTTTCATAACATAATTTTCTTTTTAGAACATATTTACACAACATTAAAGAAGATTTGAAAGTGGAATAGAATATGAAATATTCAAATTGCAATAAAAAAACAAATTTTACTACTTTAATATAAAATAATTGAGATTCCAATAAATATAAGAACTGACATTCCGTTTAGGAGAATTTTAGGGTTTTAATGAATAAAATTGCCTAAGGCATAAAACAAATCCAAACTTCTACCATACAAATACTAAAATGAGAAAAACTAATATTTCCACTCATAGAGAATTTGCTTGCTCCCTTTTGGATTTGATTCACACCCGCTCCTAATTGTTTACATTCGGTTCTAGTTTTCATATTATAAATTATATATTCTTAAAATAAAATTTTATGAAATAATATTTAAAATAATTTTATCGCTAATAATTACACACACATACACACACATTGTCAATGCGTTAAATTAATTATTTATAATTACTATTTCAATGCGCGCGCACACACACATATATATAAATGTATTTTGTACAAAATTTAATTTGTATATATAATAATATTATGCATATGCATACACCTTTAGACAATCATTTGTATACAAGAGGGCTATACATATCCATTGCGGTGTAAATTTCATCATCTATACATGAACATGTCAAACCATGTACATGTTATCTTATTGCACGTGCACGTACACACATGTGTATATGACACACACATACACATAATATAATACAAATTGTATAGAACAAAACTTTGTTTATAAAGTTAAATAAAATTTTAGCTATATTTAAAAGAAATTTAGAAAAGTTCTAAATAAATTCGACTACATATGTGCATTAAAGAACTAATAATGGAATTTCTGTTTTGAATTTTACCAGTTACACCCTAAGAAGTCCTAAAGAAAAATAAAAGAAATTAGAGAAAGCATAGCCAATTAGTGGAGAACTAAAGTTGTTGTGTTACTACAAAGTGATGTAAAGGGGCTCTCCTATAGTATTTCCAAAGAAAATTGTGATTTGATATGAATAAACCATCATGTAAGGGTTCTCGTGGCCACTGTGGGTTCATATACATGAGCTATCATGAATACTGCCAAAAACAACGAAGAAGTAAAGGAACTAAGCTATCGAGGAATAACATCTAAACCTGTCATGAGGAGGTCTCTAGAGCTATCAAAGCCTTCCTATATGATGACCATCGTGAAACAAACCCTAAAACCACCAAGCCCATTGTATATCAACTTCCATGGTCATCTTAAAGGGATCTCTAGAAGCTATTATAAAGTGGACCTAGAAGCCATCGTGAGAAAATGAATAAAAGCCTTCATATGATTGAAAAATGACCATAGAAAGGTCGTAGAAAAATGGAGAAACATGTCTATCATAGGTGGTTGAGAGATAGATTCATCAAAGCTATCGTGAGTCATTCACCAAAGATATTGTGTATCATTTGCCATAGCAATCATGAGTCATTTGCCAAAGCCATGCAAATCATTCGCCAAAGCCATCGTAGGATGTTGGAACCATCGTTGATATGGCATTAAAGCCATTATGAAGTAAGATTTCATACCTATCATGTAAGGTCTTTCAGAACCATCATGAAGTATTCCTCAAAGCCAAACGAACCAAGATTTTAAAGCTATCATAAATTGTCTCTCAAAACCATCATGAAGCATTCCTCATAGCCTAATTAAGTAGATTTCAAAGCTATCATGAAGGGCCTCTTAGAAGCATTGTGAAGCATTACTCAGAGCCAAATGAAATAGATTTCAAAGATACAATGAAGAACTCGTCGAGGCCATCGTGAAGTGTCCTGAAGGCTATCATTAGTAAATAAAAGCAGAATGACTAGGTCCTCATGAAGTAAGATAATGCATGCCATCATGATATAAACACAAGGCTCCAGAAAAGGAGCTAAATCTCCACCGCTCATTCGCACTAGGTTCACATAGCACAAATTCGAAGGCTAATGTTTTCAAAAAATAGACATGTACCCCCTAAAGAGGTAATTTTTTATGTGTTTTCTTTTTCATGGTTTCTTTTTTTTCTTGGGATAAATAGCAAGATTGATCCAAGGTCATTAATGGTCGGTCAGTCAAATTTTGTTTCGTGACTTAACATATTAGGACTTAAATGTATAATAATTTGCATAATGACTTCTTATGGTCCTATTGATAGCACACTTGGGTAGGAATTTTATTCTACTCATGTACCTTTATTCCCTTGAAGATAGGCATATTAAATTGATTTAAATTTAGTACTAATAATAAGTGGTGCTTTCAGTAAGAGCCATTTGCGAACTCATCAATGATCAATCTTATACAATAGCAAAGTCGTCTAAGAAAGTAAACGTTCAAGCTTAAGAGGAGGCAATATATCATGTCAACCATGAAGATAATGTAACTCCCTAATTTAATATAGAGAATGAGAAAGTGGGGCAACCATCAGTTCTGAAGGAAATGCCCAAGAAAAAAATAAACTCCAAGTTCTGAAGAGGAATTTGCAAACTATGCACGAACTTATCGAAATGTTGGTTTCCCAAAAATCTTTGCAAACGTAAAAAGGACAAAAGAAGCAAAGGAGGAAGAGGTCGAATCTGCATGAAGGAGAGCAGAAGAGTTAAACTTGAAAAGTAAAAACATTGGGAAAAGAACTTTAGAACACTGAGATAGGAGAAAAATTGGTTAACTCATAGACCAATACGGAGTTCAGAATCATCATTTGAATAGTCTGCATGCTCTGCTTCCCAAAAGAAGTATAAGCTAAAACGGGAAAATCATGAGGATGATGAGGCATATTTGAGATATTTTGCTGACAAGGTGACAAAATACATGGCCAACCTAAAGGGAAAGAGGATGATGGATCCTACGGTTACCAACGACTTTAAAGAGGAATCGTTTACAAAAGTAATTATGGTTGTACCCTTTACCATCCTATGTTAAAATTCCATCTATCAGTGGCACAACTAACCCAAATAATTAATTAATGGAATTTAAAATCCAAATGGACTTGTATGACACTCCAAGGGCAGTGCGATGCACATTGTTCCTAGCCACTTTCTTTGGAGCTACAAAAATGGTATTGACACTATAGGAAAAAATGATATATTCATAGGAGAAGTTTGTGTATGAATTTTTAGAATAGTTTTACACTTCAAAAGAACCAACAATTGATGCAAAAGTATTGGCTATCATTGAGTAAAAACTAGAGGAACTATTAAGGGACTACTTGAACCATTTTAATGCGAAAGGTAATAGGGTTGGGAAAGTTAGTGATAAGGAAAAGCTGATGGCGGTGAAGTTTGGACTAATAGAAAACAAACCTTCCTGGAAGAAGTTGTATATTCATAGATATAGGGAATTGCAGGATTTTAACTCTCAATCCAATAGGTTTGTGTAGATGGATGAGATACTTCATAACAAGAGAAATCAGTGAGAAAATGGAAACTCTGATATACCAAACAAGAAAGGAAAGTGGGATGAATTTACTAAAGAAATTCTATTGAACTAAGCCTAATACCTATATATAAGTTGCAACCAAGGATGAAATCTATTTCCTAATATCCTTAGAGGCTAGAAAATACCAAAACCAAACAAAGGGAGGAGACGATTTTGCTTTCCACAAAGTGAATGGGCAAAAAACCAATGAACGTCGAGTTTTATTTGGGAATATTTAGAACATGATCAGGAAAGGAGTTCTAAAAGAATTCATCAAGACTGACCCAAAACTCTTGCGCAATTAGAAATCACCAACCAACATCATCAATATCTTAGAGAATGAGCTCAGCCAAGATATATTGCAACTGATCAATCTTGTCGATGTTATTCATGGGTGACCATATATTATAGGCTCGAGTAAAGGGTCATGGAGTAAATATGTAAAAGAGGCCTAAATTTCATATACTCAACATGTAAAGGACCTTCCTTGAAATCTTTTGAGAGCTCCAACCCAATGTTGGATGAGCTAATAACCCTAAAAGAGCTAAGAGAAGTCAAGCATCCCCATAATCATTCCATCATGATAACTGCTCAAATTGGGTTTGCGCTCATATCTAAGATCCTTGTAGACACTGATAGCGCAGTAAGCATCATTTTCAAAAATGCTTTTGAATAGGTAGTGTGCTAGAAGAAAAGCTTCAGCCAAGCTTAGAATCGATCTTGGGATTCAGCAATAAAGGTTCTATTCCAGTTGGCCAAATGAAGCTAATTTTTTAAATTAGCACTCTGCCACACTCAAGGATGTTTGAAACCCTGTTTGTAATCATGGCCCAAACTTCATATTATAATGCATTCTTCAAGAGAGCAGGACTGGATGAAGTTGAGCCTTTGTTTCACCAAAATGTTTGTTGGTTAAATTTCTTTATAGATATGGATGGGGTACCATTCGTGGCGAGAAATTTTGCTCACATGAGATGTATTTCACAATAATTGAATAATACAATAAAGTGGGGGAATCTTATTATAGACCTGAGTAGAAAGCTCTAACCAAAATAAAAGCCTATGCATGTTAATCCTCAGGAACTGATACCCAAGACAAATAAGCCACCACTTCAACCAAAGACAAATCAACCGATCAACAAGGAGACAAAATTTAGAAGAGGGAAATGAAAACATGAAGAATTAAACCTGTTATTTAAGGAGAAATTGAAATCTGAGAAAAAATAGTATCGGACATGGATTCTAGGTATAGATAGGAGAACGCATTGTCCATGAAGGACCTAGAAGAAATAAAGCTAGTCTCTCGAGATTCTACCAAGATCACGAAAATAGGCAAGGGAATGAACAAAGAAATAGGAGTGAGATTGATTTCTTTTTGACAATCAAACAAGGATGTATTTTCTTTGACTTACTTCGACATAGAGGGAATTAACTTAGCTATAACGTTTCATGCACGCAATATTGATCCTAAATTTGTTCCGATGAGGTAGATGGATAGGCTATTTGAATAACTCAAACTACGACACTGAAGGAATAGGTAAAGAAGTCACTAGATAATGGATTCAGTAGGGAATTCTTTTACCCAAAGTGGTTGGAAAATCTAGTGTTATTTAGAAAGTCTGATGGAAAATGGAGAAAATGCATTAATTATACATACCTAAATAAAGCATGTCCGAAGGATTTCTATCCCCTTCCTTGATTGATTAATTAGTTGATGCGACTAGTGGTCATAAATTGCTATCTTTTATGGACATTTGTTGGGGTTATAGCCAAATTCCAATGTTTATGCGTGACGAAGAGCATACAAGCTTTGTAACAAACCGAAGAATGTATTTCTATAAGTGATGCCATTTAGATTAAAGAACGCAAAAGCGACATACCAACAGCTTATGAATAGAATGTTTAGAGACTAGACTACGAGAAACATGGAAGTTTACTTGGGTGACAAGTTGGTAAAGTCCAAAGAGGAAAACAACCATGTAGAAGATTTAAGGGAAATGTTTTACATATTAAGAAGTAGAAGTTGAAATTGAACCCACTAAAATGCCCTTTCGGGATTAAATCTGGTAAGCTTTTGGGATACATTGTAAGCGCAAGAAGAATTAAAGCTAATCTTGACAAAATAAAGGACATTATGAATATGGCACCACCAAAGACATGCAAGGAGATACTGGAACTAAACAAACAGATTGCAACCTATAATTGATCTATATCAAAGGCAATGGACAACTGTATTCCTTTCTTTGATGTAATCAAGAAGAAGAAAACATTTGAAGGGATAGAGGAATGCAAAAAGTTTTTGAAGAATTAAAAGATCATTTCGAGAAGCCACCAATACTTTCAACCCCTATGGAAGTAGTACACTTATTCTTATATGGCTGTTTCGGGGCATTGCGATTAGCTCAATCTTGATGAGAGAAGAAAACCTAATTCAATTCCTAGTTTATTACTGTTTGCACCAAAAGTTGACACAAACACCCAATAGAGATTTGGTAGAGAAGTAAATGAAGAAATCTAAATGAAAATAGAGGAAACAGGGAACTAAATAATAGAAAATAAGAAAAAACAATAACATAGTGATTTATAGTAGTTCACGTTGATTGCCTACTTTAATAAAATTGCTTTATTAATGACTTTAAATCCTGAGTGCAAGAGGGATCTAATCGGAATCTTAATTACAATGGAGTAGCAAGAAAATAACAGCGCAAACATCCTCTAAAATGAACCATGAATCCTCTATTAATAGGGGAAGACGACTGAATATCTCCCTGAATTTTCATTGGTAGAATCTCCCGATCTAGATGAGGTAACACGAGTGATTGCTAAGTCCAAATCCCAAGGAATAGGGATTGGCCCCGATCCCTCTTAAAGGCCACTAGGTGAGTTGTGATTCGACTGCAGGTCCCCCTTCATGCTAGCTTCATGTTCCCAAAGTTATTTGCATAGTTGACTTCTAGATCATGAGATATCAATCGTTTCCCGTTGAATTGAACTACTAACTGATACAATCTGATCCACTGTGTGGAGGGATGGATCTTACCCGATCCCTTGGCTATGGAAGGAGTAATTCCATACTTAGAATGGTTAATCTCTTGGTTTCACTTTGTCGCTGCTTTGTATTTTCGTCTGTGCTTGATCTCTAGACCCCACGATCATCTCTTTGGGCTATTAGCCTTGATAATAGTCGAGTCTAACTTGTTCAATTAGTCTGAATATAGCCGGGCCAAAAGGCAGAACAACATCTGCCTTTTAAAGTTCATCTTGTTTTGAACATGACATTCTTTAAATCAAAACAAATTAGAGTTAACGGAAAGAATTTCATTCAATTTTATGAATAGTCGTTATCATTCCATCGAATTGTCTTTTTTGAAGAGTCGTATCTTTCTCCATTTTCTACGATGATTAGTTGATATTCGTTAGTATGAAACTAGAGTACAATCTCTCAATTATCATCTGTGCCATGTCCCACTGAGCTAGTAAGCCTTGGTTATCTAATCCAGTCTTTTCTCTAATAACTTCAGGCGAGAATTCAATTTTTGTCAATTTCAAGAAATCGAATTTTTTGATGCACACATGCATGTTGGTATGCATATTCCTATCATTAGCTCTCATACGTGATCCTATGCTCATAGGTCGTCACAAATTCCTTGAAATTTAATTGCAATTGGATTGCAGTTCCTTTTTCATATTTTTTATAATAAAATAGAAGTCATAATAAGTTACTCGATGAGAAATGACTTCAAGTCCTACAGGGATGTCGACCTCGGAGTGGTAAGCAAGGGAAAATGGAGTTTGGCCAGTCATTGACTTGTGGGTGGTTCTTTGCTGATGGGAGTTCATCGATCCACTTTCCTCTAGCCTTTTCCAAACTCTTCTTCAAAATGGACTTTATGACTTTGTTAACAGCTTCAACTTGTCTATTAGATTAAGGGTAAGCAGCTGCCGTGATCTTCTCTCAACATGATGCCGACAGTAGAAATTTTTGAATTCAGCACTATCAAATTGGATCTCGCTAAATTACGATTTTTTGGGGAAGACCAAAATGATAGATGATGTTTTGGACAACAAAGTTGATTACCTTTTTTCTTTTTGATCATGGCTAATGGTTCAACTTCAGCCCATTTGGTAAAGTAATCAACTTTATGATGATGTACTCTACACCATCTCTAGAAATCAGTAAGCAGCCAATGATGTCAATACCCTAAGTGGAAAATGACCATGGAATGATCATTTGAGTAATTTCCATCTGTGGGGCTCTAAGAAATTTTGCAAACATTTGGCACTTGGTAAATCATCTAGCATAATCAGTCGCATGTCGATTGATAGTTGTCCAATTACACCCATAGCGGAGTATTTTCTTTGCTAGGGTTTCCCCCCGTGGTGATCTTCACATTATCCTCATGGACCTCTCTTAAGACTTATTCGATTTCATCATGGGTGATACAGCAAAGCAGGGTAATGGAGGAACCCATTTTATACATGACTCCTTCTTAGATGATGTAGCGTAAAGCTTTGTGCAAGATCTATCATTTTTCTCAAGAACGATCCCTCATTGCAGATAATCTTTGATAGGAGTCATCCACGACTCACTCTCCAACTCCATATCCAGAACCTAATTAATCCCCATCTGGTCGATGCTCAGAGCATTTAGTGCTTCAGCCGGGACCAAGCCTATTTGTTGCGCATCCCTAGAACTGGCCAGCTTGGCCAGTAACTCGGCTTTCGCATTTTTTTCACTTGGGATATGTTTAATGGTGTAATACTCGAAGTTGGTCAATGGCTCTTGGACTTGGCCGAGATAAGGAGCAAGTCGCTGCCACTTGGCCTGATAATCTCCCACGACTCGGCATACTACTAACTAAGAATCACAAAAGATTTGATACTTGGCTTCGTTATACATTGTAGGGAAGTCGAGTTCCAGGGCGTAACAAATCGATCGTTCCTCGAGGGTCACCAATCCGACGCCTGAATACCAACCATTGGATGCTCCATCCATGTACATCTTCCATCGGATGGTTGGTTCTACGCTACTCTTTGGAGAGCCATCTAATGTAGTGAATTCAACTATGAAGTTCACCAATGCCTATCCCTAGATAGATCTTCGATAGAGATTAGTGATATCGAATTGGCTCAATTCGATATTCAACTTGAGCAATCTTCCAAACATCTCAGGCCATTGTAGGACTTGTCATAACGACTGGTCTGTGTAGAAATTGATGGATTGAGCTTGGAAGTAAGGGCGAAGCTTTCATGACGGAATCAACAAGCAATATGTGAGCTTTTCCTGCTTTAGATAGTTTCTCTCTGCATTTTTCAATCGCTTACTAACATGATATTCTGGCCTCTGGATCTGATTCTCTTCACGCAACAATATGGCATTTATGGCATGTAACAACACCACTACGTAGATGTATAAATCTTCATGATTCAACGACTTTAGTAGAATGTGTAACATCCCGCCTTTTCGCACGCTTTGAAATGACGCACATGCGAATTCAAATTATACGAAAGGGCGGATTGTTATGGGGTAAATAAAACAAGAAAGAAATAAAACAAAATACAATCTCACAGCGGAAGGATAAAATATAATAATCAAATATACAGTTCTTGAAGCTGTTTACAAAATATTTAATTTTACTTATACAATATATATCAGAGTTATACATACCATAGAATATCAATAGTGCAGCGGAATGCAAAAGTGTAGTGGAATAATAGTAGATAATAGTACCACTAATCGTCGTCTTCTTCCTCCAGAGCTAAAATCTTCAAATACTGAAACGCTCGTACTGACCCGAGCGAATTGAAAAGACAAAACACTTGAGTCAGAACTAAAAGATCTTATGTAAGTTAAATAAACTGTAAATATGAGTGCAGTAATTTATGAGATGCTCGGGATTCACATCTTCTAAGGATCCGTTAAACTATTTACTATGTAGTAATATTTCGCTATTATAATAGTGTCTATAGTAAAATAAACATGCTTTTAGCATTAAGGCTTTACATTTTCCACCTTAACACGTATTAGTCCCGGTAGTCCATCCAATATAATAGTCCCTCCTGATCGGGAAGCCACCAGAGGATACCACACGGGCTACGGGAGAAATCCAAACTCGTACAAGGCTCGGTAGGGTAGGTGAAACGGCACAACTAGGCAATGCCAGGGTAGATATACCAATTACGCATCCGGGCTGGTAGTAACGCGTAGTCGCAGTTACCGCCCACCTCGAACAAAATCCCCCCTAAAATCAAAAGTAAAGGTGGCCACCGAATCAATCCAAAGTCAGAGTATAGCATCGAAGAGGAGTGTCCGATAAAGGGCACTGTAACGACCCGCTATTTTAGACCATTCGCATCTGCACATGTCGGACTTGAATAATTCAAAATACCGAATTGTTAATTTAAATTTGGCTAAACTCAGATATACAGTAAATGAATAATCACAGACACAGAGTAATAATATGCAGCGGAAGCAAAAGATAGTAGTTCATGAAGCTACTATATATAGAACAGAGTTAAATAAGTTACAACAGAAGTCTTGAATACAATAGTCAAATACAATATCAGTATACATGACTGGAATCGACTAAATATCTGAAAGCTGGATAGATAGCTGGATCCAAGTGAAGCTCTAACTCCGAAGGTGAGTCTCGAATACTGGTACACTCAGTCTGACCAGAGCGTAAAGCAAAACACAAAACACTCGAGTAAGGACTAACATTCTTATATCAATAAATCCAACTCAAGTGAAATAACAACCGAAATACAATTAACTGAAAGGATGTTGGAATAACCATCCTCTAAGGATCTGTTAAACTATCTACTATGTAATAGTGTATGCTAAATAGATAATGTCTATCAGTAATATAAAATATCAAAATAGTGTTAAGGCGTTACCATTATCCCCCTTAACACATTTTATTTAAGTGTCATAGTCTATACAGTACTGTAAACTCCATTGTAAACTGGTGGGATATCAGGGAGTACTCCATAGGTATAACACAAAACAAATTCGTAGTGGTCGCGTATATAGGGATACAAGTATGACAAGGCACATGAGGCAATAACCAAGGTAGTGAAACTACCATTTGCCTGATCCGGACTGGTGAAAACGCATCGCCGCAACGATCACAACACCGCGAAACAACATTCCTGAAATTCCGAGGGTGCACCAATCAATAACAAGTAATGAGTAGTTTACGAAGAAGTGTGTTCGCTTGAGGTGGCTAACCCCATTTGGCCCGGAACGGCTCTTGTTTTAGTCATTTCCTATTTGACACAAGTGTCAAGGCTATCCATTATCGTTCTCTTTCTTCAGTCATCACGTACATCATTCCAACCACTTCATTCTGGATCACACTCCGCGTATAGTTATTAAAGTGGTTTTCGGTTTGGACAGCGAGTATGTCCATAACCGACACCAATTTCTTTATTAACTTTCATAATTTTTACACCATAGTGTTCAATCATACTTATTGAAATTCTTCCTAATTGGTCCTTTAATAAATTTCAAAACCAAATCAAATTCAATTTCACTTAGAATTTGTAAACCAACATTTCATTTGTCTTTCTAAATCAATTTCCATAATTTACGTTTCAAAACTTTCAAATTACCGTTTCAAAATCTTATAATTTGATTTCTACTTTTATTTAAACAATTCAAATATTTATTCAAATTCATATATAAATTTCATTCCGTAATCATTTAAATTAATTAATTTAACACTCAAATCAATTCAAATTCATTTATCCATTTCATTCAATATTCGTTAAGTTAAATGATTATTCAAAACGATTTCTATTAAATTTCCAATTCATTAAATCAGTTACTTAAGTTCAACTCCATTATATCATACTCAAATTCAATTTAGATTAAATTCGTCAAATCAAATTCTTAAATTCAAGTCTTATATTTATTTCAATAAAACGCTTTTTATTTCTTGTTAAAGAAATTAAATTCCATTTATTTATTTACTTAGTTACAAATTTCAAAACTCAATTAATAAAGGAACTAAATTTCACATATTCAAGAAGTTCAATTTCACTTATTGATTTACTTAAATAATTTTCCGAAACTTAATAAATAAAGAAACCCAATTTTATTTATTAACGAAGTTCAAATTCACTTATTCAAAATTTCAATTTCTCTTATCAAAGAATTCAAATTTTGTTTAGTTATTAAATAATTCAATTTTATTTAATTATTAAATAATTTCAAAAATAAATTTATTATCTCAAATTTAATTATCAAATAAATTCCAAAACCTTATTATTAAATAATTTCAATCTTAATTATTAAATAATTCCAAACTTAATTATTAAATAATTTCAAAACTTAATTATTAAATAATTTCATAACTTAATTCAATCATTTATTAAATTAAACAACGTTCTTTCATCAATTACTACGTTAATTTTTTGTTTCAAATTTCAAATATTCACATTTCTCTTCATTAAAATTTTAAATTCCTATTTTATTTCAAAACCTTATTACTATTCAGATAAAATCTTTATTTACTTAAATCAAATGATTGACCAGTTGGGTTTAATTTAATTCTCTATCCTAAGTCAAGTTCATTTGGGTATATATCATTTCAACCCGATTCCAATTCAGTTCAAACTCAAGCATAATAAAGGGAACTTGCAGTGTGATAACTGGGATGCTGTCAAAATAAATAAACAAACAATAAAAGCTATCAATAACAATCCAATAATTAATTCAAATAATCCTGAAATAATCGTATTAATTTACATTGTTGTTTGTGCAAATTAATATAATTATTTCTAGAGTCTACATTATCATTTCATGTAGATTAAAGATTATTACACTATTATTTATACGGTTCCAAACTTGACATTTATTATTCGATTTCATACAACATAAATTCAAATAGTTCAAGGTTAATTAACCATTTTTCTACGTATCAAATAATTAAACATTTAAGGGGGTCATATTATACAAAATTTAATTAATCAAATTCAACACATATGTCGATTTAATTTTGTTAACTATCCTACGTCAAATTCAATTGCATAATGTTTATCGCTTATACATTACAACTTAACATCCAATATCAACATCAATCAATCAATCAATTATCAACCAAACTGGATTATTATCGCATAAATGACAGATAATGGTGTCAGATGTCACAGGTGAACTGATACAGGTAATAGCATATATTTAACAGTGTAGATAACTAGCTGCAGCATATTTCAATTGTCGTTTCAATTAAAATCAAATTTAATAAATATAATCGTGAGTGATTGCTCACCTTTCAAGGTTAGAGATGAACGGGACTGAGATGAGTTACGAATCCGAGTACGAAATCCAAATCAAATCAAGATTGGCACAGATTTTGGCGAAAGAGCTGATAAATAGGAATCGATGAGCACAAATCAGAGTTTGATCGATGATGATAATGGTATAAGTAAACTTAGGTATATATAACCATATATATATAATCATATTTTTTTTAAATTTAAACACCTATTACATACATGAAACATATATTTATTTTCGAATGAATAGTTAATCCCAAACGTACTATATCTATATAAAATTGAAAATCAAGTTTCCATATATATAAACAAATGCAAATGCACATATATGCAATCTTATACTCGTGCTATAATTATTTTTTTAAAGTTAATATTGTTTAACATACCCTTAAAGCTATGCTACAATAACATAATTTTTTTTTACATTCGTAGCAAAGAATTGAGTAGTAATATTAAAATATACATATACCTTCCAATAAAATATGCAGCGAATCAATGTAACAAACTTTTGTTTTCTTATCGTCTTTGAAAAATCAAAAATATAAACTATATATGTAACAGCCCGCAAATCCATACCCCTTGAGTCAACACTATCCTACAACAATCAACTCAAGTTGCACAGAAATACGAACCATTTGGGTTAAAGAAAAAGAGGTAGAAGAAGAAAATAGAAAACAACATCAGAATCTAACCATCGAAGCGGAATAAAATATAATAGATAATATATAATCTTTACTCAACATCAAAAGTCTCTGTTTACATATTACATCATCAGAGTACATCAATCACAGCTCAATATCAATATCATACGAATGGATACACAACAACTCAACACAACGGAAATATATATATATATATATATATATATACAAGTACGAGAGTACGTATCGTCATCCAGCTCGTCTCCTGAGCTTCACAGCATCTCCTGTATCCTATAATACTCGGTCTGACCCGAGCATTATAGTTAAATAATACCCGAGTCAGTCTGGAATACCAGCATGAGGAAATCGCACTCAATTGATTATTAAAGTTTCAAAAATCCTTTTGAAAAACAAAAGCATCTCGTAAGACCACGCCACAAATAAACATGTCGGGTTTTTACCTTACGATAGCAAAAACAATTCTATAGAAATCCTCTGATATTATAATAGGGTCTGTATACAAATACTTATAAAATAGCCGAAATTGTTACATTATTAAATTCCAGCTACTAGCCACAAAGTGGGTAATACAAACAAAACTCGTACAAGGCTCGTAGGGAGAATGGATTTCCAACTAATGACTAGGCACTGGGGTACCACCTGTCACAGTACGGGGCCTAGATCACCGTACCGAGGAGTACGCCCGCTCCCCTGCAACACAAGACCGGGACTACCCCTTACTGGATAATCCCGAATGAGATCACTCCGCGGTTGGGATCAGCAACCGCCCACTAAGCCGAAATAAAAAGGGACATCTAGACAGGAATGACCTCACCCTGCTTGGGTGCTACCCACCTAGCCTTGCTGCATAACCCCTGATTTTCAGTCATTCCCATTTGATGAGGCTTGAGGCTAAGCGTTACCTTTAAAGAACATATCCCTTAGAATGCCCATCGCCCACCTGACGATGTTTCGCAAGCATTCATCCATACAAGTCCGTCCCGGGTTCGAACGGAACCGAAGGCACTATTCCTACTACATCCATTTTGGAAATATCCTCAGGATTAGTAGCGACTAGCCCTTGCACTTCACTGCTCCATCTTCGTATCCAAAAATCTTTTTTCACGAAACGTACAAACCGGATCGATGTGGTTTTCGAGAAATAAATCTTGATCCCGGTCTCTTCGAAACGATCAGCGCATTTGGCCAATATTGATGGTCGGTTATTTAACTATCAATTAATATGCATAAACATCCATCAACCAATAAATAATTTCCAAATTTTTTTTATCTCAAAAATATCTTCACAAGATATATTTTCACCTTTCAAATTCCTTTGAAAACAATTTTCACAACTACCTGCCTTTCTCAGAATAAATTCCAAGTATTTCTATTTCCACTGGAATCTCCAAGCACAAAACTTTAGATTTTGTAAAATAATTTAAAACACTTCATTTAAAAAAAAATACTTTAAACATTTTTATTAAGATTTCTAAATAATTTGTTAAAAATACATACTATATGAATATTTGAAAATAAGGTTACTTAAATAAATATAAAACTAGATTTCTATTTTTAAAAACAAAATACTAAGTTACTTCTTAATAATTACTGCAAGAATAGATTAAAGAAAATACTTACTTTAGACTTTAAATAATAAAAATAATAAATTTTACAAACTCGATTTCCTTAATAAAAACAACTTTAAAACATTTAATTTATATAAAAAAATTACTTTTAAAAAAACATGTACTTGGCTATCCAGAGAAAATCCCAATTTCAATCACTTAAATCAATTTTCCCAAATCGATTTCCAATTTATTCTATTTGAAATAAATTTCTTTACTTACTTAGTCCATTTCAAAATTCATTAATTATGGATTTTATTATTTTTGTTATTATCTTCCGTTTGATTTTAAATTCTTTAACGAAAATATACAAATTCCAGATTTTCCCATTTTCTTCCTTATTCTTTTCAATAAATTTAACCTTAAATTTTACATAAATGTTTTCTTATTTTAATTAATATCACTGATGATTTAAAATTCATTAACTTTCTATTTATTCAAATTTTCCTTTCCATATACAGAATTTATTTATTAGAATTTAAAACTACCATTATTCTTATCCAATTTGTTCTTAATTTATTTAAATTTTCTATAATTATTTCACTTACACATTCTCTTCATTTTATTTCCAAAATCCAATTCTTCGTATGTTGATAACTTAGTGCACCAGAATATATTCAAGTAAACCATAACATCCCATATTCCAATTATCAATAATATCAATAATATTCATCACAGAATATAAAATAACCACAACAGGGAATATTAAATAATTTATATAAACGTTGAGGGGTCCAGTTGGATCCCTCCAACCTGATTTTCCCTGCATCCACAGATGTTAGCACAATATAATATGATAATTTCAAAATATCCCATACTATAGCACATCACTCAATTCAACCATTCAAACAATTTTTTAAATTTAATCATTTAAATTTAACTGAGTGAGATTAACTCACCTTTTTCCTTTAAATTTGCAATCCCCTTCATTCTCGGTTTGATTCCACGATTTCAGACCTTGTAAAAATATTAGATGTTCTACTAATATTCGATTCAATTGTAAAATTAAGTCCCCATTTGATAATTTAATTAACCCTATATTTTATCACCCTTAACAAAATTTAAATTTACTAATAATTTAATTTAATCTAATAATTCCCTTTAATAATCTTTAATAGCTAAAATTTATTAAGTAGGTCGATAGTACAATTTTATCACCAAATCCCTTGCATAATTTTCTTCCAAAATCTTTTATCGATTTCCCGTGTATATATATATATATATATATATATATATATATGTTTTAAACTTTGGAACATTTAAAACTAAGCAGTAAATATCCTTTATTGAAAAACAGAATACTGAGTTATATTATATATATTTTAAACTGGATATATATATATATATATATATATATATATATATATAAATCTGTTTTATACAAAGCTTCTCGACCATTTAAAATTCCATTTTCAATGCCTTATCACAACATATGTACATAATTTCTGATTTTAATTGCTCAAACTTTACCTTACTCGAGAATGGCCACTAAGTTGCTTCCAACAACTTCATACTCCATCACCATATATTTCTTCAAGTGCCTGACCAACTCTCTGTGCACATTCCCTCTTGCTCAACCTCACAACTACAACTCACCCACTCACTCCCACTACATTCCTTCAACAAACAAACAACATCACCACCATATTCCATAACAATAGCATACAACCCTCCAACCTCTGCTTACCATCACAAAACCAACTTGCCTTGACCACGACTTCAACCAGCTCCAACCAACACAGAACCACGATCATCAAAAAAGAAGTTCCATCATCTGTCCACTCTTGCTCACTACAACACCTTCCAAAATTGTGAGCGCAGCTTCACCTTGGCAAATCGAGCTCGAATTCACTCGAACTTCAACCACACGTCTCCTTTAAATCCATCGCCGAACTCCAGAAATCATTCAACTCACAACCTCTCTAGAAATCATCGACCATCATCTAAACTCACCCATACCTAGAATCGTGAGTTCCCGAACCAATCACCCAATTCGACAACGCGAACTTCAAAGCTCCGACTACTGAACTTCATCGCAAACACCCAGTACAACTGGGAGCACCCAAACACACATTATTTTGTTGATTCAATTTGAAATTGTAGAGATTTGAGAATCTCGAGAATTTAAGCCTTTGAAGTGCTGTCTATTATCTCGTGAAACTCGAAGTATTCTTTTTTTTTTTCCTTCTGTTGTTTGCTCGAAAACAAGAGAAGTAAAAAGGGCGAGGCTTTGATTAGAAGGCTCGGCTTGGCTTCCAGAAGAAGGAAGAACGCGAGTAATAAAATTTGTTTATTATTATTTTTTTCTTGCGATTTAAAAAGAGAACAAGGAAACATGATTTTTATGATAAGGGTAGTGGCGTATACAAGAAGCTTGACTAATTTAAATTAAATTTCATCTGATTATTATCAATTAAAATTTCAGCGTGTTTATATATCGCATTCTCACACAACAACTCCAATCACTAAGAAATTTGAAATCCGATAATAATTCAATATTACGGATCCAATGGAACTGGTTTCGTAGAATTCCGAAACTGTGCCTCGGAAGGCTATTTTTAAATTCAATTTAAACGATATAAATTTCATTAACTAGCAAATCAGTGTTAAATTCAATTTCACACCTTCTATTATCCACAATATTATCAATATAAATTTTATAAGCCTTCAAATTGCTTTTAACAGGCTTAAAACTCCAGGTTTAACATTTTACCCAACTTTAAATTATTTAATTCAATAATTTAATTATCAAATATATTGTGACATTCGTAATTCAAGTTAAAATTACTCTATTGAATATTTAAAATCAATTAAATATTCCAATTTTAAATGCACAGAAATTTCGGGTCGTTACATTCCTCTCCCCTTAAAAGAATTTCGTCCCCGAAATTACTAGTTAGGAAGAATGGTCTAATATACCCATTTACTTTTTCCAAAGCCAAACAATTCGACATCCAACCTACTATCTTTTACAAAAGACCATCATTATTATTCTTATTAACTTCTCAACTCTCCGATAGTTTCCAAATATTATTATTGCTCAATCATACAAATCATTCAAAACTAAGTTTTAAATTTTCAAATTTTCTCAAAAATTTTCTAACACCCTAAATTTCCGAAAAATTTCGCCAGCGTCTCCTTTGCGCGGCTGACTTGGTATAACTACAAAATGGCTCTACGGCCTCCCAAATCCAAAAGGAAAACAAAAAGGCCAAGTGGCTAAATCCAAATTCCCAATCAAATTCACACTAAATTTAAATACATACCTTTTTGTCGGGCAATTCAATTTATCATCTGAAATCAAAACCAATTTTCCTTTTCCTTTTTATAAAACCTGCATATCCTGTTTAGCACCAATATCCAATCACAACATTCCAAAAACATTTTATCAACTTTCTTAAAAAAGGTCAATTCTTCATCCAAATATCAACTTAGAATATATTTGCAATATTTTTTTCCCAACTAAGAATTGATCATTCCTTACTTAAGTTTAGTATAAGCATTCTATATGCTTCTTTGTTTGTTTTCACTTTACCACTTTAGTTAATATCTATTTCTATTCAAATTGATTTCCACATTACATATGAATTTCATTTGTTTTCAACTGTGAACTTTTAAATTTTATCTTTCATTTATAACTAATTTATGTCATTACTTTAATTAGTTTCATTTACTAACTTATTTCAATTTTCCAGTTTAAACCGTTTTGTCGTTAACAAAATTTTCCAAAATTTTCAAAAAATTTCTAACTCCCAAAAATTTTGAAATTTTTTGGCAGAGTCTCCTTTGTACGGAGGAGCTTTTGCAATTTGACAAAAGATATAAATATATATACATCGACCCATACGGTCGGAAAAACCAAAAACAGTTCATATTTCCTAATTTTATTGCGTAGGCGTACCTTATTTAGCATTTTTAAGCAAGCGGCTTATTATTTTTAGCAAATAGCACAACCAAATCCAGCCATATGGCTTCCAGGTACCTGTACTTACTCAATTTAAACATGTAAGTGCGATATATATGAAGTTTAACAACATTTCACTTATTTGCAATAGTTAAACATACGAATTCTAAAAGAAATTCACACCCAACATTTCTCCGTAAGCGATTTATACAATTTTCATGCTAATTTAACTATTCCAATTAATTTACAAACCATTTTCATTCAATTTGAATGGTTTTCAATCCATTCGTATACAACTTCATCACTTTGAATGGTTAAAAACTTAATCGCTTACATTTAGTTTATTTCTAAGCAAAACAAACTCATATTTAATTCAATTGCTCTCAAAATCAATCTATTTCACTCTTATCAATTTATAGAATTTTAATTACTTCCATTCACATCAAATGACAATCCATTCTATGCAATTTGACGATATCTTTATGAATAAATAAGTACTTATGTTTTATAATCAGTTTAAATTGATTACCACTCAATTTATACTTAATTCTATTCCATTTTTAAATTTATTCACAATCCATATATTCTCATTTTCATTGCATTTAAAGTTGAATCCATTCACTTACATTTTATTTTATTAACCGAACTAGTTCATTCAATAAAATGTGAATAATGTAAGTTTGGTTAATAAAATAAAATAAAAAGGATTCACTTACATTTTTTAATCCATTCACAATCATTTATTTAGCTCGACGCATTCCATTTAAATTTCATTTACAATCCATTTATTTACATTTCCCATATTTGTTTATTCCAAACTATTTTATTTAGCTCGAAGACAATCCAAGCTATTTCATTCAATAACCATTTCTCAACTTATTTAAACCACATTTCATTTGATACTTATTTATTACATCATTTATTTATTTAATATAATTAGTTTATCCACATTCACTTAAACCATTTTAATAAACTCGAAACATTCTATTTTCCTTATTGTCTCAAGTTATTTCAATCCCTTAATAATTTAAATGGTTTACAATTATTTATTTAAGCATTTTCATTCAACTAAATATTATCGGCAACTCACCGAATTTTATTTCAATTAAAATTTATTTTTACTTGATTTAAATCCAATCCACTATTATTAAACTTAATTTTTTAGTTGAATTCAATTCAACTCTTTTCCATCTTTTAGCTTAAGTTTATTCACTCCAATTTTATACTTAAGCTCATTTCGTTTAAAGTAAATCTTTCTCTTCCATTAAATTTAATTCTATTTCAGTTAAATCTCATTTTAAAATTTACAATTTCATTTGATTTGTTGTTATCAAATTTAACCTTTCAGATTTAGTTCATCCAATTTATTACATGGCCATTTCCAAATTATTTCCACTTAGTTGGATTTTATTTTCAATCCAAACTATTACTATTTAAATCCATTTCCATTTTTTTTTATTCGATACATTTCAATTATATCTAAGTTGTTAACACTTTAAGTTAAATTTTAATTAATAACTCAAGTTCTGATTCCACCATTCACTTTTTAATTTACCATCCAATTTTATTAACTTACATTGCAATTTCATTCACAAATCATTTAATTAATTGCAAGGCCACTTCAATTATATTTTCTTCACTAATGATTTGTGACGACCGCCTATGACTCCTGCACTAAACAAGGAAATAGTGCGCTGTAAAGTGTGCCAGGCAGCCATGGATGATCATCAAGGTAAGGTAAAAACAGCGGAGTCTATTGTATTACTCACAGCGCATGGGTAAAATATAATAGGAAATATATATATAGTGAAGCTCCACAAAACAGAATCTCGTCAAATAAGCCTCATAGTAGTTTGATACAAAAATCTGAATAGTCAATACATCAAGCCTCACTACATATCACTCAGAGAATATACAAGCAGCAGAACATCCAGTACATATAGTAAGAAAATAATATGCAAGCCTCCAGCTCGTCTTCGTCATTAGCATCGTTGGTCACTAAGAACAGCACCTGTCACCTGCTACCTAGTCTGCCCATCCCAAAATGGATGAACAGCCCAAGGTAATAAGAGTTGAACATAAAACCTTGAGTCAGATAACAGTCTTAGTGAGCGGTAAATTAACTAACAACATACCAAAAGAGCATAAAGGTAAAAGGAATAGGAACCTAACCCTCCTACTCCACCTCTTTCTACAGTGATAGCACCCAGACACACTAAGCAGAAGTAAACATAGAAAATCATACATTTAAAGTAGAGCAATTATCACTCGAGTCAAGGTCGATGTTTTCCAAGTACAAACCCCCAAGGCGAAAACCAAGATCAGATAAGCACTCGGAAAACATCGCTCTTGAGACCAAATGACGAAACAACCAAAACATCCAAACATATATGACTCTGGCTATCACTGTTATCATTGCTTCGATACCATCGTTAATTGAATGACCGGCACATTCTTTCAGCCGTCCGTCAAGGGCTAATGGTAACCCCGGTTCTAGACAAAACTCCGTACGTCGTCGCAGCCCGTGCCTAGGACTATCGAATCTGCCCAGAGTACTCGACCACCAACTGTAGTCTTTTGGGACTATCGAATCTGCGAAGCGTACTCTTGCTTTGAGTCTGCTAGAACCTTCAATAATGATGAAATCTCAGCCTTCTAGTCATCCTCCTCGACGACTATTCTCATACTAGCTCAAGCGCCTCTCGAGCCAACCATTATCCATAAACTCGAACCATCCCTCGAGTTATCAACATGCTTGGAATGATCCCGTCTGGATTGTACCAAGACTTCTTCACATCATGCCTTGCTTTATTTCATCATAGCAAAGTCCCATCTCAACATCATCATCAAATCTGTCCATATGAGCTTTATCATCCGCCACATATGTCATGAGCAGCTTTTTCCTATTCAAGAGCCTTTCCCTTAGCTTTTGAATCATATTCGACCAACTTGTCCAAATCCAACCACTAATCAACTAATTTATAACAATCAATCAAATCAATCATTAATCCAAGTAATTAAGCATTCAAACATGATCTAAAAGAAATTATAACAAAAATGGAAATCTTGTAAATAAAGAGTCCAAATCTAACAAGCATAATCATGAATAATATCTCTACAACTTGATGGATGAACTTTCATAGGTTAATATGTATTATAATGGATGTCAAATCTTCATGAACCATGGATCTATACTTAGAATTACGAAAATGCATGAAATCACTATTTTTAACACAAAATCAAGCCACCAATCCAATATACTCCTTTGGGTCCGTGTGAGAGATAACCACCACTCACCGAATCACCTAAACACCTTAAAAGCAACACACTCCAAATCTGGACAGCGAAGGATCAAACACAATCCGCCAAAATTCCGCTTCACACGATGAAATCCCTCTTTGATGGATGGAGATCTTCAATCTAAGCTCTTGGATCTTCGATTTGGGTGGGAAAAAGCACAAGATTAAAGAGTAGAAAAGAAGTGAAGAAGCGTAGCACTCGAGCTCACAAAATGGCAGTACTTCGTCGCTTCAAAATCCGGATCCCAAAAATGAAGCTAACCCGTGCATTTATAGGATGAAAAATCCCCTTAGGTCATTCGCTCTTAAGTCATTCACGACCTAAAATCCCACGACCTAAAAATTCAACGACCTACGACCTAAATGTTCCCCCAATCTACGACCTAACGAGTCGAGCCTATGCACGACTTAAAACACGACCTAACACATGCGCGACCTAACATACAAGCCGCGTTCCTACCTAAGTCGTCTGGTCGACCAAACAACTCAACTGCATTGCCGACCTAATGACTCAATGACCTAACACACATGCAGCGACTCATCACAGGCATGACCTAACATACACGACAACTTAGCGACTTAACGCTACACAACTTAACCACCTTAGGTCATTTCACGACCTAACTACACACAGCAACCTAACATAGGTCGCTCACGACCTAACTAAACACAGGGTCTCAATGACCTATACTATAACGACTTAAACTATTATCCTTAAGTCGCTCGAAAGACCTATCTTCCTTAGGTCGTTAACTCGCTCAAAATCCTCTCCTAAGTCATCACCTGTGCCGCTAATCCTTAAGTAGCTATCCTCCTTAAGTCGCCAACTACTAGTTCGCTAACTTCCTTAAGTCGCTCCAACCCCCCTAAGCTACTATACGACCTAAGCTATCACAAGACCTAGCTCCTTAGGTCGCCTAAACCCATAAGTCGCCGACTTCCTTGGGTCGCTCTGCCTTACCTTTAGGTCGCTCAACACTCAAGATCTTCTACGACCTAACCTCTGGACGACTTAAGCTCTGGTTGACTTAAAACTCTGGACGACTTAACAACACTAACGACCTAATAACAACGGTTTTTACGATTTTCGATACGTAAAAATACTGGTCGTTACATTCTCTCCCCCTTAGGAATTTCGCCCCCGAAATTCCAAACAAACAAAAACCAAAAACTATTCTGCATGCCTACCATCCATAGCAACCAACAAACCTTGCATCCAATTACTAGCCTGCCATGCAGAATTCTAAGACTACAACAAGTTACAATGTCATGAGATGACATGACACCTTATGGTCATACCTCGAAGAGTTCAGGATAAGCTGCCTTTATCCTCTCTTCCACCTCCCATGTACAGTCGTTAACATCATCACTCCATTGTATCTTAAGCAACCTAACTATCTTCCTCCTAAGCTGTTTCATGTCAGTTTCCACAACACGAAGCGGCTTACGTGGTCTCTTATCAACTGGATTAACCTCAAAATCTTCACAGCTATCAGCAGAAACCACTGTATTCGAGTCGTGCACATACTTCCGTAGATATGATACATGAAAAACATTATGCACACCGGACATCTTTTCTGGTAACTCCAATTTATAGGCGAGCTTTCCAATTTGCTCGATGATCGGGAATGGTCCAACAAATCTCGGAGTTAATTTTCCTTTCTTCCTGAATCGAATAACTTTCTTCAGTGGAGAAATCTTCACAAAAATCATATCACCTACGTCGAACTCTAAATCCTTACGACGCTTATCGGCATAACTTTTCTGACGGTCTTGGGCTGCCTTCATTCGTTGCCGAATGATCTCTATGCAATCCGAAGTCTGTCGAATCATTTCTGGCCCAAGGATCAACTTTTCTCCCGTTTCCAACCAACATGTCGGGGAGTTACACGGTCTTCCATATAATGCTTCATACGGCGCCATACCAATGCTGGACTGGTAACTTTTATTATACGAAAATTCCACCAAATAAAGATGATCTACCCACGATCCTCCGAAGTCCAAAACACATGCTCTGAGGAGATCTTCCAAAAATTGGTTAACTCTCTCGGTCTGACCATCTGTTTGGGGGTGATAAGCTGTACCCAAACACAACTCGGTTCCCAAAACTTCCTGGAAGCTCTTCCAAAATCCACTAGTGAGCAATGGGTCTCGATCACTCACTATACTTTTCAGGATACCATGGAATCGAACTATCCACTTAACATGCAGTCCTGGTTGACCGAACAGGAATGAATCTTGTACTCTTAGTCAAACAATTTATGATGACCCAAATCCCTTCATTTCCCGCTCTTGTTCTAGGTAACCCATCGATAAAATCCATCGATATTTGCTCCTACTTCCATGTAGGAACTTCTAATGGCTGAAGCAATCCACTGGGCTTCTTCTGCTCGGCTTTTACCATCTGGCAGTTCATGCACTTGGAAATAAAATTTCCAACATCCTTCTTCATACCTTCCCAGTAATAGGTTCTTTTCATACCCCGATACATCTTATTTCCACCTGGATGAATTGTCAACTTCGAGTGATGACTTTCCTTCAGAACTTCATCTCTCAATTCATCTATATCGGAAACAACTAGTCGTCCTTGCTTCCGAAGCCAACCCTCTCGATCGACCTCGAATCCTTTATCCTTCTCTAGGTCCAACCCAGATTCCAAATCACGGATAATCTTAACAAGCTTATCGTCTCGCTTTTGGCTCTCGCCAATCATTTCCATAGGAGTAGGTCTTATCGATAAGTTTGCCAACATCTCAGATTCCAATTCACATCTGGGCCTGAAGTTAAATCCAGCCAAATACTCAAGATTCTTCCATTCTGAAAACATGGCCCCCAATCCTGCATGTCTTCGACTTAATGCATCTGCCACTGCGTTACCCTTTCCCGGAGTATAGGCTATACCAAAATCATATGATGCCAAAAACTCTAGCCATCGTTGCTGCCGAAGATTCAAATCCTTTTGGGAGAAAAGATACTTCAATGACTTATCATCTGTAAACAACTCGAATCGAACTCCCAATAGGTAATGTCTCCATATCTTCAGAGAAAATACAATTGCCACCAACTCCAAATCATGAGTCTGATAATTCCTTTCATGCGGCTTCAGTTGTCGACTTGCATACGCAACAACTTTACCCTTCTGCATCAGCACTGCTCCAAGTCCAGTACCACATGCATCGGTGCAAACCACCATCTCATCATTTCCACTTGGAATAGTCAAAAAAAGAGCACTTGTTAGTCGCTCTTTCAGGATTCCGAAAGCTTGCTCACACTTAGCATCCCATCTGAATACATGGTTCTTTTTCGTCAATCCTGTTAATGGTGCAGCTACTTTGGAAAAGTCTTGATAAATCGACGATAGTATCCTGCTAATCCAAGAAAACTTCTCACATCAGATGCATTCTTAGGTCAAACCCAATCCTGGATTGCTTCCACCTTGGCGGGATCAACCTCTATTCCACTTCCAAAGATAATATGGCCTAAGAACCTCGCTTTTCTCTTCCAGAAGTGACACTTCGAAAACTTAGCCTTCAGTTGATGTTTCCGCAAGGTTTCCAAAATAATACGCAAATGCGTCTTGTGCTCTTCTTCATTACTGGAATAAATCAAAATATCATCCACGAACACTAGTACGAACTTATTCAACTGATCCCTGAACACTCTATTCATAAGATCCACAAAATATGCTGGTGCATTGGTCAATCCAAACGGCATTACCAGCCACTCAAAGAAACCAAACGGTGTCCTGAAAGCAGTTTTCGACACACTATCCTTTGCCACTCTTAATTGGTGAAATCCCGTTGCCAAATCCATCTGAGAAAACACCTTGGCTTCGTGAAGCTGATCAAACAAGTCATCTATTCTCGGCAATGGATACTTGTTCTTCTTAGTCACTTCATTCAGCTCACGATAATCCACACACAACCTTAACGATCCATCTGCTTTGGTTGCAAACACAACTGGTGCACCCCATTCGGACACACTATGCCGAATGAATCCTTTCTGTAAAAAATCATCAACTTGCACCTTCAACTCTTGCTGTTCCCTAGGCGCCATCCGCCTAAGAGGCATCACAACAGGTCTGGCTCCTTCAACTAGATCGATGCGAAACTCGATCTCTCTATGCGGCGGTAACACTTTGACCTCATCAAAGACATCCTCAAATCCATTTGCGACAGGCACCGATGACAGTCCATCCCGTGGAACAACCAGCGAATACATGAAGCTCATGAAGACGCCTTCCTCATGCTTACATCGTATCACAACCTTTCGCCCTTCCACATTCTCGACTGTCACCTCCAGCCTTTTACAATCAACCTTTGCCGCATACTTCCTAAGCCAGTCCATACCCAAAATAATTCCAAACCCCTCAAAGTTCAGAACAAAACAATCACAAACAAAAGAGCAATCATGAATCGATACAACCAGACCACGGCATATCATACACAAAGAAGACGAACCCCCAACTGGATTAGTCACAACCAATGGTCTATCGACAATATCCGGTTCCAAACCCAATCGGCCTACAAGTTCATTACAAACAAAAGAATGTGACGCCCCAGTATCGAACAACACTCTAACTGGAACACCACAAATGGAAAGAGTACCTTGTACCACCACACTCTTTCCTTTCTCTTCCGTAGTAGGAGCTTTTGATGATGATGGCACAGCCCCCAAAGCATAAGCTTGTACAACCTGCCTGTCCTTCCTCGGTTCTGGACAATTCTTCTTAATATGCCCCAGCTTGTCACAGTTGTGGCACTTCACCGGCACCTTTGGATTCTTACAATCTTTGGAGAAATGGCCCTTCTGCTGACAATTGTAGAAGGTCACTTTGCCCTTCGGCTTCTTCTGGCCATCCTTACCTATCTGCTGCTGCTTCCTCTTCTTGTTTCCACCTTGCTGTGGTTTAGACTCCTCCTTGGTCACAGCAACAATAGATCCTTCTTTAGGAAAAAGATTCTCGTGCCTGAGAGCCTTCTCCACAAGCTTCTCAAATGGATCGTCCAGATGATCCACCAACTGCCTCCCTAGATAAATGTCCAAGCCTGTCACAAACTTCTCGTTCTTCTGATATGGAGATTCAATATACGACCGAGCATACTTGGACAAGGCTTCAAACTAAGAAACATACTCAAGGACTGGTCTTCCTTCTTGCTTGAGTTCCACAAACTTCTTGAACAGAACAGATTTCTGAGCTGTAGAAATGAACTTAGCTTCAAATCTGACTTGGAATTGCTTCCAAGTAATTTCTTCCTCCGGAGTATCAATGGTGATAGAGTTCCACTAGTCAGAAGCTCTCCCTTGAAGCTGTCTTGATGCGAGCTTCCTTTTGGTTGAACCCTCAATTTCCAAGTCACCAAAGGTTCTTCTACAAGCATCTATCCATCTCTGGACTTCAATGGTTGACTCTGTTCCCAAGAAAACCTTCCCTCCAAGAGCAGTATAGTCTTTACACAACTTAGCAAAATCCACCGGTCTTGGAGCTTGAACTTGAACTTGAACTCCAACATCTACTGATGGCCCCGGATCTGGCATCCTCCTCATAATCGAAGTCATCATAGCCTCGAACATAGCAGCATACTCAGCAGCCCCCTCAGCAGCACGGCATTCCCTAGCAGCTGGTCTCCCTCTTCGACTCATTCTTAATATCTATAAAAAAATGATTAGTGCACCTTGAGAAACAACTGCATAGGAGGTTCAAATCCTTTTAAGCCACTATATTATATATAGTAATCATCCATAAAAATACAATTACGTCTCTCATACGTAGTTACGTCAGCGAGCGTTGGCTAAAATTGATTAACCAAAGCTCTAATACCAAATGTGACGACCGCCCATGACTCCTGCACTAAACAAGGAAATAGTGCGTTGTAAAGTGTGCCAGGCAGCCATGGATGATCATCAAGGTAAGGTAAAAACAGCGGAGTCTATCGTATTACTCACAGCGCATGGGTAAAATACAATAGGGGTATATATATATATATATATATATATATATATATATATATATATATATAGTGAAGCTCCACAAAACAGAATCTCGTCAAACAAGCCTCATAGTAGTTTGATACAAAAATCTGAATAGACAATACATCAAGCCTCACTACATATCACTCAGAGAATATACAAGCAGCGGAACATCCAATACATATAGTAAGAAAATAATATGCAAGCCTCCAGCTCGTCTTCGTCATTAGCATCGTTGGTCACTAAGAAAAGCACCTGTCACCTGCTACCTAGTGTGCCCATCCCAAATTGGATGAATAGCCCAAGGTAATAAGAGTTGAACATAAAACCTTGAGTCAGACAACAGTCTTAGTGAGCGGTAAATTAACTAACAACATACCAAAAGAGCATAAAGGTAAAAGGAATAGGAACCTAACCCTCCCACTCCACCTCTTTCTACAGTGATAACACCCAGACACACTAAGCAGAAGTAAACATAGCAGATCAGACATTTAAAGTAGAGCAATTACCACTCGATTCAAGGTCGATGTTTTCCAAGTACAAACCCCCAAGGCCTAAACCAAGATCAGATAAGCACCCGGAAAACATCGCTCTTGAGACCGAATGATGACACAACCAAAACATCCAAACATCCATGACTCTGGCTATCACTGTTATCATTGCTTCGATACCATCGTTAATTGAATGCCGGCACATTCTTTCAGCCGTCCGTCAAGGGCTAATGGTAATCCCGGTTCTAGACAAAACTCCGCACGTCGTCGCAGCCCGTGCCTAGGACTATCGAATCTGCCCAGAGTACTCGACCACCAACTGTAGTCTTTTGGGACTATCAAATCTGCCCAGCGTACTCTTTCTTTGAGTCTGCTAGAACCTTCAATAACGATGAAATCTCAGCCTTCTAGTCATCCTTCTCGACGACTATTCTCATACTAGCTCAAGCGCCTCTCGAGCCAACCATTATCCACAAACTCGAACCATCCCTCGAGTTATCAACATGCTTGGAATGATCCCGTCTGGATTGTACCAAGACTTCTTCACTTCATTCCTTGCTTTATTTCATCATAGCAAAGTCCCATATCAACATCATCATCAAATCTGTCCATATGAGCTTTATCATCCGCCACATATGTCATGAGCAGCTTTTTCCTATTCAAGAGCCTTTCCCTTAGCTTTTGAATCATCTTCGACCAACTTGTCCAAATCCAACCACTAATCAACTAATTTATAACAATCAATCAAATCAATCATTAATCCAAGTAATTAAGCATTCAAACATGATCTAAAAGCAATTATAACAAAAATGGCAATCTTGTAAATAAAGAGTCCAAATCTAACAAGCATAATCATGAATAATATCTCTACAACTTGATGGATGAACATGCATAGGTTAACATGTATTATAATGGATGTCAAATCTTCATGAACCATGGATCTATACTTAGATTTACGAAAATGCATGAAATCACTATTTTTAACACAAAATCAAGCCACCAATCCAATATACTCCTTTGGATCCGTGTGAGAGATAACCACCACTCACCGAATCACCTAAACACCTTAAAAGCAACACACTCCAAATCTGGACAGCGAAGGATCAAACTCGATCCGCCAAAATTCCGCTTCAAACGATGAAATCCCTCTTTGATGGATGGAGATCTTCAATCTAAGCTCTTGGATCTTCGATTTGGGTGGAAATAAGAACAAGATTAAAGAGTAGAAAAGAAGTGAAGAAGCGTAGCACTCGAGCTCAAAAAATGGCAGAACTTCGTCGCTTCAAAATCCGGATCCCAAAAATGAAGCTAACCCGTGCATTTATAGGCTAAAAAATCCCCTTAGGTCGTTCGCTCTTAAGTCGTTCACGACCTAAAATCCCACGACCTAAATATCCAACGACCTACGACCTAAAGTTTCCCCCAACCTACGACCTAACGCCTCGAGCCTATGTGCGACTTAAAACATGACCTAACACATGCGCGACCTAACATACAAGCCGCGTTCCTACCTAAGTCGTCTGATCGACCTAACGACTCAACTGCATTGTCGACCTAACGACTCAACGACCTAACACACATGCAGCGACTCATCACAGGCACGACCTAGCATACACGACGACTTAGCGACTTAACGCTACACAACTTAACCACCTTAGGTCGTTTCACGACCTAACTACACACAGCAACCTAACATAGGTCGCTCACGACCTAACTATTATCCTTAAGTCGCTCGAACGACTTATCTTCCTTAGGTCGTTAACTCGCTCAGAATCCTCTCCTAAGTCACTCACCTGTGCCGCTAATCCTTAAGTCGCTATCCTCCTTAAGTCGCCAACTACTAGGTCGTTAACTTCCTTAAGTCGCTCCCCCCCCAAGCTACTATACGACCTAAGCTATCACACGACCTAACTCCTTAGGTCGCCTAAACCCATAAGTCGCCGACTTCCTTGGGTCGCTCTGCCTTACCTTTAGGTCGCTCAACACTCACGATCTTCTACGACCTAACCTCTGGACGACTTAAGCTCTGGTTGACTTAAAACTCTAGACGACTTAACAACACTAACGACCTAATAACTACGGTTTTTACGATTTTCGATACATAAAAATACGGGTCGTTACATGATTCAAGTCGAATTTGATTTATAACTTGAGTTCTATTTCCAATCTTCATTATTAGCTTACAATTCAGCTTCTATTTAACTACATTGAACACCATTTACACATTTCATTAACTAATTTATTAGCAATTAGCTCTTCCCTTATTTATAATCCAACTCTTGAATTTTAATCCCAAATATCACTGCATTTAATTTTCCTAGTTCGATTTAGTTTATAATTCAAGTTTTGATTTTTATTTTATTCTCCAATTCATCAATAATATTTATTTTGGAGTTTTGTATCTCACTTTTCAAATTTAATAAGTCACAACTTATTATTTACACAATTCTATTCCTCATAGGCTTGAATATATTATTCTTTTATTTTTAACTCAAGCCTTATGCTTATTTATAACTCAAGCATATTTTTATTCCATGCATATTTTATTCTATAGATTTATATTCCTTTACGAGTTATTCTAATTAATTTACTTTAATCCAATCCTTAACCTATTTAATTTCCATTTATCCAGATAAGAATCTAATTCCATTTGATAACTCAATTGAACTTTTATTCCAATTTAATTTTATTTTAACTCAGGTTTGTTTAACTCAATTCGATTTCAACTTAATTCAAATACAACTGGGTATTATTTCCAGTTTATTCAATTTATTCCAATCCAGTTAATTTTTTATTTCCCAATCCAAGTTAATTTCATTTTTAACTTTTCTCTTTAAATTTAAATTTCAACATTCAAAGTTTATATTTCCTTCCTGATTTAAAAAATCATCTCCATATATAAGCTTACAACTTATCTCATCAGGATCTTAAACACCCGACTTTTAGTTTAGAATCATCTTGAAATCTCCAACATCTCAAATCTCATTTCTCAATAATTTTAAACCAATCCTGGCTTTTATTTTCAACAAATTTCCTTTGGAAATTTCAAAAACTTGATTTTTCTGAACAAATCAATTTGGCAGCAATCCGTCGCTTAGAAATTCGAAAATGAATACTGATGATGCGGCCGTCATCATCAGAATTATTTTCCAATAATCCAAGTGATTTCAATGCTATATCACTTTCAAAATTCATTTAAAACAAATTCCTTTCAGAAATATCTCTAAAACAATTGTGCTATTATTTATCTTCAAAACACTTCCAAAATCCCCGGGATTTAAATTTCCAAATCCTGCTTAAATCAATTTTACTATAATTCATTTGCATAGCTTATGCTCATACAAGTTCTTATTTGATTATATTTCAATTTATAATTCACATTTACAATTCATAATTATAAATTTCATTTTATACTGAATTTATTCCCTTAAATTTTAGTTATATACAATTTCTAGTTAAATTTCCACTCAAGAATGATAATAATTTAATATTATTTTTCCTAACATCCAAGCAACCATATATTAGGTAAATAGTTAAAGAAAACTTTTCCTTGTATTAAAATATACTTTTGGGTAAAATCATTTCATTTACCCACTTTAAAACAATACTGTGTCGATTTTTCTATCTAAGTGTTTAGAAACCCCTTCGATACAGTTGTACAGACTGTGTCGACGAAGGTTCATATGCCACTCAATAAATCAATCAACACAATATTAAAACAATTTATATTCACTAACAAATACGCGCTCATATTTATTAATACGCGCAAACTCATTCTAGAGTATTACAGACTCTATTTTAAATGAGTAATTCCCACCAGAGCCAAGGTTATCACCAAACTAAGCTCTGATACCAAGTGTAACAGCCCGCAAATCCATACCCCTTGAGTCAACACTATCCTATAACAATCAACTCAAGTTGCACAGAAATACGAATCATTTAGGTTAAAGAAAAAGAGGTAGAAGAAGAAAATAGAAAACAACATCAGAATCTAACCATCGCAGCGGAATAAAATATAATAGATAACATATAATCTTTACTCAACATCAAATGTCTCTGTTTATATATTACATCATCAGAGTACATCAATCACATCTCAACATCAATGTCACACAAATGGATACACAACAACTCAACACAACGGAAATATATATATATACAAGTACGTATCGTCATCCAGCTCGTCTCCTGAGCTTCACAGCATCTCCTGTATCCTATAATACTCGGTCTGACCCGAGCATTATAGTTAAATAATACCCGAGTCAGTCTGGAATACCAGCGTGAGGAAATCACACTCAATTGATTATTAAAGTTTCAAAAATCCTTTTGAAAAACAAAAGCATCTCGTAAGACCACACCACAAATAAACATGTCGGGTTTTTACCTTACGATAGCTAAAAAAATTCTATAGAAATCCTCTGATATTATAATAGGGTCTATATACAAATACTTATAAAATAGCTGAAATTGTTACATTATTAAATTCCAGCTACTAGCCACAAAGTGGGTAATACAAACAAAACTCGTACAAGGCCTGTAGGGAGAATGGATTTCCAACTAATGACTAGGCACTGGGGTACCACCTGTCATAGTATGGGGCCTGGATCACCGTACCGAGGAGTACGCCCACTCCCCTGCAACACAAGACCGGGACTATCCCTTACTGGATAATCCCGAGTGAGATCACTCCGCGGTTGGGATCAGCAACCGTCCATTAAGCCGAAATAAAAAGGGACATCTAGACAGGAATGATCTCACCCTGCTTTGGTGCTACCCACCTAGCCTTGCTGCATAACCCCTGATTTTCAGTCATTCCCATTTGATGAGGCTTGAGGCTAAGCGTTACCTTTAAAGAACATATCCCTTAGAATGCCCATCGCCCACCTGACGATGTTTCACAAGCATTCATCCATACAAGTCCGTCCCGGGTTCGAACGGAACCGAAGGCACTATTCCTACTACATCCATTTTGGAAATATCCTCAGGATTAGTAGCGACTAGCCCTTGCACTTCACTGCTCCATCTTCGAATCCAAAAATCGTTTTTCACAAAACGTACAAACCGGATCGAAGTGGTTTTCGAGAAATAAATCTCGATCCCGGTCTCTTCGAAACGATCAACACATTTGGCCAATATTGATCGTCGGTTATTTAACTATCAATTAATATGCATAAACATTCACCAACCAATAAATAATTTCCTAAATTTTTTTTATCTCAAAAATATCTTCACAAGATATATTTTCACCTTTAAAATTCCTTTGAAAACAATTTTCACAACTACCTGCCTTTCTCGGAATAAATTCCAAGTATTTCTATTTCCACTGGAATCTCCAAGCACAAAACTTTAGATTTTTTAAAATAATTTAAAACACTTCACTTTTTAAAAAAAATATACTTTAAAACATTTTTATTAAAAATTCTAAATAATTTGTTAAAAATACATACTATATGAATATTTGAAAATAAGGTTACTTAATTAAATATAAAACTAGATTTCTATTTTTAAAAACAGAATACTAAGTTACTTCTTAATAATTACTGCTAGAATAGATTAAAGAAAATACTTACTTTAGACTTTAAATAATAAAAATAATAAATTTTACAAACTTGCTTTCTTTAATAAAAACAACTTTAAAACATTTAATTTATATAAAAAAAATACTTTTAAAAAAACATGTACTTGGCTATCCAGAGAAAATCCCAATTTCAATCACTTAAATCAATTTCCCCAAATTGATTTCCAATTTATTATATTTGAAATAAATTTCTTTACTAACTCAGTCCATTTCAAAATTCATTAATTATGGATTTTATTATTTTTGTTATTATCTTCCGTTTGAATTTAAATTCTTTAACGGAAATATACAAATTCTTGATTTTCCCAATTTCTTCCTTATTCTTTTCAATAAATTAAACCTTAAATTTTACATAAATGTTTTCTTCTTTTAATTAATATCACTGAAGATTTAAAATTCCTTAACTTTCTATTTATTCAAATTTTCCTTTCCATATACAGAACTTATTTAGTAGAATTTAAAACTACCATTATTCTTATCCAATTTATTCTTAATTTATTTAAATTTTCTATAATTATTTCACTTACACATTCTCTTCATTTTATTTCCAAAATCCAATTCTTCGTATGTTGATAACTTAGTGCACCAGAATATATTCAAGTAAACATTAACATCCCATATTCCAATTATCAATAATATCAATAATATTCATCATAGAATATAAAATAATCACAACAGGGAATATTAAATAATTTATATAAATGTTGAGGGGTCCAGTTGGATCCCTCCAACCTGTTTTTCCCTGCATCCACAGATGTTAGCACAATATAATATGACAATTTCAAAATATCCCATACTATAGCACATCACTCAATTCAACCATTCAAACAATTTTTTAAATTTAATCATTTAAATTTAACTGAGTGAGATTAACTCACCTTTTTCCTTTAAATTTGCAATCCCCTTCATTCTCGGTTTGATTCCACGATTTCAGACCTTGTAAAAATATTAGATGTTCTATTAATATTCGATTCAATTGTAAAATTAAGTCCCCATTTGATAATTTAATTAGCCCTATATTCTATCACCCTTAACAAAATTTAAATTTACTAATAATTTAATTTAAGCTAATAATTCCCTTTAATAATCTTTAATAGCTAAAATTTATTAAATAGGTCGATCGTACAATTTTATCACCAAATCCCTTGCATAATTTTCTTCCAAAATCTTATATCGATTTCCCGTATATATATATACATATACATACATACATACATACATATATATATTTTAAACTTTGGAACATTTAAAACTAAATAGTCAATATCCTTTACTGAAAAACAGAATACTGAGTTATATTATATATATATTTTAAACTGCATATATATATATATGTTTTTTTTATAAATCTGTTTTATACAAAGCTTCTCGACCATTTAAAATTCCATTTTCAATGCCTTACCACAACATATGTACATAATTTCTGATTTAAATTGCTCAAACTTTACCTTACTCGAGAACGGCCACCAAGTTGCTGCCAACTTCATACTCCATCACCATATACTTCTTCAAATGCCTGACCAACTCTCTATGCACATTCTCTCTTGCTCAACCTCACAACTACCATTCCCACTACATTCCTTCAACAAACAAACAACATCACCACCATATTCCATAACAATAGCATAAAACCCTCCAACCTCTGCCTACCATCACAAAACCAACTTGCCTTGACCACGACTTCAACAAGCTCCAACCAACACAGAACCACGATCATCAAAAAAGCAGTTCCATCATCTGTCCACTCTTGCTCACTACAACACCTTCCAAAATTGTGAGCGCAGCTTCACTTTGGCAAATCGAGCTCAAATTCACTCGAACTTCAACCACACGTCTCCTTCAAATCCATCACCGAACTCCAGAAATCATTCAACTCACAACCTCTCCAGAAATCATCGACCATCACCTAAACTCGCCCATACCTAGAATCGCGAGTTCCCGAACCAATCACCCAATTCGACAACGCGAACTTCAAAGCTACGACTACTGAACTTCATCGCAAACACCCAGTACAACTGGGAGCACCCAAACACACATTATTTTGTTGATTCAATTTGAAATTGTAGAGATTTGAGAATTTCACGAATTTAAGCCTTTGAAGTGCTGTTTGTTGTCTCGTGAAACTCGAAGTTTTCTCTTTTTTTTTCCTTCTGTTGTTTGCTCGAAAACAAGAGAAGTAAAAAGGGCGAGGCTTTGATTAGAAGGCTCAGCTTGGTTTCCAGAAGAAGGAAGAACGCGAGTAATAAAATTTGTTTATTATTATTATTATTATTATTATTATTTTTTCTTGCGATTTAAAAAGAGAACAAGGAAACATGATTTTTATGATAAGGGTAGTGGCGTATACAAGAAGCTTGACTAATTTAAATTAAATTTCATCTGATTATTATCAATTAAAATTTCAGCGTGTTTATATATCGCACGCTCACACAACAACTCCAATCACTACGAAATTTGAAATCCAATAATAATTCAATATTACGGATCCAATGGAACCAGTTTCTTAGAATTCCGAGACTGTGCCTTGGAAGGCTATTTTTAAATTCAATTTAAACGATATAAATTTCATAACTGAACAAATCAGTGTTAAATTCAATTTCACGCCTTCTATTATCCATAGTATTATCAATATTAATTTTACAAGCCTTCAAATTGCTTTTAACAGGCTTAAAACTCCAGGTTTAACATTTTACCCAACTTTAAATTATTTAATTCAATAATTTAATTATCAAATAAATTGTGACATTCGTAATTCAAGTTAAAATTACTCTATTGAATATCTAAAATCAATTAAGTATTCCAATTTTAAATGCTCAAAAATTTCGGGTCGTCACTATATATAACTAAACACAAAACTATATATCGCGAATATAAAACAAGCCGACACAAAATGCAACTTGCGTAAATCTCATATAATATATATATAGTTCATACGTACAAACACAGATTCAATAATAAAGACTTTTATATTATTATTATTTTTCTTCTAAGATACACGCATATCGCACAAAAACAATGCCAGATTAAAGTATATACAGTATAAGCTTTATAACTTTATAAACTTATGACTGTAAAAACCCAAATCACATTCTGACACATGTGCCTTTATACTGTATATACCAAATCTGTATAAGATGTAAAGATTACAGCATTCATATTTACTTTTTTTTTGAAAAACATTATAGTACTGCAAACCCACTATAACCGCATATCATATTATATTCTTTATGTTTTCTTCAGCATACCCTATACGGAAGCACTATTAAAGATGTGCATCTCAATGTATATAACACTATCTCTATGTTTTTTTATTTCTAAATCATGATACCCAGATATGTATATTTCAAAATATTATAGCTAAAGTACAAATAAAAAAAATGGAAATAAACACAAGGTTAGCTGGCAAAACAGAACTTATGAATATATGCAAAGATAGAATGCTTACCAATATAAAAAAAACAAGATGAAGTGGTCGTTGATTTGCTTGTAACCGAGGGCGGCGATGGAAAAGCTTCGATGGAGAGCTGCTCGTTTTGCAAGTGGAAGGGAAGTCTGTCGATTCGTAAGGTGAAGTAGGTGGGCATGCTGCTCTCGGTGTGTGGAGAGAAAGAGATGGCAATCGGTGGCTTCGAGCTGCCGAGGCGACGAATGATGTAGTGGAACGATGGTATGCTGTCTTCAGCGGTGACTATGCGTGGAGGAAGGGAGGCGCATGAAGGATGGAAGCACGATGTTGGTTGCGGTTGCTCGGGTTCGATTTCTGGTGGCGGGTTGAAGCACGAAAAAAAAGTGCGGCCATGGATGTGTGCACGGAATAGGAGAAGACGACGTGGAGGAGCGAACTGGGCTAAAGCGAGCGGGAGAATTTAGGTGGTAGAGGTGATACCGGCGGCTACGGAAAAGTGGATGGTGACGTGGGTGGGGTCTCGCGCGACTGCAACGCACGGCTGAGGTGGTTTTTTTTTAATCATGGCCGAGAGAGAAAAGGAAGAGAACAAAGGGAGGAATGAATGCTGGGTGAGGAAAACATGACAGGGATCGTGCATGTTAGAGAAGAGAAATAAAATAAAGAAGGGAGAAAGGATATTGAGATTTGCGTGCAAATAAAAGAGAAGGAAGAAGGCAAGATGAAAATGAAATGTTGCTTCATATCACATATTATAATATTTATTTATTCATCCATGATACCAGAGCAGGGAAGAGCAAACAGAATAAGCAACTGAAAATGAATAGACAAAACCAAAATAAACAATTACGTTGGAAAAATAAAAAAACTAGTGGCTATTTAAAATTAATGGACAACCGAAATAACAAAAGAAAGTAAAACGGCTCAAAATACGGAACCGATATGGTAGCCGTTCCGTAGATTCCACCGTCTTCCGGACTCCGAAATACATAAACAAATATACCTAAAGATCAACGCGACGAGACGATCGAAAAGGTATGCGGATATCAGTGGTACGATTGAATTATAAAAATTCGAAATTTTATAATAGCGGAAAATGCAAGAAAAACGCAGAAAAATAAGATCGACGGAGCTAAAAATGTTCGATTTTGGAAAAATGAAAAATAGCGTTTGCTCAGAAGATGGTTTAGAATTTTTCTATGTAAAAATATTTAGGTTTCGAAAACATTTTATTTTCATCGCTTTTTAGTTGATTAAATTGAAGTAAATTTACGCACGAAATAAACTTTCATATTTTCGGACGAAAATTTACCAATTGCTATATTTAACTAGACGCATTCCAAATATCAAATTTATATTTCAAAATTTTATCGTTTAAAATTCCATAAAATTTCAATTAATAACGTTATTAAAACCGGTTAAATTTACGGGTCGTTACACTCTCCTCCACTCAAAACTTTTCGTCCTCGAAAAGGAAAGAGGTAGGAGAATAAAAACAACCAGAAAGAAAATAGACTTCAATTACATAATAAAAAATTAATTTAAACCATATACATTTCAATTTAAATAAATTTATATTCAACAATTGATCTTTAAATTCAAGTTTTCCATTAAATTTATTTAATTTCTCATTTATTAAATGTTGATACGAAAGGTTTCGTTCAAAACGAACTTCAATTTAAATTCAGTTTATTCAAGATATCTCATTAAGTTGATTTAATTTCAATCTATTAACTTTCAAAACAAAATTTCTTCTATCAAACCACACCTATTATTTATTTAACTTATTATTCTATTTATCTCCATAAACATTTTATAATTAAAATTTAAGTGAATAATATTTATTATACGCACTCACATTTTATTTATAAAGACAATTATTGTGTATTACCCAATTTTCTTAAATTGCAATTTCAAAGATCATAAATTTGAATAGTCATTTATTATAATCATACTTTATTTGACAAATCTAATTCTTCTTTATTCCAAATTATTATTAAATTTATTCTACTTAATATATCTTATCGCATTTATATTAAGTATATTTATATTTAATATAACTACCCAAATTTATTTAAAAAATTTCTTTGATATCATTTATATTGTATAATATCCAATAACATAATTAACCTTTGAAAATTTAGGCAAGTTATATATATAATGCAATTGAGTATTATCCAACTAAAATTTCTAATTTAATTATTCAGGCTTAAATTTTTGTTCAAAATTTCGATTTCATTTTATAATTGAAATTATCCGTTAACCTAAATTTAAGAATTAAATTTTCGAGTAACTTCAAGTTTATTTAGAGATAAATAACTACATACGTATAATATATCGAATCAGATTTGATCATATACCAATATATATATATATATACACACACACACACACACACACACACACAAATCTAATCGTACTTTAAGAAATTCAAATCAATTTATTTTCAAAACAAACCGTAGCAAAGCTACAGAATAGTCTCTCTATTTCGAAACTCGAAAATGAATGTCAATGATGTGGGCGCCATCACCGAAATTATTTTCCAGGGACAAAGAGAGGAGCACTGATTTAAACATCTAAAATTTCTTTCAAATGATTTCTATTTGAAAATACTTTAAATAATATACCTTTAAAAACCTTAAAGCCAAGTTTGAAATCACCGGAAATTAAATTCCCAAATTTAGTTTAAATCCATTTAAATTTCAAAACAATTTTAACCTAGTTTTATAAATTCATTTATTAATATTATTCAATAGTCAATGGTTTACAAATAATAAATGAAAATCAAATATTATTATTTCTGGCAACAAATTCATCAACGATTTAATTTCAGAACTTTATACTTATATATAATATAATCATACAAACTATTTTATTTACTAAATTTGCAAAATATTGTGTCAATTTGCTCCGTTCAAGTGTTTTGGAAATCCTATCGATAGCGTTGATCCGACGAATCGATCGAAAACCCAAATCAACATCAACAACTCAAACAACACAATATACAAAACATTTTGAACATTAATTTACAAATACACCTTCTCGCTCGACGATACAAGAACGGATTTCAAAGCAAGGATAGAGATTTACTTTGATGGAAATCAAATCAAAGAAAATTTTGATTCGAATATAGGTTTGAAACAAAGATAAGATGGTTAAATAACAAAATAGGAAGATTGATAAGAATATATAAATCGCGGGCAACCTTAACCGGGTCGACTGTGACTTCAAGAATAAGATCGATGCTGAATTCCGAGGTAAATCAACATTCGATCTCAAGAGATGGAATTCAGGTATAGCAGGGAATATATAGCATCGTAAACCGAGGATATAGAAATCTCCGGTAAATCAATGCCAATTGTGAAGGAGTTTCACCCCTTTACAAATCATTCGAAGTTTGGCGAGAGCGCCGATTCATTATAAGGGTCATTCGAAGTGGAGTTTTGGGATATTCCAGAATTAAAAGAAGACGAATAGTGAGGGACACGAATGAATTTTGGAACCGCAGGGAACGTTCCAAAGTTCAAAGGAATTTGATTAAAAGGAAGAGATTGAAATTCGAATGAGAGTGCTTCTGTAAATACATTTACCATATATACTAAGTTTTGTCTAGAGCTACCAAAAGCTCTGATACCAACTGTAATGACCCGCTATATTAGACTATTCGCATCCGCACATGTCGGACTTGAATAATTCAAAATACCAAATTGTTAATTTAAATTTGGCAAAACTCAGATATACAGTAAATAAATAATCACATAATCACAGACACAGAGTAATAATATGCAGCGGAAGCAAAAGATAGTAGTTCATGAAGCTACTATACATAGAACAGAGTGAAATAAGTTACAACAGAAGTCTTGAATACAATAGTCAAATACAATATCAGTATACATCACTGGAATCGATTGAATATCTGAAAGCTGGATAGATAGCTGGATCCAAGCAAAGCTCCAACTCCGAAGGTGAGTCTCGAATACTGGTACACTCAGTCTGACCCGAGCGTAACGCAAAACACAAAACACTCGAGTCAGGATTAACATTCTTATATCAATAAATCCAACTCAAGTGAAATAACAACTGAAATACAATTAACTCAAAGGATGTTGGAATAACCATCCTCTAAGGATCTGTTAAACTATCTACTATGTAATAGTGTACGGTAAATAGATAATGTCCATCAGTAATATAAAATATCAAAATAGTGTTAAAGCGTTACCATTATCCCCCTTAACACATTTTATATAAGTGTCATAGTCTATACAGTACTGTAAACTCCACCGTAAACTGGTGGGATATCAGGGAGTACTCCATAGGTATAACACAAAACAAATTCGTAGTGGTCATGTATATACGGATACAAGTATGACAAGGCACATGAGGCAATACCCAAGGTAGTCAAACTACCGTTTTCCTGATCCGGACTGGTGAAAACGCATCGCCGCAACGATCGCAACACCGCGAAACAACACTCCTGAAATTCCGAGGGTGCACCAATCAATAACAAGTAATGAGTAGTTTAGGAAGAAGTGTGTTCGCTCGAGGTGGCTAACCCCATTTGGCCCTGCACAGCTCCTGTTTTAGTCATTTCCAATTTGACACAAGTGTCAAGTCTATCCATTATCGTTCTCTTTCTTCAGTCATCACGTACATCATTCCAACCACTTCATTCTGGATCACACTCTGCATATAGTTATTAAAGTGGTTTTCAGTTTAGACAGTGAGTATTTCCATAACTGACTCCGGTTTCTTTAATAACTTTCGTAATTATTACACCGATTGGTCGTTTAATAAATTTCAAAACCAAATCAAATTCAATTTCACTTAGAATTTGTAAACCAACATTTCATTTGTCTTTCTATATCAATTTCCATAATTTGCGTTTCAAAACTTTTAAATTACCATTTCAAAATCTTATAATTTGATTTCAACTTTTATTTAAACAATTTAAATATTTATTCAAATTCATATATAAATTTCATTCCTTAATCATTTAAATAAATTAATTTAACACTCAAATCAATTCAAATTCATTTATCGATTTCATTCAACATTCGTTAAGTTAAATGATTATTCAAAACGATTTCTATTAAATTTCCAATTCATTAAATCAGTTACTTAAGTTCGACTCCATTATATCAAACTCAAATTCAATTTAGATTAAATTCTTCAAATCAAATTCTTAAATTCAAGTCTTATATTTATTTCAATAAAACGCATTTTATTTCTTGTTAAAGAAATTCAATTCCGTTTATTTATTTACTTAGTTACAAATTTCAAAACTTAATTAATAAAGGAACTAAATTTCACATATTCAAGAAGTTCAATTTCACTTATTGACTTACTTAAATAATTTTCCGAAACTTAATAAATATAGAAACCCAATTTAATTTATTAACGAAGTTCAAATTCACTTATTCAAAAGTTCAATTTCTCTTATCAAAGAATTCAAATTTTATTTAGTTATTAAATAAATCAATTTAATTTAATTATTAAATAATTTCAAAACTAAATTAATTATCTCAAATTTAATTATCAAATAAATTCCAAAACCTTATTATTAAATTATTCCAATCTTAATTATTAAATAATTCCAAACTTAATTATTAAATAATTTCATAACTTAATTCTATCATTTCTTAAATTAAACAACGTTCTTTCATCAATTACTACGTTAATATTTTGTTTCAAATTTCAAATATTCACATTTCTCTTCATTAAAATTTTAAATTCCAATTTTATTTCAAAACCTTATTACTATTCAAATAAAATCTTTATTTATGTAAATCAAATGATCGACCAATTGGGTTTAATTTAATTCTTTACCCTAAGTCAAGTTCATTTGGGTATATATCATTTCAACCCGATTCCAATTCAATTCAAACTCAAGCATAATAAAGGGAACTTGCAGTGTGATAACTGGGATGATGTCAAAATAAATAAACAAATAATAACAACAATCAATAACAATCCAATAATTAATTCAAATAATCCCGAAATAATAGTATTAATTTACATTGTTGTTTGTGCAAATTAATATAATTATTTCTAGAATCTACACTATCATTTCATGTAGATTAAAGATTATTACACTATTATTTATACGGTTCTACACTTGACATTTATTATTCGATTTCATACAACATAAATTCAAATGGTTCAAGGGTAATTAACCATTTTTCTACGTGTCAAATAATTAAACATTTAAGAAGGTCATATTATACAAAATTTAATTAATCAAATTCAACACATATGTCGATTTAAGTTTTTAACTATCCTATGTCAAATTCAATTGCATAATGTTTATCGCTTATACATTACAGCTTAACATCCAGTGTCAACATCAATCAATCAATCAATTATCAACCAAACTGGATTATTATCGCATAAATAACAGATAATGTGTCAGATGTCACAGGTGAACCGATACAGGTAATAGCATATATTTAACAGTGTAAATAAATAGCAGCAGCATATTTCAATTGTCGTTTCAATTGAAATCAAATTTAATAAGTAAAAGAACATTAATCGTGAGTGATTTCTCACCTTTCAAGGTTAGAGATGAATGGGACTGAGATGAGTTACGAATCCGTGTACGAAATATAAATCAAATCAAGATTGACACAGATTTTGGCGACAGAGCTGATAAATAGGAATCGATGAGCACAAATCAGAGCTTGATCGATGATGATAATGGTATAAGTAAACTAGGTATATATAACCATATATATATATATATATAATCATATTTTTTAAAATTTAAACACCTATTAAATACATGAAACATATATTTATTTTCGAATGAATAGTTAATCCCAAACGTACTATATCCATATAAAATTGAAAATCAAGTTTCCATATAGATAAACAAATGCAAATACACATATATGCAAACTTATACTCGTGCTATAATTTTTTTTAAAGTTAATATTGTTTAACATACCCTTAAAGCTATGCTACAATAACATAATATATATTTGTACATTCGTAGCAAAGAATTGAGTAGTAATATTAAAATATACGTATACCTTCCAATAAAATATGCAGCGAATCAATGTAACAAACTTTTTTTTTTCTTATCGTCTTTGAAAAATCAAAAATATAAACTATATATAACTAAACACAAAACTATATATCGCTAATATAAAACAAGCCGACACAAAATGCAACTTGCGTAAATCTAATATAATAAATATATAGTTCATACTTCCAAACACAAATACAATATAAAGACTTTTATATTATTATATTTTTTTTCTTCTAAGATACACGCATATCACACAAAAACAGTGCCAGATTAAAGTATATACAGTATAAGCTTTATAACTTTATAAACTTATGACTGTAAAAACCCAAATCACATTCTTACACATGTACCTTTATACTGTATATACCAAATCTGTATAAGATGTAAAGATTACAGCATTCATATTTCCTTTTTTTTTTTGAAAAACATTATAGTACTGCAAACCCACTGTAACCACATATCATAATATATTATTTATACTTTCTTCAGCATACCCTGTACGGAAGCACTATTAAAGATGTGCATCTCAATGTATATAACACTATCTCTATGTTTTTTTTTATTTCTAAATCATGATACCCAAATATTTATATTTCAAAATATTATGGCTAAAGTACAACTAAAAAAATGAAAATAAACACAAGGTTAGCTGGCAAAACAGAGCTTATGAATATATGCAAAGATAGAATGCTTACCGAAATAAAAAAAAACAAGATGAAGTGGTCGTTGATTTGCTTGCAACCGAGGGCGGCGATGGAAAAGCTTCGATGGAGAGGTGCTCGGTTTGCAAGTGGAAGGAAAGTCTATCGATTCGTAAGGTGCAGTAGGTGGGCATGCTACTCTCGGTCTGAGGAGAGAAAGAGATGGCAATCGGTGGCTTCGAGCTGCCGAGGCGACAAATGATGTGGTGGAACGATGGTATGCTGTCTTCGGCGGTGACTATGCATGGAGGAAGGGAGGCGCATGAAGGACGGAAGCATGGTGTTGGTTGCGGTTGCTCGGGTTTGATTTCTGGTGGCGGGTTGAAGCACGAAAAAAAAAATGCGGCAACGGATGTGTGCACGGAATAGGAGAGGACGACGTGGAGGAGCGAACTGGGCTGAAGCGAGCTGGAGAATTTAGGTGGTGGAGGTGATACCGGCGGCTACGAAAAGTGGATGGCGACGTGGGTGGGGTCTCGCGCGACTGCGACGCGCGGCCGAGGTGATTTAGTTTTTTTATTTTTTTTTCAATTATGGCCGAGAGAGAAAAGGAAGAGAACAAGGGGAGGAATGAATGCTGGGTGAGGAAAACATAATAGGGAACGTGCATGTTAGAGAAGAGAAAAAAAATAAAGAAGGGAGAAAGGATATTGAGATTTGCGTGCAAATAAAAGAGCAGGAAGAAGGCTAAGAGATGAAAATGAAATGTTGCTTCATATCACATATTATAATATTTATTTATGAATCGATGATACCAGAGCACGGAAGAGCAAACAGCATAAGCAACTGAAAATGAACAGACAAAAACAAAATAAACGATTACGTTGGAAAAATAAAAAACTAGTGGCAATTCAAAATTAATGGACAACCGAAAGAACAAAAGAAAGTAAAACGGCTCAAAATACGGAACCGGTATGGCAGTCGTTCCGTAGATTTCACCGTCTTCCGGACTCCGAAATACACAAACAAATATACCGATCAGCGCGACGAGACGATCGAAACGGTATACGGATATCAGTGGTAAGATTGAATTATAAAAATTCAAAAATTTATAATAGCGGAAAATGCAAGAAAAACGCAGAAAAATAAGATCGACGGAGGTTAAAATGTTCGAATTTGAAAAAAACGAAAAATAGCGTCTGTTCAGAAGATAGTTTAGAATTTTTCTATGTAAAAATATTTAGCTTTCGAAAACATTTTATTTTCATCGCTTTTTAACTGATTAAATTGATGTAAATTTACGCACGAAATAAACTTTCATATTTTCGGACGAAAATTTACCAGCTGCTATATTTAACAAGACGCATTACAAATATCAAATTTATATTTCAAAATTTTATCGTTTAAAATTCCACAAAATTTCAATTAATAACGTTATTAAAACCGGTTAAATTTACAGATCGTTACAAGCGCTAACCCCCTTGGCCCGAGAATCCCCCCTATTTTAGACACCTTATGCCAACTCACGGGAGTCGGGTCCACGTATTTACCTCAAAGGAACCGCGGCCACCATCCTACTTCATTCTGGAATCTCCACCGCGTACATGGTTGTTAAAGTGGTTTTCGGAGTTGGCAGAGAGTATGACAACTTTCGATCCCCGTCTCTTCAACAACCAAACGTTATTTTAACACCGCGGTTATTTTTTTTATAAATATTTTATACTTTAAAACTAGGATATAATATTTATTTCAAAACCATATAATAACGATATCATAACTTTGAATTTCATAACTTTGAAATACAACTACACCCCTCAAATAGTTTAAATATTAAATTACTTTATAAAATAAAATAACTTCTTTAATTTCACAAATAAATTCCAAATACCGATTTTGAACCTCCAAATAAACCATTTCTAATTCAACATTTTCAAAGCTTAAAATTCAATATCTCAAAACTAAAATGTTTAATTCATATATGTATAACAATTTCAGCTTACTATTATTTAGTTCAAAATATTTACTTAAAAATCTAGCATCCCTTTAATAAAACTCCAAATTTCAAAAATTGAATATTCCTCAATTCATTAGACTTGATATATTTACTTAAATCACCTTAACCCCAAATTTTGTTATAAAACAATATTCTTTTAGAATCTAAATTTCAATAAGTTCCAAATGGACTCTTATTAAATATAATTCTTAATTAAATAAAATCTCAGTCGATTTCACTATCTTCCCAACCTTGATTTATAAAATCAATATAAACTCTATATTAAATTATAATTTAAATAAATACTTATCCATATTATATTCAATAAAATCAAACTTTACCTTTTTACTTTATACCAATTTTATACACAGCTTAAAACCAAAAATTTAACTATATATAAAACAACCTTCATCAAATATCCAAAATCAATATCTCATAAAACCATATACAGATTTCTTTACAAAACCATAGAAAAACTATTTCAAAAATAAATTTAGACATATACCGCGGTGCTTGTATAAATTTTTTTATCCTTTGGTCAAGTGATAAGGATATTTATCATTTCAATCCGCAATTTAGAAATAAAAATGCGGTTGTATATCATTTCAAACCGCAATCCCCAATGAAATGAAATGCATAATAACTTGCAGTTTATTCAATATAAAATACAGCATCCATTCATCCAATATCAACCATCAACCATTCATCACAATCATCATCCAATTAAATCAATAGCATCAATATATAACGGAAATTAAACAACAGGTATTTAAATAGCAGTTAAATTCAATAATAAATTAAATAACTGTTTAACTGACAGTTTATATGCAATGAATAATTAATTAACAATTTAACTGGCAGTTTAAATGCGATGAATAAATTATATAACAATTTAATTAAATAAATGCGATTTAACTGTGATGATGAATAAAAATATGCCAAAAGTCATAAATAAATTTCTACTAATATCATAAATAAATTTAACAAACATAAGAAATTTTAGAAGTTGTAGTGGGTTAAAACACTCATCTTTATACGAATCTGAAAATAATAGACTTCTAATCAATAACTTCGCTCTACGTTTCGTTAGTCTTCTTCTTGATTGCTAGCTTTGTTCTGTAATTTTTCTTTTATTTTGATTTATTTTAATTTCCCTCCTTATTATATTAATATGTATGTATTAATGTATGTAATTTTTAAAAGGTTTGGAAAAGATTTGAAAAAGAAGAATTGGAAAAGAAAAGGATTGAAATAAGAAGAACTGAAAATTGTAGAAAATATCAAGATTTGAAAAGAAAGAAGAAAGTTTGAAATAGAATAAAATTTGAGAAGAACAATATTTGAAGAGGAAGGAAAAATTAAAATGAGATATAATAAGGACATTTGAAAAAAAGAAAAAAGAAGAAGAAGTTTAGAATGGAGGCTAGGGTTTCATTTGCATCATATCGTATTTATAAGGTTAGAGTTAGGTTTAGGGATAAAGAGACTTGAAAAGAGAGGCTGCTATTAATTAGAAATAAATGAAATGACGTTTCGGAAATTAAACAACATGTTAACATTTCAATTGAATGTTTTACAAGGAATGCATTAACATACATTCAAAAATATGATAGCATAAACAAGGTAACATAAACAGGTGTATAATATATATGTACATCTTTATCGCTACTTATAGTTTACATTCATAAATAAAAGGAATGAAAATAATCCACATAAAGAGGCAATGAATGTAAGAGTAAATTAGAAAAGTGAAGATGGAAAGGTACGTTATGTTGCAATAAAAATCTAATAAAGTCTAATTGGAAAGGAAATAGTCAAGTGCAAATCTATTTTACCCCATTTATCATCTCCTATTAACATTTAGTTTAATAACGTATGAGATTTCAATATAAACTAGCATTAAATTTTGATCTAAAATATAAGTTTGAATTTAGGTATAAACATATATGTAGTAAACTAGAATTAAATTTTGAAAAATGAAATGAATTAATTTATTTCAATATTTGTTTACAATTAACGTCTTCCCACTTTAAAAAGATTCCAATCATATTAATTGTCATTGATTTCTAAGGTAAAAATGAATGAGACAATTCATTTCCTTTTTATAGTAATTTAACGTATTTACGGAAATATTGTATACAAACCAAATGTTATTAATTTCTTATTTCTGTAATAAATTTTTCAGCTACCAACATTTCATGTAAATAAACATATGATTTTTTTGTTTAGTAAAGAAACGTATATCCTTCTTTTTATTATGTTCATTACTACTCTAAAATATGGTTAACCTTTGTTCAACCTTTCATTACTTTACTATACTTAAATTTGACAATTCCTAACATTGTAGTACATTTCACATTAATGTAACATTTATTAAAATTTATTTCCAATCCTAATTCCATCAACTATTTAAACAGGTAACTTATAATATTTGTTTACAGGCCAATTGTTACACGTAAGTGTCTCATACTTCAACCAATTGTCATATTATGAACGGAATTAACATAAATTTCAAATATTCACTAATTGATTCCATTCTATTTTCTTTTTTTTGTTTGCATAACATTTAATTCCAATTGCTGCTGTAATTACAGTTAATATATGCTAGATTTTAATGGAATGATTTGTTTGTCTTTCATTACACTACTATATCCAAATATCCATCTTTCCTTTTGATTAACTCCTACTTTAACTTTATTTTCAAACTAACGTACTACTTAATTTCCTTTGGTCGCAAATAGATTTTCAATTTTTATTTAATAAACTAAAGAAATATGTAACACATAATAACAGATACCATTAACTTTTATTGTTTCATTTCCCTTTCTATTCATATAAGGATTCATTCATAAAGTTTACATTTACTTTTTACCACTTTTACTTTTATTCATTGATTCAATGTTTATTTCAAATATTTTCATTTATCACTCACAAATATTCGTTGTCATTTATAAATGTCATGCCAGTTTCTTTTTTTATTGCATTATATTTATTCATTCCTTCTTTATTGCATAACCTTATTTGAACTTATTTCCCAATTCACAAATTTCTACCTAAAAAATAAATTACATTTCTATTAAGTTTTCATTCCCACTTCCGTTACTACATTTATTTTCATTAAAGTAATGTTTATCATCAACCCAAACATTATGAATACTTATCAACCTGCATCATCCTTATTCCATTAATTTATGTTCAATTGCTATTCAATATATATTAATTCACAAATCAATATTTAAGTTCGTTTTCCTATATTAAATTTATTTACAAGTATTCCTTAAATTTATACTAACATTGATTATATCTAATTTGTACTTTATTACTTATCATTCCAACAATTTATATAACTTTGAATCTATTTCCCTACTTACAAATTACAATCAAATGAAGCTTTACAAATCTGTTTCAATTAATTTGGATCGCATTGAATTATATATTTATTATCTGACATCGACATATTTTATAATTTATTCCCGTTATAAATTTAATAACAAGTTTCAAACTTCTTTTATTTATACAACACTTACCTTAATCTATTTTCAAATTCTATACCTAGGTGCACAAATTTCCCTATTTCATTTAAAATGTGCCAATAGTCAAATTTTTTTTAATAACTATTGCTACATTCCATTCTTAACATTTATTTCGATATAAATTAAAAAAATTTCTTTTTTTCTTCTAAAGTTAATCACATTTTTTTTATTAAATAACCAAATTAATTATTGAAAATTTACGGGTCGTTACACCCTCCCCCACTCAAAAAATTTCGTCCCCGAAAAGGAAAAGAAGGGAACAGAAGAATTAGGAAATCCATATATCTTACTTAAAACATTTAATATATAGACAAATACACTTTTCAAAATTAATTAATTTAAATAAAATATACAAATTTATAACCAATAGATCTTTTTATACTTAAATTAATAAAGTTTGGAAAACATTTTCAAATCTTTCTAAGTCCAAAATTTACGGAAAATTTCGACAGAGTCTCCTTTGTACGGAGAGGCTCGGGAGAAAATGTAATATCAATTATAATAATATACAACATATATTTTCCAAAATAATATAAATCCCAACATGGGAAAAATATAATAACGCTATAAACTGTAATCCAAAACGTACCTATTTGTCGGGCAATTAACGCTTAATTTATGAAACCAAATGCAGTAGCAATTGCTTCCATAACTTGTATTTCACTTATATAATCTAAAAGGGTTACTATTACATAAAATGAAATACTAAAGTGGTTTCAACCCCAAACATACAATTCAATACAAACAACCATCAATAGCAGCAAAGCAAACAACCATCTCATCAACACACATCAATCATTCATTCATATCAAACAAAACAAATAGTTGTTTGGGTTCGGACTTCAAATTGTACAGAATGAAAATAAACTACTAAGTGCATCAATTACTCAACAGTCTTAGATGAAACTAAATAGATTATCTATACCTCCAAACAAATTTAAAATATCTTTACCAAAACAACCATAACCAAACAAACAACAATTTCAACCAATAGAATACATTTATTTTTATCAATTTCATTTCATACTATTAGTTATCTAATTTTCGTTTCATTTATATAATGATTTATCTTTTAAATTTTCATTTATTTCTTGCAAATTTTCATTTACTTTTATTCATTTCTAACAAAATCTCATTTTCACTTATTCATCTCATGAAAACTTTCTTTTATTTTATTGCATTCATTTATTCACTTCTTAATTCCCTTTTATTTATAGTATTCACCTTCCTGCTTATTTTCAAAAATAAATAACTTCAACATCTACTTAAGTTTATTATCATTTCTTTATAACCTTTCAACTATATTTAATTAGTGGCCTTTCCGTCATACTTAAGTTTATAACATTAAATTCTTATTTATAACTGCAAATTCATTGAATTACCTCATGTTTTACTTGTAAGATTTCCCATACATTTTCTTATTAAACATTTCAACTTTTAATCTTTGGTAAGTTATAGATATGCCTTTAAGACTGTAATTGAAGTTTATACAAGTTTTCTCATTTCCTTTAACTAAATTAATATTCAATCATCCTATCCTTTGTTTATAGATTACAATTTCAAATTTCCTTTAATTTCATTTATAACTAGGCGTTTAATCTCCTATTTTATGTAAAGATTCCAATTGTTAATTAACACCATTTCACTGCCCTAATTAAAACTATCAAATATCGAAAACTTAAGAATTTAATGTCGGGTTTAATTTCAAATCATTTTAAAATAATAGAAAAATGTATATACTTACAGTTTATATATCCAATTATATTTAAAACAAATTTTAAATATTTATTTGTTTATCAAAATAAGCCTGTAGTAAAACTACTACAGTGGCCTTCCCACTTTGAAACTCGAAAATGAATGTCGATGATGCGTGCACTCATCACCGAAATTATTTTCCAGGGACAGGAGGGGAGTACATAACTTATTTCTTCCAAAATCTCCTGTGAAACAATTTTTTTTCTTATTGAAATATCTATATCAGAAAATACTTCCAATAATATTATTATTATATTTCAAAACTATTCAACAAAAATTCAAACCCCGGAACTTAAGTTCTAAATTTTCAATTTTTTATTTATTTTATTTTCAACTTTATTTCAACTATTATTTATATTTTCATTACCTAACAACCAATATATTGCAACCAAATATATATCTTATTTATAAAAAATTATTTTATACATAGAAAATATAATAGGCAAAATTATTTCATTCACCTACATTAAAAACAAATATTATGTCGGTCTATCCAATTAAGTGTTTAGAAATCCCTATTGATGTCACAGCGTCTCATGCACCAACCGGAGTTTATAAATACAAAACAGAATAGATTAACACAATATTAAAACCTTTTATAACACTAACAAATACGCTCTCTCATATATACTCTCAACGACTCATCATAGGGTATTACTACCCTATTAATAAAGAGTCAAACCCCACAAAGCTAAGGTTTATCGCTAAACCAAAGCTCTGCGACTAGATGTAACATCTCGCCTTTTCGCACGCTTTGAAACGACACACGTGCCAATTCAAATCATACGAAGGGGCAAATTGTTATGGGGTAAATAAAACAAGAAAGAAATAAAACAAAATAGAATCTCACAACGGAAGGATAAAATATAATAATCAAATATACAGTTCTTGAAGCTGTTTACAAAATATTTAATTTTACTTATACAATATACATCAGAGTTATACATACCATAAAATATCAATAATGCAGCGGAATACAAAAGTGTAGTTGAATAATATAGTAGATAATAGTACTACTAATCATCGTCTTCTTCCTCCAGAGCTAAAATCTTCAAATCCTGAAACGCTCGGACTGACCCGAGCGAATTGAAAAGACAAAACACTCGAGTCAGAACTAAAAGATCTTATGTAAGTTAAATCAACCGTAAATATGAGTGCAGTAACTTATGAGAGGCTCGGGATTCACATCTCCTAAGGATCCGTTAAACTATTTACTATGTAGTAATATTTCGCTATATAATAATGTCTATAGTAAAACAAACATACTTTTAAATAGCATTAAGGCTTTACATTTTCCACCTTAATACGTAATAGTCCCAGTAGTCCATCCAATATCATAGTCCCTCCTAATCGGGAAGCCACCAGAGGATACCACACGGGCGACGGGAGAAATCCAAACTTGTACAAGGCTCGGTAGGGTAGGTGACACGACACAACTAGGCAATGCCGGGGTAGATATACCAATTACGCATTTGGGCTGGTGGTAACGCGTGGCCGCAGCTACCGCCCACCTCGAACAAACTCCCCCCTAAAATCAAAAGTAAAGGTGGCCACCGAATCAATCCAAAGTCAGAGTATAGTATCGAAGAGGAGTGTCCGATAAAGGGCACTAACCCCTTTGGCCTAAGAATCGCTCCTGTTTTAACCACCTTATGCCAACTCACGGGAGTCGGGTCCACGTATTTACCTCAAAGGAACCGCCGCCACCATCCCACTTCAATTTGGAATCTCCACCGCGTACACGGTTGTTAAAGTGGTTTTCGGAGTTGGTAGAGAGTATGACAACTTTCGATCCCAGTCTCTTCAACAACCAAACGTTATTTTAACACCGCAGTTATTTTTTTTAAATAATTTATACTTTAAAACCAGGATATAATATTTATTTCAAAACCACATAATAATGATATCATTTCCCTTTTTAAAACCAAAACAATATGATATATTTTTCAAATATATCCTTTTCTAAAACCATAACTTTTCATAGTTGAAATATTTCTAAACCAAATGCTTGAAAAATAGCCTTTCCAAACATAAACTTTGAATTTCATAACTTTGGAATACAACTACACCCCTCAAATAGTTTAAATATTAAATTACTTTATAAAATAAAATAACTTCTTTAATTTCACAAATAAATTCCAAATATCGATTTTGAACCTCCAAATAAACCATTTCTAATTCAACATTTTCAAAGCTTAAAATTCAATATTTCAAAACTAAAATGTTTAATTCATATATGTATAACAATTTCAGTTTACTATTATTTAGATCGAAATATTTACTTAAAAATCTAGCATCCCTTTAATAAAACTCCAAATTTCAAAAATTGAATATTCCTCAATTCATTAGACTTGATATATTTACTTAAATCACCTTAACCCCAAATTTTGTTATAAAACAATATTCTTTTAGAATCTAAATTTCAATAAGTTCCAAATGGACTCTTATTAAATATAATTCTTAATTAAATAAAATCTTAGTCGATTTCACTATCTTCCCAACCTTGATTTATAAAATCAATATAAACTCTATATTAAATTATAATTTAAATAAATACTTATCCATATTATATTCAATAAAAACAAACTTTACCTTTTTACTTTATACCAATTTTATATATAGCTTAAAACCAAAAATTTAACTATATATAAAATAATCTTCATCAAATATTCGAAATCAATATCTCATAAAACCATATACATATTACTTTACAAAACCATAGAAAAACTATTTCAAAAATAAATTTAGATATAAACCGCGGTGCTTGTATAAAATTTTCTATCCTATGGTCAAGTGATACGGATATTTATCATTTGAATCCGCAATTTAAAAATAAAAATGCGGTTGTATATCATTTCAAACTGCAATCCCAAATGAAATGAAATGCATGAAAACTTGTAGTTTATTCAATATAAAATACAGCATCCATTCATCCAATATCAACCATCAACCATTCATCACAATCATCATCCAATTAAATCAATAGCATCAATATATAACGGAAATTAAACAACAGGAATTTAAATAGCAGTTAAATTTAATAATAAATTAAATAACTGTTTAACTGACAGTTTATATGCAATGAATAATTAATTAACAATTTAATTGGCAGTTTATATGCAATGAATAAATTAAATAACAATTTAATTAAATAAATGTGATTTAACTGAGGTGATGAATAAAAATATGCCAAAAGTCATAAATAAATTTCTACTAATATCATAAATCAATTTAACAAACATAAGAAACTTGAGAAGTTATGAGTGGGTTAAAACACTACCTTTATACGAATCTGAAAATAATAGACGTCTAATCAATAGCTTCGCTCTACATTTCCTTAGTCTTCTTCTTGATTGCTAGCTTTGTTCCGTAATTTTTCTTTTATTTTGATTTACTTTAATTTCCCTCCTTATTATATTAATGTGTGTATATATATATATATATATTTGTATTTATGCATGTAATTTTTAAAAGGTTTGGAAAAGATTTGAAAAAGAAGAATTGAAAAGGAAAAGGATTGAAATAAGAAGAACTGAAAATTATAGAGAATATTAAGATTTGAAAAGAAAGAAGAAAGTTTGAAATAAAATAAAATTAGAGAAGAGAATATTTGAAGAGGAAGGAAAATTTAAAATAGGATATAATAAGGAGGTTTGAAAAAAAAAGAAAAAAAAAGAAAAAGAAATTAGAATGGAGGCTAGGGTTTCATTTGCATCATATCGTATTTATAAGGTTAGAGTTAGTTTTAGGGACAAAGAGATTTGAAAAGAGAGGCTGCTATTAATTAGAAATAAATGAAATGACGCTTCGGAAATTAAACAACATGTTAACATTTCGATTGAATGTTTTACAAGGAATGCATTAACATACATTCAAAAATATGATAGCATAAACAAGGTAATATAAACAGGTGTATAATATATATGTACATCTTTATCGCCACTTATAGTTTACATTCATAAATAAAAGGTATGAAAATAATCCACATAAAGAGGCAATGGATGTAAGAGTAAATTAGAAAAGTGAAGATGGAAAGGTAAGTTATGTTGCAATAAAAATCTAATAAAGTCTAATTAGAAAGGAAATAGTCAAGTGTAAATCTATTTTACCCCCTTTATCACCTCATACTAACATTTAATATAACAACGTATGAGATTTCAATATAAACTAGCATTAAATTTTAATCTAAAACATAAGTTTGAATTTAGGTATAAACATATGTGTAGTAAACTAGAATTAAATTTTGAAACATGAAATGAATTAATTTATTTCAATATATGTTTACAATTAACGTCTTCCCACTTTAAAAAGATTCCAATCATATTAATTGTCATTGATTTCTAAGGTAAAAATGAATGAGACAATTCAATTCCTTTTTATAGTAATTTAACGTATTTACGAAAATATTGTATACAAACCAAATGTTATTAATTTCTTCTTTCTGTAATAAATTTTTCAGCTACCAACATTTCATGTAAATAAACATATGATTTTTTTGTTTAGTAAAGAAACGTATATCCTTCTTTTTATTATGTTCATTACTACTCTGAAATCTGGTTAACCTTTGTTCAACCTTTCATTACTTTACTATACTTTATTTGACAACTCCTAACATTGTAGTACATTTCACATTAATGTAACATTTATTAAAATTTATTTCCAATCCTAATTCCATCAACTATTTAAACATGTGACTTATAATATTTGTTTACAAGCCAATTGTTACACGTAAGTTTCTCATACTTCAACTATTGTCATATTATGAACGGAATTAACATAAATTTCAAATATTCACTAATTCATTCCATTCTATTTTCATTTTTTTTGTTTGCATAACATTTAATTCCAATTGATGCAGCAATTACAGTTAATATATGCTAGATTTTAATGGAATGATTTGTTTGTCTTTCATTACACTACTATATCCAAATATCCATCTTTCCTTTGTATTAACTCATACTTTGCTTTAATTTTCAAATTAACATACTACTTAATTTCATTTGATCGCAAATAGATTTTCAATTTTTATTTGATAAACTAAAGAAATATGTAACACATAATAATAGATACCATTAACTTTTATTGTTTCATTTCCCTTTCTATTCATATAAGGATTCATCCATAAAGTTTACCTTTACTTTCTACCACTTTTACTTTTATTCATTGATTCAATGTTTATTTCAAATATTTTCATTTATTACTCACAAATATTCGGTGTCATTTATAAATGTCATGTCATTTTCTTCTTTTATTGCTTTATATTTATTCATTCCTTCATTATTGCATTACCTCATCTGAACTTATTTCCCAATTCCCTAATTTCTACCTAAAAATAAATTACGTTTCTATTAAATTTTCGTTCCCACTTCCGTTACTACATTTATTTTCATTAAAGTAATGTTTATTAACAAACCAAACATTATGAATACTTATCAACCTGCATCATCCTTATTCCAATAATTTACGTTCAATTGCTATTCAATATATATTAATTCATAAATCAATATTTAAGTTCATTTTTCTGTATTAAATTTATTAACAAGTATTCCTTAAATTTATACTAACATTGATTATATTTAATTTGCACTTTATTACTTATCATTCCAACAATTCATATAACTTTGAATCTATTTCCCTACTTACAAATTACAATCAAATGAAGCTTTACAAATCTGTTTCAATTACTTTGGATCGCATTGAATTAGTATATTTATTATCTTATATCGACATTTTTTATAACTTGTTCCCGTTATAAATTTGATAACAAGTTTCAAACTTCTTTTATTTATCCAACACTTACCTTAATCTATTTTCAAATTTTATACCCAGGTGCACAAATTTCCCTATTTCATTTAAAATATGATTTCACTTCAATAGTTAATTTTTTTTATAACTATTGCTACATTCCATTCTTAACATTTATTTCGATATAAATTAAAAAAAAAATCTTTTTTTCTTCTAAAGTTAATCACAATTTTTTTATTAAATAACCAAATTAATTATTGAAAATTTACGGGTCGTTACAGAATGAGATATCTCTCTATGTGTCTGCCAGAACTTGAAATGCATCTGCGTCCATTCAAAGTTCCTCTTCCCTCTTTGAATCAAATTGAAAAAGGGAATACACCGGTGGTCATGGAGATGAATCTGCTTAAGGCGGTGACCTTCTCATTGAGGCTCTGTACCTACTTGATCATCTTCGACAATTTGAAGTTTCGAATTGCTTGAATCTTCTTGAGAATTTCCTCACTTCCACGAAGGTAAGGATGAAACCTAGAAATTTCCCTTACACAACGCCAAAAAGATTTTCAAGTGATTGAGTTTCATTCCATGTTGTCGAAGAACACTGAATATCTTAGCCAACTCATCGATGTGGTTTTTTGGTTGCCGTGACTTCATGAGCACGTCATCCACATATACTTCCACCAATCACCCGATTTGGTCTTTGAACATCCAGCTGACTAGTCTTTGGTAAGTAGCTTTGGCATTCTTTAGTCCAAATGACATCGCAACATAATAATCTAGCCCAAGATAAGTAATGAAACTAGTGTGCTCCTTTTTGGGGAAGTGCATCATGATCTAGTTGCATCTAGAGTATGCATCCATAAATGAAATCAGTTCATAGCTGTTAAGTCTACTAACTAGTCAATCCTCGAAAGTGGAAAACAGTCTTTCGGGCATGCCTTGTTCAAGTCTGAATAGTTGACACATGTTCGCCACTTTCCATTAGCTTTTCTTACCAAAACTAGAATGGATACCCATTTCGAGTAGAGTGCATCATGGATAAACCTACTATGTTTGAGTTTATGCACCTCCTCTTTATGTGCAGTAGATTTCTTCGGATCCATACCGCGTTGTTTTTGTCTCACCAAGACATGCCTCGGTCAATATTTAACACATGGCTCGAAATATTCAGTGAGATCATATACGTGTCAGAATGGCTCAAAGAAAACCCATCAAGATTTGCTTGGATAAAGCTGGCTAATTCTTTCATCAACGTTGCACTGAGCTATGATCTGATCTTTTGGACCCATGATGGGTCATCGTGGCTGACCGTAATGTCAATCATTAGCTAAATGGGTGTAGCCTTGGATTCTTTGGGATCCTCTTCTTCATCTCTCGAGTCTATATCTTTATGGAACCGACGGTGGTGTTGTTGCACTATATTAGCCTTATGTTGTGAGCCATATATGACTTGCATACTTGAACTTGCATATAGCCTTGAATCGGATGTTTACCACTTCAGACTTGAATAGATTAGCATATTTGTACTTGTACGGATTGTAACACGTGCCCTGAATGAACTTGAAAATGAACATTAAATTCTTATATGTTGATGGCTGATCGTTGAATTTAAACGCAACTATTTCGCGCAATCATCAACGTAAGTTGGAATGGTCTGCAATGATGGTCACTAGGCTTGAATTCCTAAGTTTCACCATAACTGCCTCATAGTATAGAACTATATTAGACTGCACAACATCGCACCAAACTGTACTTTGCACGGGGGACGTCAGAATTAGGTTCGCAAACTTGGGCGATGGGATCAGTGCCAGCCCCTTCCTTAGGCACATATTGTTATTCAACACTTTGGTGGTATATATAGGAATGGAGAATGATAGACATATTCGATATTGATACCCAACTTTGAGCATTTCTTTAATGCATTGTCAATGGCATGAAAGCCGGTCAAGACGGCATGTGATGATGGTAGCTTCGGTCAAAGTTTCGGATCTCGTTATGAGGTGATGAGTTCGATAGTGATGGGTTCTAGATGCTTTGAGCGATTATCTACAATGGATTAAAATTAGGCATAGAAGCACATCGAATCAAATGTCAAGTAGGGTTTAGTCTCATATTTCACACAGCTGCACACCTGGCTCTTGCTCCCAGTTTGAATCTGCTTGTATATTTGAGAAACTCGCTTTCCATTCAACATACTCGCAATTTGTTGCTCGTCGTTCAGGTTGGAATGATAGTCATTCGCCTATGAGCCCGGGTTTCGATCCGATGATTCTATCCCTAAGAATCCTTTCGTTGTAGCCTTGAGTTGTTGCAAACACTAGGTATGAGTCACAACATTGAGCTGTCGTGGTCAGTTTTTTTTGATGATCACACTTCTACCCCCAGTCTTGGGTTGATAAATGTGCCGCATGGACAGTCGAGTCTCGTCCTAGTTGTATTTATACTCCCACCTAAGCTCCAAAGACTTAGATCTAGTCGACTAACGGTCCCTTCACACTTATCTTGATTCTCACCTATGCCCCAAGTCAGGGGTAAATGTCGATAAGTGGACGAACATGTCACATCTATTTTGGCTTTACACTCTTTCTTGTCGAATCATAGGATCAAGTTAGCTGATGGAAGGATGAGTTGCACCTGTTATTAATTGTATTTTCGGTTTTCCTTCCTGAAGGAAGAGTTCAATACCCCATCGAATTTCAAGCATAAGACAAGTATTGGTGGTCAATAATGTCCAATTTTGATGCAGATGTCGCCATGCTCTAGGAAAGGATGAAAAAATAAATGGTTAAGTCACATCCAATCTGTGACTGATGCTCCATCGTCGAACCAAAAGCAAGGATTAGTGCACGGACGATCAAATCATGTCCATTTCTAACTGCTTTTCTTGTTAAATCATGATCAAAGCTAGCAAATAAACGATCATTTTGTGTTCATTCGGAGCTGGATGGTCAGTCACATCTATTTTTATTTATGTTCTCTTATCTGACCAAGGGATAGAATTAGCTTAGGAGCAGTCGAGTTAGTTCATCTAGTTTCATACTCCTCTTGACAGATCAAAGGACGGTGATGAAGAATGAATGGTCAAGTCATACTCATTTGTAGTTTATTCTCCTGTCCATTCTTTGGTGACCAGAGTTATTCGATGGATGTTTGGGTCACGTCCATTTGTGGTTGGTGCAGATCGATATTGACCATCGATCCAATGGTAAGATATAGAAAGTTTGGATCGATGTTGCCTGTTCATATGATGGTATGATATAGTCAGTTACACGTAACTTTGGATATCGTTTTGGTTGGTTTTGTATTAAGGCATCCCTCTACTTGTTGCCTTGAGTCGTAAAGAACAAAAATCCAGAGCTATAGTGAGCAGTTGTATTCAACTTTTAGTAATTCATACTCTTGCCTCCAGTTTTGGGTTAGCGGAGATCGTGCATGGGTGATCGAATTCCACCTTTGATGAGTTTATACTTTTCCTATCGAATTCAATTTTGAATTGGCGAATGAGTGGTCGAATTACATTCACTCGTTTGTTTATACCCTTATCCGCACTTCGACGATTAGAGTTGGTCGATAGGAGTCACATCCGTTTGATGTTTATACACCAGTTCACACTCTGAGAACTAGAGTTATTCTAGAAAATGGTCGAACCACATGTTCCTTAGTCATTTCTTCTACCTCCAAGTCAGGGCCGAAAGTCAAAGAGTGGTCGGTCATATCACGTTTACTTTTACTTGGAGTTCTTCATGTCGAATCGTGGAACGAGTTGATTAGCGGATGGTTGAGTCACATCCGTTCTATGTTTTGTACTCATCCTATCGGTTTATAAGAGAGAGTTAATGGATGAATGGTTGAACCATGTCCAACCTATGCTCTTATCCATGCTCCAAGGACCAAAGCTTATTGATGGGTGGTCAGTCATACCCATTTGTTGTTTGTGCTCTAGCTTGTGCTCTGGGAACTAGAGTTATCGATGGACGATCTAACCACATCCATTTTATAATGTAAGCCCCCTTTGTCAAACCGAGAGCAAGAGTTAGTGAGTGGATGGTCGAACCACGTCCTCCTGGTGAACTTTTACTCCAACTATCAAGAAAAATATTGGAGTTGAAGAGTGAACTGTCAAGTCACGTTCATTTACAGTTGGATGGGCAGTCACATCCATATAGAATCGGACGGTCGGTCATGTCCATTTTGCAAATTTGGCTCTTCCTGCCGAGTCAAGGAAGACATTTTGTTCTGTATGGTCGAAATACATCCGCATGAATTTATGCTATGGGTCATGTGTCGAGGTCAAGAAATGATGCACAGTGTCGCGTCTGCTTTGTACTGTATGGTTGGATCACATCCAATTTTGTGGCCTATATGCTGATCCATTCTCGGGGAACAAAGTTTGTTGACTAGTAGTCAAACCATGCTCATTTGAAGTTTATACTTCAATCCGTACTGGGGAACAAGAGTTAATTGATGAACGGTCAAACCACGTCCATGTTTTGGTGTTTATACTCTTCCTGTCGGGTTCAGGTCAGAGCTGATGAATGAATGGTCGGATCACACTCAATCATTTGTATTTATATTCCATCCCATACTATGGGAATTAGAGTTATTCGATGGATGGTCGAACCACGTCCAGGATGTTTTTATACTCCAACCGTACTAGGGGACCAGAGTTGGTAACAGATGGTCGAATCGTGTTTGATTTTTGGTTTGGATTTTGTGCTTGCCGATGTCCCGACAAGGCTTGAATAGTTAGTCGTACTTTAAGTGAAAACAAGGTCGTAGATGGACTGATAACATCCTCCTTGGATTTGGTGGTCTGATCACATCCAGTTTAAGCTTGGGCTCTCAAACTGCCCGTACATCCGGGGTAGGTGTCGATGAGTGGTCGGTCAAACCTCATCCACTTTTATTTGGATCCTGTTTCTGCAAAGCCTTGGGAGTAAGATGAGTGTTTTAGTGAACTTCAAGTGCGGAAAGATGGTTGGACTGCATTAATTTTAAATCATGATGTTGCCTCCAAGTCAGGGGCAAGAGTTGGAGAGCAGACGATCGATTCATGTCCACGTGGTGATTAACCGATGGATGTTCGGATTACGTACATGCTTGGGTAAGACGATCAAGTCTCATCCAATTTTCTTCATACTCTTCTCGGCAAGTTAATTTAGAGAGTTGTTGGATGGATGGTCAAGTCACATCCACCTCGAGCTGCAGTCATGTCAAGGGTGGTGGTTGATGAGTAAACAGTCAGTCACACCTTCGTTGCCCCTATGTTTCGGGCAGGAGTCGATGTGTGGACAGTTACATCACGTCCATTTCTAGTTGAATCCTGATCTTGTTGAGTTTTGGGAGAGGCGTTAGTATTTCAGCGATTTTTAAGTAGAAGATGGGGAGTGAATGGTCAGATTATGTCCTATCCAACCCTTTCTTTGGTCTCCAAGTAAAGTGCGAAAGTAGATGAGTGGATGGTCAGTCAAGGTCACTTTATATCGAAGTTTGACCTTCTTAGGCTCTGAGAAAGGCAAAGATGTTCTATCATAATGAATGCATGGAATAGGAAGTGGATAGCAAAGTCACACCTACTTATCGTTTCGAGTTCTTGCCCCCATGGTAGGAGCATATGGTAGCTGATGAGCGGTTGAATCATGCTCGTCTTAATGATACTCCAATGTGGTCATGGTCCATGGAGGTTGGTTAACGCCTAACTCTGATACTTGGTTACTTGCATCAGTTGCAAATAGTTCAATTCAAGTTGGTCGTAGTTCAAAACATAACTGAAAATGAAATAAATATTTTTGATAGGTGAAGCAGCATCGTGTGCTCGCTACTCCACTTTTCCTAGGCCCTTCTCAATTGGAAGTCGACCGTAGGTAGTCCATCTGATAATCAAAGGCCTTTATTGGTAAGGGTTGGACGTCTCCTACTCGTCATTTTGCAGGGCTATCATGTATTGTTGAAGCTCTCCTTTTCGGATCAGCTCTCCGATCACATCTTGGAGGTATCTATAATCGTCAGTGTTATGAGCTTATGTATCGTGAAATATGCAATACTTTCTAGATTTCCTCTAGGTTTAGGTGGACTCTCTTGGGCAAGTTTCCTATATTGCTTTGAGTTGTGAGTCGCCAAGTGGACGCTTTCAATTGAATAGTTCAAAGAGTATATGAGTTGAATTTTTTTATTCTGGGTCATCTCCTAGAATTTGAATCCTCACCTAGGGCATCATCATTGCTACTCTTGCTTTGAACCGCTTTGGCCAACAGGCCTGCATTGTTCTTTTCCCTAATCTACTTCACCTCCTCCTTGCTTAGATTTTGGTTTGCTTTGTAACAGCAACAATTCAAGGTCGTAGGAGGCTCTCCAGCTAACCAATCGCAAAAATATGTCTCAGGGTTGATTCCCCTTATCAACGCCATTAGTATGATATTCTCACTAGGATTGCCCACTTTAATGATAGCGGTGTTAAATCTTCGTTAGAAGTCTTTGAGCAGCTCGCCTGGTGCTTCGGATAAGTTGGATAACGATATCATGCCCTTGGGGCGAGTCACATACATTCTAAATTGCCCAACGAACTTCTTAGCTTGTTTATTAAATGAGGAGATAAACCTGAGTGGTAATTACATAAACTATATGATCAATACTCCCATGAGGAATATGGAAAAAACCAGCATTTGATTGCATCCATCGCTCCGGCCAAATCCATGTGCCATTCATATTTCATGAGATGCTCTCAGGGGTCCGTGTTTCTAGAATACGCTAGCATGGTTGGCATATTAAATCTCCTAGGATATTCTACACATTGAACGACTTCAGTGAATGGGCATCGAGTGGGGGAAAGGCTCCATCATCCGTAGTCTGGTCCGTTTTCAACTTACATATGTTTGTAATGATTATGATTGATATATGCATGATTGTCCAATGTTTGGATTGTTGAAAATGTCGATCGAACTGTGAATTAGTTAGGTTGGGGTCATGAATCGATGATGATCACCAAATTTTCCCAAACTAGGCGAGATCGATATGGGATGATAAGGAATACCTATAAGTTTGGAGTTCGACCCAAGAAAATATACTATTTGCTTAGAGTTAGCACTTGGTTCGCTTGGAGTCATATAAATTTGAAGTGTTAGGTCGATGATGAACGGTGCTGGATTGAATTGTGAATCTAGGTATTACTCGAGTCTGACTTTGGGTCGGAATTTCCAGAGTTTGCTTAGGGTTCGACTTCGGGTCACTTGGCCAAAAACTCAGGTCTGACTTGGGGAAATTTCTGAAGTGAGTTTTCCAATGGTTTTTATCAATTTTCGATGATGACTGCTCGTTAATTGATGATGGTAGTTCCATGATAGGAAGTAATGACTTTGATGAAGAATAGATGTAGTAGGGCAGTTATCGCACATGCTATTGTACCATAGCTTCCAAGTGGACGTTTGGAAGCTGGTCAGTTGAGAGCAGTCACAATATACCCTGAGAGCTCGACCCAGTGAACGATCACAGTTCATGTCATATCGCCTTGGTTCTCCAACCTTTGGGAATACCATTTGAATAGCAGTTCCTTGTCCATTCCTTGGTACTATGCTGTAGCTAGGGTATATGTCGCTAATTCCTTCAATTCCTTGTCTAAATTTCTTTTTAGAATTTTTAATCTTTTTTAAAATGAATTGATCCCTTCCTTCTTCACATTTTATTTAGTCGTCGATCCCCTATTTCATATTTAGTCAAAAAAATTCGCCAATCGCTTCCTTCTCGTTCTTTCACCGATCCCTTCTATTTGTACTTATTTATCATCGATCCCCTCTTACTATCATTTGCCAATATAATTAAAGCTCATGGTCGACTCAATTCTTCAACTATTCATGTATAAATCCCAGCCCCCTTTCGATCAAATCCATGGTTCCAACCTTATCGACTCAGTCAAGAACCATTTTGAAACCGCATCCATCTCTCTTACTCCAAGCTGATTTGGATTCTCTTCACTTGATAGATGGGCTTTTGAATTCATTGTATGTGATTTAGAGTGGGAGATTGTGATGAGACATTTGAATTATTCACGTCAGTGGTCGTTGAGGAGTGGGTTTGTGTCGGTTGAAGAAGATAAAGTGAATGAATCCACGGTTAATTGTGGGATTTGCTATCGATTGACATGGCGGGTTCGGTGATGATGTTGCGGAGATGAGAAGAAGTAAGGGAAGTAATCGGTAGTTGAAATTTGCTACCTTCCTGGACATGAGTGACCCTTTGCATGGGATTGGTGCTTTAGCATTGAAAATTTCATTATTTTCGACAATGGAGCTTACATTCCAGTCCCTCCTCTTCGAACGAGACTTAAAGTGATCGATATCGTACATGTCCAATAAATCGATCTTCGTCCATCAAACTTTCACCCAGCACTCTGGTCTTGTCTCTTAGGGCAGGACTTAAAGTGATCATCATCAGTCATCACATTCGATATGGATTTTTCAAAAGTCAATTATTCAAATCAAAGAAAACAAGCAGAAGTTCTAATCTTCCATCCCAAACATTTGACTCAGAGAGTGCCTAGGGACCAATCTACGTCCCACACATGTGTAAGCAATCTGAGGTTATTATTGCCTTGAATAGTCATCCTAAACATCCGACTCAGAATGTGCATAAAGACCAATCTAGGCCTCATACATGTGCAAGCAGTCTGTGGTTATTATTATCGTAATTAGCAAGAAAAATCAAGGCTATGGAATCGAACCTGAACCCTAGCCATCTTGATTATGGGATTTCGAGTCTCAGACCAGATCCCTGATTGTTCCTTGATGCTTTCATTGCAGATGGTGGTTGCTCCGACCGCACCATAGTAGTTCAATTCCTCATGTACTGTTGCAGCTAGTTTCTTCGAACTAGTTATTCTATCAAATCATGTTGGTGTTGTCATTTATTCATTTCATGTCCCTCCATCTTATGGAAATGCAAAACTTTCTAGATCTTTTCTCCTGATTAGTGGGCTCTCTCCTAGCTAGCTTTCAATAGGGGATTTGCCTCTTAGTGTCGCGATATATCCTCTTCGAGATCTTAGTTAAATTTTTATAGGGAGAGAATTTTGGCTCCGTTCTGTGTTGTTTTGGTTCCCCAAAGTCATCATCATCTCTCATTTTTCTTTGTCTTTTCCATTTACGATTCCGAATAGTTTCCTATCATCCACAATGTTAATTTCAGCATACTCATCTTCGACATCTTCTTGATGCAAATATCTCTCAACTTCATGATATAATTCCACAAGATCCATTGGTGGATTTATTTCCAGTGCAACTTTGAAGTCGGTCTTGCTTGCAACTCTAGATACCGCCATCATTAAGATTATAGATGGATCTGGTTTATCGATGGCTGCAGCTGCTATAATGAACACGGTCAAATAGCTTCTTGGGGTCTCCCGGGCTTATATTTCATGCTTGATAGCGTCATCACATTCTTCGATCTTTAAACACGAACTCTGAACTGTCTTAAGAATTTATTCACCAAATTAGTCACGTGCTTATGGACCAACTCTCCAGTTGTTCGAAACACATCGCCGCGAAGTTCGTTAAGTATAACAGGAAGCAACACACCATTACCTCCTTAGAAGCTCCCCAATATCTCCATACGTCAAATGTATCTCATCTGATAAACCGTAAGATCTAAATTTCCGTTGTACATTTCTAACATTAGGAGCTTTAAATTAGGAGAATTTATTGAATTTCGGATACTAGAATTGAATGGATTCCTGTTTACATCCTCCAAACCCTGGTCTGGGGGGCCCATCTTTAACTATTCTCCTTACTAATTCTGGAATTTGGTTTTCACCATCCAACAAAGGTCTTTGACCAAAAGTGATGTTCTACCCCTGCTTCTATGGGGGAACTCCAACACATACTCCTCTTGCTGCACGTTAGCATTCTGACTTGTTCCTCTGCGTTCATTACATCCTCCATTCTTTTGAAGTGGTTCTGACACATACTCTTTCGGTCATTGCTTATTCACATTATGATTTGCGTTTCTAGTGCCAGCATCATTTTATCCTGGCAATCCAGTACGTTCCAAGTTCATACTAGCGTTGCCCCCGAGTATAATTCTCTCGGCACCAAGTTGATTTAGGTCGGTACCGAGTTGTTCTATTTGTGGTGGCATTGTTCTAGTTTGCTCCTCTCCAATTCCAAATGTTCCTCTATTAGCTCCTAGCACTTGGTTCTGAATTCCTGTAGCTCTAGCCATTCTTATTGTCCTATTTTTTGGAAAATCCTTCAAGCATTTTTTGTTGTCGAGTCATTAACCCATTTTGCATCTCTTTCATCATTATCTCCATCTCTTCTCTGGCCATGTAGATGGATTGATGAGAATATGAGGACATTTCCTGGCTGCCACTATGCTTTAGTTAGCTTATTACAGCCTTAGATCTAGTAGTAGGTCTCTTTATCTTCTACAAGTATCATATCCAAGCTTTTAGGTTGTGAAATCTAGCTTCTTTCTTGGGTGAAAGCACCAAAATGTCAACCTAGAAAATGGATCAACATGTAGAAATCAGATGAAAGCACTATTTTTTATAGTAGATGTAAAAGTAGTTGAAATCCGATATCAAGTAAGTAAGAATGGCATAAAAGTGAAGAATACACAAGAATTGTTATAGTGGTTAGATGTAACCTTCGGCCTATGTCCACTTTAATCTCTTTTATTATTTGTTCTCTTTCTAGACTATAATGAGTTATATTGGGTCTAACCACAATCCAGTAGATCTCATATTTATAATGAAGTTTCTAGAGTCTTTGAGAGGTAGAGGATAAAAGTGAAGAAGGAGTCTCCAATAGCAGAGAAATCAAATCCAGAGTAAAGAGAAGAAGATCCCATTTTGATTGTAGATAGCTTGGTATTTATAAAGAAATGGACTATAAGTCAGAAGCCTACTTGTAATTAAATCTAGAAGGCGGCTCGAAGTCACACAGAAAAAGTCAAGTGCACACTAGCTAAAAGAATAACTCGGTACTGGCCTATGGTCCATGGCTCGGTAATGGCCCATGATACTTGGTGCAAGTTGCATCATTTCACTTGCCTTGCGTTTCTTTCATCCACTTGAATTGTTTGAGCCTCTTTCTATCATCTTCGAGTTGATTCTGGCGATCTTTTTGATAGCACTTGAGTCATCCAAGTTTCTTTGTTGTTATCTCACCAATCTTTGATTAGATTGAACGAAATCTAGGAAAATCACTCGATACCGATCCATTGGATTTGTATAGGAGTCGTGTGAAGTTTCGGAGGAGAATGGAAGAGATGTGATAGGTCAGTGCTGAACCTTTGGCCACCAACTCGGTACCGAGCTAACGTGTACGCTCCTATCCAAGTTAAATTCCTTCAAGTTACTTTTCTAGCTCTTCCAAGTGTATTTCCAAGTTCATAAACTATTTCGTTCTTGTGTTGATCTTCTAAGTCTATCTGAAATCTTCTTTGGTTCGAAAGAGGGTTAACAAAATAGCCTTTGAAAAAACGAATGCCCATGAAAAATCAGGACATGAACAATTAGATGACAGCTTTGGTCGAATACCTTGAGTAGGGGTTGCGACCAAAGGATAAAAGAGAGACATGAAAACTATGGTATAAAGCTCCTTCATAGACCATAATTGATATTCATTTTACATAAAAGGGTATTCAACGCCTTATGATGCGTCACACCAAAAATAGGAGTGAAGTTGTTAAGAGAAGCCCATAGTATTTTGTAGAGATCATTCTAATAGGATAAAGTTAGCAAACAAAATCATAAGGTAAGGATACCAATAGCCACAAATGAAGAAAGAAGCCATGATTATGTAAAAACGTGTCATAAATGTCAAAAATTTCTAGAATACCACAACTTCCATCAAGCAATCCAACTCATATTATAATCATTGGCCATTTGATGTATAGGGAATTGACTTGATAGGATCACTTCCTATCTCAAATAGGAAGCAAACTTCGCAATGGTAGCAATCGTTTACTTTACCAAGTGGGTAGAGGCCGAACCACTACCAAATATAACTAGTGGAAAAGTATTGTACTTTATCATAAAAAATATAGTCACCAGGTTTGGGCTCCTAAGTAAAATTATCTTCGACAATGGGGTTTAATCCGAAAGCCAAGAATTTACTCATTTTTGTGAAAAGAATGGAATAATAATGATTTTTTTCATTGATAGTGCATCTAAAAGCCAATGGCGCCATGAAAACAGCGAATAAGACCATTAAAATACCCCGAAGAAGCAATTGGGAAATGCCAAAGGGAACTGGGTAGAAGAACTTCCTCTCATCTTATGGTCCTATCGGACTTCCACAAGAATAGCAACCGGGCATACCCTATACTCTTTGACATACGGATTTGAAGCAATGTTACTAGTTGAAATCAAAGTCCTATCATGCCAATGGATCACTTATGCTTATGAAAAAAAACAAAGAGATGAAGAAAGTATCACTTGATTTACTGAATGAATTAAGAGAACAAGCAGTTATACGGGCAACCAAATATCAATGAAGGATCTCCAGATAATATAATTCCAAGGTAAAGGAAAGAGTGCTTAAAAAGGGAGACATGGTGCTGAGAACAGTAATAGCAAACACAAAGAAGCCCACAAATGGTCCATTAGGACCAAACTGGGAAGGACTGCTAGTCATTCATGAAGTGATTCCTCCAAGAACCTATCGATTAAGTAGATCCAATGGGAATGTAATATCAAAAACATGGAATGATGAGCATTTGAGACCATACTTTACAAAATTAGAGGAATAAAGTGGATTATCAAAGAAGTGGCACTTAAACAATAACCCTTGGATTAAGATGCATTATGGTTAACTTAGCTTACAACCTGACCAGTCTGATAAGATTTGTTGAGTAGAAGCACCACTCAAACATGGAAGAGGAAAAAAAAATCCTTTAATCTCGCCTTAAGGCCTAGCTAAAGCAACCATCCAAATAGTGGTGGTTAATAATGCCTTCGATCCTGCCACCGGGCCCGGTTAAAGCACCATCAAAGGGAGATGGACGTAAAGGCTTTTAGTTCCACCATAAGTCCTGGCCGAAGCAACCATCCAAAGAGCGGTGATCAATAAAGCCTTTGATCCTCCCGTTGGGCCTAGTCAAAGTATATATCCAAAGGAGATGGATGAGAAAGCCTTTGGTCCTACCATGAGGCCTGGCCAAAGCAACCGTTCAAATAGTAGTGACAAATAAAGCCTTTGATCCCACTGCTGGTCCTAGCCAAAGCACCCATCCAAGGGAGATGGACGACAAAGCCTTTGGTCTCGCCGTGAGGCTTGGACAAAATAACCATCCAAAGAGTGGTGGTCAATATTGTCTTTGATCCTACCGCCAGTCCTGGTCAAAGTACACATCCAAGGAAGATGTATGAGAAAGCCTTTGGTCCAGCTGTGATGTCTAGCCAACATAATTATCCAAAGAGTAGTGGTCAATAAAGCCTTTGATCCCACCGTTTGGCCTGGTCAGAGCAGCAATACGAGGAAGATGCACGAGAAATCCTTTGGCCCTACTTAAAGGCCTGGCCAATGAATTTGATCAAAGAATGGCAGTTAATTAAGCCTTTAATCCTACCCGGGCTTAGTTAAAGCACCCATTCAAGGGAGATATTAGAAAAATCCTTTAAAGCCTCTGTAAAGATGTGTATCAAACAGAGCCATTGAAGATGCTGCCTACAAAAGAAATATCTAGAAATCAATAAGGTCAAAGTAATCCCCAACAAGATTTGTAACCTCAAAAGGCATTTATAAGGTAAAAAGAAAATAACTTAAGCCATAGCTTAAGTGAACTTTTCAGAAAAGGAAGGGGAAAATGTTATACCCAAGAATTCCAAGTGAAATGATAGAAGAAACTAGAGAAAGCACAGCAAAAGATGGAGAACTTAAGTTGTCATGTTACTATAAAGTGCTGTAAAGGGGCTCTTATGCAGCAACTCCAATGGCCTTCTTGATTTGATATGGAGAAACCATCATGTAAGAATTCTTGTGGTCATGGTGGGTATGTATGCATGAGTTATCATGAATAATTGCCTAAAACAAGGAGAAGAAAAGGGACTAAGCTATTGGAGAATAACATTTAAAAACTATCATAAGGAGATATTTAGATCTATCAAAGCCTTCATGCATGAAGGCCATAGCGAAAATATCCTGAAGCTACCATGTAACAACCCGCATATTTATCGAGTTTACATTTAAATATTTTTATTTAAATATTAAATCGTTAATCGGATTTTGGTCCGAAAAACTACTTTTTGCAAACGGTCAAATTAGGACTCGAGACCACTTCCATTGAGTTCGAAATGTCGTTTACAACTTTTTAAGTATAAACATCGATAGGTTTGGAGTTAGTGAAATTTCACTAACTTTTCCCGCTTTGGACTTTGGGTTAGTTTAGCCTATTAAGCCCAAGTTCCAACCCTCTTCTCCTCACTCTTCATAAATTTCCTAACTAACTCAAGCTTTAGCATTAATGGTGAAGAGAATGGGAAATTAAAACTCCAAGCTCAAATTCAATTGCAACTCCATCATTCAACTCCAAATTCAAGTAGAAGATATTGGATTCAAGCTTTGGATTGCTTCTCCTTGCTTTCAAGCTTCATCTTCATAAATTTTAGTGCAAAGGTGAGATTTTTATCTCACAATTCTAGTCTATAACTATATTGGACTGTTGGGAATGATTCCCTATCACTTTAGCATGCATATTTGCTTTTGGTTTGGATTGGATTGGCGAAAAACTCCGATTTTTGGTGTTTGGGAGAAATTTCTGCATTTAGGTCGTTCTGGCCGTTTTTAGCTCGCTCGGAGTTAGGTCGTGTGGACCTTAGGTCGTAGGTCGCGTACGAGTTAACCCCTAGGTCGTTCTGGCCATTTTCGTGTTTTCGGAGTTAGGTCGCTCAGGACCTTAGGTCGTAGGTCGTATGGCCGTTAGGTCGCTCTGCTTTGGCTCTGGCCATTTTTGCTCACTCGCAGTTAGGTCGCTCACTACCTAGGACTTAAGTCGCTTGGAGTTAGGTCGTAGGTCGGCAGGTCTTCAGCTCGCACGCGTTGAAAAGGCACGTCTGGAGTTAGGTCGTTCGCGAGTTAACGTTAGGTCGTTTGCGAGTTAGCGCCCTAGGTCACTCGCGTATAGCTCGTTCGGAGTTAGGTCGTTAGGCCTTAGCTCGAATGGCCAATGCAATTTGGTTAGGTCGTCCAACCTCAACACCTTAGGTCGTAAGACCTTAGGTCGTACCCCTTAGGTCGTTAGACCTTAAGCCTTCACTATTGGAACTCGTTAGGTCGTAGCAACCATAGGTCGTAGGTCGCTCACACGGAGTTAAGTCGTAGGTCGTCTCCGACCTTATATCGCTCAGCCAGGTTTCACTTTAAGTCGTTAGGTCGTTTGGACCTTGTTTCCAGTTAGGTCGCAAGACCCTTAAACCGTTAGGTCACTAGGTCGCGATGTTTTAGGTCGCTGCACCCTATGCCTCTATAGGTCGTTCGACCTTGCTAACTTTTAGGTCGCGAGTTTTATAAGTCGCTCGCCTCCCTTAGGTCTTCACTAGGTCGCGATGTTTTAGGTCGCTGCACCCTATGCCTCTATAGGTCGTTCGACCTTGCTAACTTTTAGGTCGCGAGTTTTATAGGTCGCTCGACCCTATTCCCCTTAGGTCGTTAGACCTCATTTTGTCTTCACTAGGTCGTACCGTTTTGGTCGGGGCGCTGCCCCGCACCCCGCCGGGGGCGCTGCCCCCTGGACCCCCGCGACCTGACCGGGCAGGTCGAACCCCGTAAGCGGTGGCGTTGCCCCCGCACCCCCACCTTGGGGGGTTGCCACCCCCCCTGGACCCCCCCTCCGTAGGGGATCTTATCTGAAAAATATTGAGCTGATTTCCTTGGATTTTATTCGCATCTCCGTATGCGATCTTTGTGACTGATTGTTTCTACACTTGCTTATGTGTTTTGTCACTTTATAATATAAAGGTTTCAATGCTAGTAGTAAATATCAAAACTCTTTTAACAAACAATTTCAACTCTATTTTTAATAACAAAGCTCTTTTCTTAAACCGTTTTCCAATCTATTAGTATATACAAGCCTTTACCTCACTCGGATGAGAAATCTAATTAAACGACTTAGTAAAACAAGTGGTATGAAACGCTTGCGTTCACTTCGTCGGTTAATTCTTGGACTTCTTCGATTGAACCTCTTGTGACAATTTTATTAGTGAAGATTTACAGTTTGTTCGTAAATATTTAAGTTAAGCAAGTGGTTATGGGACATGAAGCTAAACTTCTATATTTACTAGCTTAGTGTAATTGACACTTCTCGTTGATCTTGATGATCGCTTTATGAATCAGACTAGCAATTGCGCGATGTCTCTTTCATTGCAAGGTTAGACTAGACACCACTTGTGTGATTCCATTCACACATACCTTTCTGCTTTTTGGTTAGTCTTGACCTCATTCTGTGTGATTCCACTCACACATGTGGGGTAGCTCCCCATGGTCTTCGGACCGTCATGTGATAGGCCTCTTTCCCTTTTTATGATTTCTGGATTTCTCGTGTTGATTTCTGGAATTTATGTCATTGACTTGTTATGAGTACAAGTTTAGGGTATGATGCCCCCTTCGAATCTTTGAGAAGATTCTTGTGATATTGATTATCTCTTATTGATTGATCTTCTGTTGATCATTATTTACATACTTATAGTGGTATGTCGTTATGGATGTTTATGTTTATGCCATATCTTTTATGTTATATCATGTCATCTGATATTTATAGCTAGACTGATCCGTTTATTATTTTCTTAAATAATACTCGGATCAGACCGAGATGTTACAGGTGCTTCTGCTTGACTTCTTCCCAGGGATTCATCACTCTGACTTTTGGCTAACTGTTTAGATTAGCAGTTTTTGTTGTATACACTTGAGATATAGACTCATAGTTTTATTCTTTTGTATAGCACGTGTTGCTATTCTTTTGTATTATCGTGGATCTTATTGACCACTACTCTGATGCACACTTTCATGTGTTAGTTATATATTCATATCTTCTTCCGCCTTTGTGATATGGATATCTGTGACTGATTTGTGATATGATTATTTCTATGTTTGTTTCCGAAGATTATTTATAGCCACCGTGTGATAAGCAATTACATGGATGGTCGCTCCTCAACAGCCTTATTCTCCGTGCTAGTTGACAGCACTTCTCCGGAGTGTTCTTGGCTAGCGTGGGTATAGAGGTGGGGCGTCACATACCAAGTCCATCTTATAGCAACTTCCATAATCGTCTTAAAGGGATTTCTAGAAGCTATTATAAAGTGGAACCTTGAATCCATTGTGTGATAAAAAATATAAGCCTTTACATGGTTGAAAATGAGGTTTTGAAAGCTCATAGGAAGATGGAGAAATAGAGCTATTATGGGTGATCGAGGGATAGCATCATCAAAGCCATCATAAGACATTCACCAAAGCCATCATGAGTCATCCACCAAAGCGATCATGAGTTATTCACCAAAACTATTGTGAGTCATCCACCAAAGCCATCGTGGGGTATTGGAACCATCGTGAAATAAGGAAGTAGAGCCTTCGTGTAGTTTTATTTCAAAGCTATCATGAAGGGTCTCTCAGAACAGTTGTGTAGTAATCCTTAGAGCCAAAATGAAGAAAGATTTCAAAGTTATTATGAAGGGTCTCTCAAAAGAAACGTGAAGTATTCCTTAGAAAATAAAGTAAGATTTCGAAGATAAAGGTCTCTTAGAACAGTCGCGAAGCATTCTTTAGGGTCAAATGAAAAGGATTTTAAAGCTATCGTTAAGTGTCTCAAAACCATCATGAAGCATTTCTCAGATCCAAATGAAATATATTTCGAAGCTATCACAAAGAACTCCTCAAAGCCATTGTGCAGTTTCATCATGGCCATCGTGAGTGAAAAACAGAATGATCAGGTTCTCATGAAGTAAGCTTTTGCATGCCATCGCGATATAAACACATGGCTCCACGAATAAAGCTAAATCTCTACCACTCATTCACACTAGCTAACACGTGTCATAAATACGAAGGCTGGGATTTTCCATAAGTACGCATGTACCTCCCTAGAGTGGTGATTTTAAGGAGGTATCTTTTTCCTTATTTTCTTGGTATAAATAAAAAGCTTAATCCAAAGTCATTAATGTCCGATTAGTCAAATTTTGTTTCATGACTTAATAAATAAGGACTCAAATATATAACAATTTGCATAATGAGTTCTTGTGGTACTGCTGATGGAAACTTGACTAGGAGTTCTATCCTACTCAAGTGCTCTTGTTCTCTCGAAGATAGACATTTTGAATTGATTCAAATTCAATACTAACATTACACAATAAATCCACTACGGGCTGGCCCGGTTCCAATAATAGTATCAACACCCAATAGCCTATGCGGTATAAACTAGTCATGTTAGGATTAACTAAATAAACTCACAACCCAAATATTAGGGTGTTTAGAAACGTAGTGTCCAATGATTGGGTTTGGGTAATCAAGTACTTTTCCCTACCCGGCTAATGACTTAACCCGAATAGATATGTAAACCCAGACGTTGCTTCTAATAGAAAAGGCTTAATTTGAATTAGGCGTTGAGATAATTTTCAAACTTGTTTTAAAAATTAATAAAATAGATTTAAATTTAAAAGTTATATCTAAAATAAAAGATGTATATTATAAAAGTTATAGTATAATGAAGTTTTTCGAAATGTTTGAATATATATATATATATATATATATATATATATGTATGTATGTATGTATGTGTGTATATATGTGTGTGTAAGTTAATTTCGAAATTAATTTTTATTAGTTAGATTAGTAAAAGAAACAAATTAATTAAACATGTCAGTTAAACTATAAATATATACATATGTATAATATATAGTGATATATGTTATGTTGTCTTGAAATGTGTAAGACAATATAAGTGTACATGTATGTATGTAAAATAATTTTCAAAATTAATTATATTTAATAAAAAGTTGTTTAAATAAATAAACTAACTATAAGTTAATTTATAAATTAAAATACATACATATATGATACATGTGTACTACTATAAAGGTTATAAAATATATATATATATATATATATATATATATTCAATATAATATGTTAAAAATGAATGATATACAATTAATTGAAGTGTTAATTAATTGAAGTTAATTTAATATGATTTAAATAATATAATGTTGCACGTAAGATTATTATATTAAGCTAATAAAATATAAATGTTATATAATAATGAAATTTATATAATATGAATGTACAAACTAAAGGTGGAACATTAAAGAAACCCTAATTAGACTTAGGAAATAAATACATACATAATGTACGTATGCCGTGATGCCTGATGCATCCAATAGTTGAATCACGAGGGTATTTCATAAATAAACACATTATTCCATAAGTCGATATCACTCAATATAACATATTAAAGATTATGAATCTTTAATATAATGTTGTCTTCTACCATATGTATACATATGAATACACACATGTGCACACATACATATATATACACATATTAAAAAATTACTTGCATACTTCTTAGTTGTTAAGCAAACTCAAGCTAGTGATGTTATGTGTACTATTATAGTATTTAAAGAGACGAGGTAAGATAACTATATGTATTTGTTGAGCAAACTAAAGGTATATATTATACCTAGACCGTCGTGGTGGATACGAGTGAATAATTTCATTTTGATTTGTTGAGCAAACTCAAGATTGAAGTGAAATTATGGCAGGGTACCATGGAGGAGTTGTATATGATACAACCGATATGGAGTCATCCATCGTTTGTGGAGCTATGACTTGTTGAACAAACTTAAGGTCAGAATTCCAAGATAAATGAGTCCTAATACCTACTTGTGAAGTCGAAAGACTTCTTTGTTTTGAGTCAGGGTTTGGTGAAACATGAAAGATTAGGGGAATCTTAGTAGTAAAATGAAACATAAATTTTAACCTTACCAATATTATAAAAATATTTACTATGAAATTTTCTCGATAATCTGCTAATCAAAACTTGTAGAAAATGTCAACTCAAAGACCGTTTAGTGAAAACTAACTAGACCAAACAATTTTGTTGATTGGATGAGAGCTATGAAGATAGTATTGACATACGAGCTTCTTTGTTCGTCGACTATTTGTAGTCCTATGACCAAATCCGTTGACAACGCTGACCCGAACTACATGTTACTTATAATACTTGGGCCGTTGACTTGAATATCGCCTAAGTTTTCGTGCGTCTACATTAGACAAGCCGTTACAAAGGAATCAAAAAACCATATCTGTCCATCAAATTTTCGATAGTCTAAAGGCACTTTTTATTGAGCAATCTCACTCCATGAGGTACGAGATTACTAAAAAATTATTTAGCACAAAAACTGAAAAGTAAAAAAGGTGGATGATTATGTTCTAATGATGAAGGACTATATTGAGAAGCTTTCACAATTGGAAGTGACGATAAGCAACGAGCTGCAAGTAGACTTGATCATTGGTTCACTTACCCCTCCGTATGAAACATTCATTTTAAATTATAATATGAACCAACTGAACGTGAATCTCATGGAGCTCCTCAATATGTTGAGGTCAGTAGAGTCACAATCGAAGTATGATGGGGTCGTGCTTGCTGTTAAGGGTAGGGTATCATCTTCGAAGAATTCGAAGAATCGAAAGAGAGAAGGTAAGAAGAATAGAAGGAGTAAAAAGACCAATGAATGTCATCACTGTCATAAGAAAAGCTGCTATAAAAGGAAATGTCTTTAGTGCCTAATGTTGTTAAAGAAATAAAAAGGAATGGTTCTACAGCTCCATTATGTACATTTATGATTCGAAATTGTTTTGCAATCAATAAAATGTCTTAGGTTTTAGATACTGGATTTGAAGCTCGTATATGTAATTCATTATAAGGGCATAGGGACTAGCATCGTATGGCACAAGGAGAGATTAGGCTCCATGTTGTTGATGGATCTATCGTAGATGTAATGACAATAGGATATTATCATTTATGTTTGCCTTGTGGTGTTGTATTAATATAAATAACTGCTATTTTATGAAAGACTTTATTTATGGAATTGTGTCTGTTTCTTGGTTGTCCGAGACTGGATATATTTTTCATTTTGCAAATAATATTAGAAACATTAGTTTGAATGGAAATAAAGTATACGATGAAGTTTTATAAAATGACATTTATGCGACCAATATAGATTATATGTGTTCTGTGTGTAGTTCTTAAAACAATATTAATGATAGTTTTCTTTATAACTTAGGCCATATTAGTAAGAAACAACCATATAAACTGAAAAATGAAGATTTCCTTCCATCACTTGATTCTAAATCATTTTACACATATGAGTCGTGTCTCAAAGGTAAAATGACCAAGCATCCCTTCAGTGGGTGTAATGAAAGAGTTGATGAACTCTTAGGGTTAGTATATAGTGAGGTATGTGACCAGATGCCTGTAATAACCAAGGATAGTAGTTCTTACTTTGTTACCTTCACCGATGATTTCTCGAGACTAGGATATGTGTTTCTTTTGAAGAACAAATATGACGTCTGTGAGAATTTTGTTGAGTATGAGAATGTAGTTGAAAACCAAAAGAATCAAAGGATTAAAATTCTTCGATTCGATCGGGGAGGTGAGTATATTGGAAAGGAACTCCAATAGTAAATAAAAGATAATGGGATTATCTCTTAGGTTATTCCACCATATACTCTACAACACAACGGTGTGTCGGAGCAAAAGAACCAAACCCTATTAGATATGGTTTGTTCCACGATGAGTAAGGCTGAGTTACCTCTGTCCTGTTGGGGATATGCATTGGAAACTACAGTGCATATGACGAACTTTTTCCTACTAAATCTGTGCCTAAAACACTATATGAGATGTGGTATAGTAATGTAGGGTTTTCCAGCCTAGGTAAGAATGTTTGTCTGAATAAACCAAAGGCATGATTGGTATTGTATAAATTTATAGGATATTCTAAAATCTCAATGAGATATGTATTCTACAATATCGATGAACAAAAGATTATTTTTCTCGACATGTTGTCATTTAAAAAAATAAATTTCTATTAAAGGAAATTAACCGTGAGGTTATAGAATTGGGTGAGATCTAAGAAATTAACACTGAGGCCAAACCAATGGGAGAACAGAGTTCACCCGTAAAACACACAACCTATTAAAAGGTATATTAGGGAATTTCATGCATTAGAGAGTACTATGGTTTTCTCCTAGATGGCAAAAAGGAACACCATGCCTTAGGTGACGACACTCATCTATTCCAAGAAGCACTACAGAGTAAAGACATCGCACTTTTGATTGGAGTGATAAAATCCGTGATGGATTCCATGTACGAAAATAAAATGTGGACTTTGTCGGACATACCCGAGGAGATAAAACCCATCGACTACAAATGGATTTTTAAGAAAAAGCTAAAGGTAAATGGGGAAGTAGAGACATATAAGGCTAGGCTAGTTGCAAAAAGAGTTCATAAAATTCAAATTGCTGATTATGATGAGACATTTCGCCAATAGTAATGCTTAAGTCCATTCAGATAAAGCTAGAAATGCTCTTCTATGACTATGAAATATGGCAAATAGGCATAGAGATGACATTTTGAAATGGTGATTAGCAGAGACCGTCTATATGTTGCATCTCAAGGGTTACCAAGGTCAATGGGAATGAGGCAAGACTGCAAGTTGTTAAGGTCTATTATATACATAAACAAGCTTCATGGAGTTGGAGTAAGTGCTTTGTAAAGTGATCATACATTTTTTTTCATCGAAAAACAATAAAAGCGCATATACCGAAAGGAATTGGGAAATACTATTGGTTCTTGAGAGCCAATCGAAAAGTTGAGACTGAGATTTCATAATTGGCCCCAAATGTAAGTGGGATATTGATTGAATTAGCGGTATCCCCTAAGGGAAATTCTATAGTTTATTGTAAATAATTAACTTTATAATCGGTTCTTGTTCATAATAAAAGGTGCTTTCGTTTTGTTATATATTTATTATAATATGTCATAAATAATTAAATGTTTAATTAAAATATATTTAATAGAATATCCATGAATGGTATGTTTGCGATGGTAATTACAAATAGTTGTAATAATGAGTGTATCACAATACATGAACACATCATTTTAAAAATTCGTTGTCAAGATGTATTGAGATTGGATATCGATGCATTGTTGAGATTAGAGTACATAACGCTCTCCAAATGTTGGACATTGTATTACTCACCACTATTGGGGGCATAAGAGATTACATACTGATAGTTATTGGATAACTATGAAATGACTCACTCGATAGTTTTCTACTGGTTAATATAACTCAGGTCAAATAGAAAATATTATTATGACTAATTTACACAGTTCTCTTGACTTGAGAATACTGTTGATCTTCTATATGAAATCTCTACTATGATCATAGTTAAATTTGGCACGACATCCTTCGAATTAGTATAGTTGGGTTGAGTGGAAATATTGAAAGTGAAACACTATTCAAAAGAGCATCTGCTCGGTTATATAAGTTTAGTATCAAGGTCAACTAAAGCCAATTCAAAATCAAAATCTCTCATTAGGGTAGTTCGGTTAATGATAATTGTTATTATTAAACCAAGGATTTGTGTTTGACAATGAAGTTGAATATTGACGATATTGGAATTTCAACCATTACCAAATTCCATAACTCACAAATTGATATATTTTTTGACAAAGATAATTGGTGTAAATAATTTTCACTACCATGTAACTTAATAAACTAAAATTGAATTTTACCGATACTACCAAATTTATTTGTAATGTGTCACAGCACCTACTAAGTGAAGTGTGAACGTTAATATTCAAATTGTTCGTTATTAATCGTTGACCAAATTTGCACCTAACAGTCACACAATCAAAACACTGAATACTTCTCTTACCACCTGATTTAATTTATTTATAATTTTTATAAATTAATTTATAATTTTTATAAAATTAATTAATATTTATGAAATATTAATTGTAAAATTTTATTTGATATGTGATACTGGATCGATATACGATATCGGTACATTTTTAAATTTGATTCAAATGCAACATTCATTGTTTAGGCTTGGAATGTTTTGATGCCCATTTGAGGTCATGATCTAGCCAATTATAGATGGAAAAAATGGAGGCTGGCCATAAGCATGTGATGGTGAAGTGGATTGAAATGTTAAAAGGGAGGAATTAGTAAAGAGATAAAAGAGGATCCGATCCACTTTTCAGTCCTGTGTCCTTCCTTTATTTATTCCACTTGTGCCTCTCATTGTTTAGTATTCCAGTCTGCTTCCTAATAGCATATTGAGGCTGGCCATATCATGTCAAAGCCAAAAAAAGTCCAAGTACAAAATCACATCAAAACTCTTTGATTCGATCATTTGGTACGACAACTTAGAAGCTAGTAACTTCAAAATTGGAATTGGATTCAAGGAGTCTATTTCTTCTTTTCAACATGCGAACTCTGGGCTCTAGACAAAGGTACTTTGCTAGCGTTCTATTATATATTAATGTTGATACGATCATTGTTCTATATGTTCCATATTCAGAAACATAACAAATCGGTATATCAATTCATTGTCACATATTGATGTCTGTGTATATAAGTGCATATATATTTTGTAAAAAATTATTGTATTTCTATTTGCAATATGCTCTCGGCCTATAAAAAATATTATTTTCAAAATTAAAGTAATGATATCAAATGATTTTTTAATTAGTAAATCTAGTTTAAAATGTTTAAAATTATATAATGTATTTTTATCTTTACAAAATTAATTTACATTAAATAGGCTTTCAACAATAAAAATATATATCTTATCTTTAAATATATATATATATATATATAAAATAAATATATTTAATATTTATAGTTATTTAGTTTAAAATTGACTATTTAAATAATATATATATACATAAAATACACTTCATAAAATTTGTTTACGAAAATAATTTGTTTATATTTTTTTATTAGTTTTCTATGTGGATTTATAATGAATAAGTGTTTAATAACAAAAATACATAAAATAAAAAAGAAACTAATAGAAAATGCCTAGATCGTGCTCTTTACAACATATATATGTTAATATATAATAATAATAATTCATATTTATTGATATGTATATATGCATTTATAACTAATTATATCTTTAAATATATATATCGTATATAACTTAATTAAATTTTTATATTCATTTTTCATATTATGATACATATACACACATATGTATTCTCAAACTTTTTATGAAATAATATTTAGAATAATTTTATCATTTAATTAATTTCATACATACATACATACATATATAAATTAAATGCTTTAAACAAATTATTTACAATTACAATTTCAATATATATAATAATATTTTATACATACATACATATATATATATATATAATATTTTGATGCGCACACACACATGTTTAGATAACCCATTTGTTATAAGAGGGGCTAACATGTCCGTTGCGGTGTATTTCACGACATCTATACACCTGCATGTCAAACCATGCACGAATTCCCATGTGCACTGGCGTGAACACACATACATATATCGTAACACACAACATATATGTAATATAATACAAATTATATAACATAAAACTTTATTTATAAATTTAAATAAAATATTGGTTTCCATTAAAAGAAATTTAAAAAAGTCCTAAATGAATTCAATTACATTGGCCCATTAAAGTTCCAATAATTGAATTCTTGTTGAAATTTACCCACTAACTTTATTGCGGCCTGGCCTGGTTCTAACAAGTCATGCAAATGAAACTCTAGTATTTAATTCTATAATAGAGAATCAAAGATGGACGAAGATGATGATATCACATTCATGGTAAGAAATTACAAAAATACTTGAAGTAGGGTAAAAAGAAACAAACTTTAGAGGATGGACAATAATGCAACCAACCCTAGAAACGGAAGCACCATCAAATATTTTGAATGTGACAAATTTGGATGTTAGAAGCAGGATTGCCGAAATCTGAAGTAATTAAAGAATTCACCCAACACAATCAAGAAATGCAAGCGAGCATTCACAACAACATGGAAAGATTCTGACACAACCTCAAGCAACACCAATTCAGAAACATAGAACAATGAGATGTGTTTTAGGCTAATAATGAACATGTATCTAATATTAAGAAGGATAAATGGATAGAAGATAACGGATGTGTTGGAACCGCTGGTCTATAGTAGGTGAAATAGGTAGATTTCAAAAAATATAGCATATCTTTTTAGTCATAGTGGGCCTATGAAGTTTAGTATGTTGCACTAGATCCGATTTAGTTAATTTAATCAAAACCCAATTTTATTTAATTTTCTAATTTAATTAATTAATGACTTAATTAACATGATTTTATATAGTTTATGAGTATATCATTATGTACTCATATTTATGTAACATGCATGTGCAACATAAAAAAGGTGTATATGGTTAAGTTTATACATATGTAGATATTGAGATTTATATCTACTATGTATGTACTTCGTAGACTACGCACACACACACATACATGCGCCATTTGCCATTATTAATATTTTAGCAAAGCTAGCCGGCTTTTTTATGGGTCGTTCACACATATAAAAGAATAAGAGACAAGTGTGTGATATATGCACCATAATAGCTTTAAGGAAAAATAAAGCATGGGAGATTGGCAAGAAGACCAACCTACTTAAGACAAATCAAAAACTGTCCTCTCTTATAAGAGGAAGATCAACTCTCTTCATCCAAAGATTCTGGCCCATTGATATGAATAAACCTCGAAAAAAGAGTCACTATAAAAGGGGCAAAACCACCAAATCTATGCAGTAAAGATATTTCCTATCCCAAGAATCATCCGATAAAGTTCATATCACCAAATTGACCAAGCACATTGAGTGCTAGGCCTTCGTCCTGTACATGTTAAAATAGCCATCTTTTTTCCTCATCTCCGCCTACATACTTATAAAAACATCATACCTCATTTCAAAAGGTACATGAATCCAAGCCTTCTCAAACGAAGTCCAACAAAATCATATGAGGAAGGAAGAACCACATCTGCCTTTACCTTAGATAATTATTCAATAACTCTAGCAAGTAAATCAGATGAAACCGTAGGCCCAATCAAAGAAGGACAACAACAATAGCTGGATGAAAATTAGGAACCCACTTCATGACTGGAGGTCGAGGAAGCGGGATCCTACTAGTAAATGGAATAGGGGAATCAATAATCGGGTGTTTACGAGCTTTGAAAAGGTGATCAAAGGAGTGACAAGACATGCAAATTTTAGGTTTCCAACTGTAATAGAAATCGACAACAGCTACATGTCCTTTAGTAGTACGGACGGTTACCTAGGAAGGAAAAGGCTTTTTAGGTGATATTTCAATAAGAGCCTTGATATACACTAATTTATTTCATGCTAAAGTATTTACATCGAAACATTTGAGTTTTTCAACAACGCTGGCTAACCAATTTAGCCCAATCATGGGTTATAACTGTGATTGGATGTGAGTAAAATGTGCCTAGACCGAAATAAAAAGAATTGTTTCCTTAGCTTTACCCACCTTAGGACTTCATAAGGTAATAATGAAAGGTTGGCCTGTAATAAGGGAAGGATCCGCCTCAAGTACACGCAGTCTTTCTTCTTTTCTAGAGAACTTAAAAAAGAATATAAAAGAATCCAAGTTTACCTAAAGGCCTCCTTTAATTTTCAAATTAGTTGACAATGATCTTGAACAACTTGATAGGGTGGTAGAATCAAGGAAAAAACCAACTAAATAATCTAGCCAAAATTCAGCCCCAACTTCCAAAACTTCAAGAGGAGGAACCATAACACTATCTACCTCCACAATATCAAAATTGCGGGGAACATATTTATCCGCATTTCCAAGTAACAGAGTAAATAGGGAGCTCCACTTATTTCATGGATTAATGAAAGAAACATTTTGATAGGCTCCAAAAACTAACATACCAGTATGTTAAAAGGTTTAAGAATATGATTACCATTGTTGGCATTAGTGCAAACACTTTGCATGCCTACTGCATTTCCCATAGAAGGCACCCCTCTTCATTCTCACTTTACGACTGCACCCTCTCATTAAGATTATCTTCAGCATCACAATTAACAAGGGATTTCCGCTAACCTCCTAAGTACATTGACCAATAAAAGAGATGGAGGAGATTCCATACTTTCGCTGATAGAAGATCCAAGCATACCGATAATTGTGAGAAAGAGGGATCGCTGTTAGGTAGGAAAGAATTAAGTGCACTAAATGGGTTTGCCGAAACCAATGATGTTTCAAATCTAATTGCTACGACATGAGGAATCGGGCAAGCACTAACAGTTCCAAGAGGAGGGAAATCTTAGGAAGACACCACAAATGTCGAAGGCAAAGAGATATTGGTCGGAGAAGATATGTCATTGTTGACTTGGCCATATCTTGTTAGGGAAGATCTATCTCAGTGCATATGTATAATGTAACGACCCGTAAATTTTAATAAGTAAAATTGGTTAATCTGATTGGATCTTTGTAATTAAAATTAGAAAGAAATAATTTTTTTTATAATTTATAATGAAATGAATGCTTAAAAGAAGTGCACAAATGGTAATTTAAAAGTTAATTATGGACAATTAGTGTTAATTGTCGCACTTGGATATAAAATGTGAAATAAGTAACTAAAAGTAAGCAATTAATTAACCAATGCAATAATATATTGATTTATAGTAACTGAATGTAAATTAAGGAGATAATGTTAATGCAAGGTAAACAATACTAATTAAAGTTAATAATAAATGAATGGAAGGAAATTCCAATTAATGAAAATAAATTTAAAGGTTATAATAAAAATATAAAACGTAACAATGTCAATTAAAGTTGATCATTAACGATTCCAATGAAATTCCAATTTACTAAAATATTTAAGATGTCATACTTGACTATGAATTGAATATAAGGAGACAAGAGTAGATATTGAACAAATTGATGAATTATTGCAAAATTAGTGAGTTATTAATAAAATTATAATCACTGGAATTGAATTCAAATTAATTGAAATAGTGGAAATAATATAATTTGTTATAAATGAAATATCGGTAAACAAATGTAAGTATTACATTAATAGATGTTATTTATTTAGAGTGTTGAATAAAATTGGTAATCAATTTGCAAATAAAGGTAATAACGTTGATGTAAGCCAATAAATAATTAATTCAATGCAATACCAATTAAGGGAAACAAATTGTAATAGTATAATTGAGTGAAATTAGTAAATTGGGAAATAAATTCAAAAGTGATATTAATTGATGAAATAATGCGTAATAAATTGTTGGTTGATAATTAAAGTATGAAGGTGTGTAAATTTGGCAATAGTGCAAACTTTAATCATTTACCCATTCATTTAATGCATTGAATTGGATCTAAATTAATTGCAACATTTGTTTGTTAATAATAGCTTATAAGGGAAGTTTAACGTTAATGGTAATGATTAGTATAGGTTAACCATTTATTTAGTATATTTAATATAAACAGGTAATCAATTGCAATAAATCTAAATTAAAAGCTATGTTAGCATAAGTATAGGAAATAATTGGTAACCAACGTTAATTTTATTTATAATACGACCATTGGTTGATTTAAGGAGTGAAAATCAAGATTTATTAATTTATTTGAAATTTAAAATTCATTAAGTGGATTAATTGCAAATAAGTGGAATTTAATATTAAAATATTACGTTAATGGAAATTTGGATGAAATTTGTGAATAGTAATGCAATAACTACGAACCAATGAAAATTTCATCCAATTGACAATGATAGATTGAATAATATAATGAAAAGTCAATTAAATTGAATTATTGAAATTAAAATTGGTAATTTCTGAATTATTGAAATTGAAAGTAAAGATAGTAATTATTGAAATAATTAACATTGAATCAACATGCAAATTTGTTTTAAATTATTATAAATAGTTAAATAAATCAAGTGACAAAATTTGTAAACTAAGGAATTGAAATTTAAAATTTGATTTAATTAATTAATTATTAATTAATTTAATTAATGTAAAGATAGCCACTTTGGCCACTGACTCGGGTTTCGACGAAACCAGTTTCATCAGATCCGTATCGGTGAATTATTACAAGATTTCAAGTTTCGTAGCGATTGATCTTGTCGTTTGATCGTACAGACTCGAAATGCCTTGAAATCGATGAAATTGAAATCAATTTGAAAAATATTGATTTTTGCATAACTTCTTCATACGATGGAATTTGGACGTGAAACCTTTTCCATTGCGTTTAAAATATTTTAAAACATCTATTTTGATATATGCGTTGATCCAATTTCATTCCGGAGTCGAAACGGGCTTTTTGGGCCATTTTATCGTTAGCGCATATATCCAATCGATCCGATCCATTCTATTTCAGCTTTGCCTATAAATACCCTATTATAAACCCTAGCCTACCTATATTTCTCATTTGTCTGTACGTACAATTCAACTATATCTACTCCTCAATGGCAGACAACCAATTCTAGATCCAATTGCAGTTCAAAATCAAATTGAAAATTTAACCTCCTCAAAAAAATTCGTGAAAAATATATATCGAAGATCTCAAAGATACGAACCTACGTCTGCTGTTCGTTTTTCGAGACAGTGACCGGATCAACCAAAAATCACGATCAAAATTAAATTTAGGGGTTTTAATCGAAGCTGCAATCGATGAAATTGGGAGAGGAGTTTTGTTAGGCTCGACTTCGGGAGTGCGACGGTGGTGGTCGTGAGACCTAAATTGGACTGAGGCAGCCTAGAATCGATAGTTAGGGTTTCAAAACCCTAACTCATAGCGGCGGCGGCGACCTTGTTGAAGCGCCGGTCCTCGGTCATAGCGGCGACAGTCAAGTAGGTGGCGATAGGTAATGGGGTCGCGGCTGATGGAGGACCATGGTGGTGATGGTGGCAGCGCGATTCTTCTTACGTCCGTGCATGTTTTTTTGAAAGCAGTGAAGATGTAACGTCACGGATTTTCGTTCTTCGAAAATCCGACATCGATACTCACTTTATCGACTGCCGAGAAATCAAAGGCCGAAAACCGAGATGTTATGGGTTTTAAAAAGAATTTAGAAAAAGAAAAAGAGAGAAGAAGAGAAAAGAAGATAGAAAATAGAGGGAAAAGAAGATAGAGCATTTTTAGAAAACAGAGAAACAGAAAATAGAGAGAGAGGAAGATAGAAAAATAGAAAATTTGATAATAGAAGATAGAAGAATTTTTTTAAAATAGAACGGGACAGAAAGGAACAACAACAGAATCTCACAATTCGCAGCGGAACAACATATAATAATAAATGAATAATCTTTAAACAAAGAACTATATCAGTTATTACATTACATCACATTTTATTACATCATATCATCACATCAGAGTGTACAACAACATACAACAACAAACAGTGCAGCGGAAAAAGAAATACTATATAAACTAGTAATACGCCATGCCATCCAGCTTGCCTCCAGCAACTCCAGAATATCCAGAATATCCTGATAAACCTAACTCTTGACTGCCCGTGTGGAAATTGGTGGGCACCCAGAGTTTAGGAAGGAAAACAATAAACTCCGAGTCAGTCATGTGACTGGTGTGAGAACTCAAAACAGTTTATTTATCTTTAAAATCAAAATAGAGGAATATTTTTAAATTCAATTCGCAATGCTTTTAAAAATGAGACTACCATAAGGCCTCCCGCACACACACACATGCAAACGCAGAATCGGAGGAGATTTCTCCTTATGATAGTCAAAGATGCTTGATACGCATTTAAAATAACATTTGATATTATTACTAGTGCATAGTGTAATAACAAATCATTTCAAAAATAAAGATATAAATCTTAGCCAACATACGACCATTATCGTATGCCTACTATAGCTACTATCCAAACAGTGGTGACCACCATAAGTGAATAGCAGGTTCTACAACTAATACCGTAAAAGTTTCGTATTGGGAATTGGATTTCCAACAAATGGTCAGGCCAAGGAACTTCCCATTGCCACATGAGAATGCCTCTGGATGGACATCCCCGAGAACCAAACCGGATCTCTACCAACACAAGGCCGGGTTACTCCTAACTGAGTAACAACTGACCGAATATGCCATCCCCCGGTCCTTTGGGACCTTTATCAACCGAGCGCTCGTAATCAATTCACACAATCATAAAGTGTTTTCAACATGAGTAAGTATCTGGGCTCCATACCATGATACCACCCTTTTCCAGAAGGAAATGGACACATCCTAAAGGGTGCTACCCCTCATAACCTTGCTGCTTCTTTCCTGTTTTGACCATTCACGGTGTGTGAGGCTCGACGAAGTCACGTCCACAAAAACATACTTTATACAAAAGCCATGTTTTGGGTCAACAAATGATCAACACAATGATCACTAAGATAGACGATCAAATAAATGATCCTATCACAAATAATCAACACAATGATCATTTCAGCAACACTCAGCATGTCACATTACCATATTGGGAATATATCGCTGATAACTTCAACTATATAACCTCTGAGCACGTACGTCTCAGAGAAGGGTGTTAAGCTAAAGAATAAATTCTCCGCCACCAACAGAAATATATTTGAAAGAAATCGGCTTTATATCTCAACTTGTAATGTCAGGCATACAATCCCTACAAGTCTGTTCCGGGCTCGAACAGAACCGAAGGCACTTCTTACGAAGCCCTTGCAATACGGGTATTCACAATCCCGATCGAATTTCCCATCACTTAGGAGATCTCTATACCAGGAGCTACCCAGTGCAGAGACAATCGATAGGTCATCCTATCGCTTTCACAAATACTCGGTCTTCAACACCGATCTTCAAATGCAATTCATAACGACGTATCACATATTCGGAATGGGTTATACGACCCCATGGTCCTTTCCCGGTTAACCCGAATAGTGAGCGCTTATTCAAAAATAAGTGTAGCATTCACATTCAATCAATTCACATCCAATACCCATTCAAAGGGAAATACTGATAGTCGGTTATTGAACTATCAATGGATATGCATACATCACCAGATTCCAAATAATTTTCCAAATTATTTATTTTCCAAAATATCTTTAAAAGATATAAAATTTCAATACTTCAAAAATAAATCAACATTTATTTTTTTTAACAATTTCCACTTTCTATTTAAAATTCCATAGTGAATTTATATTCTAAAATATTCATGCATATACGATTTCAATTATCCATTTCAATTTATCTTCAAAAAGATAAATTCTAAATATTCACTTCATATTGGAAAACGTTTCCATACTTATTTAATTATAAGTAATTCACTAATCTTTTTATTTTCAACCTTGGAAAATATTCAATATACTTAAATCGAATTAAGTATATAATTCATTCTTTAAGAAAATCATTCTCTTAAACATATTTATTTGGGCCAAAACGAATGTTACGTAAAACATCGTCACGACAACCCAAAATCACTAGTATAGGGATTCGAAATTAAAATAGATATATAAATCCCAATACTATACAAAACATTTCCTTTCGGAAATCATTTACTATAACAACAGTGTTATAGTCCACCATTTCCTTTTATTTCTCGAAAACGTCTATTTCAACAATAAATGTTGAAATCTATGGTTTCGAATCTCAACACCTTTTAAAACATCGTTAGATCGTTTTAATTCTATTTAAAACATTTACATTCTAAACAATTTCTTTAACGTGTTATTCACTGTTCAAAAACGTGAATAAACTACGTTAACAAACTTCATCATTTCTATTCACTTTAACTTAAAGGATTATTCACTGTCTAAAACGTGAATATAACTCCATTTATAAGTTATAACAATTAACTTATCAAAATAAGTCGTTTGCGGATTTATAAAACAACGTTTATAAATTCCGTTTCTTTTTATTTATAAAAACTTCCTTTTTATAAATTCCTTTACTAACCTATTTGATTTCATATCTCAATTATAAACTAAAAGTTCATATTATAAGTCAATTGCTTATAAAACGATTATTTTACAAAATCGTTCTTTTTAAAGACTTTTCAATTTATAAACCTTATAACTTATAAGATTTATTGATTTATCCAATCTATTCTTCAAATAATTTCACCAAATTTATAAATCTTACTATTTATAAATTTCATTTATAACTTCACGGTTTATAATTCTATAAATTTCATTCTTTAATGAAATTCATTTTCACTTAATTCAAACACTTATAAAAACTCGTTTTATAATGTCTATATTTCAATTTATAAATATCCATTTATAAATCTCTTAATATAAATCAGTTTATATTATTATTCTGAAACGTCTTTAATTCCCTTTATAATTTCACCATTTTGATTTATAAAATAATCAAATTTTATAAATCCTATATTTAAACTTTTGATAATAAATTCAAAAATCCAGTTTAAACTATTTTATAAAGTCATTAATTCCTATTTCTCAAAAATCAGCTTTTAACCGTATTTCTCAAAAATTATAATTTTTATAACTTTAAGAATTATAACGTTCATTTATTTAAAATGGATCAATTCCAAAATATTTTATCTTTTCAAAAATTACTTTAAAAACATTTTTAAAATACCAGAAATTTGGTCCAATGATGCTACACACCAAATAGTCAATCACGACTAACAACGATATCATATATCGATATGATAATCCATCAAATATCAAAATATCTGAAATCAAATAAAAACTGTTGAGGAATCCAGTTGGATCCCTCCAACCTGTTTTCCTGCATCCAAAAACATTAGCACAATACCAATTTCGCTCCAGTACGAAATTATCGCGGTACATGTTTTTATTAAATATTATCCGCTTAATAACGGCGTAATAGGGTCTCATCCGCTAAACAAAAAATGCGGGAAATCAACAACTGCAATATATACATATGCCAATATATATATATTGATATTATATATAATACCAATTTCACTGTTTATGAAATATTCGCGGTATATGTTTTTAATAAATAACATCCGCTTACTAACGGCGTATAATGTCTATTTTAACAATCAATAGATATCAATCATCATTCAAACATGCATTCAAATATTTTAAATCTAACTATTTAAAATAAAATCGAAACCGATTCGATTGAGTGAGAAATTCTCACCTTGGTTTTAATTTCCGTTTTAGCTTTTATTTCGAATAAAATTAAACGCGCGTTTAATTTTACCCAAAATTCTCACTAACTCCAAACGACTCCAAACCAACTCCATCGCGTAGTGCTCGTCCATACGATTCCAACGCAACTGGTTTCGCGCGTTTTCGACCTCGTATGAAAAAGATATGAATTTTACAAGATTGTACATGTTTTTATAACTAAATTTCAACATAACTTTTATTATCAAACTCAACTTAATCAAGGCCATCCATCACAACCCCAAACACATCTGGACCGTCCCTACCCTTCTTCTCCCTCACGTTCACCCTACAGGTTTTGGCCGACACAAAGAACCCATATCCAAGACATTAGGGTTTCGATTTGCACCACTTATACTCGATGAAACTTCATCACGTCGCCTCCACGTCGAAGCCTGACCCAACCACCATGCTCGGCCCCAAGGGTATACGGCTCGGCCTCGTGTATAGCCTAGGAAGTCGTGCGAAACCTGATGCAAACGGCCCTCCTTTCCTCCCAAAATACAACTCCGTTTAACATCACCACCGTTGAATCTCTAGTACTCGACGCTCTATACATTTTGCTAGTTGAAAACTTCTTGAAACAATGCATGGATTAGAAGATAATTTGAGGAGAAAGGGGACATTTTCTGGCCGTTCAAAATGGGGGTGGCGGCTGCCTGTAGGAAATTAGGGTTTTAGTATATTATTATTTTTTTTATTTTAGAGTGAGGGTGTGGGTCTCCTTTTATAGAAAAAGCAAGCGTAAACACTATTCATCCCGGGAATTCCGAACTCCGATTTAGACGCCGTAACCAGCGTACCTAGGGTTTATCCCGCGTTCCGGACACAATGGAATAGGTTTCGAAAGCTAATTCGGACATCTGTGCGAGTTATGGCTGAAAACGCTCAATTTAAATTAAACCGATTTAAATCGATTTCTAGGCGTTTTAATTTGTACCGGACAAACGGTAAATCCAATTGACTTGAAATTTGAAACCTTACAATAATATCACATTACAGATCCGATGAAACTGGTTTCGTCGAAATCTGAGACTTTTTGAAAAATGGCTATTTTGACTCGCCAAATTTAAATTAAAAATAATTCGATGCGTTTCGAGCTGCCACGATCAAACGATAGCTCCGATTGACACGAAAATTGAAATCCGGTAATAACTAACTATTACGGATCCAATGGAACTGGTTTCGTTCAATTCTGAGACTGTTCAAAAATTGACTATTTTACAGTCGATTATTAAATATTAAAATATTCAATTTTCACAAATTAACTTTTAATTCGATTTTAAAAGTTCTAAAATATCATTCTAACTCCAACATGATAAAATAAAATTTTACAAATCATTTTCAATCATATTTAACTCTATTTTCAATTATTTCCATAATTTAACATATTAAATTATCGATTTAATTATCCAATTAAATCCAATAATTCGAATAAAAATTTATTTGACTTATAAATTCACTTATTAATATTTAAAATTAATTAAATATTCATATTTTAATTTCTAAAAATTCTGGGTCGTTACAGAAGAGGGGTTCGCTATTGCGTACGAGGGAGAGAGTGACGTGTAACGGTATATTATATTTTTTTTATTCTAATGTATTTCAAACTCTAATATATTCTAATACACATAACTATTGCATACGAGGTCCGTTTCACACGCAGTTTTCTCCACTAGATTTGTATTGGAATTCCGGACATTTTGAAACTTGTTTGGATGAATTGGAGACTGTGCAAATTTTGGGTTTAAATTGGATTTAAATTCAAAAGGTGAGTGTTTTAACCCGCTCGCAACTTATAAAATTTCTTAGGTGCGTTAAATTGATATATGATGTTATTTGAAATTTATTTATGATTGTTTGGCATATTTTTAATCATCATCTCAGTTAAATTTAATTTACTAAATTAAATTGTTATTTAATTTAATATTTCATATAAACGCCAGTTAGATAGGTTGTTTAATTTATTATTGAATATAAACTGTTAGAAATTACCTTTATTTATTATATGCTCTATATTGATGTTATTGTTTAAATTGGATGATGATTGTAATAAATGGTTGATGATTAATATTGGATGAATGGATGTGGTATTTTATATTATTTTAGCTGCAAATTTGTTATGCACTTTATTCCGTTCGGGATTGAGGTTTGAAATGATATATAACCATATTTTTATTTTAAATTGCGGATTGAAATAATAAATATTCGTATCACTTGACCAAAGGATAGAAAATTACATACAGACACCGTGGTCTATATATAAAAATATTTTGAAATGATTTCTATGGTTTTGGATAGAATTATACGAGTTAAATAAATATTAATTCTTTTTGATATTATATAAAAATATTATATATATATATATAGTTAAATTCATGTATTTAAGCTATGTATAAATCTGTTTAATGACAATAAGTTAAAAAAATGGAGTTTGATTTATTAAAATAAATGGTTAAGTATTTAAATCCTATTTTATATAGAGGTTATAATGATTTAAATAAATTAAGATTTGGAAGATAAAATAGGAAATGGATGTGGATTAAATTATTTTAAGAATTTTACTCGAACAAAATTTGACTTGAAATTAAGATAAATTTGAGATTTTATGAAATTGAATTTATTTAAGAACTAAACCGACAGGGTTGATGTGAAATTTAGTAAATTGAAAATTTTAAAAGGTATAATTATTAAAACTTGACTTTTGGGTCTAGGTGAATTTAATGATTATTTCAAGTATAATGAATTGAAGGCAATATCTAGTTATTTGAAAATTGAGTTATATTTAAATAATAAGGGGTTTATTATATAAAATTTAGTTTTGAAATTTTGAAATATTTAAAGCCTTGAAATATTTCGAAATTGAAATGTTTATAGAAATTGAAATGTTTCGAAGTTATGAATTTCATATAATTATGTTTTAAGGTGTTAAAATTTAAAATGTTTGGGTTGAAGTATAAAATTTGGAAGTGCTATAATTTTGAAAAGGGGATATATTTGGAATAAAATGATATTATATTGATTTGAAATAAAATGAATATCATATCGATTTGGTTTTTAAATTTGAAATGATATCGTATCTATATGGTTTTTGAAATAAATATTATATGCTGGTTTTGAGATAAAAATTATTTTGAAATGACCGCGATGTTATAATAACGTTGGGTTGTTAAAGAGACCGGGATCGGATGTTGTCATACTCTCTGCCAACTCTGAAAACCACTTTAATAACCGTGTATGCAGTGGAGATTCCAGAATAAAGTAGGATGATGGCGGCGTTTCCTTTGAGGTAAGTACGTGGACCCTACTCCCGTGAGTTGGCATAAGGTGGCTAAAACAGGAGCAATTCTCGAGCCAATGAGCTCATTCCTCTGATCGGACGCACCCCTTCGATATTATACTCTGACTTTTGGATTGTGTCGGTGGCCACTTTTGATTTTTGATTTTGGGGGTGTTGTTCGAGGTGGGCGGTAGTAGCTGTTATGCGTTACCACCATCCCGAAAGCGTAATTGGTATATCTACCCTGGCATTGTCTAGTTGTGCCGTGTCACCTACCCTAGCGCGCCTTGTATGAGTTTGATTTGTGTCGTACCTATGGAGTATCCTCTGGTAGCCTCCCGATCAGGAGGTATTACGGTACTGTATAGACTATTGGCACTATTACGTGTTAAGAGGAATATTGGGTCACTCCTTAACGCTATTTAAAAGTAAGTTTATTTTGCTTATAGACATTATGAAAATTGCGAAATATTACTACATAGTAAATAGTTTAACGGATCCTTAGGAGATGTGAATCCCGAGCATCTCTTGAGTTATTGCACTCACATTAGACACTGGATAGAAGATGTCAAATCCCGTAAACATCTCTGACGCCGTTACACGCATATTATTTACCGTTCATTTAACTTACATAAGATCTTTTAGTTCTGACTCGAGTGTTTTGTCGCTCGGGTCAGCCTGATCATTTCAGGATTTGAAGACCTTACTTATGGAGGACGAAGACGAAGATTTTATTACTATTATATATTATATTAGTCCTCTGCATCACATTTGTTCCACTGCATTATTAGTTGTTTTCTCCGGTATGTGTAACTCTGATATGTATTGTATAAATAAAATCAAATATTTTGTAAACAGCTTCATGAAGTGTATATTTGATTATTATATTTTATCGTTCCGCTGCAAGATTCTATTTTGTTTTTCCTTCCTTTGCTTTTTCTTATTTACCTCATAATAATCCGCCCTTCTATATGGTTTATGTCTGATGTATGTGGCTTATCGTCGATTTAAAACATACGAAAAGGTGGGACGTTACATCTGGTATGAGAGCTTTGGTTTAGCAATAAACCTTAGCTTTGTAGGGTCTGACTCTTTACTAATAGGGTAATAATACCCTATGATGAGTCGCTGAGTGTATTTATGAGAGAGCGTATTTGTTAGTGTTATAAAAAGTTTTAAATATTGTGTTATTTTGTTCCGTTTTGTATTTATAAATTCTGGTTGATGCATGGGACGCTATGACATCAATAGGGATTTCTAAACACTTAATAGAACAGACTGACATAATATTTGTTTTTGAATATAGGTGAATGAAATAATTTTACCTATTATATTTTCTGTATATAAATATAATTTTTTTAAAGATAATATTTGGTTGTAATGTATTGGTTGGTAGGTAATGAAATTTATAAATAATAGTTGAAATAGGATTGAAAATAAAATAAATGAAAATTCGAAACTTTAGAACTTAAATTCCGGGATTTTTGAAAATTTCTTTTGAATGATTTTGGAATATAATAATAATATTATTAGAAGTATTTTCTGATATAAATATTGCAATATGATTTGAAAGAAATTGTATAAAAGAAATTTTGGAAAGAAATAAGTTATGGACTCCCCTCTCTGTCGCTGGAAAATAATTTCGGTGATGAGTGTACGCATCATCGACCTTTATTTTCGAGTTTCGAAGTGGGGAGGCCACTGTAGTAGTTTTACTACAGATTTATTTTGTTAAGAAAATATAAAATTTAAATTGTTTAAATATAACTGGATATATAAGTGTAAGGTATATACATTTATGTACTATTTTAAAATGATTTGAAATTTAACCCGGCATTTAGTTCTTAAGCTCCCATAAATTAATATTTTCAATTGCTTTAGTAAAATGCAAGGTAACTAATTAATAATTGGAACCTCTAAAGGAAATAAAAGATTTAATGGTAGGTTATAAATATAATTAAAAGAAAGTTGAGTTATGTAACCTAAAAACCAAAGATATAATTATTGAACATTTAATTAATTAAAGGAAATAACATAAACTTGTATAACTTCTAGTTACATTCTTAAAGGCAAATATATAACTTACCAAAAGATGAAAAAGTTGAAATGTTAATAAGAAAATGTAATAGGACATTATGCAAGTAAAACTTATAGTAATGAGAGTATTCAATGAAGTCCTTAATAAATAAGAATTGATGATATATTGTGATAACTTAAGTTATAATTGAAATTTTACTAACTAAATATAATTAAAAGGTAAGTATTATAAATAGATGATTATAACTTAAATAAATAAAATGGAAATGCTAAGAATTTGAATGGGACATGAATACTACTAATTAAATATAACAGAAGGCAGGTATTGTAAGCAAGAAATTTTATACTTAAGTAAATAAGTTGGAGTTACTTCTAAATAAAATTGTGAGAAATAAATGAAAATTAAAAAGATAAATCATTATATGAATGAAAAAGGAATCAAACAACGAATATTATAATGAAATTAAAAGAATGAACTTGATCCATTGTTTGAAATTGTTGTGTGTTTGGTTTATAGTTGTTTGTGTAAGGATACTTTAAAACTGTTTGGGTGTATGAATAATCTATTTAGCTTCATCAGACACCGTTGAGTAAATGGTGCGCTTAGTAGTTTATTATTCATTTTGTACAATTTGAAGTTTGAACCCGAACAACTATTTGTTTTGTTTGATATGAATGGATAATTGATGTGTGTTGATTTTATGTGATGATTGTATGCTTGTTGCAAGTGATTGATGTTGTATTGATTTGTTTGTTTATGGTTGAAACAACTTTAAATATTTCATTTCACATAATTATTAACTTTTTTGGATTATATAAGTGAAATACAAGTTATGGAAGCAATTGCTACTACTTTTGGTTTCATAATTAAGCATTGTTTGCCCAACAAATAGGTACGTTTTCGGATTATGGATTTAGAGCGCTATTATATTGGTTTCCCATGTTGGGATATATATTATTTTAGAAAATATATGTATATATTGTTATATCTGACAATATGTTTTCTCCCAAGCCTCCCTGGACAAAGGAGACTCTGCCGAAATTTTCCGTAAATTTTGGACTTAGAAAATATTTTGAAAATGTTTTTCAAACCTTATTAATTTAAGTATAAAAGATTTAGTGGTTATAAATTGGTATATTTTTTTTAATTAGTAAATTTTGTAAAATTTATTTGTTTATAAATTTAATGTTTTAAGTAAGATATATTGATTTCCTAATTCTTCTTTTCCCTTCTTTTCCTTTTCGGGGACGAAAAGTTTTGAATGGGGGAGAGTGTAACGACCCGTAAATTTTAGCAAGTAAAATTGGTTAATTTGATTGGATATTTGTAATTAAAATTAGAAAGAAATAAAAAAATTATAATTTACAATGAAATGAATGCTTAAAAGAAGTGCAGAAATGGTAATTTAAAAGTTAATTATGGACAATTAGTGTTAATTGTCGCACTTGGGTATAAAATGTGAAATAAGTAATTAAAAGTAAGCATTTAATTAACCAATGCAATAATATATCGATTTACAGCAACTGAATGTAAATTAAGGAGATAATGTTAATGCAAGGTAAACAATACTAATTAAAGTTAATAATAAATGAATGGAAGGAAATTCCAATTAATGAAAATAAATTTAAGGGTTATGATAAAAACATAAAACGTAGCAATGTCAATTAAAGTTGATCGTTAACGATTTCAATGAAATTCTAATTTACTAAAATAATTTAGATGTCATACTTGACTATGAATTGAATATAAGGAGACGAGAGTAGATATTTAACAAATTGATGAATTAGTGCAAAATTAGTGAGTTATTAATAAAAGTTATAATCACTAGAATTGAAGTCAAATTAATTGAAATAGTGGAAATAATATAATTTGTTATAAATGAAATATAGGTAAACAAATGTAAGTATTACATTAATAGATGTTATTTATTTACGGTGTTGAATAAAATTGGTAATCAATTTGCAACTAAAGGTAATAATGTTGATGTAAGCCAATAAATAATTAATTCATTGCAATACCAATTAAGGGAAACAAATTGTAGGTGTATATAATTGAATGAAATCAGTAAATTGGAAAATAAATTCAAAAGTGATATTAATTGATGAAATAATGCGTAATAAATTGTTGGTTGATAATTAAAGCATGAAGGTGTGTAAATTTGGCAATAGTGCAAACTTTAATCATTTACCCATTCATTTAATGCATTGAATTAGATCTAAATCAATTGCAACATTTGTTTGTTAATAACAGCTTATAAGGGAAGTAATGGTAACGATTAATATAGATTAACCATTTGTCTAGTATATTTAATATAAACTGGTAATCAATTGCAATAAATCTAAATTAAAAGCTATGTTAGCATAAATTAAAGAAATAATTGGTAACCAATGTTAATTTTATTTATAATATGACCATTGGTTGATTTAAGGGGTGAAAATCAAGATTTATTAATTTATTTGAAATTTAAAATTCAATAAGTGGATTAATTGCAAATAAGTGGAATTTAATATTAAAATATTACGTTAATGGAAATTAGGATGAAATTTGTGAATAGTAATGCAATAACTACGAACCAATGAAAATTTCATCCAATTGATAATGATAGATTGAATAATAGAATGAAAAGTCAATTAAATGGAACTATTCAAATTAAAATTGGTAATTTCTGAATTATTGAAATTGAAAGCAAAGATAGTAGTTATTGAAATAATTAACATTGAATCAACATGAAAATTTGTTTTAAATTGTTATAAATGGCCAAATAAATCAAGTGACAAAATCTGTAAACTAAGGAATTGAAAATTTTAATTTAGTTAATTAATTATTAATTTATTTAATTAATGTAAAAATAGCCATTTTGGCCACTGATTCGGATTTCGACGAACTAGTCTCATCAGATCCATATCGGTGAATTACTGTAGGATTTCAAGTTTCGTAGTGATTGGGCTTGTCGTTTGATCGTACGGACTCGAAAAGCCTTGAAATCAATGAAATTGAAATCAACTGAAATCAATGAAATTGAAATCAATTGAAATCAATTTGGAAAATATTGATTTGAGCGTAACTTCTTCATACGACGGAATTTGGACGTGAAACCTTTTCCATTGCGTTTAAAATATTTTAACACATCTATTTTGATATATGGGTTGAGCCAATTTCGTTCTGGAGTCGAAACGGGCTTTTTGGGCCATTTTGTCGTTAGCGCGTATATCCAATCGATCCGATCCGTTCTATTTCATCTTTGCCAATAAATACCCTGTTATAAACCCTAGCCTATCTATATTTCTCATTTGTCTGTATGTACAATTCAACTATATCTACTCCTCAATGGCAGACAACTAATTCTAGATCCAATTGCAGTTCAAAATCAAATTGAAAATTTAACCTCCTCAAAAAAATTCGAGAAAAATATATACCGCAGATCTCAATGATACGAACCTACGTCAGCTATTCCTTTTTCGAGATAGTGACCGGATCGACCAGAAATCGCGGTCAAAGTTAAATTTAGGGGTTTTAATCGAAGCTGCAATCGATGAAATTGGGAGAGGGGTTTTGTTAGGCTTGGCTTCGGGAGTGCGATGGTGGTGGTCGTGAGGCCTAAATTGGCCTGAGGCAGCCTGGAATCGACAGTAAGGGTTTCAAAACCCTAACTCATAGTGGCGGCGGCGGCCTTGTTGAAGCGCCGGTCCTCGGTCACGGCGACGGCAGTCAAGTAGGTGGCGATCGGTGATGGGATCGCGGCTGATGGAGGGGCACGGTGGTGATGGTGGCGGCGCGATTCTTCTTGCGTGCGTGCGTGTTTTTTTGGAAGCAGTGAAGATGGGTTCACTGTTGCGTACGAGGGAGAGAGTGACGTGTAACGGTGTTAACGTAAAAATCAGACGCTAACACCCCGGTGTAAATTGAAGTTGAGCGAAAGCACCACCCGTGAACACGGGAACTAAAACAAGTAGAAAAATTACAAACAAAGCAGAAAAGACAACAGTTTTTATAGTGGTTCGGCTTAAGGCAAGCCTACGTCCACTTTAATTCTCTTTATTGCTGAACCAATTACAACTTTACAACAATTTTCAATTACAATCCTGACGAGACAAACAACTAGAACTTTGGTAAAGAAGAATTCCTCGAATCCATGTAGATTGCATTAGATTTTCCCTTGAAGTTAGTTTAGATGCCTTTCGAATTTTGAAGTGTTGGGTGAGTTGAGAATTCAGCAGAGTATTGGCGCTTAAAGTGATCGGCCAAAAGTCCCCTTCCTGTTTTAGGTAGGTCGGTATTTATAGAAAAATCTTCCATTTGGATCGTTAGTCGTGTTCGACTCATGGTAACCCGTGGCCGAGTTAAGTTGGGTCGTGGGCGACTCAGCTGGTAGAGTTCATGCTTGGTGTCAGAGCGCCTTCGGTCTTCTGGATATAGCGCAAGTCCTAACTCGTTCACGAGTTAAGAGGTCATGGCCGACTTATCTGACTAAGCCCTTGGTTCCTCAATGGTTCACTTCTTCAGAATTACAAGTCATGAGCCGCTCACGAGTCAACTCTCTTACATGAGCATTGTGATTGCGGGCTACGACTTAGTGGTTTTAGGTTGCAGGTGAGTCATGCTGAGTCGTGAGTCGTGAGTCGCTTCTTTGAGTCACTGATGACTCAAGGTAGGTCGTAGGTTGCACGATTCTGTGACTCGCGCAACTCCTCTATTTGTTGAGTCGGTAACTCGTTGAGTCGGCCTGTCTCACAAACCGTTAACCTCTTGAGTCGTTCCGCTTCTCTTAAGCTGCCTTGAATTCTAACTCGCCAGCTTGTTGAGTCGCTTCTACCTTTAAGTCGTGAATTACCTTGAGCCGTAGACCCATTGAGTCGGTAAGAACCTTAAGTCGTGATCCATCCCTTCTTTCTTAAACCGTTGAGTCGTAGACTCCTATATATCGTAAGTCGTTCACTTCCGTAAGCTATTGACTCCTTTAGGTCGACCAATCCCTGACTCGTTAAGTCGTGTAACTCCCTTGAGTCGTTAACTTGTTAAGTCGGTTACTTATTGAATCGGACCACTCCTTAAGTCGCTCTGCTTCTTTAAGTCGTGAGTCGTCTCAGTTCTTAACTCGTTGTCCAAACGGTGTTAACATTTGCCCCTCGAAGTGCACGCCTAAGTCGTAGGACGTGTGCTTCGATCTTCTTAGCTCGTGTCCTGATGGGTTGTTAGGTCGCGAAAGACTTAAGGAAGAGACTAGGTCGGCTGATGCCGATTTGTATTCCATCGCTCCAGTGTATAAATGGCTTAAGTCGCCCCTTCTTCTTCACCTTCTTACTTCAGCGTTTATTTCCGCCATTAGCAATCTTCGAAGCTTTCAAAGACGAACTCAACCAGTTCACTTCATCATCAATCAAATTTCTTTGATCTTCGTCACCACACTACGTAAGTAAACTTATTGCCCGCTCAATTTCACAACTGCCGTTATCCCTCGATCATGGAGTTGGACTTTTCGTTTTCTAACCCCAATCCAAATCCTCGCACCATGCTTCATTTCGAGTCACGCTATGATTGATTTTTGATAAGCTTGGAGTGGTTTGATTTGAGTTTGTAGATGATTTGCAAGGAGGAGACGATGGTTTTTTATATTTCAAGTCAATTAATCCATGAATTTAGAGGAGATGAGATTGTCTTGTATGGCTTATCGGGTTAGGAGATAGGAAGATAACGGGTTAAGGTTTAGGAGGATAATGGGTTAGGAGTTCTGAGAAGGGGTTGGTCGGTTGGAGGAAGCATGACGTTAACTTGGATGTGATTCAGTAATTTTGAGCGCCATAATTTTGAGCGATTCAATAACCTTCGCGACTTAATTCTTGACCGACTTACCAACCTTCACGACATAAGTCTTAAGTCGTAGCCGGGATAGGACTTGAGGAATTTCACGTTGCTTCGGACGGAAGCCTTTTCTATTTTTCATGGTTAACGACTTAGAGCACTGCCGACTTAAGACATTAACAATTCAAGATTGAAACGACCTAACTTAACTCGCCTCGTAATCCTTAGGTCGTGGACGAGTTAGCCAGATAACTAATGATTTGATTTAACCCATAGGAAGAATTTCTTAGGTCGTTGCCAACACTTAAGTCGTCACCGAGTCAACACTTAAGTCATCGCCGAGTCAACACTTAAGTCGCAGTTTACAATTTTGCTTGAACTTTGAACTTTAACTTGATTTGCTAAAATAAACTGCCGGAGTGCTGAATTGTTTGGACTTTAACTTGTTAAACTTTGTTGCATTTTTTCACAGGTCACTATTGCAAGCTAATAACCTGTCTAATACAACATTTACAGAAAATTGGGACGAATATACTGCCGCTACTGCCCACATCAAATGACAGATTAGTTAATAACAATTAATCAACTTGAACAGATTGTGTGAACGAAGCGCTTTAAAACAACGAATTCAGGCAAAGTATCAAGGCAACATTGGAATAGTCAACTAAACTTTCCTGTTTGCATTAACACTGTGCTTGAACTTCAAATTAACAAGTCCTGAAATTTGATAGTCGATCAATTGTCGACGAACTTAACTCCAGTTATATTTACTTGTTTATTTTTATTAGTTTTGCACAACACTTCACACTTTTAGGAAACGTGCACCTTCAAATTTGAATATCCAGTTGCTTATGTAGAATGGCCTCACATCAAGAAGAAGTAACGGAACAGATTGGAGAGGCTCTTCCAATAGCTGCTCCACAGAATACTCCACCGGAAAGAGTCTCAACTTCCTTGAACTACCGGACGTTTAGCTTATTGCGCGCTCAATTTGGCATCGTTGAAACGGATGCTATATTGCCCGGGCCAAATGATTTTGCTAATAGACCTCCCCGTGGTTTCGTCGCTGTCAACCGCCAAATGTGCTTGTGCGGTGCTATTCCTCCCTTCAACGAGTTTCTTCAGCAATTTCTACTTCCATTGACCATCTCTCCGTTTCAACTACACCCCAATGGTTACGCCATTCTGATGGGGTTGTGTGTTTTATTCATGACAACCCTGTGTCGGCTACCGAGCTTCGGAGAAATTTGTTACTTATGTTCCTTCACCAAGACTAAATGTAACGACCCTGGATTTTTTTGACCCCGTTTATTTTAATAAATATTTAATCTGAATTAAATGAAATGAAAATTGACCATATTAAATGATGATGATTTGGAGACACTATTAAATTATTCATTTAAATTGTTTTTTTAAACAAAAGGGGAATTGGACTTTGGAGAGTGCAAAATAAAATCTTTTGATAATATATAATATAACTTATTTTTACATAATTGAATTAAAATACTTTCAATATTTTCATATCTGATAATATATGTATGTATATATATATAATTGTAGAACTTTAAATAATAATGATTTGGGTATTGGATATGGGAATTTAAAAGCTTAAGTATAAAACAATATAAATGATTATAAACATGAACATATCAAACAAGTATAAATCATAAATATGAACTTAAATATAAAACAATGTAAATAGGTAGAAGCACAAACATCCATAACATAAGTATGGGAATGTAAATATAAACCATAATTATAAAGTATAAATGTAATTAAAAATATAAATATACTAATATAAGTCATAACTTGAAATATAATAATGCAAACAAAATACTATGAAGCAAAAACTTGTAAAGTCTGGAATACAAATAGAATACAAGTAATGTAGTCAAACACATGTACGTGATCCACTAAGTAGCTAAAATAAGGATATAAATAAATGTGTACAAGTATTCTTCATGTAAGGCCCAAGTCAAACTGAAAAAAATATATAAATAAAATGATAATAAGACAAATATATATGCAAACAAATATGTGTATTACAGTCCAAACTTGAAGTTAATAAAAACAAGTAAATTAATAACAAAACAAAGATCTTTATATAAAGCTTCTCACTCAAGCCATTGACCTGCAATACTTTCCTACAAATAAATATCTTTATACATAGTACACTATACTTATAATTGTGTAAACATATTAGCAACCTAAACATTTAAATTCCATCTTCTCAGTACATTATTTTGTCAACTCATTTGTTTACAAACCTGAACATCTCAGACCTACAAACATGTCCAGCTGAAATTTGTAAAATCATGCTATGCTACAGGAAGATAATTACAAAAATCAATCTGGTCAAGAATATATAGCTGTCTAGGTACAACCTACCCATGTACACCTATTTTTCTTCTATATATATGAGTGTAAATATTCTTATTTGGTTCGTTCAGTAAAAAAAATATATTAGTAAACCTGTAAACAGAAGAAAAAAAAGAAAGAGGAACAGGAAAGAGTTAAAGACAGAAAATCTCAGGACAGTTTCAAGTTACAATCAATCTACCTCAATGCTATTGTTTACTGGAATCATGTCAAGTGAGTAAACAAAATTTTTAAAGTGTTAAGTAGTTTAAAAACAGTTCAAATTTTCATTGTCAACTTGGTTTGTGTCAGTATGCATATGAATGTTCTTTGTTCAGGAATGTAGTAGGGAAGTAAAATTTTGATCTTAAATCAGTTTAAAATATCTGAGACTTGGACCTGATACATGAATGAGACCTTGCAGTTAATGGTTCGAAATGATTCATATGATGTGTAGAGGTAAATGGAGGTGTATACATGATGTAGTATGGCTAGTTATCATCTCAGTTTATCTTGCAGCACCAATTATCAAAGAAACATATCATAATTTTATTTGTATTCGATTATAGGTTAGGAACTGAGAAAAGAGAAGGTTTAAAAATTTATATAGTTAATTTTAAAGTAGTTTTAAATTAATATATGGTGTAGTATCAAACAGAATTTGAAATCTACAGTCTGAATATATCATAGGTTAAAAATCAAGTGTCTTGAATTCTTAAATTAATCTTATAATATGAATCTAGATTGCTAATGATTAATTTAGAAACCAGAATCATGATTTTTAGTTTGATAATCTCTGAGTTAATCGAAATTGAAGAATTTTGGGTTTTTAACCAATATCTGGCGATCGATGATGATTCAGAGGTAGGGATTGTTGTCGAAGATGACCTAGGGGATGTAGATCACTGGAAAAATAGTTCGAAAATTTTCTGATGATCGTAGTTGCGTGTAGTGGTTAAACTAGGGCTTGAGTAGCTAGTTCTGTCGCGTTTAACAGCAAGGTGATTTCGTTCAACCTGAAGCATCGAGTTCGCTTTCAGGTGATTAGATAGTTGCGTGGGTCGATGGCGGGGTCGAGGTCTGAAGGATGACGATTCCAGTCGCCCTGATCGTCAACGATGGGTGTTTGGGCTCATTTGAGTTCTAATGCCTGCTGCTGTTGGATGCTCGATTTCGCATCACTGGCTATTTGACGAAGCTGAGTGGTATAATCGTTGGTGTGGGTGGTTTTCGGTCCGAGGATGGTCATGGCATGGATCATCGATGGTCAGAGCTCGGTTACATGTGCACGCGTGCGCACAGATATCTGGTAGGTTGAAGTTTGGAAGGGATGGGTTCGTCTCGAGTCGCGCACGAGAAAAAAAAGGAGGAAACTTCGAGTTGAGGCCGAGTTCGAACGTGAGTTTGAGCCTGATACTTTGGGTGTTAATTTAATTTAAGACTTAAACTAATTACTTAACAAGAAGAAAAAAAAGAGAAGAACAGAGGAAGGAGATTTGCGCGAGAAGCGTTCAGGGTTGTCCCGTGTTTTTAGCGTTGCTGTCTTCGGTGTTTAAGCACTGGGTTTTGCTATCTGTGGCATTAAGTTGAAGGATATATTTAAGTTAAGCATTAATCAAATTAAGGATGTTAACAGATTGATGTGGTCCAAAATTTACTTTAATATTACCGAGAAAGTTTTACAGGGAAATAAACGAGTAAATGATTTAAAATTAAAGTTAATTATGATTGAAATAAATTTATAATTGTGATGTAATAGTAGTTCAAAATGTAATCGAAATGGTAATTAAAGATATTAATAATAATCTTGTATAACATCATTTGTAATTAAGGATTCAATTAATCATTTGAAATGATTAATTAACAAATCATAGTTAACTAATTAATTAACTAATTAAGGATTCAACAGTTAAGTAAATTAATAAGTGATGATTTAATTAATAAATAGTAATAATCAAATTGTGTAGTTGAGTTTTATCAATCAGTAATTAAGGTTATTGCTTAATAACTAATTAAGTAATTAAGTGAATAATGTAAGAAGTAATTAATGAATTGAGATAAGTTAATTTATTAGTAATTAATTAAGCATGCAATTGAGTTTAAATAAATCAAACTTGTTAATATGAATCAATGACTCTATTTGATTGTCTCTGATGTTTATTTATATACTGTGACGTTCTGTGAAATTCTGGATATATCTATGATGATTATGTATGATTTATTCGTATTAAATTGCCATATGATTTATTCGATGTTATTTACCTATGTTAAATTGCCATATGATTTATCCGATGTTATTTACCTATGTTAAATTGCCATATGATTTATTTGATGTTATTTATCTATGTTAAATTGCTTTATGAATTCAATGGTTAACTTTAAACTGTTTAAGTTAAATAGACAACTTGGCCCTTAAATGGCGGTTGGATTTGATGAGACCGGGATCGGAAGAATCAAATTAGATTCCCCAAAAACCATATCGATCCAATTTCAACGTTAGGTCGTGAATCCTGAAATGGAGATCGAGATGGTGTTTTCAGAGTGCAAGGGTTATCGTCGTTAACTCTGAGGGTGATTCCAAAATGAGTGTAACGAGGTAATGCCTTCGGTTTCGTTCGAACCCGGAACGAACTTGTATGGATTGAATGCTTTCAGCCCATCGTCAGGCGGACGATGAGCATTCTAAGTGATATGTTCCTTAAAGGTAATCGCAGCCTCAAGCCTCATCAACCGGGAATGGCTAAAACAGGGGAGATGCGGCAAGGTTAGGTGGGTCATGCCCAAGCAGGACAAGATATTTCCCCTGTCTAGATGTCCCTTTTATATTTCGGCTTAGTGGGTGGTTGGTCGTGCCAACCACGGGGTTTATCTTGTTCGGGACTGTTCAGTAAGGAATGGTTCCGGCCTTGTGTTGCAGGGGATGAAGGGAGTAATCCTCGGTACAGTGATCTAGGCCCCGTACTGTGACGGGCGGTACCCCGGTAGCCCTGCCATTGTTGGAAATCCATTTTCCCTACGAGACCCTACGGTTTTGATTTGTATTACCCACTTTGGTGGCTAGTAGCTGGAATTTAATCATGTAACAATTTCGGCTATTTTCTATTTACTTGAAAACCCTAGACACTATTATAATATCACTGGATTTCCTAAGAAATGTTTTGGTTAGCGTAAGGTAAAAACTTACCCGTATTTATTTGTGGGAAGTCTTACGTGATACCTTTATTTTCAAATATTTTTCAAAGTTAAACAATCTTAAACCGTTTACTCATACCAGACCCATGTCTGACCCGGAGTTTATTTTTGTTTTTCATAAACTCTCGGGTACCCAAATTTTTTTTCGGGTAGCCAAGGGATTCAGGTTAGCTTTGACGAATTCTGGAGGAGCAATGGAGCAGGAGGCTTCAACGTTGTAGATATATATATAGTTCCGCCGTGTTGGTATCTCTGAGTCATATTGTTTGAGTCATATTGTTTGAGTTGTATTGTATTGAGTTGTATTAACTAGACAGGTGTTATAACTGTCTAGTATTGATGTATTATCTGTATAACTCTGAGATATGTAAAACTTTTAAATATTTACGTGATATATTATATTTTGTCCCATTCCGCTGTGAGATTCTGATGTTGTTGTTCTTTCTTCTCTATCTTTTCTATTTTCTCATCCCTTTCTTTCTTAATGATGATACGTCTTTCTGGTAATAGAAGGACGGGTCGTCACATTTGGTATCAGAGCATAGGTTGGTGACAACCTTGGCTCTGGTAGAAGTTACTCATAGAATAGAGTCAGTAGTACTCTGAAGTGAGTTTGAGTGTATTAATAGATATGAGTGCGTATTTGTTAGTGAATATAAAGTTGTTTTATATTGCGTTGATTGCTTTATTGAGTGGCATATGAACCTTCGTCGGCACAGCCTCGAAAACTGTATCGAATGGGTTTCTAAACACTTAAATAGAGCAATTCGACACAATATTGTTTTTAAAAGTAGGGTAAATGAAATAATTTTACCCAAAAGTTATATTTTGATATAAAAGAAATATTTTTCTGAAATATATATATACTTGGATATTTGATAGTTAATAGTACAATCAAATAAAAAATTTTAAAAAAATTTGGAGTGGTTTATAACCAAATAAATTTATTTACGAATGATTTTAAATAAAAAGAAATATAACTGAAATCTGATTTAAACTAGAATTTAAGTCCCGGGAATTTGAAAAGTGTTTAAATGAATTTAAACAAAAGGATTTGGAAATTTAAAATCTTGGGAATGTTTGAAAATGTGTTTTTTTCAAAGAGTTGAAGGAACTAATGGAATTTTGTTTTGGAAAATATGATTGAATGAAAATTGTTTTGGAAAGAATTTGTGAAAGTAAGAAAGCACTGAACTCACTTCAGTCGTTGGGAAATAATCCTGATGGTGATGGCCACATCATCAGTATTCATTTTCGAGTTTCTAAAGTGATAGATTGCTACCAGGATAGTTGGTTATGATATTGTTTGGGGTTGTTGGGTATGCAAGTTGTTTTAGAAATTTTCAAAAGGAGAAAATTTGTTTTGATGCAAACAAGTGTTTGAAATTTGATTATCATTTCAAATGGTTTTGGAAATGAAAACCGGGCAATCGAATTTTAAGAAAATTCTATTTAATAATAGGGTTTGAATAAATCAACTATTGAACTTATAAAGAAAAGTTGAGAAAAGTTGATATTGATAAAAAGAAGTCGGGAATTGTAATCCCGGAATTAAAATTTAATTTAAGTAAATGAAAATAAGGAAACATATTGGAGTTTAACCTGAGATAAGCTAAATGGAATTGAAGTTCAAAATAAACTTATTTGGATATAAAATTTGAAGGTAAAATGATTGTAATTGAAAAATGAAAATCATACCTTAAGACAGTAAGTGCTATATATGTAATATAATCTGGAATTGTGATTATAAGATGAAATAACCCAAATGAGTAATATAAACCTTAAGGTAAATAAATAAGTTTTGAGCTCATGTATTGAGAAATAAATTTAAAGGTTGTAAGTAGCTAAATTTAACTGTAGTTGAGTTAGAATAAAATAGAATTTAAATGAATTCAGTCAAGTTATAGATAATATTGAATGAAATAAAATTCTTATGTAAATAAGAAAATGTAAACCAAAGTAAGTATTGAATTGGATTTAAATAGAAATAGTGTGAGTTGTAAACAAATCTAATTCAAGTATAAGTTGAATAACCTTATTATGAATAAATTAAATAATGAATTGTTAATGTAAATTAAAGAGTGGATAAAAAGATAAACTAATCAGTAAATAATTGGGATTTTATTAAAGGGAAATCAAATCAAAGATTTAAATGGAATTGGTAAAATAGAATAAACTTAAGTTATTGGGCAGAACAGTTTGAAGTAAATTGTGAAATGATTATTTAAAACATTGGTTGTTGTGTTTAATAAAATGGTTTGGAATCAAACCTGTTTGAAATAAAAGAAAATGCAATGAAAGGATTGTGAATAAATTAAATGAGATGGACTCAAGTGTAAATTAAGTTGAAATCAATTTAAAATTTGTTATGAAGATTAAGTGATTATTTATTCACAATGATATGGTTGAATTGCATATGGAAATGGGTTGTTTGAAGTAAATGAGAATTAGATAAAGCAAAATAGGATGATTTTGAATATGAGTTTGTATTGCTTAAATGGATTATATGAGCAAGAAATTTGTAAATTCCTTTTAATTAAAAGGGAATGGTTTTAGAATTGATTGAAGTTAATTGTAATGAGGATTGGAACCTTATATTTGTGCTTTTGGAAATATGTAATGCTAAATAAATGGAAACTCTGTCAAAACTTTTCAGAATTTGAAAACAATATATATATAAAAAAAAAATATTAGCAACAAAACAATTTCAAATTAAGAATTTAAAGTAAGCTAATAAATGAAACTAATTTAAAAATAATAATATGAATCAGTTATAAATAGAGCTAGTCACTAAAAGTTCAGTATTCAGAGTTAAGAAAATTGAATTCATATGGAATTGGTAATTCAGATTTAAAGTGGAAACATAATAATAATAAGAAGATATAAAGGCTATGGTTGTAGAGTAATAATATAAGAGTATATATAATGTTTATATTAAGCTTAAGAAATGAATGGTGAAATTCTTAAGTAAAATTTGGTATTGAGAAAATTTCGAAGTGGACAGAATCAGAATAATGTGAATAAAAGAAAATTGATAAAGTTGATAATCAATGGATATTAATACGTAGGATGAATGTATATTATTTTGTACGCATGACAAGTTGGTCCAGATTCGAGCATAGAATTTCGAGGTAGTTATATCGATCCGAGTTAGGATTTTTCACTCGATTTTCGACGACGAACCATGGATTTGGATTTTGATTGATTCTGGAAAATTCTCTATCATGAATTGTGACTATACGAGGAGAATGACAGTTTCTGATCAAGAAATCAGCTCTGAGTCCGTACTAGGAAGTCGGGTGGACGATACTAGTTCGGAAATGAAATTGTGTGATCGAGCGAACGATCGGATTTGATATTGCGTACGAATGGTATATGTACATCGTACGGGCTTGATTGAATAGAAATTGAAATTATATAAAGAGTTAATATTGTAGATTTCAGAATTGAATTTCCAGAGTGGATATCTGGAATTTATTGTGTATTCCATATATCCCATCTTAAATTTGTTCTTGATTCATCATTAGTTGTTAAACCAGTAATTCAGGAATTTGGAAGTTAAATTAAATTTAACTGTAGACAGGAATCCAGTTTGAATTGTTGATCATCGAGAGACAAACTCTCGATAATTTTTGGGAAAGTTATCCGGATTTGTGTTCGGATAACTAGATTTGTTAGTTAAGATTGACGGTTTGGTTATTGTTAATACATAAATGATATTTATGTTTGAATGATTGGCATAACAGCTTTTAAAATTATCCTGGTTTTAAATTTCGGGGACGAAATTCTTTTAAGGGGGGAGGAATGTAACGACCCTGGATTTTTGTGACCCCGTTTATTTTAATAAATATTTAATCTGAATTAAATGAAATGAAAATTGACCATATTAAATGATGATGATTTGGAGACACTGTTAAATTATTTATTTAAATTGTTTTTTTAAACAAAAGGGGAATTGGACTTTGGAGAGTGCAAAATAAAATCTTTTGATAATATATAATATAACTTATTTTTACATAATTGAATTAAAATACTTTCAATATTTTCATATCTGATAATATATGTATGTATATATATAATTGTAGAACTTTAAATAATAATGATTTGGGTATTGGATATGGGAATTTAAAAGCTTAAGTATAAAACAATATAAATGATTATAAACATGAACATATCAAACAAGTATAAATCATAAATATGAACTTAAATATAAAACAATGTAAATAGGTAGAAGCATAAACATCCATAACATAAGTATGGGAATGTAAATATAAACCATAATTATAAAGTATAAATGTAACTAAAAATATAAATATACTAATATAAGTCATAACTTGAAATATAATAATGCAAACAAAATACTATGAAGCAAAAACTTGTAAAGTCTGGAATACAAATAGAATACAAGTAATGTAGTCAAACACATGTATGTGATCCACTAAGTAGCTAAAATAAGGATATAAATAAATGTGTACAAGTATTCTTCATGTAAGACCCAAGTCAAACTGAAAAATATATATAAATAAAATGATAATAAGACAAATATATATGCAAACAAATATGTGTATTACAGTCCAAATTTGAAGTTAATAAAAACAAGTAAATTAATAACAAAACAAAGATCTTTATATAAAGCTTCTCACTCAAGCCATTGACCTGCAATACTTTCCTACAAATAAATATCTTTATACATAGTACACTATACTTATAATTGTGTCAACATAATTAGCAACCTAAACATTTAAATTCCATCTTCTCAGTACATTATTTTGTCAACTCATTTGTTTACAAACCTGAACATCTCAGACCTACAAACATGTCCAGCTGAAATTTGTAAAATCATGCTATGCTACAGGAAGATAATTACAAAAATCAATCTGGTCAAGAATATATAGCTGTCTAGATACAACCTACCCATGTACACCTATTTTTCTTCTATATATATGAGTGTAAATATTCTTATTTGGTTCGTTCAGTAAAAAAGAAAATATATTAGTAAACCTGTAAACAGAAGAAAAGAAAAAAAAAGAAAGAGGAACAGGAAAGAGTTAAAGACAGAAAATCTCAGGACAGTTTCAAGTTACAATCAATCTACCTCAATGCTATTGTTTACTGGAATCATGTCAAGTGAGTAAACAAAATTTTTAAAGTGTTAAGTAGTTTAAAAACAGTTCAAATTTTCATTGTCAACTTGGTTTGTGTCAGTATGCATATGAATGTTCTTTGTTCAGGAATGTAGTAGGGAAGTAAAATTTTGATCTTAAATCAGTTTAAAATATCTGAGACTTGGACCTGATACATGAATGAGACCTTGCAGTTAATGGTTCGAAATGATTCATATGATGTGTAGAGGTAAATGGAGGTGTATACATGATGTAGTATGGCTAGTTATCATCTCAGTTTATCTTGCAGCACCAATTATCAAAGAAACATATCATAATTTTATTTGTATTCGATTATAGGTTAGGAACTGAGAAAAGAGAAGGTTTAAAAATTTATATAGTTAATTTTAAAGTAGTTTTAAATTAATATATGGTGTAGTATCAAACAGAATTTGAAATCTACAGTCTGAATATATCATAGGTTAAAAATCAAGTGTCTTGAATTCTTAAATTAATCTTATAATATGAATCTAGATTGCTAATGATTAATTTAGAAACCAGAATCATGATTTTTAGTTTGATAATCTCTGAGTTAATCGAAATTGAAGAATTTTGGGTTTTTAACCAATATCTGGCGATCGATGATGATTCAGAGGTAGGGATTGTTGTCGAAGATGACCTAGGGGATGTAGATCACTGGAAAAATAGTTCGAAAATTTTCTGATGATCGTAGTTGCGTGTAGTGGTTAAACTAGGGCTTGAGTAGCTAGTTCTGTCGCGTTTAACAGCAAGGTGATTTCGTTCAACCTGAAGCATCGAGTTCGCTTTCAGGTGATTAGATAGTTGCGTGGGTCGATGGCGGGGTCGAGGTCTGAAGGATGACGATTCCAGTCGCCTTGATCGTCAACGATGGGTGTTTGGGCTCATTTGAGTTCTAATGCCTGCTGCTGTTGGATGCTCGATTTCGCATCACTGGCTATTTGACGAAGCTGAGTGGTATAATCGTTGGTGTGGGTGGTTTTCGGTCTGAGGATGGTCATGGCATGGATCATCGATGGTCAGAGCTCAGTTACATGTGCACGCGTGCGCACAGATATCTGGTAGGTTGAAGTTTGGAAGGGATGGGTTCGTCTCGAGTCGCGCACGAGAAAAAAAAAGGGGAAACTTCGAGTTGAGGCCGAGTTCGAACGTGAGTTTGAGCCTGATACTTTGGGTGTTAATTTAATTTAAGACTTAAACTAATTACTTAACAAGAAGAAAAAAAAAGAGAAGAACAGAGGAAGGAGATTTACGCGAGAAGCGTTCAGGGTTGTCCCGTGTTTTTAGCGTTGCTGTCTTCGGTGTTTAAGCACTGGGTTTTGCTATCTGTGGCATTAAGTTGAAGGATATATTTAAGTTAAGCATTAATCAAATTAAGGATGTTAACAGATTGACGTGGTCCAAAATTTACTTTAATATTACTGAGAAAGTTTTACAGGGAAATAAACGAGTAAATGATTTTAAAATTAAAGTTAATTATGATTGAAATAAATTTATAATTGTGATGTAATAGTAGTTCAAAATGTAATCGAAATGGTAATTAAAGATATTAATAATAATCTTGTATAACATCATTTGTAATTAAGGATTCAATTAATCATTTGAAATGATTAATTAACAAATCATAGCTAACTAATTAATTAACTAATTAAGGATTCAACGGTTAAGTAAATTAATAAGTGATGATTTAATTAGTAAATAGTAATAATCAAATTGTTTAGTTGAGTTTTATCAATCAGTAATTAAGGTTATTGCTTAATAACTAATTAAGTAATTAAGTGAATAATGTAAGAAGTAATTAATGAATTGAGATAAGTTAATTTATTAGTAATTAATTAAGCATGCAATTGAGTTTAAATAAATCAAACTTGTTAATATGAATCAATGACTCTATTTGATTGTCTCTGATGTTTATTTATATACTGTGACGTTCTGTGAAATTCTGGATATATCTATGATGATTATGTATGATTTATTCGTATTAAATTGCCATATGATTTATCCGATGTTATTTACCTATGTTAAATTGCCATATGATTTATCCGAAGTTATTTAACTATGTTAAATTGCCATATGATTTATCTGATGTTATTTATCTATGTTAAATTGCTTTATGAATTCAATGGTTAACTTTAAACTGTTTAAGATAAATAGACAACTTGGCCCTTAAAATGGCAGTTGGATTCAATGAGACCGGGATCGGAAGAATCAAATTAGATTCCCCAAAAACCACATCGATCCAATTTCAACGTTAGGTCGTGAATCCTGAAATGGAGATCGAGATGGTGTTTTCAGAATGCAAGGGTTATCGTCGTTAACTCTGAGGGTGATTCCAAAATGAGTGTAACGAGGTAATGCCTTCGGTTTCGTTCGAACCCGGAACGAACTTGTATGGATTGAATGCTTTCAGCCCATCGTCAGGCGGACGATGAGCATTCTAAGTGATATGTTCCTTAAAGGTAATCGCAGCCTCAAGCCTCATCAACCGGGAATGGCTAAAACAGGGGAGATGCAGCAAGGTTAGGTGGGTCATGCCCAAGCAGGACAAGATATTTCCCCTGTCTAGATGTCCCTTTTATATTTCGGCTTAGTGGGTGGTTGGTCGCGCCAACCACGGGGTTTATCTTGTTCGGGACTGTTCAGTAAGGAATGGTTCCGGCCTTGTGTTGCAGGGGATGAAGGGAGTAATCCTCGGTACAGTGATTTAGTCCCCGTACTGTGACGGGCGGTACCCCAATAGCCCTGCCATTGTTGGAAATCCATTTTCCCTACGAGACCCTACGGTTTTGATTTGTATTACCCACTTTGGTGGCTAGTAGCTGGAATTTAATCATGTAACAATTTCGGCTATTTTCTATTTACTTGAAAACCCTAGACACTATTATAATATCACTGGATTTCCTATGAAATGTTTTGGTTAGCGTAAGGTAAAAAATTACCCGTATTTATTTGTGGGAAATCTTACGTGATACCTTTATTTTCAAATATTTTTCAAAGTTAAACAATCTTAAACCGTTTACTCATACCAGACCCATGTCTGACCCGGAGTTTATTTTTGTTTTTCATAAACTCTCGGGTACCTAAATTTTTTTTCGGGTAGCCAAGGGATTCAGGTTAGCTTTGACGAATTCTGGAGGAGCAATGGAGCAGGAGGCTTCAACGTTGTAGATATATATATAGTTCCGCTTTGTTGGTATCTCTGAGTCATATTGTTTGAGTCATATTGTTTGAGTTGTATTGTATTGAGTTGTATTAACTAGACAGGTGTTACAACTGTCTAGTATTGATGTATTATCTGTATAACTCTGAGATATGTAAAACTTTTAAATATTTACGTGATATATTATATTTTGTCCCATTCCGCTGTGAGATTCTGATGTTGTTGTTCTTTCTTCTCTATCTTTTCTATTTTCTCATCCCTTTCTTTCTTAATGATGATACGTCTTTATGGTAATAGAAGGACGGGTCGTCACACTAAAGACCATCCCTCCATTGTCGTCATAAGGAGTGCTAGGAATCGCAAACTCGTGACTGACCTTCCCGAGAGTGCTCATGGATTTTTAAATCAGTTTTTCTTTGTTCACTTCCCCCTAGGATATTATGCCATCTGGAGAGTAGGAAGTAAGATTACCTGCTTCTATTTTCCATTCCCGAGCTTTTCGAATTTCGAGTTGTTAATCGTTAATTTCACTCTTTCCTTTTTCAGCACTTCCTTCCCCTTCTAGAGATCCAGGCCATAAGCAAGTTTTTGAGAGACTGAGTGTCGTGGCCACGGAAGAGAGAAGTGTAAAATTTTTGTTGAGGGATGAATTTTTGTATCAATACGGGCTTTTGCATGCCTCTCGCTCTACACACCCACACGAAGTCCCAGACTCCCCAACCCAAGCACTGGATGCCCCAGTTTTTACCGATGCACCCATACCGAAAGAACCTGCCTCTGAGGCTTCTCTAGTGAAGTGCTCCACTTCTGTTGATATCGCGGGGTTATCTGGCAAACTTGCCCCGGTCACTGAAGAAGAAGAGCCTCGGGAATCTCCTCCGCATTTAAAGAAGTCTGGTGACGAAGAAGATGGGAAAACAAGCCCTGCCAAACAGAGTGGAGATGACACTTTCGAAGGGTTGAGCGACCTGTTTGTCACTTCACAGAAGCTCTTTAAAGACGACCCCGTTACCACCAGGGTTGCTTCTTCAGTAGCTGAGGAGACCTCTACTCTGCAACAGACTCCGTCGACTCAAGAGTTGACGCTAACTACTACACCCACAACAACTCCACAATTAAAGAGTGGTTCGTAGTTTGATGCGCATAGTTTGCACATCACACACACTTAGAATCTTTTGGCACTTTTATGCTTCTGACTCTTTGTACTTTGAAGACTTCTAAAACTTATCTCGTTTTATTTCAGATTCTTCGTTGGGACGCAGCGGCTCTTATTATGATGACTTCCAGCGCTACGGGAGGCGTAGCCAATATGATTATAGGCGCTACCTCCCCTCTTACAGAGAATCCGATGAAGAGAGAGCCGCCTGAAAGGCTCAGGAGAGGAGGGCGCAAGAAGAGCGTTCTGAGAGAAAAGAGAGGGAGGAGCGCCATGATTCTTCCCATAAAGGCGATGATTCCCATAAGAGAAAATCCCATGATGACCGGGGGAAAAGTCATCTGGTTGAGGAACTAAGCAAAGGTGCCCGACACGGTGAGAAGCATACTTCTACAACTACCGAAAAGATCACTGCCCCCGTCTCACTTGACATTCCTTCTTGCTCTCCCGCTCTCGGGAAGACAGACATTCAAACAATAATTAGCAGGCCTAAATTTTAAGTTGGACCTGGCCCAGCCACTTTGCAAAGCCGGTTTCCATAGTGGTGCCTGAAGGGAGTGCGGTTCGACCTTGATCTGATCCCTATTGACAAACCTGCCATGCTGCGAAATCTTGATGCTGTCAGGCTTGACATTGAAAGGATGTCGAACTGGTAAAAGCTTGTTGACGAGCTCCAAAGGGTCAACCGCGCACATATAGAGGCCATGCTTACTATGGAGAAGGATAAAGCCGAATTGCCGAAGGTTCTTGAGCAGCATGATACTGAAATGAGGAGCATCGCTACTTACAATGAAGAGCTTGAAGCGAAAGTTGAGGAGCTTAAACAAGAGCTTGCTACTTCTTCTACCACATATACTCAAAAAGAAGAAGTATTTCAGAAGCAAGTTCGCGATGCTCACGCAGCTCAGCGACATGCTGAGGCACAACTTGAAGCTGAGCAGAAAACAGCAGGAATGTATCGTGCTGAGGTTGCAGGACTACAGGAGAAAGTCAGCTCTCAGGAGGCGGAAATTCAAATGCTTAAGCTTCAACTTTTCAAAGCTGAAAGAGAGCGTGATGAGGCCGTTGCCGGCAAAATTGCAGCTGAAGAATCTCATGAGGCAACGAAGACCAACATCAGCTCAACATTATTTGACTTCTACCTGCATAGCGTCTTGGGGCGAGCTAGCCTCGCCTTTCTAGGCCCCAAGTACGAAATTACTCTGGCTGAGGTATGGGAGGCCGCACTTGATATGCTCGGTGCTAAAGGTGCTGGCTACGTCGAACCAGCTCTTGAGGAGCATTATTTTGATGACGATGCTCGCGCCGCTCTCGCCAAGAGAAAGGAACAACTTGCAAAATTAAGGGCCGAAATGGCGGTAGGGGAACATTCAGGAAAAACTATCTTAACTGCTCAGATTCAGCCTTCTCCTTCGGCCGAAATCGATATCATCGGTTCCAGTTCCCATTCTCCATCCCCTACTAAAGTTACCACCGAGATCACAAGTATACAGGGTGGAGATGAAGGCAGCGAGAGTGCCGAGGCACAGGCTTATGAGGTTGATGTCAGGAAACCGACTTCTCCAGGTAACTCTACTGTTAATCTTGCTCAAGTAGACTACTCATCTGTTTCTTACGAGCTTGATGAGCTTCTTGACTATTTTCTGAACCTCAGCGAGCCTTTATCTCCTCTCTTTACTGACTTTAACTTCTTTTCTTCTGTAGTGAAGGCACCAAGCATTGTTCAAGCTTCTCCTCCTCCAATTATTCCTCCTTCGGTTCTCCAAGTCACTCCTCCGTCCGCTTCTCAACCTGGGTCACAAGAGGAGCAAATAGAAGCTCTTCACGGCTTAGATGATCCTGTTGCTTCTCAAGATCCGAGAGGAGAAGAAACTGAAGGAAGCGAGAAGACCCCAGAACCAACTGGCTCCGATGATGAACCGTTAGCTAAACTTCTTTCTCCAGGGAGTGGGTCTTCCTCCAAGAAGAGAGGAAAGCAGGGAGTCTGCAAGAAGAAGAAGGAATCTTTAACCGGCGAAGAAAAAACGGAAGAAAGTCCGACTGAGACCCTTTCTCCTTCATCCCCTACTCTTACAAGCCGGCCTAAGAAGTTGGTTGTCCGGCCAGGTGCGGGCTCAAAAGGTGGACGGAAGAAGAAATGATGGCTCTGGTTCTGTGGCTTTCATATCGCTTTTTGCTTTTTGCATATACTGACCGGAGATTGTACGGGTACCGGCCCCCGCTTTTCTTTTACTTTTTACTTTGAAACCTGTACCTGTACAAAACTTTAACAGTGTTGAATAAAATGATTCTTTTTCTTTGTACAAACTTCCGTCTGTATCTGAGAATGCATTTATTATTCGTTGTCGTACAAGTTTCTTTTAATGACATTGCAGCGAGCTTGTGGTATGTTGTTCGAGCGTAATTTTACCAATATAGTTACACCATGTTGTATGTAGCTATACCATGTTTCACCTGTACCATAAGCTTGTTGCAATATCTTGTATTTTTAGGGGACTTGTACTCTTATTTTCTGGAGAATAACTATTCCATACTTGGAGGAATATTATCTTGTTAAAAATAAAGTACAACTCCTTCCGTATAGGTTTTTACGCTTCATCCTTCAAAGGTATCACTTTTTCTTTTGTGCATATACACATTTTACCAAGTGAATTGTTCTATGTGGTAAAGCGGGCATCTGAAGGGTACTTTAACTTCTTTTTGAGGAAGAGTATTTTCCAGAATAGGTGGATCATTCTTCCTTTGAGAGTTAAAGTGTGCCTTTGAAAATGACTTCTCTTTATTATTATTATTTTTTATTTTTTTACCACGCAGTAAAGGGCTTTTTGATTTTTGCTTTTTTGAAGAGTTGCACCTCTGAGGAGGGCTTTTTCACGTTTCAACACTTGGAAGTTTTATTTCAATCTCGGTGAAACGCGTGCCTCCGAAGAGTTGTGCCACCGAGGAGGGCTTTTTTCATGTTTCAACACCTGGAAGTTTTATTTTAATCTTGGTGAAACGTGTGCCTCCGAAGAGGTCTTTCTGTTCGATTGTGCCTCCGGGAGGAGGTCTTTTCATTTCTGCCTCTGGGAAGAGGTCTTTTTGTTTCTGCCTCTGGGAAGAGGTCCTTTTGTTTTGTTGTGCCTCTGGGAAGAAGTCTTTTTGGTTTCTGCCTCTTGGGAGAGGCTTTTATTTTTCCCTGTTCGCTAGGAAGCGGGCCTCCGAAGAGGGCTTTTCACATTTCATTTTACGGGAGTGTATCGACCAATGATGAAATGTGTGCCTCTGAGCTGGGTTACTGCCTGGAAGTTTGGAGTTTCTTTCTCTTGGTTGGACGGATTCACGGGAGTGTATCGACCGATCATTCCGCAACTTTGTATCGACAAAGATCTCTCTTTTTCTGGTTGGCCCGCTCGAGGTCTTTTAGCATTTCAACTGTGGTGAAATGGGCCTCCGGAGAGGGCTTTTCACGTTTCAACACCTGGAAGTTTTATTTCAATCTCGGTGAAACGTGTGCCTCTGAGTAGGGCTTTTGCCTGGAAGTTTGGAGTTTTTTTCTCTCGGTTGGACGGATTCACGGGATTGTATCGACCGATCATTCCGCAACTTTGTAACGAGAAAGATCTCTCTTTTTCTGGCTAGGCCCGCTCGAGATCTTTATCCTCCGAAGAGTTGTGCCTCCGAAGAGGGCTTGTGCCTCTGAAGAGGTCTTTTGCTGATTGATGCTTGCTCGCCCATGTCTCTTTGCTATTGATTCATGTTGATGATCCCCGTTGTCTTTTTGCAAGTGTCTTCACTTTTTAGTTGCCAATAATTTCCCTTATCCGAAGAAATATACTTCATAGTTAAGTGAGTTGGTGGTGGTAGACACAGTCTATTTAACTGGCTGTTTGTTTGTTTAAACATTTGCAGTTAGTTAGAAATGGTCCACTTCCATCCACATTGCTAACTTTTGTTTGAATCACTTCTTTTGTAGGATTTGAGTATGGAAATTTTGAATGGTTTAGCGTCTGTTTGCTGAATGATGTCGGGGATTGCTTGGTCTTGCGATGGGTAAGCTTTGCTTTTATGACCTGCATTACTAAATCGACATTTTACTGACACAATTAATGTATTTTATATGTCGAAATAAAATAAAGCAGTTTATAATAGTAGAGAACACAAGATTTATAGTGGTTCGGCCAAAAACTGGGCCTACATCCACTTTATAGCTTTTCATTATTCACTTGCTTTACAATTGCTTTCAATACAAGAATCATATATTTGCAATTCTTTTACAATATTTCAGCAAAGCTTTCAAGTAAAATAGGGACGCAAATGATTGCTGTTCCAAGCTCTTGGGATTGGTTCTCCTTCGACAGTCGTGAGTTTGAATGTGCCATCAAGAAGCTTGGCACCAATAACATATGGTCCTTCCCAGTTTGGCCCAAACACACCTATGGCTGTCATGATTCTCTTCAGGACTAAGTCTCCAACTTCAATGCTGCGCTGACGAACTTTGGAATTGAAGTGCCTGGCTATTCTTTGCTGGTGAGCTGCAATTCTAAGCCTTGCCTCTTCTCTTCTTTCATCAAGAAGGTCAAGTGCTTCGAGTTGCAATTTTTCATTCTCACTTTGATCAAAATGGATCCTTCTGTGTGAGGGGACTTCATTTTCCACCGGAATCATTGCTTCTGATCCGTATGCCAATGAAAATGGAGTATGTCCAGTCGCAGTTTTGTGAGTGGTCCTGTATGCCCATAGTGCAAGCGGTAACTTGTCGACCCAACCACCTTTTGCTTTTTCCAGCTGTTTTTTGATGGTTGATTTGATGATTTTGTTTACTGCTTCCACTTGCCCGTTTGCCTGCGGATGAGCCACTGCTGAGAAGCTCTTTCGGATCTTGAATCGTTTGCAAAAATCTTGGAACTCCTCACTTTCAAACTGAGTACCATTGTCTGTGATTATCTTCTGAGGCACACCATACCTGCAAATGATATTCTTAGTCACAAAACTTATCATTTTCTTAGAGGTAATAGTGGCCAAGGGTTCGGCCTCAGCACATTTAGTAAAATAATCAATAGCAACGATAGCATATTTATTCCCTAATTTGGCAGTCGGCAAAGGCCCAATGAGATCTATTCCCCAACGGCCATAGACTGACCATATGTGTTAGCTCAGTGGAAGGTGCTCTAGGAATTTTAGAGAATCTCTGGCATTTATCACACTTTTGGGAATAGTCAGCAGCATCCTGATTAATTTCTGGCCAAAAGTACCCATAACGGAGGATTTTCTTTGCTAAAGTTTGACCACCTGTATGATCCCCACATTCCCCTCCGTGTACTTCAGTTAGAATTGTCTTAGCTTCTTCCTTTGTCACACATCGGAGTAATGGCATTGAAAATCCTCGTCTGTACAAACGACCATCTTGAACTACATATCTGGAGGCTTTCCTCATCAGCTTTTTTCTCTCTTTTGAATTTTCTGGCAGAGAACCATCGAGTAGATATTTCAGTATCGGAGTCATCCATGATTTTTGCTCTTGGGATATGTTCATAATCCAATCAACATCCATTTCATCTGTGCTTGGAGCTAACAAGACTTCAACGGGAACTAACCCCAACCGTTGAGCTTCACCAGTACTCGAATACTTTGCGAGAGAATCCGCCTTCATATTTTCTTCTCGGGGAATATGGTTTGTTGAATAACGGTCAAAACCTTGAAGGAGCTCCCAGGCTTTTGACAAATAGGTTGGTAAATTCCCTCCTTTAGCTTGAAACTCCTTCTTGACTTGACAAACAATAAGTTGAGAATCACTGAAGATATGCAATGCCTTGATGTTTAGTTCTTTAGCGATCCTTAAACCAGCGATCAGAGCTTCGTATTCAGCTTCATTGTTTGTCGAAGGGAATTCTAGTCTCAGCGCATAACATAGCGATCGCCCTTCTGGGGTTTCAAGGATAACCCTTGCTCCGGAACAGTAATCATTTCTTGCGCCATCAACATACAATTTCCATTGGATTGGGACGCTACCAGTGACTTCTTCCTCACTATCACCCTTATCCGTACACTCTGCGATGAAATCCGCCAAAGCTTGTCCATTGATTGCTTTTCGGGGGTGGTATGTGATGTCATATTGACTGAGTTCGATATTCCATTTCAAAAGATGGCCCGAAGTCTCAGGACGGAATAGGACTTGCTTTAGAGGCTGATCAGTGAGGACTTTGATGGGATGAGCTTGGAAATACGGCCTCAGTTTTCTCGATGCAATTAACAAACAATAGGCGAGCTTCTCCAACTTTGAGTAGTTCATCTCTGCCCCAGTGAATCTTTTGCTGATATAATAGACTGGGCGCTGAATCCTTGCGTCTTCCCGTACCAACACTGCACTAAGAGCATGAGACGAAATTGCCAAATATATAAGGAGATCTTCACCACTATCAGGCTTTGAAAGTATCGGAGGCACTTCCATATGACGAATCAACTCATCAAATGCTTTCTGACATTCAGGAGTCCACTCAAAGTTTTTCTTTCCTTTCTTCAGAGCATCAAAGAATGGAATGCATTTGTCAGTGGCTTTGGAAATGAACCGACTCAGAGCAGCAACCTTTCCATTGAGACTTTGCAATTCCTTCTTCGTTTTAGGAGCCTTGACTTCTCTCAGAGCGGTGATCTGAGCTGCATTGGCTTCGATGCCCCTAGCGCTCACAATGAAACCCAAAAACTTTCCGGACTCCACTCCAAATGAACATTTCAGGGGATTAAGCTTCATTCTGTATTTGCGGAGTACTGCAAACATCTCTGCCAGGTGATCCATATGGTCCACTGCTTTCTTAGACTTCACTAGCATATCATCGACATATACTTCCATTGTCTTGCCAATCTGTGGTTTAAACATGGCGTTAACAAGCCTCTGGTAAGTTTCCCCTGCATTCTTGAGTCCGAAAGCCATGACTTTGTAGCAGTAGAGTCCAACATCTTTGATGAAGCTTGTATCCTCCTGATCCGGCTCATGCATCATAATCTGGTTATATCCGGAGTACGCATCCATAAAAGATAACAATTCATGCCCTGCCGTCCCATCCACCAACTGATCAATCCTGGGCAGTGGGAAACAGTCTTTGGGGCAGGCTTTGTTCAGATCTGAAAAATCAATGCACACTCTCCACTTTCCGTTAGCTTTCTTAACCAGTACTGGATTTGAAACCCAATTTGGATAAGTAGATTTCCTAATGAACCCGTTCTCCATGAGCCGATCCACTTCTTCTTTTAACGCCGCCGTCCTTTCAGGACCCTGAGTCCTTCTCTTTTGTTTCACAGGTGTAAACTTTGGATCAATGTTCAGAGTATGTACTGCAATCTCTGGGGATATTCCACACATGTCAGCATGAGTCCAAGCGAATACATCCAAATTAGCCTTCAAAAATGAAATCAAAACATTCTGAACTGTCGGATTGAGTTGTGAACCCACACTAAGCACTTTGTTTGGGTCCTTTGGGTCTACTGGCACCGGTACTGTTACTTCTACTGGTACCACCCTATTCTCCCCTGCACTGGTTTTCCTTGGATCCATTTCTCTTCGTGCGCCACTACATTCACCAGTGCAGGGTCCACCCTGTAATTGCTACAAGGTCGATTCCTTGGTGCGGACTGGAGCCGCCGCACCTTTTCCCATTTCTCTCTTCCTGGATTCTCGCAATTCTGCAAAATAACATTCTCGCCCCGCATCTTGGTCTCCCTTAATCACACCAACTCCATTAGCTGTGGAGAATTTTAGAGTCAAGCACCATGGGGCAAGAACAGCTTTGAATGCAGCAAGAGTTGGTCGGCCTAAAAAGGCGTTGTAGGCAGATAATTCTTCAACAATTATAAAGGTTTGCTTTCGAGCCACCTTCCTAAGTCCCTTTCCGAGTTCTACGAACAAATCTATGGTCCCAATCGGCTGTTTGGGTTCCCCAGCGAACCCAGCGATCTTTAGTGATGAAGCTTGAACGTCAGCCATCGGGATTTTCATTTGATCGAAGGTCCTCTTGAAGAGGATGTTGCATGAAGCTCCACAATAAACTAGAACTCTTCTCACAGTTGCCGGCCCAATACCAGCGGATATGACCAAAGGATCTATGGTCGGGGCCTCAATACCCAAAAAATCTCTGGCACTGAACACGATATCATCTGTGGAAGTCTTTTGTTGCTTTAAAGGCGCATCATTCTCTAAGACAAAAACATTCTCTTCAGCTGGTACATGCCTCAAGGCCTGGGCATACCTTTCCATCTCGCCCCAGCTTTTGCCTGCTGGGTGAGGTCCTCCAATTATTATATTGATGACAGGCCTTTCTGATTCATGTTCCATGGCCTTCTCACTTGAGGTAGGATGGTGTGCGGGAACTTGTTGTCCTTGAGTTGACGAAGCTGGGGCATTTCTGTTCCTTTTCACATACTGCTGGAGTTTGTTTTCCTTCAAGAGCTGTTCAATTACCTCTTTCAACTGACGGCATTCGTTGGTGTCATGGCCGGGCTGGGTGTGGAACCGACAGAACCTTCCACTTTTTTCCATCTTAATCGCAACTCTCATTTTAGGTGGCGCCGGATAATTGATATCACTTTGGTCGCGAAGAAGATGTTTTCAGGGGTATCGGTCAAAGGTGTGAAATTGAAAGAACGACCTCTCTTAGAGTCTCCTTGTTTCTTTCCCCCATCGTTTCCCCTTTTCTGAGTGTTAGGCTCTTTCTTGTTCGAAGGAACACCATTGTTCCCCGCTTCTGCTGCTACCACTTTAGCCGGTGTTTGAAGGCTTTCCAAGCGCATGAACTCATCCGCTTTCTTGTAGAATTTGACAAGTGAGTTTGGTTCTTTCATTTTCAACCATTTTCCAAATTCGCATGACCTGTCAATTGCCCTCATCAAGTATGTCAAGACCATGCGTGGCTCAGCATTATCCACCTCAGCCAATGCTATGTTAAAGCGATTCAAAAATGATCTGATGGATTCTCCCGGATTTTGCTCTAGACTTGATAACGACATTATATACTTTGCTTTAGAAGCATACAATCGAAATTGCTCCTTGAACTTCCTGGTCAAATCGGAGAATTGATCGATGGATCTTACCGGCAGCTTCGTAAACCATAATAGAGCTACACCTTCTAGATAAACCGGGAAGTATCGGCATTTAATTTCATCAGACGCCCTGGCACCAGTCATATGCCAGTCATACTTATACAAAAACTCATTAGGATCACTCGTCCCCTTGTAAGCCGGAATAGTAGGAGGAACGAATTTCCTTGGGAACTCCGCCTTCAAGATCTTTTCAGTAAATGGAGTTTTGCTTGGAGCAAAACCCCACTCTTTCTCATCTTCATCTCTTCGCATACTTTCTTTCATGATTTGACGAACCATACCCGAAAAATACTCTTCGTCATTTAGAGGCTCTGGAGGGCACACATCAGCCACTCTTTCTGAATTCTGCCTTGACAACCATTCACGGAGAGTCGACGGTGGCCCTGATCCTCCAGCTTGAAGAGGAGTTCTTTCTGCAGAGTCTGCGGCTCTTTGAGAAATATTTCCTTCAACATTCTGAACTCCCGCAGTAGGGTTCCCATCATTATTAGCTGGTTGACAATTTGCCCAAGTAGATCATTCAACTTACTCAAGATCAGGGGATTCTGGGCATTCTGGGCTTCCAACTGCGCATTCTGAGCATTCAATTGCTGATTCAATCCTAAAATTACGGCGTCCAGTTCTGCCCGTGTAACTCCAACAGTTGGAGCTGCTTGACTTGAAGGTGGAGAGGTAGCAGTATTCTCTTGAACATTATCGGATCTTACAGAACTTCGTTTTTTCCCAGGAGCCATTATTTCCAACAAACTTCTGGTTTTAAAAGAAATCCTTTCAACAATCCTTTGCGGAGCAATAGTGGAAGTTTCCTGAGTTGGGTTCTCAGTGAAAGCACCAAAAATGTTAACGTGAAAATCAGACGCTAACACCCCGGTGTAAATTGAAGTTGAGCGAAAGCACCACCCGTGAACACGGGAACTAAAACAAGTAGAAAAATTACAAACAAAGCAGAAAAGACAACAGTTTTTATAGTGGTTCGGCTTAAGCCAAGCCTACGTCCACTTTAATTCTCTTTATTGCTGAACCAATTACAACTTTACAACAATTTTCAATTACAATCCCGACGAGACAAACAACTAGAACTTTGGTAAAGAAGAATTCCTCGAATCCATGTAGATTGCGTTAGATTTTCCCTTGAAGTTAGTTAAGATGCCTTTCGAACTTGAAGTGTCGGGTGAGTTGAGAATTCAGCAGAGTATTGGCGCTTAAAGTGATCGGCCAAAAGTCCCCTTCCTGTTTGAGGTAGGTCAGTATTTATAGAAAAATCTTCCTTTTGGATCGTAAGTCGTGTTCGACTCATGGTAACCCGTGGCCGAGTTAAGTTGGGTCGTGGGCGACTCAGCTGGTAGAGTTCATGCTTGGTGTCAGAGCACCTTCGATCTTCTGGATATAGCGCAAGTCCTAACTCGTTCACGAGTTAAGAGGTCATGACTGACTTATTTGACTAAGCCCTTGGTTCCTCAATGGTTCACTTCTTCAGAATTACAAGTCATGAGCCGCTCACGAGTCAATTCTCTTACATGAGCATTGTGATTGCGGGCTACGACTCAGTGGTTTTAGGTTGTAGGTGAGTCATGCTGAGTCATGAGTCATGAGTCGCTTCTTTGAGTCGCTGACGACTCAAGGTAGGTCGTAGGTTGCACGATTCTATGACTCGCGCAACTCCTCAATTTGTTGAGTCGGTAACTCGTTGAGTCGGCCTGTCTCATAAACCGTTAACCTCTTGAGTCGTTCCGCTTCTCTTGAGCCGCCTTGAATTCTAACTTGCCAGCTTGTTGAGTCACTTCTACCTTTAAGTCGTGAATTACCTTGAGCCGTAGACCCATTGAGTCGGTAAGAACCTAAGTCGTGATCCATCCCTTCTTTCTTAAACCGTTGAGTCATAGACTCCTATATATCGTAAGTCGTTCACTTCCGTAAGCTGTTGACTCCTTTAGGTCGACCAATCCCTGACTCGTTAAGTCGTGCAACTCCCTTGAGTCGTTAACTTGTTAAGTCGGTTACTTATTGAATCGGACCACTCCTTAAGTCGCTCTGCTTCTTTAAGTCGTGAGTTGTCTCAGTTCTTAACTCGTTGTCCAAACGGTGTTAACAAACGGTATATTATATTTTATTTATTCTAATTTATTTCAAACTCTAATATCTTCTAATACGCATAACTATTGCATACGAGGTCCGTTTCACACGTGGTTTTCTCCGCTAGGTTTGTATTGGAATTCCGGACATTATGATGCTAGTTTGGATGAATTTGGAGACTGTGCAAATTGTGGGTTTAAATTGGATTTAAATTCAAAAGGTGAGTGTTTTAACCCACTCATAAAATATAAAATTTCTTATGTGTTTTAAACTGATATGTGATGTGATTTGAAATTTATTTATGATTGTTTGGCATATTTTTAATCATTATCTCAGTTAAATTTAATTTACTAAATTAAATTGTTAATTAATTTATTATTTCGTATAAACTGCCAGTTAGATATATTGTTTAATTTATTATTGAATATAAACTGTCAGAAATTACCAGTTATTTATTATATGCTCTATATCGATGTTATTGTTTAAATTGGATGATGATTGTAATAAATGGCTGATGATTGATATTGGATGAATGGATGTGGTACTTTATATTATTTTAAACTGCAAATTTGTTATGCACTTTATTCCATTTGGGATTGCGGTTTGAAATAATATATAACCGTATTTTTATTTTAAATTGCGAATTGAAATGATAAATATCTGTATCACTTGACCATAGGATAGAAAATTATATATAGACACCGCGGTCTATATATAAAAATATTTGAAATGATTTCTATGGTTTAGGATAGAATTATACGGGTTAAATAAATATTGATTCTTATTGATATTATATAAAAATATTATATATATAGTTAAATTCATGTGTTTAAGCTATGTATAAATCTGTTTAATGACAATAAGTTAAAAAATGGAGTTTGATTTATTAAAATAAATATGGTTAAGTATTTAAATTTATGTAGAGGTTATAATGATTTAAATAAATTAAGATTTGGAAGATAAAATAGGAAATGGATGTGGATGAAATTATTTTAAGAATTTTACTCGAATAAAATTTGATTTGAAATTTAGATAATTTGAAATTTTATGAAATTGAATTTATTTAAGAATTAAACCAACAGGGTTGATGTGAAATTTATTAAATTGAAAATTTCAAAAGGTATAATTATTATAACTTGACTTTCGGGTCTAGGTGAATTTAATGATTATTTCAAGTATAATGAATTGAAGGCAATATCTAGTTATTTGTAAACTGAGTTTTATTTAAATAATAAGGGGTTTATTATATAAAATTTAGTTTTGAAATTTTGGAATATTTAAAGCCTTGAAATATTTCAAAATTGAAATATTTACAGAAATTGAAATGTTTCGAAGTTATGAATTTCATAGCATTATGTTTTAAAGGTGTTAAAATTTCAAATATTTGGGTTTGAAGTATAAAATTTGGAAGTGCTATGATGGGATATATTTGAAATAAAATGATATTATGTTGATTTGAAATAAAATGAATATCATATCGATTTGGTTTTTAAATTTGAAATGATATCATAGTTATATGGTTTTTGAAATAAATATTATATTCTGGTTTTGAGATATAAATTATTTCGAAATGACCGCAGTGTTATAATAACGTTGGGTTGTTAAATAGACCGGAATCAGATGTTGTCATACTCTCTGCCAACTCTGGAAACCACTTTAATAACCGTGTACGCAGTGGAGATTCCAGAATAAAGTAGGATGGTGGCGGCGTTTCCTTTAAGGTAAATACATGGACCCTGCTCCCGTGAGTTGGCATAAGGTGGCTAAAACAGGAGCGATTCTCGGGCCAATGAGCTCATTCCTCTGATCGGACGCACTCCTTCGATATTATACTCTGACTTTTGGATTGATTCGGTGGCCCCTTTTGATTTTTGATTTTGGGCGTGTTGTTCGAGGTGGGCGGTAGTAGCTGCTCTGCGTTACCACCAGCCCGGAAGCGTAATTGGTATATCTACCCTGGCATTGTCTAGTTGTGCCGTGTCACCTACCCTAGCGCGCCTTATATGAGTTTGATTTGTGTCGTACCTATGGAGTATCCTCTGGTAGCCTCCCGATCAGGAGGTATTATGGTACTGTATAGACTATTGGCACTATTACGTGTTAAGGGGAATATTGGGTCACTCCTTACGCTATTTAAGAGTAATTTTATTTTACTTATAGACATTATTATAATAGCGAAATATTATTACATAGTAAATAGTTTAACGGATCTTTAGAAGATGTGAATCCCGAGCATCTCTTGAGCTACTGCACTCACGTTAAACACTGGATAGGAGATATCAAATCTCGTAAACATATCTAACGCCGTTACACTCATATTATTTACCGTTGATTTAACTTACATAAGATCTTTTAGTTCTTACTCGAGTGTTTTGTCTTTTCAATTCGCTTGGGTCAGCCTAAGCATTTTAGGATTTGAAGACCTTACTTCTGGAGGACGATGACGAAGATTTTATTACTATTATATATTATATTAGTCCACTGCATCACATTTGTTCCGCTGCATTATTAGTTGTTTTCTCCGGTATGTGTAACTCTGATATGTATTATATAAATAAAATCAAATATTTTGTAAACAGCTTCATGAACTGTATACTTGATTATTATATTTTATCGTTCCGCTGTAAGATTCTATTTTTTTTCCTTCCTCTGCTTTTTCTTATTTACCCTATAATAATCCGCCCTTCTGTATGGTTTATGTCCGACGTGTGTGGTTTATCGTCGATTTAAAACATACGAAAAGGTAGGACGTTACACATACAATATATATATATATTTATATATATTTAATATATATATATAACTTGAAAATATTATCAATAATATATGAAATATCATTTTGAAAATATCATATAAGATTTTGACTAAGTCTTAAGTTTAACTTCATTTATTTTAAAAATTATACATATATCTATAAATTAATATACATTATCAAAAAATAGTTTTAATAATAAACTAATTATATATATATATATGTATAAATATATTATTTAACATTTAACCTTACTAAATATTATAAATTTTTGTGTATATATAAATATATAATATAATTTGTCCCAAATATTTTTTATTTGTATTGTTGAAAGCATCTTAATACATACATGTTAAATTTGATTATATGAATATAAATATTTAAATTAGAAATTAGTTTTATTACAATGTATACTATTTAAAATATTTTATAATTATAATTTTAGGCGAAACCTTTTTAAATGCCAAAATAAAAGTTAATGTTAATATATTGATATACGTACATACGTACATAACTAACTACATACATACATACATTATATATTTGAAATCTTATTAAATATATAAAGGAAAAATATTAATATATAATGTTTTAGATAAAATATATACTGCAATAATTTATACATAAGTATATTAAGTTATTGTGGTCGGAAAAATATTTCAAATGTATACATATTTTAAATTTTAAATACAATATAAACATCATGTAAAATGTGAATATGGATATATCTATGAAGTTTTATCTTTGATTCACACATTGATCTAGTTTGTATCATTGATCTATGGAGTTGGACACACTATTGCAAACAGATAGCATGCCATCATCAGGTCTAGATGTATTTGATTGAGTGAATGTAAATGGAGTTGGAAAAGATGGGGTTATGTGGTAGATGCTTGTGGCCAAGGCAAGAGCAAAGGGGAAGCAAAGAGTAGATGAAAATTGGAGGCATATGTTTGAATTTATAGAGAGGTCCAAAGAAAGAATCTCTGTATTCCTCTCCTACCAATTCAAACCCAATAGCCCTCCTTTCCTCCCAAACTTAGGCCACCCAAGGATGGGTCCAAGATGAATCAACTCCACCAAACATATTAGTAAATTATTCAATTTAATCCTTATTGATATCATATATTAATATGCACATATATAACTTTTACATCACACCCAATAGAGCACTTGAAGGAATTATGCTGGATCATAATGGATTAAATGTGTGAATTTCACTTCTTCTTTTTTAACATTTTGGATCTTTGCTAGGACTATGAAGTCTAAGTAATTTTACGTTCAATCTAAAATCTTATTTAAATTTTATTTTATTTTATGTAATTTATTGATTTAATTAAATAATGAATATAATTTGAATTTGAATTTAAATTTGAGTCTCTTTAAGCGTACTCATGTTCATAATGGATGTGCGACATGCAAAATGGTGTAAGTAGTTAAGATATACATTTATAAGTTAAGACACATTCACCCATTATATTTGCCATTGTTGTCCATAGTTTTAATTTTGAAATTATATGTAAAATAATAAATATATGTAATATAATTACAGTCAAAATTGATTTTGAATAATTTAATTTATTTTGAGTTGATATTTTAAAATCTAAATTTGACTTTGAAAAATTCAAATTGGATCTATGCTTTTAAATAAAATATTTATTTTAAATTTTTAATTAATATTGAATATAATACATACATACATATGTATGTTCATGAAATTTATTTTATATTTGAAATGTGTGTGTACATAAATTATTTTAGAAAATTATATTTATTGGCGAACTTGATTAATATACACATATATTAACTTGCAGAATTAGTGCACATGTAAATTAACTTATAAAATTAGTATGTATTAACATATATTAACTTACAAAGACTTCATATTAACTTACAGAATTAGTAAATACGTAAAAACATTTTTTATGCCAAAAGCATATGAATTAAAATAGTTTTAGTAAATTTATGCATGTGTGTATATGTATTTAACAAGTTATATGATTATTTTAACTAATAAAATAGTTTTAGAATTGAAAAATATTATTTCTTGTTTAAAATACTTTGGCCAAAAATGTAGGTTATAATGATATTATCGTGTTTTTGTTTTCTTTCAGTTTCAAAATCAATTGAATATATATGTTAAGTTGGATACTTATGTATATATAAATTGTTATAAAATATATATGATCTAGTCTACACACTCAAAATGAAATATATGAATGAAAATGGAGATGAAAGATTACTTAAAGAGGTTGTGTATGATTTTCACCTTAAATAATTATGAGATTGGATAGAATATGCCTTCGGACTTTGCTACGATCGAGAGACAAAAACCACATAGTTTGATTTTGTGTTGACTTTGCTTATGTGAGTTAATGGCTATAACCTCCTAGAATATTCAGCTAGATAAAATGAATGGGATGAACCAAAAATTGAATTGAGGTTTTGTATATAAGTGGCATTGAGAATAGATGAAGGAGGAGAAAATATCTGCTTCTTTTACTCTTTCTTTTTCTACCTTTTCAATACAATTTTAGAACATTTAAACATCCCACCCTTGTACCCTATGGCGGGCCATGCTAGAACCTTCATAAGCCATTAATAATGTCTAAATTCAATAGGAATTAATCGATTTAAATAAAATTTAAATATTTATCTGTATCGTATATCAATACATATATATATATATAGCTTTTATATAGGCACTTTATTAAATATTAATGACAATAAAAAATAAAATAAAATTTAATAACTAATATTTCAAAAATGTTAATTAGTTTACAAATAATTGTAGATTAACTAAATCATGTGGTATTTTCGAGTATTCATTATTATGGTTATGTGACCCAAAGGTGTAAGTTCAATCAGCAATTAATATCGAACTATTCGAACACTAATGTTCGCACGTCATCTTAGCTAGCGGTGTGACAGTTTGGCCTAATTGATCACTTATACATCTTTTCAATAAAATACAAGTTTACTATTCTAAGAGGTACCCAATAGTAATGATTACCTACATCAATTCTCTTTATCAAAACTATATCACTTTAGGACTTATGAAATTTAGTTTTTGTTAGAACTCTAATAGCATCCACATCTAATCTGGTAGTAACGGCCCAAAATTTTTAGCGATTTGATTTGGAAATATTTAATTGATTTTTGATTTCCAAATTAATGGTTTATAACAATTAAACTAACCTCTTTTAATTTATAACTAATGATAGAAAATTCATTTTTGAATGTTGTATACAAAATATGTAATTCGAGGGAAAACCGAAAATGTAATCAAAACCAGCTTTTGGATTTTCAGCTTTTTATCGAACGACAAGTTATAGGAAGTTGTTATAAATTAGTATACACTTTAAAAACAACATTTATATATTTAAAGAAAACGTTTTATTTTGAAATTGGGTAAATTAGTAAAATAATAATAATAATAACAACAACAACAATAATAAATATAAAATATATTTGAATTTAAAATGATTTTATGGATATGATAGTTGAAGATTCCTTAAGTGTAGAAATGAATAATGCTACATGAACTCTTCAAATATCCAACATATTTTCATACGTTGACATTTTGGTGGCTTGGAAAAGACGGGAGAGTTGAAAATAGATTGAAGGGCATTTTGGTCATTAGTGTTTTCCATTTTATTTATTTCATCTTGTATGTATACATTTTTCATTTTATAGTTCATTCCATCTTCACACTTCTTGATCTTATTTTTCCTTCATCTCTATTTTTTTAATTTGTGAAAAATTCTTTTTTTCAGCTCAATTTTTTTTACTTTACTTAATTCATTTTCATTCTTCATTTCTGCTTATAATTATTCTTCATCTCCATCTTCTTTACTACTTCTTCCTATAATTGAAACCATCTCCCCCTCAACATTCAAAAATTAATAACTCCCGACCTATTCACATTCTGATAAAACTTGTTTCATGAAAGTTGTGTTTTTACTCCCCTAGTATTTTATAACAATGGATTTTCATCATTTCACCAAGCGGAGTGGTGGATATCGCCCAAAATCAGTACATGTCATGAAGTAATGAGAAATCAATAATCACAGAATGAATATTGAAGGATATGAGTGGATCTGTATTGACAAATGGAGATTTTTGGTGGTATTCATGTGATTTTTTGAAGCCTTTGGTGGTCTTGGTGGTTAGATGAAAGAACCTCGCTCATCTCATGATTTTCGATGTCGTAAGGGTTGAGTGGGGCTCTAGTTGGTGTTTGGAGGTGGCTTGGGTATTGGTGGAGATGATGGAGGCAGTCGGTGGTGGAGCAGTGGTCGGAGGTGGTCAATAGAGGCCGAAGTGCGGTTTCCTGGCCATGGTGCTTTGAATTTCAATTTTTTGTTTTTGACAGCGATTGGTGATACCGAGTTAGATAGGGTTGGGGGTGAAGGCATTGGATGAGTGGCAGTTTCGAGGGCGGTGGTAGCTATCGCTGGTGGAAAGGGCTCGGGTTTTGGTGCTTGGGACGCAAATTGTTTTAGGATGGAGTCGTTAGATTTTGCTAGGGACGATCGGAAGCGACATGGGTGTGTGAAAAGAGTTGAGCATGGCAAGGTGAATTTGTGGGTAGGCTTGGATTCGTCGTTGGGTGGTTAAAGCTACGTGTCCCATTCATATGTGCACGTCATGTATAGGTAGATGTTCCGATTTGGGAATTTGGAGAATTGGTGATTTGCTGTTGAAGAAAGAAGATGGAGGGAACAATGTAGCATTCTGGTTTGAATTGGGATAGTGGGCTTTGGGATGAGCTCGTTTGGTGACGGTGAGAAACTATTTTTGATTATTTGTTTTGTTTTAATTTTGTATATTAGGTATGTTGAATTTAAAAATGCATATCACATCTGTTTTAAATCCGTTGACCAGCAGATTTTTGCATTTGACTCGTATTGATGAGTACAACATTACGGTATAACTTGTTGATGTTTTATTGAAGCAGAAATTTATGATAAAATAATAATGATTGAATATAATTATGTTATTTTAAATTATAACATAATTAAATTGATTATACTTCATCGATGATATCTATTTGGCCAAATAAAATACCGCTCTATTAAACTAGTTTGAATAAATAATTTTGGACATATATTGAGCAGAATAAAACACCATTCTGATATAATTTAATTAATTAGATTATTGATGACAAATATTTAGTAGAATAAATCCCCATTCTGATATTTACTAATATGGACATTTATTCAAATACCAGTTAATTAATATATGGATTAATTAATGTTAGATAGGTGATGGATTAACTCATAATTGTGAGTGATTAATTTTATTTACATGTATGCTTGTTTGTGTAAATATCAGTGATATGACTTGGATAGTAAATTAAAAATAAATGTTGCTGGTCAAACTAACATTATGGTCGCTAAGCCTCCTTTTGAATTTGAAAGGTTATAAATTTTCAATTTGACTTCAACTTATATAATATTTGAAGTAAATGTTTTTCTATATTTATAGTTGAATCCAATATAGAATTTAAAGGAGTTTTAAATAATTTTTTGAAGTGTTAATTAATGATTATTAGTGAGGACTCTGATTTGAGAGCTAATTATTTTTATTAATGATGTTTTAAAAGATGGCTAATTATTTTATTAAGAGTGTTCTAAAGTTAATTAATTATTTGATCAATGATATTTAAAGTTAACTAATTCATTAATGGTGTTTTAAAAGTTAGCTAATTATTTTATTAAGGATGTTTTAAAGTTAATAAATTATTTTATAAATGGTGTTTTAAGTTAGTTGATTATTTTTTGATTAGTTAATTATATTATTAGTAGTGTTGAAAAATAATTTATTCATCTATTTATGATGTTTAAAGGTAATAAATTAGTTTTGTAAAGTGTTTATAAATAATAAATTGTTTTATAAAAGGAATTTTACTTAATAAATAAGATTTATTTAAAGGAGATTTACAAATGATATTTTGTAAAGGAAATTATAAATGATACTTTGTAAAAGGGGCTTTATAAGTGATATTTTATAGAAGAGATCAATAAATGGTAATTGATAAATAATAGAATGGATTTATAAGTGATATTTTGATAATAACGAAAATTTGAGTTAATTATATAAGTTTTATAAAGACGAGTTAAAGGATTTTTATTAAGGATTTTTTTAAATAATTTTTATAAAGGAGTTTATAAAGGGAGATTCTATAAATAGAAACAAGTTATATAAATAGAAAAGTGTTTTATTAATGGAAAGAGTTTTATAAATAGAAGAAGTTTTACAAAATTAATTTGGAGTTTTATAAAAGGACTTGTAAATATGGAATTGGTTTATAAAAACTGAATTTTATAAAAGGAATGAGATTTGATTTTGGTAAATAATACTTCATAATTATTGTGGCATAGAAACATTATTTCCGTACTTAACAATAAAGACAAAGTGGTTTGGGTTTAGAGTAAGTAACGTTTTAAGTGGTATTTGTTTTTGGTCCATTTAAATATGAATTTGAAAAGGAGGAAATCTTCTTTAAGTTTTTTAATATACTTATACCATTGAGATAAGTATATGGATTTACTTTCTAAGTATTTAAACTATAATGTTTTATGGATATACTTATAACAATGCGATAAGTGTATGAATGTTTCTCCAAGTATTGACGTGAGTACAAATGGTTTGAGAAAATACCTTTTGCGATGGTATTTTGAATCAAACAATTAAAATGAGATTTAACCAAGGAAAGATAAATTAATAGAGGCTTAATAGATCCCAAATGGAATTAAGTCTCTAATTTGAATGATTTTTATTTGATAGTTACATAACCGACTATCAAATCTTGACCAAATATAACTCTGGAAATTTCTATTATAAACACGAGAATTGTAAGGTATAGTTATTTCTGTTATGCTATACTATGCCTATGAACTTGTTATGTTCTTCTAGGACAAATGATAAGGAAATAAGTCCACTTAAATTGTTAGGAGGTGATCTCCGCTCTTATGTATGTCTGTTTATTTCCAAAAGAACCAGAGTTGAGTTTACCGAAAATATCAATTGGTTTTTTAGAGACTGTTAAGCGGAGGAGTGTACTTATATGAGATGATTTGAAACCGTAACTACTCCAAAAACAATATATGTATTCGATGCTTTGGAAGACAATTCGAAGATAGTGGAATTGAAGACAGAGTTATTTAGATTGCAAAGGCTACTTGCTACTAATCTTGAGAGTGATTCCAAAATGAATGTTGTAGATATAGTGCATACGGTTTGTTCACATCCTGAACAACTTGTATGGATGAATATTGGCATTGCATTATTGCCTGGACGGTAGTGTTAGCATTCCAAGTTGGATTTGCTAAGAAAGGAAAATGGTAATTGAGGCCTCATAAGCCTCACAACCCGGTAATGACTAAAACATGGAATATCCTTCAGAGCTATGTAGTTCGCTACCATTATGAGCATCATTCCTCAACCTGGAATTGATATTTATGGATTTGGTATGCGTGCTTATGCGAAGAGTGGGGCTAAAGCAATAGGTTTGCAACCTTGGTGCCTAGGGAATGATGTAATCCAGTTTGTCATTCTAAAGGGGCAGATCGGCTCTGATATACAAGGGGTTCATAAGCGGCCCTCATTACATTTTCCAGAGGTATACTGTGGTAGGTAGTACCCCAGTAGCCTTGTCATTGATGGAAATCCAATTTCCAATACATGCCTTTACAGATTTAGTTGTATACCTATTATGTTGGAATGTAATTAATGTAACCATTTCGGCTATGATAAATATTTATTTTAAAACCTAGACTTTATTACAATATCACAAGGTTTCGTATAAATGATTTATGTATTGCAAGGTAAAAGCCCGTTCGTGTTTATATGTGGCATGATCTTACAGGGTACCTTTATTCTGAAAGGTTTTTAAAACGTTAAAAATCCATTTGATCCGTGTTTCTCACACTGGTTTACCAGACTAATCCAGGCATTATTTTCTTATGATGGTCGAGTCAGCCCAAGAAAATTTTCCAGATTTAGCTGGACACTTTGGAGCTTCAGGAGACAAGCTAGATACCTCCAAGGTGTGTTCACGTAATTTATCTTTCGTTGTTTGTTCTTGTTTTTATTTATCAGCAATTATAAGGACATATTGTTATAATTTTCCAAGGCGCTAATAGGTTAGTATTCGCTCTAATGCTAGTATGCATATAAAAGTTTTTATTTCCTTTTTGTATCGATCATTGTATATTATAGATTACTCGTCACATGTGAGATTCCATTCTATCTTTTCTTTTCTTTCACCATAATAATATGTCTTTCTAGCACGTAAATGTCATGTATATATTAGTATCCACTTTTGAGTATCAGAAAGATGAGTTGTTACATTTGGTACCAAAGCCGAAGATTAAATAAGAATCTTGGCGTGGTGGGGTAAACTCGTTAGGGATAGGGTTAATAACACCATAGAATGAGTGTAAGAGCGAGAGAGAGAGAGAGAGTGTGTGTATGAGAGCACGTATTTGATAGTGCTATAAAAATCTTTTATAATGTATTAATTGGTCAGTTGAGTGGTTATGGATTCTAGTCAATACGAGTAGCTAACATTATTGATAAGAATCTTTAAACACTTGAACATGGCCAACCGATGTGGTATTTTATTATATTGGTAAATGAAATAATATTATCTATGAATATATGTTTTTATATAAAAGGAATGATCTTTAAAAATCAATATATTTAATTTTGATGTGCTTGTTTGTTAGGAAATGACAGTATTAAATTATTATCATGATGGTTTAAATAGTCATGCTCATCTAGTCTTGAGCATTGACTATTGTTTAATTATTCATCAGCAATTTATCATTTTATAGCATGGGTTGGGTAAATAGAAATTGGGGAAAACATTGAAATGAACACTTTGTGAATTAAGTTTCACAATTTGACTATAAGGCGTTTGCTAATAATGTTGGGTTAAAAAATTGGATTTCAATAAAGCTATTATTAAAAGAAAAGCTAGAATTTTTTTTAGGATAAATATTTGGGAATGACTTTATGAAATTTGGATTTGTAAAAAGAGGGAATTGGGGAAAAGGACAAACTTTGATAAAAAATTTGTCTGAAGGACACCAAGATTCATTTTTTGGCTGAAGGACAAACTGTGGAAAAAATTAGGCTGAAGGACAATGCTAATTCTAACTAGCATTATATTCAGTTTTTACACTATACAAAATGCAAGTTCTAACTAGCATTTAATTTAGTTTTTACACTATATAAAATGCTAGTTCTAACTAGCATTGTCCTTCAGCCTAATTATTTTCAAAGTTTGTCCTTTAGCCTAAAAATGAAACTTGTTGTCCTTCAGTCTAATTTTTTTTTTAAAATTTGTCCTTGTGCCTATTTTGCACTTATAAAAATGTGTTTTATTAATAATAAGTTATTTTACAAAAGGAATTTTACTTAATGAAAAGTATTTATTTAAATGAAATTTATAAATGATATTTTGCAAAGGAGATTTAAAATGATATTTTGTAAAAGGGGCTTTATAAGTGATATTTTGCAAGAGAGATTGATAAATGGTAATTTGTAAATAAAAGAATGGATTTATAAGTGATATTTTGATAATAACGAAGATTTGCATAAATTATATAAGTTTTCTAAAAATGTGTTAAAGGATTTTATAAAGGATTTTTTTTTAAATAATTTTTATAAAGGAGTTTATAAAAGAAGATTTTATTAAAGTGTTTTAAAAATAGAAACCTGATTTATAAACAGAAAAGAGTTTTATAAATAGAATGAGTTATGTAAATAGAAGAATTTTTGCAAAAACTAATTTGGAATTTTATTAAATGACTTGTAGATATGGAATGGGTTTAGAAAAAGGAATGAAGTTTGATTTTGATAAATAATCCTTCTTAATTATTATGGTATGGAAACATTCTTTCCATACTTAACACTGAAGAAAAAGTGGTTTGGGTTTAGAGTAAGTAATGTTTTAATTGGTATTTGTTTTTGGTCCATTTTAATATGAAATTGGAAAAGAGGAAATCTTCCTTAAGTTTTGTTAATATATACCATTGAGATAAGTATATGGATTTATTTTCTAAGTATTGAAAGTATAATATTTTATGGATATACTTATGCCAGTAATATAAGTATATGAATGATTTCCAAGTATTGAAAAGAGTATAAGGGGTTTATGAAAATATCTTTTGTGAAGGTATTTTAATCAAACAATTGAAAAGGGATTTAATTAATGTAATAGGGGCTTTGTGAATCCCATTTGGAATCAAATCTCTAATTTGAATGATCATTTATCTAATTGTTAAATAATCGATTATCAAATCTTGACCAAATATAACTCTGAAAATGTCTAGAAGAAACATGGAAGTTATATGGTATAATTATCTTCATTGATGATATACTGTATGTATAAACTCGATATGTTCTTCTAGGACAAGTGATAAGTAAATCCATCCACTTAAACAGTTAGGAGGTGATCTCTAACCTTATGTATTGTATGTTTATTTCCAAAAGATCCAAAGTTGTGTTTACCAGAAACATCGATAGGCTTTGGAGCAACCGGTAAGCAGGGAAGTGTACTTATATGAGATTACTCAAAACTGTAACCACTCCAAAAACCATGTACAAATTCAATGCTTTAGAAGACATCTCGACAATAGTGGAATTAAAGACGGAGTTCTTTGAAGTGCAAAGGCCACTTACTACTAATCCTGAGGGTGATTCCAGAATAGACATAGTAGAAGCAGTGCCTTCGGTATGTTCATATCCTGAATAACTTGTATAGACGAATGTTGGCATTGCAGTACTCCTTCATGGGTAGTGTTAGCATTCCAAGTGGGATTTACTAAGAGAGGAAAAAGGTAATTGTGACCTAACAAGCCTCACAACCCTTGTTTCGTGGGTAGTGCTTCAGAGCTATGTGGTTCGCTACCATTGGAAGCATCACTCATCGATATAGAATCGATTTTGAGGATTTGGTATGTGTGCGCATGGGAAGAGTGAGGCCAAGAGGTAATAGGTTTGCAACCTTGGTGCCTGGGGAATGATGTAATCTGGTTTATCATTTTAAAGTGGAAGGTCGGCTCTGATTCGCAGGAGGTCCATGTGAGGCCCTCGATACATTTTCTATAGATGTACTACGGCAGGCGGTACCCCAGTAACCTTATCATTGATGGAAATCAAATCTCTAATGCGTGCCTTTACGGACTTATTTGTATACCTATTATGCTAGAATGTAATTAATGTTACCATTTCGACTGTGATTAATATTTATTTTAAAACATAGACATTATTATAGTTTCATAAGATTTTCTGTAAAATGATTTGGTTAACGCTATGTAAAAACCCGTCCATGTTTATGTGAAGCATGATCTTACAGATACCTTTATTCTGAAAGGTTTTTATATAATTAAAAACTTTTTGATTTGTGTTTCTCACACTGGTTTACCACACTAATCCAGGCATTATTTTCTTATAATTCTAGGGTCAGCCCGAGCATATTTTCCCAATTTAATTGGACATTTTGAAGCTTCAAGAGATGAGATGGATACCTCTAAGGCATATTCACGTATTTTATCTTCCATTATTTCTCCGTGATTGTATTTATCGGCAATTTTAAGGACATGTTATTGTAACTGTCCACGCTAATGATATGTCAGTTTTTGCTCTGATTATAGTATGTATATGAAGGTTATTTTTTCCTTTTTGCAACAATTGTTGGTATGTTATAGATTATGTTGGAAAATGGGGGTTGTCTATAACTTAATGTGGAATTGATCTTAAGGCTATTTAAACACTAGAGGGGATAAAGTGTGTATTTCAAATCTATAAAACTAACTTAAGAATTTAACACTATATCTATTCAAATTGCAAATAGAAATAAGTAAGTGATAAAGTAAAATGTAGTAAAGTAAATAACACCTGGATTTTTATACTAGTTTGGATTAACCAATCCTACATAAAGTCCTGCATTGCACCATGCAGAATTTCACTATAATCGCTTGCTTTCCATGGGTGGCAAGAACACCTTTATAATCTTGATTTCATGGGCAACAATGCACCCTCTTGATTCCACAATCTACAAGAACACCTTCCCCTTTTCACAAATAATTACAAATTATGGTAATTGGTCGTATCTTCAATACGGATTCTTACAAATTATGGTAATTGGTCGTATCTTCAATACGGATTCTTACAAATTTGGTACAATGATCCTATAGACCTCCAACGGAAATATATCTTTGAATCCTTTGAGGAATAGGATAAAATCAGAAAGTGAATGATATGAATTCAAGTAGAAACTCTCTGATATAATGTGGTATGCAAATCCTTGAAGAATCAGAGTGAAGTGGTATGAATTTGAAAAGAGAATGAAAGAATATGTAATGGATTTCTTTTGCAAAAGTATGAAAGAGAAAGAGTTGAGAATAAAGAGAGAATTAATTAGAAAATTCGTTTTCTAAGGCCTTTATATAGTGGTTGAAGAGACGTGTCTTTTTATAAAGAGGTGGCCGGAAAATCCCTTGATTTAAACTTTAAAAAGCTAAACAACTGGAAGTATTTTGACACACTTGACCCCCATATGTCGGCATATAGACATTTTTCAAAGAGAACAACAACATATCAGCAACATCAATAAGTGTTGCAAATTTCAAATTTCAAAAGTACCTCTTTCGTGGATTTTTGTGATTCGGTTGAGGTCAATGGTTAATGATCTTCAACTATAATTGCCATGGAATCTTTAATAAGGAATTCTAAGACTCAATCAACTACTCATCACTTCAAACACTTCTGTCCTTTTAGCATTCTTCTTCAGTCAGTTTTGTTCTTCAATTGCTCTGATTAACCTTCTTATATAATCCATTTTCTTCCATTGAATTCTTGTTTATCTTTGTAAATGTCTCCATAATATATCTAGATGAACTACACAACTCGAAGATTCGTTAGTAGTAATATTTCTATGGTTGTTGTCATCAAAATCAATACTTAGGATATTAACAATCTCCCCTTTTTTGATGATGACAACCATATAAATATTTGAGAGATAAAATATAATATTTTCATATTTGACTACCCCTAACTGTATGAACTCCCCTTGACATTTTACTTGGTATATATATACATTTTATCCTCCTTTTTCATCAACAAAAAGGCGAAAATAGAATCACTTAAGTACAACTAGACAATATATATAGAGTTTGTATATAGAGATGTATATAAATGTATATAAATAAAACTCATGAAGGGAATCAAAATTAGTATAAAGCATGAACTAAACTTATCAACTGTAATAATTAAAATTTAATGAGGTTTAGAGTTACCGAGGTTGCCGATGCCAATAACATATCCTTTTGATATTTATCCAAAGTTTGATGCATTTCTTGTCATATGCTTTGAACATCCATTGTCTCTTATCCATTGTTTAGTACTTGAAAATAATAATATATGCACTGGTACCTTATCTTATTTTGGGTCCATGGGGTTAAGTTTTTGGAAGCCAAAACCATGAAGAGTTTGAATTCCCTTTCAAAATATAATTATTGGATAAATGAACTTTATTAATAAAATTATTAGTATGATTTTCTTTTTCAATATTATCTACCTTTCAAGGAACCCATAAATTAATGAACCTATCTAGGAGTTTTAACTTTAATTTCCTTAGTTCTGATTTGAACTTGGTAGCCTTAACAAATTTAGCACTCAAAGTACTAAATTTCTTTGATTTTGGCTTAGGGGTGTATCCAAGTCCATCTTTATTCCTAGTAGGTTTAGATCCGGATAATAAATTTACTAGATTATCCTTCTCTTTGTTAGTTTTATCAACATCCATTTTCATTTTATCAAAATCCTTATTGCAGTTGAGAATAGTATTGTCCAGAAATGTTACTTTGCTACTTTGGATCAATTATCTCTGACTCATTGAATGATTTTCTGATTTTAAGGATACATTTCAATTTTTAGTTTTTCAAAACTTTCAAGTGTTAAATCCTTTTCATTATTATACACCTTAAATCTTTCAATATCATCTTTTGGACATTATTTTTCTTTGGTTAACATTTCATAAAACATTTTTAATCTATCTCTGTTAAACTATTCTTGTACTCTTTCTTAAGCATTTTATATCCCTTATACATATCATTTAAGACAATAGTAATTTCTTTATTAAAATTCCATACCCGGACATCCTTTGCCATGAAGCACATGTTGGTATTTCTGTTTCTGAATCACTATCACTTGATGATGTATTTGAATCATCCTATATTGTGTTGAAAGCATGTTTCCTCTTCTTATTGAAAATGTTTTGGAGAGTACTTTGACTTCTTAGGTTGGGACGGTATCTTTTCAAATGTTCGGGTTTATCACATTTGAAATACTTAACAACATTTCCATTTCTAGAATTATTGTTGTTATTTTTTTGAAATTTTCTCATTTTCCAATATTTCAAGAATTTCTTGAAATTCCTTCTCATAAACTCGATATCATCATCATCAGTAGCATTATCTGGTTCATCATTGTCATTTATGGCACTCAGTGCCAGTGATTTCTTCTCATTTTCCTGATTTTCTTTTCTAACCTACAACCCTACTTCGTTGACATTAGATTACCAATTAAATCTTCTATTTTCATTATACTAATATCATTGTCTTCTTCGATTGCTAGAGTCTTCTGATCCCATCCACTAGAAAGTGAATTAATGATCTTTCTAACTTGGTTCTCTTCAGTAATTTTCTTTCCTAATGATATTAATGCATGCATTATATCCTAAAATCTATAATACAAATCAAAAATAGACTCATTTGGTTTCATTTGAAAACGTTGAAACTGGTTAGTAAGCATAGATATCTTAAATATTTTTACTTTACCAGTTCCCCTATGTGTGACTTGCAATATTCTCCAAATTTCATACGAAGATTGACAAATGGAAACTCTATTAAATTCATTTTTATCTAAGGCACGAAATAAAATACTCATAGCCATTGAGTTAACAAGTTCCAGTGTCTTTTAGTCTGGTATCCAAGATGAGTACTCAGTGTGGGGTTCTGTGTACTCACTCTCTGTAATATTCCAAATATCCAAATAATTAGGTTGCAAATGAATTTTCATCCTACAAGCCCAATGTCATAATTTCTACCATCAAATAAAAGGGGTCTAGTTGTCGATTGTCCTTCTACCAAAGTACTATTAGTGTATTAGGCATTTATACTTTTTGAAAATCAAGTTACAAATTTTGAAAACTAATGCTTCGATACCAAATGTTGGAAAATAGGGGTTGTCTATCTATTTAAACACTGGTGGGGAAGAAGTGTGTATTCCAAATCTATAAAACTAATTTAAGAATTTAACACTATACCTATTCAAAGTGCAAACAAAAATAAGCAAGTAATAAAGTAACATGCAGTAAAGTAAATAACATTCAGTTTTTTATACTATTTCAGACTAACCAATCCTACATCCAGTCCTCCACTGCACCATGCAAAATTTCACTATAATTGCTTGCTTTCTACGGATGGCAAGAATACCTTTACAATCTTGATTTCACGGGCCACAAGATACACCCTCTTGATTTCACAGGCTATAAGAACACCTTCCCCTTTTCATAATCAACTACGAAGTATAGTAATTAGTCGTAACTTCAATATGAATTCTTGTAGATTTAGTATAATGATCCTATAGACCTCCAATGAAAATATGTCTTTGAATTATTTAAGGAATAAGATGAAATCGGAGAGAGAATGATATGAATTCAAGTAGAAACTCTCTAATAAAATGTGGCTTGCTAATCCTTGAAGAATCGGAGTGAAGTGGTATGGATTTGCAAAGATAAAGAAAGATTATGCAATGGATTTCTTTTGGAAAAGTATGAAAGAGAAAGATTTGAGAATGAAGAGATAATTGATTGAATAACTCATTTTCTAGGGCCTTTATATAGTGGTTGAAGAGATGTTTGGTGAAGAGGTGGCAGGAAAATCCCTTGATTTAAATTTTAAAAAACTGAGCAACTGGAAGTATGTCTATATCTTTGTAACGATCCATAATTTTCATAAAAAGAAAAATAACATTTAATTTAATAAGATGTAGGTGTTAATATTGGAAGAAATAAAAAAATTTGATTTATTAATAAGAAGAATAACTAGAATGTAATGTAAATAATGTTAATTTAAAGCAATTGATTACTATTTTAATGCGATCTAATTAATTATAATGATTGGAAAGTCATAATTGGTCATAAAGTGTAAATGGTAAATAAATCAAATGTTGTATTAAATGGTGAAATTGTATGTAATTAATTAGAATTGACTAAAATAGAGTAATTAATCGGTATGTCAATTTATTAGTTTTGTTTGTTAACAATAAACATGGAATTGTATTTGAAATTGTAAGTTGTAACAACGGTTTAACTATCATTGCATTATTTAATATGTTGAAACTTAATTGTAAATCAGTTACAATAAATGTAAGTAAATATTGTGTTAATATGAATTAAGATGAAAATTGCAGAATATTGATGTAATAAATGGAAAACTAATGTTAACTATGTCTAAAAAGTATTGATTGATTGAATAAAAAGATTGAAAACAAAATGAATCAATTTATTGGGTTTTAAATTATAATTAATGATTCTATTGCAATTGGAATTGGAGCGTTGTAACTAGCGCAATATTAATATTTGAATTCGACATGGAAAAATTATTTTAAAAGATTACAATTACTCATTAATCAAAAGTGATAAGAATTTGTTAGTTATAAATTTTTAATTCGAAAAGTGATAAATTTAATTCAATAATAATTTATTTAATTAACGTGAAAATAGAATTTGGATCACTGTCTCGGATTTTGACAAACTAGATTCATCGGATCCGTAACAGTAAATTATTGTAGGATTTCAAGTTTCGTAGCAATTGGGTTTGTCGTTTGATCGTGCGGACTCAAAACGCGTAGAAATCAATTTAATGAAATCATTTAAATAAGCTGATTTTAAAAGATAACTTCTATATTCAATGGAATTACGACTTGAAACTTGTTCCATTGAGTTTAAAAATATTGAAAACCTATATTTCGGTATATTGGATGACTCATTTTCGTTTCGGCAACGAAACGGGCTTTCCAGGTCATTGTCATCGTTTCGATCCAACCCTGTCTACATATAGCCTGTTATAAACCCTTATTGTTTCCTATTTTATTATTTCTATACATATATCTTCTTCTTTCTTCTCAAACATCGGAACATCAAACCTAATTCCCAAAATTTCAAAACCTAATTTCAATAAAAAATATTGGTTGCTCCAAGTTTACTTCGAGTCAGGAAGAGATTCGCTTCGGGTTCTAGAGTTGAAGACCCTGCAGCGACTTCAGGTCAGGAGCCAAATGACTTGGGTCTAGGTTCATTTTGGCAAAAACTCAGAGGAAGCACTAGATAATTGAGGCGGCGACCAGAAGTAAGACTCGAAGTCGAAATTTTCCAATCTTCTAATGCTAATAACTTTTGCATACGAGCTCAGATTCACGTGCAGTTTTCTCCATTGCGATGGTATCGATATTCCGGACATTTTGGAATAGTTTTGCCTGCATTCTGAGACTGTTAAATTTTTAGGCTAATTTTAGATTTTAAATCAACGACAATCGAAGGTGAGTGTTTTAACCCACTCACAACTACTAGATTGTCTTATGTTGGCTAAATTTAATTTATAATGTGATTAGAAGTTCATTGACTGTTGTTTGATATATTTAAATCGTCATTCCAGTTAATATGAATTTATTGAATAAAATTGTAATTTAATTAAATTAAATTTTGATTTACTAGTTTACACCTGTTAATGATAATTAGTTATATATTGATATTTATTGGTTGATTTGAATGAGGATTGCGATGGATGTTTAATTGTTGATATTGGATGATTGGATGTTATATTTATATTATTATAACACGACAAATTCCTTTAGTTATTGTTAGAAATACCTATGGATTGAAATGATACATACCCGAACGATCTATAGATTAGGGAAAAATATTATGGGTTGAAATGATAAACCCAAGCGATTTTATGGATTTTGAATTTAATTTGGGATTGTGGGTTGAAATGATATATACCCGTAAAATTAAAAAAATTTGTGGGTTGAAATGATATATCTGTACCACTTGACCATAGGGTAGAAAATTATATATGGATATCGGATTGGTTAAATTAAATGATTTTAAATCCTTAATTTTTGAATTCAGTTAAATAATATTTAAAAGAAAAATTGATTTATACAAACTGAATTATTTTGTGAAAATCCAAGTTTTAAATGTTGAAATTGGAAATTGGTTTAAATTTCAATTTAAAGTTGAAATTTGAGGTATAAATGAAATTTATCGAATTTGAGTTATTGAAACGTTTGAAAATTGTAACTTTGAAATCTACTATATTTGAAATAGTTTGGACTTATTGTTAAATGGTTTAAATGAGAATATGAATTAAAAGACAAAAATTAATTTCTTGATTTGAAAGCTGGATATGGTCCAGATGTGTTGAATGATAGAAAGAGTTTAATTTGATATTAATTTCAAATTTGATATTTTGATATATACTGTTTAATTTTTTTCTAAATCCTGATTATGAAGATTTTCAAACAATTAAAGTAATTTAATATATTTTAAACTATTTTAATCAATTTAAACTATTTTAATCAATTTAAACTATTTTAATTTATTTTAATCTATTTAATACAATTTAATCTAATTTAACCTATTTTAAACTAATTAACCCATTTTAATCTATTTTAAATCCATTTAATCTACTTTATATCTACTTAAACTATTTTAAATCTATTTTAAACTATATTAAATCCATTTAAACCATTTTTAATCTATTTTAAACTATTTTAGAGTATTTAAACTATTTATTAAACTATGCTAAACTATTTATAACTCTATAAACTATTTTCTAAATCTCAGACTGTTTGAAGTGGAAGTGTTTATACTTATATCCTTGATTTTTAAAGCGACTATGGTTAAATGATGCTATAACTTAAGTTGGGATTTGAAATGATATTTGCTAGTGAAATATTTGAGTAATTATGATGATTTTGAAATGAGGATTTAATTAACCTATCTTATCGATGATTTCAAAAGTGAATATGATTTTGAAAGTGATATGGTTTGAATTGAAGATGATATTTTGATATCAATTATGAAACGGTTTTGAAAATTTAAAAGAACCATCCGGTGTGAAATAAGCATTTGGTTGTTAAAGAGATTGAGATCTAATATTGTCATACTCTCTATCAATACCAAAAACCACTTTAACAACTGTTTGCGTGGTACAGAATCCAAAATGAAGTAGGATGATTTGTTGAACGATTCTATATGAGGTATTAACGTAGCCCTTACTCCTACGAGTCGGCTTAATGTGACTAAAATAGGAGCTACGCCGAGCCAAGAGAGGTCGCACCTCCGATCGGACATGCTTCTTCGATACCATATTATGAATTTGTGATTGTTTTAGTGGCCTCCCCTCGATTTGATTTGGGAGTGTGTTTCGAGGTTGGCGGTAGCAGCTGTTATGCGTTACCACCAGTCTGGATCTGCAAAACGATAGTATCTTATCCTGGGCATTGCCTCGCATGCCTTATCTTGCCCTTTACGAGTTTTTTTTGTACCGTATCTATGGAGTGCCCTTTGGCTAACCGTGGTTTAGTAGAGCTTATGGTATTTTATAGACTACGAGAATATATAAAATGTGTTAAGGGGATATTGTAACACCTTAACGCTATTTTAATACTTTACTTTACTATAAACATATATAACAGTATATTGTACTACATAGTAGATAGTTTAACGGATCCTTAGGAGATGGTAATCCTGAACATCTCTTAAGTTATTGCATGCATGTTGACACTAGATAGGAGATGTAAAACCCCGTAAACATCTTTGATGTCGTTACACTAATATTTATTTATAGTTGATTTAACTTACATAAGATATTTTAGTTCTGACTCGAGCGTTTTGTCATTTCAATTCGCTCGGGTCAATTTGAGCTTTTTAGTTTGTCGAAGACTACTTTCTGGAGGACGAAGATGAAGATTTAATACTATTATTATTTATTATATTTATTCCAATGCATCATGTTGTTCCGCTACTTATTTATATATTTCTATTGTATGTAATTCTGATCTGTTTTGTAAAGGTGTAATCAAATGTATTTGTAAAATAGCTTCATGAACTGTTATTTCATTATTATATTTTTTCATTGTGCTGTGAGATCTGTGTTTGTTTTATTTCTTTCTCTTCTTTTTCTTATTTACTCCATAACAATCCTCCCTTTTGAATGGTTTGAGTCTGACATGTGTGGCTTATTTTCGATTCAAACCTTTCAAAAAGGTGGGTCTTTACATACTTGACCCGCATATGTCGACATATAGACATATTTCAAAGAGAACAGCAACACATCAGCAACACCAATAAGTGTTGCAATTTTAGATTTCAAAAGTAACTCTTTTTTATGTATTTTTGTGATTCGGTTGAGGTCGATGGTTGGTCATCTTCAAATATAATTGCCATTAGATCTTTAACAAGGAATTCTAAGAGTCAACCAACTACTCATCACTTCAAACACTTCTATCCTTATAGCATTCTTCTTTAATTAATTGTTTTCTTCTATATCTTTGATTAACCTTCTTATATAATCCATTTTCTTCCATTGAGTTCTTGTTTATCTCTATAAATGTCTCCATAATATATCTAGAAGTATTACACAACTCGAAGATTCTTTAGTAGTAATATTCATATGGTTTTTACTATCAAAATCAATACATAGAGTGTACGCATATTACTCATCACGTCGTGGGTTTATGTTCTATCTTTTCTTTCACCCCAATAATACATCTTTTAGACATTTGAATGTTACACACAAGAATACTGTATACGTATTAGTATTGACTTCTGACTACCGAAAAGATGGGTTGTTGCGGTCACTTTGACATTTCTTGTTTGATCTAGTTGTTATTAACAACAAGAAACTCTCAAAAGAGGCATTCCATAGTTATCCAATAATTATCAGTATGTAACCCCTTGATGCCCCACGACAACCATGATTAATACACTACCTGACATTTGGAAAGCATTATGTTTTCTGGCCTCAACAGATGTACCGATATTCTTTCTCGAAATATCTTGACCAGGAATATTTTAAATAATATATTATTTAATGTTTTGGCAATTTTCTCATGTGTAATTATTATCATATAACATATCATTTAAGGATTTCTATTTACGTTACTTTATATATCAAATATAAGAATTATATTAGAAAACAAACATTTTTATTTCAATCGAATTTTTTTATAATAGAGATATAAATTATAGAATTGCTTCTAAGGCATACCCCTTACTCTCTCAATTTCTTACTTGTACTTGAGGCTAATTATGGAATCTCAATCCCTTCCCTTCTATTGGTTTGCTTAGAACCGATTGAGCTATTCTCTTCATGAATGGATCGGTTATGTTGCCTTTAGTATTTCTCTTTTAATAATTCTTTATTACCGAAAACTCACATATCAGGTGGAACTTTCGAAGATTGTGCCTTAACTTCTTGTAAGCACTGGGCTCTTTCACAATTTGCATTGCGACAATGTTATCATAGAATAATGACATGAGATTCTCAACATTTGGGATCACCCCTACCTCATACATAAGCTCGCATATCCATACCACTTCTTTAGATGCTTTATTGAGGTCGATGTACTTGGCCTCCATTATTCAATTATCTACTATTGCTTGCTTGGAGATTTTCCAAATGAAAGCTCCATTGTTCAAAATGAATACATAACCAAATATCAATTTACCTTCATTGATATCAATCTGAAAGCTTGAATCTGTATACCCCTTCATAAGGAGGACTTTATTCCCATATATAAGGAATAGGTCTTTAGTATTTCTAACATATTTAAGAATACATTTCACTACCATCCGATGCTTTTCTTCAAGATTAGACTGATATTGCTGCATGCATCCTATTGCGTTAGCCATATCTAGTTTCGTATATAACATAGCATACATGATAGAAGCAATTACAGATGCATATGTTATCTTCTTTATACGCTCCTTATCCTCATTAGTACGAGAAGCGTCCTTCTTGGATTGGATGATTCCATATTGCATCAGAACATTTTTATGCTTGGAATTCTCCACACAAAACCTTTTTAAAATGGCATCTTTGTACAAGGATTGAGACAATCCCAACAACCTCTTTGATCCATCTCTATAGGTCCTAATACCAAGTATATATATGTTACTTCTCCCAAATCCTTCATTGAGAATTTCTTGGACATCCATGCTTTACCAAATGCAACAACACAATGTCGTTACTAATTAGGAGCAAATTATCGACATATAAGACTAGAAACATGATAGATCTTCTTTATTCCTTTTGGCATACACATGCTTTTTCTGTGTTCCAAAAAAACGAAACTATTTGTTTACTTTATCAAAATACTTATTCCAACTTCTTGGATCTTGCTTAATATCATTATTTGATCTTAACAATTTGCATGTCTTTCCTTTTATCCACCAACCTCGAAATCCATGGATCGTGACATATAAATAGTCTCTTCTAAATCACCATTTAGAAATGTCAATGTCATGTCTATCTGCCATATTTCATAATCATTGAATGCAATGGTTGCAAGCATTATCCAAATGGACATAAGCATGGCTACTAGTTAAAACATTTCGCCATAATCAACTCCTTGAATCTAACGAAAACCTTTTACAACTAGCCTTTCCTTATAGGTCTCTATTTGTTCATCTACATTTAGTTTGTTTTTAAAAAAAATTCTATTAGCTGCTAATGGTTTATACCTCTTCAAGTATATCATCTGAAATCCAAACTTTGTTGTCATACATGGAATCCATTTCGGATTTCGTAGCTTCAAGCCAAAGTGTAGAGTCTTTGCTCTATAATGCTTGTTTGTAATGAGATGGGAGTGTTATCTTTTAGGACATAGTCCTTTCACCATCCACGAGAAAACTATAATATCTCCCTAGAACATCTGATTCCTTGTTAGACCTTATAGGTCGCATGTTTTCATATAATGGTGAATTTGATTCTTCTACGGGTTGGGTCTTTATGTTAATTTCTTGGATCTCATCCAAGTCTACAACTTTGCTGTTAATATATTTTAATAGAAATTTCATTTTTAAAAAGACGTCCTGTTGAGAAATAACAACCTTTTGTTCATCGGTGTTATGGAAAATATATATCGTAGAATTTTGGCATATCCTATAAATTTCCACAGAGTTGACCTGGTCTTAAATTTATTAGGCCAACGTTCCTAGTGTAGGCATGATAACCCTAAGGGGGGTTTCTTCCCATGGCACACCTCGTATGGTATCTTAAGCACTAATTTAGTATATGCGTTGTGATTTCAAGTGCATATCCCCAACAAGAAAGAGATAACTCAGCCATACTCATCATGAAATGAAACATATCTAATAGTGTAACATCCTAAAAATTTAAATAATAAATTAAAACAACGATAAGGACGAAAATATAATTTTACATAAAATAACAAAATAGTAAATTTTCACAAACATTGGAAGTAGGCTTCGGAACCTATTACATTATTTTTAGAATGTCGCATACAGTTAGAAAACATATATAACTTATTAAATTTGATAAAATCAGTCAAAATTAGTGGAAACTAGACCAAGTGTCGTTTCCATAATATTAATTTCGACATTTAACCTAATAACCCAAGTTTTCAACTATAAATAAAGCATTATCCCTCTCTCCTCTCCATCTAAACCATAGTCAACGCCTTTCTAATTCTACATGTTCTTTTCTTCTTCTTCTTCCTCTTCAAAGATTCCTTAATCCAAAAGTCATTTTATATCATCTTCTCTAATTTTATAAATCAAAAATAAAAATGATAAATCAAATTAAAAGAGAGAGGAAGAGAGTCAACTCAAAAGTGTAAGAGAAGTGCGAATGGATCAAAGATTAAAGAAGAGAGACATCCATTCAATTCAGGTTAGCAAAAAGAGATATCTTCAAACCACTCATTTAGGTGAGTGAACTTATGTACAAAATGTCTATGATGTGGATGAATAGTTAATTTTCACTTATATACCTTCATAGAACTAAGAAGTATGATTTTTAATCTACAATCTACGCTTTTATTAAAAATATTTATGAATTCAAAGAATTGGAAAACCCTGGGTAATGAATTAACGAAATAATCTTTGTAATTTAAGAGAGAAGAGTAAATTGAATTGAAACTACCTTTGTTTTTATAGATTTGATTTCGTATAATAAGTTAGATTGATTTTGATTAAAAAAATGAATATATCCTTTTTATTTTCCCTAGGTATTGATATAATTAAATTTGAATATACATAGATAATCGACCGAAATATACATGGATAATGGACTGAACTATAAGCAATTAACAGATCTTCTACTTAAAATCATGATAAACAAATAGAAATGGTGCAAATCCCTCATTAAAAATGAATCTAATATGTATACGTGAATCCGTGAAGAAGACAAACAAAAAAATAAAAATAAAGAAGAATAAATGACTTGGAAACATGAAATCAGACATCTGAACTTTGTACGATATGTCTGAATTTCATAGAACGTGAAATAGAAAAGAAATAGTTCGAACTGGTCCGATTCAATATTTGAACCCTTATTCAGAAGTTTGGAGTCAAAGTTGGACGTATGGATAAGGAGAAAGACATTTAAATGCTCGTAACAGAATTTTGTATACGGGATGAGACATTTGAATCAAAATTCAAACGTCTGAATTACCGCAGCAAGCCTAGGATGAACCTTGACCGAGTACAGGATAAGTAGGATAGATCGAGGAAACTTGTTCCTAATTTCTAGTCCTTCGTTAGATCATATGGCTAAATGGAGTCATGCAACAAGCTGAAAAATTACCACACTAGGTGACATCTTAGGCTCTTACTTCATGAAGTTGTTAAATATAACACTCAACGCTGCGAGCGATTACATTGCAATTAGAAGCACTTATCATCCGTAGCCAATCCAAGCCACCTATTGGTGGCCGCTAGAAAGAGTAGGCTAAGAAATTCATCATAGTAGGATCTATTAATCCTACAAAGGAGTTAGCTCTGTCGATCCGCCCTTGATTGCTACTTGTGTAATGATATGGAGCATAGGATACATAAACTAATGATAAGGTTATTCAACGTTCAAGAAACTAGTTATAATAGGATTGTTAACCCAAAAGATCATACCAAGACTATTAACCCTAATATGTAGGCTTGCATGGTGAGTGATACTCGGTTAGGTGCAATTCGAACGATTACCATTGAGACTTTTAGCTCAGTATATAGATATGTGTTCATACACTTGAGATGTTTTTAGGAATTATTCAGTCGGGATGTTCCATCTATGAGTGGAAACCTTCATAATCAAAATTGGATGCGGTCACATTAGGAATATTCAAACTGTATTATAAAGGTAATTAGTCCCTTACGTATATAGAATACGTATGCTAAAGAACACCCTTAGTTGTAGGCTATAAGTGAATTTTAATTACTTGTTCACACCATACAACTAGTTATATAATGCACTCATCAGACTTTGTCCAACCCCCTCCATTGTTTCTTCTTAAAATTTATGGCAACCGGTTGGAATAATAAGTGAAATAAGCAAGGCAAGGTGCAAGGAGGAGGCGATCTAGCGCTCTAAAGATAAATTTAACTATAGCTACTCTCATGTACTTTATATTATATTATTTTTATCAGACAAACTCTTATCTATTGTCATTTGGAGACATTACTGTATGGACCACGCTGATATTGAAACTATCATTTGATTGAGTTCTTTTAAGTGCTCAAATTTTATCTTTCCATTGTGAAATCTAAAAGTGTAGAATGTTTGAGTTATATTTTAGTCTACATATCATGTAACTCAAAAAAACAAATGACTCATACTTGGCATGACGTGAATTCAAATTTCATTTTAGGCTTTGGATTGATGTGTCTAGAGATGCGGGTTTGTAATAACCCGCACCTTTGGACACACCAAAACCAAAGGCTATGACGACTTTTAGTCTTGCATTATGCCTAGAAGTGCGAGCTCTTAGTTTTTAAAATATTACAAAGACTAAGATAATATCTAAAACATTCTACACTTACAGATCTCATAGCAGAATGTATTAAAATATAAATAATGAAAATAGACATTTTAGAAAAAACAATCTCCAAAAATACTTAGTTCATATACAATGTTTCCAAAGTACAATATAAAGGCTGATAGACATTTAATACAGTAAATAGCTACATAAGGAATAATAAAGAATAATGGAACTCCAGTGCTGAGCTCCTTTCTCCATGTGTTATGCCAAATCAACTACTATCCTATTTTCCTGTGGTAAAGGAAAAGGGAAAGGAGTGGATAAGAAAAGATTCATGCAACCAGGTCAGGCGAATGAGTTACATTATTATTATTGGTGTGACATGCAATTGACTTTATTTATAGCTTACGTGACCAACCTATGTTTGTGAACTGCTTACTGAGATTGGTGTCATTAATCTAAGCAATATATCTACACCTAACATCTTGTGAAGGTTTACACTTAGGGTCAAACAACTAATCAACCTCAAAACGATGGATCTAACTAGTAACGTCTAGGACTACTCCTAACATTGGATTATATACAACATTATCCTTGAGATTAAGTTTTCGAACTACGACTACAACGTATAATACTTACACATTGAGAGGAGCCTGCAATGCCGACTTGTGTCAAAGATGTCATAGAGTCTGCTGTGTCTATGCCCAAACTTAATGGTAGTGCCTCTTATTGCACCACGCTAGGCATCCACCAATAGTGTGTCGTCCTATTGCCGTACGCACTGAGGAACCTCCCATTAGAGGTAGGTCCTGCACTTAGCTAGGCATCTGCCAATAGTGTCATGCATACACCGAGGAACCTCCTATTGGTGCCACTGATAATTGAATTGCCTTTGTCAGATATATAATTCGTCGAATAAATAGTGTCTAGGCCTAATTTCCCACATATGCATCTATCCGGTCCTATAATATCTAAAAGTCTAAGAATTAGGGAACTAATTTCCCTAATAATATACCGTTATATATATAACCTAAGCCTTAGGCCGAGATTCTATTCATGCCTTAACTTGATGACCGGTCTACCACCAGTTGCTGTAGTGGTCGATCACTCGCTATCAACAAGCTATAGGAAGCCCGTCGACCTATAGATTTTAATTAACGCTAAATTCTCTTTCGTTAATTTTTATTTTTGCTGATGAACTTTTAATATATTTTACCTATATTTTTAGCAGTAAATCCTCATACTCTTAACCATGATTTTAACAATAAATTGCATCTAGTTTGACAAGAGGTATCTTCAAATAATTTTTGTTTCCAACCTATGATTTTACTTACACAATTTCAATTGATAAAATTAACAACTATGTAGGCATATTTTTACATTTCAAAATCGGTTTAAGGAGAAATCAACAAGGTGTAAATTAAATTCACATTGTACCCCTAAAACTATTATATCTCAAATCAGTTTCTCAATTTAAACCAAACTAAATCAGATAGAGGTTATATCATTTCAACCTACATATGCAGTCGTATTCAAACATAACTTCAGTTTAATGAATAAAAAAAACTTTGATTTAGACTTCTATTTCAGATTTAAAATCAGATAGATCCCCAAGTCAAGTCGATGTATAACTAAACACTATTACTTGTAAATCTCCATATGTTAATAAATAATCCATGCACCGTTTATTAGCTTTTCCCTCTTAATCCGCCTGAATCTCCTCCACTTTGATTCATCAATCACCCTCCTTTTCATTTGCTTTTGTCCTCGATATGGTTATATTCCCATTCTCTAATCTTTTATTTTTATTTTAAATTTTTTGTTTTTAAGGAACATTTTGATTTAGAGAGAAGCGAAGACTTTTGAAAGAGACAGCGTTTTGGAGCATATAGGATCAGATTAGGGCTTTTAGTCTTAGTTTAACGTTCCATTTATAGGTGCAGGAATAGATGTCATTTGTTAGACTAAAATTATATAGAACCTAGGCCGTTCGACTAGGTTTTCCCTAGCCGACAATGCCCAAGCGATAGATCACTTGGTTTGGAGCCATTGACCTTTAGGATACGACCGGTCCCAGTTAAGGTATCGACCTGTAAAACTTAAATTAGACTATTCCTTTTATATATTTTAATTATTTTCTACCTAAAATCTCTATACTTCAATAAATTTTTCATACGAACTCCGATTATGAAATATTACTTATGAAAGTTGGCTAGAAAATCGCCATGAGTGTAAAGGTGCAAGTTTCAAAGTTAGATTCTAGCGTTTATTCAAATTTACCTTTTATCTTTATTACTTATAAATTAACTCTTAAATTTTTGATTAGCTTTGCAGGGTGCTACATTTTCCCTCTTAAAAGGATTTCGTCCTCGAAATCTCAAAGGACGAAAAAATATGGAACCGTACATATGGAAACCAATATCTACAACCATCTAATCAACCATCAACCACCAGCAAATAATGTCCTTAGTTTAAAATTTATAATGCAATATGTACATATTAGTAACCTATTTTTTATGCAATAATTAGGAAGCTTCCCGATCTAGTCGACCTCCAGAAGTGCCAGTCCTTAGACATTGCATTGAAATGTATGCACCGTCCTAGGTAAACATACTAGCAATTCAATATATATGTGCAACCATTCAATCCATACGCTATAAGCATATGCGTATAACTTAGTAAAATAAAACAATTGATTGTGTGAGTGCATTCTAACCCAAAAATATTTTCCTATATGTGCAATGATCAAATTAATAAATACATCCATTAGCAACCATCATCTAATAAATGTCCTAATGGCACATTGGCTGTAATATCTCAGAATTTCCAGGAATTTAAAATGTTATAACATCTTAATTTAAAATTATTTGACACTAATATAATTGTTATTTTCAAAGATAATTAACCAAGTAATAATAATATAATGTTTTAATTATGGTTATAAATTGGTTTTATAATAATTATTATTTTGTATTGTGTAAATAAATTCTAAATAGATTTATTGTGTTCATAATTGATAAGTGTGTTTAAATACATTTATATATGTGTATTTTAAATTGATTTTAAAATAGGATAAATATTTGTAAATAATAATGAGCTTATTTAAAAGTTGATAATTATGATTTGGATTTTAAATTTGACATTGAATATAAATTTGAATTCAAGAAGATATACGTACATCTTAACATAGAATAATAACATAGTTTGGTTTTAAAATATATAGATAATGTTTTTAATTAAAAATAAGATTTGTTTTGTATTTTTCTTTTTATAGAAATTTATTGATAGAAATTTGGAATTTTATTTAATAAGAATAAATACAAGGTTTTTGAAATAGCATCTTTAAAATAAGTTTGCAATATTGTATATAATTTTATTTAAATTATATTTGGTTATATTCTTTTTAAAGATTATATTTTATATAAATTTAGACCACATTTATAAATGTATAAATGTATTTGTTTATTTGAAATTTAATTATAAAAGTATTTTTAAAATTAAGAAAACATATTACTAATTAGGAAAATTATTTAAAAGGGTTTTAAATTCCTTTTGGAATAAAATTAAATAAAAATTGACAAGTGTTTAGTTTTAAAACACTATGTCAACAAGTGTTAAACATTAATGCAAATTTAAGACAAGTGTCCATTATTATTTTTAATTTTCTTTTTAATTTAATAAATCTGAAAACTTGCCTATATAAACACCTTATCTCTTCATCTTTCTTTTTCTTTAAACTTTTTGTTCATTTCTAAGAGAAACTTGAATATCCATACAAAACTTTACTCAAACCAAATTCCGAAATCTTCAAACAATTGCTCAATGAAAATCTGAACATTCCTCAATTCGAACAATTCTCAAATAAAAACCTGTAACCTTTTCAACTGTATGGAATCCAAAATCCAATAGTGTGACGGGCAGTACCCCAGTATCCCTGCCATTGTATGGAATCCAAAATCCAATAAGTGCCATCCGATTTGATTGTATTACCCACTTTTGTGTCTAGTAGATGGAATTTAATAGATGTAACAATTTCGGCTATTTCTTATTTATTTGAAAACCCTAGACCTATTATAATATCACTGAATTTCCTATCAAATATTTTGGTTAGCGTAAGGTAAAAACTTTTCTATGTTTATGTGTGGGAAGTCTTACGTGATACCTTTTCTTTCAAATGGTTTTTAAAGTTAAGCAACTTTAACCCTTTACTCACACCAGACCCATGTCTGACCCGGAGTTTATTCTGTTTTTCTTAAACTCTTGGGTACTCAAATTTTTACGAGTAGCCAAGGTAGTTCAGGTTGGTTTGACGAATTCTTGAGGAACAAATGGAGCAGGAGGCTTCTATGTAGATAAATAGTATTCCGTTGTGTGTTCTCTGAGTTGTTGTCTTTGATTTTGTAATATCTAGACAGGTGTTTATAACTGTCTAGTATGTGTTGTTTTAGCTGTGTATCTCTAATATATATGACACTATGTAATGTATTATGTGATTAATATAATTTATTCGTTCCGCTGTTTAGATTCTAATGTTGTTTCTTTCCTCTTCTCTGTCTTTTCTCTTTTCTATCCCTTTCTTTCTTAAAAATGATGTGATTTTCTATGGTAAGAAAGTCGGGTCGTCACATTTGGTATCAGAGCATTAGGTTGAGTGAATACCTAGGCTATGTAGTGGTGTCTTCCTTGAGAGAGCGTACTTGTAATTTATATATATATATATATATATATATATATATATATATATATATATATATTTCTACCTATCTGTTGGGTTACTTATTCGGGTTTTCCGATATGGGTTATAAAGGTGATGAGGTAGTGGTGTGTGTAACACAACTACCAGTGGTTGTAGTTTGAATGTTTGAGGTTGGAAGTGTATTTGTGGAGACTGTAGACCTAATACCGTCTCAAGTAATCTTTGAAGTTTGATTCGATCTCTGAAGGAAACATGTTAAGGTTCGGATTTCATCTTTGAAGTGCAAGTTGATTGTGCTCGTGTGAGTGGATTTTTGAGAATTTGGATCTGTCGGCTAGGCAGATGTAAGTGATGGTATTTTGATACCTCAGGAAGTAGTAGCTGCGTGATGAGATGCAGTGACTATGGATATCTCCGAAGATGTTATCTTCGGAGCAAGTTTAAAGAAGTGTGTGTGCTTCGGAGTTGTAGCTGAGTTCAGCAGAATGTATGTGTTTAGTTGGAGGTCCGAGTTTCTCAAAGAGCTTTGGGTAAGAAGTCTTTGGCATTTATGCTAGCGGTGCAGTTCGAAAGTGTTCTGTGTTTCAGCAGGAAGATCTTTTTGGCTTAGCATTTCCTGGAGGTGGAATTCAGAAGCAGCAGTGAGGATCTGTTTCTTCGATGGATTAGTTGCTCGTGGATAAACTGTTCAGACTAGTGGAGAGAGAACAATATCTTGGATATTGGATTGGTTGATCGCAAAAGTGACTTGCAATGGTTTGGTGATTTTCTTAGATATTCTTTTGCTTGGATTTGTGGCATCTCTAGAGGATGTAGAAGTTATGGAAATTGTCAAAGATTTTCTGGATATATCTTCTGGAATGTTAGAGATTTGCCCACATTGGAGATTGAGTTCTGTATCGACTTGATGCAGGAGTGATACCGGTGATTCAGCTAGGTAGAAGGTTGTCTTCTAGGTTGGTTGTTTGGTGAAGCAGCTCTGTATTTCTTGGAATTTCTGTTGAACCTTTTTTCCAAGATGTGCTGTTTAGTTTGTGCTTGTGTTCATTCGACGACATTTTCATCGGCTCAAGATTAGAGTTGTGCAGCGAAAGCAAGGTGGTTGTTGTTCTTGAGTTGAAGCAACTGGAAGTTGCAGTATTTTGGAGATAATTAATCACTTAAATTTCTACTGAATTTATTCTTCAGAATCTGAGGCAAGTTGGCGAGTGATTCTGTTCTGTCATTTTCGGATGGGAGAAGTTGTTTTCTACAATTGATAGTAAAGTTTGGTTTTGGATTTTGGGTAGATCTTGTGAGGATCAGTTTGTTGAGTTGTTTTGATCTAGTTTGTTTGTAGGAGCATCAGTGAAGGTTGAGCTGATCAGGAAGGATCTGTAGGCAGCCCGGATCGTCCTGAATGTTTTAATGTTAAGTAACAGAAGAATTTGGAATTCGAAGTTGGAAGCTTCGATGTTTATGAGGTTTTCTCTGGTAAAGGGAGCAATAAGATTTGGTGAGCTCCGAGGTATATTGGATTCTTCTGAGTTTCTATAAAGATCAGCGTTTTGGTTTGAAGAGTTGAATTGCCAGTTTGGAAGACTGGAATTCAAGATATTTCACGTGTCTCTGAGGGAGAACGTGTTTGGTCCATCACTGTTTGGAACCAGTAGTTCTGTGAAGGTTTTAGGTGTTGATCAGTCTTGTCTGTGGTCTGGTATCTTGGGTAGATTATAGATCTAGCTGAGTAAGACTCAGTAGCTTAGCAGTATAGCTAGTTTGGATTTAATAGAGCGAGTATCCATGTGTTTGTACTTGGGAAACTCGAGATAATTTTAGGAAATTTATCCGGATCAGTGTCCGGATAGCTAGCGTTATTTATTTGATAGAATTGGTTGTTTGGATGAAATTGTTTTTTTTATTGATAGTGTATGGCTGTTATGAATGTTTTAATTGGTTGGAATAAAACTTTGGAATATCTTTGTTTTAAATTTCGAGGACGAAATTTTTTTAAGGGGGGAGGATTGTAATATCCCAGAATTTCCAAGAATTTGAAATGTGATAATCTCTTAATTTAAAATTATTTAAAACTGATAAAATTGTTATTTTCAAAGATAATTAACCAAGTAATAATAATATAATGTTTTAATTATGGTTATAAATTGGTTTTATAATAATAACTATTTTGTATTGTGTAAATAAATTCTAAATAGTTTTATTGTGTTCATAATTGATAAGTGTGTTTAAATACATTTATATCTGTGTATTTTAAATTGATTTTAAAATAGGATAAATTATTTGTAAATAATAATTATCTTATTTAAAAGTTGATAATTATGATTTGGATTATAAATTTGACATTGAATATAAATTTGAATTCAAGAAGATATGCATACATCTTAAAATAGTATAATAATATAGTTTCGTTTTAAAATATATAGATAATGTTTTTAATTAAAAATAAGATTTGTTTTGTATTTTTCTTTTTATAGAAATTTATTGATAGAAATTTGGAATTTTATTTAATAAGAATAAATACAAGGTTTTTGAAATAGCATCTTTAAAATAAGTTTGCAATATTGTATATAATTTTATTTAAATTATATTTGGTTTCATTTTTTTAAAATTTTATTTTTATATAAATTTAGACAACATTTATAAATGTATAAATGTATTTGTTTATTTGAAATTTAATTATAAAAGTATTTTTAAAATTAAGAAAACATAATACTAATTAGGAAAATAATTTAAAAGGGTTTTAAATTCCTTTTGGAAAAAAAATAAAAAAAATGGACAAGTGTTTAGTTTTAAAACACTATGTCAACAAGTGTTAAACATTAATGAAAATTTAAGACAAGTGTCCATTATTTTTTTTAATTTTCTTTTTAATTTAATAAATCTGAAAACTTGCCTATATCAACACCTTATCTCTTCATCTTTCTTTTTCTTTAAATTTTTTGTTCATTTCTAAGAGAAACTTGAATATCCATACAAATCTTTACTCAAACCAAATTCTGAAATCTTCAAACAATTGCTCAAATGAAAATATGAACATTCCTCAATTCAAACAATTCTCAAACAAAAACCTGTAACCTTTTCAATTGCAAATACAAAAACATTCTTCAAAACCATGCCCAAACAAAAAAAGCCTGTAGTTTGTTCTAAAAAAAAATCAATTCCTCAAATTCAAATATCAATCCCTGTTTTACCCAAAACCTGAAATATTGTGCAAATCAAAACTGCATGCCTGTAGTTGTTTTTAAAAACAAAATCTGCATATGTTTTCAAAAGTTGATGCAAGTTAATAATCCAGTTCTGCATTATCCATGTCTGCCTCAATTTTTCATATGCATGCAAATGGGTAAAGTATTATCTGAAGCAAAGTTAAAGCATAGCAAGTACTCCAGTTTTTTTTTTTTTTTTAAAAAGGCTTCAGCTTCAAATGTTTTTTGCAAGTTCCAGTATAAAGTCTTTTGCAAATTTCCAGTTCAATATCTAACCTCTGCATCTCCTTAAAAATGTGAGTAAGCATTCTAATTCAATGCTAAAGTAGTTTTAAATTTTGCTTTCATATGATTTCTATGACAAACTATCTTTGCATGTGAATATATGTGTATGAACACTTTATAGATGTTAGTTTTAAACTGTGCATGATGATATAACCCTGTTCCAGGTTGAAGTGTTAACAAATAAAATTAAAATTCATATCTTTTATTTATTCATTGATGACACTTGGATCAAAAACAAAATAGAGTAGTTTTGGCATAATATAGATACTAAAAATATTAATAAGTATGTAAGTGATGAAATATGCTTGCATTTGAAAATAACAGTAAAAACAGTAGGAATCTTCAAAATATAATAAAATCAAATGTTAATTTTTATTAGTTCAAGCTTATATCTTAGATCATCTCAGGAAGTTAGGGTTTTTGAAACAAATATTACAATTTTTAAATTTGTATTAAGATAGCATTTGGGGTTCAACTGGAAATTGGGTTTTTGCAAAATTCTGTTGATATGAGCATCTGGATTACTCGGGATTCATGATGGAGTTAGTGGTATGATTGGAGAGTATAGTAAAATTGGTTGAAGGATTTGTAATCCATGGTGGAGTTTGAAATTGCTCGAGATTGTTTTTAAACCTAGTTCTGTTCGAACTTAGGAATTGGGCTATTATATTTTCTTCTTTGCATCGAGTTGGATGAATTTCTGGGAAGTGGAAGAGCGGTGTGACGGCAAGCCCTAGCAGTGATCGGGGTGGTTTTCTTTGACCGGAGGCGTGGGATTCAGTGATTTTTCTGACGATGGTTCAGTTACAGTTACACCTGAAGAGCTCGATTTTGAATCGAGGCATGAATCAAGGTTTGGTTGAACATAGGAGCTTGTAGGATGAAAGAGGGACTTGGCGGTGGGTTCGTCGTTGATCGAAGGTGGTTCCGGCACTAGGGCAGGTGCACGAGAGGGTTGGTGTCAATCAGCATGTGGGTTTTGTGTTATTGGGTTTTTAACTTGGGATATAAGGGAGATGGCTTGGGGAGGAACTCGTGTATTCTAGGTTGTGTCTCGCGTTAGTTTTGGGGTCATTTGTATGCAGGGTTAAACTGTCGTGTTTAACAGTTTTTAAAATTTTAATTAAACAGTTTTTAAACTTTAAAGTCAAATTTGTTTAAAAAAATATAGCTTACTTGTTCTTGGATCCAAGTATACATGGGTTGAACCCAAATTATTGTTCAACCAGATTTTCATTTAAAATAAGTAAGTTTTAAAACTTTAAAAAATTTAAGCTAAAAATCCATTTCTTTAAATTGATTTGCTTATACAAATGAATTTGTATGAATGGTTTAAATGTTTTAAGTTAATGTTAGTTTCAAACTTATTTTGGAAATATAAAAAAAGAAATTTATAAGGAAATGTTTTTATTTATGAAAAATGATTTATTAATTGACAATTAAGGGTTTAAGTAATTTTTGAACTTGAAACTAATGATTGTTAATTAATAATTAAGGATAGGTAATTATTGTTTTCTTTATATTTTAATTTAATTCATGAATTAAGTTAAGTAAAGATTTCAAGGTTAATTTTAAGATAACGTTTTATCTTAAATAATAATTAAGTGTTAATGAATAATACTTAATTAGTTAATTAAAAAAATTTAAGTTTAGTTAATTAGTTTAATAATTATTTTAAAAAGGTTAATTAAGTAATTAATTAAGTATAATTATTTATTTAATTAACTATTAATTAAGATGATGATTTAATTAGTGACTAATGATTAATTAAATTATAATTACTTATTAATTAATTAATTAATTAAGGGTTAATTAAAAATGGTAATTAATTAATACTTAATCAAGGTTTTATTAAGTAACAATTAGGTTTTCTTAATTAATAATTAAAAGGGTTATTAAACTATAATGCAAGTTAATTAGAAATTAATTAAATATTATTAAAGGTTAATTAATTATAATTAAGGATTGATTAATTATATTTATGGATTAATTAATTTGTAATTAAGATTGTTAAGTAATAATTAAGTTTTATTAATTAATGATTAAGAGATGATTAATTAGTTAATTAAGTTTAATTAATTATAAAAGTAATTAATGATTGATTACTTTGTATTAAAGGATTGATTAATAATATTAATTAATAATTGATGATAATTAATCTATTAATTGAAGATTAATTTGGTTAAAGAGTAATTAAGGGATAAACTACTCGATTTTGATTTATGAGATGAGTGTGATCAATGTATGTTTTGATAAGGCTAATTACTTAAGATAAGTAATTGATAAATTACAGGGGTAATTGAGATATGTAAAATTGCTGATTTGCAAGTAATTTTAAATGAATAATTACTTAGTAAAGTAATTAAGGGTTTATTACTTGGTGTAATAAATCAAAGAATTTTAAATGTAATTAAAGTAATTACGATATAATTAATAATAATTAATTATTGTATTTGTTTATTAAAGTTGATTAATTGAAAGTAATTAATTTAAGCATGATTAATTAATGTAATTAATTAAGAGATAATGTAATTAATTATAGTTACTCAGTTAATGGAAGTAATTTAATTAAGGTTCATTAATTAATATGATTAATAAGAATAATTTAGAATTAATTACTTGATTAAGAGTTAATTAAAGGTTTATTAATTAAGATAATGATTAATTAATTGGTTTAATCAATGAATAAGTAAGCAAGATTTATTGTGATGAAGGTAATTAATTTAATTAACTTTAGATTAATTAAAAGATGAAGAATTAATTTAATTCACTTTAAATTAATTAAAGATAGAGATGGTTAATTTAATTCATTTTAAATTAACTATGGTGTGATTAAGTAAATCATTGCTTATGTACGAATGGATGACATTGATTGTTTTCAACGGATGTAATCTCAGAAATGAGATAAGTAATGTTACGTGGTATGAATGCTTGGTTGCATTGTGATGGTAATATAGATTATCTATTGTGATAATGATGTGGATTACCTATTTTGTTATGGATCATCTATTTATTTTGATAATGTTGATTATCAATTGTGATTTGTGAGTTATCTGTCTGTGTGTATATAGATATTATATTGAATTGTTTAAAACTTAAACAACTTGGACCTAAAAGATACGTTTTGGATTTCGATGAGACCGGGATCGGGTTTCCATATTTGGATATCCGAAAACCATATCGATCCAAATTGACGATAGGTCGTGAATCTCATGTGAAGAGTGAAGACTCGAGGTGTAAGAACTATTCGTCAGTATAACTCTGAGGGTGATTCTGTGTTGAGTTTGACGGAGTAGTACTTTCAGGTTCGAGATGAAGGTTCAGATTGAAAGGGTTAATGTCGTTAACTCTGAGGGTGATTCCAAAATGAGTGTAATGAGATAATGCCTTCGGTTTCGTTCGAAGCCGGAACGAACTTCTATGGATTGAATGCTTTCAGAACATCGTCAGGTGGACGATGAGCATTCTAAGAGATGTGTTCACTAAAGGTAATCGTAGCCTCAAGCCTCATCAACCAGGAATAGCTAAAACAAGAGAGGTGCAGCAAGGCTTCGTGGGTACCCCTCACTTGAGAGTAAGATTTACCCCAGTCTAAAGGTCCCTTTTATTTCGGCTATGTGGGCGGTTGAATAGCTACATCTACCCGGGTTGTCTTATTTGGAACTGTTCACTAAGGAATGGTTCCGGCTTTGTGTTGCAGGGGAGCGGGCGTACTCCTTGGTACGGTGATATAGGCCACGTACTGTGACGGGCGGTACCCCAGTAGCCCTGCCATTATATGGAATCCAAAATCCATTAAGTGCCATCGGATTTGATTGTATTACCCACTTTTGTGGCTAGTAGCTAGAATTTAATAGATGTAACAATTTCGGCTATTTCATATTTATTTGAAAACCTTAGACCTATTATATTATCATTGAATTTCCTATCAAATGTTTTGGTTAGCATAAGGTAAAAACTTTTCCATGTTTATGTGTGGGAAGTCTTACGTGATACCTTTTCTTTCAAAAGGGTTTTAAAGTTAAGCAACTTTAACCGTTTACTCACACCAGAGCCATGTCTGACCCGGAGTTTATTCTGTTTTTCTTAAACTCTTGGGTACTCAAATTTTTACGAGTAGCCAAGGGAATTCAGGTTGGTTTGAAGAATTCTAGAGGAGCAAATGGAGCAGGAGGCTTCTGCGTAGATATATAGTATTCCGCTGTGTGTTCTCTGAGTTATTGTCTTTGATTTTGTAATATCTAGACAGGTGTTTATAACTGTCTAGTATGTGTTGTTTTAGATGTGTATCTCTGATGTATATGATACTATGTAATGTATTATGTGATTAATATAATTTATTCGTTCCGCTATTTAGATTCTGATTTGTTTCTTTCCTCTTCTCTGTCTTTTATCTTTTCTATCCCTTTCTTTATTAAAAATGATGCGATTTTCTGTGGTAAGAAAGTCAGTCATCACATTGGCAACCATTTCTAGCATCCAAATGTTGCTACTATGGAATATTGTAAGCTAAATACTAAGCATACTAATACTTATACTAAAAATGGTAATGTTCTAGAAAATGCTCTGGAATTGTAACCTGGATCTTCTCCTTTGGCTCCCATGTTCTCTCAACTGGATCGTCTCTCCTTTAAACTCAAACTAGTTTGATTACTTTGTTGTGGAGTCATATTGTCTCATGCTCAACAATAGGGTAGGTACACGACAAACAAGTGCTCCTTATCCATTTCAATTTCTGCAAACTGATGCGGTTCGACCACAGTAGCTACATTGTTTAAACACTTCTGCAAGTGTTACACACGAAAAACATCGTGAAATCTTGCCAACAATTCAAAAGCTCCAATCCATTGGCTAACTACCCTACTCTTTCCAAAATTGGAAAAGGCCCTACAACTCTTCATGCTAACATTCCGAACTATCAAACCAATAATGTATCTAAGCGGTAAGATGCTCACGTAGACCATGTCATCCATCGCGGACTTCAACTCCATGTATCTCCTATCAGCATATGTTTTTTTGCCTATCTTGTGCAATCTTTATCCTTCTATGGATCAAATCCACTTTCTAAGGACTTCTAACTGGATCTTTTTTCCGACTTCAACTTATTGACTTTACTATTAGCATATAACTTCCACCTAAATGCACATTCATAGGCAAACCTGTGCAATCCTTGTTACCAACTCGAATAAAGTGATGTCAACATAACAGATAATTTGATCATAAGTATGCTCCAATGGAAACGTGGCCTTATGCAACCCTCAATGCACATACCCAATGCCTTAAATCGTTCAGTTGTACACCAATTACTTATCTTCTATATACTAAGGTAAGACTACTCGATAGTGAAAGGTCCCCCCTAGTATCTACCAACTTAGATCTTTTGCTATTCATCCATTTCACCAAACGATATCCAAACTTGATGATTTCTTAAACTTTTGAAAATAACATAACTTCTTTCCAGTCCAATTCACCTTAAGCCATATCATTTCACTAATTATTGGTTTCTCCGATCCTTCAACAATTGTGGTAGCTAGGCATCAGGATTATAGTCAATAAGGATTTATCCTAAGTTTTTTAGTAAACAAGTAAATAAATACTCAAGTATTCTAGTAGGTAAACTTGGTCCATTTTCCTATTCAAACCTAACAATTAAAAATCCTATGTCTAAGTAGAGTGCTAAATTTAAAGGAAATTATAACCTAAAATTATTTCCACATTGACAGTAATCGACTAGGTGATACATTATTCGTGTGAAAAACTGTTATGCAACACAAGTTATGTATCCTAAGTCAACCTTTCATGAACTTTCTTAAATAAACATCCTTCTTCAAAATCCAAGAGAAGATTGAAATCGATGCATGCAAATAGCAATATCATTTTCTTAACGGGAACCCAAATCCTTAAATTAACTTTCCCTTGCACAATCTTGACTCCAACTTCATCTAGGATATCTTTTGTAGTTTGAACCTTCAAAATTCAATGTTCTTAATGCCATCCCATCAATGGGACCTTTTCTCAAACGTAAGTTCCCACCATTTTATTCCAACTGTTTTATAGTCAAGTCAACTTAAGATATAACGGTGCCTTTCCATTTTAATCCAATAGACATAATTTTCACTATATAAATATTGTCATAACCAAAACTCATGTAGGACATCTAAAATGGATGATGTCCTAACTTAGTAAACATCTTATTAAACTTATGTCACCTAAGACCCAACAACATACTTGTAGTTGCAACGACAACTCAAGTATCAATTGCTTTATAAATATCACCATATTACATATGCTATAAGACTATAACCTACTTGCTTGGTTATCTACAATTCACTAAGTTAAAAACAACATGCCAGTACTTATAACTTCCCAACCCAAAAGAAACATATCTGGTAACTATAACTTTCCAAGCTAAAAGCAAGCGTAACATTACCCACAATGTCGGATCAATGACACCCATCATAAATAATCCTAATATTCTTCCTCTTCCGGCGATGTTGAAACAACTAGTACTTTGGGGGCTTATAATGTATAAAAAACTTAAATCACCTCCAAAACTTGAGAACTAAACAATAGCTTCCATCTCAAGATCATGGGTCGGATAGTTCTTCTCGTATACCTTCAAAGATTAGTATAACAAACGACTCTACCATCCTAATAGTGCCCTGTTGTTACTGCAAGCATAGGTATATATCGCAACCACCCTCGAACTATTAGTGAGTACTAAAATAGATGTGCCAGTCAATAACTCCTTTGACTAATTAAAAGCACACTCACATTCCAAATTCCATGAAAACTATATTCTTTTTATAGAAACCAGCTAAACCGAGAAAACTTTTTGCACAAAGACTCTACTCTTCAAACCATACTTGGGTAGAAATACAAAGTGGCGTTCACTCTTCACTATTATGGTAAATTTAATCTAGTGCTCTACCCTTCCTATTTCTACATTGATTGAAAAGGTCACTTAATATCCATATTACCTCCTATGTCTGCCAAAACATTTCAATGCATCTGAGCTCCATGGTCAATTCAGTCCTAATAGGCTATGCAATCCAATTTATCTAACTCTATAATTGTTTTCATTTTAAGTTTTAATGAAGTCATACCTTCAGTTTAACTTTTAAATCAAAATCTTTGATTTCAACATTTTTTCCATAAGACTAGTAAGTTTCTAAAACTATAAAATCCTCTATTAATTTTAACAAACGTTTCCCTTTTACAAAGATCATGACATTTTTCTTCAATTTAAATTATAAAAAATGGTTTATCTTAACTTAGCAAAATGTACGTACAAACATATCTTTCTAAAATTTTCCTTTATAAATAAGAAATATTAAAAATTCGTATTTTAAAAGAAAACACACTGTTTTATGTTATTATTTTAATTCTAATGTGCCAGAAATATTTACAAAAGATATTTTCAAGCACTAGTCATTTCTTTTTTATAAAAGCGATTTAAAAGCTAGGTTTTACATACTTCTCAATTTTCCTTTTAAAAGTTCTATTATCAAAGTAAAGTACACATCAAGGATAAGTGCAACAATGTGCCAAAAAAGGTTTAAAGCATTTATTGAATTTCTTTTTTTTTAAATTCTATTAATTTTGCATTTTAAATAAATTTCATAAAATTTGTTCAATCATTTCATTGAAATTCATAAACCGACTTATTTTTCTTTTTAAAATATCAGAAATTTATTATTTCTAATTTGTAGAAAACATTTCCACCGGCTTATCACTTAAATTGGACTAGATAAAATCAACTTAATTTACCTAAGCCTAAATACACCTAACAATGCTTAAGTGCATTGGGTTTTATCCCTCTTCTTCAAGGATGATTAACTCAATTTTTTCTTCCAACGTATTGTCCGAATCCAATATAGGAACATTCTAGCTATAAACTTAAGTTAAAAGGAGTCTTTGCAACTACTACCAATATAAGAATAGGATTTCCACTTTTCGTGGAGAGATTTTCTTTGAGTTTGTGAAGTCCTTCTTTCATATTTCCCTTATGCCTTGACACACTGCACTTTAATTACATGGGTCCAATAGTACCCCTTTTCTTCTACTCACCCTTAAATTTATATCTGAAATGCTACTTCTTGTTGGTATAGTTAACCTCTATTAGCATTTCTCTACGGCTTAAATTACAATAAATGTGAAGGATTTATTTTTCACTTCGACCATTACAATCTTAACATTTATTTTTAACTTGCAATGGTTTGCTTATGTAAGGAAACAACTACCTTATGAGTCAAAATGTATAGGCTATTGTGTATTAACAAATACATATATTAGAAAATTACAAATAGGCTCCCTCGGTCAGACTAGGCTTAACTTATGCCCTTCGCTTGTAGATAATGGTGGAACCATGTAGGGACATTCATGCCTGGAATCTTAGTTGTCCCCTCTGAGTCATTCCCATCAACCTCGCAATTTATGATTAGGAGCTATTAGTAACTTTCCCATGGATAGTATTAAATAAGAAAGGAGCGAATAGATTTTCATATTGTACTTTTATACGTATAAAATAATTGAAAAACTTTTCATATACACACACATTTCTGAAAACCATTTGGAATTTTTTTTTTGAAAAACCTTTGCAAAATATGCAAAGTAAATTTCTTAATATGTACCTAATCCCTAAGGAACCCTACCTAAGCTCGGATACTGAATATAATAACACACCAAATCCAAAGACCATGACGACTTTTGATCTTGCGTCATGCTAAGAAGTATGAGCTATTGGATTTTAAAAATTATAAAAACTAAGATAATATCTAAAAAAAAATCTACACTTTCAGATCACATTGTGGAAGAAATTAAAATATAAGTACTGAAAATAGACATTTCAGTAAAACAGTCTCTTTATTTGTAAACAATGTTTCCCAAGTATAATATAAAGTTTGATTGACATTTAATAAGATAAACAACTACAAGAGGAGTAATGAAGAATAATGGAACTCCAACGCTTAGCTCCTTTCCCCGTGTATTATGCCAAATCAACTGTTGTCCTGTCTTCCTGTGGTGAGGGAAAAGGGAAAAGAGTGGGTCAAAGAAAAGTCATGCAACCAGGTAGGTGAACGAGTTACGTCGTTAATATATAGTGACACATGCAATTGACTTCATTTATAACATATGTGACCTTGGGTGTCCTACCTATGTCTGTGAACTACTTAATAATGTTGGTTTCATTTACCTACATCCAACATCTTATGAAGGTTTACACTTATGGTCGAATAACTAATCGAACCTTACAACAATGACGAATCTGACTAATAATCTCTGAGACTACTCCTAACATAGGATCGTATACAACATCATCTTTGGGACTATGTTTCCTAAACTACAACTATAACGTATCACACTTATGCATTGAAAGGAGCTCGCAATGCGGACTTACGCCAAAGATGACTTAGCTTCCGCTGATCCGTGCCCAAGCTCAGCGGTAACACCTCTTATTGCACCATGCCGAGCATCCACAACTAGTGTCATGTCCTAATTGTTGTTTGTAATAAGGAACTTCCCACTAGTTTCGGGACCTACACCGCACCAGGCATCCAGCATCAGAGTCGCACATACATTGGGAAACCTACTGTTGGTGCCACTGGCAATCGAATCGCCTTTGTCGAATATCAAATTTTCCAAATAAATAGCGTCTAAACCTAGTTGCCTACGTACATATCTATCCAGTCCTGTAAAGTCTAAAAGTCAAGAAATAGGGAACAAATTTCTCTGCTAATATACTAATATATATATATAACCTAGGCCTTAGGCCGAGGTTGAATACGAGCTTGAAACTTGATAATCGATCGACCATCAGGTACTATAGCGGTCGACCGCTCGCTATCAGCCGGCTAAAGCCTGTCGTTCGGTTTTAATTAGCGGCAAGTTTCTTTTCATTAATTTTTATTTTGTCTAATTAATTTTTAATATATTTCTATCTATACTTTTAACAGTAAATACTCATACGCTTAACCATGATTTCAATAGTAAATTTTGTTTTGTTTGACATGGGTTAATTTCCAGTAAATTTTCATGTAAAATCTATATAGTTTTACTTACACAATTTCAGCTGATAAAATTTACAACTACACATGCAAATTTTTATGTTTAAAATCATTTAAGGGTGAAATCAATATGGTGTTAAATCAATTCACTTTATACCCCAATAATTATTATAATCCAAATCAATTTCTTAATTGAAATCAAATTAAATTAGACAGAGGTTATATATATTCAACCTAGATTTACATTCATATTTAATTATAACTTCAATTTATTGAATAAACGAAACTTCAATTTAAACTTCAATTATAGGTTTAAATCAGATAGATCCCTAAATCAAGTAAATGTACAATTAAACTCCATTACTTGTAAATATCCATATCTTAATAAATAACCCACTTACTATTTATTATCTTTTCCCTCTTAATCCTCCTTGAATCGCCTATGCTTTTATTCATTAATCTCTCTCCTTTTTGTTTGCTTTTTTACTTAATTTGATTATCTTCTCCATCTTTAATCTTTTATTTTATTTTTTATTTTTAGTTTTTTGAAGAATGGATCAGTTTAGAAAGAAATAGAGAATTTTGGGTAGACAAAGTTTTGGAGTGTACAAAATTACATTAGGGTTCTTAGCCTCAGTTTAAAATTCTATTTATAGGTGCAAATAGACGTCTGCCTATAAAATCCAGGCCATTTAGCCTAGGTTTTCCCTAGCCGATTGTGCCCAAGTGGTCAACCGCTTGGTTTGGAGCGGGGTCGACCTATTCCAATCAAAATGTCAACTGGTAAAACTTAAATTAGATTATTCCTTTTATATACATTAATTATTTCTATTCCAAATATTTGAACTTTAATAGAGTTTTCATGCAAACTCTAATTACAAAACTTTATGTGTGAAAATCGACTAGAAGGTAGTCATGAATGTAATGGTGCAAGTTTCATAGCCAAATTCCGACCTTTTTTTCAAATTTTCTTCTTATCTTTGTTATTTATGAAGTAACCTTTTTAATAAATTTTTGATAAATTTTACGAGGCTTACGGGGTTGTTAAACTTAGTATAAGAACTTAGGTTTAGTGATTCCTATAAAATAAGGAGTATAAGTGACAGTATTTTTAGTTTTCTATTATGCATATGTGTGTATTTATATGCCATACTATATATATTCTGAATTATAAGGTTGTTGTTAGCTTGTCCCTTATATAAGCAAAAAATTGTGTGTTAAAGATAAATTTTAAGATTATAAAAGTAGGAGTAAAAAATAAATCCATGTTTTATTGTAATTTACTCTAAAGAAATGCTAACAAGGATTCCTTATACTAAGTAGCAATAGTGAGTAAATTATTGGTCTAAGGAAGAATAAAAGAAGAGTGGTACCATTGGACTAATTAAAATAAGTGTGATGTTGATAGGGCATAAAAGCGACATGAAAGGGGGTCTTCCCAAAGTTATAGTAAATCTCTCCAATTAAAGCGGAAACCCTATTCTTATATTAGAAATAGTTGAAAAATCTCTATTTGACTTAAATTGGTAGCTAAAGTATTCCTCAGTTGGACCAGGACACTATATTAAAGGGCAGACTTGAGTTAACCATTTCTAAAGAAGAGCGGTTAAAACATTATGCTTTAAAGCACTGTTAGATGTAGGTAAGCTTGTGTAAATTAGATTATTTTCAACCAGTCCAATTTAAGTATTAAACCATTAAAAAAACTCTAAATAGTTAAAAACATTAGATATCTGCTATTTTTATAGAAATAAATTGGTTCTGCTTTCTATGAAATGTAATCATCAGCGTTCGAAATCTTTGGGAAAGTATAGAATTTGATGCTTGAACTAGTAACCTCTTATTTTAAGCTTCAAATATGGGAAAAATTACTAAAAGTTTATTTTTCATAACCATGTTAAAGCTTTTATTTTTGTAAAGCTCTTATTTGCTGCACTTGTCTTTTGGTATATGTTTCGATTTTGGACAGTGAAACTTTTGAAAGGTGAATTGAAAAATATTTAAACCCATCTTGTTGAAAATATCTCTCTTGCACTTTGAAAAAAAACAGCTAAAATATCACGTATTCTTTTAAGTACACCATGTGAAAATTTATTATTTATAGAAGAAAATTTAAAGAGATGCATTTACATGTCCACTTTTCTAAGCTAAGATGAACCGTTTTGGATTAAAAATTAAATTGAAAAAAGTGTGTATGATTTTAACCAAAAGGAAACATTTATTAAAATCAGCACAAAGCTTTACAGTTTTAAAAGCTTGATAGTTTTGTGGAAATGATGTCAAAATGAAATAATTTTGATTTAAAAAAAGAAAAGAAAAAGTAAATTGAATAAGTTATTGGTATTTTAACTTGAAGTTTTACTGGAGTAGAAAGATTATATGCTAGTATGCTAAGGACTTGCTAATTATGGAGTTGTAAAGTATTAGAAGATTTAGCCTAAAGAAAGGAAGTAAAGTAAGGATTTTGTGGCCTTTTCAATCAACATTTGAAGCGACAGGGTAGGGTATCAAATTGAATTATTTTTAGCATCACTTCATGTTTTCCAACCTATATATAGTTTGAAATGCCTAATCTTAGCACGATAAGGTTTGGAAGATGTGATATAGCTAAAAGTTATTTTAATTTTAAGGAAAGGAAAGAGTAAACAAAGATATTTTATTATATCGAAGGTAAGTTCCCATGGTTTAGTTATCTACTATAAGAAGTTCATTAAAGACTTCGCAATGACTCATGCACTAATGACATGCCTTACCAAGGAGGATATAGTTTCATGTGGAACTCAATATGTGAGCATGCTTTTATTAAGCCATAGGAGTTATTTAACGATCATAAGTACCTAAGATGTTTGTTGTTTTAGCATTGCTAGAATTGGTAGATGATTTGGATTATTCATGGATAGGTGTCATTGATCCAACATTTCATCTAACGTTACGCTACACATGTTGCTTTTAGCTTGGGTAGATATAGGTATCATACAAATAGTTTGTCTTCTTATAGTATACATTCTATGGCGATATTTCTAAAGTATTAATGCTTGAGCTGTCATCGCAATAACAAGTATATTATTTGACTGATGTGACATGAGTTCCATGTCATGTTCACTAGTCTAGGACATCGTCCATTTTAGACGTTCCTAGATGAATTTTGGGTACGAAACTATTTAAATATTTAACATTATGTCTATTCGATTAATATGGAAATTCACCATTCCATCATGAGTTGTCTCAATTATAAAACAGTTGCAGTAAAATTGCAAGAAGTTATGTTTGGTAAAGATCCCATTAATCGGATTGCATTGAAGAACGGTAAAAATTCGGATGTTTCAACTTGGAAAGAACATCCTGGATGAATTTTTAGTTAAAGCTACACAAGGAATGATCTAATTCAAGAATTAGAATTCTCATTAAGTAAAATAATTTACAGTTTTCATGCATGAGGATGCTGAGGCGATTTTCATGGGAAATAAGACTTGGAGATTTTGGTAAGATTTCGAGGAGTGGATTTTTTTTCAACCATCACTTGGGTTGAAGAAGACTATTTAAGAAAACTATCATGAAATATTGACTTAGGGATACATAGTCAATGTTGCATAACGGTTGCATGTGAACGATGTATCACCCGCTTGATTACCTTTAATGCTCAAATAATTTTAGATTTGTATTTCACTGAAGTTAGGACTTCACTTCGACTTAGGATTTTGGTTGCTATGTTTGAATAGGTGAATAGGACCACCTTACTTGAATGTTCGAATTTTTTACTTGCATGTATGATTTAGAACTTGGGACAAAATTCTTAAAACTGGAAATATGGTACCCAGGTATCACAATTGTCAGAGGATTGGTAATGTCATAAGTGAAATGGTATAGCTTAAGTTGAATCCAAGTATGAAAAGACATGTAGTGGAGTTTATTCGCATGTGTGTAACTTTTCATAGAGTAAAGGCGGAGTAGAAGAAGCCAGATGAATTATTTCAATAGTTGAACATTCCGTAGTGGATATAAGAGAGCATCTCCATGGATTTTTTTGATGGCTACCATAGAGTAGAAGAGGGAATGAGAGTGTTTGGGTCATAGTATAATAACAAACCAAATGCACTCAACTTATTCCAGTTAGGAGTACAAGGATGGCTACATCTTTGGGAACCTTATACATGAGAGAGATAGTTCGGTTGCATGGAGTTCCATTTAGCATTGTCAATGACCAAGATCTGCTTTTCACTAGTGAATTCTGGAGAAGTCTTCAGGAGGCCTTAGATACTGAACTAAATTTGAATATCGCCTATCACCTACTGATAGGCGGACAAACCGAGAGCGTGAATCGGGTATTGGAGGATTTTTTGTGGATGTGTATTTTGGACTTTGGAGGTTCTTGGGAAGGTCACTTACCATCAATAGAGTTTGCATATAATAAAATCTATCAGCCAAGTATAGGACTGTCATGTTCGAGACATTGTACATGAGACCATGTAGATCTCCATCTTATTGGTAAGGCACAATGGATAGAACCATTTATGGGCCAGATATGATTAGGGAGTCTTTAGAAGAAGTCGATTTGATTCGTAGAAGGATGAAGAGTGCACATGATAAGTAGAAATCATATGCTGACAAGAGATGCACGAAGTTGGAGTTTATAGTAGACAACATGGTCTTCGTGAAGGTCTCACCACTTATACAAGTTATGAGGTATGGTAGCGCAGGAAAGCTGGCATCAAGAATTGCAGAGTGTTTTCCGATCGTGGATAGAGTAGGGTGGTTAGCTTATAGAGTTGAACTTCATGAAAATCTAGTAGGGTTCATATGCCTTCCATATGTCACACTTGCAGAAGTGATTATACGATTTAATTACTATGATCGAGCCGAGTTAGTTAGAATGAGTTGAAGTGTAAATAGATTCACTTTTTCCTCATGCATCCACTCGCATTATTAAGCATGATACAAAGTGATTTGAGAAAATGTACTTATAATAGTTAGTGTCTAGTGGGGAGATGATCTAGTAGAGAGTACTCGGGAGCTCGAGGAGAAAATCTGAGCTACCCAACCAGAGCTCTTTTCTGGTAAGTTTTAGTTTAAGATAGTATAATTACTTATACACATAATATTTAACTTAACATATTTCATAGGTAGGAGTATTTGGATGCTAGGCATGGATGTGAATGTATCTTTAGGACATATTGGGGATGATGGTTGCTATTGGATGTATTTTATTGGTTAATATCACACTCATGGGATAATATGTTTATGTTGGCCTATAACACACAACACCTTATCTTGGTTGTCACATTTTTGCATATGTATCGAATGGTTACTCGTCCATGAATTGCAAGTACATAGAATATTGCATATATTTTGGACTACGGCATAAACACTTCCAATTCAAGAGGTCAACTAGTTCAAGAGACCATCTATTTTACGTTACATATATGTTCATATGCATTCCATGCCTATATATACAGGCCTTATTAAAATTTTTGAATTTAAAGACTATGTTTGCAAATGGTTATGTAACGACCCATTGTTTTACCACTTTGAAAATGGAATATTTAATTTGTTGAGATATTTAAACGTAGAATTTTCAAACATTAAACAATCATGTTTTATATGATAAATAAGAATGGTAAACTTATTTATAATATTGAATAAAGATTTTGGATTTCCATTGCAAAATTGACAAAAGTCTGATTCCAATAAAGTAGGATAAATATTGATGAAAGTTGTTTAAAGGATAAATAATTCTTTTTAAATATATATATATATATATAATCGATATTAAAATCATTTAATAACAATAGTGATTTAATTTATAATGTTTCAATAAATATATAAAACTTGTTCTATAAAAGTTGACAAATTTCGTCGTATATCGATAAATCGATGTCGTATTTTTATAAATAGATTTGGTATTAATTTACATTATTTTATACGTAAAATATGCTTGTTTTAGTTATTTAAATATAATAAAAAATTTATTTTGAAGTTTTGTTTATGTGAATAAATAGTTTAACAAAAACGTCAAAATGTGGCCGGAAAACGTTTTGTCGAAAATCAACATAAAAGTTTTATTCAAAATAAGTTTCCGCAACGTTATTGCATCTTTGTTAACATTTTTTAACATATATATTACACATTTTAGTAACTAAACATGTTCACTTTTACTAAGTATAATTAGAAAACTTCTAGAACATCATTAAGAAAAGTACGCAAGTTTAAGAAAAGTGAAAAGTAAACATCAAATCCAAATCACATCAAAATCCAACAAAATAATTACGTTTCTCTACTTAATTCTCAAGTGACTAAGACATAAAGTAAGGATGTGAAAGATTATATTAAGTATTGAAAAAGTGGAGATTGTTTTAGGTTGAAGTAAGGTTAGTTTTGTAATTTGGTAAGAGGTTATTTTGGTATATTACCACTTCTTTCTTTTTCTATGAATACCCACCTTCTTCTTCACTTTCATTCACATTTTACTCTTATTCTTTTCTCAAGCTTGTTCACCTTCTTCCTCTCCTCTTTAATGGCTTCCATGCCGTATAAAAAAATTACAAATAAATAATGTCAAAATATTTATAAAATATTAAAAAAAAATCAATGTTCAATCTCTGCAAATCAAACTCCTCTTTTCTCCACATTTTACCTCTTCTTCTCTCGACTATAACTTCTCAAAAATGAACCAAAATACAAAATTATTTTATTCTAATCGATTAATTTTGCAGTGGCTACAACTTTGTTTTTGACCACTTTATCTCATTCTAAACATAACTATATCAAAAATCCACTTCTTTACAGTGCATTCTTTGGTTTAGTTCTTAAGCCAGAGAATAGCCCATTTTGTTTTGATCATAACTTGATCATATTTGATCCATATTAAGAAATTTTTGTTTTCAAACAACATAAAATTCTAGTAATATCTCTTCTTTACTCTATGATATCTCTCTCAAAATAACTTGGATTAAAATCATTCTTTCTTGAAATTCAAGAGAATTTAATTTTCAACAATTTATTAGTTAAAAACTTTTTTAAGTTTTAAGATTTAGAAGGCCTGAAATCAGATACAAGATAACCTATTTTTCGGATCAAAATCTTGGAAATTCAAGTTTAAAGCTCTACCACTTCTTCTCTAAACTTTCAGCCAACCTCCATCTCAAGCGTCGGCCAAGCTATTGGAAGGGATAGGGTGTTGTTTCCAGAGTTAATGGAGTAGTAAGTAGTTAGTGAAGTGTTGGTTGATTAGAATGCTCGTAGGAAGTTTATCGCTTTGGTTTATGGTGAGAAACTCTATTTGACATCTCTCTCTCTATATATATATACACATACATGTTTGATGGTGTGTTATGATTGCTATGAATGCTTATATAATGTTTGATCATCAAGTATTGATTATTTGATATGACTATTAAATTGTTTTACCAAGTCACATTAACACACGTCGATAAGCACAAAGGAAATCACTTTCCTTTTGAAAATGAAATGTTGTATACGGAATGCTTAAACCTCTTGAAAATAGTTTCAAATTGAGCTAGAAATGTTTATAAACATTTGAATATGTTTAAAGAAATAAAGAAAGAAAATCAAGATTTTATCTTGTATATTTTAAAATATGTCCAAAATAATTTTCCAGAAAAATCGCGCTTTTGCAGTAAAGTGACCAAAATTTAAAATTGATATTTTAAATGTTTTAAGAATATGAAATAAATTCTAAAAATACTTCAAAATTTTTAAAAAGAGATATACGTTGAAAAGATGGATTTTTAGATGATATAAATGTCGTTTTAACGAATCTATTTCCAATACTTTTCACAACGCTTTTTGAAACATAGTTTTAGACTTAACAATGCTTTCCTAAATCTTTTGTGAATGATTTTAAAAGAATAATTAAGCCATTTAAAGATGATTTGGAAGTTTTAATAAGAGTTTGAATAGATGGTTAAGAGGAATTGTTTAAAAAACTTAAACAATAATTGAAGAATATTGAATATTATAACAAATTGAGTATGTGGAAACGACTAGTACAATTGTCCTTCTTGCGAGAGTTAAACGGTAAAACAAGGTGTGTAACTAAGGTTAGGAATGGAGCAACCAGTTCTTTGAACTTACCTGGTCTTTTCTTTATCTTTTAGATGAGGGATGGAACAGATCGAAAGGAAAGCCCGGATGCTCTAAAAGATCATATTTAAAGTTTTTCCAAGATAAAAAATGATCTTCATGATGTAGGATTACTTGCCACTACTCCCTAAAGGTGAAATTTACCATATTTAAGGTGGCAGTTGTGCTTTGTTATGAAAATCTTCGATTTGCAAGAATATGATTTGAAGTTAAGAAAGAAATCTTTGATATAGATTTAATGGATGATTTAGGAATATTGTCCCTAAGTTAAAAGTTATAACTTAAATGAAGAAATCTTTGATTTAGATTTAATGAATGATTTGGGAATATGTTCCCTAAGTTAAAAGTTACAAATAGAATATAAGAAATCATTGATTAAGATTTAATGAATTATTTAGAAAGCTTTTCCTCAGTAAAAGAGAAAATGATTTGGAATTATTCTAGGATTTTAAGAAAGGTTTAGGTATATCAAATGATTTAATAAATGAGGCCTAATGATTTCATACGGTTTTGAAAAGAAAATGGAATAAATTAAAGAGAATATATCTGAGAAAGATGTTTGATTTAGATAAAAGATGAAATAATTGATTGATAATTGATATCCACATACGAACTTAACATCTTTTAAAGGGATGATTGGCTTCGAAGGACCGGGGGTGGATTTGGGAGATTCCTATCCGAAACCACTTCGAACAAATTTACCTGTTCGTAGATTGAAGATGTTTGTAGACAGAGATATTGAGATGAATAATAACGAGGGATTTAATCAGGGGTAAAATCCCGATTTACTTTTTGTAGCAGTGGTCCCTTTGTTATGAAAAGCCTCAGAAAAACAAAGGCTTTTCGCCTAGTAATGGCCAAGGAAAGTACTTTTGGTTTCGTTCAGTCCCAGAATGAACTTGTATGGATGGATGTCTAACAGTGGATTTTTTGAGATAATGTACATTGGTTTTTACAAACATACCTCTATGGTGGCGGGGAAGGCAACTTCTCTTAACTTAACACCCTCCTGGAGTCGTACGAGCTCAAGGGTTGTATTTTTGTGGAAGGCAATTAGTAGTCAACGCAAATGGCAATGTGGCATTTAAATATGATGTGATATGTGAAAACATAATCATAGCCTCAGGCATCATCACATGAAAATGATAGAAATAAGGTAGAAGCAGCAAGGCTAAGTGGGTCGCCCCCAATTAGGAGACATCACCATCCTTCTAGATTTAATCTACACATGTCTATGTGTGTGATGAATTTATGAATCGGGTGCCCATTAATGGTTGGTAACGACCACGGTAATGACATATTCGTACTATCCAGCATGAGGGGTAGGCCGATCTTGTGTTGGTTTAGGTGCTCGGTATCTAGACCCTAGCTGCATCCCTTTAGAGTGTACTATCTGAAGGTAGTCCCTTACCTTGTCATTTGTATGGAAATCCATTCTCCAATAAGAACCTGCGGTTTTGTTTGTATTGGCGTAATGAATATCCCCGAAATGCTATATGGGTAAGCATTTCAACTACGATTAATAAGCTTATTTGCAAATGTTTTCAAAGATATGTCATTAGAAATAATATCAAATGTTTTGATATATAAAAATATTTTAGTTATCATAAGGTAAAAACTCGTTCGTGTTTATACGTGGGCGTGGTCTTATGAGATACTCTTTATTTTCAAAGGATTTTATTCGAAGGCTGATATATGACACTGTCATTTATATTTTGAGTTTCTCACGCTGGTTTATAAATCCAGATCTGGGTATTTTCAATACTCAGGTCAGATCCGAGTAGTTTCAAGGTTCAATGAAGACTGTTGGAGTTTCCAGATGAGAGCTGGAGATATTCATCTATGTATGGACGTATTCTGTTATCCATTGTTAGTATGTTTTATTGATGTTTGTCAGCATTTGTAAGGACAGATGTTTATAACTATCCATGCTGAATTTTGGTTAGACTCTGATATATGTATCTTTTAAAAATTTCTGTTGTAAAGATATTGTTCAATATTATATATACTATTCCATTCGTATGAGATTCTGCTATATCTTTATTTTCTTTTACAACCCTTAAAGATCCACTTATTTATGCAATTTGAGTTGGACGTGTGTGGTTTATTGCCGGCTCAAAGAGTACTGGAAATTCGAGACTTTACAGGTTGATGGCAGAGTAGATAGTTGTAGATATTGGTTGCATGAGCAAGTTTCTTTTTTCATTCTTAAAGATTTCACGGAAATCCTTGTATGGGGACAATGTAATACCTTGAAAATTTTAAATAATATACTAAAACGCTAACAAGGGTTAAAATGTGATTTTACATAGAAGAATAAAATATTAAATTTTCATAAACTTTGGCATTAGGTCTTGAAACCTTTTCCATTGCGTCTGAAATATCAATTACAGTTAGAAAACACATATAACATGTTAAAATTGATAAAACGGGTCAAAATTAGTAGAAACTAGACTATTTCAAATCGAGTTAGGAAAAAAGAATTTCTTCGAACAACTCTTCGAGATGAGCGGATTTATCTATGAAATATCTATGATAATTAGTTAATTTTCATTTTTACGTTCTTAGAAATAAAAAATAATGTGATTTTTAGTCCTGAATCTTTGTTTTTATTCAAAATATCTATGAGAAGGATCTAAAGAATTGGAAAACCCTAGGTAATGAACTAAAAAAATAACCTTCGTAATTTTGGAGGGAAGAGTAAATGGAATAGAAACTACCTCTATTTTATAGATTCGATTTTGTATGAGAAGTTGGATTGATTTTACTAAATAAGGAAATATATGATTATATCCCTTTGATTTTATCTAGATATTGACACGGCTAACTTTGAATATACATAGATAGTAGGTTGAAATATATGTGATAATGGATTGAAATATTGTAAGGAATTGATAGATAAACTACTTAAAGTCATGTATAAACAGAATAGAAATGGTTCAAAAACCCTTGTTAAAAGTGAATATAATACGTATATGTGAATCCACGAAGAAGACGAACAAAACAATAAAAAAATAAAGAAGATAACAAATATGGAAACATAAAATCAAAAGTATGAATTTTATACGGCATGTCTGAATTTCAAGGAACATGAAACCTAAAAGAGACAGATCAAATCTGACCTAACGTGAATCAAAATCAAATGTCCGAATAACGAACCAGATGTCTAAACACCTATAATAAAAAATTTGTACATGGGATTAAATGTATGATGACCCACCTTTCTATCCACAGAAAGACGTATCATCAATAAGAAAAGAAAGAGATAGAAATAAAAAGGATAGAAAGAAAGAATAACAACATTAGAATCTCACAGCAGAAACGGAACGAAATATAATACATCACATAACTATTACATAGTTTTACATATATCAGAGTTACACAATATTATTCAAACAAGACAGTCATATATATATATATATATATATATATATATATATCTGCCATTTCATACATCCCAAAATACAACATACATTAACTAACACAACGGAACTAGATAGATAGATACGTCTTGACTCCTGCTCTAAGCTCTTCCAGAACTCAACAATCCAAAACCTATCACTTGGCTACTCACAAAAATTTGAGTACCTAAGAGTTTATGAAAAGAAGAAATAAACTCCGGGTCAGACATGGGTCTGGTGTGAGTAAACGGTTAAAGCTGTTTAACTTTGAAAACCATTTGAAAACAAAGGTATCACGTAAGACTCCCCACACATAAATATGAGTAAGTTTTTACCTTACGCTAACCAAAACATTTTATAGGAAATCCAGTGATATTTTATAGTGTCTAAGGATTTCAAATAAAATACAGAAATAGCTGAAATGCTTGCATCTCACATTTCAACATGGTTGGGCACAATCAAAACGTATGGTGCTTATTGGAGATTGGATTCCATACAATGGCAGGGCTACTGGGGTACCACCCGTCAAAGTACAGGGCCTAGATCACCGTACCGAGGGTCACTCCCAACCCCCTACAATATAAGGCCGGAATCATTCCTTAATGAAAAGTTTCGAACAAGATAATCCCGTGGTTGTAACTAGCAACCGCCCACACAGCCGAATAAAAGGGACATCTAGACTGGTGTATATCTCATCCTACTTGGGTGCTACCCACCTAACCTTGCTGCACCTCCCCTGTTTTAGCCATTCCCAGTTGATGAGGCTTGAAGCTGTGGTTACCTTTATTGAACATATCTCTTAGAATGCTCATCGTCCACCTAACCATGTTATGAAAGCATTTAATCCATACAAGTTCGTTTCGGGTTCTAACAAAACCGAAGGCATTATCTCGTTATACTCATTTTGGAATCACCCTCAAAGTTAACGACGATAAACCTTACACTCTGAAACACCATCCCGATCTTCACTTGAGATGCCACGACCTAACGTTTAATTTGGATCGATGTGGTTTTCGAATAATCATAACTGACACTCGATCCTGGTCTCATCGAAATCTAATCGCCATTTTAAAGGTCAAGTTGTTTAATAGTTTTAAACAATTTAATTCAATACTTTGAATTCACATATCATTTATCACAGATAAATCATATACAATCATCATAGATATATCAAGGCATATCACAGAGTATCACAGAATATCACCAAATAGATATCACAAATCCAGATATTCTACTTATACAATCATCCATAAGCAAACATCTTTAATCCTTATTGTTATTAATTCAATTTAAATTAATTACTTGAGAATTAATCACTTAATCCTGTTTAATTAATCATCAATTAATTAACTATTCCATTTCAAACTATTTTATTAATTAATCACTTCTTAATCAATTTATTAAAACTTAATTACTTAATTAATTACCCCTTTATTTATTGATTAATAACCTTAATTATTAATTAATAAAACTTATACCCATTTATTTATCACTAATTACTTAATGAATCAATTATTAATTCTTAATTAAATTACTTAATTAGTTAACTACTAATCATATATTAATTAACTTCAAGTTGTTAATTTAAAATTCTTAATTACAAATTTATTAAACACTTAATCATTTGTTAATCAATTTTTAATAACAAATTTATAAATCTCAATTCACTTAGTTAATTGCAATTATAAATTAATTACCATTCTTAATTTTCATACAATATAAACCAAGTAAATAAATCATGTATCTTCCATTTTAAAATCTATCTTAATAACTTTAAATAAACTAGTTACTAACTTAAAAACTTAATGTTAATTAAATTTAAAACTTATCTTACATAACTACTTAATTAAAATATTAATTAAGATTTAAAAACATTTCTAAAGAATTAACTTAATTAATTATGTCTTAAAATAAATTCTTATCTTCAACTTCAGGCACTAATTAATTCATAAATTCTAAAATTTGTATAAGATATTTAAGTTCAATTTTAATTAGGCTTAGCCTTTGAAAACCCAACCCAAGTAAATTCCCAGGTCCACTCGAGTTAAATCTCGAGTTTCCTCGAGTATTCCCTTCTTCTTCTTTATATACGTTTCTTTATTTAAGTGCAAGTTTCAAGTTATAAACTTCAATAAACTGGAAAGCAACCACACGAACTTGCATTCCAGCTCGAAGAAAACCATCCATTTTCTTGAGCATCAACTCATGTTGCTCACAACAAAAAACTTCCTGACACCGTCTCAAGGCCGTGCACGTGCATGATGCTTTACCGGCGCTTCGGTGTACCACGTATCCTCCGGCAAGTCGCGTATTAACACTACACTCGATTGAAAAGATCAATTCGACGCCAAAATTTCCAGATCGAAATCAAGTCCTCCATTCGAAAACTGGAACTCCAACACACCCACAAGAACGCTTCGCCTCACTCACGCCGGCCATCGAAGGCGATACAACTTCGGCCACATCTCACCGATTCTCCATTCTACCATCCCCTTGAATTTTATGCAACTCGATCTATCAGAGGTGACGAAATCACCTCTTTTTCGACCACCTTCCTAATTTGAGTGTTAAACCCTAATCTGGCCCCGTCCCATCATTTCTTGCAATAGAAATTTATTTTAACAATTTTCCTAACTTCAAAAATGGCCAAGCTAGCTTCATGCAAAATTTCAACATCCAAAATTTCTTTGGTCGCCAGAAATTGATCAAAATGCATTTCCAGTTCATCTATGAACTGCTCTAGTATTCTTAACTAAAAATCACCATTTTAGTTTTAAAAATCCTACTTTCGTGTGTAGATTCAAGCTATATAATCGAATCAATAATTTATTACATTCAAAATTAACATATATTTATAATTTTCTCTGTAAAGCTAAATTTGCAGCTGTAATATTCACCAACATGCTTAAAATAAATGTTTATAGCTTGATCCATGTGTAAACAACTTATTTTGTTTTGAAATGTAAGCCTATAAATGATTGGAAGAAGTTGTTTTGTATTTTGATTAACTACTTAACTCTGTAACTATAAAAAAACAGTATATTCAAATTTCACAGAACACTCATATATATAAACACAGAGCTATATTCAAATAAAAATATGCATACACAATATTATTCATGAATCACATACACAGAATTAATTATACTTAAGTCCTTAAAAATTGTGTTTACTCACCTGAAAAGTTTGTGAACAGAGATCCAATATCTGTTTTAAAAACTACAATTTGATCTGCCTTCAAAACTTCCTGTTTTGTTTAGTTGAATTGGATTTGAGTTTATAAGAATGGTGATGTTTACTTTTTTTCTTTCTGGCTTGCTATGTTTTCATGGAACGAACGAGAACAAGATGCATTACATATATAGAAAACAGTTTTGTACAGGGAAGGTATTAACTGGTGTATTCTTTCTTTGGTCGGATTTTTTCTTTTCTTTCTTTGACTAAACAAGATATATTTGTGGAAAATGAGATGATTTGCAGCATTTCGAAATGACTTTATTTGTGCTGGAGAACATAGTATTTAATGCATATGTTTCCCATCTTGTTTACATACTTATCCTATTTGATTTTTATATGTACATAGATTTTTGTTTTTTTCTTTTTTCTTTTCCTTGCTTATACACGTATAGGTTATATATTTCTAGAATTATCTTATGTTTCCATATAACCATATAATTTATTACTAACATAAATTCTTAGTTTTATTTCTATTTAAAGTTTAACTATCAAACATTTAATTTATAACATATATTTTATTTTATACTTATATTTAATATTGATAATATTGATTTTATTTTAAACATTATTATCTATATCTCATTCATATGCATATATTTAGAATAAATGTTAATAATGTAGAGCATTAATAAATCGAATAAGGTTGATTTTATTTTAAATATTTTTGAAAGATTGTAGTTTAAATTTTCAAATCAAAGTTTCTTCCACTATATATATATATATATATATATATATATATATATATATAAATGGTAAGGGCTAAAAATCTTATTCATTTTTAAAATGATAAGTTTGTATTTTATTTAATTAGATTAAATACTTATTGAAATAATATTGCCAAAATCCTGGGTCATTACATTCATCCCCCTTTAAAAGAATTTCGTTCCCGAAATTTAAAACAAAAGATAATTCAAAAGCTTTTATGTCAACCATCCAAGCATACATATCATCCATACATTAGCAAACAATCAAACAGTTTTTCTTAACAAACATCACTAGCTATCCAGACACAAACTCGGATAGGCTTTCCTAAAACTATCCAGAGTTTCCCAGGTACAATCTCTGGGATCCTCGCTCCACTGTACTTTAACATGCTTCACAACTTTTCTCCTGAGTTGCCTCTCATCTTGATCGACAATCTGAACAGGGTTCCTCACCATAGTCAAATTTGGCTCGACCTCCAAATCTTCCTAGACTACTGGTTCTACAACCAGTGATGGATCATGAACAAACTTCCTTAGATGGGATACATGAAATACATTATGAATTCTAGACATCCGTTCTGGCAATTCAATTCTGTAAGCCACAACCCCAATCCTTTCTAGCACACGGGATGGTCCAATATATCTTGGGGCATGTTTTCCCGTCTTTCCGAATCTAATAGCTCCTTTGATCGGGGAAACTTTGACAAAGACTAAATCTCCAATCTCAAATTCCAATTGTCTTAGCCTTTTATCTGCGCATTTCTTTTAACAGTCCTGAGAAGCTTTCATTCTCCTCTTAAATAGCTCAACTTTAGCAAATGCTTCACGAATCAAATCTGGTCCAAGCACAAGATGATCTCTCGACTTTATCCAACAGGATGGGGATCTACACGGTCTTCTATATAAAGCTTCATAAGGTGCCATCTTAATACTCGCTTGGTAAGTGTAATTATATGAGAATTCCACTAGATGAAGATGATCTTCCCACGACCCACCAAAATCCAAAACACTTGCTCGCAGCATATCTCTAGAATTTGGTTCAGCCTCTCCGTCTGCCCATCTGTCTGAGGATAATAGGCTGTACTCAATCTTAAACTCGTTCCCATAGTTGATTGTAGAGCCTCCTAGAATTTGTTGGTGAAGATAGGATCACGATAACTTGCTATGCTAACAGGAACACCATGCCATCTAACTATTTCTCTCAAGAAAATCTCTGCTAGAGAAGGTGCAGTCCGAGTTGCCTTAACCGGTATAAAATGGGCGCTTTTAGTTAGACGGTACATAATCACGCATATTCCTTCATTTCCTTTCTTGATTCTAGGAAAACCATTGACGAAATCCATCAAAATCATCTCCTATTTCCATTCTGGAACTTCCAAAGGCTGCAACAAACCTACCGACTTCTGTTGATCTCTTTTAACTTGCTGGCAGATAGCACAACTATTGACAAAAGCAGCTACATCCCTCTTCATGTTCGGCCACCAGAAAACTCTTCTCATATCTTTATACATCTTAGAGATTCCTGGGTGGATATTCAGTCTGGAGCGATGATGCTCAGATAAGACTTCTTGTCTCAATCCATTTATATTTGGTACACACAAACGACCATTAATCGTCAAAGCACCTTGATCGTCCACCTTGAAATCCGAATATCGACCATCCTTGGTTCCAAGAATCAGTTCCTCAAAAGATCTATCCTCCATTTGCTTGCTTATGATTCTTTCCTGGAGAGACGGAACAACTTCCAAAAGAGACAGAACTGCAATCCTGCTAAGAGCATCAGCCACAACATTCGCCTTTCCCGAGGTATACAGAATATCCAAATCATATGACGCCAGAAACTCGACCCATCGTTGCTGCCTCAGATTAAGATCCTTTTGAGAGAAAAGATATTTCAATGGTTTGCAGTCCATGAATAACTGTAACTTCTCTCCCAAAAGATAGTGCCTCCAGATCTTCAATGCAAAAACAATGGCTAACAACTCAAGATCGTGCGTAGCATAGTTCCTTTCATGTGGCTTTAGTTATCGACTCGCATACACAATAACTCATCCATTCTGCATCAAAACTGCTCCCAGACCAACTGTATAGGCATCTGTATAAACCTCAAACTTTCTCTTCCCATCCGAAATAGCTAGCACAGGTGCACTGGTTAGCTTCATCTTCAACTCCTGGAAAGCTTCTTCACACTGGGATGCCCATTTAAATTTAGCTCCTTTCCTTGTCAGCTTGGTCAGATGCGAAGAAACCTTGAAATAATCCTTGATAAACTTCCTGTTGTAGCCAGTTAATCCCAAAAAACTACGAACTTCAATCGGTGTCTGCGGCTGCTTCCACTCCAGAATAGTCTCAACCTTCGCTGGATCTACAGAGATACTTTCTCCAAAAACAATGTGCCATAAAATTTTGACTTTCGATTTCCAAAAATGGAACTTAGAGAATTTCGCCTTCAAAACATGCCTCCTCGGTGTCTCCAACACTATTTCCAAATGCTGCTTGTGCTCTTCTTCAGATTTAGAATAGACCAGAATATCATCGATGAATACCAGAACGAACTTATTCAATATATCTCGAAAGACTCAGTTCATCAGATCGACAAAGCAGGAAGGAGCGTTGGTTAACCCGAAAGACATAACCAACCACTCATAGAAACAATTTAGTCCCCTAAATGCAGTCGAGGGGATACTATACTCAGCTACCCTTAACTGATGGAAACCTAAAGTTAAATCCAGTTGAGAAAAGACAGAAGCTCCATGCAGCTGGTCAAAAAGATCATCAATACAAGGAAGAGGATATTTATTTTGAAAGGCCACTTTGTTCATTTCTCTATAGTCAACACAGAACCTTAGCGATCCATCCGATTTGGTGACAAACACCGCAGCAGAACCCCAACAAGAAAAACTGGGCCTAATCAATCCCTTCTCCAAAAGATCTCGAAGCTGCTTAACTAACTCCTCCCTCTCTTTAGGAGCCATCCTCCTACTAGGCTGAATCACTTGTACTGCTCCTAGAACCAAATCAATGCGAAACTCTATCTCTTGATGCGGAGGTAAACACTTAACTTCCTCGATTACATCTTGGAAATCTTGGACCACATCGATATCTTCAACCTTCTCTTGAGAAGTCCCAGCTCCATGTAAAAGACTACTCAAGTGAATTCTAGAATTATCACATGTCACTCTAGCAATCCTACCCAGATCGGTTTCCAACGAAACTATTCTCTCATCACAATTCAAGACAGCCTTATACTTATCGATCCAATCCATCTCTAATATAAGGTCAAACCCCTTAAAATCCAACACATAAGGGTCACAAGAAAAACTATGGGACAAATAGGAAATCCTCAAATCCTTACAGATTATATCTAATTTGGTTACCCCTCCTATAGGATTAGATACAAAGATGGGACAGTCTACAGTACTAGGGGTAAGAAAGAACTTCTTTACAGATTCCAGAGAAATAAAACTCAAAGAAGCACCCGAATAAAATACAACTTTAATATACTTGCCATCTAAAAGTAATGTACCTTCCAACACTCCCTTGTCTTTAGATGAAGTATATGGTGCACCCTCCAAAGCAAATACTTTATTCTGCTGAGCTTTATGAAGTAGCGGGCAATCTTTGATCATATGACCTGGTTGGTGGTAATTGAAGCATAAAGATCTCTGAACCAAAGCCGAATCCGGTCCACTTTGATACGACTGCTGCTGCTGCTGAGATCCTTTCCTCGGACACTCATTCGCCAATTGACCTTCTTGTTGAGATATATAGCATTTGCGAGGCACATTGTTACTTCCAGCTTCTTCTTGTTCTGCTTCCTCTAATTGGGATTGAACTTCCTCTTATTTGGATTAGCAAAATTCCCTCCCGATGCTGCTACTGGTGCCACTAATCTCTTGTTCATCAAATCCTCATATCTCAGAGCCATATCAATTAACTCAATAAAAGATCCTTTCGAATGCGCTGTCATCTTTTCATGAAATTCTGGCCTTAAGCCTTGCGCAAACATTTCGTTCTTTTTGAAGGGAGTGTCTATAATCCCTGATCCATAGCAAGAAAGTTCATTGAATTTTGTCTCATGCTCAGATATAACATGCTACCCTGCTTCAAATTCAGAAAATCCCGGTACATACGAGTTTTCCCTGCTGTTGGCATGAATTTCTCCTCAAATAACTCTTTGAATCTTTCCCAAGAAATGTCGTCCTCAGTGATATTTTCTACCGCTGCAACCCACCAGGCCGCAGCGCCTTCCTGCAATTGCCATGAAGCCATTTCCTTTTTCCGCTCATCAGACAACTTCATACTCTTAAAGATCCGCTCACAAGAGCGTAGCCAAGCTTGGACCTCAATTATAGTCTCTGTCCCTTTAAATGGTTTTCCTCCAAGGTTGGTGAAGTCTTTGCATAAAGCGACAAAACTAACCTGAGGCGGTACTGGATCTACAGTCTCACTAGCAGTTTGACTTCGTCCATTATCGGTCGAGGTACTGCCCTTATCTCTGCCTCTTCTTCCAGAACTCATTGTTGGTCACCTAGACAAGTAACTCAACAAATTTAGATAGGTATATAGTTATATAAGAATACAGATACGCTCTGTCAAGATAGATACTACTCTAGAGCCTAGGTATTATCTCAACTTAAGCTTTGATACCAACTGTGACAACCCGCCTTTCTACCAATAGAAAGATGTATTATCAATAAGAAAAGAAAGAGATAGAAATAGAAAGGATAGAAAGAAAGAATAACAACATCAGAATATCACAGCAGAAAAGAAACAAAATATAATACATCACACAATTACTACATAGGTTTACATATATCAGAGTTACACAACATCATTCAAACAAGACAGTCATATATATATATATATATATATATATATATATATATATATATATCTTCCATTTCATACATCCCAAAATACAACATACATTAACTAACACTACGGAACTAGATAGATAGATACGTCTAGATTCCTGCTCCAAGCTCCTTCAGAACTCAACAATCCAAAACCTATTACTTGGCTACTCGTAAAAATTCGAGTACCTAAGAGTTTATGAAAAACAGAAATAAACTCCGGGTCAGACATTGATCTGGTGTGAGTAAACGGGTTAAAGTTGTTTAACTTTGAAAACCATTTGAAAACAAAGGTATCACGTAAGACTCCCCACACATGAACACGGGTAAGTTTTTACCTTACGCTAACCAAAACATTTTATAGGAAATCCAGTGATGTTATCATAGTGTATAGGGTTTTCAAATAAAACGCAGAAATAGCCGAAATGCTTACATCTCACATTCAAACAAAGTTGGGCACAATCAAAACGTACGGCGCTTATTGGAGATTGGGTTCCATATAATGGCAGGGCTACTTGGGTACCATCCGTCGCAATACAGGGCCTAGATCACCGTACCGAAGATCACTACCGACCCCCTACAACACAAGGCCGAAACCATTCCTTAATGAACAGTTCCAAACAAGATAACCCTGCGATTGTAGCTAGCAACCGCCCACACAGCCGAATAAAAAGGGACATCTAGACAGGGGTATATCTCGTCTTGCTTGGGTGCTGCCCACCTAACCTTGCTGCACCTCCCCTGTGTTAGCCATTCTCGGTTGATGAGGCTTGAGGTTGCGATTACCTTTATAGAACATATCTCTTGGAATGCTCATCGTCCACCTGACGTTGTTTTGAAAGCATTCAATCCATACAAGTTCGTTCCGGGTTCGAACGAAACCGAAGGCATTATCTCGTTACACTCATATTGGAATCACCCTCAGAGTTAACGACGATAACCCTTGCACTCTGAAACACAATCTCGATCTTCACTTGAGATGCCACGACCTAACGTTTAATTTGGATCGATGTGGTTTTCGGATAATCATAACTAACACCCGATCTCGGTCTCATCGAAATCCAATCGCCATTTTAAAGGTCAAGTTGTTTAATAGTTTTAAACAATTTAATTCAACACTTTGAATTCACATAGCATTTATCACAGATAAATCATACACAATCATCATAGATATCAAGGCATATCACAGTGTATCATAGAATATCACCAAATAGATATCACAAATCCAGATATTCTACTTATACAATCATCCATAAGCAAGCATCTTTAATCCTTATTGTAATTAATTCAATTTAAAATGATTATTTGAGAATTAATCACTTAATCCTGTTTAATTAATCATCAATTAATTAACTATTCCATTTCAAACTATTTTATTAATTAATCACTTCTTAGTCAATTTATTAAAACTTAATTACTTAATTAATTACCCCTTTATTTATTGATTAATAACCTTAATTATTAATTAATAAAACTTATACCCATTTATTTATCACTAATTACTTAATGAATCAATTATTAATTCTTAATTAAATTACTTAATTAGTTAACTACTAATCATATATTAATTAACTTCAAGTAGTTAATTTAAAATTCTTAGTTACAAATTTATTAAACACTTAATCATTTGTTAATCAATTTTTAATAACAAATTTATAAATCTCAATTCACTTAGTGAATCACAATTATAAATTAATTACCATTCTTAATTTTCATACAATATAAACCAAGTAAATAAATCATGTATCTTACATTTTAAAATCTACCTTAATAACTTTAAATAAACTAGTTACTAACTTAAATGCTTAATGTTAATTAAATTTAAAACTTATCTTACATAATTAAAATATTAATGAAGATTTAAAAACATTTCTAAAGAATTAACTTAGTTAATCATGTCTTAAAATAAATTCTTATCTTCAACTTCAGGTACCAATTAATTCATAAATTCTAAAATTTGTATAAGATAATTAACTTCAATTTTAATTTGGCTTAGCCTTTGAAAACCCAACTCGAGTAAATTCCTAGGTCCACTCGAGTTAAATCTCGAGTTTCCTCTACATCTACCCGAGTGTTCCCTTCTTCTTCTTCATATACGTTTCTTTGTTTAAGTGTAAGTTTCAAGTTATAAGCTTCAATAAATTGGAAAGAAACCACACAAACTAGCGTTCCAGCTCGAAGCAAACCATCCATTTTCTTGAGCATCAACTCGTGTCGCTCACAACAAAAAAACTTCCTGACACCTTCTCAAGGCCGTGCACGTGCATGATGCTTCGCCGTCGCTTCGGTGAACCACGTATCCTCCGGCAAGTCGCGCATTAACACTGCACTCGATTGCAAAGATCAATTCGACGCCAAAATTTCCAGATCGAAATCAAGTCCTCCATTCGAAAACTTGAACTCGAACACACCCACAAGAATGCTTCGTCTCACTCACGCCAACCATCGGAGGCGATACAACTCCAGCCTCACCTCACCGATTCCCCATTCTACCATCCCCTTGAATTTTTTGCAAATTGATCAATCAAAGGTGTCAAAATCACCTCGTTTTCGACCACCTCCCAAACTTGAGTGTTAAACTCTAATCTGGCCTTATCCCATCATCTTGTGTATTCAAGGCAAGGTCTAAGGAGGAGGTGGCCTAGATCTCCAAAGATATATTTATTTATAGTTACTCGTGTACTTTATAGTATATTATTTTTATTAGTCAACATCTGTGTATTGTCGTTTGAAGGCAATATTGTATGGACCAGATTAATACTAATACTATTATTTGATTAGGTAATTTTCAATATTTATATTTTGTCTCTTCTGTTTTGAGATCTGAAAGTGCAGAATGTCTAAAATTTATGCTAGTCTCTATATAATGGAACTCTGAAAATCAACGACTTGTATTTCTTGGCACAATGTGAGTTCAACCGCTATTTTAGGATTTGAATCAGTGTGTCTGGAGGTGTGGACTGTTACAAATAGGGTTCAATTCTTTCTTTCCAAAACACCATTGTGTGTAGAATATAGCTGGAGTAGTTTAAGAGAAAATTTCATTATCTCTTAAGTATCGTTAGAACTCTTATCCAACATACTCAACTCCTTGATCTAATTGAAGCATTTTGATTTTATAGTTCATCTGATATCAGTGTCATTCTTATACTCATTAGATTTATATAGACATTGGTTTTATTCTTTGTAATATATATATATATATATATATATATATATATATATATATATATATCCTAGTCCCGAGAAATCATTAGAAAAATTTACAAGGTAAGTTGAATAACCCTTGGTCACTATAGGGATCGGGCCACATAAATTAGTATATACGAGACCCTATTCTTCATTAACTCTTTCGTTGCTCCCACTGAAGGGTGCTTGGCCATTTTTCATTGAGACATGGCTCATGGGTGTCAAATGATGGTAGGAAACCTTCCATTTTCAATTAGTGTAGAATTTTATCGCTAATAAGACCTAGCTTGCAATGCCATAAATAACTATTATCAATTTCAATATAAGATTTATTAACAATATAGATGTGACTAAAATTAACTACATAAATGCCATTATCAAATACACCATTACAAATATTCTTTCCATCAAACAAAATATTCATAATACCGTCTTTGCAATGAAAACAAAAATTTGTCTCGAACAATCTAGAAACATATATAATTCTACAAATAAAGTTTTTAACGTAGTATTAACTATTCGATACAAAATAAAATCCACTAGGAAAAGTCAAGCGTAATCTTCGACTTTAGAGTTGCATCTACCAGAGATCCACTAATAAATTAAAGTCTTACGTCATCCTTCAGTACATGTCATTTCCCCCAAGTCCATGTAATGAATTATATATATGAGTTTAAGATCCAGTATCCAAAACCTAAGGTAATTTATTGATTGAAAAAAAAATTGAATCATAAACATAACTCTATGGGGTGGAAGAGTTGACTCATTCTTCTATCTAACCATCTTCAAATAGTCTGGACACTTGTGTGTCCAATGCTACTTCTTGAGGCCATGGTGAAATTCATCTTTATCTTACTTATCTCTGCACTATTCTTGCATTTTTTAAATATTTTGAAGATGTTGCCTTAACCTTCAAAGCTAACAATGTATTTTGATCCTTGAATGATCCCGCAGTATTGAGTAGCTCTTGAGGCTTAAGCTCAACTGGTTCATATTGTAATTCAATACGAATGGTTCAAACTTGGGTCAATAAGCATAGGATCAAATCCACTTGCAGTTCATTGCTTATGGTAACATCTTACTCAAAAGTCTATCAATATAGCCTTTCATGGTAAAAAAAAATCCTCAACATGACCTCCCTTGCTCATCTTTATATCAAGTAATTTCTTAGTAATCTCGTACCTTGTGGAATGAGATTAATTCCCAACCAAAGCTTTAAGGCTTTCAAAGGTTTTATGGACAAACATATTTTCATGTCGCCTTTGCAATGGCTTGTGTAAAGTAAATAACATGAAAATTTGAGCGATTTCGCATCGGCTACCCAAGTATTGTAAGCTTTTATTGTCTCGGGTCAGCAGTTGCAATGTATTTTTCTTAAAATGACCTGCAAATTTAACATGGAAAAATATTAAATTAGTTAAGAATGAATTTTTAATAAAATACTTAGTTGGATATCAAGTTTTAAACCTTCCGAAGGTCTTACCAAGATGATCGGTTTGATAAATAGTTTTTATGCATTTGGAGTTACGGTTTACAAAATAGAGGTGTCATAGTATTAAAATAGCATATGTTGTTGTTCTGAGCCAAAATGGACAAACAACCAATAATCTAACCTACCAACTATATGAGTAAGGCTATGTAAACCTAGCCATCATTTTTATCTTTAGTTTTCTTTCCTAATCCTGAAATTAACCTAACTACGATTCAATGGTGATTAGCAAATTAATCAAAAGTGAATAAAATTCGAACTGTCCAAACCCTATCGAATTATATATTGTTAAAAAGCTTTCGGTGAGTAGTAAAGACAACAAATTTTTTTTTTGAAGATAAAGTTTGCAATGGCTGGAAATTGCCATCAAAAAAGGCCATAATCAAGTTAAAGGGGAACAAATTGGCGGTTTTCAATTCGGTGACCAATCGATGCAATTGAAGGTGCATAAAGATAGTACTCGATGAAGGGAGTCCAAACATAGCCAGTTAACCTACTAATTCGGTCGGAGGTGGTTGGGATTTCACTTTAGAGCTTACGAAGGCTGGAAGTTTGACTAGCAATTGACAACAATTAGCACATCCATGCAAGGCGGCGTTAATCCGGTTGGACAGAGGAGGTTGGTAGCTTTCAAACGCCAATGGCATGTCGTCGAACGGAGCCTTATGGTAGTGGAAATCACGATCAAAATTGACCCAGGATGATATGACTAGGCATTGACCATATCTGGTGGATGTAATTTTATGGAAAAGTCCCTAGATTTTTATTGATTACACATTAAATCCTAAATACTTCTAACCTTCGTAACTTTACGAACTCCAATTCACACGTGGTTTCTTCTGTTGGACTTGTATCAAAATTCTAGATAATATGGCACTTGGTTTGCTGAGTTTGGAGACTACTTGAAAAAGCATGTTAGTACGAATTATTTAATTTAATTAATTAGAATTCAAAATTCAAAATTTGTAATTATTGATGAAAAATCATATACATAGATGTATGTTGTATTCCATGAATGATTGTTCATTTATTATAGTATTTTGAATGTATCATGCCTTGATTGGGTAATTTTATTGATTATTGTATGTTTGGTTATTCAGTTATAATTAACTGCTGATTTGAATTAGAAAGTAATCAATTGAAATGAAATGAATAAATATGAGAAAATTAATTAAGTGATAGATAAGGCTATTTACAGATTTTTAGATGGTTTCGATAAATAACGATGATTTAACAAATTTTGCTAAAACTAGTGTATGGAACTAAATATGGTTATTATTTATGAATTTTGGGGGAAATTCATATACAATCATAGAAGCTGAATTTAATTAATATTTGGGAAGTTTACTATTTAGAATGAGGTTTTGAATAATAATATAGTTTTATAAAGCTATTTGGTGAAAATTATTATTTTTGATTTAAAATACGATATTTTGCGTTATTTAAAAAATGGAGTACAGTAATGGAAAACAAAAGCATATTATTGTTTTTAAAGAAGTATTATCGTTTTATGATTTAATAAAAAAATGAAACCCTTACAATAAACAACAATGAAACAATTTTTATAGTCAAAAGGATAATGGATGCAAATGTATTTTTGGATGGTTGTTGAATGTGTGATTGATTGTCTATTATTAATTATCATAAATACTTGATAGTTTGGTGACAATATTGCATTTGGATGTGGATGAAATATTTTACCATTTTTACTACTAGAAAATGGGTAGTTAATTATGATTATTTGATGATATCGATGGTTGTGTTACTATTGTGGAGTGGTTAGTATATACTGGATGATTTATAGTCAATTGATGATGAATTATTGTAATTGATGATTAATAATGCATGTAAGTATATTTACGTCATGATTTTATCATTTGATGAATTGAGGTTGTCATTGGATATTGTTGGTGTTTGATTACTGTGCGTTTTTATTGTTGTGATTGCACCATATAATGATTTGTTGAGATGGATGCGTAGTAATGCTATTCTCTGCTTCTACTATTTGCATTGATTGCATTGATTGCATTAGTTGCAATGGTTGCATTAGTTGCATTGATTGGATAAGTTATAATGGTTGCAATAGTTGAATGGTGCTTGGCTTGCAATGTACTAACTAGTTTTTGGATAAAGGAGAAGAGAAATAAAGTAGAACTATGTGGGCTTGATCCCTAAAAAGGGGTACATAAACTTCTTTTCCTATGCAATAGCTATCGAGCCTATGACCATAGTGCATAGTGTTAGGCACATTCGAAATAAAGTTAAAAGCAAATTCCTTTTAATTTATATACATATATATATATATATATATATATAAATCCAGTTGTAAAGTTGAAGGTAAAAGCAGAAGAGGAAATGGAAGTGTGGATTGTTAACCTATATCATGGATAGCTGGTTTGGTACATTCTTTTATATCAAGATTATATCATTTATGAGTTAATGATAATTGATGTATTGAAATGTAAATTGAAGAGATAATGTTTTAAAACAATTTTATTATTGAGGTAATGTTCATTTTTGTTGATGTTTGATTCTGCTGTGAGGTTTTCCCTCGATATCTAAAATTAGTTATAAGCATATTTAGACATCATTTATAATTGATTTTAGATTTTAAAAATAGTGAGTCATCACATTTCTCTTAAATTTTCATTATGATACGACCATAAGTTTTCATAAGTGAGCACTATCGTTATCGCTATTAGCATATTAATATAGTTATGACCAACCGTCTGTTGCTCTTGATATCTAAAATTAGTTATAAGCATATTTAGACATCATTTATAATTGATTTTAGATTTTAAAAATAGTGAGTCATCACATTTCTCTTAAATTTTCATTATGAGACGACCATAAGTTTTCATAAGTGAGCATTATCGTTATCGCTATTAGCATATTAATATAGTTATGATCAATGAGCTCATCATTTTTCGAACATAGTCCTAGGTTGTTTGTTTTGTTGTTAATTCAATTTAAGAAGGTTAGAAAATATTTTATGTAGCAGATGTTCTTATATTATACGATAGGTTAAATGTATTCATTTCATTTATTAAATAATCTCTCAGTAGAATTTGTGTTTCACATAACCCTAAGAAAAACATAGAAATCTTTTGACTTCTCTAATGCACGTTAGGATTCACTTGCCTTGGGATTTTGACCTTGGGTGTACTCTACACATAGGCCTACAAATGATAGATAACACTTTATCATTGGCATCACATGAAAATACTAATCCATGGTCTTTGTCCAAACCATATCTCAACCTTGAGTTTGCTTAACAAATTGAAAAAGATTATTTACTCATGCCGGCCATTTCACGTCAACCTAAGTATAATGCATGTACCTTGAGTTTGCTCAACAAGTATGCGCATGTATCTCATCTCGTCTAGTCAATATACTAATGTTACTACACACAATATGTATGTAGATAATGCCTTTAAATGTTCAATGTATATATTATCCACCAACTCCAAATCGATGGCTGGGTGCTTCCTTTCATGAGGCTTCAGCTATCGAGTAACATATGCGACAACCTTACCTCCAAGCATCATTACCGCACCTAATCCGGTACCACAATCATCTATAACCTTCATATCCTCATTCCCACTCAGAATGGTCAACAATAGTGCACTCGTCAACCTCTCCTTCAGACTTACAAAGGCTTGCTTGCACTTTGTGTCCCAAACAAATGTTAGATTTTTCTTCATTAAATTGGTCAATTGTGCTGCTACTTCTGAGAAGTCCTTGATAAAACGTACAAAATACCCGCTAATCAAAGAAAAATCCTTACATCCATAGTTTCCTTAGGCTAGTTCCAATCTTGAACCACTGCAACCTTTGTAGGATCTACAGTAATACCCTGTTCTGAAAGAATGTGATCTAAGAATCTCACTTCTCCCTTCTAGAAGCGACACTTCAAAAACATATCTATCAATCTAGGCTTCCTCAACACTTCAGGCACAATCCTCAAACACATCATGTATTCCTCATTCATCTTAGAATAGATAAGAATATCATCCATGAACTCAAGCACTTAGCCGATCTTTGAAAAAACAGTTCTAAGATTAACAAAGTATATTGGTGCATTGGTTAGCCCAAATGGCATAACCAACCACTTAAAAAATCCAGATGGCTTACAAAACCTTATGATCGGCACACTCTCCTTCACCTCATTTAGTTGGTGAAATCCCATCGCAAGACCTAAATAAGAGAATAACTTCCCACCATGAAGCTGTTTGAGTAGTTCATCAATATGAGGGAGTGAAAATTTTTTCTAACTCATCACCTTTTTAAGCTCACAATAATCAACACACAACCGTGGAGAGCCATCGGCCTTAGGGACGAATGCTATAACTGCACCCTATATAAATATACTCCTACGAATGAACCCTTGCCCCAACAGGTCATTCACTTGCACCTCTATCTCTTTCTACTCGCTGGATGCCATATGCCTCAAAGGCATAACTATTGGTCTAGCATCATTCACTAAGTCTATGTAGAACTTAGTTTACCATATGTTAGTAATTTGGCATCCCCTCAAATATGTTTCGATATTCTCCAACGATAGGCATAAATGATGTAAAAACCATAAAAACTAATAAGTTAACTAGTAAGAAAAGAAATAATTAATAGATTAATAATAAGGATAAAAATTAAAATTTGGTAAACATCAAAATTTTGGCCTCGAAGTTTTTTGCGTTGCTTTCTTAGGAATTTTCTGACCAATTTCTATATATAAACTTTTGATATCTGAGTTTAAACGAAAAATTCATTGATGTTTCAAGTTTTTAGATTCAAATTAATTTAAATGGAATTCAAAGTTAAATAAATAATTAACGGTCATTAGACTGGGGGTTAAGTAAATGTTAAAACAAGTTAATGTTAAATATTATAAAGAAATCAAACAAATAAATCAACGACAATTAATATTCTTCTAAAAATATGACAATCAGTCAACCGCTGCCTAGGGTCGATCGACCGATGGTTTTGGTGGCGGCTAGAATTTTTCACAGTAGAAATGGTCCTGATTTTATTATTTTAAACCAATTCAAGTTCGATGATTCTAATGCTTTCTAACCACTATAATAAGTGCCTCGCACCTTCACTTTTATTCAAAAATATTTTGGAAACTAAACAAAATTCTATCTGTCTCTCTCTTCAAAGATTAAGGAAATTCTCTAAGATTTCAGGTAAGAAATTTTAGGTGTTTATTATTCTACTTCTAATTATATTCTACTCCAATCCCTAAATTTCTGAATCCAATTCATATACAATTCCCTTGTTGTATATTCTAAAAGGAGGGATCTGAAAGAGATTTAAAGTGGGCATAAACAAATCCAATAGGAAGAGCGAAGGACATTTTGTGAGTGAAATCTTAGTTTTGATTACTTTAGTGATTGTATAGTATAATTTGAATTTGATATATACTTTAGGGAATTTTGTCTATGAAAAAATCAAATTAAAACCTCAAAATCCCCCTAAGTGAAATGTCAGTTCTTATGTTAGGATCTTGATTATTCTATATTAAAATAGTGGAATTGTATAGTTATTGCAATTTTAATATTTTACATTCTATTCCACTTATTATCTTTTTCTTTGGATCTGATTAAGGGTTTTTGAAAAGAAATAAGTTAGAAAATAGTGTGTAAGGTACGGATTCTCTTTATCTGTAGTTTGCACCGCTTATTTCTACAATTTAAAAGAGAATTCCCTTTTTCATTTATATATGTAGAATTTGAATAGAGCATAAAAGGAATTAAACTACAAGTGGTTCTACTATTTTAGTATAAAGTAAGTTTTGTATGGATTCTATTTGTATACAATTTTGTTGTTCAATTGAGAATGCAAGATATATGGTGTCTTTGTTGATATAGAATTGGACTTGTGTAAATTTAAATTTTTTACATTTAAATGATTAGTTTAGGGCATATTCTTCGCACGTTTAGAAATATTTTAGGCTTGTATTTATATATATTATCATATAAATAACATATAATTAATAGCGTATTAATTTCATAGTAAATAGGTTATTGATTAGCATTAAATCCCCCTTAGGAAAAAATTGATGGTTAAGGCGAAATAAGGATTTTCCTTATAAGGCCTTAATAGGGAATGTGATGGGGTATGTGGTGGTATATTAAGAGAGTGTAGATTGTGACTAAGTTATAGGGATGCAGATCAGTAAAAAGCAATGGAAGCCTGCCCAGCTAACCTGGCTACCAGCACTGTGGCTTTGGGACTGATGTGAGACGTCACTTATAATATGTACCTACTAAGATGCAAGGTTAGTTTCAAATTCTATAGCGTAAACCTGCCCGGTTAATCTGGTAAATCACACTAATACGAAAGTTCAAAGTTTGGGTTATGGGTCATAATACGTAGGACCTACTTCGAGGTTGAAGGTAGTAAGTGGCTGATCAAGGGCCCGCCTCCTTCCTATTTAGGAAGTATTAAATTGCCAATTTTAGCGGTTAGGCACGGTAGTGGATATCTCGAGAAGGGTCCGCTTTGGGTTTGGGGTATTAAGTAGCTATTGAAGAGCCCGTCTCTCCCATAAAGAAGTATTAAGTGGCCTAGTGAGATTCAGTGCGATGTCATCTAGATAGTACAGAGAGCTTTCCACCTTAGGATAGGTAGTAAATGATAGGGACCTGCCTAAAATGAGGTAAATGGTCGGAGACTGTTTGGTTCACACAGAAAAGGTATTAAGTGACTTGGATATTATCTCTTACATCGTTAGGTCATTATTCATGATAAATGTATGGGTTTGGGAATGGCCTTTGGCCTACATTTAAAGATGGATTAGTGAGTTGGATTGGAAAGGGTATAGGTTATAGAGTTGGACTTACAGTTGGAGGAATTTAGATTAATATAGCTCGAGTAGGTAAGACATATTCTTATTTACATTATATTACCCAAGTACTACTATAGAAGGGCTTGAGATTTTATTCACCGAATATTGTTGTTCTGACTCCTTTCTCATTACAACACGGGTTAGAGAAGAAGATGCAGATTTCAAAAATGGTGGCGAAGATGAAACTTGTGGCAGTTATTTATCTATCTACTTATTTTTTTATTTCTGATGCATCCATTCAGACATGATGATGTATTTTGTGATATTGTACTATTGGCGTTATTAGTATTGTGTTATATGCTTCTGACATTGAATTTTTAATAAGATGGGGACCGTTTCTAATATTTTACTTTATCCTTCAGATGTTAGGTTCTAGGTATGTTGATAGATAGCTATGTGTATTGTTCATTGCATCTATTTTACCAACTAACACCTAGCTTTGAAATGGTCCTAAGTTTCTATTGTCCTTTTCTACATCGAAAATTAGGTTCATTTTAGGGTGGGTTGTTACAGAAGATAACTTATCCTTTGTGACCTCTAGCGAATATAAAAAGCAAACCATAATCTTATCCTTTGGAAAGCAGCCAATCTCTATCTTTCACCCGTCCTTAGCCCTAATTGTTGCTAACAGCTTCTCACAATTAATCACCATCTCATACTTTCTTAGACACTCCATAGTAAGAAAAGACCGAACCTAACAAGATTCAAAACAAAGCAATCACAAACAACAGAGTATCCATGACACGATAAGATCAAACTGCGACAAACCGTACAAAGGCTAGTGCCGCCTCCAACAAGGTTTTCCACAACTAAAGGTCAACCAACAATTTTAGATCTCAACCCAAGTCTGTTTACCATTTCACTAGATATAAAGGAATGTAAAGCCCCTATATCGAACAAAACTTGCATGAGAACGCCATAAAAAAAAGCACACCTAGAACGGTGTTGCCTTTCCCTTTCTGTTTGGTCGAGGGGTCACTCGATGAAGTCGAGACAACATCTAAAGCATATGCCTTCACCATCAGCTTCTGCTTCACCAGTTCAGAGAAATTCTTTTGCACATGTCCTACCATATTGCATTTATAACTCTTTTTTCCTTCATATTTATTGTCAACAAGAAATCTTGCCAACGCCCTAAAGTTATGTTTTGGAATTAGGTTTATCCTTTAAGTAGATGGAGAGAATTGGAAGGAGTTTATCTTTCTTGAGTGTCCTTTTTATTAAGTTGCAGAAGTAAGAAGTCGTACAGTTAGAATTTTCGACTCGTTTAAAAGGGTTGGCTTCTTCCTTTTTAAAATTTTCGATCCTGTTGTGATAGATCGGCTTTCCTTTCAAAGGGTCACCTTTCAAAATGATGGAGATACCTAAAATTAGATGTTCCTTTATTTGGTTTCGACCATGTCGAAGGCATTAGTTGTTATTTAGCTAGGGCTCTATCTAAGAATCTGAGACAAAAGGTTTTGACCCTGTCGAAAGCAAGGCGGTTTAGGTGTTAAAACTTGAACCAGGAATCTAAGGATGGGGTTTCGACTTGTTGAAAGCTTTTATCGTTAGTTCGGACTGGGAATCTCAGATTGGAATGATTTGGAACTAGGTTACGACCTAGTCGAAAGCAAAACCTCTTGGCATGTTTTTTTAGTCGACCGCTTTAATAAATTAAGGCTTGGTTTCATCCTTGTCGAAAGCATAACCCAGAGGAAAGTAGCTTGAAGTATGTAACTGAATTTATTTAGATTTACAAGGTTTCGACTGTGTCGGCATTGACTTCTCGCTGTAGCCGACACCTTAAATACAAGATTAACTTGACAACTATGTAGTTAATGCCCCACTATTATCCTGCTATAACCCTGCTATATCTCATAGAGGATTTCTACTTCTATGATTTTTCCATATAGCCCCAAATATAGCATTTCCGCTTTAAGCCCCGCTATTTCCGCTATATCTCATTAATCCCGCTATATTCTGCTACTTCCGTTATATCTTCGTTAAAAGAATTGAATTGGGAAGTGAAATTTATACATTATAAAATTTATGAAACTAATTTATTTAATTGAATTGTTAATATATTTCCAAAAATGAAAATACTCTAATATTCTACTAAATTCAATTACGTTATATAATATTTGTACGTTTTTTACGGTATATTTGCACATATTTTTATTTAAAATTATTTATGTATTAATTATAATTGAATTGAATGTTAAATTTTTATTTAATTACCATTTATATATTTGAAAACACATTAAGTACAAGTATTATATGCTATTTTAGAGACACTTGCTATATCCCGCTATATCCTCGATGTATACCCGCTATGAATTTTTGCACCTCCATCGTATTGAATCTGCCGAGCGCTTTAACCGCATAGCCTGACAAAAGCTTTTAAAGTAGTAAAGTAATTTGAAATATTTGAGACTTCCCTTCAAAAGAAGATTTTATTTCTCTAAAATCCCTAAATTGATTTGGTAACTAGGGATACAACACTTTCGATTAAGCAAATACAAGTCTATAATGGAAAGAATCGGATCCTCCAAAACTGAGCCCTTGGGTCTTATTTATAGATGCAGGTCAAATCCCTTCAACCCTGATGCTTTCGACTCGGTCGAAAGGTGGCTTCTGAATGACTCAAGTATGTTGCCGCCTTTGTCAAAAGGTGCGGTTGTGCTTCCTTTCTTTGTGTGGCTTTGTAAGTGGTTCCGACTCTGTCGATAGGCATTGCTCTATAGTTTCGATGATGTTAGTTACGTTTGAGCTCTTATTTCTGACCTGATGTGGAACCCTCCTGGATCGCATGGCTCCAACTGGTTTAAAAGGCTTATCATAGGTTTAGAAGGGGTTGTTCAAGACAATACTTTCTTTCGCATGGTTTAAATGAAGGCAAAACCTTTAGTTTCAAAGATTTGGCACATATGCAAAGAGATGTTCTTCATTGTCTACGAAAGGTGCTTCTTTGACTCAATCGAAAGGTCATCATGCATATGGAATGACCTATTCAAAAGGAGGCTATTGAAGGCGGAAGGGTGCTTTCGACTCCTTTAACTCCTTCGAAAGGTAAGAACCCAATGAGTGTTAAATGCGGAAACCCTTCAACGCATTCAAAAGGTCCGGTAGATTTGAAAACTAAGCGGCAACATCCCTTTGACTCCTTTAAAAGGTCTAGCTGAAGCTCTTCTCTCTTATTCTCCTTTGTTCCTTGCTTAAAAAGGTTTCGCTTAGTCGAAACGTGGATTTTAGAAGTAACATTTGCCCCTCCCCGCGAAGGAATGCACTTGACTTTTCAAGTCAACTTTGTCGAAAACTAGAACCTTCCATCCTCTTGGCTTTCCCTTATGAATTTGGGCTGTCGATTCAAATTTGATTTAGTAGCTGATGATTCTTAGCATCTTTTCTTATAAAGTATTCTCTTCTTCTCCATTTACCTGCAATCGCATTTTCAAGTACAAGTAAATGAATTCCAAATCTTCGAACTTCTTTTTCATTTTTTAGTTTGATAATTTTCTATTTTTATAATTTCTCTTCTTTGTTTTTCATTTTTTACTTGAAATTTTATTTTCCAGATCTCAAAATTTGGATTCGACCTTGACTTGTTTGAATTTTGATTTCTTAAGAGTGGGTGTGATTTGTTTTATTGAGAAAATTTTAAATTCGGTTTCATGAATCGATAAAACTTGTTTCTCCTTTTGGATTTTTTTAATATTTATGATTTGTGTTCTTTTTTAAAAAATATGGATTTTTGGTTTGATAATAATTTTTTACACTTTTGAAATCGAAAAAGGCTGATTCCTGTTGAAATCAATGGGTATAGTTTATTTATTTAATAACTTTTTTGAAACCCTAGATTTGCAAACGGGTTTGGGGAAGACAAAGCATGTGTTTTCTTTTCCCTAAAGTCTCAATTGTACGGATGAAATTTTGCGCCACAAAATGACTTTTCTAACCCTTCGAAAGGGATTGAGGCGACAATATTGATTTTGTTTCCTTAACCCCTTTCACTGGGGTCGAAAGGTGTTGTAGCATGGATTGGATCAACCTTGTCGAAAGGTGTGTAGTTAAGCAGAGTGAGTCACCCGTCTTGAAAGCAAAATATTTTGACTTAGTCGACATCTTTTTTGCCGATTACAATCCATTCTCTTTAGTTTGTCTTCGGAATCGTAATGCCTAGTCATCCATTTCAACGCCTTTTGTAACGACACGATCAGAACCTTCTATAATCATCTTTCCTTAACACTTTCGAAACATTCCAGGTTTACATAAATTTATTCTACGACCTTTCGACTTGATGGGTATACAAGGTTTCGACAACATTCATAGCAAATTTAAGTCAAAGGTTTCGACAATGTCAAAGGGTTTTGTTACCTTGTTCATGAAATGTTTGTAGTGTATATTTTTGCTCAAGTTTTTAAGTTGACTTTAACTACTTTCCTTTTGACAACTTGGTTCCTAAGGAGCTTTCGACATTGTTGAAAAGTACCAATTAAACAAACATTTTGGCTTTTCCTTTCGAACATGTCAAGAGCTCAAGGAATACTCTTATTTAGGCTATGACACTGTCGAGAGGTATTTGCTAAGTGTTGATGTCTTCTTTCCTTTCGACTCTGTCAAAAGCTCAATATCTTTGACTTTTAACTTAAACATTTTTTTTCCAAACATTTAAAGTTACATGTTTGGTTTTTTTGAAGTTATTTAAGTAGGTTTTTTTAATAACTCTTGAAAGAATACTACATTCATAATAAACTAGAAAATTCTAATTGAAACGTTTTCACCTGGCAGAATCATGAGCTTTCCAGAGAAACTTCACGCCGTTTCAAAGCATTCCTTGATATCTTTACAGGACGTGGTTTATGACATCCTCAAAGACTTCGGAATTAGTGGTGTGGAAGCTATTCAACCCAAGGAAACAAATACCATCATCTACCCTCCCGAAGGGTTCTTCGCTTACACTTCCATCCACATATGGCACGAAGAATTTCTACCTTCTCCTGAATTCCTATCCAGATTTCTTTCTCACCTTGGGTTACCCAATCCTGCTGTCCCTAATGTCTACATGTACCTCTTATCTCTGAAGATAATTGCACTAGAGTCTAGACTGCATTCCTTAAATACTAATGTTCTGAACCACTTGACCTAACCAGATAAACTCAGCACTCTCAATCATCAGATCTTCAGAGCCAGCCCCACAAAGAAGCTGATATCAGATGGCATTAACAAGTTTAAAGACTGGGACAACCAGTTTTTTTATTAGATGTTTCTCTAACATTAGCGGGATTTATTCTACTCCTCTAAGTTCAAATTTCCGTTGTTTTTCTTCTATCTTGTTTCTTTTCTTATCTAATCTTTGTCTTATGCCAGGTGATCCCGCCAAAGAACTCAGTGTGGCTGATAACAGAACAGTGGAGTCTTTAATCGAAGCTTCTGTTAAGACAGGAAATCGATTGAAGCTGTTGATTCCTTTGAACTTGAGGAAGCATTCTCTTCTTTCCCCTGGTCAAAGGGTTTTGGGGCTACCCCCACTGATCCAGTATGTATCCAAGGGAAAACGCTTTTTCTCCGTGGGAGATTCTGAACATTTTTCTCCTATGTCGCCCATTTACTCATACCACTTTGGTAAGTTATAGACACAACATTTATTTTCACTCCCTGCTGCTTTCTGAATTATTTTGCTGACTTTAAATCTATTTCGATCCTTTACAGCTGCTTGTCAGGTTATAGTGCCTTTTAGTGGTGCTACTTCCCTTCCTATAACTTCTGGTGCGCTTTCTATCATCCAATCTTTTTCTAGAACAAAGAAGGCCATTAAAAGGAAGTTAATACTACCAATCGAAGTGGAACCTCGTTCGAAGGCTACAAAAATTATTGACGGAGAGGAGGTGGATCATTCATCTTTTAATATAGCTCCAAAGTGCACGACCAAAGAAGTTCCTGAAGAAAAACCACAGCAGACTCCTTCTGTCACTAATCCACTCTCTCATATTTCCGTTTACGACTCTCCGGCTGCTCTCGCTCAAACGCAACTAGCTTTGGAGATGCCACCCACTCTAAAGCGCACTCCTTATCAACCAACATCTTTTTTTCCTTTTATCAATTTTGAAGAGAAAGCCCAGTCTATCTTAAAATCGGAGTCTTTCACTTCCATCCACCCGCCTTCCACTGTTTCCGATTTGGCTTACCGCTCTATGATAAAGCAACAATTTTTGGTGAGTTTTACTTCAGTTAACTTTATCATTACTAATTTTCTCTATTTCTAACTTGCACTGCACTTTCTTCTTTAAGATTCCTATGAGTTGGTTAACTCTATATGAGCATGCATCTAAATCATCCACTGAATCCTCCAAGTTCCAGGAGTAAATCTCTACTCTTAAGAATCAAATGTCTTCCTTGTCTATGGAAAGAGATGAAGCGACCTTTGAATTGGAACGATTAAAAGCTTCTTTTTCCAAACAGAATCAAATCTCCTAGAAGAAAGGCTCATCAACTCCTTGCGGATGAAAACTTTGCCACGGATCTAACCTTAAAGAATCCGATGAGGATAAGGCCCACATAGTAGTGAAGAATATTTGTTCAAAATTGAATTCAAGAAAAGCAGGGACTCGCTAAAATTGCTGTCAATACCATCACAGACGCCAAACAGCGGGTATCTCAGTTTCTTAACACCACTCTTAGGGAGATTATGTTGAATTCCTACGAAGAGGCTTTGATGCTCACCTTTGCTAATAATTTTAAGAAGTGCCCTGACCTAAGCTTCCTCTCACTTGACTCTACCGTCTATAGAGTAATGGTCAAGATTAATCAAATGAAGTAGGGGATTGAAGCTGCAGCTGAGAAAGAAATTGACGCCATCAAAATTCTATCAATCGACGTCCCCTCATTTGAAATTGAATCTGACTCTGAGGATAAGGGTGACAAGAATGATGCTGCTAGGGAAGAAGGCAATGATGATGGTGGTGATGATAAGAATGATAATAATAACGACGATGATGACGATAACCTCGATGGTGGCCAACTTTCAGGTGGCGGTAGAGGGGACCATACTATAACCACTGACAAAGATGGCGATGATGATATTAATGCTCTCGAAAAAGCCATCTTCCCCAAAAAAAGGTTTTCCGTCTAAATCTGATGGGTCTTTTGCACCTCAAGACGAAGAGCCTGCTCCTACTAATGTTGAAGAGCTGAAAGGGAAAGAGTATGCTTCCCTGACTTCTGTCCCGATATCACAGGTAAGGGATTCTCTATTTAAATGTCTTTTACTTTGAAGACAACAATAGTGCAAATCATTTATTTTAAACAAAGAAGAAATTTATCCTACCCTATAAAACCAAACTTGAGAGAAAACAGGAAGAAATAAACATGTTATATAGGAAGCTAGACAACAAATAAAAGAGCATAATGTACTTTCAAAAAAATATCATAGACTTGATAGAAGTGCATCAGTGCTGGCATCTTTTAAGCACCAAAAAGCTGCCCTTCTACTAACGAGAGCGAACCTTCGCTACGACACTCTCTTAAAAGAAAACCGAGAGCTGATCATCCTATTTTGGATGTTGATCGAAGAAAATGATATTTTAGTCAAATTTTTATATAAGGCTTATTGTAGATATTCAATTATTGATTTTTCATACTTAAGCGAATTTAGTAGGGGTCTACTTAGACATTTTCATAAGAGATACTTGGATGAATTCGGATCTGGCCCGCACCCTGGAGTTTGTTGGAAATTACCACGGGTCAGATCGATTCGCCCAGATCTCCCAGCGGAAAAGCTTTAGTACTACGAAAATAAATATGCCTCCAAGCTATTTTCTAAGTCCGTTTTGCATGAATTGGATGAGTACTTATAACATGTATCAATGCATTGATTTGTAAGCATTTTTTTTAGCCTTGTTCTTTATGCTTAGCTTCGTTTTATTATATTATAGAGTGACTTTACATTAGGTCGATTTGTTTCTAGAGGCCAATTAAGCCAATATGTTAGACTGAGAAGATTTTATCTTGAAAAGATATCAATTTCAAAGTCTTCAAATTAGGAAGATACTGTTTTCTTAGAGATTTACAGAAACTCTACTTGGAATATCCTCATCTCCACTTTGACTTCCTTGGCGATGAGAAAGAAAAACTTCTTAAGAAGATCAGAACATTTCACTCTAAGTTAATTTATGGTCATCAGAGTCCTCCAGTTGGGAAGTGGGACCATATAAAATGTCCACCAGTTATCACCCCTGAAGGAGTTAATTTTCCTTTTGATTCAACAATTGCCCTTTTCCTGAATTCATTGGATAAAGTTAGAAAAGTAGTCTCTCAGCTTTAGATGTAAACCAATTGTTTATTGTATCTTTCAACTTCATTATTATTTGAGTTGTAATATGTTATTATAATAATAAAGAGACTTTTCATCTTAATTTTAACTTTGTTTTGTTCCTTTTTGCTTAAATAGGAGCCACAATTATCTACAGTTTCTCTTCCCCTTGATTTATCACTACGCATCGCAACTCTTAGAGAGAAACTATTAAAACCATGTGGAAGGAGTAAACTCAGCGATGATATTTTACTAGAATGCTTCGGAGGTAATGTTGAAGCCTTGAAATGGCACAAAAGATATTTTCTTCAAAAAATCATTGCTAGTAATCTGAAGGATCAAATTTCCTATCTCGAGCCTGATATTAAAAATAAAGATGAAATAATTTCGTCATTAAAGCAAAAAGTAAAGTAAAGCCCTTAAATTGATTTCGATGATAAGATATCATAGCTTATTTAATAGATGAGTGATTGAGAAGTGAAATTGAAGGAAGGTCAAGCTCAGTGGGAATCATTAGTATTCATCATGGAAGGCCAGATTTCTAGTATTGATTTGCCGGTTCCTCGTGCTACTCCCTCAGTCTACAGACCGACGAGGTTGAAATCTCTTGTTGAGAAAAGTTTTCTCTCAATGATTAACCCTTCCTGAGGATTAGATGAGAATGCTATGGGCAACTGGATTAAGAGAGTTAAGTTTGAAATTGCTAGATATTTTTGATGAGCGGCAAAAAGAGAAATACTCACAAAGTATCAATGAGTATGCTGCGAAGGTTCAAACGCTCGAACGTGGTAATTACTTCCTTAAGAAACGCATTGCGGATTTAGAAAGAGGCGATATTACCCTTAGGGTTACAAACAGAGCCTTCAATCGTGCTCTAAAGACGAATATTGATGCAATTGATGACACGGATAAGGTTAGGAAAAACTCAAAGAAGTTCTCTGTATTGCAATTCATCACATAATTGATCCTTCAGTCATGGAGAATCTTAATAAAGCTACTAAAGATTTATGAAGGATTTTTATCTTTAAAATATATAAACTTGCCTTGTATATATGTGAACAACTTCCCAAGTTTTTTTAAATAATTTTATGACTTACGTAAATGATATGAACTTTGTAAATATCACTTGATTTGTAATCCTTTTCTATAATGTCACTTCTGAAATGCTTTTTGATAGCTCTCACATTGATTTTTGTATTTGCTTAATCTTTCATTTCTTTGTTGTGTTGATTTTCCTTAAAAGTATGAAGCAAACAATATTTCTAATTGTTAACTTGAATTGACTTACCAATCTGTGTAAGTCATTTGCTTAAATTAACAAATCAACTTACTAAACATATGAAAAATAGTTTAGACTGAATGTCTAAATCCTATCTTTAACCATGATGAGAAATAATTAAGAACTCAACTCCAACCATTTGGTTGGAATGATCATGTCATGTTGATAGAAATTCCCGCCCTCAGACAGGGGTATAAGTGTTGGAAAGAAATCTGTAAGAGATATTTAACAACGAGCTAAATCCAGGAATCATTAGTTGAATATTTATAGTAGAAACCCATTGACCCATTCTTGGTTATTAATGAAACCTGAAAACTTAGAAATTTGAGACCCAAATTCAGGTATTAACGGAAATGTATAGCAATGATCTTCTTGAGTGTATTCTTCGATCAAGATTTGGTCATTTGTGATAGAAATTCACAATAGAAATTCCAGGCCAAGATTAAGGCATTGATAAATAGTACCCTCGCAACCCAGATTTGGGTATAACAAAGATATTTAATGATCGATAAAGACCCAAAACCCATATTCGGGTATTAGAAAATGAAGTTCTGAAATGAATATCTCGAAACCCAGATTCGGGTATTAATAAGTGGATTTCTTGTTCTTTGATATATGAATCCTTCAGGTTTTGTATAGAAGTACTTAAATTAGTTGCCTCTTGAGCTCGAATATCTTAGTTCGTAATTGGACATGCCGTTTCTCGGGTTCGAACATCTTAGTCCTTTACTGAATGAGCCTCCTCTTGGGCTTGGACATCTTAGTCCATTATTTGATGGCCTCTTCTAGGTCCTAGACATCTTAGTCCATCGTTGTCTAGTGCTCTTGATTAGCGCATCTTAAAGGCTGGAACCAAGGACTTACCCGACCTCCCTCCATAAGGCACCCTATCCTAGCCCTTGTGCATTGTGGACAGGGGGTTTTTCGGTGCTTTACCATGGTCATCTTATGGCACAGATAAAGGCTAACTTCGTCCTCCCTCCAGAAGATGCCTTATCTTGGCCATAGCATGGCAATGATAAGGGCTTGTTCAGTGCTTTACCTTAGCCATCTTATGGCATGGATAAAGGCCTATTCCGTCCTCCCTCCAAGAGGTGCCTTGACTTGACCAGAGGCATGACCAAAGGCTTGTCCAGTGCTTTAACCTGACCATCTTATGGCATGATTAAAGGCTTACCCTCCCACTCTCCAGGAGGTGCTCTGCCTTGGTCAACTCGGCGTAGACAGAGGCTTTTCTATCATTTTAGGTAGACTACCATCTTAGATAGTTCCCAAATATAAGGAGCATTTTACTTCCAACCATGTAGATTTCTCTTAGAAAAGTATCTCTTTATTGATTTTTCTTAAGTTCCCCTTACAAATTCATGAATCTTTCCTTATCGGAAGAAATTAATGATCATCGCCTGCAAGGCTTTGCAATGATTGGTTTCATGGTCATTCGTTATATGGTAGTAATAGTAGGATCCTCCCAAATTCCTTTCATGTTTTGGCTTCTTTTTCTATAATGGCCAATAGTTAAGCTTATCCTTAGTAAGCAAGTAGACATTTTCTATAGTTGTTGTTAAGTTGCACTCCTTTGGAAGTCTAGACTTGAAGTTTGATTCTTGAGGTTGGCTTTTTGACTTTTTATTCCTTGGCCTTATAGCTTCATGATCTTCGATTGTTTTTCTTTTTTCCTCTCTTTATAGTTCTTGTGTAGGAAGTGTTCTTGTTGTGGTTGGTCATTGCCACTTGTTTGCAAAGGCATTGTAATCAGCCATTATTTCTTCCTCAAAGAATTGTGCATTTAGGCTAGTGTTGCATGGTTCTTCTCATTTGATTGAACACATTATCATTTCCATTTGTTATTTTTCCTAAGGCAAAAATTAGGGCGAGGTCAACATGAAAGGGGTTTAGGCTCCACTTCCTAGGATCATATGATTTTTCTTTTTTCTTATTTACAATTTTCAGAGCTTCCAGCCCTAATCTTTGTTTTTCATTTTGATTAGAATCCTTGATCAATCTTGGAGGGAATCTTATCTCATGGGGTTAAAAGGATCGTTGTCCTTATCTTATATTTCTTATAGCCATGATTAAACCAAAGTAGATGATCTTGAGATTGGGTTAAGTGGAACTAGAGAATAGTAGTATTAGGCATTAAACTAAGTCAGAGGTTCGAGCCCTCCTTCTAGCACCAAAATGTTAACAAGAAATCTTGTCAACACCCTAAAATTATGTTTTGGAATGAGGTTTATCCATTAAGTAGATGGAGAGGATTGGAAAGAGTTTATCCTTCTAGAATTTCCATTTTATTAAGTTGCAGAAGTAAGAAGTAGTACGGTAGGACCTTTCGACTCAGTCGAAAGGGTCGGCTTCTTTCTTTATCAAACTTTCAATCCTGTTGTGATAGATTGGCTTTCCTTTTGATGGGTCACCTTTCGAAATGGTGGAGATACCTCACATTAGATTTTGATTTATTTGGTTTCAACCTTGTCAAAGGAATTAGTTGTTATCTAGCTAGGGATTTGTCTAAGAATCTGAGGCAAAAGGTGGCAACCCTGTCGAAAGCAAGGCGGTTTAGGTGTTACAACTTGAACCAGGAATCCGGTGATGGGGTTTCGACCTCGTCGAAAGCTTTTGGCTTAAATTTCCTTAGTTTGAATTGGGAATCTCAAATTAGAATGATTTGAAACTAGGTTACGACCTAGTCAAAAGCAAAACCTCTTAGCACCTTATCTTAGTCGAAGGCTTTAATAGATCGAGGCTTGGTTTCATCCTTGTCGAAAGCATAAACTCATAGCCAAGTAGTTAGAAGTATGTAACTGAAGTTATTTAGATCTACAGGGTTTCGACTGTGTCGGCATGACTTCTCGATGCAGTCGACACCTGTAATACAAGATTAACCTAACAAATGCTTTTAAAACAGTAAAGTAATTTGAAGTATTTGAGACTTCCCTTTCTCAAGCAAAAGAAGACTTTATTTCTCTAAAATCCCCAAATTGATTTGGTAATTAGGGTTACAACACCTTTGATTAAGCAAATACGAGTCTAGAATGGAAAGAATCGAATCTCCCAAACTTGGCCCCTTGGGTTTTATTTATAAATGCAGGTCAGTACCTTTCGACCTCGATGCTTTCGATTTGGTCGAAAGTTGGCTGCTGAATGACTGAAGTATGTTCCTACCTTTGTCGAAAGGTGTGATTGCACTTACCTTCTTTGTATTGCTTTGTAAGTGATTTCGACTCTACCGACAGCTTTGCTATATAGTTTTGTTGATTTTGGTTACATCTGAACTCTTGTTTCTGACCTGATGTGGAACCCTCCTGGATCGCATTGGCTTTGACCTGTTTGAAAGGCTTATCATAGCTTTAAAAGGGGTTGTTCAAAACAATGCTTGCATTTGCATGGTTTAAACGAAGGCGAAACCTTTGGTTTCAAAAGGTTTGACACATATGCAAAGAGCTTTTTTTCATTGTCTTCAAAAGATGCTGCTTTTACTCAATCGTAAGGTCATCATGAATATGGAATGACCTTGTGAAAAAGTGGCTACTGAAGGCGGAAAGTTGCTTTCTACTCCTTCAACTCCTTTAGAAGGCAAGAACCCAATGAATCTTGATTGTAGAAATCCTTCGACACCTTCGAAAGGTCCTATAGCTTTGAAACCTAGGTGGTAGCATCCCTTCAACTCCTTCAAAAGGTCTAGTTGAAGCTCTTCTCTCTTAGTCTCCTTTGTTCTTTTCTTAAAAAGGTTTCAACTTAGTCGAAAGGTGTATTTTATGAGTAACATTTCTAGTCCTTTTTCAAATAACCAAGTCACCACAGTTATAGCAAACTGGGTACCATTTAGCCTTCTTTTTAGCATCTTTACCCTAGAACAGCATCAACATTTTATTCCACTTCTTCTTGCCTCCCCGCTCAGCTGCGGCTTTTGCTCTTTCTTAACAACAACGGATGGTTTAGATTTAGTGTACAAACTCTAATGGAAAAGAGCTTACTCGACGAGTTTCTTAAAAAGCCCATCGATATGCCAACTAACTTCTCTCTAGATAACCATCCAAACCCATAATAAAATTTTAGCTTTTCTTCAATGGAAAGTCAATGAAAGACATCTTGTACTTCAATAAAGCATCAACTCTACCACATATTCGAAGATTGATATATTACCTTGCTTTAACTCTGCAACAACACCAAATTTTGAGCTCTAGCTTGAATAAAATATGAAACTTTTGATGAAGTATAAAATTCTCCTCGAATTTGGTTTTAAATCGGTCCTAAGTGAAGTATTCATCGAGAGAACCAACCATTATAGCCCTGCACCAGTTCATAGCTCGTCCTTCCAGCTATCAAGAAGCCAACCTCCTTCTCGTAGCAACATCTGGTTCTAAATCATCAAAAATCCTTTCACAGACATCCAACCGATCCTACACCTCAATTAAAAGTTTCGTTCCTTGGAACGGTTTGCCGCCAAAACTGGAAAAATCCTTATTCAACTTTGAGAAATCGGCCCTGGGCATCTACACTAGAGCACCACCACTAATAGCAATGTTCGGAGCAACCGCTTAGGCATTTCTCCATCTTGGTATTAAACATTGCCTACAAGTCAAGGTTAGCACCCCCGAGCCCACTCTATATTGCTCAACTCTAAGAGATGGAGTTCTTCATAGCATTTCTTATATGCTGGCTCATTCTTGACCTGTAACAAGAAGGTCGGTCTCTTCTAAAGAAAACTACATCAGTGGTACTCATCTATGCAATGCAACTTATATACTACGAACACCACAATATAGTTTTGAAAACCAAAATATATAACAAGTAAACTCTCTCATATATACTTCCAATCTACAGCAATAAATTCTACTCTAATGGATACCGATATCCCTTATTTTATCTATGCAACCTAAGAACTAATACCAAATATAATGACTGCCCTGCATCTCCGACATCCAATATACTTGTGTAGTGCGCTCTGAGGGTTCTCGGACGATGCATGACGGTTACTAAGGGTTATAATGTAAATAAAGTGTTGAATCAAAAAATGACACCACCTAAAAATGATCTGAAACAAGGAGATCTAGCAAAAAAAGTAAGAAAAACACCAAAGTTTTATAGTGGTTCGGAAAAACTAAGGACTATGTCCACTTTAGTCTTATCGCTTATAGCTTTTGGTCACAAGTACAAGAGGTTTACTGATCTAACAGCCTAAAAAAGAAAAGGTAGCTTCATTCGTGTCTAGGGCCGTGTAGAGAAAGAGAGTGAAGAAGAAGTGCCAAAAATCCTTTTCCAAATGCTCTAAGCCTTATATTTATAGAGGAATCTTCCCAACAAAGTCGTAGATCTTCGAAATACCAGTTCTAACATTAGAACTGAGCACGTACAAGGGGAGACATAGTCCTCCAAATAATAAAATCATCTCGGTACTGATCAAAAGCGATTAGTATCGACGTGATTTCTTGATGACAAGGTGTGCCATCTTTCTTCCTTTGGTCTTCTATCTTTGATCCATCGAATCTCGAGCATTTTTCTTTAGAAATCATGCCATTTCCAAGAGGGTCTGATATTTTATATGCTTCTCCTTCTCCTTCAAGAATTTTTAGAGGCATCCACCTTCTCCTTAAGAAATGGAACCTAGATTGACCATTCCTACAAGTAGTCGACAAGTCATAACTCTAAAAGCCAATAGGAAGCATAAAAACTACATGATACCGACCTAAAAGAGGTTAGTACCGACCTATTTCCTTGACTCCAAATGTTCTCCAAATTCTTGAACTCCTTTCCTTTTCTGTTCTGAGCATATACTCGGTCCTTGAACTATTACATCTTAATTCTAAAGCCTAGCATTGTTTGGGAGGCACTTTGGTCAGAAGGCCAGATAACACTTTCCCCTCAGAGTATGCTTCTGTTAGAAATAAAGCATGCTTCAAAATAAGATAAGCGTATACCGTTTTCATACAAATTGGTTGATTATTCAAGAGTTTCTTCAAAGTGTTATCTCTATATCGTGGATATCCTTTATATAGTAGAAGTTCCCTGTAACGTTTGTGATTTTTCGACGCTCGAAAACCGACATCAATACGTCCACTGTATCAACTGCCGAGCAATCGAATGCCGGAAACCAAAATGTTATGGTTAAAGAAGAAGAAAAAGGTAGAAGAAGAAAATAGAAACAGAGAGAAACAACAGAACAATATCAGAATCTCACAGTCGCAACGGAACAACTATAATAGATAAATGAATAATCTTTAAAAACAAAGAACTATATCAGTTATTACATTACATCACATCACATTATATATATATCATCAGAGTGTACAACAACAAACAACGGAAAAGAAATACTATATACTAGTTTGATACGCCAAGCCATCCAGCTTGCCTCCAGATCTCTATAGCAACTCCTAAATTCCAGAATATCCTGATAACCTGACTCTAGACTGCTCGTGTGGAAATTGGTGGGCAGCCAGAGTTTAGGAAGGAAACAATAAACTCCAGGTCAATCATGAGACAGGTGTGAGAACTAAAACAGTTATTCTTTAAAAAAAAACAAAGAAATATTTTTTTAAAGTCAATTCGCAATGCTTTTTGAAAATGTAACTACCATAAGACTTCCCACCACACACACAATGCAAATGCAGACTTGGAGGAGATTTCTTCTTATGCAAGTCAAAGATGCTTACTACGCAAAATCAAATCATTTTTGATATTATTATTAGTGCATAGTGTAGAAAACATTTCGAAAGTAGAATATAAATCTTAGTCAACATAGGTACTATTATATTATGCCTACTATAGCTACCATATTAGATGGCAGGTTCTACAACTAAAACTGTACAAGGTTCGTATTGTTTCTTTGGATTTCCAACAAATGGTCAGGCCAAGGAACTTCCCATTGCCATATGGGTACGTCTCTAGAAAGACGACCCCAAGAACCTAACCTAACATTACGGTTAGATCTCTGCCAACACAAGGCTGGGTTACCCTTAACTGGATAACTACTGACACGAATATGTCATTCCTCGATCGTAACCGCTCTATATCCAAGGATCCTCGATTCCAACAACCGCAAAGTAATAAATTTGCAGCAACAACATAAGTATTTGGGCTCCATACCATGATACCACCTCTATCCAGAAGGAATGACATACATTAAAGGGGCGCTACCCCCTAATAACCTTGCTGCATCCTTCCTGTATTGACCATTTCCGGGGTGTGAGGTTCAACGAAGTCTCGTCCACAAAGCCACGCTTTATACGAAAGCTGTGCTTTGATTCAACAAATGCTCAACAACATTTAGCATATCACACTACCAAATTGGGAGTATATCACTAGTAACCTTCAACTACATAACCTCCGAGCTCGTACGTCTCAGAGAAGGGTGTTAAGCTAAGAGAATAGATTCTCCGTCAACAACATAAATATATTTGAAAGAAATCAGCATTATATCTCAATTTGTAATGTCAGACATACAATCCATACAAGTCTGTTTCGGGTTCGAACAGAACCGAAGGCACTTCCAAAGAAGCCCTTGCAATCCGGATATTCACTAATCACGACCGGACTTCACTTCACAAAGGGTAATAGATTTCTATATCGGAGATCAGCCAATGCAGAAACATTCGACGGTAATCCTTCCGTTTTTATAAATATTCGGCCTTCAACATCGGTCTTCAAATGCAATCCATAACGACGTATCACATATTCGGATTGGGTTATACGACCCAAAGGTCCTTTCTCGGCTAACCTGAATAGTGAGCGCTTATTTTAAAAAATAAGTGTGGCATTCCAATTTAAGCAAATCACAACAAATACCCATTTAAAGGTAAATATTGATAGTCGGTTATTTAACTATCAATAGATATGCACAACATCACCAGATTCCAAATAATTTCCCAAGTTATTTCTTTTCCAAAAATATCTTTACAAGATATATATTTTCCACACTTCAACATTCAAAAACAAATTTTCAATCATTTCCCTATACGGGATATATTCGCAAATCTTTATTCATTTTCATTTCAAAATGGTTCATTTAAACCAATTAAATAAATCCTTACCGATTTACTTTATATTTACGTTCCAAATCCATAGATTTATTTCCACACTTTAAAAATAAATCAACGTTTATGTTTAAACAAATTTCCCTTTCTTTTATAAATTCCATAGTGAATTTACAATTCCAACATATCTATGAATATACGATTTCCAAATCGATTTCTAATATTCATTTTCAATTTATCTTTCAAAAGATAAAATCTCAAAACATTCACTTCATATTGAAAAACATTTCCATACTTATTTAATAATAAGTAATTCACAAATCCATCTATTATCAACACTTGGAAAATATTCAATATACTTAAATCGAAATTTAGTATATATTTCATTCTTTAAAGAAAACGTGCGCTTAAACACAGTTATTTGAGTCAAAACGAATGTTGCGTAAAACATCATTACGACGACCCAAAATCACTAGTATAGGGATTCGAAATTAAGATAGATATATAAATCCCAATACTATATAAAACATTTCCTTTCAGAAATCATTTACTATAACAACAGTGTTGTAGTCCACTATTTCCTTCTATTTCTCGAAAACGTCAATTTCAACAATAAATGTTGAAATCTACGTATTCGATACTTAACGCATTTTAAAATAATTTCAAATCGTTTTAATTATATTTAAAATATCACTTCCCTAAAACACTTTAATAAATTATTCACTGTCCCAAAATCGTGAATATTCTTCGTTAACCAAATTCAACATTTTTCTACACATTTTGTTTAAAGGATTATCCACCGTCCAAAATCGTGAATATATCTCCTTTAAAAATCTAAAATAATTGACTTATCAAAATAAGTCGGTTTCAGATTTATAAGACAATGTTTATAAATTCCCATTTATATTTTATAAAGACTTCAATTTACAAAATTTAAAAATCTTACTACTTATAAAATTCCATTTATAACCTCATTTTCCATTAACAGAACTCCTTTTATAATTCCATTATTTCGATTTATAAAATATATATTTTATAAATCTCATCTATAAACCATTTATACTTATTCGAAAATCTCAATTAAAATGCCAAAATCCGATTTATAAGTTAATCACTTATAAATCTTTTATTTACAAAATCGTTCTTTTAAACTTCATAAATTATAAATCTTATTACTTATAAGATTCATTTATAACTCCCTTTTTACATTTATAAAAACTCCATTAAAATTCCATTATTCCGATTTATAAAAAATCCAATTTTATAAATCTTGTATATATAACTTTTATAATAAATTCGAAAGTCTCTATTTAAACTATTTATTTTATAAAATCATTATCTCCGTATTTCAAAAATCAAATTTTCAACTTATTTTCTCAAAAATCATAATTTTTATAACATTAAAATTAAAACGTTCTATTTATTTAAAAATGAATCAATTCCAAAAATTTAATAAAAACGTATACTTTCAGAAATCGCTTTAGAATCCTTTTAAATTCATAATCGTTACTTTAACATTTTTAAAACCCCAAAAATAAGCCAATGTTGCAACAACAACAATATATCAATCACGACAATCAAAACATCATACATCAATATGATAATCAACAAATATCACGATATTTGTAAATAAATCAATACAGTTGAGGAATCCAGTTGGATCCCTTCAAACTGTTTCCCTGCATCCACAGTTGTTAGCACAATTCCAATTCCATTTAAAACAGAATATCGCGGTATATGGGATTTATACAATATTATCCGCTATTATGCGACGCAATAGGGTCTCATCCACTATATAATGCGGGAAATCGACTCCAAGTACACATATAATACCAATTCCAATCAAGATGGAATTATCGCGGTATATGTTTTTAATAAATAACCTCCGCTTAATATACGGCGTATAATGTCTATTTAACACAATAGATAACAATTTATCATCCAATCACACAATCAAGCAATAAATCTAACTATTTGAAATTTAAATCGAAACAGTTCGATTGAGTGAGAAGTTCTCACCTTGAGTTTCCGATAACAGCTGTAGTGTTTTGTTTCGAATAAAATTAAATGTACGTTTAATTTTATCCTAAATTCAAACTAGCTCCAAACGACTCCAAACCAGCTCCATCGCGTAGTGCTCGACAAAATGATTGCAACGCAAGTTGTTTCGTAATTTTCCGACCTCGTATGAACAAGATATTGCATTTGAAAGTTTACACAAATTAAAATATACTTTAATTTACAATTTCATTTCAATTTTAAACCTAAAACAATTCTGGCCATCCATTTTTCTCTCTGCAGATCCAAGCCGTGACCTTTCTCTTCCCCCTCATGTTCATTTGCAGGTCCAAAGAACCCACGGCCGCCATTCTATGATGAATTTTTGCACGCTCCACGATCGATTTCAGTACGATCTAATACCATCACGCGAAAGCCCTTCGCCAATGCCACCTTCGGCTGGAATAGCTTGCAACTCGGCCCCATATCCATGTTGGAAAACGTGCGTGAACGCACGGCGTTCGAGCCCAGTTTTCCGTTGATTTTCTACGCTTTAAACTATCTCCACCGTTGGATCTGTGGATCTCACGTAGCTTTACGTTTTTGCTTTAGGAAGTTTTGCGAATAGATGTGTGGATTGGAAGATAATTGGAGAAGAAAGATTGAAATCACTAGCCATTAAATAAGATAGTGGCAGCTGTAACATTCAAAACCCTAGGGTTTGAGTTGTGTTGCAAAATGAAAACAATGAGGTGCTTATATTGAAAATTGCCAAATTACTATTCACCCGAAATTTTCCAAACTCCAAATCTCGCGCAGTGACTGGCGTTTCTAGGGTTTATCCCACGTTTCAGACACAATAGAATAGGTTTCGGAGGCTAATTCGATCATCTTTGCAAGTTACGGCAATAAATGATTAATTTTAAATTAAACCGATTAAACGAATTTTCTATGCGTTTTGGCTTGCCCCGGATAAACGGTAAATCCGATTGACACGAAATTTGAAACGATATAATAATATAACATTACGGATCCGAATGAATAGGTTTCATCGAAATCCGAGACTGTTTGAAAAATGGCTATTTTTACTCGTCAATTAAATATTAAAATATTCAATTTTCACAAATTAACTTTTAATTCGATTTTAAAAGTTTAATAACATCATTCTAACTCCAATGTGATTAAATAAAAAATTTCAAATCAATTTCAATCATATTAAACCCAATTTCCAATTATTTCTGAAATTTTCAATATTAAATTATCGATTTAATTATCCAATTAAATCTAGATATTCGAAATTAAAATTTATTTAACTTACAAATCCTACTTATTAATATTTAAAATAATTAAATATAAAAAATTTAATTGAAAGAAATTCTTGGTCGTTATAAACTTCACCCCTTAAAAGAATTTCGTCCTCAAAATTACCAAGTAAGAAAAGGTTACAGGATCCATTAATTTTCCAAAACAAACCGTTCAATTTAGATTTTTCAAATCTCTTAAGTGTTTAACTTTTCCAAAATTCATAGTTAAACTTCTTTCAACAACTTTACTAAGTTTCCAAATCCAACTTAGTTTTCAAAATTTTCAATTCTCTCAAAAATATTCTAACGCCTTAAATTTTTAGAAAATTTCACCATAACCTCCTTTGCGCGGTTCGATCCGAAAAAAATGACAGTATATATATCAGAAATATACATCTCATCGAGTGATGAGGCATATCGCAGGGAAAAAAGTGTAAAAGTACGATATTTAATCCGAGATATGTACCTTATATTTTATTAGCGAGCATATACGGCTAATATAGCGCGAAAGCGAGCTCCAAATGCGAAGCAAGCGCTATCCGCACCTACTAAACACTCAACAAACCAATGAGAAATAAGCATATATGAAAGTAACATCAATATACAACATATACCAACAACTATATATGCCAATATAGCAAATGCAATCAAAAGCAACAAATGCAACCATCAAACAACTATCCAACCAATAAACATCCAACAATCAATGTCTATCCAAATTAATTCATAACCAAATCAATATAAATTCACTTCTCATTAATATTCATTGAATTGGTTTTCAATTTAATCACATTTGACTCATTAACATTGGATGTTTTTACTAACATTCACTTATTCATATTCAAGTTGGTTCATTTCCAAATCAAATTCAATTCTATTTAATATTCACTTAATTTCCAATTTGATTTTAATGATTTATAGCTTTCCATTTATCAATTCAATTTCATTAATACTTAATGAATTATATACAATCAACTAACAATCATATAACAACCAAATCATAACCATCATAACCAACTTATTAAGTTTACATTCTATTTGGTTTAACACTTTTTTAATTCCAATTGGTTCATATTAAATTGACTTCCATTCAATTTATTCAATTTCTCAACGTCATTAGCTTCTAATGAATTAACACTTTTATCCATTATTGCATATCAATTATTTGCATTCTATTGATTAACATTCAATCCATTCATTAATTCAATTGCTAATTCCTTTAACAATATAAAGTTGAATTTCATTTATATAACTCAAGTTCATATTCAGCACTTCATCTCATTAATTCACTTTATTATTTCACTTCGATACCAAAATCAACTTTATTCAACTTCACTTAAGTTATATTCCATTTCAAACATCTTTTGTTTAACTTAACGTAAAATTCCACTTATAAATCCAATTCAGATTTCATTTCTATTTAACTTTTTTGCCAAAGCCAAATTTTCATCACTTATTCAAATTCAGATTTATTTTGCTTAACAAAATTGTTTAACCATTTATCATTTGGTTTCACTTATATTAAACTATTACAACTTGGATTTTAATTGATTCACTTATACTTACTTTAATTTAACTCCATCCTTTAATTTAAATTTATCCAACTTAATCCCAATCAAATCTCATTTCAATTTATAAAACTCATTTATACATTCACATTACCTATTTCATTCCATTAATGAATTTAATTCCAAATTATAAATATTTTCAATTCCCATTTGTATATAAATTCATTCCTTTATCCTTTGGTTATTGTTTCAATTTCTTATTTCAATTTCTATATAACAATGATAATATTTCTATATCATCACTTCCAAACAACCAAGCAACCATATACTGTAATAATTTATAGAAAATTTATTTCTTTTAATATACGAAAATAGTTTGGGTAAAATTATTTCATTTACCAAATTTCAAAACAATGCAGTGTCGGTTTATCTTGTTTAAGAGTTTAGAAACCCCTATCGATTACGGTTGTACTTCCCGCACTGACCAGAATTTATAAACAATCAACCGATAAGTCAACACAATACAAAACAATTTATATTCACTAACAAATACGCGCTCATAGCTATTATTACACTCAAACACATTCTAGAGTACTACTGACTCTATCTCTAATGAGTAACACCTAACAGAGCCATAGTTGTCGCTTAACCATATGCTCTGATACCAGATGTAACGTTTGCGATTTTTCGACGCTCGAAAACCGACATCAATACGTCCACTGTATCAACTGCCGAGCAATCGAATGCCGGAAAACCTAAATGTTATGGTTAAAGAAGAAGAAAACGGTAGAAGAAGAAAACAGAAACAGAGAGAAACAACAGAACAATATCAGAATCTCACAGTCGCAGCGGAACAACATATAATAGATAAATGAATAATCTTTAAGAACAAAGAACTATATCAGTTATTACATTACATCACATTACATTATATTACATCATCAGAGTGTACAACAATAAACAGCGGAAAAGAAATACAGTATACTAGTTTGATACGCCAAGCCATCCATCTTGCCTCCAGATCTCTACAGCAACCGCTGAATTCCAGAATATCCTGATAACCTGACTCTAGACTGCCCGTGTGGAAATTGGTGGGCACCCAGAGTTTAGGAAGGAAACAATAAATCCAGGTCAGTCATGTGACTGGTGTGAGAACTAAAACAGTTATTCTTTAAAAAAAAACAAAGAAATATTATTTTAAAGTCAATTCGCAATGCTTTTTGAAAATGTAACTACCATAAGACCTCCCACCACACACAATGCAAACGCAGACTTGGAGGAGATTTCTTCTTATGTTTGTCAAAGATGCTTACTACGCAAAATCAAACCATTTATGATATTATTATTAGTGCATAGTGTAGAAAACATTTTGAAAGTAGAATATAAATCTTAGCCAGTATAGGTACCTTTATATAATTCCCACTATAGCTACCATATTAGATGGCAGGTTCTACAACTAAAACCGTACAGGGTTCGTATTGTTTCTTTGGATTTCCAACAAATGGTCAGGCCAAGAAACTTCCCATTGCCACATGGGTACGTCTCTGGAAAGACGACCCCGAGAACCTAACCTAACATTACGGTTAGATCTCTGCCAACACAAGGCCGAGTTACCCCTATGTGATATCCCGTGATTTCAAACCCAGTTTAGATGTGGTAATATTTTAAATAAATTAATTAAAATTTGACAAAATCGTTATTTTAAACAATAATAATAAATGGGTTGTAAATATATATTGATTTTAAATAAAATTAATATATACAAGTGGAAATAAATTTGTTAAAATTTATATGTACATATTAATTTCTCAAGTTTATAAACACCTGATGCATTTAATTTGAATCAAAAATATAAGTTATATGTAAATGTTTACATGAATTCACCATTGAATATTTATTAAAATCTAAAGCTTGTTTATATGAGATATATACACATTACATTTATATATATTTCATAATTACATATACATAGTTTAATTGAATTTATAAAGGAGAAAACAACATTTGTAAATCATTAATTAAAACAATAAAACACTTGTAAACATGTGCATATGTGTAAGATCATTAGAGCATTTAAGTGACAAATGTCATTCTCTTGATTTATAAAAAAAAAAAAAATTATTGTAAAATAAAAAGAAGACTTTTATTTTCAGCTGAGAATTCCTTGATTCTCTTCAACAAGATTGAGTATAAATAAATAAAAAAAGAGAAGAAAGAAGTAAATACTGTAAAAATCCGAGTTTCAAACAATCACAAATACAAGAAGGAAGATTGCAAGAACCTTAATTGCTATTACAACCTCATCTGAAAATACTTTTACAAACCTGTGAACATTTATACAAACCAGTAACAACTGCAACCCTGGAATCAAAATAACTCAGTTCAAAGATCAAGCAAATCAAAAATCAAATTTATAGTAGTTTTTTTAGAAGCAAGGCTGTTCTGTTCAGGAAAAAGGTGAGTAACTCTAATCTTTTGGTATATCTTAAAGTTGTATGTGATGATCTTTGAAAATGAGCTAAATAAGTTGTGCATGTTGCTTTAAAATGAATATAAGTATAGTTATATATGCACTAATAATTATACATGATTGGAATCTTGGAAATAAATCTCTGTAGCTTGTTTAAAGCTAAAGGATGAACATTCCCTTTTTTTTATATATATATAATCAGGTGGGTAAATGTTTAAATTTAAAATTTAAGTAAAAATATATAGTGCTTGTGAAATTCTATGGTGAATGTGCTCTGCATGTTTATATAAGTATGATATCTGTATTTATGGATTGTGAGCATGTCTCTATTATATTGTCCTCCCGGTCCTTATTTTAGAATTATCAAGTTTAAACAAAAATTCATGTTGCTCTTCCTCTGATTCCATATGGGTTTTGGGTTTCAAACATTAAATGTTTGTTTAAGCTTAAATTTAATATTAAAAATGAATTTAAGTAAAGATATTTAGCAACTCATCTGGAAAAAAATGAAATTTAGTAGAAATTCTTTTCAACATGACAAATTCAGTTATTTTAAATTACTGTTTCAAGTTTATAACTTGAATCCATTTTAAAAGTTAGGATTTTTAAAATCAAAATCGAAATTTTAAATGAAGTAAAGTGTGAGAATTTGGGGATTTTATGGAATTGGGATTTTGGGCAAATTCTGGTGGCCAGGGCATTTATGGTGGTCGGTGTTTCAACTGGAGGAGGAGGAAGGATCAGGGATGTGAGGAAAAATAGAGGTAGCGGTGATTAATCCCTGTGGCGTCGGCGGCGGGATAAATTTAGGTTCTAAACCTAATTTGGTTGAAGCCTGGAAGTTGAGATCGCCGTGTCTTCTCTGAGAATCGAGTTCAATGGGTCTTCAGTGGTGGCTTCGTGGACGATTGGTGGTGAAGTGGCCCGAGTTTCGCGACATTTGAAAGTCGGAGACGTGAGGTTGAAGTGAATTTGGCTATGGTATATGGTACCAGTTTTCTACTGATAGTTCAATTTTGATCTGAAGCTATTGCAAGTGTTTGGAATGGTCTGAGTTGTTGTAATGGTGATGTATGACGTGCCGGAAGGTTCACTTGTGATCGGAGCTGTCTCCATTGACGTGCATGTGCACAGGGAGGAGAAGTTGTATCATTTGGTTAGGTTTGGTATTAGTCTCGAGGAGATGCTCGGGTGGAATTGGGTTGTGCTCGGAATAAATCTCGAGTTATCTCGTGTAGTTGGTAATGTTTTAACCTGTTAGCTATGTAGTGGTTTCAGTTTTGAATTTAAACTTAAATTGGAAACTAAACAGAGGTTTGAAACAGGAAGTATACTCGGATATGTCTCGAGTGGACTTCGGGTATTCCCTGAAGCAAATAAAAAGAGGTTTTAAAAACTTGCGTTTGAAGTTAATTCAACTTTCTTTATAAATTACTTGTATAATAAGATTGATTCTTTAACATTGTTTGTGAAGTTTTGAAACTTCATTTAGTTTTAAAACTTTGCTAAATTAAGTTAAGATTAATTAAACTATTCGTCAATTCTTATACTTGTGAAATGAAAGGTTTAAAAATGTGTTTTAAAACTTTGTTAAAGATAACTCGAATTCATTTTTAAATCTTAAAGTTAAATGAAATTTTGAAAGTAAATTTAGAGTAAATTGTTTAGAACTTTGTAAATGGTAACTTGATTAGTAGCAAAATTTGATCTTAAAGTAAACTAAAATTTAAAGATTTGTAATTCATTAAATTTATAAGGAAGTTTAATAGATAATTTATTTATTTGTTTAATTAATCATTTGGATTGATTATATAAGTAATTAAGGTTTAAAATTAATTAATTATGATTAATTAATTAAGGATAATTAATTTGTAATTAAGAACTATTAATTAGAAAATTAATTACTATTTAGAGGTTAATTAATTAAGTAATTATGAATTAATTAAGTTACAGTTAACACTTAATTAATTAAATAATTAAGGTTAATTAATTAGATATGCAAGATTAATTAATTTATGATTAATATTGATTTATGTAAGTTAATTACTTAATAAAAGTAATTAAAGAATGATTAATGATTAATGATGGTCATTAACTTAAGATTAATGCGATTAGTTAGATTAAATAATTAAGTGATAATCCCTTGTGGAATTTATTTAAGTTTAATTACTTAATTAAAGTAATTAAGAAATTAATTACTTAATGTAATTAATGGAGTTTAATGTAGTTCGTTTAAATTAATTAATTAAGTTTAAATAATTTTAATCGCTCGATAATTTGATAATAATTACTTAATGTAATTGATGAAGTATAATTACTTAGGGAAGTAATTAATGATAAGTACTAGTTGTAATTAGTGGAAGGTGGAATTGTGAAACTAATTTGGAACAAATTATTTTGTATAAATAAATCAAGGGATTAATTAGAGATAATTAAGGAGAATTAATTTATTTGATGAAGTAATTAAGGGTGGTTAATTACTGATATTATTAATCAAGGATGATTAATAATTATGGTTAGCAATTAATTAATGAAGAAATTAAAAGTTAATTACTGTATTTGGTTAAGGATAAATTAATCTGTGAAATTAATTAAGGGATGAATAGAATGATATTGGGAGCCTTTGATTAATTGTTATCCCTAATATGTGATTCATGATGCTATGTGATAAGATATATTTGATTTAAACTGTGATATTGTAGTATCTGGACATGATTGTTTGTCCAGTGTTTATGTATATGTGTAACTCTGATGTATTTAAAATGTAAATTAACAGACATAGTATTCTTTGTATAACGGTTATGTTATTTGATATTATATTTTATCCGCTGCGAATGTGAGGTTTCTATGACTTGTTGTTGTTTTCTTCTTCTTTCTCTTTCTTTTTTTCACTAACTATCTGGAATTTTCGGGATCGAAAATTTCGAGTTGTTACATTTGGTATCAGAGCTGAAGGTTAAGCGAGAACCTTGGCTCTGGTGGGATTACTCATTAAGGATAGGGTAAGTGGTACCCTAGGATGAGTTGAATATATAAATATGAGAGAGCGTACTTGTTATTTTCTTATATAAAGGTTTTTAAATGATTTCAAAAGTAAATGAATCTATAAGAAATAGATTATCTATTATATTAATTAAGGAAATTGGTTGTAGTATTAATTAAATTAAAAGTAATAGTAAGAATTAAGTGGTAAGAGAATTACAACCAAATTGGAATTAAATTAAAGACAAGTTTGAAATGGATTCAAACTTAAATTAAAATCTTGAATTGAAGAAGTATATCAAAATAGGATGAATTAGAATTGGTTTCAACAAAAAAAAATAGAATGGACATTGTGTTTAATAATGGGATGATTGTTCTTCAATAAACAATAAAATGTTTTAAGGAAGTATCCATTTAAAAAGAGTAGCTTGTAAATTTGAAAGGATGTAAATTAAAGTGGGTTTCAAATTGTGAAGCCCTGAATTCTAAGTTTAAATTTTTTGAATTGGTTTCAAAATGTTAAAGGAAATAATATTATTCAAACTACTTTGAATATGATCTCATTTTAAAATAAGAAATGTTGAAAATTTTAAAGAGAATTTGTTTTGAATTAAAAACCAAAGGTGGTTTAAAATTTTAAACTATAACTTGGTATGTAAAAATAAAATAAAATTAATATGTATATATGTGGATATACATAATATCAAAGTTGGTTTGAAATAAACTCTAAATATTGAGTTTTGAATTTGGAATAGGATGTGATAACCAAGGTATAAGTTTTCAACTTATAAGTGGAAAAAATTATTAATGTGAAGTTTAGAATTTTGAAATTTGAAACGGAGAATTCAAGTTTGAGTAAGGTTAAACGGAATTGATTGAATTTAACTCGAAGGAAGTTAAATAAGTTTGAATGAACAATCTGATTTGGAAATTTCAAGATGAAATTGAGATTTAATTTGGGGAGTTAAATGGTTAATCTGAATTGGGAGTTTGTGTGATCTCAAAATGGGTTTGAGATCTGGAAATTGTAAATTGATGGATGTTTAAAGACGAATTAGATGATATCATCCTATTGTTGTTAAAAATCTTTAAGTTGTGAATTAGATTTGTTTAAATGAATGAGAAATGGAGTATGGTAACCATTGTTGGGACAAAAAAAATTGATTTAAAGGAATTAAATCAACATTTGAAGTATTAACTCGAATTTATATAATTCGAGATGGTTTAAATTTGAAATTTGAAATTAGTTCAAATTGAATTTGATTTGGATTGATTGAAATTGTGATTGCAGATGTATGAGTATAAGATTCAAATGGAAATTTGAATTGGATTAATTTGAAACAATTTGGAATTGAAGTGGGTTCAATTTGAAATTAGTCGATTTGAATAATTTGGAATTGTAATTAAAGTTGAATAGTTTTAAATTCAAATGGAATTTGAATTAAATTTGGAAGGAAATTAAGAATAATTCAACTTGATTTGGAAATGGAGTTTGAATTTGAGATTAGTTCAAAGTGGAGTTGAAATGAATTAAAACTGGAACTAATTCAATTGAAATTTATTTGAATTAGTAGAATTTTAGATCAAGGTTGAACAAAGGTAAATTTGAAAAGAAACTTAGATTAATTCAACTTGAATTGGGGTTGAATCAATTTCAGTAGAAATTGAAGTTATTTAAATTGGAGTTAAGTCAATTTAAATGAAAGTGGAATTTAAATTGAATTGATTGGGAATTGAACAGTTTTGACTCTGGACTATTTCTAATATAAATTGTTTTAATATAAACTTATTTTCCAAGATACTCATTATAGAAACAACCTTTCTTTTAAAAGCCAAACTATCTTATATTTGTTTTACAATTATTTTTGAAACTGTTTAACAATTTTCCAACTATTTTATAAATTAATTACTATATTTCAACTGTTTTACAAAATTAATTACTATCTTACTATTATTTTGCAATGGTCTAAAATTTCTATAATTATTTTAACTACTTTCTAACTATTTTACATCTATTTTACAAACTAGTAATTATTTTTCCAACTACTTATCTGTTTTCAAAATTTTCAAGTTATTTTGTAAATAAACTGGTCGGAGTTCAGACCGTTATTGGTTAATTACCCAATCGAGAAAAGAATAGATGTGATAATCCAGGTGGATTGAAGCAATTGTGAATAAGTGAATAAAATTAAAGTGAATGTGAATAGAAAGAGAATTGATTTGGCTAATAACCAATAAAGATAAATATGTAGGGTATACGTATGTTATTCTATTCGCATAGTGATTTGATGCAGATTTGAGCACAGAATTTCGAGATAGTTATATCGATCCGAGTGAGATTTTTCACTCGATTTTCAACGGCGAACCTGGATATGGATTGTTGATTGGTTCTGGATATTCTCTATCATAGTTAAGACTATGCAAGGAGAATGACGGTTTCTGATCAAGAAACCAGATCTGAGTCCACACTAGGAAGTCGGGTGGACGATACTAGTTTGGAAGTGAAATTGTGTGATCGAGTGAGCGATTAGATTGGTATAGCGTACGGATGATATGTGTACATCGTACGGATTTGAATGAAAACGATATTAAAAAGAGTAATCAAATTTGAATATCTGATTTTGAGTAAACAAAGTAAATATCTTTGTTTTATAAGATAAACTCCCCTTGATGAATCTATTGCCAGAAGGAAAGGATTTTGAAAGTGTTTGAAGTATAAATGGAGTTTTATGCAAGTTTGAAATGATCCAAAGTTTAAAAAAAATTATTGCATATATATATATATATATATATATATATATATATATATAGAGAGAGAGAGAGAGAGAGAGAGAGGATCTTATGAGGATTTTGGAAAAGGTTTTGGGAACCTATGGATTTGGAAAGGCTTTTGATTTTTGGGTAAAATCAATATTGTATTTGGAAAGCCTAGTTTGAGAATAATCGATTTTGTATAAAAGAGCTTTGAATGAGATCATACTAGGTGTATGATTTAAGGATACTATATATATAGTATAAAATGTTTTGATGATGACTCTGGGGAAAAAGGCGCTCCCTTGAAATGGACTTCTCAGGAGTACCACCGGGTGGTACTGCCTTGAGCCCCAAGAGGAGGTTCTAAAGTTGATCCTGTGAGGATTCCGGACAAAACTAGTTTCTGAGGATTATTGGGTAGCGGAAGTTGAGGGCGCTGATGCCTACAGGGGCATTTGGGTTATGCTGTGACGACAGTGTAACTCGATGTCACTACGATCTACTGTGGGGACCATAGCGAAAATCGTGTGGAGGATGAGTGTCAACGGTCTACACTTGATTTTGCCGGGAAGGCAACGCAACATCGGTAGACTGCGATCTATGGTCAAGTGGAGTGGAGAAGTTTCATTTTTGGCAGCGAAATTCGAGGGCGCTGATGCCCATAGTTATATGGGTTTTTTTGCTGTGATAGCTATGTAACCCCAGTTGTAGCTGCGATCTGTAGCGGGTTTCGAGTAGCGCGGAGGCCTACTGTTATCTGTGGATTTTGTCGGGATGGCAACGTAACCATCGGGTTGACTGCGACCATGGATGGGGGTGATGATTTCCAGAGCATTCTCACCAAAGATATATCCTCTATTTTCAAAAATGATTTCCTATATTTTCAATAAAATTATTTTCAAAATATTTTCACTGGATGTTGAAGATGAGTCTACTAAGCACTTGTAGATTTTCAGTCCTACGCCTGATCAACGTATGACCGAATTTCTATGAGAACGAGGACGGACTTATTGAAACATCGAGTTATAAAAACTATTTTCATAAAAACTAATTTATAATACTATATAGATTTTAAAATGTTTTAAAGTTATCAAAGAGAAATTTTCTGATAATAATCTTTTTAATGAATTCTGGCTTCGTTCCTTTTCGAGGACGAAAAGATTCTAAGGGGGGAGGAATGTGATAACCCGTGATTTCAAACCCAATTTAGATGTGATAATATTTTAAATAAATTAATTACAATTTGACAAAATCGTTATTTTAAACAATAATAATAAATGTGTTATAAATATATATTGATTTTAAATAAAATTAATATATACAAGTGGAAATAAATTTGTTAAAATTTATATGTACATATTAATTTCTCACGTTTATAAACACCTGATGCATTTAATTTGAATCAAAAATATAAGTTATACGTAAATGTTTACATGAATTCACCATTGAATATTTATTAAAATCTAAAGCTTATTTATATGAGATATATACACATTACATTTATATATATTTCATAATTACATATACATAGTTTAATTGAATTTATAAAGGAGAAAACAACATTTGTAAATCATTAATTAAAACATTAAAACACTTGTAAACATGTGCATATGTGTAAGATCATTAGAGCATTTAAGTGACAAATGTCATTCTCTTGATTAATAAAGATAAAAAAAATTGTAAAATAAAAGGAAGACTTTTATTTTCAGCTGAGAATTCCTTAATTCTTTTCAACAAGATTGAGTATAAATAAATAAAAAAATAGAAGAAAGAAGTAAATACTGTAAAAATTCGAGTTTCAAACAATCACAAATAAAAGAAGGAAGATTGCAATAACCTTAACTGCTATTACAACCTCATCTGAAAATACTTTTACAAACCTGTGAATATTTTTACAAACTAGTAACAAGTGCAACCCTGGAATCAAAATAACTCAGTTCAAAGATCAAGCAAATCAAAAATCAAATTTACAGTAGTTTTTTTTAGAAGCAAGGCTGCTCTGTTCAGGAAAAAGGTGAGTAACTCTAATCTTTTGGTATATCTTAAAGTTGTATGTGATGATCTTTGAAAATGAGGTAAAATAAGTTGTGCATGTTGCTTTGAAATGAATATAAGTATAGTTATATATGCACTAATAATTATACATGATTGGAATCCTGGAAATAAATCTCTGTAGCTTGTTTAAAGCTAAAGGATGAACATTCTCTTTTTTTTATATATATAATCAGGTGGGTAAATGTTTAAATTTAAAATTTAAGTAAAAATATATAGTGCTTGTGAAATTCTATGGTGAATGTGCTCTGCATGTTTATACAAGTATAATATCTGTATTTATGGATTGTGAGCATGTCTCTGTTATATTGTCCTCCCGGTTCTTATTTTAGAATTATCAAGTTTAAACAAAAATTCATGTTGCTCTTCCTCTGATTCCATATGGGTTTTGGGTTTCAAACATTAAATGTTTGTTTAAGCTTAAATTTAATATTAAAAATGAATTTAAGTAAAGATATTTAGCAACTCATCTAGAAAAAAAATGAAATTTAGTAGAAATTCTTTCCAACATGACAAATTCAGTTATTTTAAATTACTGTTTCAAGTTTATAACTTGAATCCATTTTAAAAATTAGGATTTTTAAAATCAAAATCAAAATTTTAAATGAAGTAAAGTGTGAGTATTTGGGGATTTTATGGGATTGGGATTTTGGGCAAATTCTGGTGGCCAGGGCATTTATGGTGGTCGGTGTTTCAACTGGAGGATGAGGAAGGATCAGGGATGTGAAGAAAAATAGTGGTAGCGGTGATTAATCCCTGTGGCGTCGACGACGGGATTAATTTAGGTTCTAAACCTAATTTGGTTGAAGCCTGGAAGTTGAGATCGCTGTGTCTTCTCAGTGAATCGAGTTCAATGGGTCTTCAGTGGTGGCTTCGTGGACGATCGGTGGTGAAGTGGCCCGAGTTTCGCGACATCTGAAGGTCGGAGACGTGAGGTTGAAGTGAATTTGGCCATGGTATATGGTACCAGTTTTCCACTGATAGTTCAATTTTGATCTGAAGCTATTGCAAGTGTTTGGAATGGTCTGAGTTATTGTAATGGTGATGTATGACGTGCGGGAAGGTTCACCCGTGATCGGAGCTGTCTCCGGTGACGTGCATGTGCACAGGGAGGAGAAGTTGTATCAGTTGGTTGGGTTTGGTATTAGTCTCAAGGAGATGCTCGGGTGGAATTGGGTTGTGCTCGGAGTAAATCTCGAGTTATCTCGTGTAGTTGGTAATGTTTTTGCCTGTTAGCTGTGTAGTGGTTTCAGTTTTGAATTTGAACTTAAATTGGAAACTAAACAGAGGTTTGAAACATGAAGTATACTCGGATATGTCTCGAGTGGACTTCGGGTGTTCCCTGAAGCAAATAAAAAGAGGTTTTAAAAACTTGCGTTTGAAGTTAATTCAACTTTCTTTATAAATTACTTGTATAATAAGATTGATTCTTTAACATTGTTTGTGAAGTTTTGAAACTTCATTTAGTTTTAAAACTTTGCTAAATTAAGTTAAGATTAATTAAACTATTCGTCAATTCTTATACTTGTGAAATGAAAGGTTTAAAAATGTGTTTTAAAACTTTGTTAAAGATAACTCGAATTCATTTTTAAATCTTAAAGTTAAATGAAATTTTGAAAGTAAAATTAGAGTAAATTGTTTAGAACTTTGTAAATGGTAACTTGATTAGTAGCAAAGTTTGATCTTAAAGTAAACTAAAACTTAAAGATTTGTAATTCATTAAATTTATAAGGAAGTTTAATAGATAATTAATTTATTTGTTTAATTCATTTTGATTGATTAAATAAGTAATTAAGGTTTAAAATTAATTAATTATGATTAATTAATTAAGGATAATTAATTTGTAATTAAGAACTATTAATTAGAAAATTAATTAATATTTAGAGGTTAATTAATTAAGTAATTATGTATTAATTAAGTTACAGTTAACACTTAATTAATTAAATAATTAAGGTTAATTAATTAGATATGAAAGATTAATTAATTTATGATTAATATTGATTTATGTAAGTTAATTACTTAATAAAAGTAATTAAAGAATTATAATGATTAATGATGGTCATTAACTTAAGATCAATGCGATTAGTTAGATTAAATAATTAAATGATAATCAGTTGTGGAATTTATTTAAGTTTAATTACTTAATGAAAGTAATTAAGAAATTAATTACTTAATGTAATTAATGGAGTTTAATGTAGTTGGTTTAAATTAATTAATTAAGTTTAATTAATTTTAATCACTCGATAATTTGATAATAATTACTTAATGTAATTGATGAAGTATAATTACTTAGGGAAGTAATTAATGATAAGTATTGGTTGTAATTAGTGGAAGGTGGAATTGTGAAAGTAATTTGGGACAAATTATTTTGTATAAATAAATCAAGGGATTAATTAGAGATAATTAAGGAGAATTAATTTATTTGATGAAGTAATTAAGGGTGGTTAATTACTGATATTATTAATCAAGGGTGATTAATAATTATGGTTAGTAATTAATTAATGAAGAAATTAAAAGTTAATTACTTTATTTGGTTAAGGATTAATTAATCTGTGAAATTAATTAAGGGATAAATAGAATGATATTGGGAGCCTTTGATTAATTGTTATCCCTAATATGTGATTCATGATGCTATGTGATAAGCTATATTTGATTTAAACTGTGATATTGTAGTATCTGGACATGATTGTTTGTCCAGTGTTTATGTATATGCGTAACTCTGATGTATTTAAAATGTAAATTAACAGACACAGTATTCTTTGTATAACGGATATGTTATTTGATATTATATTTTATCCGCTGCGAATGTGAGGTTTCTGTGACTTGTTGTTGTTTTCTTCTTCTTTCTCTTTCTTTTTTTCACTAACTATCTGGAATTTTCGGGATCGAAAATTTCGGGTCGTTACACCCTAACTGGATAACTACTGACACGAGTATGTCATTCCCCGATCGTAACCGATCTATATCCGAGGATCCTCGATTCCAACAACCACAAAGTAATAAATTTGCAGCAACAACATAGGTTAAGTATCTGGGCTCCATACCATGATACCACCTCTATCCAGAAGGAATGACATACATTAAAGGGGCGCTACCTCCTAATAACGTTGCTGCATCCTTCCTGTTTTGACCATTTTCGGGATGTGAGGTTCGACGAAATCTCGTCCACAAAGCCACGCTTTATACAAATGCTGTGCTTTGATTCAACAAATGCTCAGCAGCACTTAGCATATCACACTACCAAATTGGAAATATATCACTAGAAACCTTCAACTACATAACCTCTGAGCTCGTACATCTCAGAGAAGGGTGTTAAGCTAAGAGAATAAATTCTCCGCCACCAACAGAAATATATTTGAAAGAAATCAGCTTTATATCTCAATTTGTATTGTCAGACATACAATCCACACAAGTCTGTTCCCGGTTCGAATAGAACTGAAGGCACTTCCAAAGAAGCCCTTGCAATCCGGATATTCACTAATCACGATCGGACTTCCCGTCACAAAGGGTAATAAACTTCTTTATCGGAGATCGGCCGATGCAGAAACATTCGACGATAATCCTTCCGTTTTCATAAATATCCGGTCTTCAACACCGATCTTCAAATGCAATCCATAACGACATATCACATATTCGGAATGGGTTATACGACCCAAAGGTCCTTTCCTGGCTAACCCGAATAGTGAGCGCTTATTTAAAAAAAAATAAGTGTGGCATTCCAATTCAAGCAAATCACAACAAATATCCATTTAAAGGTAAATATTGATAGTCGGTTATTTAACTATCAATAGATATGCACAACATCACCAGATTCCAAATAATTTCCCAAATTATTTCTATTCCAAAAATATCTTTACAAGATATATATTTTCCACACTTCAACATTTGAAAACAAATTTTCAATCATTTCCCTATACGGGATATATTCGCAAATCTTTATTCATTTTCATTTCAAAATGGTTCATTTAAACCAATTAAATAAATCCTTACCGATTTACTTTATATTTATGTTCCAAATCCGTAAATTTATTTCCACACTTCAAAAATAAATCAATGTTTATTTTTAAACAAATTTACCTTTATTTTATAAATTCCATAGTGAATTTACAATTCCAAAATATCTATGAATATACGATTTCCAAATCGATTTCTAATATTCATTTTCTATTTATCTTTCAAAAGATAAAATCTCAAAACATTTACTTCATATTGGAAAACATTTCCATACTTATTTATTAATAAGCAATTCACAAATCCATTTAATTTCAACACTTGGAAAATATTCAATATACTTAAATAGAAATTAAGTATATATTTCATTCTTTAAAGAAAACGTGCGCTTAAACACATTTATTTGAGTCAAAACGAATGTTGCGTAAAACATCGTTACGACGACCCAAAATCACTAGTATAGGGATTCGAAATTAAGATAGATATATAAATCCCAATACTATATAAAACATTTCCTTTCAGAAATCATTTACTATAACAACAGTGTTATAGTCAACTATTTCCTTCTATTTCTCGAAAACATCTATTTCAACAATAAATATTGAAATCCATGTATTCGATACTTAACGCATTTTAAAATAATTTCAAATCGTTTTAATTCTATTTAAAATATCACTTCCCCAAAACACTTTAATATATTATTCACTGTCCCAAATTAATGAATATTCTTCGTTAACCAAATTCAACATTTTTCTACACATTTTGTTTAAAGGATTATCCACCGTCCAAAAATGTGAATATATCTCCTTTAAAAATCTAAAATAATTGACTTATCAAAATAAGTCGGTTTCGGATTTATAAGACAATGTTTATAAATTCCCATTTATATTTTATAAAGACTTCAATTACAAAATTTTAAAATCTTACTACTTATAAAATTCCATTTATAACCTCATTTTCCATTAACAGAACTCCGTTTATAATTCCATTATTTCGATTTATAAAATATATATTTTCTAAATCTCATCTATAAACCATTTATACTTATTCGAAAATCTCAATTAAAATGCCAAAATCTGATTTATAAGTTAATCACTTATAAATCTTTTATTTACAAAATCGTTGTTTTAAACTTCACAAATTATATATCTTATTACTTCAAAGATTCATTTATAACTCCCTTTTTACATTTATAAAAACTCCATTAAAATTCCATTATTCAGATTTATAAAAAATCCAAATTTATAAATCTTGTATATATAACTTTTACAATAAATTCGAAAGTCTCTATTTAAACTATTTTTTTATAAAATCATTAACTCCGTATTTCAAAAATCAAATTTTCAACTTATTTTCTCAATAATCATAATTTTTGTAACATTAAAATTAAAACGTTCTATTTATTTAAAAACGAATCGATTCCAAAAATTTAATAAAACGTATACTTTCAAAAATCACTTTAAAATCCTTTTAAATTCATAATCGTTACTTCAACATTTTTAAAACTCCAAAAATAAGCCAATGTTGCAGCAACAACAACAATATATCAATCACGACAATCAAAACATCATATATCAATATGATAATCAACAAATATCACAATATCTGTAAATAAATAAATACAGTTGAGGAATCCGGTTGGATCCCTCCAAACTGTTTCCCTGCATCCACAGATGTTAGCACAATACCAATTTAAACTATCCGCTATTATGGGGCGCAATAGGGTCTCATCCGCTATATAATGCGGGAAATTAACTCCAAGTACATATATAATACCAATTCCAATCAAGATGGAATTATCGCGGTATATGTTTTTAGTAAATAACCTCCGCTTAATGTACGGCATATAATGTCTATTTAGCACGATAGATAACAATTTATCATCCAATCACACAATCAAGCAATTTTAAATCTAACTATTTAAAATTTAAATTGAAACAGTTCGATTGAGTGAGAAGTTCTCACCTTGAGTTTCCGATAACAGTTGTAGCGTTTTGTTTCGAATAAAATTAAACGTACGTTTAATTTTTCCGAAATTCACACTAGCTCCAAACGACTCCAAACCAGCTCCATCGCGTAGTGCTCGACAAAATGATTGCAACGCAAGTTGTTTCGTAATTTTCCGACCTCGTATAAACAAGATATCACATTTTAAAGTTTACACAAATTAAAATATAATTTAATTTACAATTTCATTTCAATTTTAAACCTAAAACAATTCTGGCCGTCCATTTTTCTCTTTGCAGATCCAAGCCGTGACCTTTCTCTTCTCCCTCACGTTCATTTGCAGGTCCAAAGAAGCCACGGCCGCCATTCTATGATGAATTTTTGCACGCTCCACGATCGATTCCAGTACGATCCAATACCATCACGCGAAAGCCCATTGCCAATGCCACCTTTGGCTGGAATAGCTTGCAACTCGGCCCCATATCCACGTTGGAAAACATGCGCGAACGCACGGCGTTCGAGCCCAGTTCGCCTTTGATTTTCTACGTTTTAAACGATCTCCACCGTTGGATCTGTGGATCTCACGTAGCTCTACGTTTTTGCTTTAGGAAGTTTTGCGAATAGATGTGTGGATTGGAAGATAGTTGGAGAAGAAAGATTGAAATCGTTGGCCATTGAATAAGATAGTGGCGGCTGTAACGTTTAAAACCCTAGGGTTTGAGTTGTGTTGCAAAATGAAAACAATGAGGTGCTTATATAGAAAATTGCCAAATTACTATTCACCCGAAATTTTCCGAACTCCAAATCTCGCGCGGTGACTGGCGTTTCTAGGGTTTACCCCATGTTCAGGACATAATGGAATAGGTTTCGGAGGCTAATTCGACCATCTGTGCGAGTTACGGCAATAAACGATCAATTTTAAAGTAAAACGATTAAACGAATTTTCTATGCGTTTTGGCTTGCCCCGGATAAAAGGTAAATCCGATTGACACGAAATTTGAAACCATACAATAATATAATATTACGGATCCGATGAAACTGGTTTCATCGAATCCAAGACTGTTTGAAAAATGGCTATTTTAACTCGTCAATTAAATATTAAAATATTCAATTTTCACAAATTAACTTTTAATTCGATTTTAAAAGTTCTATAACATCATTCTAACTCCAATATGATTAAATAAAAATTTTGAAATCAATTTCAATCATATTAAACCCATTTTCCAATTATTTCTAAAATTTTCAATATTAAATTATCGATTTAATTATCCAAAAATCTAGATATTCAAAATTAAAATTTATTTAACTTACAAATCCTACTTATTAATATTTGAAATCAATTAAATATACGAATTTTAATTGACAGAAATTCTGGGTCGTTACATTCCCATTCTTCGTGCTAAGGACAAGGTCTACACATTGGAGACTATTCCATGCCTTAGCCAGGTATGAGTTGTTTCCCTTTTCTCATTTCTCTCCTTCCTTTTTCATATCGATCCAATATTTCACATAAGTACTGAGCTATTCTTTTCCATACTAAGATGAATTTTCTACCGAACTAGGTAATATAAATAGTATAGGACTTAGAAAAATTTTTGTACTCGTATTCTTGCTTCATTCAATTTCAGTGCCAAACGTCTCTTTCTTACCGAACTCCTGTGATCTCATTCCTCCAACTTGAACCGTTTGCTAATGTCAAATAAGCACTGCCGATGCCGTCCCTTTGCCGCTGCTACGCCTTTCTAACCACTTCGCCCACCGTTGGTTCCTCGAAAGAATTTGGTCCTGAATCCTTTCAATTTCCATATTTAGATCCAACTTTTGCAGGTAAGTCGCTTAGGTTCTTTCAATGGCGACGATTGTGGAGTTGCCTTCAACGATGGTCATATGCCATCTATGACCAGTAAATGGTGGAAGGATTTGATTTGGTGATTGGCTTATGTTCTACCTTTCGATTGATATTAACAAACGAATTTTCCAAAGGAAAACCCGAGCATGCCTCGAAGTTTTTCCAAAAAATCCTAGGATCGACCCTAAGCTTACTTCATCACTGCTCAAATCATGGTAGCTCCATGTTTTCCTATGGTCTGTCTTAGGTCCTTTCTAACTTTACTTCTGCTTTTATCCATTACAACACATTCAAGCCTATGTGCATTTCAAAAGGCATTGGTGTTCCATTTCTGAGCTTGGTAAATCACAAATCATCGCTTAAAATCCTATCGAGATGGTTCTTTTCCAAAGAACGGTTGCGTTGAATGCACTCCATCGTTTGATTAATTCCATTGTATAACATTTACCAATTGCTAAACCTTCTATGTTCCTACCTATAAAAGAGTGCTTACGTTGCTCCGGGTAGTGGTTTCGTTATCAATCATCCAACGATAGCAGGTAAAATCTGATGCATAGTTACATCATGTGACATAGTTCGTTTTGCACGACGAGTGGGCCATCTACAATGAATAGTCCACTCGTTGTTTCTAGGAGATTAACACTGTATAGATTGACACTTCTAATTTCCTCGATCTACATTTAGAATCTGATTAGTCGATAAATGTCGATTTCCATTAGATTTTGGGCGTCGGTCACATGGGCTCTAAATAAAGGTTCCAAAATAAGACATATATTACCATGTTCAACCTTAAGCTTTCTAATCTAGAATGATGTGCCACTCTCCTTAATTTAACATTGGTGCTAGGCCATCAACTCCTTTCAAACTCAAGTCAATTATCAGTCAAGCTTCAACTTCCATACCTACTGAGCATAAGCGCTCAATCAATTGAGTTACAAAGGATGATTATTCTAGTATAACCAATCCAAGACCAGCCTCCTCCAATTAATGTCCATGTGAGATTAAGAGTTCTAGTTGATCCTCTATAAAAGATGCCGACAGTCCTAACTATCAAAACACTTTGACCATATGTCGAGGACATAGAATTCTAAAGTGATGTCTTACTTTAAACACAAAACCAACAAGCGTATAATCCTATAATAGGATATACCGCCTATAATAGATATAGGTGCTTAGGCTACACTGTACTACCTTTTAATCCATTTCTTTGAATATTCCTCTACGAGCTTGTGGTCGCTCCCACTTAAATCCATCCCAACGGATATGCGTTGTTAGGTTCTTTATACATCATGTTCAAGAATCAATTCCAATGGCCGGTTATCTTAAGAGAACTATCCTATGTCCTAAGTTTCAAATAACAAAGTGAGTTCCTTGATGACCATTGAAGCATGATGCCAGTGTAAAGTCATCGATGTTGAATATGCGAGTATATGATTTTTGTTTGATGATAATAAACATATATATATATATATATATATATATTCATTTAAATGTACTATTTATTTTCACAGATTAAATAAATATTTGCAGAATAAAATAAATAACACAGAATTTAAATTCAAACAGATATTTTATTCAAACAAATATTTATTACAATTTTGAATAGTACGAACTTGTGTTCTCACTATATGTACAAAATTTCAATTACAATACATTTCAATTTATACAATTATCCTCACTGCATATCGCTCATTCACTCTTATTATTGTTCAAGTCTATTCCAGATTGAATCCAGCATATGAGCAATCTGCAAAAATACACATTGACGCGGTAAAATTGAAAAGAAAATATTATTTGCCTCAGTCATTTGGGTTATCCGTCATCATTTAATTTTGAATTCATTATACATGAACAACTTGTGACATGCACAACATATCACTGTACATGCCACAAGGCCGTGCACACCAATATACACTTGATAAATCTATAGGTACAGGTGAGCAAAAGTTCAAACACAAATCAAAAGCCGGGTTCAACTCAAGTGAAATATAAATAAAATCACGACACGAGCAATGGGTCAAACCCATGCTATAAGTTGGACTCAACGCATGTGCATTATAGAATTGTCAAAGTGAATATGCAACATGCACATAAGAAGTGGTGCACTACAAATACAAGCATGATATGTACAAAGTCAGTGATGCACACATGAACTACATAACTCAACTAGGATATCATAACAAGCTCCAGATGGTACACAAGTGGTGGACACATCAACACAATACAAACTACATGAAGTCAATGCACAAACATATACACACACACATATGTATATACACATGTATACATACATGTAGTGACAACAAAACCAAAATGAAAAAAATATACATGTGCATCTAACCAAACTAGTGGTGCAGCAGCCTCAACAAGCTACTGAATGCACATCAACACTAGGCCACACTACAAAGAAATCAAGCAACGTAGCCTCAAAAATGAAATGGCCATAACCAGAACCACATATCCAAACTGAACATCAATAATGCACAGTGAAGACTAACAGGCACGAATCAATAACAGTTCAACATGCATCGTTTACATGAAGCCACTAGACTAGATGAATACAACAAAGCTTAAATCTACACTCGATGATGCATGAAAACAACACAAGCTCAGTACAAATCCAACAACATATGCATAGACACATACAAATATATGTATGCACATATACGCAGACTTGAATAAACAGTTGACAAAGCTCAAGGCTGCAACCCAGTACATATGCAACCTAAACCAAAGACTTACGCACACAATACAGCCGTTTATATATCAACAACATCAAAACAATGTCGAAATCATACTAGCAGTGACAATGCTGAAGACAGAAGTCATGTAACAGTTTTTTAAAACAAAGTCAAAATATCATCACAAAATCAAGTGCGAACAAAGGCCGAAGTCACCAGCAAAATCAACGCCGTGATGACCAAGGCAACAAGTTCAAACCAAGTTAGAAATCATCAAGCCGTGGTAATCATGAATGAACAAGTCAACGAAAAAATCGAACAGTTCAGAATCAAAGCCGTAGCAAACACGAAATCAAGCGAGTTCAAAATCAAAACAGTGATAATCAAGTAATCACAAAATATATGCATATGAACAAGTTAGAAAAATCACAGTCATTCAAACATAATCAAGTGGTTGAGCAAATTATCAAACGAACGAAAATAAAGGAATTCGAACTCTATATAAACCTAATCGTCATCGGCCGTGAAAAGCATTCGAGTCCAAGCAAAACAGTAAAGCAAAAGTAACAAATTACATATCAAATTCATAGTTGAACTCAATTTAAATCGAAGGAGCTGTATTCGAATCAAGGAGACAACCGATTGCCGAAGCAAATCCAGAGAACATCAGTTGTAATCGATCAACAATCAATCGGCTTCTTTGATATTAATAGAAGCCCTAATTTTTGAACAAGGGACGAGCCGCCATTTTCACCAAATAAGGACGGGCTAAAGAAATAAAACGAGAAAGGAATTTACTCTTATTACTTTAGTGAATTTGGACTGGATTAAATTTTTATTGTTATTGGGCTTTAAAGTATTTAAAATTAGGGTTTCATTTTTTTTAATTGTTTTGAATTTGTATTTTCTTCCTTAAACATTTGTAATTACTAGTCGAGTCACTAGGGGACAAACTACATGGGGTAGTTTGAGAATTCGCAACTCAGTGGCAGAGTTCTGGCAAGGTTTTGATCGTAGAGTTAAGGTTAGTCGATAGAAGGTGTCGTGAGTTTACATGTGCAAGTATCCGACTGCTTATTTGTTAGTAGAAACCTTAGGGCAGCATGCAGGCAGATTTTTGTCGAAGCTGGGTAAATCTTTGTGTTATGTTTTCTATTTTTTATATTCTGCTATTATCTGCGCTGCTATTATTCTGCTATGATCTGTGTTGAAATATAAACTTCCATAATAATTTTTATAATTATTAATATCAACCTACTCTCCCCCCTCTAGGGTGAAATCGATCCTACAAGTGGTATCAGAGCTACGAATAGAAGTCAGCTTTTGTTTTAAAAGTTTGTTTTTTGAAAAATCAATTTTTGTTTTAAAAGGTTGATTTTCTAAAATGGCTTCTTTTGAACAATGCTTTTGCTGAAGGTCAGTCCATAGTTTGACTACCAATGTTCAATGGTGAATATGCTTACTGGAAAAATAGAATGATTTTTTTTAAAAAACCATTGACGCTTGGAATATCGTTGAGATAGGTTATAGAGCACCAACTATAATTTTAGATAATCAGGAAATAGTTAAACCGATGGATCAATGGACAGGGCTTGAACATAAATTACATAATGCTAACGCTAAAGCTATGAATTCTATTATCTATTCATTAGATCAATTTGAATATAATCATGTCTCATATTGTCTAACTGCGCAGGAAATATGGCACACACTCGAAGTGACTCACGAAGGAACGTCACAAGTCAAGAATCTCGCCTTTCCATGCTAAACAGCGAACACGAGAATTTCACAATGGCCAAGGTAGAAAATGTCACAGAGATGTACGGACGACTTTCCAATATTGTATACAAATCAAAAGCTATTGGAAAATCATATATGGAATTGGAGATAGTTCAAAAAATCCTCAGAGTCCTTCCATGGAGTTTTGAAGAAAAAGTCAGGGCTATTCAAGAATCAAAGGATTTGAAACAAATCAAGGTTAAAGAGCTCATCGGAAATCTCACCACTTATGAGCTATAAAAAAATTCAAGGAAGAGCGTGAAGGAGGCGATAATCGAAAGAAATCAATAGCTCTCAAAGGAACAACTGACAATGAAGATGATGATGATGGTGGTGAAGCAGAATTAACACTATTAATAAGAAGATTCATGAAGTGGAATCGAAAATATGGTAATCCGGCCAAAAATCATTAAGTAAAAAGCAGAATAAACAAAGTTCTAGATAGTTCAAAAAAACAAGAGATCATCTGCCATAAGTGTAATAAACCAGGCCATATCATGCCAAATTGCCCTCAAAATCGACTCAGCCTAGGAAAGAAACTGAAAAGGATAAGTTTTGCAGCTACTTGGGATGAAAGCAATAAAGATGAAAGTTAGAGCACTGGCAGTGAGAGTGAAAAATAAAATTTGTGTCTTTATGGTGAAATAACTAACAGTGATAATGACGAGCTAAGTGAGGTATCAAAACTTACTCATTCAGAATTACTTATATATTTTCACGAGGTAAATGGGTGCTTTGAAAGTCTTAGGGAGAAATATGCTACAATTGAAACATAAAGAGATAGTTTGATAGAATTATATAAACACCTTGATCAATTAGTTAAAAACTATCAAAACAAATTCCCTAAGTGTGACAAGTGCCCATCATTTGAAGAAGAAATAAAAAATTAAAAATTAAAATTAAATCACTTGAAAATGAATTCTTACTTTAAAAGAGAGTGAAAAAATGAGGAGAGAAAATTCTATTACACTCAATTATTAAACAAAAAGTAGTCTTTCAAAACACAAGTCCAACTACAACTTTAGTGAAATTTTCCAAAAGTGAAAGATCATTAAATATGCTATTAGGAAAACAAACAGTTAATATTGATAGACAAGGACGTGGGTGTACTCACCCTGAACTTATTATAAGAAAAATTAATCAAGTAAATTCTAAGTGCACAATTTGTGGAAAAACTAGACATAATCACAATATTTTTTGGCATAGACCCACACAAATGAAAATTATACCAATTTGGGTTACAAAGGCACAAATATAAAATACCTTAAAGTTAAACAAATCTAGATGTCGAAAAGAACATACATAAACAGCTTTGGGTCTCCACAAACTTATTTTTCAAAATTTATTTCCACTAACAATCATGGACCTATAAAAACAAATAGGTCACTAAACTCTCTTCTTATGTAGGTATGCTGGCAGCCTAAGGAACAATAGCAATGGTACTTGGATTCTAGCTGTTCCAGGCATATGACAGGCAACAAATCAAAGTTTCTTAGCCTAGAAAAGTACAGAGGTGGTAGAGTCACAATGGGTAACAATGACAAGTGTAGAATTGTCGGTAAAGTTGGTAACAATACATTTACCTTAAATGACGTAATATATGTTGAAAATCTACACCACAATTTGATATCAATCAGCCAGCTATGTGACAAAGGTATGAATGTTATTTTTGACTCTGACTTGTGCAAAATTGTTGACCAATCATCAGAATAAATCTTGTTTTTGGGTAAGAGGAAAGGTAATATATGCTCTCTATCTTTTGATGATCTCACCCTTTCAAAATGTTTGGTAGCTAAGGATGTAGAAGTAAATTTATGGCATAGATGATTAGGGCATGTTAGCATGAATCTGTTAAACAAACTAAAAAGAAAAGATTTGGTAAGAGGGTTTCTATCACATGATTTCGAAACAGAAATTTTATATAAAGCATGTACTATGGGAAAACTTAAAAAAATCATTGTTTCATGCCAAGAACAATGCAACACTTCTAGAATTCTTGAACTAGTTCATATGGATCTATTTGGACCTAACGACATTGCTAGCTTAGGTGGTAAGAAATATTGTTTTGTGTTAGTTGACGATTACTCAAGATATACAAGGGTATATTTCTTAGCTAAAAAATCAGAAACATATTTATACTTCATAAAATTCACAAAATTAGTTCAAAATGAAAAGGATTTTCTATTATTTCGTTAAGAAGTGATCATGGTGGAGAATTCGAAAATTATGAATTTGAAGTTTTTTGTGATGAAAATGGATTCAAACATGAATTCTCTGCACCACGTACTCCACAACAAAATGGGGTAGTAGAGAGAAAGAATCGAACATTGGGAGAGTTGGCTAGGTCTATGATAAATGAGTATAAACTACCTTTGCATTTTTAGACAGAAGTAATAAATACAGCTTGTTATGTAATGAATAGTGTTATGATTAGACCAATTCTTAACAAAACACCATATGAGCTATGGTTTGAAAATAAACCAAACATTACTTACTTCAAAGTATTTGGGTGTCTTTTCTATATTCTCAATACAGGTGATTAATTAGGAAAATTTGAAGCAAAAGTTGATGAGGGCATATTCATAGGATACTCTTCTAGAAGCAAAGCTTATAGAGTCTACAAAAAAGACTAAAACAATTGTGGAGTCAATCAATGTGAAATTTGATAAAGGCATTGATGATCAGGAAACAATCAAAAGCACTATTGAAGTGGAGAACGAAAAAGATGAAAATGAAAAACCAAAAGAAACTGCAACAACAAAAGAATTCTGAAAGAATCTAGATCCAAAGAGACTGAAATTCAAAGCAGATCATCCTTTAGAATTGGTAATAGGAAATCCTATCACAGGTGTACAAACTCGTTCCTCCTTTAGAAATCTGTGTGATCTATGTCTATATAGTGGATTTATTTCAGAAACATAAACCAAAGACATAGATACAACTCTTAATGATGAAAACTGGTTTATGGCCATGCGAGAAGATCTAAATCAATTTGAACGAAATGATGTTTGGAGTCTAGCACCTAGATCTAAGGATTATCCAGTCGTAGGAACAAAATGGATTTTAAAAATAAATATAATGAATTTGGAAATGTGATTAGAAATAAATCTAGATTAGTCGCTAAAGGATATAATCAAATTGAAGGAGTTGACTTTGATGATACTTTTGCACCAGTAGCTAGACTAGAATCAATTAGGATATTGTTAGCTTTTGCTTGCTACAAATGATTTAAACTAAGACAAATGGATATTAAAAGTGCTTTTCTTAATGGAATTTTAAAAGAAGATGTATTTGTTGAACAACCAGAAGGTTTTGAAAGTCAAGAATATCCTAACCATGTATATAAACTTAAAAAGGCATTATATGGTTTAAAACAAGCTCCTAGAGCTTGGTATGAATGCCTTAGTACTTATCTCCTTGAAAATGGGTTCAAAAAGGGCTGTGTAGACACCACACTATTTCTGTTGCATGAAAACGATGATCTTTTAATTGTTCAAATATATGTTGATGACATTATTTATGGTGCTACTAACAAGTTATTGTATGAGAAATTTGAAAAAGTTATGCAGGAAAATTTTGAATTGAGCTTGGTTGGAATTCTTTTTAGGATTTCAAATCAAACAAAGTGATAAATGTACATTCATTTCTCAAACAAAATATATTAGGGAACTTGTCAACAAATTTAGGTTGAAAGATGCTAAACCAGCAAGAACCCCCATGAGTATAACAATTAAACTTGACAAGGATGAAAAAGGTAAGGTGGTTGACCAAAAGCAATAGAGGTATGATTGGATCACTCCTTTATCTTACCGCTTCTAGACCTTACATCATGTTTTCTGTCTACTTGCGTGCATGATTTCAATCTAACCCAAAAAAAATCTCATTTAAAAGCTGTTAAAAGAATTATAAGATATTTGTTGCACACCCCATGGTTTGGTATTTAGTATCCAACAAACGATAACTTTGAATAAAATGGATTTTCAGATGCAGATTACGTTGCAAATCTAGTTGATAGAAAAAGTACTAATGGAGCATGCTTTTTCAGATGCAGATTACGCTGGAAATCTAGTTGATAGAAAAAGCACTAATAGAGCATGCTTTATGTTAGGACATTCATTAATAGCAGGTCAAGCAGAAAACAGAATTGTATTGCATTATCCACCACAGAGGCAGAGTATATTGCTCTAAGTGGTTGCTATACTCCAATCATATGGATGATACAAACTTTGTAAGACTATGGTCTAAATTTTAAACGTGTACCACTAACGTGTGATAGCAAAAGCACGATTGATCTCACAAATAATCCTGTACTTCACTAATGAACAAAACATATAGATATTAGACATCATTTTATTAGAGATCATATTTCTAAAGAAATATCTGCATAAATTTCATTTCAACCGATTCTCAGTTGGCAAACATTTTTACAAAATCCTATCAGAAAATGGTTTATATAAACTACGTCTTAGTTTAGGTGTTTTAGAAATTTGCCTTTTTGCCTATTTAACAAATCTTTTCTCCCTACTAATTATCGAAAAGGTAAACAGTGATTGAAAAAGTGACGAATGTTGATATTAATCATATTATAACTCGAGACAGTATATTTAGTAAATTTCTTTAGAAATTTAAACAAAAGTTATAAAAACTTTCGTTTGGTGAAGATTCCATGACCATTTCTATTTCTATCGTATTTCTATAGACCATCACTCATCAAAATCCAATATAGTATGTCGATATGTGGTATTTTAAACGGAAAATCATTCGTTTTTCATTTAATATTTTTTTTTTAAAACATCCACAGTATTCACTCTCATTTAAAAGTCCTCACGGTTATGTATGGGTGAATTACTTGGATTTTTTATGTGCTTCCATGCTCATTTAAAAGTCTTCATGGTTATGCATGTATGGAACGCATACCAAAATTAATTGTTAAAATAGACAAGTTGATTCTAATCCCATTTAAAAGTCCTCACGGTTATGCATGGTTAGAAGCAACTTGAATTCATTTTAAAAAAAATGGAATACTGCTAATCTCAATTAAAAGTCCTAATGGTTATACACGGTTAGTAGATATTCAAATTCCTGAAATAAATATACCACAAATAGACATAACTATATGGTTTTATATGATGACATCGTCCCTATCATTCAAAGTGGAATATGTGTCAAACAAAGTATTTATGATTTTTGATTTTTATTATTGAAATTTAATATTTATGCTCGATTGAGTATTAAAAGTGTATCAATGTCTATCACTTTATCACTATTTTTCCAACACTATTACTCTTTTGCTAATAACAAAAGGGAAGAGAAAAGTTAAGATTTTGGCAAATAAAGGTCAAATATTTTCTATTCGCATCTAGGCTCATTTGCATATTTTTTATTTACATGTATATATGAAGGAGGGATTGGTGTAGAGAGGAGTATTCAAATAGGGGGTGCAAATTGAATAATCAAATACATTTAGTAAATTCAAAATCTTAAATATTTGTTTGTTATCATCAAAAGGGGGAGATTGTTGAATATGCGAGTATATGATTTTTGTTTGATGATAACAAACATATATATATATATTCATTTAAATATATTTGTTAATGTACTTTTTTATTATCATAAATTAAATAAATATTTGCGGAATAAAATAAATAACACAGAATTTAAATTCAAACAGATATTTTATTAAAACAAATATTTATTTCAATTTTGAATAGTACAAACTTGTGCTCTCACTATATATACAAAATTTAAGTTACAATACATTTCAATTTATACAACTTTCCTCACTACATATCGCTCATTCACTCGTATTATTCTTCAACTCTATTCCAGATTGAATCCAGCATCTGAGCAATCTACAAAAATACACACTGACGCAGTAAAATTGAAAAGAAAATATTTTTGTAGTGTAAAATAAAAATGTATTTTTGAAAATTTCATTTTCCTCAACCATTTGGTTTGTTCGTCATCAGTTATTTTTGAATTCATTATACACGAACCACTTGTGACATGTACAGTGTATCACTGTACATGCCACAAGGACGTGCACAACGATATACACTTGATAAATCTACAGGGACAGGTGAGCACAAGGTCAAACCCAAAACAAAAGCCGGGTTCAACTCAAGTGAAATATAAATAAAATCATGACATAAGCACAAGGTCAAACCTAAGCTTTAAGTTGGATCCAACGCATGTGCATTATAGAATGTCAATGTGAATATGCAACATGCACATAAGAAGTGGTGCATTGCATATACAAGCATGATATGTATGAAGTCAGTGATGTACACATGAACTACATAACTCAACTAGCATATCATAACAAGCTCCAGATGGTACAAAAGTGGTGCACACATCAACCCAATACAAACTACATGAAGTCAATGCACAAACATATATATACATATGTGCATACACATGTATACATACATGTAGTGACAACAAAACCAAAATGAACAAAATATACATGTGCATCTAACCAAACCAGTGGTGCAGCAGCCTCAACAAGTTACTGAATGCACATCAACTCTAGACCACACTACAAAGCAATCAAGCAACATAGCCTGAAAAATGCAATGGCCATAACCAGAACCACATGTCCAGATTGAACATCAATAATGCATAGTGAAGACTAACAGGCACGAATCGACAACAGTTCAACATGCATCATTTACATGAAGCCACTAGACTAGATGAATACAACAAAGCTTAAATCTACACTCGAGTTCACATGAAAACAACTCAAGCTCAATACAAATCCAACAATATTGCATACACACATACAAATGTATGTATGCACATATATATGCAGACTTGAACAAACAGTTGGTATAGCTTAAGGGTACAACCCAGTACATATGCAACATGAACCAATGACTTACGCACACAATACAGCAATTTAAATATCATCGGCATCAAAATAATGTCAAAGTCATACTAGCAGTGACAGTGCCGAAGATAGAAGTCATGTAACAGTTTTTTTAAAACAAAGTCAAAATATCATCACAAAATCAACTGTGAACAAAGACGAAGTCACCAGCAAAATCAAAGCCGTGATGACCAAGGCAACAAGTTCGAACCAAGTCAAAAATCATCAAGCCATGGTAATCATGAATGAACAAGTCAAAGAAAAAATCGAACAGTTCAGAATTGAAGCCATAGCAATCAAAAAATCGAGCGACTTCAAAATCAGAACCATGATAACCAAGTAATCACAAAATATACGCATATGAACAAGTCAGAAAATCACGTTCATTCAAGCATAATCAAGTGGCTGAGCAAATTATCGGACGAACGAAAATCAAGGTGTTCGAACTCTATATAAACCCAATCATCATCAGCCGTGAAAAGCATTCGAGTCCAAGCAAAACAGTAAAGCAAAAGTAACAAATTACATACTGAATTCATACTTGAACTCAATCTAAATCGAAGGAGTTGTATTCAAATCAAGGAGACAATCGATTGTCGAAGCAAATTAGAAGAACGGCAATTGTAATAGACCAACAATCAATCGAGTTCTTCGATATTAAGGAAAGCCCTAATTTTCGAGCAAGCGACGAGCCGCCATTTTCACCAAATAATGATGGGCTAAAGAAATAAAATGAGAAAGGGATTTACTCTTACTACTTTAGTGAATTTGGACCGGCTAAAATTTTATTGTTATTAGTCTTTAAAGTATTTAAGGTTAGGGTTTCATTTTTTTTAATTGTTTTGAATTTGTGTTTTCTTCTTTAAACATTTGTAATTACTAGTCGAGTGACTAGGGGACAAACTACGTGGCGTAGTTTGAGAATTCGCAACTCAGTGGCTAAGTTCTGGTAGGGTTTTGAGCGTAGAGTTAAGGTTAGTCGATAGCGGTTGTCGCGCGTTTACCTGTGTAAGCGTCTGACTGCTTAACTTCTAGTAGAAACCTTAGGAGCAGCACGTAGGCAGGGATTTTCCGAAGCTGTGTAAATTTGTATGTTCTGTTTTCTGTTTTTTATAATCTACTATTATTTGTGCTACTATTATTCTACCGCGACCTGTGTTGAAATGTAAACTTCCACAATAATTTTTATAATTATTAATATCACCGTATTTACCCCCCTCTAGGGTGAAATCGATCTTACAATCGAAGCACTCCATAACAAGCGATCCTACTTTAAGGATGAGTACTTCTTTGTTCGATATCTGTTTGCTTCAATATACACTAGTTTTCTAGAAGTAAGGCTTCTCCCTGTCCATTCTTCCCATACTTAAATGCTCATCTCCCATATGTTTAACTTATTATCTCTTTTCTTCATAAATATTTCAGATCGATATATGATCTATAATGACCCGTGTTTTACATTTTGAGGATTGTAAAAAAAAATTATTTTATCCAAATGATGTCATATGACTCTAAAATTTTGAAAATGACACTTAGAGACATTTTCCACACCTTGTTTTTTTTGAATTTCTATGTAACCATTTTGACCATAGAAAATTGTGCGACTATAACTTTTGATAGATGCCAAGTTATGGTCTATAACCATGTTTAGTGCTTCAGACTGATGGTTTCCCATTCCGTAGAGAGGTCATAGTAGTAAAATGGATTTATCTTTTGAAAGTTATGGCTGTTTTAAGTTTTGGCTGTTGTTGGCCTGTATTAGTGGTTAATTAACTAATCCCATACTTAAACCCACTAATGAATTATTTTTCTCTTCCCTAAAATAATTCCTAACCTCCATTAATCATAATTTCTCCAAAAATCCTTCCTTTTTCTTACTAAATGCGGCTTAATCTATCGTAGAAGGGTGATTAGTGAAAGGATTTGTAGATTTATCCCTTTTTCTTGACCTCTCACTATCCTACGCATGGGTTTATATTGTTAAAAATGATGTTTTTAACATGGTTTTAGTCTTGAATGTTTTCTAACTTTAATCACACTTTTTTATATGTTTATGCAAGAAATTTAAAGGTTTTTGAATGGTTTACAACCCCCTTTAATCATATTAGCATGTATATAGATGATATTTCATGTTTGCATGTTGTGCTTTGATATAGTTTGTCGGTGCTTTTAGGTAGTTAGGAATTGGATAATGAAATGGGAAAAACGAAGTCAGTTTGCTCAAAATTGGATGAAACTTAGAGTAGGGACTTTGGAGCATGGGAGAAGTTAATAGTTCAAGTAGCATCCATTTTTTATCAAGGGAGAGTGGTTAGTGATGAGTGGACTTTGGTCAGTGGAAATCAACTCGGTGGACTTAAACTTTTTGTCGTGCTTCGAGCTTATTTAGGAAAAATATAAGGAAGCTTTGAGTCAAACCTTAGGTTGGGAAGGGAGAGAAATTCCAAAAGTCAAAAGCCAAAATTTGGTTAAGGAAAGGGGTCGGTGCCGAGTACATTTCTGGTGGATTGGAAGGGCCCAAACATGCGTAGGTTTGGGCACTAGAGGAGAAGGATTTCTTGGAAGAAGGAGGACCAAAAATTGATAAGGTAATCAATTCGATACCGTGTAGAGTCATGTCAGCACCGAGTATTTTGTTTTGGTCAGTTCGGGAAGGAATTTCCAAGAGGGGAAGTATGGCTCTACAGGTTGTGGTGGTGATGTCTAATTGTTTGTACGCTTCGGATTTAATGGTGATGTAGTAGCACGATGCATCTTCAAGACTTCGATGATGGTAACTCGACGATGAATGGAGTTAGGTTCCGATGATGGTGGATCGATGTTGGAAGGAGTCATGAGAATAATCATACACAAAGGGCGGGTTCTATGAAGAGTGATACATGGATAGAATGTTCAATGGTTATATCATGGAATGAAGGAATGTTGAATTGTACCTTAAAGATAATAGAAACTAGAGTGGAGCATGGAATGGGCTTGGATACGCGTGCCAAGGGATTGTTGATATTTATAGTGTTTTTTAAGGTACTCAAAAGCAGGGGTATGGTGAGTGCACTCATAGGTACATTATTTGGCTTCCCCGAATTTGTAGAATGGATCAGTATACTCTGGACCAATGGAATTGGTCTATTAATCTCTATTAGGTGAAAGGTTATACAAGTTATCTTATATCTAGAGCACACTGAGGATTGGTGAGGAATATTTGATGGATGTTATGTTTCCTTTGATCACTTCCATAGTCTATCACTCTGGGGATGTTGCTAGAGATAGGTATTGTGAGTAGATACCATAGCACCAGTCATTGTACTTAGTTTGTAGTATACCATTATGATGTTGTAAAGTAGCATATCATACTTGTATGTGCTAACTCTTTCGTTGTAGGGACATGTTAGGTATGGTCTGTATAACCTTTTTTTTACTGTATTGACTTGTGTAGTATTTTAAGATTCATTTATTGCTCACATTAGACTATTATCTAACTCGAGGTTTTATATCTTGCTTCTTATAATATCAGTTACTCTTAAATAAGTAGACTAGAGAGCAGGTTTATGTGAGACGCGGTAGCTTTGCAGAGGACGAGCTGGATGGAGCATTCTCGCATTGTATATGAATTCCTATGCTTATTCTACTATGCAACACTTTGGAGCCTTGGTAGTGTTTGCTTGATATTATTAGAGACAGTTTACCATTCGAGTTTATTTATCAGTTGTATAAATTCTACTGCTATTTTGTATAACTACATGATTGTTGCACTCTAATTCTATGGTTCATTTAGTTATTAATATCTCGCTTGTTTTGTGTCTGTGATTATTATTATATTTTATTCCATGCGTTGTAAGAAATACGATTGATTCTGTGATTGGTTTTCTTTTCTTTACCACATGAAAATCGTCCTACATCTGCCAGGTATATCAATAGCACACTATTTTGTTATATTGGTTGTCTGTGGTGTAGGGAGATTATCCCATGAGCAAAGAGCACACCGAGACTCTTTTGACACTCAAAAAGCTCAATATTCAATTCTGCACTGCCACTTATCTCATGGCGAATAAGTATCCTCAATGATGCTACCTTCTACATCCAGAACACTTCATTGTTCCTATTAAAATTCCACCAAGTAGCTTCAGGATGCCAACAAGATCCTCTGCCCCTACTCACAGCTCTAGCAAAGATTTACATGTGGGCATTGAAGGTCCGTCCAACATGGCAAACATTGATGAATCGTTGGTAACACAATAGAAATACATAATACCACTGAAGTGCAAGAAGAAGTAGACTCAAGTGTGGAAATGGAAACATTCCATGAAGAAAGAGATGGAAGAGAGGAAAAAGGGAAACAAAAGGAGGAAGAAGAAAGTGATGGAAAAGGTGATGACGATGAAGACTCCAATGAAGGGGAAACGAGCCGTATAAAGAGAAATCTATAGAAGGTGCCAAACTCACTACTTCACCACACCCAAAATATAATCTTCAAGACTCCCTAACAAATTGCAAAACCTAGCACAGCGCCAACAAGCGAGGAGATTCCTCCAATTTATTATTCGAAAGACATTTTGGCTCGCTGAGCAATTTTGACATTTCAATTGATAATCTCCTTAAGGAGTGCTCTCCTAGCTTTAGCTTTTTCTCTGTGTGTATCCTTGTCAAAGGAGATGAGAACTTTTCTTCCTTCCAAACATGGTCCATAGAGTACTTAGGTGTACACTAGCACTCCTCGTACTTCAACGATCATGAACACACATTCCTTGCATTCGTTTGCATTCCAATGTTCCAAAACTAATATGAATATATCTTCCATTTTAGGTTCAATGGGCATGGATCAGTTAAGCTATCCTCACCAAGGCATTACAAGACAGGAGGGACACACTCCTGAACCATACCCTCCCCTTTCCAGCTCTCATAGGGAATGAGAAATGGAGGAGAAGAGATCTCAAAGAAAGGAAAGAGAACAGGAGATGGAAAGAGATTTCCAAGTTGAAAAGGATAGGAAGAAAAGACAGGTAGAGAAAAGAGATTCCTATAATCAAGTGAATATGCATAAGGAGTCACACGACTGTCATGGTACTTCTTCTAGCCTTCCCTCGCCTCGATTTTAACTATAATCTCCTCTCAAACATCAAATTCCAGCATTACACTGCTTGGCTAACACAGTTTCCCTACCTCTAAAATTCAAAGGGGTTTTTATCTTTCCAACTCCTCCTCCAGCCCCATCAAGCCGAATGAAATCCACCTTTGTAGTTCTTTTCTTAACCGAGGTTATAATCGATCATGACCTTAAAAACATCCCGAGGAAAGAGGTGAACCATAGGGTTGGAGGGATCCAAGGTCTTTTCGACCAAGGTTATGAGTGGAAGAAACTTTGCTTTTCCCTCTTAAATGTCAACCAAATTAATCAAATGAACATCCATTCGTTTGAATCAGAGAAGAAAACCTATGATGGTCTCATAGAAGGATACAAGAGGGACTTGAAAAAGGTTGAAAAAGAAAGTATAAGAGAAGAAGGCCAAAGATTTAGTCAAAGAGAAGAAGAAAACTCATAACCAGTCCTTGATTGTGATGAATTACCTGATTAGAACTTGTAACTAGGATAACACCGCTATTAAAACATAGCTCGCATCTAAAGATTTGGTTATTCTTGAAAAAGAGAAGGCTCTCAAATACAAAGAAATTATAATTCATGAGCTCTTATTGCCAAGGAAAAGCTTGAATCTGAATTTGTTCTAGTGAAAATAGAGAGACTGGAGGTCCAGTCAACACATTGCGGCTATGCATAATCTAATCGAGCTAAAGGAGTAGAGGGTCAATTAAAAGAAGAATTAAACTACACTCATCAACAATTTTTTGCCAGTGTTATGCGGTGTAAAAACTTAAAGTGGCTTGGGAGAAATTATGCCATTGCTCTTGTCGATGCCCGGTAGGAAGTTCTACATCATGTGGAAGTAGTCAATGAAGGCCTTATTGAAGATGAACTAGAATCCAAGTACCTTGATGTTGATGACATAGAAAAAATTGATGAGGGAAAGGCTATCTTGGCTACTGAAGAGGCTGCTACGACAGATGTAGCCGTTGGTGCTCCTACTAGTCCAAATGCATCGGGCCAATCATCGTTTCCCAAGAATCATGGGCTCATAGTGACGTTCCAATATCTAAGGGGGTAATCTCAGAGGCCACCCAATACACTCCCGCTTCAGTACCAGCAATTTTTCGAGGACACTACATTTCCTCTTCTTTAGCCCACCAATGCACCATGCGCTTGTTGGTAGGGAAATATCTAGATCTCATGTCCAACAATCGAGTCCGGCTGAAGGTGTTTGTGTCAAAATTGGGCACAACACTCTTCGGGAGTCGTTGAAGAGATAATAGTCAAGAATGTAAGTTCAAAACAGATATTATCTAACAAAAACTCCAATCAACAGTAAAGTAAATGCGTAGACAAGCGATTTATAGTGGTTCGGCGTGTTGCCTGCGTCCACTATGAAGTGTTTTGATGTTTTATTGATTCTCTTTCAATGATTACAAGTTGTTGCAGCAATCAACAGCAAGTTACAACTGGAAATTCGAAATCAACAACGAAATTATGATGTAGGTCTTGATCCGGCAGAGTCTGGACGCTTGAGAGTCGAAAGCCCCCTTTTCTGTTGGCTCTGGAGCTCTATTTATAGGCGTAGGCTGTCGATATTTCGCTGGAAACTCGGGAGACCACTTCTGGCACGTGAGGGGGCCCACACGCCCGGTCTTAGGAAGTTTGGGCCCACTTTGGCATCGGTTCGAACTCCATTCGAATCGATCGAGAATTCATCCTATCGAGGAGAAATTTGGCGTGGACACTCTTCAACATGAATGCAAGCTTCTATGAAAATTTCGTGGCATTTGAATCAGTGGATTGGGGGATATGATGGATTCGAAATGGGGTTCACTGCGTGGCTGTTTGGTTCGAAACCATGCATTCGAATCGATGGTTTCGAAACCATGGTGGTACGTGTCTTCGTGTTGACATGGAGCGCACACTTCGCCTCGATCCGGGTTTTTCTCCGAGTTGAATACTTCGAATCCATATATTTCGGCACATTCGAACCGATGAAAAACACGTCACCTTCTCCAGTTGACCCAGTGGATTCGAACGAAGCTTCTTGGATGGGTTCGAATGAGGCTTCATGATGGATTCAAACATGGCCTCCATGATGGGTTCGAACAAGGCTTCTGCGTTCGAACATGGCTTCTGTGATGGGTTCGAGCAACTGAAGCTTAGTGGATTCGAACAGGGATCTTTGGATGGATACGAGCCTTACAAACTCTCTATGGACATTAGGCCCACTGGCACGAACCAGATGGATTCGAAGTTGATGGAGTCGAGTCGAGGCATTTCATTGGGTTTGAAGTCCCTCGGTTCGAAGTCCATCGGTTCGAAGGTGATCGGTTCGAAGGTGATCGGTTCGAATGGTGCATGATGATGGGTTCGAAACCAGTGTGTTCACTTCAAGTTGGACTGATCATAACTTGAGCGTATGAACTCGGATTGACCCGAAATTTGAGACAGCAGCTTCTATGACCTCTCTTGTCATGTCCTATCAATTGTAGAACAATTCGGGCTCGGACAAAATTCAGCGATATCCATAGCAAAACGAAGTATGACCAATCTCTGATACGAACTATCCTTTGTTTTTAGATCGATCTTTTGGTATCACGGCTTTGCCAAAAAGAGGGATAACATTTTGCCCCCCAAAGTACGTCTTGTGGGAACATGACGTGCTTTGAATAGCTGCAATCCCTCTCTGAACAATCATTGCTCTCTTCTTGTTGAGACTCGTACTATGTATTGCTGCAACCTTGCGTTGATATGATTTATTGCTGTATAATAGCGCTTAGCCGTTGGCTGTTGCATTTGTAACAAGATAAGTGTTTGATCCCTGCAAATGCTTAAAATCGAACGTTAGTTCGATATATATGCACATATGCTAGTTTGATCTTTGTTAGCGTCGCGCTTCTACAAGTCGTTGTTAGTTTTGTTTGCTATTGAATTTCGTATCGATTCTCTCCTGAACCGATTTTGAAATTTGAATTGAGACAACGCTTGATGGTTGTTTTTGAAGGTTCCTTCGTATCGATCCTCTCCTGAACCGATGCAGAAGGTTGAAGGAAACGACTATGCGTTGCGTGAATGTGATATTTCGAACCGGTGTGTTGGAGCATTGATGGGTTCGAAATCTACATTCGTATGGATGGAGTATACTTGGGTTGTGATGGGTTCGAAACTGACATTCGAACCGATGTGAAAGGATGGATTCGAACTAGTAGTCCGTTTCGGTAGGTTGTGGATGTAGTCGCGAACAGAGGCTTCGAAATGATGTGCTCACTGTGCGTTTCGCATCGATGCAACTTGTTGCCCTGCCGCGTACTTCGTATCGATGAAGTATGAGGTTAACTGCGAATTCACAAGGCATTAGTTGAATGGTTTCGAATGGAGACTTCGAAACGATCCGTGCATTGACTGGTTGCGACCGGTCGCGTTTACCGGAAGGGGAATCGTCTCGGTCAAAATCAAAACCCCATATAAATAGCAGTGGGCCTGCCACTTTTTCACTTTTCACTTTTTACTCTCGCCTTGTTTTTACTGTGCACTGCATCGTTTCGAAACTTCAGAGAAGAAGGCACTGTGTTTTCGTATTCGAGACATTCGAGATCCAAGCCTTGAACCCATCACTCAAATTAGGTAATTAACTTCGAATCCAAACGGCGAAGCTATTTCGAATCCATCTCTTCATCGATTGCTCACTTCAGTGATTGGCAAAACCAGATCTGGTTTGGGAAGGCTTTGAACTGATGCGTGGATTCAAGTTTGAATCGATGATGGCGGCGTCATTTTTCTTGGATTTCGTATCGATCTCTTGGATGACCTTATGGGGGTGACGCAGTTCGCGCCGATTGATGGATTCGATGGGTTCATTCGAATCGATGGATTCGAACCCATCGGCTATCGTTTCGAAGTTTTCAACTTTATATCGATTCGAAGAGGATCGATTCGAACGATATTGATGTTAAGTTGGGGGTTTCTGATCGGTGCGAATTAGCCAAACAAGGATCGATTCGAAGTCATCCATTTTTGATCGATTCGAACTCGACATCTGATCATCGTTTCGAAGCACGCTTTCCATTCATCGATTCGAATTGACGTTAGGTTGGTTTCGAACGGGGTCCCTGTGATCGGTTCGAACCCTCTATGATGGATTCCAAAGTTTGACGTTTCTAAGCATAACTCCGACGAGCTTCATTCCTGCATATTTGGACATATTAAACTGCATACTTGACCACCTTTCGAAGCTCGTCGATACAAACGGTTCAATGATGACAGTCAGCGATGACGGTCATTATTAGTGGACTCCGTAGCTTTGTCGTTTGTATATTTCTTTTAACTCTGCGATATTTATTCAAGTAATGCATGGCACTGCACAACATACATTCATTCACTTTACACTGGGAAACGCACGGGTCCTTTGTCGTCTAACGATGGTTTCTCATGAGTTAGCTAGTTATGGAACCGTCAAGTTTGCAACAACAGGAGGTTCAAAATACAGCTGCTCCGAGACTAGAGGTTCCAGATATTGAACCTGAGATCATTGGTCCGGCCCCGGACGAACTTCCCAATGCGTCTTTCATTGCCAATCCATCGGATTCCGTTCAATCGAATATCTCTGAAGACATGTTAGGTAGAATATGGTTGAGGCACGGTCTGTCACTGGATGACGTGTTATTGCCAGGGCCGAATGACAGACCACACAACCCGTCAGAGGGATATACAGCATTTAATCGCCATGCGTGCGCGGCTGGGACGCTTCCTCCGTTCAACGAGTACATAAGGGAGGTATTGTCTTTTTTTAGGATCACTCCATCTCAGCTACACCCGAACGGGTACACCTCCGTGAATAGTTTATTCATCGTCTTCATGGAGTACCTTCATGGACCGCCGATCCCGACCAAGATCAGATATCTATTTAACTTCAAAACTCGAGGTGATTACCCTTCCTTCACATTTCTGGAAGCGGTGAGAAACTGCCAAGTGGTCACTGGGTCCTGGACCAGGTTGAGTTATTATAGGACGGAATGGTTCTATGTCAGGTGTCCTCCGGGGTTTGCCCGGCGATGGTTATTCAGACGTGAGTGTAGCTGAGTTATCAAGTAATTACTAAGGCAATTGCGGTCAAAGCGAAACTTATGTTTTTTCTCTTTTTTACAGCGACGATTCAGCGACCTGAGGGTGAGCACTTTAAGGAGATGGTGCGAGTACTTCGAGAAGTCCCGAGTGGAGACAGGGATATTGAGCTACTCTTGACGGATAGGAATCTCCGAACTTACGGGTTGATTGAACGAGGGCAGAGCATATTGTTTGACGGGGCACTGAGGATTGTCTCTAAAAAACGAGTCAAGCAAAAGAAGCCCAAAGTTACTATAGTCGAGGAGGCTGACTCTGAAAGAACTTATACCGACGACGAGCCGTTGTTGGAGCCTACAGACGTGGTTCAGGATGTTGAAGAGCAAAGAAAAGGCAAGGCAGCCGTCGTCATGTCAACTAAGAAGGGGAGATGGACATCGGTTGTCACAGCTCGATCCTCTCCTGGAGTTAGAATTTCCGAGATGTCTCCTCCGCGAACCGAAAGTCTTTACGAAGGGCTTACCGATCTTCCAATCCCGGATGATGTGTCTTTTCAACATGACGCCGGGTTGGAGGAGTTCCGTCGTACCCTAGAATTGAGCGAGCCTTTTATTACTAGCTCAGTCGACACTTCTGGTTGGTCGGGGGGAATACATATTCATACACATTTCATAACACTACATAGCCCCGAGTCCTAGGTCATTGGTTTCGAGAAACCACTAACTTTATTCTTATTTCGCTTTGCAGATATCATGACCGGACGTGGTTCGATGCTAGGGAGCCTACGACATGTTCGCAAATCTTCCTCATATTACGAGTCACAACGGAGAGAGAAAGATAGGGATTACGATCGCAGGTACTCCGGGTATTCTAGCCAAGAGCGGAGAGATAGGGATTATAGACATCGGTCGCGACCGCGCACTCCTCCTCCAAGAGCTCCTATACAACCTCCTGTCCATGTTTCTCGTCCTTCTGATTCCTCGCACTACCAGTCGGCTTCTCAATCTTCTAAGTATGAATCTCGCCACCCCAGATCTGAGGCAATGCCTCCAGTAGTTGCGGAACAACCTCCTACTGAAATTTCGGGAGAAGGAGCAATCAGACTTGCTCAACTGAAGAAGGACTTTCCAAATATGTGCTTTGATAACTACATCTTTCCTCTTCACTTGAAAAGAATCCCGCCGGAGGCCGAGCAGACGGCGCACGATTATGTGCATGATTTTTATGCCCAATATAGGGCGTGGTACAAGGCAGCCGAGAAAGCATCGTCACTAGCCTTTGAGCGTGGGGCCACCATCGAGAAAATGCAGGCTGAGTTAGCTCAAAAAGCCGTATCATTGATGTGCTAAATACTGAAGCTGAATCTTCTCGGAAGTCTGAAATGGAGGCTATCAAAAAAGCCGATGAAGCCCAAGCAACGATGGATAGAATGAAACGTGAGCATTACGCCACGGTAGAGGATATGGGCCATCGGAACACCTTGGTCACTGCCGAGAGGGACGCAGCCCTGAAGGAGTTGAACGAGCTTAAGTCTAAATTCGTCGAAATCGCCAAGGATAGGGATGATGCGAACAATGCAGCCCAGGAGGCGTGTGAACAGGCCATTATTCTCCGGACTGAACGGGATGCGGCAGTAGCCAAGGTCCAAGCGGTAGAGACGGAGGTTGAAGAGAAAGTTCATCAAGCGGAGGCCAGGCTGGAGGCCGATATTGAAGATTTGCTCATCACTTACAATGCCAACGTGTTGAGACACAGAAATTTGGCCTGGCTCCAGGATTACCCGATACACCTCCACAGCGCTTGGGATCGTTTGGTTGAGGAAGAAGAGGAAGCACATCCGGATGAATCGGTCAACCGATTTGAACTTGAAAATCGGTTGTTGACTGATGATGAGAAGAAGGTCCTCCATGACGCTATTATTGCTCAAGAAAAGGAGATGATCGGTGGTCGATCTCTAGAGGTTGGAGAGGGGTCAGGTGTTGAGCATTACTCTACTGCTACTGAAGTCACCGCTCCACCTTCGATAGTGCCTATATCTATGGTCGGTACACAGCCTGCTCCTGCTTATGACCCAGAACAACCGCGGTTATCTCCCATTCGGGAGCATACTTCTGAGGCCGCTCAGTCGTCCGCAAGTCAAACTGGGGAAGGTATTCCGAACTTATCTCAAGTGTTTTCCGAATAGAGAGTTTGTTCTGAAGCAGTTATTGATAACTTCTTATCTTTGTTTAGTGACTGGAGTTGCTCCGATTGCCGCGACCCAAGAATCAAGCAAAGGGGGTAAGGCCATCACCACCGAGACTACTGTTGTAACTGCAGTACCAACCGAGGCGGCGCAGGGGAGCGGATTATCTCTTGACGAACAAATGGTGAGCGAGTTGCTCGGTGTGCAGGGTGGCTTCTCCATAAACCTGCCGTTCATCATTAGTGACCTCCCGCCAACCTCTAGCTCTTCAATGCTGACTGCGGATGCCCCCAGCCAAACCCAGACGATTCGTGATGAAGAGATGCTGGCCGAGATTCGTGAAGAATTAGAAGCTGTGGGGCAAAGTGGTAGTGTTGGTGGTAGCACGGCGGCGCAGAGCCCAGCATCTGCTAGGATAGTATCGTCGGGTGGCACTATCCATCTTCTGTTGCGGGTCCGGTCCCTCCTACTCCCCCGGCAAGGAGCCTTCATATAGATTCAAGTTCTTAGGAGGATGTAGATATTATTCCCTCAGCCGAAGAGCAACCAGCGGAGAGGAGGTCGTCTAAACGAAGGATTTCCGTTCCTAGCGATTCTGATGACGAACCGCTGATAAGGAAGCCATGAAAAAAGGAATAGATCGGCCTCCCAAGCAGATTTTTTGGTAGATAGGAACTTGTTTTCGTTTTTTGTTAGTAGGCCGTGTATAGATGCAGGTTCGGCCCCTGCTAGTAGGCATTCTTTTTTTTGGGAAAACTTATTTGCATGTAAGTCCTTGTCTTCAGTTAGTTGAAATAAAATTTAGTTTCTTTGTTTCAACTCTCGTTTCTTTTGTGCTTAAGTGTTTGTAGTGTCTCGTTTCTAGTCCGGTGCACTTGTGTGTTTTTACCGTCAAGTAGAATTCGTTTTTATTTGCCAAGTCCGAGAATCTTGGTTGCAAGTTGTGATCGACGAATAATGGAACTTCGGACATTATATCACTTTGGTTAGCGATTAACACTTAGCTTTTTTGCCCCCTAGTCTCGGGGAATAATATTTTTGTTTTGGTGGTTGAGTGCGTTTATTGCAAACTTTAAGCACATGTCCACATTCTGGGGACTTAAGATAATTTGAGATCGATAATCCGGTTTGCACTCCGGGAACTCGAGAGTTATCGATGTCTGTAACACGGTTCGCGCACCGGGAACTTGGAATTGATGTTCACATTCTAACTCACTCTCTGCGAATCTCGGAGTTAGTATTAACATTTCGGTTCGCTCTACGAGAACTTTAACTTGGTATTTGTGCTCCAATTCACACTCCGGGAACTTGGAGAAAACATGTATGTTTGGGTTCGCACTTAGGAAACCTGGAATTGATGCTTGTACTCCAACTCGTGCTTCGGGAATCTGGAGTTAGCCGCTGGATGGTCAGTCACACCTATTTGGGCTTTTTAGGAATTTGTTCACACTCTGGGAACTTAAGATAATTTGTAATCGATAACTTGGTTCGCACTATGGGAATTTGAGAGTTATTGACGTTTGTAATACGGTTCGCGCTCCGGGAACCTGGGATTGATGTTTATACTCCATTCATATTCTGTGAAGTTGGAGTTCGCACAGATGCTTTGGTTCGCGCTCCGGGAACCTGTAATCCACATTTATGCTCCGATTCACGCTGTGGGAAGTCGGAGTTCGCTCGCACTCTGGGAATGAATTATTGAATGTTTATACTCCAATTCACACTCTAGGAAGTTGGAGTCCGCTCGCGCTCCGGGAACGAATTATTGAATGTTTATACTCCAATTCACACTCTGGGAAGTTGGAGTCCGTTCGCGCTCTGGGAACGAATTATTGAATGTTTATACTCCAATTCACACTCTGGGAAGTTGGAGTCCGTTCGCGCTCTGGGAACGAATTACTGAATGTTTATACTCCAATTCACACTCTGGGAAGTTGGAGTCCGTTCGCGCTCCGGGAACGAATTATTGAATGTTTATACTCCAATTCACACTCTGGGAAGTTGGAGTCTGTTCGCCCTCCGGGAACGAATTATTGAATGTTTATACTCCAATTCACACTCTGGGAAGTTGGAGTCTGTTCGCCCTCCGGGAACGAATTATTGAATGTTTATACTCCAATTCACACTCTGGGAAGTTGGAGTCCGTTCGCCCTCCAGGAATGAATTATTGAATGTTTATACTCCAATTCACACTCTGGGAAGTTGGATTCCGTTCGCGCTCTGGGAACGAATTGTTGAATGTTTATACTCCAATTCACACTCTGGGAAGTTGGAGTCCGTTCGCGCTCCGGGAATGAATTGTTGAATGTTTATACTCCAATTGGTCCAATTCCGCCTTTGACGTGGTGACTTGCCCCCGAGCTGGGGTTTCACTTAGTGAGTGGTCGGCCGTATCGCAGTCACTCGCTATTTGAATAAATTCCATTGTTTGATGGAACTTAGCTCTTCGTGTGTCGTGATTGTTGAACGTTGCATTCGGTGAGTCACAGCTCTAGCTTGGAGAGATAGTATTTTATTGCTGAAATAAGAAAATACGGCAAAGTCAGTGCCTTATTACAAATTCAAATTTCAGAATGCAAAGGAAACTGCGAAGTATTCATAGATCGAAGGAGCCTGTCATGTGTGACAGTGACGAGGATCTTCGTCGTTCCAGGCTCCTGAGTAAGTAGGTCCGCCACTGATGGCGTTTATCACCAATCTTCCACGGGGACAAGTCGAGTCCTCCTGTCTCGGTCGACTGGGTCCATTGTTTGGATTTGATGGGCCCGCTTCTCTGGGCTGCGGTGTCCGCACAAACTGTTCCAGCTTCCTTTCTCTGATCAGTTTTTCGATAAGATCCTGTAAGTGACGACACTCGTTCGTATCATGCCGGTAGCTTTCGTGGAACCTGCAAAACTTTCCCGTCTGGATTTGTCTCTCTGACGACGGTCTTGGTGCAGGTTTTTGATATTGAATTGTATTGCAGGTTTGTAAGTACAAGTCCTCTAGTGATGTATTTAGAGGAGTGTAACTGTCGAACATTGGATTCTTGCGCTGCGGGCCACGGTTCTGATCTTGTTTTTTAATTTGATTCACGCTTTCTCTTCGCCGAGTTTGTTTATTTTTAATGTTCAACTGAAATTTTCCGGAGCTCTCACCAGACTGTTTTATTGCAACATTGCTTTTGATCTCTTCCGCATTTGATCCTGTGTCAGTTTGTTTCCTAGACTGTTTCGCATCTTCCCGTCTCAGGAATTGAGCTGCTTTGGCATGGAAACGGTCCAATGATGCAGGTGGTTTCCCAGCTAGCCAATTGCCAAATTCAGAATCGGGGTCGATCCCCTTAGTCAACGCCATAAGGATGGAGTTGTCGTTTGGATTACTAATCTCCGCACATGCAGTATGGAATCTCTCTAAGTAGTGTCTGAGTGTCTCTCCATGAGCTTGCGTGACACTAGATAGAGTGTTGACATCTTTTGGCCTTGTGACGTGCATGCGGAATTTCTCGACAAATTTTGTGGCTAACTGATCGAAGGAAGAGATGGATCGAGGTGGAAACCGAGTGAACCACATGGTAGCGATGCCCCCCAAAGATATGGGGAAACTACGACACTTCACTGCATCGTCGGCTCTGGCAGCGGTCATCGACCATTCATATTTTAGAATATGTTGGTTGGGGTCGGAGTTTCCCTCGTACATGGGTAGAGTGGGCAGTCGGAATCGCCATGGGGGTTCAGCAGTAAGAATATCGTCCGTAAAGGGAGTGTGACTTCGAGAAACTCCCCAATCGTCGTTTGTGAAACCCTGACTCTCACGGATCATCTGACGTATCATAGTTGAAAGATCCGGCATTTGCGCCGGAGTATGATCATGTTCCATACTTTGAGTTTGAACCGGATATCGTCGACGGTCCAAGTCTCGCCTTCTCGGCTCATAGTCCTCCGGGACGTACGGTTCGGGAGTACGCCCGCTATGACGACGGTCCAGGTCCAACTGATCTTGGGCGTCGACCCCTGGCTCAGCCGCAATGTTAGTGGCGCGGTATTCTGCGGTGTGGTGAGGAACGACACCTCCTCGGGAGGAGGGTCCGGTTTGGAAACTGGCTGACGGACCAACTCTAAGTTGTCCAACGGTCAATGTCGATTGATTTCCAACGGGTGGCATACGACTCCCATCTAGCCGGGGTCGTGGAGGCCGGTTATGATAATCAGAGGATGAAGAACTTTCGCTGGATGAGCAAGAGGCATGGTCTCTCATGGACCTCTTTCGTTTTTGGCGATCCAGCTTGTTGATTAGCTCAGCGTTAGCGCGTAGCTGTTCTTCTAGTTGTCGCCGACTCTGGGTCAGCTCTTAGAGTAGCAACTGCAACTCTTGTCGAGTAACCGGACCCGACGGTTCAGAGTGCCCAGTAGCATTCTGATTAGATGGAGGTGGGGGCACAGGATTTTGTCTATCCTGTGCTTCTTGATTGACGGCGTTTGAGGTGGTTCTTGTGCTAACCATCTTGATAGTTGAATTTCTTTTCTAGATTTTATGCAAATCTGAATAGAAGGGAAGGTAGTTGGATTTGATGATCAGGATCTCTCTCTTAGATTTATTCAATCCGGTATCGATGACAGATCCAACGAGCAGGAGAAAATCTGGGTTTTCTCAGTGAGAGCACCAAAGTGTTTGTGTCAAAATTGGGCATAACACTCTTCGGGAGTCGTTGAAGAGATAATAGTCAAGAATGTAAGTTCAAAACAGATATTATCTAACAAAAACTCCAATCAACAGTAAAGTAAATGTGTAGACAAGCGATTTATGGTGGTTCGGCGTGTTGCCTACATCCACTGTGAAGTGTTTTGTTGTTTTATTGATTCTCTTTCAATGATTACAAGTTTTTGCAGCAATCAATAGCAAGTTACAACTGGAAATTCGAAATCAACAACGAAATTATGATGTAGGTCTTGATCCGGCAGAGTCTGGACGCTTGAGAGTCGAAAGCCCCCTTTTCTGTTGGCTCTGGAGCTCTATTTATAGGCGTAGGCTGTCGATATTTCGCTGGAAACTCGGGAGACCACTTCTGGCACGTGAGGGGGCCCACACGCCCGGTCTTAGGAAGTTTGGGCCCACTTTGGCATCGGTTCGAACTCCATTCGAATCGATCGAGAATTCATCCAATCGAGGTGAAATTTGGCGTGGACACTCTTCGACATCAATGCAAGCTTCTGTGGAAATTTCGTAGCATTTGGATCAGTGGATTGGGAGATATGATGGATTCGAAATGGGGTTCACTGCGTGGCTGTTTGGTTCGAAACCATGCATTCGAATCGATGGTTTCGAAACCATGGTGGCACGTGTCTTCGTGTTGACGTGGAGCGCACACTTCGCCTCGATCCGGGTTTTGCTCCGAGTTGAATGCTTCGACTCCATATATTTCGGCGCATTCGAACCGATGAAAGACACGTCACCATAGCCAGTTGACCCAGTGGATTCGAACGAAGCTTCTTGGATGGGTTCGAATGAGGCTTCATGGATGGATTCGAACATGGCCTCCGTGATGGGTTCGAACAAGGCTTTTGTGATGGGTTCGAACAAGGCTTCTATGATGGGTTCGAACAACTGAAGCTTAGTGGATTCGAACAGGGATCTTTGGATGGATACGAGCCTTACAAACTCTCTATGGACATGAGGCCCACTGGAACGAACCAGATGGATTCGAAGTTGATGGAGTCGAGTCGAGGCATTCCAATGGGTTCGAAGTCCCTCGGTTCGAAGTCCATCGGTTCGAAGGTGATCGGTTCGAATGGTGCATGATGATGGGTTCGAAACCAGTGTGTTCACTTCAAGTTGGACCGATCATAACTTGAGCGTATGAACTCGGATTGACCCGAAATTTGAGACGGCGGCTTCTATGACCTCTCTTGTCATCTCCTATCAATTGTAGCACAATTCGGGCTCGAACAAAATTCAGCGATATCCATAGCAAAACGAAGTATAACCAATCTCTGATACGAACTATCCTTTGTTTTTCGATCGATCTTTTGGTATCACGGCTTTGCCAAAAAGCGGGATAACATAAGGTATATCTCTCCCCTCTCCAATCTTTGAAAAAATCCAGTTCTCATCAGAATCAATCTATAACCTTTACCATTTTGTTTGTAACCTTATAATTCATCTTAGTCTTCAACCTCCTTAGCCACCAATTAGACAAGGTTTAGGTTCTACTGCAATTACCACTAAGTCGACCTTCGTATCCATGATACTGATCATTCCATACCACATCTCCAACAATATTCCTAGTCCGAACTCCGAGAGGATAGTAGATTTAGAGGGATTGGACGATGCTTCTTAGTCTTTCGAGGAAGACATCACTATTACTTGCTCCTTGGCCTAATCGGTTCCATCTATATGGCGAAGAGGCTGAAAATCGATATTTTATGAGTTAAGATCAAGACCAATCCTAGACTTGATAAATCTACCATTGTCGAGGAGCCAAAACTTTCTGCAAGAATATGATAAAAAAGACCTTGAAGAAAATTGAAATCATTCGACAACAAATGAAAGCTACTTAAGATATGTAGAACATAACAACCATGCTTTTTACACTATAAATTTAATTAAAATAAAAATAATCAAATTTGATTTTTGAATATTATTATTTGAAAATAATTTCTTATTTATATGAAGTCTATTTAATAAAAGATTTTTTAATAAACTGAACTACGTTGATAAATTCTTTTCAAATAATTTATTGAATTGAATAAAATGCTTTAAATTGAATGTAAAATACTTTAAAAGGTGGAATTTTTTTATATGATTGAAATAGTAAAATAAAATAAATAAGTATTGAATTGGAAGAAATTATTTAGTTATTGAAATATAATTATAGGATGAAATGTAAATTAATTTATATTAGGTTGAAATTTATTTACAAACAAATAAAAGAGCTGACAAAAGAAAAGAGTAGAAATGAAAATTTAACAACTTCAATCTACTGCCTAAATTAAGGCCCGAGCCTAAATTCTTTTTCTCCTTGTTCTAGAAACCCTCTCTATTTCAAATTGAAGCCCATACCTACATACATAAGAGTTGGTTCTCCTATTTCATTATCTTCTAGCCTTAATCCCCTTTCGAAATTACGAAATCGCAACAAATAAAAAAGAAATCGCACAAAAGAAGCACGATATGAGAGATGAATGGGAAAAGAATCAGGATACTTTTTCGTGAACACAGGAGAATAAGAGGAGACGCGACCTTGGCCATTGATTGTGGTGCCAACATGATGGAGAGGGGCATGTTGAGGATTGCTTCTTGTCGATGGGTGCCAGTGCGACATTTCTGTAAGGTGACTGGAGCTCACGGTTGGAGGAATTGCACATGTAGGTAGAGAATAAGGCGTGATGTTAGTTGGCAGCCCCCGGATGAGATTGGTAAAGAGGTGCTTACGCACGGCCAGCTAATGGCCAGGGCTGTTTGGGGACAACGAGTTGGTGGAGGAACGGATTTGTTAAAGGCGGGAGCTCCTCTATAATTTATGCTTACATTCATCCATCTAATGAATAAATTACTTACTCATAACTATAGTCTAGAATACTTTGTCTATGATTTTCTTGAATTATTGGTGATAAATTTATTTGACTGATGATGAATGAGGGTTGGTGTTATCTGAATTAGATGGAATTGTGTTACGAACAACGATTTACTTGTTGTTGTGATGATTATTGGTTGATTGCTGATCTATATCCATTGTGTGACATTTGAATAATAATAAATGTTTTAAATAGTTGAATTGTAAAGACCCGTAAATCCGTACTCCTTGAATAGACACTAATCTCCTTTGTTTAATTCAAGATAAACGAAAATACGAACCCTTAGGGGTTTAAGAAAAATTTAGGAAAAGAAAAAGATAGAAAATTTAGATAGGGAAAAGAAGATAGAACATTTCAAAATAGAAGGAAGAGAGAAAATGGAGAAGAGATAGAAAAACAGAACGGAACAGAAAGAAAACAGAACAACATCAGAATCTCACAATTCGCAGCGGAACAACATATAATAAATAATGAATAATCTTTAAACAAAGAACTATATCAGTTATTACATTTTTTCATTACATTTCATTACATCATATCATCAGAGTGTACAACATCAACAAACAGTGCAGCGGAAAAAGAAATACTATATAACTAGTAATACGTCATGCCATCCAGCTTGCCTCCAGCAACTCCAGAATATCCAGAATATCCTGATAAACCTTACTCTTGACTGCCCGTGTGGAAATTGGTGGGCACCCAGAGTTTAGGAAGGAAAACAATAAACTCCAAGTCATTCATGTGACTGGTGTGAGAACTCAAAACAGTTTATTTAACTTTAAAATCAAAATAGAGGGATATTTTTAAATTCAATTCGCAATGCTTTTTAAAAAATGAGACTACCATAAGGCCTCCCGCACACACACACAATGCAAACGCAGAATCGGAGGAGATTTCTCCTTATGATAGTCAAAGATGTTTGATACGCATTTAAAATAACATTTGATATTATTACTAGTGCATAGTGTAGAAGAAATTCATTTCGAAAGTAGAATATAAATCTTAGCCAACATACGACCATTATCGTATGCCTACTATAGCTACCATCCAAACAGTGTTGCGACACCATAAGTGAATGATAGGTTCTACAACTAATACCGTACAAGTTTCGTATTGTTTCTTTGGATTTCCAACAAATGGTCAGGCCAAGGAACTTCCCATTGCCACATGAGAATGCCTCTGGAAAGACATCCCCGAGAACCAAACCGGAACTCTGCTAACACAAGGCCGGGTTACCCCTAACTGGGTAACTACTGACACGAGCACGCCATTCCCCGATCGTAAACGACCTTTCTCACGGGATCCCGATAACCAACAACCACAAAGTAATAAATTCGCAATAACCACATAGGTTAAATATCTGGGCTCCATACCATGATACCACCTCTATCCAGAAGGAAATGTACATACCCTAAAGGGTGCTACCCCTCATAACCTTGCCGCATCTTTCCTGTTTTGACCATTTCCAGGGTGTGAGGTTCGACGAAGTCACGTCCACAAAAACATACTTTATACAAAAGCCATGCTTTGGGTCAACAAATGATCAACACAATGATCACTAAGATAGACGATCAAATAAACGATCCTATCACAATAATCAACACAATGATCATTTACGGCAACACTCAGCATATCACATTACCAAATTGGGAATATATCGCTGATAACTTCAACTATATAACCTCTGAGCTCGTACGTCTCAGAGAAGGGTGTTAAGCTAAAAGAATAAATTCTTCGCCACCAACAGAAATATATTTGAAAGAAATCGGCTTTATATCTCAACTTGTAATGTCAGACATACAATCCATACAAGTTTGTTCCAGGATCGAACAAAACCGAAGGCACTTACAAAGAAGTCCTTGCAATCCGGATATTCACAATCCTGATCGGATTCACTATCACATATGGAGAACTCTATACCGTAGCTACTCGGTGCAGAGTAAATCGACAGGTCATCCTATCGCTCTCGCAAATACCGGGTCTTCAACACCGATCTTCAATGCAATTATAACGACGTATCACATATTCGGAATGGGTTATACGACCCCATGGTCCTTTCCCGGTTAACCCGAATAGTGAGCGCTTATTCAAAAAAATAAGTGTAGCATTCACATTCAACAAATCACATCAATTACCCATTCAAAGGGAAATATTGATAGTCGGTTATTGAACTATCACTGGATATGCACACATCACCAGTTTCCAAATAATTTTCCAAATTATTTATTTTCCAAAATATCTTCACTAGATATATAATTTCAATATTTCAAAAATAAATCAATATTTATTTTTAAACAAATTCCACTTCCTTTATAAATTCCTTAGTGAATTTATAATCCAAAATATCCATGAATATTCGATTTCAATTATTCATTTCAATATTTCTTTTCAATTTATCTTCAAAAAGATAAATTCTCAAAGTATTCGCTTTATATTGGAAAACATTTCCATACTTATTTATTCATAAGTAATTCACAAATTTTATTTATTTTCAACACTTAGAAAATATTCAATATACTTAAATCGAGATTAAGTATATATTTCATTCTTTAAGGAAATCATGCTCTTAAACATATTTATTTGGGCCAAAATGAATGTTACGTAAAACATCGTTACGACAACCCAAAATCACTAGTATAGAGATTCGAAATTAAAATAGATATATAAATCCCAATACTATACAAAAACATTTCCTTTCGGAAATCATTTACTATAACAATAGTGTTATAGTCCACTATTTCCTTCTATTTCTCGAAAACGTCTATTTCAACAATAAATGTCGAAATCTATGGTTTCGAATCTCAACACATTTTAAAACATCGTTAGATCGTTTTAATTCAATTTAAACATCTCATTCAAAACATTTCCTTTAACATATTATTCACTATTCAAAAACGTGAATATATTTTGTTAACAACTTCCATCCTTTTATTCATTTTATTTTAAAGTATTATTCACAGTCAAAAACGTGAATATAACTCCATAAATAAATCATAACAATTTACTTATCAAAATAAGTCGTTTGTGAATTTATAAAACAACGTTTATAAATTCCATTTCTATTTATTTATAAAAACTTCCTTTTTATAAATCCTTTTATTAACCTATTCCAGTTTATAACTCAATTATAAACTAAAAGTTCATATTATAAGTTAAATACTTATAAAACGATTATTTTACAAAGATCGTTCTTTTAAAGACTTTCCAAACCATAAATCTTATAACCTATAAGATTCATTTATTTAACCAAATCTATTCTTTCAAATAACTTCACAAATTTATAATTCTTACTATTTATAAATTTTATTTATAACTTCACAGTTTATAATTTTATAAATTTCATTCCTTAATGAAATTCATTTTCACTTCATTCAAACACTTATAAAAACTCGTTTTATAATTTCAATATCTCAATTTATAAATATCCATTTATAAATCTCTTATATAAATCAATTCATATTAATATTTTAAAAACATCTTTAAACTCCTTTATAATTTCATCATTTTGATTCATAAAATAATCAAATTTTATAAATCCTATATTTAAACTTTTCACAATTAATTCTAAAATCCCGATTAAACTATTTTATAAAATCGTTAGCATCATATTCTCAAAAATCAGTTTTTAACTATTTTTCTCAAAAATCATAATTTTTATAACATTAAAAATTATGACGTTTATTTATTTAAAATGGATCAATTCCAAAAATATTTTATAAACGTATACTTTCAAAAATCACTTTGAAATCATTTTAAAATCCCAAAATCGGGTCCAATGATGCTACACACCAAATAGTCAATCCCGACAACAACGATATCATATATCAATATGAAAATCCATCAAATATCAAAATATCTGAAATCAAATAAAAACTGTTGAGGAATCCAGTTGGATCCCTCCAACCTGTTTTCCTGCATCCACAAACATTAGCACAATACCAATTTCGCTCCAGTACGAAATTATCGCGGTATATGTTCTTATTAAATATTATCCGCTTAATAACGGCGCAATAGGGTCTCATCCGCTAAACAAATAAATGCGGGAAATCAATAACTCCAATATATACATATGCCAATATATATATATATTGCTATTATATATAATACCAATTTCACTGTTTATGAAATATTCGCGGTATATGTTTCTAATAAATAACATCCGCTTACTAACGGCGTATAATGTCTATTTTAACAATCAATAGATATCAATCATCATTCAAACATGCATTCAAATATTTTAAATCTAACTATTTAAAATAAAATCGAAACTGATTCGATTGAGTGAGAAGTTCTCACCTTGATTTTAAATTCCGTTTTAGCGATTTATTTCGAATAAAATTAAACGTGCGTTTAATTTTACTCAAAATTCTCACTAACTTCAAACGACTCCAATCCATTTTCATCGCGTAGTGCTCGTCCATACGATTCCAACGCAACTGGTTTCGCGCGTTTTCGACCTCGTATGAAAAAGTTATGAATTTTTGAAGTTACACGATTTTATATTTACAAATTTACAACTAAATTCTAATTAATTTTAAACCTATGAAATCTGGGCCACAGGATTCATCTCCAACCTGATCACAGCCCTCCATCCCCTCTTCTTCCCACACGTTACTCCTCTCCAGTAACTCACGAAACAAAAGAACACAACATAGTAATTAGGGTTTCAATTTTTGCAACAACTCCGTTCAACTTGAACACGATCGAGATGTGCCATCACGTAGCCCCTTCCACCACCTATGCACGGCCACAATAGGGTGGAGCTCGGCCCCCTCTCTTGCATAGAAACGCGTGCGTGAGCTGTAGGTGACGGCCCACCATAGCTCCTCCTACGTTGCACCATTTCCGATCATCACCGTATGGAATCGAAGCTCTCGTCGAGCTCTTCGACTTTGTAGTTGAGCACTTTGGCTAATTCTTTGTAGATTGAGAGAGATTGAGGGATGAATGTAACTAATTTCTGGCCATTGGTTATGTTAGAGGCGGCTAGGTCTAATAGATTAGGGTTTAGTGTTTTTTTTTTGTTTTTTTTAGAGTGAGGGTGTATTTATAGGAAACCGACGAAACACTATTCATCCCGGAAATTCCGAACTCCGATTTACGCGCCGAAACTGACGTTCCTAAGGTTTATCCCGTGTTCCGGACACAATGGAACAGGTTTCGGAAGCTAATTCGGACATCTGTGCGAGTTATGGCAATAAACGCTCAATTTGAATTAAACCGATTTAAATCGATTTCTAGGCGTTTTAATTCGTACCGGACAAACGGTAAATCCAATTGACTTGAAATTTTAAACCTTACAATAATATCACATTACGGATCCGATGAAACTGGTTTCGTCGAAATCCGAGACTTTTTGAAAAATGGCTATTTTCACTCGTCAAATTTAAATTAAAAATAAATCGATGCGTTTCGAGCTGCTACGATCAAACGATAGCTCCGATTGACACGAAAATTGAAATCCGATAATAACTAACTATTATGGATCCAATGGAACTGGTTTCGTTCAATTCTGAGACTGTTCAAAAATTGACTATTTTCACTAGTCGATTTAATATTAAAATATTCAATTTTCACAAATTAACTTTTAATTCGATTTTAAAAGTTCTAAAATATCGTTCTAACTTCCATATGATAAAATAAAATTTTACAAATTATTTTCAATGATATTTAACTATATTTTCAATTATTTCCATAATTTAACGTATTAAATTATCGATTTAATAATCCAATTAAATCCAATAATTCAAATAAAAATTTATTTGACTTATAAATTCACTTATTAATATTTAAAATTAATTAAATATTCAAATTTTAATTAATAAAAATTCTGGGTCGTTACATGAATGACACTTGTAGTCGATCAGAAGGGAATAAAAAATTAAAATGGAAGGCTTTGAAAAAATTAAATTATTCTAGAACTAAATAGCTAATTTTGATAAGATTTCCTTATTTAATATTGACGATATTGCGGTTTATGAAAAATTTGAAAGTGGAATAATTTTGGGGATTGTGTGAATAGAAATTACTTGGAAAATTATGAATTTTAGGATTTTATTAAATAAGTGAATTCTTGAATTATATTTTTATATATCGACGATTATAAAAATATTTAAAGGCTTTAAAAACATTGGAATTTATGATTTTTATTGTATAATTTTCAAGTGTTGAATTAAATCTATTTGGATTTAATAAGTAGGAAGTTTGAAGAATTTTTTTTTTGAGATAATACTAAGTTAGGTGAAAATTTATTTATTGTAAGGGAATTTTTATTTATGGGATTTATTATACATTATCAAGTAAAAGTTTGGAAGTAATTATAGTATTTGATTATTTTTAAATAAACGGAAAATCAATTCAAAAGCATTTAGAAATATGTTTATAGAAGTGTTTGAAGTCAATTATTATGGAAGGTAATTTTGGGTTTTGTTATACAAATAGATTGTTACAAATTGATGTTTTTGCATCAAATCTTAAAATGGTTTTATGTATAACAGAACTTTACTTTGATGGATTACTTTTTTTAAAAGGGATTTGAAATTTAAATGCAGGTTTTAAGGTCACTGGTTTTGGAATTTTATAATATGGCCTTGGAATATTTTTAATTGAAAATCCTTATTTGGGGTATAGGATTAATAAAATTTGTTGTTTAAAGAAAATTATCGTAAAACCTCTTTGGTAATATTATCATTGAAGAATAATTTCAAAGTTTACGAATTATTTCGAAAAAGAGTTCAAAGAATTTGGAATTGAATGAATTTTTAATTTATCGATTTCCTTGTAATTAAACGAGAGGTTTGCAAATATTTATTTATGAAACTGTAAATGCATTTTTGACTAAAGAATGAGAATTTTATAATTTAATATTTTTTAAATTGAATATTGATATTTGAAATTGTATTGAATATTATAGGAAAATAGTATTTTAAAACACCTTTCAAATCAATAAATTATAGTATTATATGTTTTGAATGATTTGTATTTCTGTATAACATGAAACTAGAATAAACAGAGTTATAGTACCATATGGAATAGGATATTTGGGAATATTATTTTGATTACTCCATTGACTCATGGTATAGAATATTATTGTGTGAAGTTCAGTATAGTGAGAATTTTGAGTAAACACATTAATAATGTCGTCTGGCATAGAACATTCGGTAATATTATTCTGATTACTCTTTTATTATGGTATATGATATTATTATGGGTATGGAGTGTAGTTTACAAGCATTGAGTAAACAAGAGAGTAACACTAGGTGGTATGGGATGCATGTATGATACTTGTTTGATTACTTTCAATAAGTGAGGGACGCTCCTATTTTTATAGTTAATGTCCATTGAAAGGGTATGTACTATGCTAACTGTGTTGTATGCTATTTATCCAAATAGATGAGAGTCTATTTTAGTTGGCTAATCGTGTGGTCTCACCCCAGATCCATGACATCACCTTATTATACGTGTTATGTGCTTATTTCAAGATTATCTGATGATATGCCCCGATGCCACACTAGCTAAACAGTTTGTTACCATTGAGCAGTAGGCTCGTGACCATAGTGTATAGATGGTTGTAGTATCATGATAACTGGGAGTAACTAAGACTGTGTGCACGCTCTGTGCTGTAAGTGATGTTTGTTGTACCCTAAAGCATGTTGTGTGTTATGCAGCTTCCATCTCAAATATGTGAGATTATATGATACTATGTTACTTAGCTACTCCTTCTAGACATCTATTCGGAGGCGAGAAACTCTTGACCTACAAGAGTATGTTGTGTGCTATGAGGCACTAAATTAGATTATGTGACTTGAGATATATTGATGTACGGTACCATACTTATGGCACATCATTTGATTGCATGCTTAATGATAGTGATTCCCTTTTGTGTTACGGATGATGAGGTTGATGATTGGATATTTGGTGGATTCATTGCTATGTTGTGGTTTTATTGATGGGTGCTATAGTTGGACATTGGATAAGTGGATGTCTTATTTACCCATGTGATGTGATGCTTATATCTAAGGGTGATAATTTGTATATGGTATGATATATGTGATGTACTTGAGATATTCACACATATTCGTTAGATATATTTGTAGCACCCTGCCAATTATTATTGTAACCTGACATTTACATTCTAGACATAGTCTGACCCGTGTGTTATTTATATAATACTCGGGCCAGTCTAAGATGTATCGGATTTGCAAACGAGTTAATCAATTTGTGGATGTTGGGCACATATAAAGGATAGTATTTGTATATAGTTTGTACATGTAACGACCTACCTTTTTGGATGGTTTAAATCGATAATAAACCACACACATTAGACTCAAACCATACAAAAGGGAAGATTGTTATTGGGGTAAATAGGAAAACAGGGAAAGAAAAAAAATATAGAACCTCGTAGTGGAATGTCAAAATATAATAATCAAATAAACAGTTCATGAAGCTGTTTTATAAATACATTTGATTATTTTTGCATCACAAGTTTAGAGTTACATAAAACAGAAACAAATAAATGAATAAATGCAATAGAACAACGTGATGCAGTGGAATAAATATAATAAATAATAATAGTACAAATATTTGTCTTCTTCCTCTAGAAATAAGGTCTTCAGCTCTGAAATATTCAGGCTGACCCGAGCAAATTGAAAAGACAAAACACTCGAGTCAGAACAAAAAGATCTTACGTAAGTTAATTCAGTAGTAAATAAATATGAGTGTAACGGCATTGGAGATGTTTACGGGGTTTGATATCTCATATCCAGTGTCTAACGTGGGTGCAGTAACTTAAGAGATGTTTGGGATTACATCTCCTAAGGATCCATTAAACTATCTAATATTTAGTACAATATGCTATTATATTATGTCTATAGTAAAGTAAAGTATCAAAATACCATTCAGGCGCTACCCATATCCCCTTTAACACATTTTATATATACCCATACCGTAAGGTTTACCCCGAGGGCACTCCATAGGTATGGTACAAAGCAAACTCATGGAAAGCAATCTAGGGCATATGAACACGGCACTTGAGGCAATGCCAGCGTAGATCTACCAATTGCAGAACCGGGCTGGTGGTAACGTAGCAGCTACTATCGCCCACCTTGAAACATACTCCCATAATCAAAATAAAGGGGTGGCCACCATATCATCACAAAGTCATAATATGGTATCGAAGAAGCATGTCCGATCGAAGGAATGACCTCACTTGGCTCAGGTATAGCTCCCGTTTTAGTCACATCTAAGCTGACTCACGGAGTCAGGGTCACATAATACCTCATACAGTCGTCCGCCAAACCATCCTACTTTATTTTTGGAATCTCCACCACGTACACAGTTGTTAAAGTGGTTTTTGTATTGACAGAGAGTATGAATATATCCGATCCCGGTCTCTTTAACAACCACACGCTTATTTCACACCGGATGGTTCTTTTATATTTCAAAAATTCAATTTACAATTGATATCAAAATATCATATTCAATTTCAAATCATATCTCTTTCGAAATCATATTCACTTTCAAACTATATTCACTTTCAAAATCATAATTTAATTCCTAATCATATTCACCTGGAACCCTTTGATAAGTTATGTTAATTAATTCTTCATTTTATAATCATCTTATTCTCTCAAATATGTCATTTCACAGAAATGTATCAATTCCAAATTCCAGCTTAGGTTGTATCATCATCAAGGATTTAAATATAAATACTTCAACTTTACACAGTCGGAAATTTTAGAAAATAGTTTTAAAATAGTTTAAATAGTAAAAATAGTTTAAATAGATTCAAAATTTGATTTATTTAGTTTTAAAATGATTTAAATAGATTAAATATAGATTAAATTGATTTGAATTATATTAAGTTGATTTACCAAGATTAAATAAATTCAAAATAGATTAAATAGATTTAAATTATATTAAATAGATTTAAAATATATTAAATAAATTTAATTAGTTTAAAATAGGTAAAATAGATTAATTTGGATTAAATAGGTTCTGGTAGATTAAACTAAATTAAAATAGTTTTAATTGATTAGAATATTTTAAATTAATTAAAATAGTTTAAATTAATTTGAAATAGATGTCAAAGTTGTATCCAAACCTTTCACTAACTCAATTTCGATAATTCATTTATTTTAACACTTCAACCTTGAAATTTAGATTTAAATTCTTCGAACAATTCATTAAATCATTTCCAATTTCAACATTTCGCTTGGACTTTCGAAAATAACTCAGTTTGTATAAATCAAATTTCTATTTCAAAATACCAGTTAATAGAATTCAAAATCTTAAAGATTCAAAAATCATTTAATTTAACCAATCCGGTTGTCATATATAATTTTCTCCCCTATGGTTAAGTGATACGGATATTTATCATTTCAATCCGCCATTTAAAATTTTACGGTTATCTATCATTCCAAACCGCAATCTCGAATTAAATAAAGTCCATAAAATCGTTCGAGTCTATCATTTCATCCCATAACAATTTTTCCCTAATCTATAGATTATTCGAGTATGTATCATTTCAACCTACAGGGAACTTGCAATATTATGACAATAAAAAATACAACATCCAGTCATTCAATATCGACAATCAAACATACATCAAAATCATCATCCAAATAAATTGGTAAACATCAATATATAACTGATAATAAATACAGGTATTAACTTGACAATTTTAAATTCGATATTAAACTAAACGAAGATTAAATGTAATAAAAGTCAAATTTAAATCAGAATGACAATTTAACATACCAAACAGCAATCAATAATTTTCTAATCACATCATAAATTTAAATTAACTGACATAAGAAAATCTAGTAGTTGTGAGTGGGTCAAAATCCTCACATTCGATTTGAATTGAATTAAAATCCAAAATAGGGCCCAAAATTCAATAGTCTCAGAATTCGTCCAAACTAGCGTCAAAATGTCCATAAATTCGATACAATCCCAGTGGAACAAACCCTATGTAAATCCAGGTTCGTATGTAAATGTTATGTAAGTTAGAATGACTTGAAATCAAAAATATAAGAAAATAAAAAAAATAAAAGAAGAACAACACTCACTCTGGCCATGTCACTCACGAAGTCTCTCTCATCAAGTAAACGTGTGCGCAACCTTTTTCCTATTCGAACCCGAATAGCACCACATCCAGACCTCCCGTCGCGACCACGGCGAGCTGCAGCTGTAACATACCGCCTTTTTATACGGTTTAAATCGACACAGGTGCCAATTCAAACCATACGGAAGGGCGGTTTGTTATGGGGTAAATAAGAAAAACAAGAAAGAAATAAAACAAAATAGAATCTCACAGCGGAAGAATAAAATATAATAATCAAATATACAGCTCATGAAGCTGTTTACAAAATATCTAGTTTTCTTTATTTATACAATGCAATATTAGAGTACACATACCAGGTAATAATAATTAATGCAGCGGAATTAAATGGTGCGGTGGAATAATATAGTGGATAATAGTACTACAAATCTTCGTCTTCATCCTCCAGAATAAAATCTTCAAATCCTGAAATGCTCGGATTGACCCGAGCGAATTGAAAAGACAAAACACTCGAGTCAGAACTAAAAGATCTTATGTAAATTAAATCAACAGAAATAAATATGAGGGCGGTAACTCAAGAGATGCTCGGGATTCACATCTCCTAAGGATCCGTTAAACTATTTACTATGTAGTATATTTCGCTATTAAAATAGTGTCTATTAGTAAAGTAAACTTACTTTTAAATAGCATTCAGGGGTAATCCATATAGCCCTTAACACAAATAATGCCAATGGTCTATACAGTACCGTAATACCTCCTGATCGGGAGGCTACCAAAGGATACTCCATAGGTACGACACAAATAGAAACTCATACAAGGCGCGATAGGGTAGGTGACACGGCACAACTAGGCAATGCCAGGGTAGATATACCAATTACGCATCCGGGCAGGTGGTAACGCGTAGCCGCTGCTACTGCCCACCTCGAACAAACTCCCTCCTAAAATCAAAAGTAAAGGTGGCCACCGAATAAATCCAAAATCAGAGTATAGTACCCAAGAGGAGTATCCGATAACTAACCCCCTTGGCCCGAGAATCGCTCCTGTTTTAGCCACCTTATGCCAACTCATGGGAGTCGGGTCCACGTATTTACCCCAAAGGAAATGCCGCCGCCATCCTACTTCATTCTGGAATCTCCACCGCGTATACGGTTGTTAAAGTGGTTTCCGGAGTTGGCAGAGACTATGACAACTTTCGATCCCGGACTCTTCAACAACCAAACGTTATTATAACACCGCGGTTATTTTAAAAATATTTATACTTTAAAGCATGGATGTAATATTCATTCCAAAACCATAAAATTACGATATCATTTCCCTTTTTAAAACCAAATCAATATGATATCTGTTCAAATATATCCTTTTCTAAAACCTTAACAATTTCAAAGTTATAATATTTCTAAAACAACGCTTGAAATATAGTCTTTCTTAAACATAAAACTTGAATTTCATAACTTGCAAATATAACCACACCATTAAATGGTTAAATATAAATTATTTTATAAATAAAATAGTTTCTTCACCTTCACAAATAATTTCCAAATATAGATTTAAATTTCCAAATAAACCATTACAATCTCCATATATTTCAAAGGTTTAGATATTCCATCATTTCAAGAATGAACTCTTTGACAATTTCATAAATATCAAATTCAATTACCTTTATTTAGATTTGAAAAATGTTTGCTTAATAAATCCATTAAAATTTAAGTAAACTTTTAACTTCAAACATCTGGATAATTTTTTTTCAATTTTATTAACTTGATAAATTTAGTTATTTCAACTTTACATTCATTTAAATTCTTTTGAACTAAATCAAGTTATAAGAATCATATCCTTTAAAATCATCGCCTTTGTTTAAACTTCAAATCAAAGTTTTTCAAGTACAATTCTTAAATAATTCAATTTAAACCAATTCCATATTTATCTTTCAACTTAACTTCATTTAAGTCATTTAAAACTCTATATATATACAATATCTTAAATAGATACTAAACCATATAATATAATACAAGCAAACTCCATTTTTAAACTCATTTTTATTAATCAATTTATACATATCTAAAATCAAGAATTCAACTTATATATATAATAGTACTTCCATAACACCAAAAATTAATATTTATTAAACCGTATTTCCTTTCCAAAACCATAGAAAAATCACTTCAAAATATATTTATATATAAACCGTGGTGCCTGTATATAATTTTCTATCCTATGGTCAAGTGATACGGATATTTATCATTTCAATCCACAATTTAAAAATACGGTTATTTATCATTTCAATCCACAATTTAAAAATACGGTTATATATCATTTCAAACCGCAATCCCGAATGCAATAAAATGCATAATAACTTGCAGTTTATAACAATATAAAATACAGCATTCAATCATCCAATGCCAACCATCAACCATTTATCACAATCATCATCCAAATTCAAACAATACATCAATATATAACAGGTGATAATAACAGGTATCAACTATCAGTTTATATTCAAAAATAAATTATAACTGTTTACAGGTAGTTTTAAATGCAATAAATAAATAGATGACAATTTAACTGGCAGTTTTATATTCAAAAATAAATAAATTTAACCGGCAGAAATATGCGATATTAAATTAAATAACAAGAAAATTAAATGAATTGCCAAATTAACTGAGATAATGATGAAATATATGCCAAACAGCAATAAATAATTTCTAAGCACATCATAAATCAATTTAACAACATAAGAAATCTTAGAAGTTGTGAGTGGGTTAAAACACTCACCTTTATACGAATCTGAAAATAATAGACTTCTAATCAATAGCTTCGCTCTACATTTCCTTAGTCTTCTTCTTGATTGCTAGCTTTGTTCCGTATTTTTTCTTTTATTTTGATTTACTTTAATATCCCTCCTTATTATATTAATATATATATATATATATATATATATATGTATGTAAATTTTAAAAGGTTTGGAAAAGATTTGTAAAAGAAGAATTGAAAAAGAAAAGGATTGAAATAAGAAGAACTAAAAATTGTAGAGAATATCAAGATTTGAAAAGAAATCAGAAAGTTTGAAATATAATAAAATTTGAGAAGAAGAATATTTAAATAGGAAGGAAAAATTAAAATGAGATATAATAAGGAGATTTGAAAAAAAATATAAAAAAGAAGAAGAAGAAGATTGGACTGGAGGCTAGGGTTTCATTTGCATCATATCGTATTTATAAGGTTTGAGTTAGCTTTAGGGACAAAGAGATTTGAAAAGAGAGGCTGCTATTAATTAGAAATAATTGAAATGACGTTTCGAAAATTAAACGACATGTCAACATTTCGATTGAATGTTTTACAAGGAATGCATTAACATACATTCAAAAATATGATAGCATAGACAAGGTAATATAAACAGGTGCATAATATATATGTACATCTTTATCACCATTTATAGTTTACATTCATAAATAAAGGTATAAAAATAATCCACTTAAAGAGGCAATGAATGTAAGAGTAAATTAGAAAAGTGAAGATGGAAAGGTAAGTTATGTTGCAATAAAAATCTAATAAAGTCTAATGGGAAAGGAAATAGTCAAGTGTAAATCTATTTTACCCCCTTTATAATCTCCTATTAACATTTAATTTAACAACGTATGAGATTTCAATATAAACTAGCATTAAATTTTGATCTAAAACATAAGTTTGAATTTAGGTATAAACATATATGTAGTAAACTAGGATTAAATTTTGAAACATGAAATGAATTAATTTATTTCAATATATGTTTACAATTAACATCTTCCCACTTTAAAAAGATTCCAATCATAATAATTGTCATTGATTTCTAAGGTAAAAATGAATGAGGCAATTCAATTCCTTTTTATAGTAATTTAACGTATTTACGGAAATATTGTATACAAACCAAATGTTATTAATTTCTTATTTCTGTAATAAATTTTTCAGCTACCAACATTTCAAGTAAATAAACATATGATTTTTTTATTTAGTAAAGAAACGTATATCCTTATTTTTATTATGTTCATTACTACTCTAAAATCTGGTTAACCTTTGTTCAATCTTTCATTACTTTACTATACTCTTATTTGACAACTTCTAACATTGTAGTACATTTCACATTAATGTAACATTTATTAAAATTTATTTCCAATCCTAATTCCATCAACTATTTAAACAGGTAACTCATAATATTTGTTTACAAGCCAATTGTTACACGTAAGTTTCTCATACTTCAACCAATTGTCATATTATGAACGAAATTAACATAAATTACAAATATTCACTAATTTATTCTATTCTATTTTCATATATTTTTTGTTTGCATAACATTTAATTCCAATTGCTGCAATAATTACAGTTAATATATGCTAGATTTTAATGGAATGATTTGTTTGTCTTTCATTACACTACTATATCCAAATATCCATTTTTCCTTTGTATTAACTCCCATTTTAACTTAATTTTCAAATTAACGTACTACTTAATTTCCTTTGATCGCAAATTGATTTCCAAAAATAAACTAAAAAAATATGTAACGTATAATAATAGATACCATTAACTTTTATTGTTTCATTTCCCTTTCTATTCATATAAGGATTCATCCATAAAGTTTACATTTACTTTTTACCACTTTTACTTTTATTCATTGGTTCAATGTTTATTTCAAATATTTTCATTTATTACTCACAAATATTCGTTGTCATTTATAAATGTCATATCAGTTTCTTCTTTTATTGCATTATATTTATTCATTCCTTCATTATTGCATAACCTCATTTATTATCATTCATTTATCTATAGTATTATGCTTAATCACATTTCTTAGCCTCCCAATTGTTCATTTAAGTTTCTTACCATTTATTTATAATACTTCCCTTTATATTATATTCTATTAGAAGTAATTTCAATTATACCTAAGTTTATAATGCTAGAACAATAATTTCTTATTTATTAAAGAATTGCATCATTTACCTCATTTGAACTTATTTCCCGATTCACAAATTTCTACCTAAAAATAAATTACGTTTCTATTAAATTTTCATTCCTACTTCCATTACTACATTTATTTTCATTAAAGTAACGTTTATCATCAACCCAAACATTATGAATACTTATCAACCTGCATCATCCATATTCCATTAATTTACGTTCAATTGCTATTCAATATATATTAATTCATAAATCAATATTTAAGTTCGTTTTCCTATATTAAATTTATTAACAAGTATTCCTTAAATTTATACTAACATTGATTATATCTAATTTGCACTTTATTACTTATCATTCCAACAATTTATATAACTTTGAATCTATTTCCCTACTTACAAATTATAATCAAATGAAGCTTTACAAATCTGTTTCAATTAATTTGGATGGCATTGAATTAGTATATTTTTTATCTTACATTGACATTTTTTATAATTTATTGCCGTTATAAATTTAATAAAAAGTTTCAAACTTCTTTTATTTATAAAACACTTAGCTTAATCTATTTTCAAATTTTATACCCAGGTGCACAATTTTCCCCATTTCATTTAAAATGTGATTTCACTTCAATAGTCAATTTTTTTTTATTTTTATAACTATTGCTACATTCCATTCTTAACATTTATTTCGATATAAATTAAAAAAAATCTTTTTTCTTCTAAATTTAATCACAAATTTTTTATTAAATAACCAAATTAATTATTGAAAATTTACGGGTCGTTACACCCTTCCCCACTCAAAAATTTTCGTCCCCGAAAAGGAAAAGAAGGTAATGGAAGAATTAGGAAATCCATATATCTTACTTAAAATATTTAATATATAGACAAAACACTTTTCAAAATTAATTAATTTAAATGAAATATACAAATTTATAACCAATAGATCTTTTTATACTTAAATTAATAAAGTTTGGAAAACATTTTCAAATCTTTCTAAGTCCGAAATTTACGGAAAATTTCGACAGAGTCTCCTTTGTACGGGGAGGCTTGGGAGAAAATGTAATACCAATTATAATAATATACAACATATATTTTCCAAAATAATATAAATCCCAATACGGGAAAAATATAATAACGCTATAAACTGTAATCCGAAACGTACCTATTTGTCGGGTAATTAACGCTTAATTTATGAAACCAAATGCAGTAGCAATTGCTTCCATAACCTATATTTCACTTATATAATCTAAAAGGGTTACTATTACATAAAATGAAATATTAAAGTGGTTTCAACCCCAAACATACAATTCAATACAAACAACCATCAATAGCCGCAAAGCAAACAACCATCTCATCAATACACATCAATCATTCATTCATATCAAACAAAACAAATAGTTGTTTGGGTTCGGACTTCAAATTGTATAGAATGAAAATAAACTACTAAGTGCATCAATTACTCAACATTCTTAGATGAAACTAAATAGATTATCTATACCTCCAAACAAATTTAAAGTATCTTTGCCCAAACAACCATAAACCAAACAAACAATAATTTCAACCAATAGATTACATTCATTTTTATCAATTTCATTTCATACTATTAGTTGTCTGATTTTCGTTTCATTTATATAATGATTTATCTTTTAAATTTTCATTTATTTCTTGCAAATTTTCATTTACTTTTATTCATTTCTAACAAAATCTCATTTTCACTTACTCATCTCATGAAAATTTTCTTTTATTTTATTGCATTCATTTACTCACTGCTTAATTCCCTTTTATTTACAGTGTTCACCTTTCTGCTTATTTTCAAAAATAAATAACTTCAACATTTACTTAAGTTTATTATCATTTCTTTATAACCTTTCAATTATATTTAATTAGTGGCATTTCCGTCATACTTAAGTTTATAACATTAAATTCTTATTTATAACTGCAAATTCATTGAATTACCTCAAGTTTTACATGTAAGATTTCCCATTACATTTTCTTATTAAACATTTCAACTTTTTAATCTTTGGTAAGTTATAGATATGCCTTTAAGACTGTAATTGAAGGTTATACAAGTTTTCTCATTTCCTTTAACTAAATTAATATTCAATAATCATATCCTTTGTTTTATAGATTACAATTTCAAATTTCCTTTAATTTCATTATAACTAGGCATTTAATCTCTTATTTTATTTAAAGATTCCAATTATTAATTAACTACCATTTCACTGCCCTAATTAAAACTATTAATTATCGAAAACTTAAGAATTTAATGCCGGGTTTAATTTCAAATCATTTTAAAATAATAGATAAATATACACTTACAGATTTACATATATCAAATTATATTTAAACAATTTAAAATTTATGTTTGTTTATCAAAACAACTCTGTAGTAAAACACTACAGTGGCCTTCCCACTTCGAAACTCGAAAATGAATGTCGATGATGCGTGCACTCATCACCGAAATTATTTTCCAGCGACAGAGATGGGAGTACATAACTTATTTCTTCCAAAATCTCCATTAAAACAATTTTTTTTCTTATTGAAATATCTATATCAGAAAATACTTCCAATAATATTATTATTATATTTCAAAACTATTCAAAAGAATTTTCAAACCCCGGAACTTAAGTTCTAAATTTCCAATTTTTTATTTATTTTATTTTCAACTTTATTTCAACTATTATTTATATTTTCATTACCTAACAACCAATATATAGCGACCAAATATATATCTTATTTATAAAAATTTATTTTATTTATAGAAAATATAATAGGCAAAATTATTTCATTCACTTACATTAAAACAAATATTATGTCGGTCTGTCCTATTAAGTGTTCAGAAATCCCTATTGATGTCACAACGTCCCATGCACCAACCAGAGTTTATAAATACAAAACGGAACAGATTAACACAATATTAAAATCTTTTGTAACCCTAACAAATACGCTGTCTCATATATATACTCTCAGCGACTCATCATAGGGTATTACTACCATACTAATAAAGAGTCAAACCCCACAAAGCTAAGGTTTATCGCTAAACCAAAGCTCTGATACCACATTGTAACATCCCGCCTTTTTATACGGTTTAAATTGACATACGTGCCAATTCAAACCATACGGAAGGGCGGTTTGTTATGGGGTAAATAAGAAATACAAGAAAGAAATAAAACAAAATAGAATCTCACAGCGGAAGGATAAAATATAATAACTAAATATACAGCTCATGTAGCTGTTTACAAAATATCTAATTTTCTTTACTTATACTATACAATATCAGAGTACACATACCAGATAATAATAATTAATGCAGCGGAATTAAATGGTGTGGTGGAATAAAATAGTGGATAATAGTACTACAAATCTTCGTCTTCTTCCTTCAGAATAAAATCTTCAAATCCTGAAATGCTCGGACTGACCCGAGCGAATTCAAAACACAAAACACTCGAGTCAGAACTAAAAGATCCTATGTAAGTTAAATCAACAGAAATAAATATGAGGGCAGTAACTCAAGAGATGCTTGGGATTCACATCTCCTAAGGATCCGTTAAACAATTTACTATGTAGTATATTTCGCTATTATAGTAGTGTCTATTAGTAAATTAAACATACTTTTAAATAGCGTTAATGGGTTACCCATATAGCCCTTAACACAAATAATGCCAATAGTCTATACAGTACCGTAATACCTCCTGATCAGGAGGCTACCAGAGGATACTCCATAGGTACGACACAAATAGAAACTCGTACAAGGCGCGATAGGGTAGGTGACACGGCACAACTAGGCAATGCCAGGGTAGATATACCAATTACGCATCCAGGCTGGTGGTAACGCGTAGCCGCAGCTACCGCCCACCTCGAACAAACTCCCCCCTAAAATCAAAAGTAAAGGTGGCCACCGAATAAATCCAAAGTCAGAGTATAGTATCGAAGAGGAGTATCCGAAAAAGGGCGCTAACCCCCTTCTCCCGAGAATCGCTCTTGTTTTAGCCACCTTATGCCAACTCACGGGAGTCGGGTCCACGTATTTACCTCAAAGGAAACGCCGCCACCATCCTACTTCATTCTAGAATCTCCACCGCGTACACAGTTGTTAAAGTGTTTTTTGGAGTTGGCAGAGAGTATGACAACTTCCGATCCCGGACTCTTCAACAACCAAACGTTATTATAACACCGCGGTTATTTTAAAAATATTTATATTTTAAAACAAGGATATAATATTCATTCCAAAACCATAAAATTTCGATATCATTTCCCTTTTTAAAACCAAATCAATATGATATCTGTTCAAATATATCCTTTTCTAAAACCTTAACAATTTCAAAGTTATAATATTTCTAAAACTACGCTTGAAATATAGTCTTTCTTAAAAATAAAACTTGAATTTCATAACTTGGAAATATAACCACACCACTTAAATGGTTAAATATAAATTATTTTATAAAATAAAATAGTTTCTTCACCTTCATAAATAATTTCCAAATATAGATTTAAATTTCCAAATAAACCATTACAATCTCCATATATTTCAAAGGTTTAGATATTCCATCATTTCAAGAATGAATTCTTTGACAATTTCATAAATATCAAATTCAATTACCATTATTTAGATTTGAAAAATGTTTACTTAATAATTCCAATAAAATTTAAGTAAACTTTTAACTTCAAACAACTGGATAATTTTATTTTTCAATTATATTTAACTTGATAAATTCAGTTATTTCAACTTTACATTCATTTAAATTCTTTTAAACTAAATCAAGTTATAAGAATCATATCCTTTAAAATCATCGCCTTTGTTTAAACTTCAAATCAAAGTTATTCAAGTACAATTCTTAAATAATTCAATTTAAACCAATTCCATATTTATCTTTCAACTTAACTTCATTTAAGTCATTTAAAACTCTCTATATATACAATATCTTTAATAGATACTAAACCGTATAATATAATACAAGCAAACTCCATTTTTAAACTTATTTTTATTAATCAATTTTATACATATTTAAAATCAAGAATTCAACTTATATATATATATATATAACAGTACTTACATAACACCAAAAATTAATATTTATTAAACCGAATTTCCTTTCCGAAACCATAGAAGAATCACTTCAAAATATTTTTATATATAGACCGCGGTGCCTGTATATAATTTTCTATCATATGGTCAAGTGATACGAATATTTACCATTTCAATCCGTAATTTAAAAATAAAATTACGGTTATATATCGTTTCAAACCGCAATCCCGAATGCAATAAAATGCATAATAACTTGCAATTTATAACAATGTAAAATACAGCATTCATTCATCCAATATCAATCATTAACCATTTATCACAATCATCATCCAAATTCAAACAATACATCAATATATAATAGGTATCAACTATCAGTTTATATTCAAAAATAATTATAACTGTTTACAGGTAGTTTTAAACGTAATAAATAAATAGATGACAATTTAACTGGCAGTTTTAAATTCAAAAATAAATAAATTTAACCGGCAGAAATATGCGATATTAAATTAAATAACAAGTAAATTAAATGGATTGCCAAATTAACTGAGATAATGATGAAATATATGCCAAACATCTATAAATAATTTCTAAGCACATCATAAATCAATTTAACGACATAAGTAATCTTCGAAGTTGTGAGTGGGTTAAAACACTCACCTTTATACGAATCTGAAAATAATAGACTTCTAATCAATAGCTTCGCTCTATGTTTCCTTAGTCTTCTTCTTGATTGCTAGCTTTGTTTTGGAATTTTTCTTTTACTTTGATTTACTTTAATTTCCCTCTTATTATATTAATATATATATATGTATGTATTTATGTATGTAATTTTTAAAAGGTTTGGAAAAGATTTGAAAAAGAAGAATTGAAAAAGAAAAGGATTGAAATAAGAAGAACTGAAAATTGTAGAGAATATCAAGATTTGAAAAGAAAGAAGAATGTTTGAAATAGAATAAAATTTGAGAAGAAGAATATTTGAAGAGGAAGGAAAAATTAAAATGAGATATAATAAGGAGATTTGAAAAAAAAAAGAAAAGAAGAAGAAGAAGAAGATTAGAATGGAGGCTAGGGTTTCATTTGCATCATATCGTATTTATAAGGTTTGACTTAGGTTTAGGGACAAAGAGATTTGAAAAGAGAGGCTGCTATTAATTAGAAATAAATGAAATGACGTTTCGGAAATTAAACAACATGTTAACATTTCGATTGAATGTTTTACAAGGAATGCATTAACATACATTCAAAAATATGATAGCATAAACAAGGTAATATAAACAGGTGTATAATATATATGTACATCATTATCGCCACTTATAGTTTACATTCATAAATAAAAGGTATGAAAATAATCCACATAAAGAGGCAATGAATGTAATAGTAAACTAGAAAAGTGAAGATGGAAAGGTAAGTTATATTGCAATAAAAATCTAATAAAGTCTAATTGAAAAGGAAGTAGTCAAGTGTAAATCTATTTTATCCCCTTTATCATCTCCTATTAACATTTAATTTAACAACGTATGAGATTTCAATATAAACTAGCATTAAATTTTGATCTAAAACATAAGTTTGAATTTAGGTATAAACATAATGTAGTGAACTAGCATTAAATTTTGAAACATGAAATGAATTAATTTATTTCAATATACGTTTACAATTAACATCTTGCCACTTTGAAAAGATTCCAATCATATTAATTGTCATTGATTTCTAAGGTAAAAATGAATGAGGCAATTGAATTCCTTCTTATAGTAATTTAACGTATTTAGGGAAATATTGTATACAAACCAAATGTTATTAATTTCTTATTTCTGTAATAAATTTTTCAGCTACCAACATTTCAAGTAAATAAACATATGATTTTTTTTTTATTTAGTAAAGAAACGTATATCCTTCTTTTTATTATGTTCATTACTACTCTAAAATCTGGTTAACCTTTGTTCAACCTTTCATTACTTTACTATACTCTAATTTGACAACTTCTAACATTGTAGTACATTTCACATTAATGTAACATTTATTAAAATTTATTTCCAATCCTAATTCCATCAACAATTTAAACAGGTAACTTATAATATTTGTTTACAAGCCAATTGTTACACGTAAGTTTCTCATACTTCAACCAATTGTCATGCTATGAACGGAATTAACATAAATTTCAAATATTCACTAATTTATTCCATTCTATTTTCATATATATTTTTTTTGCATAACATTTAATTCCAATTGCTGCAATAATTACAGTTAATATATGCTAGATTTTAATGGAATGATTTGTTTGTCTTTCATTACACTACTATATCCAAATATCCATCTTTCCTTTGTATTAACTCCTATTTTAACTTAATTTTCAAATTAACGTACTACTTAATTTCCTTTGATCGCAAATAGATTTCCAAAAATAAACTAAATAAATATGTAACACATAATAATAGATACCATTAACTTTTATTGTTTCATTTCCCTTTCTATTCATATAAGGATTCATCCATAAAGTTTGCATTTACTTTAATTCATTGGTTCAATGTTTATTTCAAATATTTTCATTTATTACTCATAAATATTCGTTGTCATTTATAAATGTCATGTCAGTTTCTTCTTTTATTGCATTATATTTATTCATTCCTTCATTATTGCATAACCTTATTTATCATCATTCATTTATCTATAGTATTATGCTTAATCACATTTCTTTGCCTCCCAATTGTTTACTTGAGTTTCTAACCATTTATTTATAATACTTCCCTTTCTATTAAATTCTATTAGAAGCAATTTCAATCGTACCTAAGTTTATAATGCTAGAACAACAATTTCTTATTTATTAAAGAATTCCATCAATTACCTCATTTGAACTTATTTCCCGACTCACAAATTTCTACCTAAAAGTAAATTACGTTTCTATTAAATTTTCATTCCTTCTTCCATTACTACATTTATTTTCATTAAAATAACGTTTATCATCAACCCAAAAATTATGAATACTTATCAACCTGCATCATTCGTATTCCATTAATTTACGTTCAATTGCTATTTAATATATATTAATTCATAAATCAATATTTAAGTTCGTTTTCCTATATTAAATTTATTAACAAGTATTCCTTAAATTTATACTAACATTGATTATATCTAATTTGCACTTTATTACTTATCATTCCAACAATTTATATAATTTTGAATCTATTTCCCTACTTACAAATTATAATCAAATGAAGCTTTACAAATCTGTTTCAATTAATTTGGATGGCATTGAATTAGTATATTTATTATCTTACATCAACATTTTTTTTATAATTTATTCCCGTTATAAATTTAATAACAAGTTTCAAACTTCTTTTATTTATACAACACTTACCTTAATCTATTTTCAAATTTTATACCTAGGTGCACAATTTTCCCCATTTCATTTAAAATGTGATTTCACTTCAATAGTCAAATTTTTTTTATAACTATTGCTACATTCCATACTTAACATTTATTTCATATAAATTAAAATAATTCTTTTTTTCTTCTAAAGTTAACCATAATTTTTTTATTAAATAACCAAATTAATTATTGAAAATTTACGGGTCGTTACAGCAGCCGAGCCGACCACTACCAAACGTGTGCCTCCACCTCCGTCTTGACCTCCAGCCACCCATGACCCACTATCTCATGTATTCGAACCCTACAGAACTGACCACCACCTGATTGAACGAATATCACCAATGCAATCTCTATGCTACTCTCCACAAAACCTTGCCTTTGATTCGTCGATAGGACGAAGTTAATCAACAACGATGAACGGTCGTGAATGTTTTGGCCAATTCCAGTAAAACGATGATCCAAATCGAAAAAAGAATCATAGATTTGGATTGCGCTTGTCGAGGGCTTCAAATCGGTATATAATTTGATATGGTTTGGAGGAATTTGATTTTAGATTTGGTATTGATTGAATTTGAATTTGAAGTAGGGTTTGCAGCCGATGGAAGGAATAAGAAGCAGATAGATGGAGTTGTACGCACTGAAATTAGAAACTGAGAAACACCTAGGGTTTATAACAGGCTATATACAGGCAGATCAGAAATAGGAATGAATGAGCTAGATTGATTTGGATTGAAACAATAACTACGACACAAAAGCCCGTTTCACTTCCGAACGAAAGTGGGTAATCCCATATATCAAAATAGATATTTTTGATAATTTTAAACTCGATGGAACAGGTTTCAACTCCAAATTCCATTGTATGAAGGAGTTAACTTAAAATTAGCTTTTCAAATTGATTTAAATTAAATTGATTTCTACATGTTTCGAGCCCGTACGATCAAATGACAAGTCCGATCGCTAGGTAATTTGAAATCTTACAATAATTCACCTGTTACGGATTCGATGAAACTGGATTCGTCGAAATCCGAGGCAGTGGCAAAAATGGACATTTTCACGTTAATTAAATAAATTAATATTAAATTAATTAATCACTTCTTAATTTAATATTTATAAACTAACCAATTTCATCATTTTTGATTACTTAGACATTTATAATAACTTAAAGCAAAAATTACATATCAAATTCAGTGTCTAATATTTCACTAATTACACTATTCAATTTCAATTGTAATTAAATCCAATTAATTATAATTTATTCCCAATAAATTAATTAAATTTGATTTCAATCTTTTTATTTCATCCAATCATTATTTTATAGACAATGTTACATTGGTTTGCGTCTTATCACATTGGTATTCCATAATACCATTTTATTTATTAATTTCAACTTTCAATTACATTGAATTTTTGTCGATTTTCACATTAAATAGAATTTAAAAATTCCAATTAGTTGATTTATCTTGATTTCAGTCTTTTATTAAATCAGTGATTGCCTTGTGAATAAAATTAACATTTCTATACATTGAATCACATTCACAATTTGTATTTAATGTCTTAACTCACTTTAATATAACATTTATTTTACATTTAATTGCAATTGACTAATTAAATTGGCAACAAATACAATTGTCACCATTTTTACATTTAATAAAATTTGTAAGTTTATTAGTTACAATAAAAGTTATAACTACTACTACAGCACTAATTTTATTCAGTTACAATTTATTTCACATTATTACATAAATTAATCAACATTTAAATTATCAATTCCTCTTTAAATCCAATTAAGCATTAATACATACATTACTATAATTTATTTATAATATATACCAATTATTACTCTTTTAATCCTTTTAATTAATTGGAATTACATTTTAAAGCATTTTTCAATTACCTTCAATTAACACCATTACATTTCATTCCAATTATATTCTTATTATTGAATCAAAAAAAATTCATTTCTTCCAACATTTCATAACACGCCTTATTAAATTAACAATTTTTAACTATTGAAAATTATGGGTCGTTATACTCTCCCCCACTAAAAACTTTTCGTCCTCGAAAAGGAAAAAGAAGGGAAAAGAAGAATTTAAGTAATCAATATACGTTATTCAAAATATTAAATTTATAAACTATAAATTTACATAATTGATAAAGCTTATTTAAATTATTTAATTATGTAAATTTATAAACTATAATTTATAAACAGAAGTTTGGAAAACATTTCACAAAATTTTCTATGTCCAAAATTTACGGAAAATTCCGACAGAGTCTCCTTTGTACGGAGAGGCTCGGGAGAAATAATAATATCAATAATAACTATATATATCGTATATTTCTAAATAATATATCCCAAGCAATGGGAAAATAATATAATATCGCAAGAAAACCGTAATCCGAGAACGTACTTATTTGTCGGGCAAATAAAGCTTATTTTATGAAACCAAAACAAGTAGCTATTGCTTCCATAACCTGTATTTCACTTATATAATCCAAAAGAGTTTATAATTTTATAAAAGAGAAATATTTAAGTTGTTTCAATTAGTGTCAACAAAACAATCACAACATACAATAGTCACTTGCAAGCAAACAATACAACCATCATATCATCACATGTAATTGGAGAAATCAAACATACATCTGTAGCAACCAACAAATAGTTTGTTCGGGTCGGAACTTCTAATTATATAAAATGATAAATAAACCATGAAGTAAAATATACACTCAACAGCCGTAGATAAAACCTTATAGATTATTTATACATCTTTATATAAAATAGATGTATCCTTTCCAACCAATCCATAAGCCAATACAAACAAAGAATTCAACACATTTTAAGTTTACTCTATTTTTCTTTTCACATCCTTTATTATTCATTTTTCTCATACAATGATTTTCTTTAATTCACGTTCATTACTTACAAAATTTTAATTTACATTCTTTACTTACATAAGTTATATCTATTTCAATTATTTGGATCATCAATGAATTCATTATTGAAGTATTGTATAAATTTTATTTCAGTTTACTTCACATTTACAATTTAGTTTGATTTTTTTTCATCATTTACTTTTCCTTTCTCATTCATATAATGTTTATTTTCATAAATTTACATTTGTTACTTACATATGTTCATTTCTTCTTTTTCATACAGTGCAATTTTCTTTCAGTTTATTACTTTACCTTTATTGCTTAAATAGGTTATTTTTATTTCAATTATTGGATTATACATTATTAGGTAAGTTTCTTTACAATCAATTCACCATTTATAGATTATTTCTTTTTCACATTCATTCTTCCATATATAGTATGATTGAATAATAACTCCACTTCTAAATCATTTCCAATGTTCTTTGAAGTTATAATCATTTGGTCCATATAATATTAATTTTAATTATAAATGGCTTTAATATTAATTCAAGTTTATAATTATTTACTTACAGTATTCACCTTTACCATTAAATCTGATTATAAATAGCCTAAAGTGTTATCTTAACTTTTAGAATCATTTTTCTTACACTATTTATTTCTATTACATTAAATTAGTAGCATTTCAAGCTATTAACTTCAGTTTATAACAATTCATAACATTATAATTCCTAAAATAAATAAGTCCATTGAACACTTCATTTTTTCCAAGTTTTACTCGTATAATATTCTATTACATATTCTTATAAACATTACAACTTTTATTTTTTGTCAGTTATATATGTATAAATATCTTTTAGAATGCAATAGAAAGTTACACAAGTTTCTCTTATATATTTAATTAACATAATGTTCAATAGTTATCATTTTTTATTTTCATTTCCTTTTTATTTACAATTTTCTAAATTTCAGTTTCTTATCTATTTCAGTAATCATTTTAACATCAAATTTCTTATTTTCATTTTAGAAGTTTTCAATTATTAATATAGTCAAAATTCTTTATAATAATTGAAAATACTAATTATCGGAAAAATACAAGAACTAAACTTCGGGTTCATCTTAGTCACTTAGAAAATTATACACACACACACATATATATACACATATATACTTTATAGATCACATCATATTTAGAAATTAAAATTTAAGATTCGTTTATCAAGACAAGGTGTAGTAAAACCACTACAACCGTTGGTCCACTTTAAAACTCGAAAATGAACGTCGATGATGCGAGCACTCATCACTGAAATTATTTTCCAACGACAGAGAGGGGAGTATAGAACTTATTTCCAACAAAAATTTCCTTTAAAATATTTCTTTCAAATCATCATGAAATATTAATCTTAGAAAATACTTCCAAATGATACTAATATTAGATTCCAAAATCTTTCAAAAGAAATTTTCAAAAATCACGAAAATCAATTTCTCATATTTTCAATTTATATTCATTTTATTTGTAAATTTTATTTTCCAATCAATATTTATGAAATTTCTCTACCTAATAAACAACATATTACATCCAACTATATCATTTATAAAATTTATTATGTTATATACAAAATATATAATAGGAAAAATTATTTCATTTACCTATATGTCAAAACAATATTGTGTTGGTTTGTCCTATTAAGCATTTAAAAATCTCTATCGATGCCATAGTGTCCTATGTACGGACCAGAATTTATAAATAAAAAACGAAACAAATTAACACAATACAAAAGCCTATATAACACTAAAAATACACTCTCTCATATATATACGCTCAGCGACTCATTCTAGGGTATTCCTACCTTATTTAATATGAGTCAGACCCCACAAAGTTAAGGTTATCGCTAAACCAAAGCTCCGATACCAATTGTAACGACCTGCCTTTTTGGACGGTTTAAATCGATGATAAACCACGCATGTCAGACTCAAACCATACAAAAGGATATATTGTTATTGGGGTAAATATAAAAACAAGGAAAGAAAAAAAAACAAATATAGAATCTCACAGCGGAATGTCAAAATATAATTATCAAATAAACAACTGATGAAGCTGTTTTGTAAATACATTTCATTATACTTTAAACTACAAAATCAGAGTTACATAAAACAGGAATAAATAAATGCATAAATGTAGCGGAATAATATGATGCAGTGGAATAAATATAATAAATAATAATAGTACAAATCTTCGTCTTCTTCCTCCAAAAATAAGGTCTTCAACCCTTAAATGCTCAGGCTGACCCGAGCGAATTGAAAAGACAAAACATTAGAGTCAGAACTAAAAGATCTTATGTAAGTTAAATCAGTAGTAAATAAATATGACTGTAATGGCGCCGGAGAGGTTTACAGGGTTTGGCATCTCATATCCAGTGTCTAATGTGGGTGCAGTAACTTAAGAGTTGTTCGGGATTTACATCTCCTTAGGATCTGTTAAACTATCTACTATGTAGTATAATACACTATTATAACATGTCTACAGTAAAGTAAAAGCACCAAAATAGCGTTAAGGTATTACTCATATCCTTAACACATTTTATATATTCCCATAGTCTATACAGTACCGTACGCTCCTTCATGAGGTTTAGCCAGAGGGCACTCCATAGGTATGATACAAAACAAACTTGTACAAGGTGCTCTAGGGCATGTGAACACGGCGTTCGAGGTAATGCCAGGGTATATTTACCAATTTCAGAACCGGGCTGGTGGTAACGCATAACAGCTACTACCGCCCACCTCGGCACACACTCCCATGATAAAAGTCAAGGGGAGGCCACCACATCATCACAAAGTCATAATATGGTATCAAAGAAGCATGTCCGATCGGAGGAGTGACCTCACTTAGCCCAGGTATAGCTCATATTTTAGTCACATCTAAGCTGACTCACGGGAGTAAGGGTTACATAATACCTCATACAGAAATCGTTTACCAAACCATCCTACTTCATTTCTGAAATCTCCACCATGTACACAATTGTTAAAATGGTTTTCGTTATTGGCACAGAGTATGACAATATCCGATCTCGGTCTCCTTAACAACCAAAAGCTTATTTCACATTGGATGGTTCTTTTACAATCCAAAAAGTCAATTTACAAGTGATATCAAAATATCATATTCAATTTCAAATCATATCTCTTTCGAAATCATATTTACTTCCAAACTATATTCACTTTCAAAATCATATTAAATTCCAAATCACATTCACTTGGTACACTTTGATAAGTTACGTCAATTAATTCTTCATTTCAAAATCATCTTATTCACTTAAATATGTCATTTCACAAAAAGGTATCAATTTCAAATTCCAACTTAGGTTGTATTATCATCAAGGATTTAAATATAAATACTTCAACTTTACAAAGTTTGAAATTTTAGAAAATAGTTTAGATAATTATAAATAGTTTATATAGTTTTAAAATTGTTTAAATAGATTTAAAATAGTTTAAATAGTAAAAATAGTTCAAATAGATTTTAAATTTGATTTAATTAGTTTTAAAATGATTTAAATTGATCAAATATAGATTAAATAGATTTAAATTATATTCAGTTGATTTACCTAGATTAAATAAATTTAAAATATTAAATATATTTAAATTATATTAAATAGATTTAAAATATACTAAATAAATTTAATTAGTTTAAAATAGGTAAAATATATTAATTTGGATCAAATAGGTTCTGATAGATTAAAATAAATTAAAATAGTTTTAATTCATTAAAATAGTTTAAATCAATTTAAAATAGATTTCAAAGTTATATCCAAACCTTTCAATAACTCAATTTCGATAATTCATTTATTTTAGACACTTCAACTTTGAAAATCAAATTTAAATTCTTTGAATAATTCATTAAATCAATTCCAATTTCAACATTGCGCTCGGACTTTAGAAAATAACTCAGTTAATATAAATTAAATTTCTATTTCAAAATACCAGTTAATTGAATTCAAACTTCTAAAGATTCAAAAATCATTTAATTTAACCAATCCGGTGTCCGTATATAATTTTCTGCCGTAGGGTCAAGTGATACGGATATTTATCATTTCAATCTGCAATCTAAAATTTTATGGTTATATATCATTTCAAACTGCAATCCCGAATTAAATAAAATCCATAAAATCGTTCGAGTCTATCATTTCAACCTATAACCATTTTTCCCAAATCTATAGATTATTCGGGTATGTATCATTTCAACCTATAGGGAACTTGCAATATTATAACAATATAAAATACAACATCCAGTCATCCAATACCTACAGTCAAACATATATCACAATCATTATCCAAATAATCAGCAAACATCAATAGATTACCGGTAATCAATACAGTATTAGTTTTGATAATTTAAAATTCGATATTAAATTATAACGATGATTAAATGTAATAAAAGTCAAATTTAAACCAGAATGATAATTTAACATACCAAACAGCAATCAATAAATTTCTAACCACGTCATAAATTTAATTTAACCAACATAAGAAAATCTAGTAGTTGTGAATGGGTCAAAACACTCACCTTCAATTTTGAATTGGATTAAAATCCAAAATAGAGCCCAAAATTCAACAGTCTCAAAATTCGTCCAAACTAGGGTCTAAATGTCTGAAATTTCAATACTTTCCCAAGGAATAAACCGCGTGTAAATCCGGGTTCATATGTAAAAGTTATGTAAGTTAGAACGACTTGAAATCAAAATGTAATTAAATAAAATTAAAATTAAAAAAATAAGAACAACACCCACTCTGGCCATGTCACTGTAGGATCTAGATTAACCCTAGAAGGGGGGTGAATAGGGTTATAGCAAATTTTCTCGATTTAAACACAGAAACAAACTGCAGAAATAAATATGCTGAAAAGTAAATCACACACAAAATTTGCCCAGCTTCGGCAACCCCTGCCTACTGCTGCATTCCCAGATTTCTATTAGAATTAAACAGTATCCCGCTTACAAACACTCTACTAGACTCGCAAACCTTTGCTCCCGCTCACAAACACTCTACTAGACTCGCACCCCCTGCTCCGCCTATAGAGTTTCGTTTACTCGCAAACTCTGCTCCCGCCTATAGAGTTTTGCAAACTCGCACACCCTGCTCACTGAACTAATTTTAACTAGACAATCTGACACTACCTACAACCTAGGTGGTGATTTACAAATTCTTAGACTAGAAAAGAAAAAACAACTTCAAAAATAAGACCAGGAGCAAAAATTAAAATATAAACCTTAATTCCTAATTTTTGCTCAAAAAATAAAAAACCCTTCAATTAAAACCCTAAAACCAAATAATCCCCTTTTATAATAAACAAAGCCGGCCCACTAATTCTTGAACCCGATCCTTCTTTCTTGCTTTGAGAAAATGATGGCGGTCGTTCCTCTTGAAATTAGGGCATCGTTCCCCTATTTCTTTGCTACAGTAAAATTGCGGCTTTGTTCTACTTTCTCGAATTAGGGCTTCGGCTCTGTATTGTGATGCTCTTGCTTGCGCTCGTTCTCTGATGATTGATTCTACTTGCAGCTGCTCCTTTGATCAAGTTTGAGAGATTGGTATGTCATTTCTCTGTTCGTTGGTTTGATTGTTTGCCTTTTTCACTCGATGCCGATGATGATATTTTTGGTTCAGTATTTATATGAATTCGAATCACTTGATTCGTTCGTATTCACTTGCGACTTCATCACTTTCCTAATTTTTTACAACTTGATACACACGGCTTTCCTGATATAACTTCACCATGATACGCACGGCTTTGATTTTGTTGCGTTCGATTTTCTTAATTCACACGGCAATAACTTTCCCCTTTTTCATTGCTGACTTTTTCAAAGATACGAATTTGATTTTCATTGAATTCTGACTTCGGCCCATCTCTGCACTGTTGAATCTCGTGGTCATCATGTCTTTGTCTCTGGCCATCTTCTCTGGTCGGTTTAACATGAACGTGACTTGAGCATTTTATATGTTTCATTGCTGCACTGACTTGTGTCTGCATTGTACATTTATGATGCTTTGATTTTCTGTTGCATAAATAAATTCTGTTGCTCGGCTCTTGACTTTGATTGTTGCATTTGTATCACTGCATACTGGTGTGTTTGCCTTTGTTAAACTTTGGCCTATGCTAGTTCATATGTTTTCTTCTCTGTTGAACTCGATTGGTTTCAAACATGTGAGTTGTTGTTTACTTCTGATGTATCTGTTTGTCTGCGTTTTTCGATTTCGAACTTGGACTTGTAGTTGTAACTGGACGTGTTGCATACTCTCTGTAGTTGCACTCTGGTTGTTGCAGTATTGCTGTTGGGTTGCTACACATATGAACTTGCAATCATTCGAGTTGTATTTATACCACCTCTTGAGCTTCAGTAGTTGTACTCATTGTTTCTCGGCATTGACTTCTGCATATTTGGGCTTGTTGTTGTGTTGACTTGAATTGTGCATTTGTGGCATTGCTTCATGGTCAATGGAGTTCTTATTCAAACCTGCCGTGTCACTTTTGCAGTTTGGTCTTGCATTTGATGTTGTTTATGTCTGTACTGTCTTATGAGAACATTTGGTCATGACATCCAGGTTGGTTGTTGCAGTCCTATGCAGTTGCTATGCCTTGTGTTCTTCGCTATTGTTGCACATGTCTATTGTGTTCACTGAGTTGTTGTCGTCTGCACTTGCACACTCCATACTGTGGTATTGTTCCATGTTGTTACCTGGTCGAGCTATGGTATTCAAGCATATTGCCGTGATTGTAGTTCCAGCGTGCATTTCTCTGTTGCACTTGCTTTTGATATAGCTGTTGGTTGATATACAAGCTTGTTCATTCCAGTGAGTTTTGTTTTGTGATATCCATGTTGCAACTGTTTTTGACATGTGAACTGCCATGATTGTTGCAGTCCATTTTGTTGTTAGTCTTCGTTGGATTCATGTCATGTTGCCTTGTGTTGAATCCAGTTTCAAAACTCGGGTTTGACCTTGTGCTCGTGTCGTGATTTTGAATATATTGCATGTGAGTTGAACCCGGCTTTTCATTTGGGTTTGACCTGTGCTCACCTGTCCCTGTAGCAATATCAAGTGTATATCGATGTGCACGACCTTGTGGCATGTACAGTGATACACTGTGCATGTCACACTGTTCGTGTGTGATGAATTCAAGTGTAAATGATGACGAACAACCCAAATAACTGAGGCAGACCATATTTTCAAAAATCGTACTTCATTTTATATTGCTAAAATATTTCTTTTTCAACTTTACTGCGTTAGTGAATATTTTTGCAGATTGCTCAGATGCTGGATTCAAACTGGAATGCAGTTGAAGACAAAATACGAGTGTGAGTGATATGTAGTGAGGTTATTAATGTAAAAACAATTGTGATAGTGAGAGCATGAATTTGTACTATTCAAGATTGTAATAAATATTTGTTTGAATAAAATTTCTGTTTGAATTCAAATTCTGTGTAACTTGTTCTGTTTGAATTCAAATTCTGTGTAATTTATTTTATTCAACAAATATTTATTTAATCTATGAAAAAACGAAATAGTACATTACCAAATACAACGAAATATTACATTACCAAATACATTTAAATGAATATATATATATATATATATATATATATGTTTATTATCATCAAACAAAAACATATAAGCGCATATTCATACAATCTCCCCCTTTTGATGATAACAAACATATATTTAAGATTTTGATCGTGTTAAATGTATTTGGTCAATGATATACTCTAATTGCTCCCCCTATTAAATGCTTCCTCTCTACATGATGCTCCCCCTACATATATGCATGCAAATAGAAATATTCAAATAAGCCTAGATGCAAATGGAAAATTATTTGACCTTTGCTTGATTCTATTTGAAAAAATCTTAACTTTTCTCTCCCCCTTTTGTTATCAGCAAAAGAATAATAGTGTGAGAGAAAAATAGAGATAGAGTGACCAATATTAAACTCAAATTGAATATAAATATTAAACTTCAATAAGAATCAAACAAAAACCATAACTACCCTTGTTAGGCGCATATTCCACTTTTAGAAATAATGGATATGATGTTCATATAAAATCATACAGTTGAATCTTCTTGTGGTAAATTTATATCAGGAATTTGAATATCTACTAATCATGCATAACCGTTAGGACTTTGAAATGAGATTAGTAGTATTCCAATTTAATTTTAAAAATGAAATCAAGTATCTTCTAACCACGCATGACCGTGAGGACTTTTAAATGGGATTAGAATCAACTTGCCTATTTAAGCAATTAATTTTGATATGCGTTCCATACATGCATAACCGTAAGGACTTTTAAATGAGCATGGAAGCACATAATCAAAAAACCAAGTAATTCACCCATGCATAATCGTGAGGACTTTTAAATGAGAGTGAATACTTTGGATATTTATTTATTTTTAAAAAAAATGTGACATGAAAAACAAATGATTCCTGATTATAGTACCACATATCGACAAACTATATTTAATATTTGATAAACAATGGTCGATAGAAATATGATAGATATAGACATGGTCATGGAATCTTTACCCAACAAAGAGTTTTATAATTCTTGTTTGAATTCCTAAAGAAATTTTCCAAATATACTCTCTTGAGTAATGTATGTTAAATATCAACACTTATCACATTTTCAATCAATATTTATCTTTTTGATAATTAGTAGGGAGTCAGATTAGTCAAAATTTGTCATTTAAAATCAAATAAAAATGACTAATCTGAAAATATGGTCAAACATGATTTTCTCGAAGGGGTTATATGAGAAAATTTTCTGCTATTTGAAAATTGTTTCAAGTGAATAATATGAAGATATTTTCTTTGAAAAACGATGCAGCAAACGAATGTTTCAAAGATTAATCACGTTCCACTAGTAATTTTTCTATCAACTATATTACCAGTGTAATCTGCATCTGAATTTAAATTTCACTCAATATTCACTCGTTGGATGTCAAAGACCAGATTGTGAAATTTCAACAAACTATCTCAGAATGAAATTTGAAATGAAGCCATGTTCACACTCAAACAAATATCATGGTGTTAATTTCAGAAACCGTAGGATAAACAATTATATTCATGAGTAATCAACAGTCAATCAACATCATAATTATTTCAAAAATAATTTCTTGAAGTTTTAACAATTTCTTAAAATCCTTTTTAACAGCTTTCACATGACATTTGAAATCGTGCAAATTTACAAGCAGTGACCAAAATGTCAAAATATATCTACGTGTAGCATGAGTAATCAAAGATCAATAAAATACCATCATTTGACCGAACAAATTTATATGGATTAGTTCAAAGTTGAAAATCTGATTGGTCATCATTTAAGCACAAATCAAGGTCATAAATAAGAACAAGTCAAAAGAAATCATATCAATTAAGAATAAGTCAGAATTAAAAACATCACTTCTTTACAACATCTCAATATTGGCTGATTTCATTCAGAACATGGTGCAGATCATCACAATTAATATACCTTTACCTGTTTTAACTTTACGATAATTTCTCGTGATTGCCCATTGTGATTCCGTCACCTTTGTACTAGGCTAAGGAACTTGGCTTTGTTGCCCGTTGTGTTTCTGGAACAGCCAAAATCCAGAGAACACCGTTGTTGTTCCTTAGCCTGCCACCACACCTACACAATGAAAGATTTTTGTGACCTATTTCTAGGTCCATGATTGTTAGTGGCAGAAGCATTATGAATAAACAAACCCTTTGGAACCCAAACTTGTTTAGTCCTTTTATTCTTATTCCAATAGACATGAAATTTGTTTGTAGAATTCTTAGGAACCCAAACTTGTATAAATTTTGTGTTCTTGTTCCTATGACTACAATTTTCAACATGATGTCCAATTATTTCACATCTATCAAAGACACTCTTCCCTTTTGCATTATCCTCAACTTGTGTTTTCCCAAAGCCTAGTCCTTTTCTGTTGTTAGCAAAAATTTGATTTCCCAATAGCATGTTGAATGATTTTTCTCCTCTTGAAAAGTTTTTCAGAGATTTCTCAAGATTTTGGACTTTGGTTTTAAGTGATGTGTTTTCAGTGACAAGTGAGGTGCATCCGTTTATAAAATCCTTTTTCCTAGTGTCGATGGTTTCCTTAGGATTCAAGTTTTCTTTTTCAAGATTCTCAAAGCTATTCTTAAGTCTTGTCAATTCTGAATCTAAAATTTTACATTTTTTACATTCTAGGTTTTGAATATTTTCAAGTTCAGTTTCTAACCTAAAATTTTCACGAGAAAGTTCTCTCCTATCAGATTTCAGTTTTTCAATTTTAGATTCAAGAGCATCAACTTCTTTAGTAAGATCAAGACACATAAAAACAAGTTCTTTATAAGAATAGTCACCTGCCTCACTAGATTCCTCTGAGCTTGATTCTGAATCCGATTTTGCTATAAGACACAAGTTAGCCTCCTCTGAGCTGCTATCCGAAAATTCTTCTCCTTCTTCATCATCCCAAGTCGCTGCAAAAGCCTTCTTCTTCTTTTTCTTTCCTTTGTTGTATTTGAGAAGTGGGCATTCTTGTTTGAAGTGGCCAGGCTTGTTGCAGTTATAACACGTCAGTTCATTATCGGAATTGTCAGAATCTCTTGACCTATTACCCTATGTTTTTTTCTTGCGTGGCTTAAATCTTGACCATTTTCTAAGATTATTGACAGCCATTGCAAGCTCTTCAATTGGATCTTCTTCATTTTGATCGCTTTCTTCTTTGCTTTTTAAGGCAATCGTCTTCTTCTTTGGTTCGGAGTTGTTGCGTTCCTCCTTTGCTTTTAGCTCAAGCTCATATGTCATCAAGTTACCAATCAACTCCTCCATACTTAGTTTACTCAAATCTTTCGATTCTTGGATTGCCATGACTTTTGCCTCAAAGTTCATCGGTAAAACTCGTAGCACCTTCCTCTCAAGCTCTACTTCAGTGAATACCTTCCCAAGCGCTCTAGCGTTGTATACCAAGGTTGAAAAGCGTCCAAACATGTCCTTTATGCTCTCGTCTTTGTCCATCACAAAGTTCTCATATTCATTGCTGAATAGGGCTAGACGAGACTCTTTGACTAGAGAAGTTCCTTCATGTGTCACCTCCAAAGTGTGACAAATTTCTTGTGCTGTTGTACAATGAGAAATTCTATTAAATTCATTCTTATCAAGAGCACGGATCAAAGCGTTCATTGCTTTGGCATTTGTAGCTTTTAATTTCTTATCGTTAGCATCCCACCTATCCTTGGGTTTAGGGATCTCAGTATCACCAATAGTTATAGTGGGAGATTTATAACCAGTTTCAATAATATCCCAAACATCATAATCAACGGAACTAAGATAAATACTCATCCTAACTTTCCAATAAGCATAATCATTTCCGTTAAACATAGGTGGCCTAACAATAGATTGCCCCTCAGAAAAAGCATTATTTGATGAATTCATGACTCTAGAGTAAAAGAAAAATACCGTGCTCTAATACCACTTGTAGGATCTAGATTAACCCGAGGGGGGGTGAATAGGGTTATAGCAAATTTTCTCGATTTAAACACAGAAACAAACTGCAGAAATAAATATGCTGAAAAGTAAATCACACACAAAATTTACCCAGCTTCGGCAACCCCTGCCCACTACTGCATTCCCAGATTTCTATTAGAGACTCGCAAACCTTTGCTCCCACTCACAAACACTCTACTAGACTCGCACCCCCGCTCCGCCTATAGAGTTTCGTTTACTCGCAAACTCTGCTCCCGCCTATAGAGTTTTGCAAACTCGCACACCCTGCTCACTGAACTAATTCTAACTAGACAATCTGACACTACCTACAACCTAGGTGGTGATTTACAAATTCTTAGACTAGAAAAGAAAAAACAACTTCAAAAATAAGACCAGGAGCAAAAATTAAAATATAAACCTTAATTCCTAATTTTTGCTCAAAAAATAAAAAACCCTTCAATTAAAACCCTAAAACCAAATAATCCCCTTTTATAATAAAAAAAGCCGGCCCACTAATTCTTGAACCCGATCCTTCTTTCTTGCTTTGAGAAAATGATGGCGGTCGTTCCTCTTGAAATTAGGGCATCGTTCCCCTATTTCTTTGCTACTGTAAAATTGCGGCTTTGTTCTTCTTTCTCGAATTAGGGCTTCGGCTCTGTATTGTGATGCTCTTGCTTGCGCTCGTTCTCTGATGATTGATTCTACTTGCAGCTGCTCCTTTGATCAAGTTTGAGAGATTGGTATGTCATTTCTCTGTTCGTTGGTTTGATTGTTTGCCTTTTTCACTCGATGCCGATGATGATATTTTTGGTTCAGTATTTATATGAATTCGAATCACTTGATTCGTTCGTATTCACTTGCGACTTCATCACTTTCCTAATTTTTTACAACTTGATACACACGACTTTCCTGATATAACTTCACCTTGATACGCACGGCTTTGATTTTGTTGCATTCGATTTTCTTGATTCACACGGCAACAACTTTTCCATTTTTCATTGCTGACTTTTTCAAAGATACGAATTTTATTTTCATTGAATTCTGACTTCGGCCCATCTCTGCACTGTTGAATCTCGTGGTCATCATGTCTTTGTCTCTGGCCATCTTCTCTGGTCGGCTTAACATGAACGTGACTTGAGCATTTTATATGTTTCATTGCTGCACTGACTTGTGTCTGCATTGTATATTTATGATGCTTTGATTTTCTGTTGCATAAATAAATTCTGCTGCTCGGCTCTTGACTTTGATTGTTGCATTTGTATCACTGCATACTGGTGTGTTTGCCTTTGTTAAACTTTGGCCTATGCTGGTTCATATGTTTTCTTCTCTGTTGAAATCGATTGGTTTCAAACATGTGAGTTGTTGTTTACTTCTGATGTAGCTGTTTGTCTGCATTTTTCAATTTCGAACTTGGACTTGTAGTTGTAACTGGACATTTTGCATACTCTCTGTAGTTGCACTCTAGTTGTTGCAGTATTGCTGTTGGGTTGCTATACATATGAACTTGCATTCATTCGAGTTGTATTTATACCACCTCTTGAGCTTCAGTAGTTGTACTCATTGTTTCTCGGCATTGACTTCTGTATATTTGGGTTTGTTGTTGTGTTGAATTGAATTGTGCATTTGTGGTATTGCTTCATGGTCAGTGGAGTTCTTATTCAAACCTGCTGTGTCACTTTTGCAGTTTGGTCTTGCATTTGATGTTGTTTATGTCTGTACTGTCTTATGAGAACATTTGGTCATGACATCCAGGTTGGTTGTTGCAGTCCTATGCAGTTGCTATGCCTTGTGTTCTTCGCTATTGTTGCACATGTCTACTGTGTTCATTGAGTTGCTGTCGTCTGCACTTGCACACTCCATACTGTGGTATTGTTCCATGTTGTTACCTGGTCGAGCTGTGGTCTTCAAGCATATTGCCGTGATTGTAGTTCCAGCGTGCATTTCTCTGTTGCACTTTCTTTTGATATAGCTGTTGGTTGATGTACAAGCTTGTTCATTCCAGTGAGTTTTGTTTTGTGATATCCATGTTGCAACTGTTTTTGACATGTGAACTGCCATGATTGTTGCAGTCCATTTTGCTGTTGGTCTTCGTTGCATTCATGCCATGTTGTCTTGTGTTGAATCCAGTTTCAAAACTCGGGTTTGACCTTGTGCTCGTGTCGTAATTTTGAATATATTGCATGTGAGTTGAACCCGGCTTTTCATTTGGGTTTGACCTGTGCTCACCTGTCCCTGTAGCAATATCAAGTGTATATAGATGTGCACGACCTTGTGGCATGTACAGTGATACACTATGCATGTCACATTGTTCGTGTGTGATGAATTCAAGTGTAAATGATGACGAACAACCCAAATAACCGAGGCAGACCATATTTTCAAAAATCGTATTTCATTTTATATTGCTAAAATATTTCTTTTTCAACTTTACTGCGTTAGTGAATATTTTTGAAGATTGCTCAGATGTTGGATTCAAACTGGAATGCAGTTGAAGACAAAATACGAGTGTGAGTGATATGTAGTGAGGTTATTAATGTAAAAACAATTGTGATAGTGAGAGCATGAATTTGTACTATTCAAGATTGTAATAGATATTTGTTTGAATAAAATTTCTGTTTGAATTCAAATTCTGTGTAACTTGATCTGTTTGAATTCAAATTCTGTGTAATTTATTTTATTCAACAAATATTTATTTAATCTATGAAAAAACGAAATAGTACATTACCAAATACAATGAAATAGTACATTACCAAATACATTTAAATGAATATATATATATATGTTTATTATCATCAAACAAAAACATATAAGCGCATATTCATACAGTCACTCACGAAGTCTCTCCCATTAGGTAAATGCATGCACACCATTCTGCCTATTCGAACCCAAATAACGCCACATCCAAGCCTCTCGCCGCTGCCACAGCGAGCTGCAGCCAAGCCGAACACTCCCAAAACATGAGCCTCCACCTCAGCCTTGACCTCTGATGTAAAGACCCAAAATTTTCAACTTCGAAAATTCGACACTAATACGATCACTGTTAAAGTGTTGGGCAATCGAACATCGGATTCTAGATTGTTAGGGTAAAGAAGAAAAGAGGAAGAATAAGAAACAGAAGACAAAAGCTCAGAATCTCACAAATCGCAGCGGAACAAAATATAATGTCAAATAATAGTATTTATACTAAGAAAAGATGTAAATGTCAATTTTCATACAATATCAGGGTATAATTCATTCATAATAATTCGGACAGTTATGACAACCTATCCAGAATACAATCAATACAAACTCTATTACACAGCAGAATATACTCCACACATTTCTGCCATCCAGCTCGCCTCCTGAGCTCAGAACGTCCTAACCTGAAAATCTGTAGTACTCCGTCTGACCCAAGCATTACATTAAAGTAACACCCGAGTTAGGCTGGAAACCAGCGTAAGTAAATCCATATAACTTGAAATACTAAGTTATAAAACTTCTTTGAAAACCAGGGTAACTCGTATATCACTACGAGTTCTTATCTTGTTGTAGTCAAACACTTATTACTCAAATAATATATAAGTACCATTACTTAGTTATCAATGGTCCAGTTTACTTAATTTATCCATTCCAGCCTATTTGATTTACGAATCAAATCCATAAAAAAATATAGTAGTTACTAATCGAAGTGGTTCCGGATATCCCTGATATCCGACCCCGATCTCTTTAAATCTTTAAGCCAAATAATTCAATTTAACTTCAGAATGTTATATTCATGCAGAGATTCAAGATAGATAACTATTCAAATAAATATCTCACATTTATTAATAGTTCAATCCAAAGCGTTTCATATCACAGAACATCACAGATTAACGTACCAGAGATATTAGTCAACCCAAACATTCAACACAATTAATCATCCATAAGCAAGATTAATTAACCACACAATTTGTAATTAATTACTTAACCAGCTTAATTATCATTTATTAATTACAAGCCATTTAATTATTATTTTAATTAATTATTGGAATGAATTAATTATCATCCATGATTACCTAAGACCTAATTAACTAAAGTATACACCACTTATCTTAACCATTTTACTGAATTATCATTTAAATTTATTTTGGAATTAATTTATTACTAACATATAAATTAACTAAGATCCTTAATTTAATTAATAGTTAAAACATTTTTACTTCCTTTATAACATCTACTTAATTACACCATTTAATTTCATTTAATAAACTTAAGAATTAATTTAAAATAATAGGTGTATAATAAAATACTTTAACTTAAGTAATTTTAAAATAATTAATTTTATAACCTTAAACTAACCAAAACTTAGATAAACATTTATTATCTAAAAGAAACAGTTAAGAAAATTTGTTTTTAAAACTTGTTTTACTTTATCTTTTAAAAAGCTTGGTTAAAAACAAATTTTCTCCTTCTTACAAATACACTCGGGTCAGGCTCAAGAAAATCCCGATCCAACACTCGAGCCAATCTCCATCATTCCCGACCCATTCCTTTTTTCTTTTCTTTATAAATTTTGTTTTGTTTAAAATTTAAAACTATTGCACCATAAAACATTCGCATACACACTCGAAACAAACCCAAGCCAAAATCACATTTCCCTGAGTTGCAATCGAGACCACACCTTCTTCCTTCTACCCAAATCCTGCAGCCACACAGATACACATAGAACCACATGCACAGACGCATGCCGACCCTCCGACCATCGCAACCCTCGCCGGTAAGTCGACCACGACCTCCACCTTCGATTCCAACCACCGGAGAATCGAAACAAACATGAAATCGAAAACGAGCAACATCGACTATTATTTGGAATGAAACGAACACCCAAGAACCACCTCGAGTAGCCATCAAAACCTTCACCACCGCGTCTAGAGCTTCGCCATCGACCCATGCTTCCATCCCCTACTCTGGTCAAGTCCGATGCTCCTACGATGACGAACAGGCCTCGAAACCAACGTCGACCAAAACTGGTCCTTAAACCCTACTACGACGTTGTGCTGCCACCACGATGATCGATAAACACTGCCACCATTTTTACCAAGACCCTTTACCTCCGAGCTTCCTCCAACAGCGATCCCAACCTGCCTAAAACCTCCGGTCGCTAGAAATTGCACGATTCCAATTTCCATTCAACCCAAGAATTCTCAAGATTTCCAAACATAAAAATCTTGATTTTATCATTAAAATTCATGGTAGTTAAATACAAATTAGATTATGCAGGTGAATCAAGAAATCATGGTGTTCGAATTTTGGCATGTTTTTGAGTTTCCCTGTATTTTCTATTTTTCCAGTAAAACACTAACTAATTACACTTGTAATTACTTTTAAAAATAAGATCTAGTAAATTTAAACATGTTTCCTTTATACAACTTAGCTTAAAAGGGAAAGAGTGAAGAGATTTCTTTAATTTTTGAACTTTTTTTAAGTCTTTTAGTACAAAAGCAGATATATATGTGTGTGTGTGTGTACAGACATGCACATTCAAACAATTGCATATTTATATACATGCAAGCATAATATACATTCATACAAACATTTTCCACAATTTTTCTTCAAGTATTTATCACATGCATCAAGTTATAGAATGTATTAAGGTTTAAAAAAATAATTTACTCACCTTTGATGTTGAACAGAAAACAGATAAAAGATTTGATGTCTGGAAAATTGGTTTGAATCTGTAACTTGATCTTGATCCTACTTTTTAAAGTTCGAATTTTGATTCTTGACCTTGCTTCAGTTTGAAAACTTGAGAGAGGTTGTTTAATTTAGTTTTTTATATTTCTGGTTTAGTTTTCCTCCTTTGAAAGATGAAGAAAAATGAGACATATATATAAGTGTACTGCCCTGTTTTATTTTATTTTAAAAAAAATGAAGAGAATACTTAAGTTTGACACTTGTATTTTTGCATGCTTACTTAGCTTACAAATGTCTTTTGCATGCATTTGTGTTTATTTATGTTTTTATATTATACTTTATATTTTTATTAATACATTCTTTTTTATTTATCCTTATTTTAGTTTTAGACTAAGATTATCAATATTTTAAATCAATATCTAAACATATACTAGTATTAAAAAATGTAGAGTTTCAAATCTAATTTATTTTAAAGCTATTATTTTTGAATTTTAAATCAAAGTTTTATTTACAATCTACATATAAACAATAGTAATTTTGAAAACACTTAATTTATCTTTAGTGTTTTAAAATATAGAATTTAACTTTAACTAGCTTTTGAAAATTATTACATTGAGTTCAAATTAATGCTTCTCGATCACTATATATATATATATTTTATAATTAGAATATCTTATGTGAATTTTTTATATTATATATATATATATATCCACACATTTACAAACTTTCCTATATTTCATTCGATAGGCATATACACACACACACACACACTCATATACATTATAAAGCTTGTATATATCTATTTATATATATATATAGACATTTTACGTTGAATTAAATAGTGAAATGTATTATTTATTTATTATAAGATTTATCATCTCTAGAGATTTTATAATTCAACACTAATTATAGTTTCAAATCTATATATATCCAGATATTTATCAGAATTTTATTTTTTCAACTAAATAAAATCAGTTTCTCGGTAGTAAAAGTCAGTTAATTATCCAATTATCAGATGTCTAAAATGCAGGGTTATCAGATTGCTTACCCATTTAGAACTTTTCGTCCTCGAAAAGGAACGAAGCTAGAATTTTATTAAAATGTTTATTATTAGTTAAATTATCCTTTAAACATTTTGAACTCTCAACTCTCATTATTTAAAAAATTTAAAACACTTTTTAAAATCTACATAATATTGCCAAAATAGCTTTATAAAAATACTTTTTATAACTCGATGTCTCAACAAGTCCATCCTTGATCTCATAGAAATTCGGTCATACGTTAATCAGGTGTAGGACTGAAAATCTATAAGTACATGGTAAATCCGTTTTCAATACTAGTGAAAATACTTGGAAAATATTTTTTTGAAAATATATAAACATTTTTGGTGAGAATGCTATGGAAAACATCACCCCCTCCGTGGTCGCAATTAATCCGATGATTACGTCGCCTTCCCGGCAAAACCATAGAAAACCGTAGGCCTCCGCGCCCCTCGATTACACCATGGAACTGCCACAGATCGTAGCTACACCCAGGGTTACATCACCATCACGGCAAAAACCCATGTAACTATAGCCATCAACGCCCTTGAATTTCGCTGCCAAATGAAACTCCTCCACATAGACAACATAGCTCACAGACTACATTAGTCGAGTCCCAATGTAGCCTGTAGGCACTCACTGTCGCATGACTTTCGCTATGTCTTCATAGATCACAGTGTACGGATGTTACGTTGCTCTCCCAGTGAAATCAAACGTAGACTTAGGCAATCGCTGCCCCTCGACTTCCGCTATGGTGCGTAGTTGATCGCAGTTACTCCGAGTTACACTATCGTCGCAGCATAACCCAATGTCTCTATAGGCATCAGCACCCTCGACTTTCGCTACCTAACCACAATCCTCGATAACCTCAGTTTGCCTGGCCTTCCTCCCAGGAACAAATTTAGAACCCCCTTTAGGATTCAAGGCAGAACCACCCCGTGGATCTCCTACTAGAAGTTCAACTCAAATGGGAGCGCCTTTTTCCCTTAGCATCCTCAAAACATTTTATACTATACACATATAGTATCTTTCAAATCATACTCTTTATATGTATCACATATAAATCCCATTAACACAAAATTGATATCTCAAATCGATAGTTCCAAACTTGGCTTTCCAAATTTCCATAATTGATTTTCCCAAAAATCAAAAGTCTTTCAAAATCAATGGGTTCTAAAAGCTTATTCTCCAATCCGTTCTCATAAAATCATTTGTGTATATATATATATCTGTGTGTGTATATATATATATATATAAGTTTATTCCTACCAACTTGAAAATTCTTTGGATTACTTCATACTTATATAAATTCCTTTAATACTTCAAATAATTTTCGAAGATCTTTCTTCTGGTCATAGATTCAACAAGGAGAGTTTATCATATATAACAAATATATATATATATATATATATACATACTTTCTTAGATCTAGTAGAAGTAGAAGAATCTTAGATCGATGGGGCTTTGACATGGTGGGGGAGTGATTCACTTTCCTTTCCTTTTTCTTCTGAAGAAGATAGAAGGTATGGTATCGGGTGTGCTGTTTGTTTCCATTGTTCGTTTTGACTTTTCTTTCTAGGAGGTGTTTATGTGTTGTGGGATTTCATTTTTTTTTGGGTGGTTGTTTTTTTTTTGTTTTGATCAGTGTGTTTTGTTGTACAGAGATTCTCTTGCTTTGTTAATATGTTGTTAATAAAGCGCCGCACTCTTTTTTCCTGTCCTATATCCACGCTGGCTATAGGTTCAGGTTTTTAATGAGGCGGCTAACCTTTTCCAAAAAAAATACATACTTTCTTTATGCAAAATCAAATATCTGCTTCATTCAAGTACTACGATGTACATATATCATCCTTATGCAATATCAAATCCTATCGCTCACTCGATCACACAATTTCACTTCTGAACGAGTATCATCCACCTGACTTCCTAGTGCGGACTCAGATCTGGTTTCTTGATCAGAAACCGTCATTCTTCTTGCGTAGCCATAACTATGATAGAGAATTCCTAGAACCAAATCAAAAATCATATCCAGGGTTCGTCGTCGTTGAGTGAAAAATCCCAATTCCGATTGATATACTATCTCGAAATTCTGTGCTTGAATCTGGATCAAATCGTTATGCGAATAGAATAATATATGTACATCCTATGTATTTATCTTCATTGATTATTAGCTAAATCAATTCTCTTTTTATTCACCTTCATTCTGTTCTATTCACTTTTTCACAATTGCTTCAATTCCCATTTGGGTTATTATTTCAATTCTTATCTTACTCAGTGTTTAATTACAAACAGTTTTCACTCTGACCAGCTTGAGTTTTAGAAAATAGCTTGAAAAGTTTAAAATAGATAAGTAGTTGTAAAATAGTTATTAGTTGTAAAATAACTGTAGAATAGTTAAGTAATTATAAAATAGTTGTAAAATAGTTAGATAGTTGCAAAATAGTTATAAAATAGTAATTATTTTGTAAAACAGATGTAAAATCGTAATTATTTTCAAAATAATTATAAAATAAGTATAAGACAGTTTGGGTTTTTAAAAAAAGGTTGTATAGTAAATAACTAGAAAAGATAGATTTAAGATTGTTTATATTAAACAATTTATTTGAAAATGGTTTCAGAGTCAAACTGGTTTAAATTTCCTAATCTCCACTTCCAATCAATTTTAAATTTCCAATCCCATTAAATTGATACAATTCCAATTCAAATCAATTCCCATTTGAATTTAAACTTATTCGACTTCAATTTCACTTCCAATTAATTCAATTCAATTTTCCATTAATTCATTTCAATTCCACTTTTGAATTAATTCCTATTCTATTCTCAAATTAACAAAAAAGTAATTTTATATTAGATTGTACTACAATAAAATATTCCATACATTGATGGACTACACATTATTAGTTCAAACATTACATCCATTTACCCAAAAATAAAAGTCCTACTGAAGTCATAAATCTAAATGTCTTCTCCATCACCTAGGGTTTGGAAAAGAATAGAGCCTAAGCATTCTTACAAGAATCCTCTCTAGGGGCTTCCTTTCAATGGGCAAAGCCCGAACATGCACTTTTCAACAAGGTGTCCCCAACTATAACATTTACCACAAAAGGTTTCTACCTTTCCATCAATCTGGATAACCTTTATGCCTCCTGCAAGACGTTCTGAAATCTTGCTCTTCTTCCGTCTATTGGGACAATTCCTAGCAATGTGTCCCGACATCTTACAATGATAGCAAATAGTCGACTCATTGACCGGTTCAACAGGTTACGCTTCACCTTCCTCACTTCAGAAAATGGTTTAGGAAATGTCCTTTCTTATGACACTTAAAGCACAAGATCTCATAGCGAAACCGTTGGAATGTACCCTCCAATTCCTTTCTTGTCTTACTGCACTTGGCTGCGTAATGACCCTTGTTGTAACATCTATAGCAGGTGACATTGTTATAAGGCCCTGGCCTAGCCCTTTCCTTAACCTGTTTCTCATATTCCTGTATTACTTCTTCTCGCTCCTTACGTGCAGCTGCTCTTCGAAAAATTACTACTGTGGCTAGCTATTACTTAGGATCATGTAATATGGAATATAATTAAATCTAAATGCAAAAATAGATGATAATAGCAAAGTAAATAAAAATAAAACAAGCACACCAGGAATTTTTATACTGGTTCGAACTTCCCGTTCTACATCCAGTCCCAGACTCCTTTTGAAATTTCAACTACAACAACCCTCACTTAACCCGGAGGAATAGGTTTACACTGCCTGAGCAACCGAACAGGAATTTACCTGCCTAAGCAAACGAATAGGACTTCAATACAAATAACAAAGATATTTGAGTATAGTGTGTTCTTAAATAACACTGATAAGTCAACTGAGTAAAATCTTCCTATAATCTTCTCCTTTATCATATATAGTGTGATGTGCTTTGAGAATTGTGGAAGGTAAAGTGATCAATGATCAAAGTATGTAAGTAACTTGAGTACTGTTTGAAAGCTTTGAGAATAGATGAGAATTCAAGAATGCTAAAAGTAAACTCGGTGATTTGTTTGTTGAATTCTATAATCTATTTATAGTATATAAAGAGTTGCATCTTTAAATGAAAAGTTATATTGAAAAGAACGGATGCAACTGTAGATTTAAAAGAATGTTTCCCTTGGTGAAAATAAGTGACTTTTCAAAAAAATAGCAGTTGGGGATGTTCAGACGTCTGAATAAAAAAATTCAGACTTCTGAAATAGATTGAAATGTAAACAGCAAGGAAATAGTTCATTTTTGACCCCATTCAGACGTATGAATATTTTAGTTCAGAGGTCTGAATATTGTGAAAACAATATTCTTATTTCAGTACTCAGATGCCTGAATGAATGGTTTCAGACGTTTGAGTTTGCTATTTTGTGCATGTATGAGCATGTGTGTGCATGTGTGTGTGTGTGTGTGTATATATCATTTAAGGAGAGATTTTAACAAATTTTCTAAGTAATATATAGATTCTAGACACATAATATACAACTATAAACATCTGTAGATGAATCTGCAATAAATCTCCTGCAAAGATGGTTTAATATACACATAACATTTTATATAGGTTGCTATAATCAAGATCGAGAGTCTAACATTCTCCCCCTTTTTGATGATGACAACTATATAAAATTAATAGACTAGATACTCCCCCTGTCAATATGCATAATTTAAATTTCTCCCCCTTTGTCATCGACAAAAAGAAAGAACATGAATGATAATGGATAATACATTTCATTAAGGCAAATATCGAAATAGTACATAAAGAAATAATGTTTTAGACAGTTCTCATACAACTAACATAAAGTAATAAAAGCGACAAGTAAACAAAAAAATAAACCAAGATAATTTAAAATTGACTTGAAAGAGATGTATCATTGTGATTAGAGCTTGAGCTTGAGGAAGACCATTCAAATGGAGATGGATTGTAAGCTTGAGTAGATGTAGAGCCGGAACAAGAAATTCGATCCCATATCTTATTGAGAAAGCCTTTGATAGAATTGAATTTTCTTTTCGTCTTTTTCTCAAGTTCTTTTATGTCCCGATGAATTCTTGATTGATTTTGTGAGAGAGTGACGATGGCTTGTCCTGAAGAAGTACATGGGCCAATTTCTTGGATGGTGTCATCGTCCTCCTCTTCTTCTTCATGTTGGGTACGGGAAGAAGAAGCAATACTAGTGTCTCGAGGTTGAGGAACACCTTGTTGAATATTTTGTGACCATTGTTGGAAGGAAATGATTTGTAGAGAAGGAGGCCATATAAGAAGACCCATCAACCCTAAAATTTTAGCGCATAACTCACTAATACTTGTAAAATCGGAATCAAGCATTGGTACACTGATATTTAGGAGAATGCGCATAATATAGGCACCATAATGAATAGTTCTATACTTCCTTTGGATTGTGATATCTTGGAATTCATCCAAAAAAATTTTCCCCCAATTTATATTCTTCTTCACATGTCGACAATGAAACACGGTTTTGTTTCTTACTAAACCAAGATACAAGAGACCGTCCAATGAAGTGACAAGTCCCACTTGTACTTTTTCTATCTATCCGGCTTCCTCCAAAATCAGCGTCACTATAGGACACTAATTCAAAAGGACATTCCTTTGGATAGAATAGTCCAAAGTCCTTGGTTTTATTAAGATATCGTAGTATGCGTTTCATTGCTCGTAAATGCGATTCTTTGGGATCTGCTTGAAATTGTGCACACAAACAAACACTCATCGTTATGTCAGGTCTACTAGCTGTTAAATATAGTAATGACCCAATCATACTTCGATATAATTTTTGGTCAATACTTTTACCATTTTCATCTTTATCAAGATGTATGGTTGTACTCATAGGAGTTGGTTTGGTAGAAGTATTTTCCATACCAAAGCGTTTAATTAGATTGTTACAATACTTTTCTTGATTAGTAAAAATACCATTTTCCAGTTGTTTTATTTGTAAGCCAAGTAAATAATTTAACTCACCCATATGTGACATTTCGAATTCTTTAGTCATTATTTTAGAATTTTTTTGACAAAGTCTTTCATTTGTAGATCCAAAAATAATATCATCAACATATATTTGAAGAATTAAAATATCATGTTTATTTCTTTTAATAAAAAGAGTTTGATCTTTCCAATTTCAAAACCAGAATCTATTAAACATCTTTTAAGACGATCGTACCAAGCACGGGGTGCTTGTTTTAAACCATATAAAGCATTTTTAGCTTATAGACATGGTTAGGAAATTGTTCATGTATGAATAATGGAGGTTGTTCAACATAAACATTTTCTTTTATGAAACCATTTAAAAAAGCACTTTTGACATCCATTTGATATAATTTAAAGTTATGAAAACATGCAAATGCTAGTAAGATTCGTATGCTTCTAGTCTAGCGACTGGAGCAAATGCTTCTTCATAGTCAATTCCTTCTTCCTGGTTATATCCTTAAGCAACTAATCTAGCTTTATTTCTAGTAATATTTCCTTGTTCATCTTCTTTATTTTTAAAAACCCATTTTGTACCAATAACCGATTCATCACTAGGCCGTGGAACTAAATCCCAAACGTCATTTCTTTCAAATTGGTTTAGCTCTTCTTGCATAGCGATTGACCAATTTTCATCGATAGATGCTTCTTTAATATTATTAGGTTCAATATTAGATAGAAAAGCTACGTGACCCATTTGATTTAATTGACTTCTTGTTCTAACAGATGAGTTGAGTTCTTAATAACATTAACATAAGGATGATATCTTAATATTATAGGTGGAGATCTTAATTCATTGTTATTATAATCAATGGTTTTATTATTTTCAATATTTGAAATTTCCGTGTTTGTGATATTATCAGGAAATTCTCCATCATCTCTTATGCTTGGGATTTGTTTAAAATTTTCATCGAAAGTGTTTCTTCGATGATATTTGTTCTTTTATTATAAATTCGATAAGCTTTGCTTCGATCCGAATGTCCTAAAAAGATACCTTCATCAGATTTTGGATCGAATTTACCAAGCTGATCTTTTATGTCTAAAACAAAACATTTTGAACCGAAAACTTTAAAATAAGAAATAGTTGGTTTTCGTCCATTAAGAAGTTCATAAGGTGTATTCTTAGTTAGAGGTCGAACAGAAACACGATTCAAAACATAACAAGCTGTTGCAACTACTTCATCCCTGAAATGTTTTGGTAACGTACTCCATTTAACAAAGTCCTTGCACATTCTTGTAAGGTTTTATTTTTGCGTTCTACAACTCCATTTTGTTGTGGAGTTCTGGGAAATGAAAAATTATGGAATATTCCTTTTTTCTTACAAAAATGTTCAAAGGCTTCGTTTTCGAATTCACCTCCATGATCACTTCTTAGTTTTTTGATTATCAAACCTTTAAAATTTTGAATTCTTTTGTCAAAAGTTTTGAAATTATAAAAGGTGTCACTTTTATTTTTCATAAAAATAGTCCCAGTATATCTAGAAAAATCATCAACATAACAAACACATATCTACTATTATTGATGGATTGTACTTGTGTTGGTCCAAATAAATCCATATTAGTAATTCAAGTGGTTGTAAAGTTTAAATGACCTTTCTAGATTTAAAAGATGACTTAGTTAACTTTCTTAACTAACATGCATCACAAATATGATCAATTTTAAAATTCATTTTTGGTAGAACTTTCACTAAATAATTTTTAGAGAGCTTGTTTATAGTTTTGAAGTTAATATAACAGAATCGTTTGTGCCATAACCAAGGATCATTTTCTTTAGCTATTAAATACAAATCTGAATTATGTTTTGTTTTCATATTCAGAACATAGATGTTTCTATCTCTATTTCCCTCAAAGATAAGATTTTGATCAAAAATACTACATTTGTTTTCAGAAAAAGTGATTTTGAATCCTTTTGTCACATAATTGGCTGATACTAAGTAAATTATGTTTTAAATTTTTGACAAGTAAAACATTTGAAATAAGAGATAAATTTGAAATACCGTTATTGCTCATATCGCCTTTGCCGATGATATAGCCTTTGGAGTTGTCTCCCAATGTGACGGAGCCTCCATCTGAGTAAGTAATATTTGATAGCATATATTTGTCTTCTGTCATATGTTTTGAGCAACCACTGTATCCATTTTCCTCTTTTCTTGAGTGGGACCTACAAAAAAATAAGAGATAATATTGGTACCCACTTTTTCAATAGGGTCCTAAGAGTTAAATCTTAGGGAACCAAACCCAAGAGGGCTCAGTATCCCATTTAAAAATGTAATCTTTATTTTTATGAACAGTTTCAAAAAAGGTGTTTATATATTTCTTCCTAATCAAACTGTTGTTTATTTAGGAACCCAGATTTTTATACTTTTTGAGTTAGAATTCCTTTTTGTCTGTTCAATAGTAGAATTAATATTTCTCCTAATTTTCTTTCTAGGTGAAATTGTTGTTTTCTTAACATATCCTAATCCTTTTCTACTTGAAACAGATTGAGAGCTATTAATAATTTTAGATAAAGTTTCTCTTCCTTTATTAAAATTTGAAACATTTTTGGTAATGCTTTCTAAATTAGCTTTGAGACTACTATTATCCAACTCTATCAATTTTACCTTAGTTTTTAGTTCATGATTTTCAGAAAAAAGAGCATCATTCTTTTCTTTTTGAATTTCAATTTCATGACTCAAAAGAATAAGTTAAGAATTTATATTAGAGAATGATTCTTGTAATTTTTCAAGTTCTTCCTCTAATATTTTCTTCTCATCTTTAAGCATATCTCTTTCGAACTCTGCTTTGTTCTGATGTTCACGAGTCTCCTTATATTTTCTTTTGAGATTTTTCAAAGCATCAACTAGTTCTGAGTTTATCTCAATCATATCATCAAAAGTAAAATCACTAACCTCGTTTTCAGTAGCCATGAAGCAGACATTTGCTTGCTAATTTTCACTTTCACTACTGTTATCTGATGAAGAAGTATCTGAATCATCCCATGCTACGGAGAATGCTTTCTTTTTCTTATCTTTTTTGCTCTTGTTGAAGTGCTTTTTCTTTAATTCTGGACATTCTTTCTGGATATGACCTTTCTTATGGCAATTAAAGCATTCTAGAATTGAAGATAATGGTACGTTTGGAAAGTTCATTTTTCCATTATTTCTGTTGTTTTTGTTGAATTTCAAGAATTTTTTGAATTTTTTGGCAATAAATGCTAGATCTTCTTCATCCGAATCTTCATCATTTTCTTCTTCAGCATGGAAAGCTTTGTTCTTCTTGTCTTGTGCTTGTACTCGTTTTGCCTGCAAATTCACTTCATAGGACATTAGATTTCCTATTAACTCTTCAGGTTTTATGGTAGAGAGGTCATTAGCTTCTTCAATAGCCAAGGCTTTTCTTTCCCATTCATCCGTTAAAGAGCTTAGGATTTTTGATACAATATCAAAATCAGTGGACTTTTCTCCCAATCCTAATAGTGAATGATAGATGTCTTGACATCTAGAGTACATATCATTTATGGATTCATCTTCTTTCATTTTAAAGTTTTGAAACTGATTTTTGAGCATGGAGATTTTGCTTTGTTCAACTTTGTTAGTTCCTTCATGAGTGATTTTAAGTGTTGTCCAAACTTCATAAGCAGTTTGACACATGCTAACACGATTAAATTCATTTCTGTCTAGTGCATAAGATAACATGTTCATAGCTTTAGCATTGGCAGTAGCATCTAATTTTTGTGTGTTTGACCAAGTGGAGTATTCTCCTGTAGGAAGAGTGTATTCATTTTGTGTAATATTCCATGATTCAAAACTATTGGATTGCTTATAGATTCTCATACGAGTTGCCCAGTAATTATAGTTCAGACCATTGAAAAATGAAGGTCGTGCAGTAGATTGACCTTCAATAAAGCTAGTGTTATGATAATGTTATTCGTAGTGCTGGTGTTGTTTTCCATATTAGCAAGACATCAAATAACTTTGTAACGGTTATAAGAAGCCTCTCTCTGATACCAAATGAAAAATTACTGCTATGGCTAGCTATTACTTAGGATCGTGTAATATGGAATATAATTAAATCTAAATGCGAAAACAGATGATAATAGCAAAGTAAATTAAAATAAAACAAGCACACCAGGAATTTTTATACTGGTTTGAACTTTCCGTTCTACGTCCAGTCCCAGACTCCTTCTGGAATTTCAACTACAACAACCCTCACTTAACCCGAAGGAATAGGTATACACTGCCTAAGCAACCGAACAAGACTTCACCCGCCTAAGCAACCGAATAGGACTTCAATATAAATAACAAAGATATTTGACTGTAGTGTGTTCTTAAATTACATTGATAAGTCAATTGAGTACAGTCTTCTTATAATCTTCTTCTTTATGATATATAGTTTGATGTGCTTTGAGAATTATGGAAGATAAAGTGATCAATGATCAAAGTATGTGAGTAATTTGAGTGCTGCTTGAAAGTTTTGAGAATAGATGAGAATTCAAGAATGCTAAAAGTAAATTCGGTGAATTGTTTGTTGAATTCTATAGTTTATTTATAGTATACAAATAGTTGCATCTTTAAATGAAAAGTTATGTTGAAAAGAACGGATGCAACTGTTGATTTAAAAGAATGTTTCCCTTGGTGAAAAGAAGTGACTTTTCAAAAAAAAGCAGTTGGGGATATTCAGATGTCTGAATAAAAAAATTCAGACTTTTGAAATAGATTGAAACACAAACAGCAAGGAAGTAGTTCATTTTTGACCTCATTCAGACGTATGAATATTTTAGTTCAGACGTCTGAATATTGTGAAAACAATATTCTTATTTCAGTATTCAGACGTCTGAATGAATGGTTTCAGACGTCTGAGTTTGCTATTTTGTACATGTATGAGCATGTATGTGCATGTGTGTGTATATATTTATATATATATATATATATATATCATTTAAGGAGAGATTTTAACAAATTTTCTAAGTAATATACAGACTCTTGACACATAATATACAGCTATGAACATCTGTAGATGAATCTGCAATAAATCTCCTGCAAAGATGGTTTAATATACATATAACATTTTATATAGGTAGTTATAATCAAGATCGAGAGTCTAACACTCTTCGCTTTCTACGTCTAGCCTTCCATTCTTTACTTTTAGCCATCACTCTCTCTTAGACAGGATTCTAGTGTGACTTCCCGACCTATATTAGACTAGATAAGTAGAATTCCAACTTTTACTCTTATTTTCCAAATATGTACATATATAATTTTTTAATTCATTAATGCAATAATCTGTTTCATTACACACCAAGTCATACTTTCAATTTAAACCATTCTTGGTTTTTAATTCAAAACAAATTCCTTTTAAAACAACTCTTGTTTAAAATAAGATTCCTACATTTAAAAATATTAGTTATTATATCTTTTAACACTTTGAAACAATTTAATTTTTTTGGAGTTGGATTTAAAACTTCACAATTTAAATTCTTTTTCAATTTATAAATCACACTTATCTAAGTTGTTACTTCCTTAAAATATTCCATTTTGCTTAATCATTAATTTTTATTAGAAAACAAACATCCCATTATTAGACACACAACCATTTATGATAATGACCAAGATTATCATATCTGGAAACAATTCACCATATATTATCAATAAAATCAGAATAACTTAATTCAGCATTCTAAAAACACTTCTACAAATTTCAAGATTTATTTTCTGGTTTGAATCCATTTTAGCTCAACTTATTTGCATAATTCATATTATCCAATTCCTATTTTGATACATACATACACACACACACAGCTATATATATATATATATATGTATGTATGTATATATAGTACCACATAATTCTTATTATTATATTTAGTTTCGATAATCAACAACCAATATCTTAATATATATATAATAATTAGAAAAATTATTGCTTTATATACCAAATTATAAGCTTATATAAAAATCATTTTTAAAATTGTTTTTAAAATCATTATATAAGAAAATAATAAGTACGTTCTTATATAATACACTCAACTCATTCTAGGGTACTATTGACCCTATCTCCAATGAGTAACTCTCACCAGAGCCAAGGTTCTCGCTTAACTTCTGCTTTGATACCAAAATGTAACGACCTGAAATTTTCGACTTAAAAAGTTCGACACTATTACGATCACTATAGAAGTGTTGAGCAATTGAACATCGAAAATTCCAGATTGTTAGGTTAAAGAAGAAAAGAGGAAGAAGAAGATACAGAAAACAACAACATAGAGTCTCACAAATCGCAGCGGAATAAAATATAATATCAAATAATACTATTTATACTCAGAAAAGCTGTAATTTTCAATTTTCATACATATCAGGGTACATTCATAATAATTCGGACAGTTACGACAACCTGTCAAGAATACAACCAACAAAAAATCTATTACATAAGGGAATATACTCTATACGTTCTGGCCATCCAGCTGAGCTCTAGAACGTCCTAACCTGAAAATCTGTAATACTCGGTCTGACCTGAGCATTACATTAAAGTAACACCGGGGTTAGTCTGGAAACCAGCGTGAGTAAACTCATATAACTTGAAATACTAAGTTATAAAACTTCTTAGAAAACTAGGCTAACTCTTACATCGCTACGAGTTCTTATCTTGTTATAGTCAAATACTTATTACTCAAAATAATATCTAAGTATCGTTTCTTAGTTATCAGTGGTCCAGTTTACTTAATTTATCCATTCTAGCCTATTCGATTTACAAATCAAATCCATAAAGAATTATAGTAGTTACTAATCGAAGTGGTTCCAGATATCGCTGATATCCGACCCAATCACTTCAAATCTTTAATCCAAACAATTCCATTTAACTTCAGAATGTTCTATTCACACAGAGATTCAACACAGATAACTATTCAAATAAATGTCTCACATTTATTAACAGTTCAATCCAAAGCATTTCATATCACAGAACAACATAGATTAACATACCAAAGATATTAATCCACCCAAACATTCAATACAATTAATCATCCATTAGCAAGATTAATTAACCATACAATTTGTAATTAACTACTTAACCAGCTTAATTATCATTGATTAATTACAAGCCATTTTATTATTATTTTAATTAATTATTGGAATGAATTAATTATCATCCATGATTACCTAAGACCTAATTATTTAAAGTATACACCACTTATCTTAATCATTTTACTGAATTATCAATTAAATATATTTTGGAACTAATTTATTACTAACATATAAATTAACAAAGATCCTTAATTTAATTAATAGTCAAAAACATTTTTACTTCCTTTATAACAACTACTTAATTACACCATTTAATTTCATTTAATAAACTTAATAATTAATTTAAAATAATAGGTATATAATAAAATACGTTAGCTTAATTAATTTTAAAATAATTAATTTTATAACCTTAAACTAACCCAAAACTTAAATAAACATTTATTATCTAAAGAATTAGTTAAAAAAATTTGTTTTAAAAACTTGTTTTACTTTATCTTTTAAAAAGCTTGGTTGAAAACAATTTTTCTCCATCCTACAAAAACACTCGGGACAGGCTCAAGTAAATCCCGATCCAACACTCGAGCCAATCTCCATCTTTCCTGACACCTTCCTTTTTTCTTTTCTTTATAAACTTCGATTTATTTAAAATTTAAAACCGTTGCACTGTAAAATACACGCGTAGCCAAAATCACATTTCCCTGAGTTGAACCCGTGACCGCTCCTTCTTCTTCCTTCCACCCAAATCCTACAGCCATACAGATACACATTGAACCACATGCATGTGCACAGACGCACGCCAACCCTCCGACCATCGCCGCTCTCGCCATCAAGTCGACCACAACCTCCAACTTCGATTCCGACCACTGGAGCATCGAAACAAACATGAAATCGAAAACGAGCAACATCGACTACCATCTGGAACGAAACGAACACCCAAGAACCACCTTGAGTAGACATCTACGATCATCAGAACCTTCGCCACCGCATCTAGACCTTTGTCGTCGACCCATACTTCCATCTCCCCTACTCCAATCAAGTCTTATGCTCCTACCACGATGAACAGGCCTCGAAACACATGTCGATCAAAACTGGTCCTTAAACCCTACTACGACGTCGTGCTGCTACCACAATGATCGATAAACTCTGCCACCATTCTATCACATGCATCAGGTCATAGAACAGATTAAAGTTTAAAAAAATAGTCTACTCACCTTTGATGCTGAATAGAGAATGGAGAATTGAGAAAAGATTTGATGCCTGTAAACTTAGTTTGAATCTGTAACTTGATCTTGATCCTACTTGTTAAAGTTTGAATTTTGATTCTTGACCTTGCTTCAGTTTGAAAACTTGAGAGAGGTTGTTTAATTTAGTTTTTCTTTTATTTTTGGTTTAGGTTTCCTCTTTTGAAAGATGAAGAAAAATGAGATATATATATCTATAAGTGTATTGCCTTGTTTCATTTTATTTTAGAAAAAATGAAGAGAATACTTAAGCTTGACACTTGTATTTTTGCATGCTTACTTAGCTTACAAATGTCTTTTGCATGCATTTATGTTTATTTATGTTTTTATATTATATTATATTTTTATTACTACATTCGCTTTTTATTTATCCTTATTTTAATTTTAAACTAAGATTATAAATATTTTACATCAATATCTAAATATATACTTGCATAAAAAATGTAAAGTTTCAAATCTAATTTATTTTAATGATATTATTTTTGAATTTCAAATCAAAATTTTATTTACAATCTACATATAAACAATAGTAATTTTGAAAACACATAATTTATCTTTAGTTTTTTAAAATATAGAATTTAACTCTAACTAGCTTTTGAAAATTATTACATTGAATTCAAATCAATGCTTCTCAATCACAATATATATATATATATATATATATATGTATGTATGTATGTATGTATGTATGTATATGTATATATATTATTATTAGAATATCTTATGTGAATTTTTGATATTATATATATATATATATCCACACTTTAACAAACTTCCCTATATTTCATTCCATAGGCATATATATACACACTCGTATACATTATAAAGCTTGTATATATCGATTTATATATATATATATTATCTTGAATTAAAGAGTGAAATATATTATTTATTATAAGATTTATCATCTCAACAGATTTTATAATTCAACATTTATCATAGTTTCAAGTCTATATATATATATCCAAATATTTATTAGAATTTTATTTGTTCAACTAAACAAAACCAGTTTCTCAATAACAAAATCAGTTTCTTAATAGTAAAAATCAGTTAATAATCCAATTATCAGATGTCCAAAAATCCGGGTTATCACATATGGCCACCCACGACCCACCATCTCGCTTTCCAAGGTCTGTTGCCGCCGCTTATTCGAAACCTAAATCAATTTTGGCAACCGATCTGACCACCACCTGAAGAATGAATACCCTCGATGCAATCTCCATGCTACTCTCCATAAAATCGTAACCATGATTCGTCAATCGAACGAAGTTGATCAATACGCGATGAACGGCTATGAATGTTTTAACCAATTCTAACCAAACCATGATCCAAATCAAAAAAAAATCACAGATTTGGATTGCGCTCGTCGAAAGCTTCAAATCGTTGTGTAATTTGATATATTTGGAGGAATTTGGTTTTGGATTTGGTTTTGGTTGAATTTGAATTAGAACTAGATTTGCAGCCATTGGATGAAATAAGAAGTAGATAGATGCAGTTGTACATACTGAAATTTGAAACTGAGAAAAGATTATGGTGTATAATAGGTTATATATAGACACATCAGAAATAGGAATGAATGGACTAGATTGATTTGGATTGAAACGATAACTACGACTCAAAAGCCCGTATAGTGTGACGACCCGGAATTTTTGAGCATTTGAAATCGGAATATTTAATTGATTTTAAATGTTTAAAGGTTTAATTTTTAACTTGAATTCAAATATCACAATTTATTTGATGATTAAATTATTAAATTAAATAATTTGAAGTTGGGTAAAATGCTAAAGCTGGAGTTCTAAGCCTGTTAAAAATAATTTGAAGGCTTATAAAATTTATATTCAGAACATTGAAGATAATAGAAGCGGTAAGATTGAATTTAAAGGTGATTTGTTCAATTTTGAAAATATGTCGTTTAAATCGACATTTAAAAATAGCTTTTCGATGCGCAGTCTCGGAATTTGACGAACCCAGTTCCATTAGATCCGTAATATTGTATTATTATCGGATTTCAATTTTCGTAGTATTTGGAGTGATCGTGTGGTCTTACGGTTAGTAAACGCGCTAAAATTAAATCGAAAATTCAATTTTATAAATGGATTCAAAAAGCTATCTTCTCTATACGATCGATTTAGGGCTCGAAACCTTTTCCATTGCGTTCGGAATAAGGGTATAACATTATAAATGCCTAGCGGCACGTCTAAATAGGAGTTCAAATTTTTACAGTACGTAATTTGAGATATTTTGAAAAAAAAAGATATATATGTCAAAGAAAAATCAAATAAACAGAAACCTTCTCCCACATGCTTCCCCAACTTTATATCTCGTCTATGCCTTCTCCTTTTCATTCATTTAAAACAAATCGAGAGTCAGGAAAAAAATGGGTTCTCGAAATCAAAAATCAAATCGAGCAATGGAAAGAAACTCGTGGCATTCAAAACTGATAACCGTGAATCCTTTCCTTTCCTCCTTCTAATCGATAGGGAATCTAATGTCTTTCCCTTTTTCTTCCAATCGAATCAGCGATCCCTAAGAAAAAAAATTAACGAACGAATCGATCGATCGAAGGAGCCAAGGCAGGCGAGCAAACATTGAGCAAAGGCTGATCGATCGGCGAGTGGGACGTGCTCGCGCTCACGAGCAGTTGTTGCGTACGGCCAGGTCGAGGTGGATGTTTTTTCGAGTTGCGATTGCTTGTGGGGGTTCGTGAGGCGGCAGTGGTCGCGACTTCGGGCGAGCACGAGGAGGGACGACGCGGCAAGGGTTGGAGCCACAGTGTTGGCTGTTGTGGGCGGTGCAGTCGAGGCTAGGCTAGGGTTTCAATCATCCTCGAACTCGTCAGTAAGGTATAATTTAAATTTTGTTCAATTAAAATTAATTTATATATATTTGTATATACCCAGTAAAATAAAAAAAATCATGTTTTGCTTATTTACGAAAGGAAGTATAAATGTAAATATATTATATATATATGTGTGTGTGTGTATAGCTAAGGGAAGTATATACATGAAAACATAAAAATAAAACAGTATGATTTAAAACAGTAATTTTAATAGTCGAAGAAAAATAAGCAGTTTATATATATATATGCAGATAAAATAGATATATATATATATATATATATATTTTCGTCTAAAAATATAAACAAGAATATATTTTTATTTAAAAGGAAATTGATTATTTTTGTAAATAGTTTGAAAACATAAAATAAAGTAAATATACCTATTCATATTTCATTTACATATGGTGAAAATTTATTTGTTTAATTAAATCTAAATTAATTTAGATACTAAGGATAATTTATTAAAAGAAAATTTGCTTAGATTTAAATTACTAGTTAATTAAATTTATTAAAATGAAAATTGACGGTTCAATTATTTCAAATACTTATAAATCATACAAATTGTTTATTCAAGGTCAAATCGGGAAAACCAAAGCCATATTTGAAGTGGACTGCAAATAAAATCAAAGGTGGGTTAATCTCACTCAGCTGAATTTAAATTTAAATTTAAATGATTAAATTTAAATTTAAATGATTAAATTTAAATAATTGTTTAAATGGTTGAATTGATTGATGTGCTATAGTATGGTATATTTTGGAATTGGTATTTTATATTGTGCTAATGTTTGTAGGTATAGGGAAAACAGGTTGGAGGGATCCAATTTGATCCCTCAACATTTATTTAAATTATTTAATATCAAAGAACAAAATAATTATTTAAATTTTAAGATTTAAATTATTGAAAAGAATAAAGAAGATATTGGGAAAAAGCTGAAATTTGTATATTTCAGTCAAAAGATTTAAAATCAAATGGAAAAATAATAATAATAAAGTCCATAATCAATGAATTTCGAAATGAACTGAGAAAGTAAAGAAATTTATTTCAAATGGAATAAATTGGGAATCAATTTGGAAAATTAATTTAAGTGATTGAAGTTGGAATTTTTCTCTGGATAACCAAGTACGTTTTTTTTAAAGTACATTTTTAAATATAAGTTAAAAGTTTTAAAGTTGATTTAAAAAGCAAGTTTTGAAAAATTTATTATTTCTAATATTTAAATTGTAAAGTAAGTATTTTCTTTAATCTATTATAGCAGTAATTATTTAAAGAGTGACTTAGTATTTTGTTTTTTTAAAAGTGAAAATCTAGTTTTATATTTTTATTAAGTAGCCTTATTTTCAAATATTCATATAGTATGTATGTTTAATAAATTATTGAAGTAGTTTAAAATAAATGTTTTAGAGTATATTTCAAAGTAAAGTGTTTTAAATTATTTTAAAAATCCAAGTTTTGTACTTGGTGATCCCAGAGGAGACAGAAAATATTTAGGAAAGTTTATTCTGAAAAAGAAAGAATGGTTTGAAACTATTTTCAAAGGGTTGAAAATAGAAATATATCTTGTGTAGATATTTTGAGGTCAATAAATAATTTGGAAAATTATTTATTGTTGGATGGTTGTTTGTGATTTTTAATTGATAGTTAAATAAACGACTATCAATATTGGACAAATGCGTTGATCGTTTCGAAGAGACCGGGATCGAGATTTATTTCTCGAAAACCACTTCAATTCGGTTTGTACGTTTCGTGGAAACGAGTGTGGATTCAAAGATGGAGCAGTGAAGTGCAAGGGCCAGTCGCTACTAATCCTGAGGATATTTCCAAAATGGATGTAGTAGGAATAGTGCCTTCGGTTCCGTTCGAACCCGGGATGGACTTGTATGGATGAATGCTTTTGGAACATCGTCAGGTGGACGATGGGCATTCTATGGGACATGTTCTAAAAAGGTAACGCTTAGCCTCAAGCCTCATCCAAAGGGAACGAATGAAAATCAGGGGCTATGCAGCAAGGCTAGGTGGGTAGCACCCAAGCAGGGTGAGGTCATCCCTGCCTAGATGTCCCTTTTATTTCGGCTTAGTGGGCGATTGCTGATCCCAACCGCGGGGTGATCTCACTCGGGATTATCCAGTAAGGGGTAGTCCCGGTCTTATGTTGCAGGAGAGCGGGCGTACTCCTAGGTACTATGATCTAGGCCACGTACTGTGACAGGTGGTACCCCAGTGCCTAGTCATTAGTTGGAAATCCATTTTCCCTATGAGCCTTGTACAAGATTTGTTTGTATTACTCACTCTGTGGCTAGTAGCTGGAATTTAATGAATGTAACAATTTCGGCTATTTTATAAGTATTTGTGTATAGACCGTATTACAATATCAGAGGATTTCTATAAAAACCGTTTTAGCTATCGTAAGGTAAAAACCCGACATGTTTATTTGTGGCGTGGTCTTACGAGATGCTTTCGTTTTCAAAGGATTTTGAAACTTTAATTATCAATTGAGTGTGATTTTCTCACGCTGGTATTCCAGACTGACTCGGGTGTTATTTAACTGTAATGCTCGGGTCAGACCGAGTATTATAGGATACAGGATATGATGCTGTGGAGCTCAGGAGACGGGCGGGATGACGATACGTACTGTCGTACTTATTATATATATATATATATATATATATATATATATATATATTCCGCTGTGTTGAATAGCTGTGTATCTGTTTGTATGTTGTTGATGTTGAACTATGATTGATGTACTCTGATGATGCAATATATAAACAGATATATCTGATTTTGAGTAAAGATCATTTATTATCTATTATATTTTATTCCGCTACGATGGTTAGATTCTGATGTTGTTTTCTATTTTCTTCTTCTACCTCTTCTTCTTTAACCCAAATGGTTCGTATTTCTATTCAACTTGAGTTAATTTATGTAGGATAGTGTTGACTCAAGGGGTACGGATTTGTGGGTCGTTACATTTGGTATCAGAGCTTAGGTTGGTGATAACCTTGGCTTTGGTGGGAGTTACTCATTTAAATTAGAGTCTGTAGTACTTTAGAATGAGTTTGAGAGTATTAATAGATATGCGTGCGTATTTGTTAACGAGTATAAATTGTTTTAATATTGTGTTGATTGGTTTATTGAGTGGCATATGAACCTTCGTCGGCACAGTCTGGACAACTGTATAGAAGGGGTTTCTAAACACTTGAATAGAATAATCGACACGGTATTGTTTTAAATGTGGGTGAATGAAATAATTTTACCCAAAATATATTTTGATATAAATAAAAAATTTTGTAAACTATTTTAGCTAATATATGGTTGCTTGGATGTTAGGAATGATGATATTTAAATCATTATCACTGTTGAGTGGAAATTTAAATAGAAATTGAAAATATGACCAAAGTTTAAGGGAATAAATTCATTATAAAATGAAATTTATAAATATGAATTAAAAATGTAATTTATAAATTGGAATATAATCAAATGGAAATTCGTATGAGCATAAACTATACAAATGAATTATAGTTAAAATTGATTTAAGCAGGATTTGGAAATTTAAATCCCGGAGATTTGGAAGTATTTTGAAGATAAATAATAGCATTATTGCTTTGGAGGTATTTCTGAAAGGAAATGTGTTTTGAAGGGATTTTGAAAGTGATGTAGTGTTGAAATCACTTGGATTACTGGGAAATAATTCTGATGATGACGGCCGCATCGTCAGTATTCATTTTCGAATTTTTAAGTGACGGACTGCTGCCAAAAATTTATTTGTTCAGAAAGCTAGTTGTTTTTGAAAATTTCAACGGAAATTTGTTGGGAATAAAACCAGGATTGGTTTAACTTTTAAGAAATGTAATTTGAGATGTTGGAGATTTTAAAATGATTTGAAACCAAAGCCGGGTGTTTCAAAATCCTGATGAGATAGGTTATAAGCTTATAAATTAAGATGATTCTTAAATCAGGAAGGAAATATAAGCTTTGAATGTTGGAAATTTAAATTTAAAGTGAAAAGTTAAAAATGAAATTAACTTGGATTGAGGAATAAAAATTTAACCGGATTGAAATTAATTTAATAGGCTGAAAATAATATCCAGTTGTATTTGAATTAAGTTGAAATCGAATTTAATTAAATAAATCCGAGTTAAAATAAAATTGAATAAGAATAAAAATTCAGTTAAATTATTGAAATGGAATTAGATTCTTACCTGAATAATGGAAAATAAGTTGAATAAGGATTGGATTGAAATAAATAAATTAGAATAACTTATAAAAGAATTAGAAATCCATGATAATAAAAATATGCTTGAGCTATAAATAAGCGTGAATCTTGAGTTAAAATAAAAGATGAATATATTCAAGCCTAGAATGAATGGAAATGTGTAAAATAATAAGCTGTGACTTATAAAATTTGAAAGTGAAATAGAAAACCCATAATAAATATTTTTGATGAATCGAAAAATAAAATGAAAATTAAAATTTGGATTATAAAATAAATTGAAATTAAGAAAATTTTATGAAGAGAATTTGAGATTAAAATCAAGTTCTGGATTATAAGTTGGGGAAAGACTATTTAGATAAAATGTTAGATAATGATATATGTAATGGAAACCTAATGTAGTTAAATAGAAGTCGAATTGTGAGTTTATGATGAAGTTGGAAAATAAAAGTCAAGTTATAAATCAAATTCGACTTGAATCATTAGTGAAGAAATATAATTGAAGTGGCCTTGCAATTAATTAAATGAATTGAGAATGTAATTGAATTGTGAGTTCATGAAATTGGGTGGTAAATTGAAAATGGATAGTGCATTCGGAACTTGAGTTATAAATTAAAATTTAACTTGAAGTGTTAATAAATTAAATACAATTGAAATGTATCGAATAAAAATGAAAATGGATTAAAATAGTAATGGTTTGAATTGCGAATAAAATCCAAATAAGTGGAAATACTTTGGAAATGGCCTTGTAACCAATTTAAAGAGCTGAATCTGAAAGGTTAAATTTTATAATAACTAATCAAATGAAATTGAAGATTTACAATAAGATTCGATTGTGATAGATTTAAGTTGAATAGAAAAGAGAGTTTACTTGTAAAATGAAAATGAGCTTAAGTATAAAATCTGAATAAATTGAAGTAAATTGACTTAAGCTGAATAGATGGAGGAGAGTTGAATTGAATTCAACTTAAACCAAGTTTAATGATAATGGGTTGGATTTAAATCAAGTGAAAATAAATTTCAACCGAAATAAAATTCGCTTAGCTACCGATAATATTTAATGGAACGAAAATTCTTAAATAAATAATTGTAAACCATTTAAATTGTTAAGGAATTGAAATAACTAGAGACAATAAGGAAAATAGAATGTTTTCAAGTTAATAGAATGGTTTTAAATGAATGCAGATAAGAAACGAATCGCAAATGAATAGATCGTGAATAAAATTGAAATGGTTATCGAATGAAATAGCCTGGATTGTTTTCGAGCTAAATAAAATAGTCCGGAATAAACAATTTTGGAATGAATTGTAAATGAATGGATTGTGAATGGAATTTAAACAGAATGTGTGGAGCTAGATCAAATGGTTTTTATTGGAACCTGTTTGAATAATGAAGTGAATGGATTCAAATTTGAAATGCAATGAAAATGAGAATATATGGATTGTGAATAAATTTAAAAATGGAATTGAATTAAGTACAAATTGAGTTAAAATCAATTTAAATTGGTTATAAAACATAAGTACCTATTTATTCACATAGATCTCGTCAAATTGCATAGCATAAATTGTCATTTGAAGTAAATGGAAGTAATTAAAATTCTATGAATTGATAGGAGTAAAATAAATTGATTTTAAGATCAACTGAATTAAATATGAGTTCGTTTTGCTTAAAAATAAATTAATCTAAGCTTGTGAGTTGTTAACCATTCGGATTAAGTGAAATGATATGTTATTGGTTGTAAGCAATTAAAATTAATGTTGGAATATTTAAATTGCTTATAAAAAAATGTTTGATGTGCATTGCTGTTAGAATTCATGTGTTTAATCTGTTTAACTATTGCAAATAAGTGAAATATTGTTAAACTTCATATATATGGCACTTACAAGTTTAAATTGAGTAAGTACTGGTACCTGGAAGCCGTGTGGCTGGATTTTAGGCACGCTAACTGCTAAATAAATAAGCTGTTTGCATAAAAATGCTAAAATAAGGTACGCCTATGCAATAAAAATAGGAAATATGAACTGTTTTTGGTTTTTTCGAGCGTGTGGGTTGATGTATATATTTTTATATCTTTTTTAAAATTGCAAAAGCTCCTCCGTACAAAGGGGACTCTGCCAAAATTTTCAGGAAATTTTGGGAGTTAGAAAATTTTTGAAAATTTTGGAAAATTTTGTTAACAACAAAACAATTTCGAACTGGAAGTTGAAATAGATTAGTAAATAAAACTGATTTAAAATAATGACATGAATTAGTTATAAATGGAAAAAATAAAATTTAAATATTCAGAGTTAAAGATAAGTTGAATTCATATGGAAATGAAATAATCAATTTGAATAGAAATAGATATAAACAAAAGTGGTAAAGTGAAAATAAATATAAGAAGCATATAAAATGCTTATACTAACTTAAGAAAACAATGGTGCATTCTTAATTGGAAATTGAATACAAATATATTCTGAGTTAATATTTGAATGAATAAATATTGACATTTGGAAGGAAGTCGATAAAATGTTTTTGGAATATTGTGATTGGATATTAGTGCTAAGCCAGATATGCAGGTATTATAAAGAGAAAGGAAAATTGATTTTGATTTCAGATGATAAAAATTGAATTACCCGACCAAAAAGGTATGTGTTTAAATTTCTATGGAAATTTGATTGGGTTTTTGGATCTAGTCACTTGGCTTTTGTTTTCTTTTGGAATTTGGGTGCCCGTGGAGGCCTTTTGTAGTTGTACCAAGCTAGCCGTGCAAAGGAGACGCTGGCGAAATTTTTCGAAAATTTAGGGAGTTAGAAAAAATTTTGAGAAATTTTTGATAATTTACATTTGATTTAAATTGAAATTTGAATGATTGAGAAAATAGTATAGTTTGAAAACTATGGGAGTGTTGAGAAGTTAATAAGAATGATAATGGGTCTTTTATTAAAAGATAGTTGCTTAGATGTTGAATTGTTTGGTTTTGGAGATAAGTAAACGGGTATTGGACTATTCTTCCAAATTAGTAATTTCGAGGACGAAATTCTTTTAAGGAGGGAGAAATGTGACGACACAGAATTTTTCAGCATTTGAAATCAAAATATTTAATTGATTTTAAATATTTAAAGGTTTAATTTTTAACTTGAATTCAAATATCACAATTTATTTGATGATTAAATTATTAAATTAAATAATTCGAAGTTGGGTAAAATGCTAAATCTGGAGTTCTAAGCCTGTTAAAAATAATTTGAAGGCTTATAAAATTTATATTGATAACATTGAAGATAATAGAAGTGTTAAGATTGAATTCAAAGGTGATTTGTTCAATTTTGAAAATATGTCGTTTAAATCGATATTTAAAAATAGTTTTCCGATGCGCAGTCTCGAAAATTGACGAACCCAGTTCCATTGGATCCATAATATTGTATTATTATCGGATTTCAATTTTCATAGTATTTGGAGGATCATGTGGTCTTACGGTTAGTAAACGCGCAAAAATTAAATCGAAAATTCAATTTTATAACTGGATTCAAAAAGCTATCTTCTCCATACGATTGAGTTAGGGGTCGAAACCTTTTCCATTGCGTTTGGAATAGGGGTATAACATTATAAATGCCTAGCGACACGTCTAAATAGGAGTTCAAATTTTTATAGTATGTAATTTGAGATATTTTTAAAAAAATAGATATATATGTAAAAGCAAAATTAAATAAACAGAAACCTTCTCCCACACGCTTCTCCAACTTTATATCTCGTCTATGCCTTATCCTTTTCATTCTTTTAAAACAAATCGAGAGTCAGGAATAAAAATGGGTTCTCGAAATCAAAAATCAAATCGAGCAATGGAAAGAAACTCGTGGCCTTCAAAATTGATAACCGTGAATCCTTTCCTCCTTCTAATCAACAGGGAATCTAATGTCTTTCCCTTTTTCTGCTAATCTAATCAGCGATCCCTAAGAGAAAAAAAATTTAACGAACGAATCGATCGATCGAAGGAGCCAAGGCATGCGATCAAAGATCGAGCAAAGGCTGATCGATCGGCGAGTGGGACGCGCTCGCGCTCGCGAGCAGTGTTTGCGTACGGCCAGGTCGAGGTGGATGTTTTGTCGAGTTGCGATTGCTTGAAGGGGTTCGCGAAGCGGCAGTGGTCGCGACTTCGAGCGAACACATGGAGGGACGACGCAGCAAGGGTTGGAGCCGCGGTGTTGGCTGTTGTGGGCGGTGCAGTCGAGACTAGGCTAGGGTTTCATTCATCCTCGAACTCGTCAGTAAAGTATAATTTAAATTTTGTTTAATTAAAATTAATTTATATATATATATATATATTTGTATATGACCAGTAAAGTAAAAAAAATCATGTTTTGCTTATTTACGAAAGGAAGTATAAATGTAAATATTATATATATATGTATATAGTTAAGGGAAGTATATACATGAAAACAAAAAAATAAAACAGTATTATTTAAAACAGTAATTTTAGTAGTCGGAGAAAAATATGCAGTTCATATATATATGCAGATAAAATAGATATATATATATATATGTTTTCGTCTAAAAATATAAACAAGAATATATTTTTATTTAAAAGGATATTGATTATTTTTGTAAACAGTTTAAAACATAAAATAAAGTAAATATACCTATTCATATTTCATTTACATATGGTGAAAATTTATTTGTTTAATTAAATCTAAATTATTTTAGATACTAAGCATAATTTATAAAAAGAAAATATGCTTAAATTTAAATTACTGGTTAATTAAATTTAATAAAATGAAAATTTACGGTTCAATTATTTCAAATACTTATAAATCATATAAATTGTTTATTTAAGGTCAAATCGGGAAAACCAAAGCCATATTTGAAGTGGACTGCAAATAAAATCAAAGGTGAGTTAATCTCACTCGGCTAAATTTAAATTTAAATGATTAAATTTAAATAATTATTTGAATAGTTGAATTGATTGATGTGCTATAGTATGGTATATTTTGGAGTTGGTATTTTATATTGTGCTAACGTCTGTGGGTGTAGGGAAAATAGGTTGGAGGGATCCAACTTGATCCCTCAACATTTATTTAAATTAGTTAATATCCTCTGTTGTGATTATTTGATATTCTATGATGAATTATATTGGAATATTGAATGCTATGGGGTGATTGAATATATTTGGGTATAATGATTTACCAGAAATATATAAATTGGATCTTGGAAAGAAAATAAAAGAAGTGAATTTGTAGGTAAAATAATTATAGAAATTTGAATAAATTTAAGAATGAATTGGAAAGGAATAAAATGACTTCAAAATTCTAATAAATAAATCTCGAGCATAGAAATGAAAATTTTGAATAATCAGAAGATTAATGAATTTTAAAATTCAGTATTATTATTTAAAATAACAAAACAATCATTTAAATTTTAAGATTTAAATTATTGGAAAGAATAAAGAAGATATTTGGGAAAATGCTGAAATTTGTATATTTCAGTTAAAAGATATAAAATCAAACGGAAAAATAATAATAATAAACTCCATAATGAATGAATTTCGAAATGAACTGAGAAAGTAAAGAAATTTATTTCAAATGGAATAAATTGGGAATCAATTTGGAAAATTGATTTAAGTGATTGAAGTTGGAATTTTTCTCTAGATAACCAAGTACGTTTTTTTAAAGTACATTTTTAAATATAAGTTAAAAGTTTTAAAGTTGATTTAAAAAGCATGTTTTGAAAAATTTATTATTTCTAATATTTAAATTTTAAAGTAAGTATTTTCTTTAATCTATTATAGCAGTAATTATTTAAAGAGTGACTTAGTATTTTGTTTTTTTTAAAAGTGAAAATCTAGTTTTATATTTTATTAAGTAACCTTATTTTCAAATATTCATATAGTATGTATGTTTAATAAATTACTGAAGTAGCTTAAAATAAATGTTTTAGAGTATATTTCAAAGTAAAGTGTTTTAAATTATTTTAAAAATCCAAGTTTTGGACTTGGTGATCCCAGAGGCGACAGAAAATATTTAGGAAAGTTTATTCTGAAAAAGAAAGAATGGTTTGAAACTGTTTTCAAAGGGTTGAAAATAGAAATATATCCTGTGAAGATATTTTAAGGTCAATAAATAATTTGGAAAATTATTTATTGTTGGATGGTTGTTTGTGATTATTAATTGATAGTTAAATAAACGACTATCAATATTGGACAAATGCGTTGATCGTTTCGAAGAGACCGGGATCGAGATTTATTTCTCGAAAACCACTTCGATCCGGTCCGTACGTTTCTTGGAAACGAGTGTGGATTCGAAGATGGAGCAGTGAAGTGCAAGGGCTAGTCGCTACTAATCCTGAGGATATTTCCAAAATGGATGTAGTAGGAATAGTGCCTTCGGTTCCGTTCGAACCCGGGACGGACTTTTATGGCTGAATGCTTTCAGAACATCGTCAGGTGGACGATGGGCATTCTAAGGGATATGTTCTAAAAAGGTAACGCTTAGCCTCAAGCCTCATCAAATGGCAATGAATGAAAATCAGGGCCTATGCAGCAAGGCTAGGTGGGTAGCACCCAAGCAGGGTGAGGTCATCCCTGCCTAGATGTCCCTTTTATTTTGGCTTAGTGGACGGTTGCTGATCCCAACCGCGAGGTGATCTCTCTCGGGATTATCCAGTAAGGGGTAGTCCCGGTCTTGTGTTGCAGGGGAGCGGGCGTACTCCTCGGTACTGTGATCTAGGCCACGTACTGTGACAGGTGGTACCCCAGTGCCTAATCATTAGTTGGAAATCCATTTTTCCTACAAGCCTTGTACGAGTTTTGTTTGTATTACCCACTCTGTGGCTAGTAGCTGGAATTTAATGAATGTAACAATTTCGGCTATTTTATAAGTATTTGTATATAGACCCTATTACAATATCATAGGATTTCTATAAAAACCGTTTTAGCTATCATAAGGTAAAAACCTAACATGTTTATTTATGGCGTGGTCTTACAAGATGCTTTCGTTTTCAAAGGATTTTGAAACTTTAATAATCAACAGTGTGATTTTCTCACGCTGGTATTCAAGACTGACTTGGGTGTTATTTAACTGTAATGCTCGGGCCAGACTGAGTATTATAGGATATAGGATATGATGCCGTGGAGCTCAAGAGACGGGCTGGATGACGATACGTACTGTCGTACTTGTTTTATATATATATATATATATATATATATATATATATATATTCCGCTGTGTTGAATAGCTGTGTATCCGTATGTATGTTGTTGATGTTTTACTGTGATTGATGTACTCTGATGATGTAATATATAAACAGATATATTTGATTTTTAGTAAAGATCATTTATTATCTATTATATTTTATTCCGCTACGATGGTTAGATTCTGATGTTGTTTTCTATTTTCTTCTTCTACCTCTTCTTCTTTAACCCAAATGGTTCGTATTTCTGTTCAACTTGAGTTAATTTATGTAGGATAGTGTTGACTCAAGGGGTACGGATTTGTGGGTCGTTACATATAGCTTCTGAACAAAAGTGGGTCATCCCATATATCAAAATAGATGTTTTTGATAATTTTAACCTTGATGAAACATGTTTCAAATCCAAATTCCATCGTATGAAGGAATTTGCTTAAAATTAGCTTATTTCAAATTGATTTCAATTAAATTGATTTCAATTAAGTTGATTTCAATTAAACTGATTTCTCCACATTTCATGCCCATACGATCAAACGACAAGTTCGATCGCTACGAAACTTGAAACCTTACAATAATTCACCATTATGGTTCTGATGAAACTAGTTTCATCAAAATATGAGACAGTGGCCAAAATGGCCATTTTCACGTTAATTAAGTAAATTAATATTAAATTAATTAATCACTTTTTAATTCAATATTTTAAACCAACCAATTTCATCATTTTTGATTACTTAGACATTTATAATAACTTGAAGCAAATTTACATATCAAATTCAGTGTTTAATATTTTACTAATTACAGTGTTCAGTTTCAATTGTAATTAAATCCAGTTGATTATAGTTTAATCCTAATAAATTTATTAAATTTGATTTCAATCTTTTTATTTCATCCAATCTTTATTTTATGGACAAATTTACATTGGTTTATATCTTATTACATTGGTATTCCTTAGTTACCATCTTTTGTTTATTAATTTCAATTTTCCAATTATATTGATTTTTTGTCGATTTTCACATTAAATAGAATTTAAAAATCCCAATAAGCTGATTTATCTTGATTTCACTCTTTTATTAAATCAGTGATTGCTTTATGAATAAAGTTAACATTTCTATATATTTTATTACATTCACAATTTGCAGTTATTGTCTTAACTCACTTTAATGTAACATTTATTTTACATTTAATTGCAATTGATTAATTAAATTTGCAACAAATAAAAATTATCACCATTCTGCATTTAATAACATTTGTAAGCTTATTAGTTACAACAAAAGTTATAACTACTACTACAACACTAATTTTATTTAAGTACAATTTATTTCACATTATTACATAAATCAATCAATATTTAAATTATCAATCCCTCTTTAAATCAATTATCCATTAATACATACATTACTATAATTTATTTATAGTCCATACCAATTATTAATCTTTTAATTCTTTTAATTAGTTGAAATTACATTTTAAATCGGTTTTCAATTACCTTTAATTAATACTATTTCATTTCATTCCAATTATATTCCTATTATTGAATCAAACAATTTCATTTCTTCCAACATTTCATCACAAACCTTACTAAATTAACAATTTTTAATTATTGAAAATTACGATCGTTACAGTATACTTGGATCTACACATGTTCATGTTTTGTTGAGATGTATATGTTGGACATATTATGTGTAGTTTTGATGATAGTAGGAATTTGACTATTTTGTAGACCCACTTGGACTCGTGTATATTTATATTATATGTTATTGCTACAATGATGGCTTTATGATCTCTGTGATTTATTTTATATTGTGCATTGTTCTATCTTAGAGATGCTTGTGCTTATTACTTTGTGTCGACGCTATGTACGTATAGGTAAGTTGTTTATGATTATTGAAATACGTACCAGTGTTAGCCCAAGAGAATATTCAGATGTGTAAGCCCAATATCACCTCATTCTCCATATTATCAGAAGGTATTACAGTACAATACTCTTTGGTAGTATAGGTACAGAGGTGGGGTGTTACATATGGTATTAGAGCTAGTTTAGAACAATATAGTATAAGAGACATGAATCTTGGCCTTAGATGAGACTCAGAATCTTTGTCCCGGTGGGTGTATGTAGACTATTGTTTATAATTAAGTATGAGTATACGACAATCTGTTTATAATATTTTTCTTTTACTTTTTTCTGAGCATTAACCTCTATATGAGTTATAGAGTAGTTGATGAAGGTAATGAAGGTAAAAATGGTTAGCCCTACGAGCAGTAGCGGCGTTGATGATGATGAATAAACATCTGTGTGGCTTGGACATAAATGAATTAATTCGGGTAGGGAAGCTATAAATGACCTTAATTTGAATCTCGTATTGAATACTTCACAAATCTATGTAGTGACGAGGCAAGATGATAAGATGATCCAATAGTGATCAGAGTTGCGTAACAAAAACTGATTAATAGTTATCCGTTGGAGGCATTTGTTTGCTTATTTGGAAATGTATGTATTGTTTTGTAATGCTTATTTGATATCAAGATGGTTTGTACTGTTATTAATGGTTGTTGAATTGAATATATACACAAGTTTTGAAAATAAACATTTTTATTCAAGTAAATATACAATTTAATAAAATAGTGATACCATTGTATAAAGTGATTAAAAATCATGTTTTTGATTGATGTTTGAGATTTTGGATAATTAAATAAATATATATAGTTTGAGATAAGATGAACATTAATTTGAAAGGAACTAAAATTTTGGATGATAAATATTAGTAATGATTTTAGTAAAGATGGTTTGAAAACAAAATAATATTTTAAAGCAAGCATATTTTATGATTGGAACATTTTCAATTAAAGGTACATATTTTTGTATGATATTAGAAAATGTTTTTGTTTTGCAAACAATAGTTTTCTATATGAAAACATTTAGATATATTTATTTGAAGAAAATTTTGAAGCTGATTTCGTGTTAATTTATCCGTTGAGTGATTTAAGAATTTTGATCGACGTGTCTATCGATTGAGATTCCTAAACACTAGAACGAGATAAATAGACACAAAGTTTTGAAAAGTAATATAATATTTTGGATAAAATAATAATACTATAAAATATTTTAAGCTACATAGAAATCAATGTTTGAAATAGCATTTCGAAGAAGGTTATATTCATTATTTTAAAGAGATTGGTGTGATATGAAGAATATTTTGAAATGAGCAAAATGTTTGTGAAATTGAAGAAATATTATTTCGAAAGAAGTATGTAATTTGAGGAAAAACAAAGTAGAAGTAATATTTTTTAGAAAAATATTTTGAAAAAGAATACAATATTTTTAGAACGCAAATTTTGAATTTAAAATGACGCATGGTAGTTTTGAAAATTATTTTTAAAAGGAATTAGATGAATAATAATAATAATAATTTATTTCATGGGAATAGTATGAGTACGTGAGAAGTATTTCGTGTACGGATGTCAACTGTTAGTGTAAAAAAGTAAAATAAAAAAACTCTTAATATAAAAATGATGATAGGTAAAGTATTTTAGGAAGTGAAAATAATAATAGTATTAGTAGAAGCAGCAGCAGCAGCAGGTGATGATAAATTTATAGGGATAAGCGAGTTGAGATTATATGGTGTGATTTGAATAAATGATGCAAGTATATATATTTATAATGTAAAGTATATACTAAGGTATTGAATGGAAATATATGAGTTCCACTTAAAACTAATTTCAAAATAAGTATGCTATTTGAATTATTTGAATAAGGAACTATTCTATAAAATACTTATTTTTTCAGTATGATTATGTTTAAATATGATGAAGAAAAAAAATAAATGTGTTCGATAGAGCCTAAATTAAAATGAACTTATAACTAGTGATTGTTAAGTGTGGTGAAGAAAAATGTTATTGAATGAGATCATTTATAAAAATCTCATATTGTAAATATTTTGAAAAGACAAAATATAAAATATAAATAAGAGAAAGTAAATAATATGAATTAGATATTATGGAATTAAAGGATTTCAAATTTTATTATATTATTTTTGGAGGACTTTGTGAAATATTTTTTGAAAACAAACTTTTATAAGGTCTTATTGTTTTGTTTTTAGAAAAAAATTATACATGATGGGATTGTGGAAAGTGGAAAAAAGAAGAAGTGGTCTTTGACAAGAAAAGCTTGTCAAACATTAAATGAGATTTTTATTTATTAAGGTTTTAAAAATTGAAGTGAAGCATACTTGATGTTTTGTAAAGTAAGTGGCTATTTTTTTTTTCTATTTTATGTGTTCTACTAAAATTACCATAACTTTTGTCTCACTACTCGAAATTGGCTTAACATTTTTTAGATTAAAAGATATTCATGTAGGGATCAACTTTGATGCTTATCATTTTTTTAAAATATGAAGTTTGCTAATGGCTAAATGTGTTTGAAAACAGATTAAAACTCAGCCCATGCCTGAAATATTCTGAGCCGAAGCATCAGGATATTTTGATCAGAACTTTTGGCTCTTTCATCTGATGTTGATTATATTATTCTTATTTGAATGCAAAGATAATAAGGAACAATTTTTATGTTGAAAGTTTTGTAAAATTTTGTTGCTTGCAAGGTCAAAATTGTGTTTTAAAGGAACAAGCCTGGATTTTAAAATCCATTTTAGTGTTTGAAATTGTTTGGTAAATCCACCGCAACTTTTGATGGAAACCACATTTTGAAGATTTGAAAGTTGTTTGGGAAGGCTAATTGGTAATGCTACTAGTTTTCTTTTGAATGCATTATGTAATTTTTGTGTTTTGTCCTTAAATTTAGTAGAAAAGTAGCTATTATAAAAATGCAATATTATTATTTCGATATATTAGTGCAATATCACTTCTTTTTTATATATGAACTCATATAAGTCATTTTTGGCACAAGTGGATGGTTATTTTGGGTTGACCTAATGCAAGCATGCTTTTTCTCGCATAGTATGACACAAAATCGCTTAAGTTTGCAAATGAGGTATGTTTTACAAGTTTGTATATCGTTATATGTGACATTGTGTTATGTATTGTGAATCCGATCATGTTTTGGTCGTATATACTTATAAATTCATATTATGATTTTTTAAAAGCCACTCCATACAAAGGAGACTCTTTCGGAATTTTTCGAAAAATCCGACACTTAGAAGAAAAACATTTACAAATAAAATTATCGTATGCAAAAGATAGGTCGTTAATTGAATCAAGTTAAAATTATAACATACGGTAAAATGAGTTGGAGTGTGTGAAAGGCATAGCAGATTGCACGGTTTAAGTTTGATAAAACTTTGTACAATACGAAGAAAGTTCATCGTATGAATCGTGTATGAATTACGAGGACGTAATTTTCTTAAGGGAGGAAGTCTATAACAATCCTACTTTCTAATATATTTAATTAATCAAAAATATTCGAATTTGATTTTTGATAATTATTATTTGACAATAATTTCTTATTTATTTAAAGTTTATTTAATAAAAGATTTTGTTTTAATAAATTAAATTAATTAAAAAATTCTTTTCAAATAATTTACTAAATTGAATAAAATGTTTGAATTGAATGCAAAACATTTTTAAAGGTGGAAATTGTAACAGCCCGCAAACCCGTACCCCTAAAGTCGACACTATTCTCCAACATATCTTAATGAGAACGGAAATATGAGCCACTGGGGTTAAGAAGAAAGAGACAGAAGAAGAGGAAACAAACAACAGAATCTTACCATCGTAGCGGAATAAAATGTAATAGATAATAACATATCTTTACACAAAAACAAATACATCTGTTTATACATTACATCATCAGAGTTCAATAAAACAACAACACAACTCAGGACGGTAATAATATCCCGTCCTTCCCAAAACTGAATACACAGCGGATTATTCCATACAAATGCGGAAGTATGTTTCGCCATCCAGCTCCACAGCATCATTTCCTGTAATTTATAATACTCGGTCTGAGTTGAGCATTATAGTTAAATAACACCTGAGTCAGTCTGGAATACCAGCGTGATAAAATCACACTCAATTTGATTATTAAAGTTTCAAAATCCTTTGAAAAATCAAAAGCATCTCGTAATACCATATCACAAATAAACATGTCAGGTTTTTACCTTACGATATGAAAAGACCCGCCTTTTTCTCCACAGAAAGATGCATCATTATTAAGAAAGAGGTAGAAATAGAATAGATAGAAGAAAAGAACTCAACAATATCAGAATTTCATAGCGGAACGGAAAAAATATAATATATAACATAGCTATTACATAGTCAATTACATATCAAAGTTACGCAGATACGACAACACAAGATAGACAGTTATAAAAGTCTGTCTATTATACAACTCAAATACAACACATACATCATAGAGATACAACACAGCGAAAACACAACATAACTACAAACGCTGAAGCCTCCTGCTCCATATCTCTTCCAGAATTTGTCAAAGATAACCTGAATTCCTTGGCTACTTGTAGAAATTTGAGTACCCAAGAGTTTAAGAAAAACGGAATAAACTTCGGGTCAGACATGGGTCTGGTGTGAGTAAACAGGTTAAAGTTGCTTAACTTTTAAAAACCTTTGAAAATAAAAGGTATCACGTAAGACTCCCCACACATAAACATGGGTAAGTTTTTACCTTACGCTAACAAAACATTTGATAGGAAATCCAGTGATATTATAATAGGGTCTAGGGTTTTCAAGTAAATAGAAAATAGCCGAAATTGTTACATTCATTAAGTTCCAGCTACTAACCACAAAAGTGGGTAATACAATCAAAACCGTAAGGGCATGTAAGAAGAATGAGTTTCCATCAATGGCAGGGCTACTAGGGTACCGCCCATCACAGTACGTGGCCTATATCATCGTCCCGAGGATCCACCCTAAATCCCCTGCAACAAAAAGCCGGAACCATTCCTTACTGACCAGTTCCGAACAAGACAACCCCGACGGTTCTAGCTAGCAACAGCCCACACAGCCGAATAAAAAGGAACATCTAGACAGGGGTAAACCTCGTCCTACTTGGGCATGAACCACTTAGCCTTGCTGCACCTCCCCTGTTTTAGCCATTCCCGGTTGATGAGGCTTGAGGCTGCGATTACCTTTATAGAACACATCTATCTTAGAATGCTCATCGTCTACCTGACGATGTTCTGGAAGCATTCAATCCATATAAGTTCGTTCCCGGTTCGAACGAAACCGAAGGCATTACTTCGTTACACTCATTTTGGAATCACCCTCAGAGTTAACGACAATAACCCTTGCACTCTGAAAACTCCATCTAGAACCTGGAAGCACTATCTTCGTTATACGCGTATTGGAATCACCCTTAGAGTTTTTAACGACATATAGTTCTTAAACTTCGAGTCTTCAACTTGATCTTCACTTGAATTCACGAGCTAACGTTTACTTGGATCAATGTAGTTTTTGGATAATCAAATTTGATACCCGATCCCGGTCTCATCGAAATCCAAACGTATCTTAAGGGCCAAGTTGTTTAAAGGTTTAAACAGTTCAATCAAATTCAATTCAATTCAATGCTTTGAATTCACACATCATCAACACATATAAATGTCACACATTTATCATTAATATAACCAATATCAAATCACAGAATGCCACAACATATCATCAATAGATATCAATCCAAAAGATATCATCCAATTCAGACATTCTACAAACAATCATCCATAAGCAAGCATTATCAATTCATATCATAATTAATTTAATTACTTAAATTAAATTAATTCCCTAAGAATTGATCACTTAATCCTGCTCATACATCCATTAATTAATTACTAACCTTAATGAATTAATTACTCCTTAATTAACTTAGTTAATCAATTAATTAATACCTAATTCTGAATTAATTATTCTTTAATTATCAATTAATAATCCTTAATTATTAATTAATCTCCTTTAGTACATAGTAATCAATCCTTAATTACTTTCATAATCAATTAATTAACCTTTAATTAACTGATTAATTATCCATCAACTATCGATTAATAACCTTAATTATTAATCAATATTCCTTAATACAAATTAATTAACCCATAATTACATTTATAATTAATTAATTAATCATTAATTAACTAAATAATTATCTCTTAATTATTAATTAATTAACCTAATTATTAATTATTAATTAATTAACAACTTAATTAAAGATTAATTATTCCTTAATTACCAATTGATAACCATTTGATTAATCCTTAATTAACTGTTAACCCATCCTTAATTAATAGTTAATCAATCCTTAATTACCATTTGATTAATCCTTAATCACCATTGGTTAATCAATTAATTACCATTTAACAACTTTTAAAAATTCCTTAATTACGGATTAATTATTCTTTAATTATTAATTAATAAAACCTTAATTATTAATTAATAAAATTTAATTACAAATTAAGAACTTCTTAATTACTAGTTAAGTAACCTTTAATTACTTAATTAACAACTCATTAATTGCTTAATTAATAAATCCTAATCAATTGATTAATTAAGTTTAATTATATTTAATTACTTGATTAATAAATCCCTAATCATTAATTAATAATCTAATTAATGATCTTTTTAATTACAAATTAATTAACCTTAAATTAAATAACTTTAATCCTTAATCATTTATTAATCAAGTAAATTATTTTCCCTTAATTAATTTCTTAATCAATCCTTTATAATTAAACTAATTAATTAAACTTAATTTTCTTAAATTAATTTAATCAAAATCAAATATTAAAACCTTAATTAAGATAAGACATTATCTTATAAATGCCTGAACTACCCTTAACATATTTACATCATTTATCTTTATAACCATCTTTGCTTAATTAAATTATTAATCAAGTTTTTACAATAAAACAATCATTTAACTTGATAAATTATAGTTATCAAAACTTTAAATAACTTAAAATATTTATCCATTTATAGTTTTAAAAACTAGTTTCAATTTGATTTTAAAAATTATCTTTTTATATAAACTTTTAAAATTACTTTCGTAACTCAATTTTAAATATCAATTTAAATTGCTTGACAAATTTTAAATTTATCAAACTTCAAAATTTCTTAATCAAAATAATTAAGAAAACATTTATTAAATATAAAGTAGTTTATATAAAATGGTTTTAATCCAATATAAAATTTAAATTTCAAAAAAACTTGATTTCAAAACTTTTTAAATCTGCATAACATATAGCTTCGGGTCATACCCGAATGCCACTCAGGTTTAAACCCGAGTTTTCTTCCTCTTCTCCCCATTACCTTATGTTTTGATTTTAAAAACTTAGAATTTGTTGAAGTTAAAATCAGAAGAAGCTAAATACTCACGTTCCAGAAGACGTACTCGAGAAAACTGCTGAAACCCCCGAGTTTCCCCTCGAACCACTTCCTTTACCCAATCACTGACACTAACCCCCACTTGTGCACCTGCACAGGTGATCGTGGCGATACTGACCACCGCCGACGCCTTCAACCTTTCGACGATCATCACCTCTTGCAATTCCGACCCCCAATTCTACACTACAAGGCCCTAAACGAAAACGAGCTACTCATGTCGAATCTTGGAAACACAGCATCACCTAAAACTTCACCGAACCCTTGACTCCGATCATCAGAGAGTATGCAACCATGGCCACACACTCACAAGCCTTCCACGCTACTTTCCTCCCATTCTCGAGTAACTCGAACCACCTAAGATGCCACAACAGCCTATACCACAACCACGAGCAAAACTGGGTGTTAAACCCTACCTTAATCGATTTCTGATGCCAGGGTGATTAATAAAATCAAACGCCAATTTCTAGGCCTCGGCAACCTTCCAACAACCTCCGGCAGCAACCACGAGATTTCCCCATCTTCCAGTCAACAGAAAATGCCCAGAAATCAAAAATCAATCAACTCAAAAATGCTCTCTCAAGACATAGCTAAAAATTTAAATTTTCATCTTAAAAATCATATTTTACAAATTCGATTCTTGATATAAACTTGAATCAGAAATTTACAAGAGTTGAATTACCATGATTTAACATGTCTACTGTAAATTCTTGATCCCAGCAGATTCTCAGTCCCATTATGTTTGAATGTATGTTTAAAACATAGATTGAGTTTAAACTAATTTAACATGTTTAAATATCATAGTCTAACAGAGATCTGATACAAAGATTTTGAATTTTTATCAAAGCCATAATCTTTGAACTTATAACAGAGGTGATTAGAATCAACAGATATGTACACTATAACTATATACAGAGGCTTACTTATATACATACACGCAAACAATTATCATCACAGGAATTCACATACACAGATATTTATTTACCTAAATTTTAATTTAAATGTTTTCTCACCTTAAAAATGCAGAGAGTTTTGGAACTGAATGAAAACTGAAGTCCTTCGAAAGTTTGAATATCACTGTTGTTGCTTTTGAATTCTGAAACTTGTATTGCTTGAAACTTGAATACTGGAAAGCTTGGTACTTGATTGCTTAACTGGAACAAGGTGATGATGAATCCAAACATTGATAACCTGTTTGGTTCTGGACAGTGTTCCAGGTTTTTGATAACAGAAAGTTTCTAGCTCTTTTTTTAATGCTTCTACACGCTTTGATATAAATTGGTTACAGGCTTTGAAAATGATTGCAGTGTTTTGATGGCAGGCTAGATAAAAGAGGATTACAAAGTTGGTTTTTGAGAAAATGTTTACAGGATTGTAAAAATGTTTCATGCTTGAGGTTACAGGGTTTCAAAAATCTGATGTTTTGATTTTTTTTGCTGTTGAGCAGATTACAGGCTTTGAAATTGTTTCAGAGGAGATAGTTTCAGGTTTTGATCTTTGAACTTTTGTAAAAATCTTTTTAGTTTGATTTTGAGGAATTGAATACAAGAGTGGCCATTAATTTCTGAATTGAAAGAAAAAGAATGAAGAAGGTAATGGGAGTTTATATTTTATAATTTGTCGTTTATCAAAAATTAAGAAGAGAAAGACACTTGTTCAATTTTGTTTACATTTGTCATTACTAATCCCAGTCAACTTACACATGTTAATCAATAAGCTTTAAAATTTAACACTTGTTCTTTCTTATTTTTAAATTATTTTTAAATGACTTATAAGCCTTTATTATTAATTTTCCTGATATGTATATGCTTTTATAAATTTATGAATGCTTTTTCTTATCTTATAAAAATAAAACTTTTAAAAGAAAATCAAATAAAAACCAATTATATTCTTAATAAAATCATATAAAATTATTTGATCCATTTTAAATGCTAATTTAAATGCTTTTTCATTTATTTACTATTAAATAAATATTTTCCAAATTTATATAAATAGTATTCTTTTGTTTTAAATTAATATAAAACAAATCTTATTATTTTTTTAAATAAAAACTTTATTCATAAATCCTTTTATACCCAAAATTATTTTCAAGGTATAAATTCTTTTTAAATTTCAAATTTCAATTCAAATTTCGAATTTTAAATCCAAATTCAATTTAAACTTCAATTTAAAATCAAATTAAATATATCTATATTAAATTAAACAAACACATTATTAAATCTTGAAATATTAAATTCTAATTTTTTTAAAGTTAATTTTCAAATAAATATATATTTAAACGGCACTTATTAAATTGAAATGTTAAGCCTATTAAAATCAAATTTACAAAATAAGACAAATTAAATAATTATTCTATTTAAAATCAATTTATCTCTAAATTTAAAAACATCACATAAATTTTATTTTGGTTATTTATATTTGAAGATAATAATTTTGTCAATTTTAAATGATTTAATTAAGAGATTATCACCTTTTAAATTCCTCGAAATTCCAGGATATTACATTCCTCCTCCTTTAAAAGAATTTCGTCCTCGAAATTTAAAATAAGGATAATCTAAAGTTTTTTATTTCATTTTAATCATTCAAGCATACCTATCAGCCAAACATTATCAACCAACAACAATCCATCCAAACAAACAGTTTATTTAACAAACAATTCATTCAATCAAACAATCCTAGCTATTTAGACATAGATCCAGATAAGTCTTCCTAAAACTATTCAGAGTTTCTCAAAAGAAACTCTGAAATCCTAATTCCACAACAAAAGATAAATCGTTCACGTATTTCCCAGATGAGATACGTGAAAATCAATGTGAATTCCAACCATCCAAACTGGCAATTCAACCTTGAAGACTACAACACTAATCTTCTCCTGATAAGCGCCACCATCACAGATACCTCACAGACCAAAACTAGACCAAGAACCAGACGATCTCCCGACTCTTCCCAATAGAATGGAAATCTACAAGGTCTTCTAAACAAAGCTTCTCAGGGTGCTGTAACGGCCCGTTATTTTGTACTATTCGAATCCGCATATGTCGGACTTGAATAATTCAAAATATCGAATTGTTAATTTAAATTTGGCAAAACTCAGATATACAGTAAATAAATAATCACAGAATCACAGATACAGAGTAATAATATGCAGCGGAAGTAAAAGAGATAGTAGTTCATGAAGCTACTATATAAATATATAAGATACATCAGAGTTAAATAAGTTACAACAGAAGTCTCGAATACAATAGTCAAATATAAGAATCAGAATACATCACTGGAATCATCGAATATCTGAAAGCTGGATAGATAGCTGGATCTCCAGGCGAAGCTCCAACTCCAAAGGTGAGTCTCAAAAGATGAACCACTCAGTCTGACCCGAGCGTAAAGAAAAACACAAAACACTCGAGTCAGGACTAATATTCTCATATCAATAAATCCAACTCAAGTGGAATAGCAATCGAAATACAAGTAACTCAAAGGATGTTGGAATCACCATCCTCTAAGGATCCGTTAAACTATCTACTATGTAGTAGTGTACGCTAAATAGATAATGTCTATCAGTAATATAAAGTATCAAAATAGTGTTAAGGCGTTACCATTATCCCCCTTAACACATTTTTATACAAATGTCATAGTCTATACAGCACTGTAAACTCCACCGTAAACTAGTGGGATATCAGGGAGTACTCCATAGGTATAACACAAAAAAAATTCGTAGTGGTCGCGTATGTAGGGATACAAGTATGACAAGGCACATGAGGCAATACCCAAGGTAGTGAAACTACCGTTTGCCTGATCCGGACTGGTGAGAACGCATCGCCGCAGCGATCGCAACACCGCGAAACAACACTCCTGACATTTCGAGGGTGCACCAATCAATGAACAAGTAATGAGTAGTTTTCGAAGAAGTGTGTTCGCTCGAGGTGGCTAACCCCATTTGGCCCGGCACGGCTCCTGATTTTAGTCATTTCTAATTTGACACAAGTGTCAAAGCTATCCATTATCGTTCTCTTTCTTCAATCATCGCGTACATCATTCCAACCACTTCATTCTGGATCATCACTCCGCGTATAGTTATTAAAGTGGTTTTCGATTTGGACAGAGAGTATGTCCATAACAGATTCCGGTCTCTTTAATAACTTTCGTAATTATTACACCGATTGGTCGTTTAATATATTTCAAACCAAATCAATTTCAATTTCAATTAGAATTCGTAAACCAATTTCCAAAACTTACATTTCAAAACTTCTAAATAATCATTTCAAAGTCTTACAATTCAATTTCAATTTTTATTTAGAACAATTCAAATATTGATTCAAGTTCGTATATAGGTTTTATTCCAAAATCATTTAAATTGTTTAATTTTCATTCAAATCAATTTAAATCCATTTATCGATTTCATTCAATATTCGCTAAGCTAATTTATCATTTAAAACAAATTTCATTTAGATTCCAATTCATTTAAATCAATTTCTTAAGTTCAATTTTATTATAACAAAACTTACAAATTTACTTAAATTCGATTCGTCAAATCATATTCCCAAAATTACAAGTCTTACATTTATTTCAATAAAACGCATTTTTTTTTATTTCTTGTTAAAGAAATTCAGTTTCACTTATTTCTTCACTTAGTTACAAATTTCTAAAACTCAATTAATAAAGAAACTAAATTTCATATATTCGAGAAATTTAATTTCACTTATTAACTTACTTAAATTTTCCAAAGCTTAATTAATAAATAAAGAAACTCAATTTCATTTATTAACGAAGTTCAAATCCACTTATTCAAAAGTTCCATTTCTCTTATCAAAGAATTCAAATTTTTATTCAATTATCAAATAATTAAATCTTATTCAATTATTAAATAATTTAAATCTTAATTATTAATAATTTCAAAACTTAATAATCCCAAACTTGATTATCAATTCAACTTAATTATTAAATCATTCCAATTAATTATGAATTCATCAAATCATTCCAACTTAATTATAAATTCAACTTAATAATTACAAACTTAATTATAATTTCAAACTTAATTATAATTTCAAATTTAATTATTAAATAATTTCAAACTTAATAATTTCAAACTCAATTATAACTAATTCCAAGTTATTTACTAATAATTCCAAATTTAATTATTAAATAATTAAATTTCAACTAACGTTCTTTCATCAATTACTACGTTAATATTTGTTTCAGATTTCAATATTTACATTTCCCTTTCATAAAATTCAAACTCCAACTTCATTTCAAAACTTATTCTTTGCTCGAATAAAATCATTATTTTATTTTTAAATCAATTTATTGACCAATCCGATTTTATTTAATTCTCTATCCTAGGTCAAATTCATTTTGGGTATATATCATTTCAACCCGATTCCAATTTCAATTCAATATCAAGCATAATAAAGGGAACATGCAGTGTGATAACTGGGATGGTGTCAAAGTAAATAAACAAGCAATAACAACAATCAATAACAACAAGCAATAACAATCCAATAATTAATTCAAATAATCCCGAAATAACCGTATTAATTCACATTGTTGTTTGTGCAAATTAATATAATTATTTCTAGAATCTACACTATCATTTCATGTAGATTAAAGATTATTACACTAATTATTCATACGGTTGTTCTCTTGTCATTCGATTTCAATTTACACTACAACAATCAATCCAATATATGTTCAATGGTTCAAAGTGTAATTATCACTATTCTACATGTCAATTAATTTAACAATTAAAAGGGATCATATTTAACTAATCAAATTCAACATATATGTCGATTCAAATTTTAACTATCCTACGTCAAGTTCAATTGAATAACATTTATCACTTTATACATTACAATTTAACATCCAATATAAGCAACAATCAATCAATCGATTATCAACCACACTGTATTATCATCGCATAAAAATTAATAGATAGTGGTGTCCGATGTCATAAGTGAACAGATACAAGTAAAAGCATATATAACAGTGTAACTAACTAACAGCAGCACATTTCAATTGTCGTTTCAATTGAAATCAAATTTAATAAATAAAAGAACATTAATCGTGAGTGATTGCTCACCTTTCGGGTTAGAGAGGATGGACATTGAAATTTGTTACGAAACGCAAGCACGACTTCAGAAGCAAGGCCAAATATGCACGAATTTAACGGACACAGCTGATAACAAGGAATCGGTGGAATAATTAGAGTCGGCTTGACATAAACAGATTATATATATTATTTTTTTATTATTTCCATGAAATCGATATTTAATTTAAAACAATATTAAAATAACATAAAAAATTAACAATCATTGTTTTAACTAAACACATATATGAAATCAATATATGTACGTTATAATTTGAAGTAAGTTATAAATGCAAAATACTTATATTTTAAAACCAATATATAAATAACCTAGGCAATGAACAAAATATGTAAACAAAGTATATATCTTAAAACATATAAGCAAACCTACACAGTATACAACTAGTATGCTCAAACCATCCAAAACATACGCGTATTAGCCATTTAAATTTAACTGGGACAAAACATAACTTTTTGTATAAATATAGGTTGCTTAAAAAATATAGAACTAATATAACATACTTGAATATATGTAATAGCAAAATATTTGTATGAAATACTTGTTTCCTCCTTTACAGCGCATATATGATACGCATCCCTTAAAATATCATACATCATATGTAAAATATCCCTTAAAAATCGAAGCTGCAAGTTGTAAATGAAAAATAACAAAGGAAACAAACGCAGCTTGTATATAAGTAAACTATTATAACCTTGTATAAAACTCAACATACAAACTAATAGATATATATAATTGCACACATGAAACACACATATTTATGATTTAACACTTCATATATACTGCACCCCTATACTACACTTAATAAACTGCGGCAAAACGTATATTAATATAACCTTTAAATCAAACCACCCGACAAATTTTTTTTTTTTTTTTAAACTGATAAAGTAGAACAATACTTATTATAAGCTTAGTATTTAAAAGAAAAAGAAAAAAAAAATTAATTCCAAAGTGGTACATATATATATAAACAAATACATGCAACAAATATAAGTTTAACAGAAACCATATGCAAACCATGATATAAGGAATATAAAACAAAAATCAAAGTAGCCTCTGGATAAAATATTAAATACTTGTACACGTGATAAACAAAATCAGACACCTATACATATATGTTCAGCAAATTTAAATAAACTTCGTACACGTGATAAAATGCTAGACACTTATACGCACTTACATATACAAGCTATTATACATATACAGAAAATATTTGATAAACTAAAATTTACCATCATTCTTCCCATATATATATATGCACGCAGTCATACAATTGCTAGATGGACTAAAGAGGCACGCGACAAAGGTTGTTCGGAGGGGAAGACATGGCGAAGCACCGGGTTGTCTCGTCTAGCAACTTGGTATGTTTGGTGTGGCTCGGCTGAAGGTTATGACTGTGCGTGTGGAGGACAGTGAAACGCAAGATATGGGGTAACTTGCGGTGATGATCGAGCACAAGGCAGCGGTGAACGGGGAAAGGTCGAGGTGTTTTGCGTGTTGGCGGAGCTCGGTGATAAGGGAGAGAGAAGGGAAGGGACGGTACAGGTGCTTTGTGGTGGGAAGGAGCATGCATGTGGAGTGCAGAGAATATGAACAGAAGAAGAAGAGAGAATGGAAAGTGAGAAGTTGAAATGTTTTGTACGCATATGTGGCTTTTGAAGAAGATAAAAACTAAATACTCTAAAAGTAAAACTAAAAGTATTGAAACCAGTGAAACTAAAGTATAGCATGCGAATTTTTGGAAATATAAATGCAAGTTGGTGTTTAGTTTATACATTCAAAAATGAAAAGACACAAGGGTTCAAAAGACTCAACAAGCATCGGTAGAGCGAATCGATGCAAGGTTTCGACGCGTACAAGATTTCCGGAATACAACGACGAATACATTGTTGAGATCCGTACGACGAGACGATCAAAATGGTATATAGATGTCAGTAGTATGATTGAATTATAAAAATTAGAATTTTTCTACTACGGAAAATGCAAAGAAAACGTAGAAAAATAAGATCGACGGAGCCAAAGATGTCCGAATTCGGAAAAACGACAAACTGACAACTTGCTCAAAAGATGGTTTAGAATTTTTCTATGTAAAAATATTTTGGTTTTGAAAACGTTTTATTTTCATCGCTTTTTAACTGATTAAATTGAAGTGAATTTGCGCACGAAATAATCTTTCATATTTTCGGACGAAAATTTACCAGTTGCTATGTTTAACTGGACGCGTTTCAAATATCAAATTTTCGTTGCAAAATTTTATTGTTTATTTTTATTTAATGAAAATTTTCATTTAACGCAAAACACACGTTTCTTACGTTAAAATTATTAATTTGGTTTCTGTTATTGGTTATGACTATTTCATATTATTACATTACGTTTTAATATATATTACATTATTGGTCTTATCGAAATTTGTCGTCTACGAAATTGGTTTTGGATTTGTAACATATATACAAAGAGATTTCCATTTAATAAATCGTAAAATTTTATTTCTATCGGATTTTTATTTAATTTAGTATTTTAAAAGTGTTAAAAATACGGGTCATTACAGGTGCCATCTAGATCCTCGCCTGATAACTATACGTGAATTCCATTCAATACAGATGGTCCTCCCAACATCCATAAAAATCCAAAACACAAGCTCTCTCAAATCCCTAGAATTTGGTTCAGCCTTTCCGTTGGTCTGGGAATGATAGGTTGTATCCAAATTTAATCTTGAACCCTAAACTGATCCGTAAAGCCTCCCAAACTAGCTGGAGAAGATAAGATCACTATTGCTAACAATGCTGACTGAAATACCAAGAAGTCGGACAAACTCTTCTAAGAAAAACTCAGCCAAAGATGCTACAGAACGAATTACCTTAACCGGAATAAGATGGGTGCTCTTGGTTACCCAGTCGGTCTACAATCATCTATATTCCTTTATTTCCCTTTTTTGTCCTTGGCAAACCGTCAAAGAAATCCAAATAAATCATTTCGTACTTCACTTCGGAACTTCCAAAGACTACAACAACTGCGGTCTTCTGCTTATCACCTCAACTTGCTGATAGATCACATATCCAAAGACAAAAGCGGCTACATCCCTCTTCAAGCTCGGTCGCCAGAAAACTCTCTTCATATTCATATATCTCTGATCATATTGGGCTGGTCACTCAACCTGGAGCGAAGACTCCCTGCCAAAACTTCTTGCTTCAAAATCCAGAAATTCAGAACACAAATCCTTTTCGATGATCCCCAATGCTCCTTGGCCATTAATCTCAAAACTGGAACACCGACCATTCTTTGACTCATTTCATCTATCTCAGACACACATAAATGTCCGAGCAGATCTCAAACTTATTCTTGCCATCAGAGATAGCTAGAACAAGCACACTAGTCAGACTTGCCTTCAAATCCGAGAAAATCTCTTCATACTCGAGTCCACTTATACTTCCTGTAGAACTCTGCCAAACCAGAAAACTGTGGTTTCTTCTACTCTTGAATAGTAGCTATCCAGGCTGGATTTATAGAAATACCATCCCAAAACAAAAATGCTTCCTCAAAGCCTTTAATCTTAACTCCAAATGTCGCTTGCTCTCCTCTTCAGACTTGGAGTAGACAAGAAAAACATTGATGATCACAAGAACAACTTATACCACACATCCCAAAACTTGGTTCATCAAATCCACACAGAATCTCAAAAATACTTATCCGTCTAGGCCACAAAGACAATAGATGAACTCCAACTGGGAAAAACTAGACTGAACAACAGGCACTGCTTCCGAAACTAAGATGATCCAAATCTCTATTTCCTGATGAGGAAAACCTTCACTCCCTCGGAACATCCGAAAATTTTCTAACCAGTCAAGGACTCTAAACCTCCTGGAGATGCCTCGACTCTTTGTAGAAGATTTCTCAAAAGAACTCTAGCATCATCGCAAGTCACTTTTATGGTCCTTCCCAAGTTAGCCTCCAAAGATACAATCCTTGCTTCACCATCAAAATAGTCTAATACTATCCAACCAACCCAAAACAAGATCAAAACCCTTTAAATCCAATAAAAAGGGTCTCCAGAAAATTATGGGGGAGAAAAGAAAATCTTAAGCCTCTATAGATCTAATTTATCTCAGTTGCTTCATCTATAGGGTTAGATACAAAGATAGGATGGTCAACTAAACAAAGAGAGAGATAAAACTCCTCTAGAACTCATGTTGGAAATCCGAACAGATACCCAACAAATTTATATAAGTATATATTTATATAAAATTAGAAATACATGCTCTTAAGATAGACACCACTTCAGAGTCTAGGTATTATCTCAATCTATGCTCTGATACCAAGTGAAACGACCCACCTTTCTCTCCACAGAAAGACGCATCATTATTAAGAAAAAAGAGGTAGAAATAGAATAGATAGAAGAAAAGAACTCAACAATATCATAATCTCATGGCGGAATGGAACAAAATATAATATATATAACATACCTATTACATAGTCTATTACATAGTCAATTACATATCAGAGTTACAAAGATACAACAACACAAGATAGACGGTTATAAAAGTCTGTCTATTATACAACTCAAATACAACACATACATCATAGAGATATAACACAGCGGAAACACAATATAACTACAAACGCTGAAGCCTCCTGCTCCATACCTCCTCCAGAATTCGTCAAAGCTAACCTGAATCCCTTGGCTACTCATAAAAATTTGAGTACCCAAGAGTTTAAGAAAAACAGAATAAACTCCGGGTCAGACATGGGTCTGGTATGAGTAAATGGGTTAAAGTTGCTTAACTTTTAAAAACCTTTGAAAACAAAAGGCATCACGTAAGACTCCCCACACATAAACATGGGTAAGTTTTTACCTTACGCTAACCAAAACATTAATAGGAAATCCAGTGATATTATAATAGGGTCTAGGGTTTTCAAGTAAATAGAAAATAGCCGAAATTGTTACATTCATTAAATTCCAGCTACTAGCCACAAAAGTTGGTAATACAATCAAAACCATAAGGGCACGTAGGAAGAATAGGTTTCCATCGATGGTAGGGCTACTGGGGTACCGCCCATCACAGTACATGGCCTAGATCGCCATACCGAGGATCCACCCTAAATCCCCTGCAACACGAAGCCGAAACCATTCCTCACTGAACAGTTCCAAACAAGACAACCTCGGCGGTTCTAGCTAGCAACCGCCCACACAGCCGAATAAAAAGGAACATCTAAACAGGGGTAAATCTCGTCCTACTTGGGCATGACCCACTTAGCCTTGCTGCACCTCCCATGTTTTAGCCATTCTCGGTTGATGAGGCTTGAGGCTACGATTACCTTTATAGAACACATCTATCTTAGAATGCTCATCGTTCACCTGACGATGTTCTGAAAGCATTTAATCCATACAAGTTCGCTCCGGGTTCGAACGAAACCGAAGGCATTATTTCGTTACACTCATTTTGGGATCACCCTCAGAGTTAACGAAAATAACCCTTGCACTCTGAAAACTCCATCTCGAACCTGGAAGCACTATCTTCGTTATACTCGTATTGGAATCACTCTCAGAGTTTTTAATGACAGATAGTTCTTACACTTCGAGTCTTCAACTCGATCTTCACTTGAATTCACGACCTAACGTTTACTTGGATCGATGTGGTTTTCGGATAACCAAATTTGATACCCGATCCCGGTCCCATCGAAATCCTAACGTATCTTAAAGGCCAAGTTGTTTAAAGGTTTAAACAATTCAATTCAATTCAATTCAATGCTTTGGATTCACACAGCATTAACACAGATAAATATCACAAATCTATCGTTAATATAACTAATATCATATCATAGAATGTCACAACATATCATCAATAGATATCAATCGAAAAGATATCATCCAATTCAGGCATTCAATAAACAATCATCCATAAGCAAGCATTATCAATTCATATCATAATTAATTTAATTACATAAATTAAATTAATTCCCTAAGAATTAATCACTTAATCCTGCTTATACAATCATTAATTAATTACTAACCTTAATTAATTAATCACTCCTTGATTAACTTAGTTAACCAATTAATTAATACCTAATTCCGGATTAATTATTCTTTATTTATCAATTAATAATCCTTAATTATTAATTAATAACCTTTAATACAAAGTAATCAATCCTTAATTACTTTCATAATCAACTAATTAACCTTTAATAACTGATTAATTATCCATCAACTAACGATTAATAACCTTAATTATTAATCAATTTTCCTTAATACAAATTAATTAATCCATAATTTCTTTTATAATTAGTTAATTAATCATTAATTAACAAATTAATTATCTCTTAATTATTAATTAATTAACCTAATTATTAATTATTAATTAATTAACAACTTAATTAAAGATTAATTATTCCTTAATTACTAGTTGATTAATCCTTAATTAACTACTAACCCATCCTTAATTAACAGTTAATCAATCCTTAATTACCATTTGATTAATCGTTAATCACAATTAATTAATCAATTAATTACCATTTAATAACTTCTTAACAAATCCTTAATTACGGATTAATTATTCTTTAGTTGTTAATTAATAAAACCTTAATTATTAATTAATAAAACTTAATTACAAATTAAGCACTTCTGAATTACTAGTTAAGTAACCTTTAATTACTTAATTAACAACTCATTAATTACTTAATTAATAAATCTTAATCACTTGATTGATTAAGTTTAATAACACTTAATTACTTGATGAATGAATCGCTAATCATTAATTAATAATCTAATTAATGATCTTTTTAATTACAAATTAATTAACCTTAAATTAATTAACCTTTAATCCTTAATCATTTATTAATCAAGTAAATTATTTTCCCTTAATTATTTTCTTAATCAATCCTTTATAATTAAACTAATCAATAAAACTTAATTTTCTTAAATTAATTCAATCAAAATCAAGATATTAAAACCTTAATTAAGATAAAACATTATCTTATAAATGCTTTAATTACCTTTAACATATTTACATCATTTATCTTTATAACTATCTTTACTTAATTAAATTATTAATTAAATTTTTACAATAAAACAATCATTTAACTTGATAAATTATAGTTATCAAAACACAACTTTAAATAACTTAAAATATTTATCCATTTATAGTTTTAAAAACTAGTTTCAATTTGAATTTAAAACTTGTCTTTTTATATAAACTTTTAAAATTACTTTCGTAACTCAATTTTAAATATCAATTTAAATTACTTGACAAATTTTAAATTTATCAAATTCAAAATTTCTTAATCAAGATAATTAAGAAAACATTTATTAAATATAAAGTAGTTTATATAAAATGGTTTTAATCCAATATAAATTTTAAATTTCAAAAGAAAACTTGATTTCGAAACTTTTTAAATCTACACAACATATAGCTTCGGGTCATACCCGAATGCCACTCGGGTTTAAACCCGAGTTTTCTCCCTCTTCTCCCCATTACCTTACTTTTTGATTTTTAAAACTTAGAATTTGTTGAAGTTAAAATCAGAAGAAGCTAAATACTCACGTTCCCGAAGACGTACTCGAGAAAACTGCTGAAACCCCCGAGTTTCCCCTCGAACCACTTTCTTTACCCAATCACTGACACCAATCCCCACTAGTGCACCGACACAGGTGATCGTGGCAATACTGACCACCATCGACGCCTTCAACCTTTCGACAATTATCACCTCTTACAATTCCGACCTCCAAATCTACACTACAAGGCCCTAAACGAAAACGAGCTACTCATGTCAAATCTTGGAAACACAGCATCACCTGAAACATCACTGACCCCTCGACTCCGATCATCAGAGAGTATGCAACCACAGCCACACACTCATAAGCCTTCCACGCTACTTTCCTCCCATTCTAGAGTAACTCGAACCACCCAAGACGCCCTAACAGCCTACACCACAACCATGAGCAAAACTGGGTGTTAAACCCTACCTTAATCGATTTCTGATGCCAGGATTATTAATAATATCAAACGCCATTTTTCTAGGCCTCGGCAACCTTCCAACAACCTCCAGCAGAAACCACGAGATTTCACCATTTTCCAATCAACAGAAAATGCCCAAAAATCAAAAATCAATCAACTCAAAAATGCTCTCTCAAAACATAGCTAAAAATTTAATTTTTCATCTTAAAAATCATATTTTACAGATTCTATTCTTGATATAAACTTGAATCAGAAATTTACAAGATTTGAATTATCATGATTTAACATGTTTACTGTAAATTCTTGATCCCAACTGATCCTCAGTCCCATTAGGTTTGAATGTACTTTTAAAACATAGATTGAGTTTAAACTAATTTAACATGTTTAAATATCATAGTCTAACTGAGATCTGATACAAAGATTTGAATTTTTTTCAAAGCCATAATCTTTGAACTAGTAGCAGAGGTGATTAGAATCAACAAATATGTACACTACAACTATATACAGAGGCTTACTTATACACATTCACGCAAACAATTATCATCACAGGAATTCACATGCATAGATATTTATTTACCTAAATTTTAATTTAAATGCTTACTCACCTTAAAAATGCAGAGAGTTTTGGAACTGGATGAAAACTGAAGCTTTTTGAAAGTTCGAATATCACTGTTGTTGCTTTTGGCTTCTAAAACTTGTATTGCTTGAAACTGAAGACAGGAAAGATTGGTACTTGATTGCTTAACTGGAAAAAGATGATGATGAATCCAAACATTGACAACCTGTTTGGTTCCAGACAGTGTTCTAGGTTTTTGATAACAGAAAGTTTCAAGCTCTTTTTTTTAATGCTTCTAACGGCATTGATATAAATTGGTTACAGGCTTTGAAAATGATTGTAGTGTTTTGATGGCAGGCTTGATAGAAGAGGATTTCAAAGTTGTTTTTGATAAAATGTTTACTGGATTGTAAAAATGTTTCATGCTTGAGGTTACAGGGTTTCAAAAATCTGATGTTTTGATTTTGTTTTGTTGTTGAGAAGATTACAGGCTTTGAAATTGTTTCAGAGGAGATAGTTTCAGGTTTTGATCTCAGTTTGAACTTTTGTAAAAATGTTTTCAGTTTCATTTTGAGAAATTGAATACAAGAGTGGCCATTAATTTCTGAATTGAAAGAAAAAGAATGAAGAAGGTAACAGGAGTTTATATTTTATAATTGTGGTTTATGAAAAATTAAGAAGAGAAAGACTCTTGTTCAATTTTGTTTACATTTGTCATTACAATCTTAATCTACTTACACATGTTAATCAATAAGCTTTAAAATCTAACACTTGTTCTTTCTTATTTTTAAATTATTTTCAAATGACTTATAAGCCTTTATTATTAATTTTCCTAATGTGTATATGATTTTATAAATTTATGAATGCTTTTTCTTATCTTATAAAAATAAAACTTTTAAAAGAAAATCAAATAAAAACCAATTAGATTCTTAATAAAATCATATAAAATTATTTGATCCATTTTAAATGCTAATTTAAATGCTTTTTCATTTATTTACTGTTGGATAAATATATTCCAAATTTATGTAAATAAAATTCTTTTGCTTTAAATTAATATAAAACAAATATTATTTTTTTAAATAAAAACTTTATTCATGAATCCTTTTGTATCCAAAATTATTTTCAAGATATAAATTCATTTTAAATTTCAAATTTCAATTCAATTTCAAATTTTAAATATAAATTCAATTTAAACTTCGATTTAAAATCAAATCAAATATAACTATATTAGATTAAACAATCACATTATTAAATCTTGCAATATTTAATTCTAATTTGAAATGTTAAGCATATTAAAATCAAATTTATAAAATAACACAAATTAATTAATTATTCTATTTAAAATCAATTTATCTCCAAATTTAAAAACATCACATAAATTTTATTTTGGTTATTTATATTTGAAGATAACAATTTTATCACTTTTAAATGATTTAATTAAGAGATTATCACCTTTTAAATTCCCCAAAATTCCGGGACATTACACGATAGCTAAAACATTTATTATAAAATCCTCTGATATTATAATAGGGTCTATATACAAATACTTATTCAAATAGCTGAAATTGTTACATTTATTACATTCCAGTAATAGGTATACAAACAAAACCTTAAAGGCACGTAGGGAAAATGGATTTCCAACTAATGATTAGGCACTGGGGTACCACCTGTCACAGTACGTGGCCTAGACCATCGTACCGAGGATTACTCCTAATCCCCTGCAACACAAGACCGGGACTACCCCTTACGGGATAATCCCGAGTAAGATCACCCCACGGTTGGGATCAGCAACCGCACCACTAAATCGAATAAAAAGGGACATCTAGACAGGGATGACCTCACTCTAATGGGTGCTACCCACTTAGCCTTGCTACATAACCCTTGATTTTTAGTCATTCCCAATTGATGAGGCTCGAGGCTAAGCGTTACCTTTTTAGAACACATCTCTTAGAATGCTCATCGCCCACCTGACGATGTTCTAAAAGCATTCATCCATACAAAGTCTGTCCCGGGTTCGAACGGAATCAAAGGCACTACTCCTACTACATCCATTTTGGAATCATCTCAGGATTAGTAGCGACTATCCCTTGCACTTCACTGCTCCATCTTCGACTTTCAGCTCTTGTCTTCCTCACAAAAACATTCAAACCGGATCGAAGTGGTTTTCGGAAAATAAATCCCGATCCCGGTCTCATCGAAACGATCAGCGCATTGGCCAATATTGATAGTCGGTTATTTAACTATCAAATAACATTCACAAACATCCATCAACACAAATAATTTCTCCAAATTATTATTATTCTCAAAATATTTTCGCAAGATATATTTCCACTTTTCAAACCTTTTTGAATACAGTTTCAAACCATCTTCCTCACGCGGAATAAATTCCTCAAATATTTATTTCCACTGAATACACCAAGTATAAAAACTTTAGATTCTTAAAATAAATTTAAAATTCTTTATTATAAAATATCCTTTAAATATTCAAATTAAAAACTTCTTTATTAAAAATATATAATTTAAGAATATTTAAAATAAAGCTACTTTATAAAATATAAACTAAAATTTTCTCTTTTAAAACATAATACCAAGTCACCTTTAAATAATTAATGCTATAATGAATTAGAAAAATATACTTACCTTAAATTTAAACATTTAGAAAACTTTCCTAAAACATACTTTTAACAACTAAAACTTTTTACTTATAGCTAAAAATTTGTTTTGAAAATGTACTTGGCTATCCAGGGAAATACGCTTCTCTTTCACATCTTTTAAAAATAAAACACTATTTATTTTTAAACAAATTTACCCATTCCTTTAATAAATTTCCACCTTGAATTTATTCTTCCAAATATCTGCTAATATATTACTTCACTTTTATAAACCCAGCTTATAAATTTCTTAGTCCCATCCCCTTTTAAAATTGCAATCTCAAACACTTAAATCAATTTTCAAATTGATTTTCAAGTTACTCCATTTTGATATAAATTCCTTTACTTACTAAATTTACTTCAAAACCCATTAACATCAAATTTTTATTTCTTACTTATGATTTAAAATCTTTTAAGTGAAAAATACCAATTTAAGATTTCCAAAATTCCTTCTTTATCCTTCCAAATAAATTTAAACCTTGGATTTTAAAGTAAATTCTTTATTCTTTAAATAATATCACTTAAGTTTTACAATTCATTATTTTTCTATTTATTCAAAATCCCCTTTTACCATACTCGGAGTTATTTATTAGAATTTTAAAATCACTTATATTCTTTTTCAATTCATTCTTAAATTTATTCAAATTCTCTATAATTATTTTACTTAAAAATTCACTCTTTTATTTTCTTTCAAAAAATCCAATTCTCTATATTTTGATAACTCAGTGTACCGAAATATATTCAAGCAAACCATAGCATTCAATATTCCAATTATCAATATAATTCATCACAGAATATCAAAATTCATAACACATAATATTAAACAATATAAATAATTTTGAGGAATCCAGTTGGATCCCTCTAACATGTTTTCCTGCATCTAGAAACGTTAGCACAATACCAATTCCACTTCGAGGTGGAATATCGCGGTATATGGGATTAATATAATATCATCCGCTATTATGCGACGCATAAGGTCTCATCCGCTATAAAATGCGGGAAATCAATCACTCCAATATATACTATATACTACTATATATAATATAGCACATCAAATTAATTCAATCATTCAACCAGTTATTTAAATTTAACCATTTAAATTTAAATCAAACCCACACGAGTGAGATAACACACCTTTGATTTTGTTTGTGATCCATTCCATCTTGACTATTTTCTTCACGATTTCGGACCTTGTATGAATACTACAAGGTTTGTTAATACTCTAAAAAAAATAGAATAGTTATTTACCATTTGTTAATTTAACTAATGATTTAATTTTTAAACCATTAATTTTCCTTTTGAAACTACATATACTCCATTTAAAAATAAATTATAGATTTCAAAATCAAACCTTTTTCTAAATTCTTCAAACATTTTAATATCCTTATAGTTTTTCTAAAATCTTATCTATAAAAATAATTTCTGATTAATCGACTAAAAATCAACAGATTAAACTCAGGTTTAGACTTGAGTAATATCAATTTAAAAATGCTCAAACTAAATTGAACACTTCATCACAATTTATTAATTTGTAAATGTTCATTTTAATATGATATTATAATATATAAATCACTTTAATACTTCTTTAAAATTAAAAAGCAAGATTAAAAATGTGCATATGTATATTTAAATTTTTTTCCCTCTATACGTAACAAACCAAAAATTTCATAAACTTATATATTTTTCAATCTGTGTATTTAAATCAAGTTTAATCAAAGAAGAAAAACGAATACCTCAAGCCAACGTTGGCTATCGTGTCTTCTCTAAATTTGGCACACCCTCGTTCATGTCCCCGACCTCCAGCATGCCCAATTACGACTCCATCTATCCTCCAACTGCCAGCCTTGCGCTCATGCTCCCCTCTCGCGGTCACTACCTCGCCTCGTTCGCATCGCGAACGCAAACCCTAGCCTTGACAATAAGCATGAATGCAACCTCGCTTGGATCTCCGCTCCACTCTAGCACCTACGACCCATCGTCAATCCCCTCTATCTTTATGCGCAAGCTCTGGGGTTGCGAGCGACACCACCGAGCCATGCTGTAGTGCCTCCAAGCGTGGTCCTGCCTCGGCCTTTCCCCTCTTATATTTCGAAATTCAAACGAATTGGGTTTCGTTCGTTCCTCAATGATTTCGCTTGGCCATTTATTTCTCAATCTGCTTGATCTATATATATAATCGATTTCGATTTTCTAAGGAAGAGGAGGATGCGCGAGTTATACATGAAGGGCATGGCGTGCTTTAGAAGATTGGGCATAGGTTTTTAACTTTTCTTTTCCATTATAATATTTTATAATTTCCTTTCTAAAGTATCTCGTTTTCTCAAATAAAAATTTAGACCTCCTATCGAAGTGTCCCACTAGCATTTATAACTTATACCCCTATTTCGAGCGTAATGAAAAAGGATTTGAGTCTTAATTCAATCGAATGGAGAAGATAACTTTTCGGACCCAATCATTATATTAAATTTTCGATATAATCTCTAACGCGTTTCTATTCTGCACGATCAAACGATAACTCCAAATGCTATAAAATTTAAAATTCGATGATAATACAATATTACGTATCCAATAGAACTAGTTTCGTCATGTTCCGAGACTGTGCCCCGGAAGGCTATTTTAAACGTCAATTTAAACAATGTATTATTAAAATTTGAACAAACCATTGTTAAATTCAATTTTACCCCATCAATTACTTTCACTATTATCAATATAAATTTTATAAGCCTTTGAAATATTTTTAACAAGCTTAAAACTTCAGATTCAACATTTTACCCAACTTCCAATTATTAAATTCAATAATTTAATTATCAAATAAATAGTGATATTTGAAATTCAAGTTAAAATTAACCTTTCAAATATTTAAAATCAATTAAAATTCCAATTTCAAATGCTCAAAAATTCCGGGCCGTCACATTCCTCCCCCCTTAAAAGAATTTCATCTCTGAAATTGCTAGTTAAGAGGAATGGTCCATAACCCGTTAACTATTTTCCCTAAAACCATTCAGTTCCAAACACATCCCAAAACAATCTTTTTATTAAAGACGCATTATCACCCTTACTAATTTTCCAAACCCATCCATAGGTTACCAATAATATTATCCCCTTAATAATTCAATAGTTTAAACCGAAATTTAAACTATCAAATTTTCTTCTTTCCAAATTTTTCTAACCCCTTAAATTTTCGAAAAATTTCGCCAACGTCTCCTTTGCGCAGCTAGCTCGGTACAACTACAAAATGCCTTTGCAGGCTCCCAAATTCCAAAAGAAAACAAAAAGCCTAGTGGCTAGATCAAAAACCCAATCAAATTTCATACAAAATTTAAACACATACCTTTTTGTCGAGCAATTCCAATTATCTTCTGGGATCAAAACCTATTTTCCTTTTCCTTTATAATACCTGTATATCATACTTAGCAATAATATCCAATCACAACATTCAAAACCATTTTATTGACTCCCTTACAAAATTTCAATATCTATTCATTTAAGCACGTACGACGTACATATATCATCCGTATGCACTATCAAATTCGATCACTCGCTCGAACACACAATTTCACTTCCGAACTAGTATCGTCCACCCGGCTTCCTAGTGCGGACTCAAATCTGGTTTCTTAATCAGAAACCGTCATTCTCCTTGCATAGTTCTAAAATATGATAAAGAATTTCCAGAATCAATCAAAAATTCATATCCAGAGTTCATTGTCGAAAATCTAGTGAAAAAAATATCAACTCGGACTGGTACACTACCTCAAAATTCTGTGCTTGAATCTGGATCAAACCATTATGCGAATAAAACACTATACGCACATCCTATGTATTTATATCCATTGATTATTAACTATATTAATTCTCTTTTTATTCACATTCATTTTAATTTCTATTCACTTATCAACTGTTATCATTTCACATATTTTTATTAAATCTTTACTCAAATGCTTATTCAATATATTTTCCCGACACCCATATTACTTAAGAATTTTACCATTTCTTCTTAAGTTCAATATAAGTATTTTATACACTTCTTATATTTATTTTCACTTCGCCACTTGAGTTTATATCTACTTCTATTCAAATACGTCCTCCCATTTCCATATGAATTCAATTTATCTTCAACTTGGAATATTGAATTTATCTTCCATTTATAACTGATCCATATCATTATTTTAAATTAGTTTCATCCACTAATATATTTTAATTTCCAATTTGAAATCATTTTGTCGCTAGAAAAAAATTCACAAAATTTTTTCTAACTCCCAAAGTTTTCGAAATTTTTTGGCAGAGTCTCTTTTGTACGGAGGAGCTTTTACAATTTGACAAGAGATAAAAATATATATACATCGACCCACCCGGTCGGGAAAAAACAAACAATAGTTCATATTTCCTAAGTTTTATTGCGTAGGCGTACCTCTATTTAGCATTTTTAAGCAAGCGGCTTATTAATTAGCAATTAGCGCGACCAAAATCCTGCCAAACGGCCTTCAGGTACCTGTACTTACTCAATTTAAACATATAAGCACTATATATAATAAGTTTATACCATTTCACTTATATTTAAATAGCTAAAACATGGATTCTATGACAATGCATGTTATATACTTTCATAAGCACGTATGTAAGGCTTCGACACTTATTTCGAATGCTTTCAATCAACTCTCTATCCATACTATCGAATTTAAATGATTTACAACTCACTTGCTTGCATATAATTCATTTTTAAACCAAACGAACTTATATTCATTTCAATTGATTCAAAAATCAATTTTATATACTTCTATTAATTCATAGAATTTTATTTAATCCCATTTTCTTCAAAGGAAAATTATTTCTATGCAAATTCGACGATATTTATGTGAATAAACAATTTCTTAAGCTTATAATCATTTTAAATTGATTCCAATACAATTTATATAAAATTTTATTCCATTTTCAGCTTGTTAAAATAATATCCAAGCACATTCCACTTACAATATGCGATGAATATTATTTATACTCAAGTTCTATTTCTATCATTTAATTCACAAACCAATTTTATTAACTCACAACTCAACTTTTATTTAACCAAATAAAATTCCATTAACACACTCACTTAACCAATTTATTCAAATTAGTTCATTTCCCAAAATACAAACAATTTTATTTTGGCTTATTATTTCACTACTAAGTTTTATATGTCGCAACTTATTTATATCCATACTTTCATCCATTTACAATCAATCCCATTCTCATTTTACTTTTTAACTCGGGATTACAAATTTAATTTAGCCAAGTATACATATTTTTAATCAATGGGTATTCAATTCTTTTATAAGCCATCGAAATCTATTTATTCCAATTCAATCTTATTTAACTAAACTCCAGTCAAATCTAGCCTCCTACTATTCTTTTGACTTCACAATCCATTTAAAATTTATTAAGTAAGAACTTAATTTCATTTAACGTATCCACCACGTGATACAATTCCATCTCTATTATTTTTCAACTTTAATCCAAATCCAATCATAATAAGTTCCTTTAATTCGGCCTACTCTTCAAACTTATTAACTTTTTTTTACAAGTTAATTCCATTCCAGGAAATTTTCAAACTTTATAAATTTCCAAAACTTTTTATAATCCATAAACCTTTTTAAAATAATTTCTGGAGTCTCTTTCAATCGATTACTCAATATTTTAAAATCATTTTTTTGAAATCAATTATATCCAAACTAAATATTCCTTTGCATTACAAATCAAAACGTTTTCACCAAACCAAAACTTCAACATTTCAAAAACCATTTTTTTTTAATCCATAATTCAATTGCATATCCAGTTATTCCTTGAATTTTTAAAACCAACCCAATTTTGCAAACAATTACAATTTAAAACAATTTGGTAGCTCTTGGAAACTCGAAAATAAACATCGATGATGCTGCAATCATCAACGAAGTTACTTTCTAGCGACCGAAAAGAGTTTAGTGCTTTTATCCTTCCAAAACATTTCAAATATCTTTAAATTCCAGTTCTCACCAGATTTCATATCCAATTCAAAAATATTTCCCAAATAGTATTACTATTATTTCTCCAAAAACCTTGAAAACCATTTTCAAATTCAAAGGAATATAAATTTTCCGAATTTTCAAATTGCAAACCCTTTCAATTCATATTTAAACATTACTCTTGAATTTTCATCACAAATTATTTTCTAATATTTCTCTGGAATTCTATTTCAAATTATAAATCACATTAACAAATCCCATTTGTATATGAATTTATTTCTTAGCTTTTGGTTATGATTTCAATATCTTATTCAACTTTACACAACAATGATAATAATTTAATATTATCACTCCTAACAACCAAGAAACCATATATAACCATAATAATTTACGTAAAATTATTTCCTTTATATACAAAAATAATTTGGGTAAAATTATTTCATTTACCCTATTTAAACAGTATTGTGTCGGTTTATCTTGTTTAAGAGTTTAGAAATCCCTATCGATGACATGGCGTCCCACACATCGACCATAATCCATAAACACTCAACCGATAAGTCAACACAATATAAAAACTATTTTATATTCACTAACAAATACGCGCTCATATTTATTAATACACTCAAACTCATTATAGAGTACTTACGGACTCTATTTCTGTTGAGTAACTCCCACCAGAGCCTAGGTTATCACCAACCTAAGCTCTGATACCACTGCAACAGCCCGCAAACCCGTACACCTTAAGTCGACACTATTCTCCAACATATCAACTCAAATAGAACATAAACACGAACCATTGCGGTTAAGAAAGAAAGAGATAGAAGAAAAGGAAACAAAAAACAAAATCTTACCATCGCAGTGGAATAAAATATAATAGATAATAACAGATCTTTACACAAAAACAAATACATCTGTTTATACATTACATCATCAGGGTACAGTATCAGAGTTCAATACAAACAACAACACAACTTAGGACGGTATAATATCATGTCCTTTCCAAAACTGAATACACAGCGGATTATACCATACAAATACGAAAGTACGTATCGCCATCCAGCTCCACAACATCATTTCCTGTAATCTATAATACTCGGTCTGACCCGAGCATTATAATTAAATAACACCCGAGTCAGTCTGGAATACCAACGTGAGAAAATCACACTCAATTTTATTATTAAAGTTTCAAAATCCTCTGAAAAATCAAAAGCATCTCGTAAGACCACGCCACAAATAAACATGTCGGGTTTTTACCTTACGATAGCTAAAAAATTTCATATAAAATCCTCTTATACTATAATAGGGTCTATATACAAATACTTATTCAAATAGCTGAAATTGTTACATATATTAAATTCCAGCTAATAGGTATACAAACAAAACCATAAAGGCACGTAGGGAGAATGGATTTCCAACTAATGATTGGGCACTGGGGTACCACCTGTCATAGTACTGGTCTAGATCAGCATATCGAGGATCCACCATAAATCCCCTGCAACACAAGACCGGGACTACCCCTTACTGGATAATCCCGAGTAAGATCACCCCACGGTTGGGATCAGCAATCGCACCACTAAGCCGAATAAAAAGGGACATCTAGACAGAGATGACCTCACTCTAATGGGTGCTACCCACTTAGCCTTGCTACATAACACTTGATTTTCATTCATCCCGGCTTGATGTGGCTCGAGGCTAAGCGTTACCTTTTTAGAACACATCTCTTAGAATGCTCATCGCCCACCTGACGATGTTCTGAAAGCATTCATCCATACAAGTCCATCCCGGGTTCAAACGGAATCGAAGGCACTACTCCTACTACATCCATTTTGGAATCACCTCAGGATTAGTAGCGAATAGCCCTTGCACTTCACTGCTCCATCTTCGACTTCCAGCTCTTGTCTTCCTCATGAAAACGTTCAAACCAGATCGAAGTGGTTTTCGAAAAATAAATCCCGATCCCGGTCTCTTCGAAACGATCAGCGCATTGGCCAATATTGATAGTCGGTTATTTAGCTATCAAATAACATTCACAAACATCCATCAACACAAATAATTTCTCCAAATTATTTATTATTCTTAAAATATTTTCGCAAGATATATTTCCACTTTTCAAACCTTTTTGGAAAAAGTTTCAAACCATCTTCCTCTCATGAAATAAGTTCCTTAAATATTTATTTCCACTGAAAACACCAAGTACAAAATCTTTAGATTTTTAAAATAAATTTAAATTCTTTATTATAAAATATCCTTTAAATATTCAATTTAAAAACTACTTTAATACTTTATTAAAAATATACACTTTAAGAATATTTAAAATAAGGCTACTTTATAAATATAAACTAAATTTTTATCTTTTAAAACATAATACCAAGTCACCTTTAAATAATTACGGCTATAATGAATTAGAAAAATATATTTATTTTAAAATTTAAACATTTAGAAATAATAACTTTCCTAAAACATATTTTTAACAACTTAAACTTTTTACTTATATATAAAAATTTGCTTTGAAAACGTACTCGACTATCCAGGGAAATGCGCTTCTCTTTCACATCTTTTAAAAATAAAACACTATTTATTTTTAAACAAATATACCCATTCCTTTAATAAATTTCCACCGTGAATTTATTATTCCAAACATCTACTAATATATTACTTTACTTTTATAAACCCACCTTATAAATTTCTTAGTACCATCCCCTTTTAAAATTCCAATCTCAAACACCTAAATCAATTTTAAAACTGATTTTCAAGTTACTCCATTTTGATATAAATTCCTTTAATTACTAAATTTACTTCAAAACCCATTAACTTCAAATTTTTATTTCTTACTTATGATTTAAAATCTTTTAACTGAAAAATACCAAATTCAGATTTCCAAAATTCCTTCTTTATCCTTCCAAATAAATTTATACTCTGGATTTTAAAGTGAATTGTTTATTCTTTAAATAATATCACATAAGTTTTAAAATTCATTATTTTTATGTTTATTCAAAATCACCTGTTTCCATACTCGAAGTTATTTATTATAATTTTAAAATCACTTTTATTCTTTTCCAATTCATTCTTAAATTTATTCAAATTCTCTATAATTATTTTACTTAAAAATTCACTCTTTTATTTTCTTTTCAAAAATCCAATTCTATATATTTTGATAACTCAGTGCACCGAAATATATTCAAGCAAACCATATCATTCAATATTCAAATTATCAATATAATTCATCACAGAATATCAAATATTCCTAACACAGAATATTAAACAATGTAAATAATTTTGAGGAATCTAGTTGGATTCCCCCAACCTGTTTCCCTACATCCACAGACGTTCGAACAATACCAATTCCACTTCGTGGTGGAATATTGCGGTATATGGGATTAATATAATATCATCCGCTATTATGCGACGCATATGGTCTCATCCGCTATAAAATGCGAGAAATCAATCACTCCGATATATACTATATACTACTATATATAATATAGCACATCAAATCAATTCAATCATTCAACCAGTTATTTAAATATAACCATTTAAATTTAAATCAAACCCAGATGGGTGAGATTAACTCACCTTTGATTTTGTTTGCGATCCATTCCATCTTGACTATTTTCTTCACAATTTCGTACCTTGTATGAATATTATAAGGTTTTTTAAAACTCTAAAAATATTGAATGGTTATTTACCATTTATTAATTTAACTAATGATTTAATTTTTAAACCAGTAATTTTCCTTTTGAAACTACATATACTCCATTTAAAAATAAATTATAGATTTCAAAAATCAAACCTGTTTATAAGTTCTTCAAACATTTTAAAATCCTTATATTTTTTCTAAAATCTTATCTATAAAAATAATTTCCGATTAATGGACTAAAAATCAATAGATTAAAATCAGGTTTAGACTTGAGTAATAACAATTTAAAAATGCTCAAACTAAATTTACCACTTCATCACAATTTATTAATTTGTAAATATTCGTTTTAATATAATATTATAATATATAAATCACTTTAATACTTCTTTAAAATTAAATAGCAAGATTAAAAATGTGTATGTATGTGTATATTTAAAAAAAATTCCTCTGTGCCTAACAAACCAAAATTTTCGTAAACATATATATTTTTCATTTTGTGTATTTAAATCAAGTTTAATCGAAGAAGAAAAACGAATACCTCAAGCCAGCGCTGTCTATCGTACCTCCTCTGAATTTGGCACACCCTCGCTCTGATCCCCGACCTCCAGCATACCCAATTACGACTCTATCTACCCTCCAACTGCTAGCCTCGCACGCGTGTGCTTCCCTCTCGCAGTCGCCGCCTCGCCTCGTTCGCATCGCGAACGAAAACCCTAGCCTCGACAATAAACATGAACGCGACCTCGCTTGGATCTCCGCTCCACTCTAGCACCTACGACCCATCGTCGATCCCCTCTATCTTCGTGCGCAAGCTCAAGCGTTGCGAGCGACGCTGCTGAGCCATGCTGTAGTGCCTCCAAGCGTGGTCCTGCCTTGCGATTTTCCTCGGCCTTTCCCCTCTTATATTTTCAAATTCGAACAAATTGGGTTTCATTCGTTCCTCGTTGATTTCGCTTGGCCATTTGTTTCTCGATCTGCTTGATCTTATATATATATATATATATATATATGTATGTATGTATGTATGTATGTATGTATGTGTGTATATATATATATGTATGTATATATACACATAACCGATTTTGATTTTCTAAGGAAGAGGAGGATGCGTGAGTTAGCGTGAAGGGTATGGCGTGCTTTAGAAGATTGGGCATAGGGTTTTAACTTTTCTTTTCCATTATAATATTTTATAATTTCCTTTCTAAAGTATCTCGTTTTCGCAAATAAAAATTTAGACCTCGTATTGAAGTGTCCCACTAGGCATTTATAATGTTATACCCCTATTTCAAACGCAATGAAAAAGGTTTTGAGGCTTAATTCAATCGAATGGAGAAGATAACTTTTTGGACCCAATCATTATATTAAATTTTCGATATAATCTCTAACACATTTCTATTCCGCACGATCAAAAGATAACTCCAAAAGCTATGAAATTTGCCGATAATAATACAATATTACGGATCTAATGGAACTGGTTTCGTCAAATTCCGAGACTGTGTCTCGGAAGGCTATTTTGAACGTCAATTTAAACGATGTATTATTAAATTTGAACAAACCATTGTTAAATTCAATTTTACCCCATCGATTACTTTCAGTATTATCGATATAAAATTTATAAGCCTTTGAAATATTTTTAACAAGCTTGAAACTCCAGATTCAACATTTTACCCAAGTTTCAATTATTAAATGCAATAATTTAATTATCAAATAAACAGTGATATTTGAAATTCAAGTTGATAGTAACCTTTCAAATATTTAAAATCAATTAAATATTCCAATTTCAAATGCTCAAAAATTTCGAGTCGTCATAGAAATAATTTTTTTATAATTGAAATAGTTGAAAAATAAAATAATGAAGTATTGAACTGGAAGAAATATGTAGTTATCGAAATGTAATTATAAGAAGAAATGTAAATTAATTTATATTAGGATGAAATTTATTTAGCAAACAAATTAAATGAAATATTAAAAGAAAAGAGTAGAAATTAAAATTTAACTAATTCATGATAGAACCTAAATTAAGGCCAAAGCTTAAATTATCTCTCCTTGGTTCTAGAAAACTCTCCCCATTTCAAATTGAAACCCATACCCGCATATTCCAAAGCCGGTTCTCCCATTTCATTGTCTTATAGCCCTAATCCACTTTTGGAATTCAAAAATCGCACCAAATAAAAAGAACAAATTGCACAAAAGAAGCACGATAAAAGAGACGAACGGGTAAGGGAGCCGTAACACTTGTTCGCACACACAGGAGAAGGAGAAGGGACGAGAATTTGGTCGTCGAGGGTGGCGCCTACATGATGGAAAGAGGCGTGATTGAGGATTGCTTCTTGTCAATTGGTGCTGATGCGACATTTTTGAAAGGTGACTGGAGCTTGCAATGGGAGGACCGACACATGTAGGAGGAGAACAAGACGTGACCTTGGTTGGTGGCCTTAAGATGAGATTGGTGATGGGGAACTTGCCCACCACTGGTTGATGGTGACCATCTATTAGCTTGGGTTGTTTAGGGGGGGCAGTGTTTGGGTATAGGAACATATTTGTTAAAGGCGGGAGTTGCTCTAAAATTCTTGCTTGCATTTATCTTTCCGGTAAGTAAATTACTGACTCACAACTATAATCTAGTATAATTTTTCTATGATTTTCTTGAATTATTGAGTGACGAATTTGTTTGATTGATGATGAGTATGGTTGGTATGTTTTGAATTGGTTAGAATTGCACTGTGAACAATGATTTACTTGCTGTTGTGATGATTATTGGTTGATTGCTGATTATATATCCATTGTGTGATATTTGAGTAATAAATACATGTCATAAATAGTCGAATGACATTAGTAGTTGATCGAAAGGGAATGAATAAATTATAATGGAAGGCTTTGAACAAAATTAAATTATTTATGAAAAATAGTGAACATTGAAATGATTTTCTTATTTAATATTAGTGATATTGTAGTTAAATGAAAGTTTTGAAAGTGGAGTAATTTTGTGGACTTTGTGAATAGAAATTACTATGAAAATGATGAATTTTAGGATTTCATTAAATAAGTGAATTTTTGAAATTATATTTTTATTTATCGATGATTATAAAAATATTTAAAGTGCTTAAAAATAACGGTGTTTATAATTCTCAAGTGATGAACTAAATCTATTTGGATTTAATAAATGGAAAGTTTGAAAAAAAATTGAGATAATAATAAGTTGTGTGCTAATTTATTTATCGCATGGGAAGTTTTATTTATAGGATTTATTATATTTTATTAAGAGAAACTTTGACAGTAATTATAGTATTTGATCATTTTTAAATAAAAGGGAAATCAATTTAAAAGCATTTGGAATTTTTTTTATAGAAGTGTTTGAAGTCAATTACTATGGAAAGGTAATTTTAGGGTTTTTTATACAAATAAATTGTTACAAATTGATAATTTTGCGTCAAATCCTTAAAAAGCTTTATATAGTAATGAATTACTTTATTTAAAAAGGATTTGAAATGTAAATACAAGCTTTAAAAACATTGGATTTGTAATTTTATAATAAGGCTTTGGAAAATTATTTTTAATTGAAAATCCTTATTTGGAGTATGGGATTAATTAAATTTATTGTTTAAAAATAATTATTTTGAAACCTCCTTGGTATTATCATCATTGAAGAATAATTCAACGTTTATGAATTATTTCAATAATAAGTTTAATGGATTTTGAATTGAACGAAGTTTTAATCCATAAATTTCCATGTAATTGAACAAGAGGTTCGGAAATATTTATTTATGAAATTGTAAATGGATTTTTGAGGAAAGAATGAGAATTTTATAATTTAATTTCTTTAATTGAATATTGGTATTTGAAATTGCATTGAAGATTTTGGTAGAGTATTCTAAAGCCCCTTCCAAATCAATAAATTGTAGTACTGTTTGTTTTGAATGATTTATGTTTCTATGTAAAGAGAAATTAGAATAAACGGAGTTATAGTACCATTTAGTATGATATATTTGGGAGTATTATTATGGTTACTCTATTAACTCATGTTATAGACTTATTGTGTGAAGGTCGGTATAGTGAAAGCTTTTAGTAAATGGATTAATAACACCGTGGCATGAGACACTCAGCAATATTATTCTAATTCCTCTTTTGCCTTATGGTATATGATGTTATTATGGGTAAGGAGTGTAGTTTACAAGCATGGAGTAAATGAGCAAGTGATACAGGTGGTATCGGACGCATGCGTGACATTATTTGATTACTTTCTATAAGTAAGACACTTTTATTTTATGGGTTAATGTCTTCAGGAAGGGTCAGTTGTGTTGACAATGCGATTATATGATTTTTGTTTGATGATAATAAACATATATATTCATTTAAATGTATTTGTTAATGTACTACTTTTTATTTTTCATAGATAAAATAAATATTTGCTGAATAAAAAGAATAACACAGAACTTGAATTCAAACAGAACTTTTATTCAAACAAATATTTATTATAATTTTTGAATATTACAAATTTCAAGCTCTCACTATATACAATTTCAGTTACAATACAAATTTTGATTACGTCACAAATTTCACATTTACATTGCACCTTACTACATATCACTTATTCACTCAACTCGTATTGATCTTCAATTCATCCAATGTGAATCCAGCATCTGAGCAATCTGCAAAAATATACATTAACGCAGTAAAATTGAAAATAAAATATTTTTGCAGTATAAAACAAAATGCAGATTTTTAAAATAATATTTTCCTCAGTTATTTAGGTTGTTCGTGATCATTTAATTTTGAATGCATCATACACGAACAGCTTGTGACATACACAGTTTATCACTGTATATGCCACAAGGTCGTACACACCGATATATACACTTGATAGAATCGCAGGGACAGGTGAGCACAGGTCAAACCCAAAACGCCGGGTTCAACTCAAGTGCAATAAAAATAATGTCACAATATTCAACACAAGGTCAAACCCGAGCTACAAGCTGGATTCAACTCAGGTGTAATTCCAAAAACAAATCCAAATGCAATAAAATGGTCGGGAGCAACCTCAATGCACAGCAAGTATACAACAAAGGCCATGCAAGCTACATACAGTCTCAAGTGAAAGGTTAGACAGTCCATTCAGACCATCAAGCAAATGCATATCAGACGATGTCAACGACTTAGCATGTACATGAAGGCAGCAAAAACTCAAACCAGCAAAAACAGATACAACATAATGAACAGGTCGAAATCAACCCATGAACAAGACTGCATCAAGAAAACAAGCTAATACAAATACGCACAACAACAAAGTCCAAGACCGGTGAATTGAAATGGTCGACCAGACAGTAGACAGTGCAAAATGGTGCGCATCTAACCAGAACCAAGGAAGGAGAAACCAGAATGCAACCCACTGCAAATATAAGCGCAGACAAGCTACAATGAATGACCAAGACTAAATGAAAATATAGAAGTACGGTGAAGCAACAAAACTACAACATCAAGTGATACTGTGTACACATGAAACAATATGAAAGACCGGGCAACTATAATTGAAGCCAACACAAAACAAAATAAAACTCCAACCAAGTGAATATGCAAGTGAATGCAATTCTGTACTTAATGCAAAGACCAGTGATGCAACTCAAGCCAGGATATAAAATTTATATAGAAAGCTCCAGATAGATAATGCAAGTACATAACTCAACTAGACGGTACAAGTTAATGACATGAACAATGCCAAAACATCAACTAAGTTCAAATGAATATAGACAGCAAGCTCCAGATGTTACAAAAGTAAAAGAGACCAACAATGCAATTGAAATACAAACTGCCTCGAAGAGTGATACCAGAGACTACAAAGAAATAGAGACTCAACCAGACAGCAGTTACATGAATGCATACACACATTAGAACCAAAAAACAACGACCAACCAGAACTGTTCAGAAATCAAGTGAACAATGCTGCAAAAGATACCAAGCAAATTATACATGAATCAAATGCAAATATCAGTTTCAAAGAAGACAGAGAAGCAGAAGTTAACAAGCACAGAGAACAAAACAAGTCAAATACGCTACAACAATGAATTAAATCAGTGCCGAAGTTCAGTGACGTTGAAGATGGTAATATCAAAAATCAAGTTAAAGCCATGAGCAACTGACCGGAGTCATAGGAAACAAAGATCGAAATCAACATCAGCACAGTTCAAATTCGAAACCGTGGTAGCCAAGTAAATTGACCAAGTCACGAATTAAAACCGTAAGTATCAAGTAACAATTATATGAATTTGACAAAGTCAGATAAATCATCAACATCAAAACATAATCGAGTGGCCGAGACGAGGTCAAGCAAACTATCAGACGAACAAAAAATTAGGAATTTGAATCTATATAAAAACCCAATCATCATCGGCTTTAAGATAAAATCCAGTTCAAGCATTCAAGTAGGAGAACAAAAAGGCATAAATTACATACCAGATTCAAAGTCGAACTCGATCAAAATGAGGAGCCATATTCGAATTGAAGAAGGAGTCGATTGCCGAAGCACGAGACAGAAATCCAATCGTAATCGACCATCTACCCATCGGCTTCATCGATTTTCTCAAGCCCTAATTTGCAAGCAAAGGAACAAAGGAACGAGCCGCCATTATACAGAACAAAGAGTAAAAGGAATGGCCAACATTGATAAAAGAAATAAGGCCGCGTTTGTTTTTTAAATTAGGCCTGCCTTGTTCTTTTTAATTGAGTTTTAATTAGGGTTTGTTAGGGTTTTTTGTTTTTAATTGTGTTTTCTTTAGAAAATTGTGTTATTACTAGTCGTGTGACTAGGGGACAAACTACGTGGCGTAGTTTGATAATTCACAACTCAATGGCTGAGTTGTGGCAGGGTTTTGAGCATAGAGCTAGGTTAGTCAGTAGCGGATGTCGCGGGTTTACGTGTGTAAGCGTGTGACTACTTAATTTCTAGTAGAAACCTTGGGAACGGCACGTAGGCATGGTTTGGCCAAAGCTGGGTAAATTCCGTGTCGTTCTATTTCTGCATTTGTTATTCTGCTATTATCTGTATTGCTATGATTTCGATATATCTATGTTGAAATATTTTATAAGCTTTGGCAATAATTTTTATAATTAATAGCATCACCCTATTCACCCCCCTCTAGGGTGAAATCCATCCTACAAGAGGTATCAAAGCTAGGAATAGAAGTCAACTTTTATTTCTAAAAAGTTTGATTTTTCAAAATTAATTTTTGTTTTAAAAATTTGAATTTTTAAAATGGCTTCTTTCAATAATTCTTTTGCTGAGGGTCAGTCTATAGTTAGACCACCAATGATCAATGGTGAATACGCCTACTGGAAAAATAGAATGAATTTTTTTCTAAAAACCATTGACGCTTGGAATATTGTTAAGACAGGTTATAGAGCACCAATTATAATTGTAGATAATCAGGAAATAGATAAACCAAAGGATCAATGGACAGAACTAGAAAATAAATTACAAAATGCTAATGCTAAGGCTTTGAATTCTATTATCTGTTCATCAGACCAATTTGAATTTAATCGTGTCTCACATTGTCTAACTGCACAGGAAATATGGCACACACTAGAAGTGACTCACGAAGGAACATCTCAAGTCAAAGAATCTTGTCTTGCCATGATAAGTAGCGAATACGAGAATTTCACAATGGCGAAGGAAGAAAATGTCAAAGAGATGTATGGACGACTTTCCAATATTGTATACAAATCAAAAGCTCTCGGAAAATCATACACGAAATTGGAAATAGTCCGAAAAATCCTCAGAGTCCTTCCACGAAGTTTTGAAGCCAAAGTGACAGCCATTCAAGAATCAATGGACTTAAAACAGATGAAAGTTGAAGAACTCATCGGAAATCTCACCACTTATGAGCTAGAAATGAAATTCAAGGAAGAGGGTGAAGGAGGTGACACTCGAAAGAAATCACTAGCTCTTAAAGGAACAACAGAAAGTGATGGTGAGGACGATGATGGAGCAGCAGAATTGGAGCTGATAATAATGAAATTCAATAGGTGGAATTACAAATACGGAAATCCAGCTCGAAATCAAAAATTGAAAAGCAGAATAGCCAAAGCACTAGACTACTCAGAAGAATAGAAGATCATCTGTCACAAGTGCAACCAACTCGAACATATCAAGCCCAATTGTCCTCAAAATCGACGCGACTTCGAAAAGAAATCAAAAAGGAGAAGTTTTGCAGCCACGTGGAATACAAGTGATGAAGATAATCAAAGTACTAGCTATAAGAGTAAGAAAGTAGATATGTGCCTTCAAGGTAATATACTGATAGCGACGATGACGTTCCAAGCGAGGTATCAAAGCTCACTTACTCACAACTACTTATATATTTCCACGAAGTAAATGGCTGTTTTGAACGACTTAGGGAGAAATATGCTAAAATTGAATCACAAAGAGATGGCTTGATTGAACTAAATGAACAACTTGAACAATTAGTTAAAAACTATCAAAATAAGTACCCTAAGTGTGACAAGTGTCCATTGTTTGAAGAAGAAATTAAAAAATCAGAAATTAATATAAAATCACTTGAAAATGAAATTCTGATTTTGAAAGAAAGTGAAAATACTAGGAGAGAGAACTCTATTAAAAAGTGCACACAATTGTTAAACGAAAATGAATCTCTCAAAACACAAATCCAACAACTGTTAACGACTTTAGATAAATTTTCAAAAAGTGAAAAATCGTTGAATATGCTATTAGGAAAGCAAACTGTTAATACAGTTAAACAAGGACTTGGATATAATCAATCTGAAAAAGTTAAAAGCAAAATTAATCAAGTTAATTCTATATGCACAATTTGTAGTAAATATGGACACAATCACAGTAAATGTTGGTACAGATTCAAACATGTGAAAACTATACTAATTTGGGTTCCAAAGGCACAAATATAAAATCTCTCAAAGTTAAACAAATCTGGGTGCCGAAAGGAACATATATAAATAGTTTTGGGTCTCCATAAAAAAAAATTTCAGAATATTCTGCCACTAACAATCATGGACCTATAAAAACAAATAGGTCACAAAAATCTTTCATCGTGTAGGAGTGGTGGCAGGCTAAGGAACAACAATAGTGCTACTTGGATTATGGTTGTTCCAAGGACACAATGAGCGACAAAGCAAAGTTCCTTAGCCTAGTATAAAGGTGACAGAATCACAATGGACAACAACAAAAATATCGTAAAGGTAAAATAGGTAATGGTATATTTATTTGAACGATATATTAAATGTGATAATCTGCACCGTAATCTTAGTTGAATCGGCCAATAATGAGATGATGAAATAATGATGATTTTGATTTTGACTTATTCAAAATTGTTGGCCAATTATATTCTTATGCCAAGAACACTATAAAATCTCTAGAGTTTTTGAATTACTTCATATATATTAGTTTGGATTAATAATAATGTTTTAGTGGATGATAATACATTTGGTTATTTTACGGCTAACTCTATATACACGATTTTTGATTATTTACACGGTTTCAATTCAAATTCAAGAGAGGGTCATTTGAAAAGATGTTAAAATTGATTTTGAGTTTTTTGTTGCACATTCATGGTCTGGTCTATCAAATTCAATTAATGATAATTTTGAGTGAAAGAGAAATTCAGATGCACATTACACTGGTAATCTAGTTGAAAGAAAAATTACTAGTTGAACATGATTTATGTTGAGACATTTAGTAACTACATCGTTTTGTCAAAGAAAATATCAGCATATTTTTCATTTAAAATAATTTTCAAATAGCAGAAACTTTTCTCATATAACCCTTCTAGAAAATCATTTTTGACCATGTTTTCAGATTAGTCATTTTGAAAAATTGATTTTATAATTATTTTTGAATTTGATTTTAAATGACTATTTTGACTAATCTAACTCCCTAATAATTATCAAAAAGATAAATAGTGATTGAAAAAGTGATGAGTGTTGATATTTATAATATATTATGACTCAAGACGGTATAATTAGTAAATTTCTTTAGAAATTTAAACAAGAGTTATAAAACTTTTTGTTGGTAAAAATTCCATGACCATCTCTATTTCTATCATATTTCTAACGACCATCACTCATCAAAATTCAATATATTTTGTCAATATGTATACTTTAAACAGGAATCATTCATTTCATTTTACATTTTTAAAAATAAATAAATAAATTAATAATAATAATAATAAAATAAACTAAAATAAAATCCAAAGTATTCACTCTCATTTAAAAGTCCTCACAGTTATACATGGGTGAATTACTTGGAAATTGTTATGTGCTTCCATGCTCATTTAAAAGTCCTCACGGTTATGCATGTATGGAACGCATATCAAGTTGATTTTTAATATAAACAAGTTGATTCTAATCCCATTTAAAAGTCCTCATGGTTATGCGTGGTTAGAAGATACTTAAATTCTTTTTTTTTAAAATAAAATTAGAATACTACTAGTCTCATTTAAAAGTCCTAACGGTTATGCATGGTTGGTAGATATTCAAATTTCTGATATAAATGTACCACAAATAGACACAACTGTATGGTTTTATATGATGACATCATTCCCATCATTCTAAAAGTGGAATATGCGCCTAACAAAGTATTTATGATTTTTGTTTGATTTTTTGTTGAAATTTAATATTTATATTCAATTGAGTTTTAATGTTGGATTGATAACGATCACTTTATCTCTATTTTCTCTAACACTATTACTCTTTTGCTGATAACAAAAGGGGGAGAGTAAAGTTAATATTTTGTCGAATAAACTCAAGTAAAGGTCAAATATTTTCTATTTGCATCTAGGCTCATTTGCATATGTTTAATTGTACGCATATATAAAGGGGGAGCTTTGTGTAGAGAGAAGCATTTAAATAGGGGGAGCAATTAGAGTATATTAATGATCAAATACATTTAATATATCCAAAATCTTAAATATATGTTTGTTATCATCAAAAGGGGAAGATTGTTGAATATGCGATTATATGATTTTTATTTGATGATAATAAATATTTATATATTCGTTTAAATGTATTTGTTAATGTACTATTTTATTTTTTCATAGATTAAATAAATATTTGCTGAATAAAATAACTAACACAAAATTTGAATTCAAACAGATATTTTATTCAAACAAATATTTATTAAAATTTTTGAATAGTACAAATTTCAAGCTCTCACTATATACAATTTCAATTACCATACAAATTTTGATTACATCACAAATTTCACATTTACATTGCACCTCACTACATAACACTCATTCACTCAACTCGTACTGATCTTCAACTTCATTCCAATGTGAATCCACCATCTAAGAAATCTGCAAAAATGTACATTGACGTAGTAAAATTGAAAATAAAATATTTTTGCAGCATAAAATAAAATAATGTCACAATATTCAGCACAAGGTCAAACCCGAGCTACATGCTGGATTCAACTCAGATGTAATTCGAAAAACAAATCGAAATGCAATAAAATGGTCAGGAGCAACCTCAATGCACAGCAAGTATACAACAAATTCCATGCAAGCTACATACAGTATCAAGTGAAAGGTTAGACAGTCCATTCAGACCATCAAGCAAATGCATATCAGACGGTGTCAACAAGACTCGGCATGTACATGAAGGCAGCAAAAACTCAAACCAGCAAAAACAGATACAACATAATGAATAGGTCGAAATCAACCCATGAACAAGACTGCATCAATAAAACAAGCTACATACAAATAAGCACAACAAAAAAGTCCAAGACCAGTGAATTGAAATGGTCGACTAGACAGTAGACAGTGCAAAATGGTGCATATCTAACCAGAGCCAAGGCCAGAGAAACCAGAATGCAACCCACTGCAAATATAAGTGTAGACAAGCTACAATGAATGACCAAGACTAAATGAAAATATAGAAGTACGGTGAAGCAACAAAACTACAACATCAAGTGATACTGTGTACACATGAAACAATATGAAAGACCAGGCAACTGTACTTGAAGCCAACACAAAACAAAGTAAAACTCCAACCAAGTGAATCAAGTGAATGCAATTCTGTGCTCAATGCAAAGACTAGTGATGCAACTCAAGCCAGCATATAATTTTTTTACAGAATGCTCCAGATGGATAATGCAAGTACAAAACTCAACTAGATAGTACAAGTTAATGACATGAACAATGCCAAAACATCAACTAAGTTCAAATGAATATAGACAGCAAGCTCCAGATGGTACACAAGTAAAAGAGACCAACAATGCAATTGAAATATAAACTGCCTCGAAGAGTGATACCAGAGACTACAAAGAAATCGAGACTCAACCAGACAGCAGTTACATGAATATATACACACATTAGAACCAGAAAACAACGACCAACCAGAACTATTCAGAAATCAAGTGAACAATGCTGCAAAAGATACCAAGCAGATTATACATGAATCGAATGCAAGTATCAATTTCAAACAAGACAGAGAAGCAGAAGTTAACAAACACAAAGAACAAAACAAGTCAAATGCACTACAATAACGAATTAAATCAGTGCCGAAGTTCAGTGATGTCGAAGATGGTAATATCAAAAATCAAGTTAAAGCCATGAGCAACTGATCGGAGTCAAAGGAAACAAAGATCGAAATCAACATCAGCACAGTTCAAATTCGAAACCGTGGTGGCCAAGTAAAATAACCAAGTCACGAATCAGAACCATGAGTATCAAGTAATAATTATATGAAATTGACAAAGTCAGATAAATCATCAACATCAAAACATAATCGAGTGGCCGAGACGAAGTCAAGCAAACTATCAAACGAACAAAAAATTAGGAATTCAAATCTATATAAAAACCCAATCATCATTGGCTTTAAGATAAAATCCAGTTCAAGCATTCAACTAGGAGAACAAAAAGGCATAAATTACATACCAGAGTCAAAGCCAAACTCGATCAAATCGAGGAGCCATATTCGAATTGAAGGAGGAGTCGATTGCTGAAGCAAGGCAGAGAAATACCGATCATAATCAACCATCTACCCATCGGCTTCATTGATTTTCTCAAGCCCTAATTTGCAAGCAAAGGAACAAAGGAACGAACCGCCATTATACAGAACAAAGAGTAAAAGGAACGGCCGACATTGTTAAAAGAAATAAGGCCGCGTTTGTTTTTTAAATTGGGCCGGCCTTGTTCTTTTTAATTGTGTTTTAATTAGGGTTTGTTAGGGTTTTTTGTTTTTAATTGTATTTTCTTTTGAAAACTGTGCTATTACTAGTCGTGTGACTAGAGGACAAACTACATGGCATAGTTTGAGAATTCGCAACTCAGTGGCTGAGTTGTGGCAGGGTTTTGAGCGTAGAGTTAGGTTAGTTAGTAGCGGGTGTCGCAAGTTTACGTGTGTAAGCGTGTGACTACTTAATTTCTAGTAGAAACTTTGGGGGCAGCACTTAGGCAGGATTTTGCCGAAGCTGGGTAAATTCTGTGTTGTTCTATTTCTGCATTTATTATTCTACTATTATCTGTACTGCTATAATTTTGATATATCTGTGTTGAAATAATTTTATAAGTTCCGCAATAATTTTTATAATTAATAGCATCACTATATTCACCCCCCTCTAAGGTGAAATCGATCTGGCAAGTTGTATGCCAATTTGTGTTATGTGTTGTTTATCCAAATAGACTAAAGTCCATCTTAGTTGGTTGACTGTGGGGTCATGCCCTAGATTCATGGCATCACCTTATTATACGTGTTGTATGCTAATATCTAGATTTATGATGATATGCCTCCATGCCACACTAGCTAAACGGCCTGTTACTATTGGGCAGTAGGCTCGTGACCATAGTGTAAAGATGGATGTAATATCATGATGGCCAGGAGGAACTAAGACTGTGGATGTGTTGTGTGTTGTAAGTACTGTCCCCTAGAGCATGCTATCTGCTGAGTAGCTCCCATAAGTAATATGTGAGATTATATGATACTATATTACTTAGATGCCCTTTCTGAACATCTATTCAGAGGCAAGGACCTCTTAACCCATCGGAGCATGTTCTGTGCTATGAGGCTTCCAATTGGATTATGTGACTTGAGTTATATAGATGTACAATACAATACTTATAACACATCATTTGACTGTGTGCTTGTTGATAGTGATTCCCTTTTGTGTTGTGGGTGTGTTGGTTGATGATTTGATATTTCGTTCGGCCGCCATGTTTTGGTTTTATTAGTGGGTGTTTTGGTTGGATGGTTGGATATATGGATGTCTTGTTTACCTATGTGATGTGATGTTTATTTTGACGGGTGATAAATAGTGCATAGTATGATATATGTGATATACTTTGAGATGTTCACCATGTTTGTTGGATGTATTTGTAGCACCATGCTAGTTATTATCGTACATTAACATCTACATTCTAGACATAGTCCGTCCCGTATGTTGTTTATATAATATTAGGGTCAGTCCGAGACATTTTAGGTTCAAAGACAAGTTCGCCAGTTTGTGAGTGTTAGTCATACATAAAGGATAAAGTATTTGAATATAGTTTGTATATTGGCATCTACATGTGTTGTCAAGATGTATAAGTTGAACATATTATGTATATTTTTGATGATAGTGGGCATTTATCTATTTTGTAGAGCCATTTCGACTCATGTATATTTTATATTATATGTTATCGTTGCATTGATGACTCTGTAATCTCTATGATTTATTTAATATTGTGCATTTTTCTATCTTGGAGATGCAAGTGTTTATTGCTTTGTTCCAATATTTGCGTACATATATGTGATTTGTTTATGATTGTTAAAATTTGTACCAGTGTTAGCCCAATTTAACATTCACATGTGTAAGCCTAATATTGTCTCATTCTCCGTATTATCAGACAGTGCTACACTGTAATACTCTTTGGTAGAGTGGGTAAAAAGGTGGGGTATTACATAGAAAAGTTATGTTGATAAGAGACCTAGAGATATGGAGTTCTTTATCCGTTATATATTGTTTGTTAAGATTTCTCCATTGAAGAGTGTTGTTCGATCCGATAGAAAAGGAAAGTTGGCACCGAGATTCACTGGTCATTTTCCGATACTGGAGAGTATTGGGAACCAGCATATAGGGTCGACTTACCTCAGAAAATGGCAAGTATGCGCAACCACTAGTACAAAATATGCCTATTGGCTCGCCTCATTTGCTTCGATTGTGCTCACAACCGAAGAAAATTGTGTTATTTGCATTAGTTCCTTAGAAATAAAAGCAAATGAATCAAAGCAAATAGTGTTATTTGCTTTGGTTGTCCTTATGACCAAAACAAATAACTATTTGCATCGGTTCCTCAAGAATCGAAGAAAATAGTGTTATTTGCTTCGGTTCTTTAGGAACCGAAGTAACAAATAATTTATAATTACTAACTATTATAAATAATCAATAATTATTATTTTTGTTAATAATTTATTATAGTTAATTATTAATTATTAGTGAATTATAGTTAATATTTATTAATTATATTTAATAATTAATAGATATAATTAATAATTAATAACTTATTAAATAAGTAATTTCAAATAATTAGTATTCAAATATAATTAAGAAGTAATACGTAATAATTAATAATTGATGAATGGGAAAAACTGTTTAGGATGATGGTCTTCAAAGATGAGAGAGCCTTAGGGTATGGGATTATATTCAAAAAAATTGTAAGACTTTTATAGTTGGAGAGAAATACCAGGATTTTCAATCCTTGAAAAATCATGAACATTAAACAACTAACAGACTTCATCCTACTTGAGGCGAAGAAAGGCCTAGATGATGTGAATATCTCCTGTGATCCATGAGATGGAATTTGACATATGTGTTTTGTGGTCACTACGTGCTTATCTGTGTAACCATGTTCCCTCTTTAGTGTTTTCCTTCTGTTTTTCTTTTCTCCTTTTATTTTTTGGTCTTCTTATTTGATCACCCATCCTTCAACCCCTTTGTTTGGTTTTATTGTTTTGGTTGTTGTTGTTTGATCGATTTGTAATTTATTTTTTTCCTATGGTGGATCAATAAAACGATAGGGGTCCATTCAACCCTATGGCATTGCAAAAAAATTTAATAATTAATAAATATGAAGTAATAATTAATAACTAATCATTATTATTTAATAATTAACAATAATAAATAATATTTCAATAAAATTTGTAAATTTCTGTAACACGTTAAAAACAGTTCATAAAGTTCAAAAATAAAATTTTAAAATTTCACAAAATTCCAAAGTGAAATAAAATTAGCACTTATAGAAAATTTAAAATTTTATAAGATTTAATAATTTGTATACAATAATTTATTATTGGTAATTATTAATAATTACAAAATTAAAGTTAATATTTATTAATTATATTTAATAGTTAATAAATAAAATTGATAATTGATAATTAATAATCAATAAAATAGAAATAAATAAGTAATAATCCTTAAATATATTTAATTTTTTATTATATTTATTATTATTAATAAGTAATAGTTAATAAATATAATTAATACGCTAGAAGTAAATAAGTAATAATTGGTAAACACAGTCAATTACAATTAAGAAGTAATAAGTAATAATTAACAAATAATAGTTAATAAGCTAAAAGTAAATTAGTAAATTATAGTTAATAAAGTAGAAATAAATAATATTTTGTAAACTAGAACTAAATTGTTAAATTATAGTTAATAAATTGTGAAATCGATAAATAATAGTTAATAAACTAGAAGTAAATAATAGTTCATGTATTATAATTTATTATTGTCAATTATTAATAATTAGTAAATTATAGTTAATATTTATTAATTTTATTTAATTGTTGATAAATATAATTGATAATCAATAATTAATATTAAACTGTTACAATTAAGTGACTGATAATTAATAATTGATAATATATACATACCAATTTAAAATGGTAATTACTATTTAGTAATTAATAACTACCATTTTTTAACTAATAAAATATACATAATAATTAAAATTTAATAGTTAATATTAAATTACAATTAAGAACTAAAAAGTAATAATTAATAAACAGTAGTTAATAAACTAAAAGTAATACTAAAGCTTTTCATTTTTCCTCCAATTAACATTTCATTTCCTGCCAAACTTTTCATTTTTCGTGATTTTCTTATTCCCGTCGTCTTCGTATTCCTATCCTTAAATCCATTCTATTTCATTCACAAACATTCCTGCACCGTTATATACACAATAGTCCTTCATTTATTCATTAATTCTAGATCTCGCTTTCTTCGGTTCTTTCAAATTCTAAAACATGACACCGATGTATGGAAAACCTCCAATTGCTCTCTCTCCTCGCCGCTTTGGCTCAAGGAGCTGCCTCAAACCCCTTTCTAATTCTATTCAAACTCCACCAGGTAACTCATAAAAGATTTGAACTTTTTATATTATGTCAATTAAATATTGTACCCTATTTCTTATTTGTAACATCCCCCATTCGGAGGCCAAAACTAACTGCTATGGATGCTGCAGCCATTCATACTTTTTAACTCTTGTCGACAAAATATGGCTATGTAATTCAAATAATAATCAGAAGAACGTGAATATGAAAAAAATTCAGACATGTTTTAATAACAAATTTTCATTTCATTTCACATATGATACTTCGTATTCATTACATAATCCCATTCGTAAACACACGTTTAGAGAAAATATAATTATTATAAAATACTCCAAGAGCGACATATGAGGATGCCCCCTTGGTTGATTAGTGTCAAATACTTGGCAATTATACAATTTTGTCATTACATCCAAATAGACAAAATCAAACTACATAGAGAAAATAGATATAGTTCCTAATATCTAGATTGCCCTATGCATGTCTCCTGAAGCTTATTCGCCCAACTGGTACCTAAAAGCCTTTACTCCCAAACTGCTCAAATGAGTACCCGAGAGTTTTAGGGGAAAAACAAAAACTTTGGTGAAATAACAGTCTGGTGTGAATAATAACCTACCATTTCGTACCAAAATAGATTTCTAGTGAGACCATGCCGCTGAGTTGGATGAGTTTTCCCTCACAGGTATCTTAACCAAAACATAACAACCACATACTATGCTCCTGTAACCATAATGGTTAGAACATAGAAAATAACATTTATAATCATGCAACATATATTGGATTACCCATCCCAATTTATTAGATTGTCCATCTTAATTTCAAATGACTATCCTTCACAATTTAAACCGACTACCCATCTTATTTGATTCTGACTACCCATCTTATAATTATATAGGCTATCCATCTTGCATATAAGCATGTTCAAAATTATGTGGACTATCCATCTCACATGTAATTATTACATGGATTACCCATCCCTTACCACATTGACTACCCATCATATGTAGTTTAATTATTTGAAATTATGTGGATTATCCAACATACGAATTCCATTTAATTTAATGGACTATCCATCACACATCTCATAACTTTCCTATGATGACTATGAACACTTCATTATCCTTATAGAGACTATCCATCTCCAGCATGATGTGGACTATCCACCTCACATCCTACAGTTTTCCTGGAAAGACTATGAACCCATTATTTAACAATTTAATTCATGTTACCCACATGTTTAACCTATTTATATTGGTGTCCCAATCAGGTTATCTCCCCCTAAAGTTATAATATCTCACAGTAACATACCACTACAACAAAAAGGACCTTTAACGGCGTTTCAAAAACGCTATAAAAGCTATTAACATTGTTTTTACATACGATGTATATCGATATGCAGTTATATGTCAGAGATATACATTGACAAGGAATAAACGCCGTTAAATGTCCTTTTTTACAGCGTTTCCCTGGTGTCATGAAATCATTTAACAGCGTTTGGTCTAATTTGGTAGAACTTTTAATAGTTTTTTTTCATTATTGTTACATTTATTTATGGCATTTACCTGTTGCAATAAATCGTGCTTTATGTTTTTAGATATAATTTAACGGCATTTTTAAAACGCTGTTAAAACATTCAACGGCGTTTAAAAAATGCCGTGGGATGTTTTAATGGCGTTTTAAAAACGCCATTAAATTTTATACAAAGCTAAGTCAATTAGGCTTTTTCTACTTTTTTGTAAAAAAAAATTCAGTAAACATCAATCACAATGTGTATATCATTTCAAAGTTAGCATATTATATCAATACCATATTTCAAAAACAACATATTGTATCAATACCACATTTTGGACACATATTTGATAACCAACGTATAAAATTTCATAATCAAAATACATAATATTATTACACCAAACATAAATAGTTCGTCATTAATAGTTCATAAACAAAATATAGAACAAGTAGCAATAACAAAACAAAAGAAAGCAGTACGTACGTTAAAACCAAAAAGTAATTGTAGCAGAAAAAATAACTTCGATCCATAACTCGTTACAACCTTTTTTTGCATCACAGTCGTCTATCTACCTTTAAAGCAAAAGTAATGCTTGAGAATCAATTCATCAAAAAATTGAACACAAGGTTAAATCGGATTCATAATGCAAACACTAAATATTCATCACACTATTTCATTAGGCGATTGACTAATACAAAATATACAACATGCCCTAAAATCAAGTATCATTTACAAGTGAAGAAGAGTAAAAAATAATAAATGAACCCGACGAGACTGTGGTCCAAGCGTTCAGCAACAACCCTTGAATCCAGTGCGGCCACATATTGTACTGCGTGATAACATGACTAGCAAGCGAAGTACAGATGTTCAACTTCATGCATCTAATCCTAACTATATGCACTTAGTTACTCAAGCCAATTTATCATGTGAAACTTCAAACAAAACAATGGCTCGGTATTGCAAAGTGATGGAGTTATCTAAAGTGATAGTGTAATTGATGTGTATAAGTCTACATCACTACATAACAATACAAAGATGGAGGATGAATGCTTTAAATCTCTTTACAACTCGTAAAAAGATCAGAACTAGCCATAAAATAACAGTTGCTATATTTTTTTTATACTATTTGAAAAGGTAACCAGAATATATATAATCATAAAAAAGGCCATTGGTTATTCCAATTTGAACTTACATGTTGAGATGGAACCAAGATTTGGTTTTTCCCCATCATGAAGAACTCCACACTAATCTAGTAGCCTTGCCTAGCAAAGTGTAGTAACTTCATCTTCTTTAACCTATCACACATCACATATATTCTATTAATTATAGTTAAATGCGAAAAAGATATCAATGGTAAATTTGGAATACAGAGAAAAAAAAGATTTAAGGTTCAAGTTAAATACGGTACTTGAATAACTAAGGTCGAACACAAATCAAACTCTAAATTGCATATAATTAACAATTTCAATCGAAATTGATAGTATAATGAAATATGAAAATAAAGGATAATATTTGATTCTTGTGGTTCCACGGTTAGCCAGTGAAGTGCAAAGCCAGTGAAGATAAGAAGGCTGAGATAGTTTCTACACTGAGAATGAAGCAAGCTATAAGAAATATGGAAAGCTAGAGCTACAAAGGCTGGCAGTAGAAGTGGAGATAAGGCAACTGAAAACTGGCTTAGGGAAGTTGTCATAAAAGTTGACCTGAGACAGGAGTGTGTAAAACCATTTCACTAAAAAGCATAGCCAATCCAGATATAGCACAAAAGCGTCAGAGCATGCAACTCAAAACGATAACCATATAAAAAATAGGCCAGAACAAAATCCAACAGAAAGAGAAGTTGCACATCAATTTTCTACATGCATTCCTAACACATAGACAGATTAGAAGTAAATATAGGTACTATATTCATTCTAATAATATGCAGGTATTATATTCAATTATAACCAAGAATGATTGTTTTTGATCTTTAAGAGAGTCTGCTAATATTATTAATCGAGGCACTTCAGTTCAATATAATAATCATGGCACTTGGTTATAAAGGGGATGATGTCTTGATGGCCTTACATGCTTGAGAAGAAGCAGGAATGAAAAAGGAAAATATACATTATATACACTCACTTGTCATATTTCAAGGAGTACTGATTAGAAGCACGATTAAAAAATCAGTTCCAAAGACTTTAATATAGGAAAACCCTATCTATGAATAAGAGCTACATCAGTATCGGCATATTTTCTTCAAACTTTCCATCCATTTCATACATGCTATTATGTCTCTTGTACTGGTAAGAGCTGTAGTTGCACATGTTTTCAATAATGATATCTACGCAACATAATAGATTGATAGACTTTAAGTAATCAGGAAATGTTACAGAATGTAAAAATTCATCATGAATCATGATCAAATATTAAGGTTCGTAATTAACACAACTCCAAATGCTTGGTTATGACAAAAAAAATCATTTCGTATTTGATCATTTCTCTTACTTTATACAAAATTGATGAAGATTGATACTCTTATTTTGCAATACATGAGTATATTCTTAATTGTTAGTTATTGGTTAATTGAGTCAATAAATAACTCCATGAGCATAAAATTTGTAGGCAGTTGTTTTTCATAAATTAAAAAACCACCAGCTTAAAACAATAATGACTTTTAATGATAAGCTAATAGCTACGTTCTCTGTGATAGTCTACTTAATAGATTAATTTATTCTTAATGATGTACTTCAGGACTAATAACTTGATTAGAAATATAATGTTATAGAAAAACTTAGGTGTATATCACTTTGTGGGCAGTCTCTGGCCTGCATAAATGCTTGCAAAAATACCAAGTAGTTGATTGTATATAGTATATTTTCTAAAAGTTTACTTAAAATTTTATATTGTTGCGTTTACCAGTTACATGTTTCCATCATTCTCTATCTCCAACCCAATGCATCATGGATTCAAATTTCTACTCAATTTTATTGGCTTAGCCATTGCATGGTTTTCTTTGCTTGATATTTTACTTTATTTTTTCTTTAGATAAAAAGCAACAACCCTTTTCGGAAATTCTATTTACTTATTATAATATTTTGCCCACAAGTTCCAGCATCGAAACATAGCTCTGATACCAAATGCGACGATCCAAAACTGACATTTAAACCCTAGACGATGAATTCTTGGCACCACAGCCACCTTTAACACCTTCCACTATTTTTCTGAGAAGCCCCAAGCCTCCATCCACCTCCGGCTCAAATCTCGACGAACACTTCGTCGTCGTCGACGAGAATCAACAAAAACAAATTTCCCGTTTATCTCATAATTTCACATCCAAAAACGAACTAAAACTCCTGAACTTTGTGCTAAATTCATCGTTTTACAATTCAAATCTAGTTATGTAATCAAAACCCAATTTTACGATCATCAAATTCTTGATATACATATGATTTTTACTGTAAATTCATTGTTCCATATAGTTTTATAAAACAAACATACTTTGAACCATTTTTTGATTTTAGTTTATGTTGAAACGAACATTATTTGCACAAACACTAAAGTCTGTCAAGGATTAAATTAAAGAAATTTTGGAATTTTCTTTAATTGGATTTTTAAAACGGTAACTTGAGAACAGAGGTGTGTCTATACACACAGTCGCTTATATATACACATACAGGCATATTTACACCCATGCAAGCAGATTCCACAATCAATCATTCAATACTAATCACATGCAAACCAAAATATAAATGTGTTTAAGAGTTTGCTCACCTTGTAGTTTGAACAAAGTAGAAGTTTTAGCTTTTAAATCTGGAACTCTGTTTTTGATGTTGATGATTTTATCCTCAGGTTTAAGATTTTCTTTTTAAATCTAAAAGCCCGAGCAAAACAAATGCAAAGATTAACTTCAATAGATTAAAATCAATCTTCTGATTTAAAAAGAAAATCTTCAACCTGAGGATCAAATCAACAACATCAAAAACAGAGTTCCAGATTTAAAAGCTAAAACTGCTGCTCTGTTCCAAACTACAAGGTGAGAAAACTCTTAAACCCATTTATACTTTGGTTTGCATGTGATTAGTATTGAATGTTTGTTTGTGGAATGTTCTTGGATGGGTGTAAATATGCCTAAGTGTGTATATATAAGTGACTGTGCGTACAGACACACACCTCTGTTCTCAAGTTATATTTTCAAAAACCCAATTTAAGAAAATTCCAAAATTTATTTAATTTAATCCTTGATAGACTTTAGTGTTTGTACAAATTATTTTTGTTGAAACATAAACTAAAATCTAAAAATGGTCTAAAGTATGTTGGTTTTGTAAAACTAACTGGAACAATGAATTTACAATAAAAATGATATGTATATCAAGAATTTGATGATCGTAAAATCGGGTTTTGATTACATAACTAGACTTGAATTGTAAAACAATGAATTTTAGTGGAAATTTCAGGATTTTTAGTTCGTTATTGGATGCGAAATTACGAGATAAATGGGAAACTTGTTTTTGTTGATTCTCGTCGAACGACGATGAAGTGTTCATCGAGATTCGAGCCGGAGGTGACCGAAGGATTTGGGCTTCTCGAAAAATAGTGGAAGGTGTTAAAGGTGGCTGTGGAGGCAAGAGTTCGTTGATCTAATTATAAGCTGCATAAGAAATATAATAATTGTTTCTTCCAAGTTATTAATTTTGTGAGAACGGAATACAAGCATTTTCAGTTTTATTGATTATTAGAATATTTTAAACTGGAACATTCAAATATGATATTATGAAACAGTTCTACTGTATCCAACTCTTACTAGTTGGATTATTCATCTCAACAAAAGCTTGTCCCACATTAAATGATATATTTTGCACAAAAATATACAAATTGATATTAAATCTGAGTTTACAACTAAATACTAACTAACTTCAAAATAGAAAAATGAAAAGGTTTGTAACCTTCAAGATTCATATTGGTTTAGTATGTGGGTAAAAGATCTTACTATACTCTTGTGTTAGGCCTAAAAGATCCCTTATGATTCTTTTATTTTAGAAGTTGTCTTATAGCCTTAACATGCTTATTTTGAAAAATTGCTGAATTGATCTGGATGATTCTTAGTAATTCTACTCCCAGGCAATGAGGTTGTCTTACAGCCTTAAAGACTTAGTGTCCAAATACTCAAATATCAAATAAATGGTCCAACATCAAACATTCATATATATGATAAAAGTATATAAAATATATGCTTACAAACTTGAAGTTCGTGTTTCGTCAAAAGGATAACAAGCATACAACCCTTCGGCCACTCAACTTTCCCATTATTGCTGCATAATCACTTCCCCATCGTATCCTCGGTCAATGAACTCTTTGCCATGCCATGATGCAAAAAGTCTTTCATAGTCTTTTCCTAACCATAAAAATAGTCGCCACACCATCTCATTATACACAAATTCTCAGCTTGAACTTACAGTCAAACCATCACATCTAGAAAACACAACAACTGACCATTGCTGTGGGAACATATATGATCTGGACCAACGTAATACTTAGAGTCTCCCTGCTACCAAAATTAACATTTTAAGTGTTTGTAATTTGCACATAATTTCATTCTTTGAAAAAAAATAGAATGAAATTCAAATATTGTTTATGCAAACTAAATCAATCATAGCTACAGAACTCCTAAAATACACCAAAGCCACTTCAAAAAAAGAATGCAAAAACATATAACTCAAAGCACTATTAAGATTCTTTCCTAGCTATTATGCAATAAGTCCCCTATGTAATTTAGACCTTTAATTTAATATTTGAAAGTGTAAATACATGTATTGATAATAACAAAAATACAAATACATAATATCCCTTTGAATTATGGTAATGTTGAATACATTCAATTATTTCAATAGATACATATTTCTATTTGGAAAACATATTTCCATACAATGAAATGTTGTAAAGAAATAGGAACCACTTACAACCAAAAAATAACTGCTATTCATAATTATACTAAAATTAATAAAGAAAAGGTAGACTATACCAGCAATCACAATAGTACTCAAATGATATCTGTCATCAAAAGAGACTACAAACTAGTGTATATTGATGCAATATATTTAAGAGTGATATAACTTAAGCAAAGATACCTTATTCAAGTACTTTAGTATTGACATAATACAAACTTACATTCTTATAAATTTTTTAAATATTTTAACATTTTATATATTTTAAGCATTACTACATATTTTAACATTGTATAAATATGTTATAACCTATAACTCGGTAATGATTAGGTAAAGTTATAAATTATAACACAATATACATATGAAAATTATAGTTAATCAACAACACTAATTTATATTATAATAATTAAAATCCAACATACGCTTTAGTAATGAGCCAAAAAAGAAAATAACAACAGTTTCAAAATATGAAAATAAACATTACCTTCTTTTACTTTGAGAAAAGTGTTATATAGAGATTAACAACTAATTAAAATACAAAATTGATAACAGCAATATCTTACCAATATCAAAACACAACGCCATATTAAAAATAAAAGAATAGAGAATAAGCAAAGGTACCTACTTTCCAAGAATATGAAGCCGTCTTTCAACAATGAAAGAGATAAACACAAATGATAGAGCAAACAAGAGCAACTAATTTTCCTTTTTCATTGACAACTAGTTAAGTCAATAAATATATAAATTTAACTCAACCTATAACCATTCTAATATTAGTTTTAAAGAAATGCAAAAAGTAAATGATATGAAATTAAAATATGTTTAACAACAAATCTATGTCCAAATACACATATTTTATGGAAGGAGAGATGCATCAAGCAATCAACATCCCAATGATACTTTAAAAAATGAATGAAAAAAACTTACCGATGTAGAATGAGGGAGACTATTTGGAGCCGTACTCATTTTCGCAATCAACTAATATAATGATAGAATAAACCTAAAAAGAAGAAAAAAAACAAATTAGGACAATTTAGTCAACCGCGATATACTGTTTTTGAGCAATTTAGGAGCAAGTTATCTGGAAGAAGCATGAATGAGGGTTTTGTCGAGAACTTGAAGAAATCTAGATTAAGAGAGGAGGTGGTTTTTGGAATTGAAATGAAATTTGATTTTAGGGACGAATGTAAAGGAGAGGTGGAAATAAAAAAGATTATCTAATGACCCACGTCGCTAAACTTAAGTATTTGTCAGAGTTTATACAGGAATTTTTTACTTTTAAAACACATTGACTGCAATAGGTAATGGAACACTCAGAAATTATGTTGTTATAAGTGAATTTTGTTGTAGTGTACATTGGTGTCACCAAATGATCAATGCCGAATTCATTTATGAAAATGCACCGGTGTCCCCAATGATGAAGTTTCATTTATAAAACATTCAATTTGTCGAAAGTAATCTACTTTGGTATAGCATTGGTATCCTCAATGTTTAGAATCGAAGTCATACAACGAATAGCCCACCGCCCTTATTAGGTTAATAAAAATAAATATCGACGTTCATCTATATTGATTTCCCCAATGATAGTGTTAAAGTTTACAAAATTTAAAACGACCCCTAATGACAACGTCAAAGTAGAAGCATAAGGCTCTTGGCCTTTAATAAAATAAAACATAACACATGCATTGTTAAATCAACATCAACCACTATGCAAGGTCAAGGACGGAACTTAAATTATTTTAAGCTTAATGAAAATTCATGTCGAAATTTGTGTCATCGGCCTTCAATAACAATAGACTATCCACTTATTAAAGCAAACTTAAAACCTTTATAAGTTATGTGGCTAACTGCCGAAGACATATGTTCATAAGACCCCCTAAAACATAGGACTCTTCGCCCCTTATAAAAACATTTTTAATTTATGTAAAAGCAAGCATCTTCGGCATTAAAAGATGAATTGTGATGTCGTGGTCACATGGCATTGCTCTAAAACATAAAATCGTCAACCTTGATGCACATCGGCTCCAAGGCCCTCGACATCATAATAAAACATTCTTACTTAAATCACTTCGGCTAATATGCTAGTATATATATAGAGTCGAAATCAATATAAATGGCGTCACTGCTAGTATATAAATAGATGAAGTGGTTAGGTATGATATCATTTAAAACAACAATGAATACAATGTGATGTTGTCGACGTTGACATTAAGCTTTTAAAACATTTAGGTTAATCATGAAGGCACCGTTGCCACCAATACTCCATTATCGACGAGGTCGACTTCAACCTACTCAGAAACATTAGATAGCTACCGAAGTAACTACCTTGTGCTTCCTTTCACTTCGACATCGATACTCATGAATGCGACCTTGTCTTAGGTTCGATGACATTAGGGTGGTATGGCATTGTCGTAGTTTCTTATTAAACTATTTTATTACTACTTTAAGCAAAACTTTTCACCAAATCCTATTTCTTGTCCAATTTCTATTGGACAAAACAATTTCTTTGCAAATCCTTTTCAAAATTATTGCCGCAACTAAATTTTCATGTTTCAAAACATATTTAAAATAATTAATTAATATTCTTAATTAATTATCCTTTTAAATGCTTATCTAACATAATAAATTCATAATAAATTGAAATCACTTGTGAAAAATCCCAAAAATTCACAAAAATTAGAGAATCTCCTTCCATTTACCATATACAAATTTTGGAGCTAAAATATATATTTAATTATTTTAAATAATTAAAACTAGAAATTAAGCTATTTCCTCCTTAATAAATTCATAAAATAATCTATATAACTTGTAAAGTTAAAAAATTAAAAAATCATCCCCAAAATAATGTTTTATACAACATTTTAGAAAATCAAAGTGTTTGGATAAAGTCTTAGGTTTTACCTTAAAACCCATTTAAACAATTTCATAAAAATTCCAATAACCATTATTCTATCCAAATAATGATTAAACAACCATATCTTGGCAAAACAAACATCAGTCATTTAGGTATTATCCATATACGAATTCACAAGCAATTACATAGGGATGGAACACTTATTTACCTCAGATTAATTGTTGAAGTTGAGATTTATTGTTGTTTTAGTGTCCCTAAGCCTCTTCTTACTTAAATCCCCAGATTTCATTCTCCTTTGGTTGAGTTATGGACGACCTTGATGTTTTTGCTTTTGATTGTTTTTAGTTTGTGAAAAATGAGAATGATATGAGGAGGAGAGGGTTTAAGGCAAAGGTTAGGTCTATTTCCTAAATTGCACCTCTTACATATTCTCTTATATGTTATGTTTAAACAATCTTAATTAATTAAGTATGGTATGACCTTATTACATTTTAAATCTCATTCTCCATAACCCTTTACATTATTCTATTTAATATATCCCCTTAAATGTCAGCTGTTTGGGGAGGGGGGTTATTTTCCGTCGTTGGCCTCTATTGTAGAATTAGCCGGGGAGGCTAAGAGGCGGTGGTTTACCCTGTGGCAGATGTCAATGTTTCGAGTCCACTTTTCTCTAGCCCATGCACTTAGCTGATATTATGAAAATACCCAATTTTTTCAATTTGGTGGTTCGATCTATGCTTTTTCATTCATGTATCAAAAATAGTGGTGTGACAGGCTCCCATCCTTAAAGAATTTCATCCTCAAAATTCAGTAAGGACTGTAAAACAAGCATATCAAACATGCAAACAGTGCCAGTATATCTTACCAGCTACCGAATCTATATGTAACCAAATATAGAACATACGATCATAACAGCTCAGGATAAGTACCCCTAATCATGTCCTCTATCTCCCAAGTATAGTCTTTCTCATTATCGCTTCACTGAACTTTCACCGGCTTGACTGTCTTGTTTCTAAATCTCTTGTCATCTCTCACAATTATTCAAACTAGTTGTCTCACAAAAGTCAGATCTGGTTCTAAAATCTTCCAATGCCGATGGAGCAATAGTAGTCTTTGGATCGTGCGCATACTTTCAAAGATGAGAAACATGAAAAAAATATTATGGACACCTGCCAAACTACTTGATAGCTCTACTCGGTACGCGAATTTTCTGGTCCTTGCTATAATAGGGAACAGGCCAACATATCTTGGTCCCAGTTTCTCTGACTTTCCAAAACGTATCACACACTTCATCGGTGATACTTTAATAATGACTCGGTCTCCAATTGAGAACTTAAGATCCTTATGCCTCTTATCTACGTAACTTTTCTGCTTAGACCAAGCTTCTCTCATCCTATCCCTGATTAGCTCAATCTTCTCTGTGGATTCCCTTACCATATCTGGACCAAGGACTAATCTATCTTCAGTCTCTAACCAACATGCTGGTAATTTGCACAGCATTCCATACAAAGCTTTGAAAGGCATCATCCCTACACTATCCTGATAGCTGTTATTATAGGAAAACTCAACCAAGTGCAAATGGTCTCCCCATGACCCACCAAAATCTAGTATATAAGCTCTTAACAAATCTTCAAGCACCTTATTTACTCTCTCTGTCTCCCCGTCGATTTGAGGATGACAAGCAGTACTAATCTTAAGCTTAGTACCTAACACTTTTTGTAGACTCTTCTAAAATTCACTAGCGAACAGTGCATCTCTATCAGTGACTATACTACTAGAAATCACATGCAGTCTAACAATATTCTTCATGTATAACTTAGCCAATACAGGCACTATCCTTGTTGACTTAACGGGAATGAAATGGGCAATCTTGCTTAGTCTATCTACCATAACTCATGTACTTTTATTTTTCCCATTCAACCTTAGTAATCCTCAATAAAATCTATAGATATCGAATCCCATTTCCAAATCAGTATTTCCAAAGCCAAAGCCATACACTTGGCTTCTGATGTTCGAATTTCACTTACCGGCAATTTGCACATTGCTTCACCCATAATCCTACATCCCTCTTCGTACTTTCGCAGAATAAACTTCTCTTTGTATCCTGATCATCTGGTTCACCCAAGATGAATCGTAAATTTCAATCGATCACACTTCCTAAGAACTTCCCACATTAGGTTTCTAATATCTGGAACACATAATCGTACCTTCTTTCTCAACCATCTCTTCTTGTCAAGACTACAATCCTTTAGATCATCAATCTCAGTTCCACCTTCTAGCCTTCTAATCTTTTTAGCTAACAAAGGATTATCTCTTTGCTTAGAAGCAACCCTTTCGATCAACATTGGTCGAACTTCCAAGCAAGACAACATGGAAGTATTTTAACTAGAACCAGTAGTCGATCTTAACTATACACTACAAGTAGTCAATGCCTCTAGATTCTTCCATTGTGCTAACATAGCTAACACCACGTTCTGATGTTTCCTGCTAAGTGCATCTGCAAATTTATTTCCTTTTCCTAGAGTATAATCGATACTAAAATAATAAGGTGCTAAAAACTCTATCCACCTCTGTTGTTTGGTATTCAACTCTTTTTGATAAAATGAGTACCTCAAAGACTTGTGATCTGTATACAACTCGAATCATTCTTCCAAGAGCTAGTGTCTCCACACTTTAATTGCAAAAAATAACACTGCAAACTTCGAATCATAAGTTGGATATCTAACTTCATATGGCCTGAGCCGTTGAGAAGTGTAGGCAATCATTTTTCCCCTTTGCATCAATATAGTTCATAATTTTGTTCCACGCACATTTGTATACACCACTAAATCCTGATTACCATCCGGAACTACTAGTATGGGCGCATTGGTCAATAAATGCATTAACTTAAGGAATGCTTCCTTACATTTGTCAAACCAAGTGAACTTCACGTCCTTTTTGGTTAGCTTAGACAAAGTCTCTGCTATCCGTGAGAAATATTTGATAAGTCTTCGGTAATAGCTAGTTAATTAAAAAAATTCCTTATCTCGGTCACCATCTCGGGTCTTTTTCAAATGTTAACGTAGTCATCCATAGTTATTAATCCTCACAATAAAATGCGTCTATGTTAATCATATCAATAATTAGAAGCATATAAATATGAAAAAAATTCGAACAAATTTTAATAAAAAAATTAACATTTCATTTCACAAATGATATTTCATATTCATTACATAATCTCATTCGTAAACCCTTGTTCAGAGAAAATATAATTAATACAAAATACTCCAAGAGCTACATATAAAGATGCTCTCATGGTTGAGTCAAATACTTAGCAATTACACAACTTTGCCATTACGTCCTAATAGACAAAACCAAACTACAGCCGAAATAGATATAGCTCCTAATTGCTTGATTACCTCTTGCACATCTCTAAAAGTTTATTTGCCTCATTAGAAACTGAAAGCCCTTACTTTCAACTTACTCAAATGAGTACTCGAAATTTTAAGGGAAAATCAAAAACTTCGGGTCAGACAACAGTTCAGTATAAACAATAATTTGTCATCTCGAACCAAAATGGATATCTAGTGAGACCATGTCGCTGAGTAGAATTGGTTTTCCCCTCACTAGATTCTTGGCCAAAACACAACAACCATATATTGTGCTCCCACAACTACAATAGATAGAACATAAAAAATAGCATTTATAATCATGAAATATATATTGGATTACCCATCCTAAATTTTAGGTTATCCATCTTAATTTAAAATGACTACCCATCACAATTTAAACTGACCATCTGACTTATTTTAATCGCAATACCCGTCTTATAGTTATGTGGACTATCCGTCTCACTTATAAGATATTCTGAATTATGTATATTATCCATCTCATATGTAATTATTACTTGGATTACACATCCCCTACCATATTGACTACCCATCACATGTAGTTTAACTATTTAAAATTATGTGGCTTATCCATCACACATATTCCATTTAACCTAAAATGATGTGGACTATCCATAGTTTTGCTAGGATGACCATGCACCTTTCATTATCCTTATAAAGATTATCCATCTCCAGCATGATGTGCACTATCCATCTCATATTCCATAGTTTTTCTAGAATGACCATGAACCCATCATTTAACAATTTAATTCATGTTACCCATATGTTCAACCTATTTCTGTCGGTGTCCCTAATTAGGTTATCTCCCCTTTAAAGTTATAATATTTTAAAGTGACATACATTGATATCTCCAAATGATCAATGTCGAATTCATTTAAGAAAATGCATTAGTTTCTCCAATGATAAAGTCTCATTTATAAAACATTTAGTTTGTCAATACTAATCTCTTTTGGTGTCCTTACTGGTAGTGTCGACATCTATAATCTAAATAGCATTAGTTTCCTAAATGTTTAGAATCAAAGTCATAAAACAATAGGCTCGCCGCCCTTATTAGGTTAATAAATATGAATGTCGAAGTTCATCTATATTGGTATCCCTAATGATAGTGCCAAAGTTTACAAAATTTAAAACGACATTGGTGTCCCCAATGACTATGTCAAAGTATAAGCATAAGGCAAGTGCCTTTAATAAAATAAAACATAACACATGCATTATTAAATCAACACCGACCTCTATCTAAGGTCGAGGACAAAACTTAAATTCTTTTAAGATTAAGAAAAATTCATGTCAAAATTGGTGTTGTCGATCTTTAATAACTATAAATTATCTGCCTATTAAAACAAAACTTAAAACCTTTATAAGTTATGTGGCTAACTATCGAAGACCTAAGTTCATCGACCCTTTAAAACATAGGCCAGTTCGCCCCTTACAAAAACGTTTTCAATTTATATAAAAGTAAGCCTCTTCAGCTTTAAAAGATGAAGTGCGACATTGTAATTATGAGGCATCAACTTTAAAAGAAAAGATCTCCAACCTTGATGCACATTGACTCCAAGATCCACGACATCATAATAAAACTTTCTTACTTAAATCACTTCGGCTAAAATGCCGTTATGTATATAGAGTCAAAATCAATACAAGTGGTGTCACTACCTTAGAAACAGAAAAAGTGGTTAGGTGCGACATCATTTAAAACAGCGGTGAAAAAAACGTGACATCGTCGACATCGACTTTAAGCTTTTAAAATGTTTAGGTGAATCATGAAGACACCGTTGCCACCGCTGCTACCGATACTCTATAGCCGATGAGGTTGACTATGGCCTACTCGGAAACATTACATAGCTACCGAAGTAACTACATTATGCTTCCTTTCACTTCGACGTCGACACTCATGGATGCGACCTTGTCTTAGGTTCGACAACGTTAGGTTGGTACGCCATTATCATAATTCTTTTTAAAACTGCTTTATTACTACTTTAAGAATTTTTTTTGACCAAATCCTATTTCTTGTCCAATTTTTATTGGATAAAACTATTTTTTTGCAAATCCTTTACGAATTACTATCGTATTACAATTTTTATTTCCAAAACATATTTAAAATAATTAATTAATATCCTTAATTAATTATTATTTTTAGTGCTTATCTAGCATAATAAATTCTTAATAAATTGAAACTAGTTGGGATAAATACCAAAAATTCACAAAAAATAGAGAATATCCTTCCCCTTACTATACAAAAATTTCGAAGCCAAAAACCATATTTATTTATTTAAATAATTAAAACCCAATATTAAGCTATTTCCTCCTTTGGAAATTCATAAAATAATATATATAACTTGGAAAATCATAAAATTAAAAAACCATCTCCAAAATAATGTTTTATACTATATTTTAGAAAATCGAAGCTTTTGGAGATTAAAATCTTAGGTTTTACCCTCAAAACACAGTTAACCAATTTCATAAAAATTCCAATAACCATTATTCTATTCAAACAATGATTAAACAACTATATCTTGGAAAAACAGATATCAATCATTCGGGTATTATTCATAACCGATTTCAATAGCAAACACTTGTTATTTACCTTAGATTAATTGTTGGAATTGAGATTTGTTGTTGTTTAGTAACCCTAACCTTCTTCTCCCTTAAATCCCTAGATTTCATTCTCCTTTGCCTAAGTTCTGGTCGGCCTTAATGTTTTTGCTTTTGATAGTTTTTCGTTTGTGTAAACTTAGAATAATATGAGGGGGGAGAGTGTTTAAGGCAAAGGATGGGTTTATTTCCTAAGTTTCCCCTCTCATATATTCTCTCATATGTTAAGTTTTAACAATTTTACTTGATTAATTAAGTATTGCATCATCTTATTAAGTTTTAAATCTCATTCTCCTTAACTGTTTACATTATTCTATTTAATCTATCCAATTAAATGTCCTGAATATTATTCAATAAAAAAAGGGAGTTACATTATTTTTGCAACTTCTACTAGAATCATTCCAAAAAGCAAGATGAAATAACAGCACGGAAACTCTAGTGTTCGATAGAGATTGATTCTATGAACTATATTCAGCAAAAAGGAATCAACGGCTTACGAAGAAGAAAGTCGATTTGGTATACGATGATATTGTTGGACAGGATCATGGAGTCACGGTTGAGTTATCAAAGATCGGGAATTTGAAGATAGGGAAAGATAGTAGAGTAAGGAAATCAATGCTTAATGGTTATGAGGCTAATGGTAAAGAAAATAATTTGAGGTCATCTTTGAGAAGCAATAAACAAATCCAGAATGGATTAGGTAATTTGGAGATTGTGAGGAAGACTGTGCTACTGCTAGCAATGGAATAAGGATTGGGACTCGCTTAGGTGTAAGACTTTGATTTTTTATGTTGTTTTTTGGATTCAGATGTTTAGGAATTAGTAATTTTTGATTACCAATATATAAACTATATTTGTTCTTTTAGACTACACGCTTTGATGTTGTGACGTTACTTTTGTTGCTGTGAAAATTTGAATGTATGATTCTGAAAAGTTTTGTTTTATGATCACCAACCGATCCATGACTTTTTTAATTTTTGCCTTACCATATTTAGATCATAGTCGTGATTAAAATGCTGTTTTCTTATGTGTGAATGAGTTTGGATTGTATGTTTTCCTATTTAACACTTTTCTGATAAATTGTTTCGCGTGTTTTGGAATGAAAAGAGTATTTAACATAATAAATTATTTTTCATAATTTACATGGAATTGAAAACATAAATGGATAGAAGAAAAATGATATTGTTATGGTTGTAGATTAATGATGCAAGTTTTTGTACTTGGCACGTTTTAATTTTTCGTTGTAACAAGTTTGCACTTGACAGTGGAGTGGTAACATAAAGATCATTGTTAAAGAGTATTTTATATTGGGATCATTGCAAAAGAATTGATATTTTGTAAGTAGTATGTACTGTGAGCGGTGTTGTTTGATATACCAATTTGTTGTATTGTTGTTGTAACAAATAGTTGTTGAAATTTTAGAGTAGATGGGTTGAAATACAATATATTTTGATGTTCTAATTTTATTAAAGAATCTTTAGTGCATTTACGAATTTCTTAGTTGCGATTTGATGCCATTCGGTTTCAAAAACCTGAAGCGGTATCATTCTTCAGTTATCCAAATGACCAAAGAAAAAGATCATCATTTGCTTCGGTCATTACCAAATGACAAAAGCAAAAGACCATCATTTGTTTCGGTCGTTACCAGATGACCAAAGGAAAAAAAACCCTCAATTGTTTCGATGTACATGATCATTTGCTTCAGTCATTGCCAAATAATCGAAGCAAATGATGGTATTTTGCTTCGTTCATTTGGAAATGAGAAGCAAAAGACCATCATTTGCTTTGGCCCTTCAACCGATGCAACTGAAAATGGCATGTTGCGTCATCTTCATTTGCTTCAGTCATAGAACCAAAGCAACATGGGAGTAATGACCAAAGTAAATGACATGCTTTGCAGTAGTAAATGTATTCCATGTCTCTCACTTATGGAAGTTTGTGCACCACTCTGGCATGACAATTGAACTGGATCAATTTGATGATAACAAGATTGAAACAAAAACTATGAAACTTTTTAGGTTGATTCGTATTATCGGACATGACACGAAACAGCTTAGAGGTAGACGGTAGAGTTAGCGAATGTCTAATGGCGCGAAAGTGAAGGCGAATGTACGTGGGATCTCGAGGAGAGCATGTAGGACATATATCCATAGCTTTTTACATTGCAAGGACTATTGTTAATGTTATTTATTTTCACTTCCGATATCATAGAGGATAGTTTAGTATCTTACATGCTAGGACAGATTTTATCTATACTATTGATTGCATGGCTGCTTGTTTAATATGTTTGATAGTTGCATAAGCTTTTTAGGTATGAAAGGTAATTATGATCGACTAACCTTTTATTTGTTTGGGGATTTTGATCGCGAAATTCGCAAAAGGGAAAGTACGATTACCCGTATTTTACATATCAAAGGATTGTAAAATATTATTATTTAATTCATATGCTGTCGTATGGTCCTAAAATTTGGAAAAATGACTATTAGGGCATTTCCACATATAGAATTTTGATCGGATAGTTTGGACATATAAATTCATGTAAAGCATATAAATTTTGACACCATTTGAATTAGGGTTTGAAATCGCTTCCATTAGGTCGAGATCATGGTTTACTTTTTCGTAGAATGGTCATAATAGAAAGGCGGACTCACTATTAAGGAGATATGACCATTTTAAGCTCAGATTATTGCTAGCTATATTAGTGGATGATTAATTAAGCCCAAACTTGAGCCCACTAACCCATTTTAGGATTTGTGCCTAATTCAGATGGATGGACATATCGAAATCATTTCTCACTTCCCAAAAATAATTTTAAACCTCCATTAACTTAATTTTCATTAAATATCTTATCTTTTTGATACTAAACTTAGCCTAAAACATCACACTATAACAAAAAAGACTTTTCGCGACGTTTTAGAAACACTGCAAAACCTTTTTGCAACATTACAAAGAACGCTGTATAACAACAAGCTGTAATAGGTCTTCATGATATAACAACAATTAAATTAAGGCTGTAAAAAATATACCTTCTACAACGTTTTGTGTAGTGTTGTATAATTATTCTACAGCCTTTTCATTTCCCTCATGTTAAAGTTTTCAAAGCATTCTTATATTGATATGTTTTGCTTTTTTTATAGGGGTTTTACTTCATAGGCAGTTTTTGTACCGTTTTACAAACGTGGTTATATATTTACCAGCATTTTAACAGCCATCACAGCTCTTTTTTATCGCTATTTTAATTACTTTACAGCATTTTTGTATTTATCCTATTATGTTATTTCAACATTTTATATACCATTAAGTTATTCTTTTACAGCATTAGTTCTTTTAACAGCATTTATAAAAGCTGTTATATATCTAAAATAATGAATTTAGTACTTGCCACAACGTTTTTAACAACGTCTTTCTATTGTTTGCAACTTTCTAAAAACACTAGATACTATGATTTTTTATCCAATATAACATTTATACCAATCATTAAAATTTGGATTCAAATTATCGTTCAATTTAAACAACATAAATAAATATAATCTAATAATCTTAACATATTACATATTAAACAAAATCAATGTTGCACCAATTTCATGTACCAAATAAAAATAATCATGTATAACATTTCATACGCAATGTTCTAAGCAAAGATGATAATAACACAATTCTATAAAAAGATATTACTAAAAAAGTAAAATATGCATCGCGTAAATTCCAGTCTCGTCTTTGTCAAATGTCCAATATCCTACAAGGAAAATTGAGATTAGACCAAGTAAAAAAATTACACGTCAATTGAGGGAAACTACAATATACAGAAATTTTGGAGTGCATGACAATGGGTCAACTTTAGACTAAGCATTCACTAATATACCATAAATATTTAGAACCCATACATCAACTCTAATGGAACCCGAAAATATACTGACAAGTATATACAAGCTATAAACGTTGAGTATCAGTACAAACTAATGGAATTATGTACCCAGCTTATTCAATTAACAATGAGACACAATTAAACCGAATCACTTGCACATTAAAAAGAATATGCAATAAACTATGATAGCATTTAAAGATCCATACACTACTCCAGAAGTTAATAACTTAATTGTTCGATGAAGATGTTCAAGGCAGCTAAATGAAGAAGTGATAAGAAAAGGTTCGAACCAGTATTCAAATTGCACTTAAGAATAACACAAGTACATGATTGATATCCATAAATATGTATAATGGTGATAACATAGTTAAATATAAATACCCTTTCAAATTAGCATACCATGATGATTTCCTAAGCGAAAAGCGTAAAATAGGATGCATTGACTATAACTCTAGTTTTAGTTGAATTTGGAAAACCAAATTTAAGTTTGGAGAAATCTACAATCATTAATGGAGTAAGTTGATGATTAAACACAAGTTATCAAATAGTGAAATTTACCCACGCTTCAACCGCTGGAAATATTAATAAGAATCTGCAAAATTGTTATCTCTCTGCACATGTAAGATATAGCAAATTGCTCCTAAAGTATGAAATTTATTTTTGTAATTAATGATTATCGATTGTTTTGAAATTACTACTGGGATTGGATAAACATGAAACTTCTATAGGGATTGGAAACATTAAGTGCTAGGACAATACAACATAAACATAGCAAAATATGCCAAAATTGTTAAATCAACTTCACTCTCTTTCCCCATTCATAATTAGGACAGCGGATCTATCCCACATGCAATTAATAATTCTTCTATATTTATTAATAAAACTAAGAATTACAATATTAATGGTAATGGAATGTTATATATGTCACATCTGCTAGCTCTTTTCAACTGCCAAGTGACCATACATCTGCTGGTTCTTTTTAACATCATGTATGTAAAGGGTATCAAAAAAACTAATTCTAATAAAGTTAATAATTTTTATAGAATTACTTATGTCTATTGTTATCATTTTTCTAGTACTCGGGTTAACTTAATCTGAGCCAAATGTGTCAAAATGTAAATTTATTTCATTAAGGACCATAACCACACTACCGTTGTACATAGAAACACGAAGGCATATCAGCACAAGCATATCTATGTGATTGATAAGATCATCATACATTTAAAGTGTGTATTAATGAATTGTGTTAGTTGCAACAAAATAGGAAGATTTTTTCTCTCTATATAATTCATATTCATACATGTCATATAAAATAAAATAAAGTATATACCCGTAGTAACATTTTTTCTCTAAACTTAATTTTAGATTTTCATGTTCAGTGAATACTAAAAAAAATTGAAAAAAATAAAAATAATATTGAGAAACTATGTAAATGTGGTTTTTCATCTAAAACTTAACTGTAATAGACAAAGACTGAGCAGCTTTGTCAACTTCAGCAAACACATCCTCAACCCGCATCCTCTTCACATGACCTTTCCAAGATGATTCTGTAACGAACTGGATTTTCGACCCTTGAAAATCGACATTAATACTTCCATTATATTACATGTTGAAAAATCGAATGCCGTAAAACCCGATTGTTAGGGAAAAAGAAAGTAAGAAGACATGAAGAAAACTAAACAACACAGAATCTCACAGCGGAACAAATAATTTATAATATACCATAAATCTTTACATAAAAGCAAATCTGTAATATGTATATATACAAACATCAATTAGAGTATACCAACATATTTCAGCCTGAACAGTTATAACACATGCGCTCATAATTGCTGATAAACGCAACAATGAATACAGTGGAAAATAACCATCTACGTGAATACGTCTCAGGACTCCAACTTGTCTCTTGAAGCTCCAAGATCCAAACTAATCTGTAATATGCTCAGTCTGACCCAAGCATTATAATAATCTAACACCTAAGTCAGTCTGGAAAACCAGCACGGATAAACACACCAACTAGATTTTTAAGTTATGTAAAAATCTTGAAATCAAAAAGTATCTTGTAAGACCACGCCACACATAAACACGGACGGGTTTTTACCTTACAATAACCAAAACATTTTCTATAGAAAATCCATTTATATTATAATAATGTCTAGGGGTCAAATTATAATATGAATATAGCTGAAATGCTTGCATCTCACATTTCAGCATAGTTGGGCATAATTAAGTCCGTAAGGCGCTTATTGGAGAATGGATTCCATATAATGACTGAATTAATTGGGTTCCACCCGTCACATCGCATCTCTAGATAAAATAGCACCGAGGACCTCGCCTAGTTCCCCTGCCAACACAGGTCCAGCCTACCCCTTGCTGGATAGTACCGAATATGACCAACCTTTCGTGAATGGGCCCCTAAGCATAGAAATTAGAGATAATGGTGACTCTAGATAGGAATGACCATACCCTACTTGGGAGCGATCCACTTAGCCCTGCTGCATGTGACAACCCGTCTCCCTGATCTTCAGAAATCAACACTAATATATTTATGGTATTCATGTGCCGTAAATCCAAGTGCTGGGGAGGCAGATTATCAGGGGTGTAAAAGAAAATAAATATAGAAGATAACACAATAATAGAATCTCACATCACATTCAACATTTTAATTACACATAAATGATCAGAATCAAATACAAATCTAGCATGATAGTTATAACTGTTTATCCGTACATATGTTGGGAAATACATACTACATAACACAGCGGAATATAGGGAGATATCTATATAAGGTATATCAGCTTCATAGCTCCAAAAGACTCTTCACAAATACTCCCGAACATGCTCCAAAATGGTCCTAAGGTATCGTGACTACTTGGATGCCCGAAAAATAAGGCACCCAAAGTTTAAAGGGAAATACAAACTCCAGGCCAGTCATGGGATTGGTGTGAGAACTCAAAGTACGATGTTTTGAAACAAAAGGATATCACATAAGACCACACCGCACATAAACACAGAACATGTTTTTTGCTTTATGATAACCAAAACTCTTTATTTCGTAAAATTTAGGGATATTATTTTTAGTGATGTTCTTTGAAAATATTTGCAAATAAACTTATTAATCTTAGCCGAAATTGTTACATTGATTAATTTCAACCATAATAGGTTTACAATCAAGTCCGTAGGTTCTTATTGGAGAATGGATTTCCATACAAATAACCAGGTGAAGGGGCTACCTTCCATGGGTACACCTTTAGATGGATATCCTAAGGAACCATCACAATGCTCCACCACCAATACACGACCGGCATATCTCTATAACCAGATAGTACCGAATATGCCATCCCCCGGTCGTTACCGACCTTTATCCGAGAGCTTAATTCACATACATCCACTTTAGTTTACATCCCGAACGTCATAGAGGGAAGAAATATATCTAGAAAGGAATGATCATCCCTAATTGGGAATGACCCACTTAATCTTGCCACATCTAACCCTGTTTCGGTCATTTTCGATTGATGAGGCTCGAGGCAACGACTACCTTTTCACATGGCACATCTTATTATATTTTGAATGTCCCATTGACATTCCACATTCACACGACTGATTTCCACAAACGTATAACTTCCTGATTCGTATGTCTCAAGAAAGGGTGTTAAGCTAAGAGAATGTGTCTTCTTCGCCGCCGACTGATATACTTTTATAGAGATCACTCATTGTGATTTGGAATGCAAGGTCAAACATTCATCCATACAAGTTCGTTCTGGGACCGAACGAAACTGAAGGCACTTTTCTTGGCCATTACAAGGCGAGAAGTCCTTGTGGTTCTAAGATTTTTCATAATAAAGAAACCACTGCTACAATATAGTGGATCGGGAGATTATCCCCAATTAATCAACAAGTAGCCCTCGTTATTATTCGTCTCAATATCTTCGTCTTCAAAAATCTTCATTCTTCAAACATGTAAACTGGTTCAAAGTAGTTTTCGGATAGGAATCATCCAAATCAGACCTCGATTCCTTCGAAATCCAATCGTCGATAAAAATGATGTAATTAGTGATTGTTTTTTGATTCATTCATTTTTCTTTACCAAAATATCTTATAGAGATATATATTTTCAATATCTTCTTCCTTAAATACTGAATCATTTAAACCTCTCTTTTGAATATTTCTCAAATCATTTTTAAAGTGTATCTTTTGAGAATCGGATTATAAAAACATTCTACTTTTATTCAAAATCAACTTCCATATTCAACAAATGCTATGGACGGAATAACAGTGAGATCACCTTTTAAATTCCATAAATAGGACAAGTTTCCTCTTCCAATGTTAATAATGAGTAGAAGAAGATTATTTCTGTAAAATCCAAATTGAGCATCCAGGCTTTCCTTTTGATATGTTCCACCCCTCGTCTAAAAGAGAAAAATGAGGCCAGGTAATTTCAGGGCACTGGTTGCTTCATCCATAACCTTAGTTACACACTTTGTTTTCATTTTTAGATCTTACAGATGAGACAAATGTACTAGTCGTTTTCGCATAATCATTTTCCCTTTTTAAATCACTTAACTATTTGTTTAACCATCTTTGAAATAATGTTAAATTATTCAAATTTGTTTTAAAATGCTTTACTATTTACTGAATTTTTTTACATAGGACTGGGAAAAGAATTGTTAAGTTTCAACCTTTATTTCAAAAGTTATTGAAAAGCATTGCGAAAAGTGTTGCAAATATTGTTACAAAAAGTGCTTTAAAAGCTATATTCTTTAAAATGACTTTTATATCATTTACAAAATCATATTTTCAAATTAAATCACTTTAATAACATTTTAAAATATTTTTAGAATTTATTTCATAGTTCTACAACGATTGTTTTATTAATTTCCAACTTTGGTCATTTAGTGCAAAAACTGGATTTTTCTTGAAAATTGATTTTTTCATATTTCAAAATATACAAGATGAAATCTTGATTTTTTTTTTGTATGGAAGATATATATATGAGGATTCGAAAAGTCTTACTTCGAAGAATTCCAAACTATATTCCACTTTGTATGTTAATTTGAACTTTTGACATGAAAACACAAACTACCGTTACGCGACGCGTCAAATTTTAGGCGTACTTTGAGATTCATATCCAAAATTTACCGAGACAAGTTTAAACACTTAGGAATCATTTCTAAAGCATATTCGAACATTTTTTCAAGGTATAAATGGTTCTTTATTACATTTCAGTTCTTTTGGTAAGTGATTTCCATGTGATTATACGTCGTGTAAATCTGTGACTTATGTCAATATTTTCATGCAATAAACAACATGTGGAAATCAATATCATAGTCAAACATCCAAACAAACATATCACAACCAAATATATTCATATAAATTAGGAGTTCCCACCTTAGTTGCAAATGAACTAACTTTAAAGTGATTATAACTTTCCTAACTTCAATTAGGTGCTCACGAATGCTTGTGTTAAGGCTTCTAGGTGGCTTGACTTGTGGAGGTCTTTGGAGCTTTGGGCCGTAAGTTTCAAGAAGGATGTGGGCTCGGCTAGTTGGTGAAGGGGGCATAAGCAATAAGTGGGGGCAGGAGAAGTTATGAAGTGGTTCGGACGGAGTTTTATTGATATTTTTCTTTGTTTTATTTTTGAAAATATTTTGGCATTATTTCATTGTGGAAAGAAGCCATTAAAGATGTAATAGAGCTTAATAATAAAGTGGAGAAGAAATGGTGCAAAAGTGAAGAAGAAGATGATGGTTATTTATAGAAAATATTTGAGATTGAAATATAGATTTGTGCTTTTACTTAAATAATCATCCTTAAGAATTAAGTCTTATTTAATTCAACACTTACCATCCACATCACATCATACTTTTAAAATTCAAATACTTAAGAATTAAGTAAAGAATAAGAATGATTACTTTACTTTATGTCACATGTGATGTGACATGTGTTTTATCTATTTTAGTTTACTTTTGTGATGTCCCAGGAATTTAGGTAATATTTATTTAATAATTTCCATTAATAATTATTTCAAAATGTGTAATATTGATGTAATAATCTAATTATATTTAAAAAAAAATTGTTTAATTTGATAAATGATTATCCTTTCAAATTTTATAATTATAATTTAGAGATTTTATTCTTTTCAAAATCAATAACATATTTAATTGATAAAATCTCTCTAAGCTAATTAGAAATATATTCTATTTATAATGTATATATGTGTGTATACGTTGTGAATAGGAAGTTTGGGTTTAATTTAAATTTAATAAGAAAAAATTGTTTTTCAAATTTACCATATATCAATGTATATATATTGGGAATTGAAAGATTGTGATTGAATTTAATATAGAAACTTTTCAATAGCTTATTTAAAAAATCTATCTTAATTTCTAAAGTAATTAAACTAAATATTTATTTTGTTAAAATATAATAGCTTAAATAATATATTATTGTAAAAGTCTAGTTTGTTTCCTTTAAAAATTGGCTTTTGGAATAAATTTAGTTCATATATTAAAGTATAATAATTTAGTTTGAAACTTGGAAATAAGATTTAATTTAATTTTATTTTCTATTTAAATTTTCTTTCTTTTTAAATTTAGCTTGAAATTATATTTTTAAATTATATCAATGAACTAAGCATGGTTTATAATTAATAAAGATGATTTTTATATTAGCATTAAAGCAAAATTGAAATAAACATTTAAACATGTTAGTACAATTAAGGAATAAATTTAAAAACATTTATAAAAATAAGTAACTACTATAATATTTGAAATGTAACAATGTGTAAGTATATGAGATCATGCAAAAACACTTGTAATATAATCTACAACTTAAAGCAACAAGTGGCATTACCTTAAGTTTATTTGTGAAAACATGTATTAATAAATGTATTAAGCAAAAACATTTTTCTTCTTCTCTTCTAAAAACTAGAAACCAGATCTAAAAATAGCGGGGGTTCAAAACTAAAGTAACCTTCTCAAACAACAAGTAAATTCAATAGTAGGAAATTTAACAGCAAATTGTAGATCGATCTGCTAGGATCTTTGGACTACAGCAAGCAAAATCAATTAGCAGAAGTTTCAAAGTTCAGCAAATAACTTCAACTCTAAAGCAAACTCAACATTCAAAGTACAGAACTGATACAGTTCCAGGAAATAAAAAATGCAGCAGTGCTATCTCTTCTTTGATTAAATGTGAGTAACTGCTCTTTAAATTTTTCAAAAATCAAACTGCATCATGACTTGTATGGGATGATTTTCGAAGCTTGGATGGAAACTATGCTTGCATGATTGTTTGAAAATGAAAGAGTGTATATGTATGATAAAAAGTTTTTTGTGCATGATTGAACAACAAGCTTTCAGAAAAATATAAATCAAGCATTTCTTTCCAGATTTTAAAAAACTGACATTACAGTGTAAAGAAATCTCTGCATCATCAAAGAGATGAGTAAATTAAACTTTAAACCTGTTTAAACTCTGAAATCATGCAGAAACTGATTTTAAATTTGTGATTATGATTTGCTTGATTAATTCATGTGGTTATAGGTAAAGATATAAAGATGCATTCATGTGTCTGTCGGTATATTTCCTTGTTGTGCTCTGTTCTTTGTTTGCATAAGCAGGTGAGTAAATTAACATTTTAAGCTTGAAATTTGTTAACTTTGATTGTATGTGAGGAGCTTAAAGCATGTTGTGAAAAAAAATGTTTGCAAAGATCTACCTACATATTTATAAAATGGGATTGATTGAGTTTGAAAGTCTGTATATAAATTTGTGTCACTGTTCTTATTATCATCAGACCAAAAATCATTTCAAAAATCAATTACTTACTTCTCAATCTCTTATAAGTTATAATCTTTAAAGAAGATTTGGATCTGATAACCGAACTTGATTTTTAAAATTATTTTTATAGCTTAATTAACGAGCTATTTTACTGAATAAAGGAATTACAGTGAAAATATTATTCAACCAGGAAAATCGATTCTTTTTATTTCATAATTGTATTATATAAACTAAATTGTATTGGAAAATGGTAAATTTTGAGATTAATTTCAAGGTTTTTAAGTGAATAAATCAATAGGAAACTCGAGTTGAACGAATTTTGGCTTTCGAACCATCTCTGATGATAGGTGAGGTTAGGACTCTCGAGGTTGGCACTGAAGCAAGTAGGGAAGACGGAGGTCACGACAAAAATGGGAGGTGGGTCGTCTGATGGACGTGGCGGCGGGGGCAAGATGAATTAGGTTCTAAACCTAGTTTTCGTCAAGCAGGGTAATTGAATCACTGTCTTGCCTCTGGTGATTCGAGTTACATATGGCTCTGGGAAATGGAGGTGTGGAGGGTCGGCAAACCATAGTTGGAGTTTGGCAATTTTTGTGACTGGAATCGTGGATTCGAATGATTTTCCTGATGATGGATTTGAGTTTCCATTCACCTGGGATGCTCGATTTTTAATCAAGGCTGGAAATGATGTTTGGGTGATCGTTGTTGCTCGCAGGGGTGTTGGGTGACTTGACGATGTTGTCGTCGATGGTCGGAGTAGTCTCTGGTGGTGGTGCATGTGCATGTGATGGTGGTGCGTGTCTGAGATTTGGGGCTGTGAAGGATCTCGAAGTCAGTTTCGAGCATTTGAACGGGAAGCTCGAGTTCATGCTCGCGTATATTGGAAGCGTTTTTCCTGTAGGAATTGGAATTTAAATTTTAATCAGAGCTTTAATAAAAATAGGAAGAAGATAAACTCCGGATTGGCTCGACTAAGTTTCGGGTTCGACCTAGAGAATGTTAAACGGTTACAAGGGTTTTAAAAGTTCTAAACTTGTTTTTTGAAATTTAAAATTTAAAATTGATTTGAAACTTTCTACTTAATGTTTAATAAATGTTGCTTAAACATTTTGATTTAAGAAGCTGTTAAGTGGCAATTAAGGTATTTATAAGATAAGTTTTTAGGTTATCAGGTTTTAAGAATAGTTAGTATAATTAATTAATTTGATAAATTAATCATAAAGGATTAATTAAGTGATTAATTAAGAATAATTAATTTGTTAATTAATAATTAAGTGAGGGTTATAAATCGATTAATTAAAAGTAAATTAATTGTAATTAAGGATTATTAATTAAGATTGAAAATTAATGATCAGAGGTCAATTAATTGAGTAATTAAGAATAAATTAATCAGGTAATTAAGTTTGGATTAATTAGAGAGTTTTTAATCAAGTAATTAGAGGTTATTTAAAAAAAAATTATGAAGCACTTAATGTGTAATTTATATATTGCTTAATAAGTTAGGTTTTATTAATTAATACTTAATAGATTAATCAGTATAAATTAAGGGTTGATTAACAGTTTACTCAACTTGTGATTAAGGATTAATTAATTTGTAATTAAGGTTGCTAATTAGTAATTAAGTTTTATTAATTAAGAATTAAGATATAATTGATTTGTTAAATTGTATTAAGAGATATTGATTAATAATTGTGGTTGTTAATCAATAGTTGATGGTTAATTAATCAGTAAACTAGAGGTTAATTAATTAACTATACAGTAAATTAAGGATTGATTACATTGTATTAAAGGAGATTAATTAATAATTGAAGATTATTAATTGATAATTTAAGGATAGTTAATCTATGGTTAGAGATTAATTGATTGATTGATAAGAAAATCAAGGAGTGATGAAATTAATTAAATAATTATAATTAATTAATGGTTGATTTAGCAGGATTAGATGATTAATTTTGGTATGAATTGATAATGCTTGCTTATGGATGATTGTTTGTTGAATGTGTGAATTGAATCAAAACTATTGGATGATATCTACTAGATGATATACTATGACATTCTTTTGATATGATAAGGGTTATATCAATAATAAAAGGGTGATGTTTATTTGTGCTATTGCCGTATAAAAGTGACATTCAGTATTTGAATTTAATCACTTAAATAACTTTGGTTAAGATGACATCAGATTCGAAGAGACCGGAGTCGGGTATTAGTAAATACCCTAAACCACTTCGATTCTTTATAGATTGATATGTGTAAACAATAGGCTGATATTGGATGATTTAAATGAATTGGATCATTTAATCTAAGTTTAGGCACTGTGAAATTGATGTGTGAAATAAGTGTTGTCTATTAGAACTTGTGAGGTTGTAAATTGATATAAGTTACCCGTGTTATATATAAGCTGTATGATTTTGTAATTCATGGTTGATGGGTTTGCTCACGCTGGTTTCCAGCCTGACCCGGGTGTTACTTTGATTAATGCTCGGGTCAGACCGAGTATTACAGATTTTCAGGTAAGGACGTTCTGAAGCTCAGGAGGCGAGCTGGAGGACAGGAATGTATGGAGGGTATTCCGCCGTGTTTATTTATAGCTTATCTGGGCATGTTGAATTAAACTGCTCAGTGTTGTGTAAATATTGTGACTCTGATATATTAAAGTGTAATTTGACCAGTACAGTTATCCTTTGTATAACTGCTATTTATTTAATATTGTATTTTGATCCGCTGTAAATGCGAGAATCTGTGTTTTGGTGTTTATGTTTTCTTCTTTTTATTCTATCTCTTTCTTCTTTTTCATAACTATCTGGAGTTTTCAGGATCGAAAATTCAGGGTTGTTACATTTGGTATCAGAGCCGAAAGGTTAAGCAAGAACCTTGGCTCTGGTGGGATTACTCATCAAGTATAAGGGTCAATGGTACCTAGAATGAGTTGAGCGTGTGTGTGTGTGTGTGTGTGTGTGTGTGTTTGTGTGTGTGTATGAGAGCGTACTTGTTATTTTCTTATATAAAGATTTGAAATGATTTTATATAAGAATATATTTTGATACATAAAGCAATATTTCTTTCTAATAAAAATTAAGGAAATTGGTTGTTAAATTATTGCATTAAATTAAGTGGTAATAGAAATACAACCAAACTGAAAATTAAATGAAGATAAGTTTGAAATGAATTCAAACTGAAATTAAATCTTGAAGTAGGGGAAGAATTTCTAAATAAGATGAATTAGAATTGGTTTCAAACCCGAGAAATAGAATGGTTATTGTGTTTAATAATGGGATGGTTGTTTTCCAATAAACAATAAAAAAAAATTTAAGGAAGCAACCATTTAAAAAGAGAATAACTTGTAAATTTGAATGGATGTGAATTAAAGTGGGTTTCTAATTGTGAAGTTCTGAATTCTAAATCTAAACATTTGAAATTATTTTCAAAGTGTTAAAGGAAATAATATTATTCAAACTATTTTGAATGTAATCTTATTTTAGAGTAAGAAGTTGGTTGTAAACTTTAAAAGAATTTGTTTTGAATTAAAACCAAGGGTGGTTTAAATTTTAAAAATTCAGCTTGGTAAGCCAAGAATATATATATATATATATATATATATATATATATATGTGAGGGATATACATAATATCAAAGATGGTTAGAAATAAACTCTAAATGCTGAGTTTTAATTTTGGAATGAGATGTGAAAACCCAAAGTGATAAGTTTTTGAACTTATAGATGGGGAAGTATTTTGAAATTTGAATAGGAATTCAAATTGTGTACAATTTGACTGAATTAAGTAAATTGAATTTAACTTAGAAGAAGTTAAATAAGTTTGAATGGACAACCTGGTTTGGAAATTCCAATATAAAACTGGGATTTAACTTGGGAAGTTAAACGGTTAATTTGAATTGGGAGTTAGTGTGATCTCAAAATAGGTTTGAGATCTGTGAACTGGTAATGTATGGGTGTTTTAAAATAATTTGGATAATATTATCCTATTAAAAATCTTAAAATTGGAATTGGATTTGAATTATTATGTGAACCTAGAAATAGGTTTATGAAGAAGTAAAGGTTAAACTGATTTAACAGAATTAAATCAACATTTGAAAGTTTAACTCGAATTTATATAATTCAAGATGATTTAAAGTAAGATTGAATTTCAAATTAGTTTAAATTGAAATTGATTTAAATAATTTGGATTTGTGATTTAAGTTGAATAGTTTTAAATTCAAATGGAATTTGATTTGAATTTGGAAAGAATCAAGGGATTAAAAAATTAAACTGGTTCAGTTTGAAATTTATTTGAATTAATTGGAATTATGATTGAAGATGGAAGTTAAGTTAATTTAAATTGAATTGATTGGAAATGGAGGTTTGGAATTGAACAGTTTGACTCTGGACTATTTTCAAAATAAATTGTTTTAGTACAAATCTAGTTTTTCCAAACTATTTGTTATACAGCTTTTCTTTTCAAAACCTAAAACTATTTTATACTTGTTTTACAATTATTTTTGGAACTATTTAACAATTTTTCAACTGTTTTATAAACTAATTATTATTTTTCAACCATTTCACAAATTAATTACTATTTTTTACAACTATTTGCAATTATTTAAAAAAATTGTAACTACTTGACTATTTTCCCAACTATTTTACAATTACTTAACTATTTTGCAGCTATTTTACAACTAATAATTATTTTTCAATTATTTATCTATTTTTTCTTTTCAAGCTATTTTCTACATTTTTAACTGGACAGAGTTTAAACTGTTCATTGAATACCCAATTGAGATAAGAATAGAGGTGATAATCCAAATGGGATTGAAGCAATTGTGAATTAGTGAATGTGAATAGAAGAGAATTGATTTGGCTAATAACCAATAAAGATAAATACGTAGAGTGTACGTATGTTATTCTATTCGCATAGTGATTTGATCCAGACTCGAGCACAGAATTTCGAGATAGTTTATCGACCGAGTGGGATTTTCACTCGATTTTCGACGGCAGCCTGGATATGGATTGTTCATTTGTTCTGGATATTCTCTATCATAGTTATGACTATGCAAGAAGAATGACGGTTTCTGATCAAGAAACCAGATCTGAGTCCGCATTAGGAAGTCGGGTGGACGATACTAGTTCGGAAGTGAAATTGTGTGATCGAGTGAGCGATCAGATTGGTGTAGCGTACGAATGATATGTGTACATCGTACGGATTTGAATAAAATTGATTCTGGGAATTTGTGGGAAATGATTGTGAAATGGTCTTTGAAATGAAAATATATTTGGAAAAATATATGATGAAATAAAATAGAAATTGGATACTTCTATGGTAAAATTTTACTTTATGGAAGTAAGTAAGTGACTTTATAATCAAATTTGAATATTTGATTTGGAAATAAACAAAGTTATATATCTTTGTTATATAAGATAAATCTTCCCTTGTTGAATCTATAGCAGAAGAGAAAGGATTTTGAAAGTGCTTGAAGTATAAAATGGGGTTTATACAAGTTTGAAATGATCCAAAGATTTTTAAAGCTATATATATATATATATATATATATAAAGGATCTTATAAGGATTTTAGAAAAGGTTTTGGGGACCTTTGGATTTGGAAAGGCTTTTGATTTCTGGATAAAATAAATATTGAATTTGGAAAGCCTAGTTTGAGAATTATCGATTTTGGGATAATCGATTTTGTGTAAAGGAGCTTTGTATGCGATCATACTAGGTGTATGATTTGAAGATACTATATGTGTACAGTATAAAGTGTTCTGATGATGGCTCTGGGGAAAAAGGCGCTCCTTTGAAATGAACTTCTCTGTAGTGCCACCGGGTGGTGCTGCCTTGAGACCCAAGGGTGGGTTCTAAAGTTGATCCCGTGAGGAGTCCGGACAAAACTAGATCCTAGGGATTTTGAGTAGTGCGTACCATAGCGAAAGTCGTGTGTGCTACTAAGAGCCAACAGTCTGCGTTTGATTTTATATCGGTAGACTGCGACCTATGGTAACATAGCGAAAGTCGTGTGTGCCGTTGAGAGCCAACAGTCTGCGTTTGATTTTATATCGGTAGACTGCGACCTATGATAACATAGCGAAAGTCATGTATGCTGCTGAGAGCCAACAGTCTGCGTTTGATTTTATATCAGTAGACTGCGACCTATGTAGGAGTGGAGAAATTTCATTTCGACAGTGGAAAACGGAGGTCGCTGAGAGCCTATAATTACATGGAATTTTGCTGCGATGGCAACGTAACCCTGGAATGTAACTGCGATCTATTGTGGGTTCCATGGCGTAATCAAGAGGCCGCGGAGAGCCTACAGTTACATGGACTTTTGCTACGATGGCAGCATAACCCTGGAATGTAACTGCGACCATGGATGGGGGTGATGATTTCCAGAGCATTCTCACCAAAGATATTTTCTCTATTTTCAAAAATGTTTTCTATGTTTTCAATAAAATTTATTTCTAAAGTATTTTCACTGTGTGTTGAAAATGGGTCTGCTAAGTACTTATAGATTTTCAGTCCTACGCCTGATCAACGTATGACCGAACTTCTGTGAGAACTAAAACGGACTTGTTGAAAAATCGAGTTATAAAATGATATTTTTGTAAAACTATTTTGGAAATACAATATAAATTTTAAATGTGTTTTAAAAAAGGATCAAAGAAAAATTTATCTGATTTAAAGCATTTTAATAAATGCTGGCTTCGTTCCTTTTCGAGGACGAAAAGATTCAAAGGGGGGAAGAATGTGATGTCCCGGGAATTTAGGTAATATATATTTAATAATTTCCATTAATAATTATTTCAAAATGTGTAATATTGATGTAATAATCTAATGTCTTTAAAAAAAATTAATTTGATAAATGATTATCTTTTCAAATTTTATAATGATAATTTAGAGATTTTATTCTTTTCAAAATCAATAACATATTTATTTGATAAAATTTATCTCGCTAAGCTAACTAGAAATATATTCTATTTATAATGTATATATGAGTGTATACATTGTGAATAGGAAGTTTGGGTTTAATTTAAATTTAATAAAAAAAAATTCAAATTTACAATATATCTATGTATATATTTTAGGAATTGAAAGATTGTGATTGAATTTAATATAGAAACTTTTCAATAGCTTATTTAAAAAATCTATCTTAATTTCTAAAGTAATTAAATTAAATATTTATTTTGTTAAAATATAATAGCTTAAATAATATATTATTACAAAAGTCTAGTTTGTTTCCTTTAAAAATTGGCTTTTGGAATAAATTTAGTTCATATATTAAAGTATAATAATTTAGTTTGAAACTTGGAAATAAGATTTAATTTAATATTCTTTTCTTTTTAAATTTTCTTTCTTTTTAAATTTAGCTTGAAATTATATTTTAAATTATGTCAATGAACTAAGCATGGTTTATAATTAATAAAGATGATTTGTATATTAACATTAAAGCCAAATTGAAATAAACATTTAAACATGTTAGTACAATTAAGAAGTCAATTTAAAAGCATTTATAAAAATAAGTAACTACTATAATATTTGAAATGTAACAATGTGTAAGTATGTGAGATCATGCAAATACACTTGTAATATAATCTACAACTTAAGGCAACAAGTGGCACTACCTTAAGTTAATTTGTGGAAACATGTATTAATAAATGTATTAAGTAAAAACATTTTTCTTCTTCTCTTCTAAAAACTGGAAACCAGATCTAAAAAAAGGGGTTCAAAATTAAAGTAACCTTCTCAAACAACAAGTAAATTCAACAGCAAGAAATTTAACAGCAAATTGTAGATCGATCTGCTAGGATCTCTGGACTACAGCAAGCAAAATCAATTAGCAGAAGTTTATAAGTTCAGCAAATAACTTCAACTCTAAAGAAAACTCAACATTCAAAGTACAGAACTAATACTGTTCCAGGAAATCAAAAATACAGCAGTGCTATCTCTTCTTTGATTAAATGTGAATAACTGCTCTTCAAATTTTTCAAAAATCAAATTGCATCTTGACTTGTATTGGATGATTTTCGAAGTTTGGATGGAAACTATGCTTGTGTGATTGTTTGAAAATGAAAGAATGTATATGTATGTTAAAATAAATTTTTGCATGATTGAACAACTAGCTTTTAGAAAAATATAAATCAAGCATTTCTTTCCAGATTTTCAAAATCTAACATTTCAGTATAAAGAAATCTCTGCATCATCAAAGAGATGAGTAAATTAAACTTTAAACCTGTTTAAGCTCTGAAATCATGCAGAAACTGATTTTAAATTTGTGATTATGATTTGCTTGATTAATTCATGTGGTTATTGTTGAATAACAGCTTGACCATATGCATATTTCAACTTGTACATGCTTTGATTTTCATTTTTGATCTGCCATGCTTCAGTTTTATTGTTGCTTTAGCTTCGCTTGTGCGTCACCATACATCTGTTGCATCCATGTTGTTCATTGCTTGGTCTCTGAGTCTTGTACATGCATTGTCCTTCTGAAGCTTGTATAATTTGAACCTGGTTTGGATTTTTGCATCGAGCATGCTTCTGGTTTGAGTGTGCTTGCATCTTGGTAGTTGCACTCCATTTTCGTGTGTTCATTCCTTGTGTGGAGCTGGACTTGATCTTGTTTCAAGTTGGCTTGAGAAATTACCACGGTGTAGCATGTACACAATGTCAACCAAAACAGATGAAGACTACACATATACAAACCACAGATGCAACCGATCAGTTCGACATGTACATGAAGGCAGCAAAACAGTGGCTCAACAAGAACACTTGCAACAGCGGTGATGCAGAGGCAACTACAGAATGCTAACTAGAGAGGAAATGAAATAGCACCAGACAAAGACCAATATCAATGCCCTAATTCAAAACTGTATATATGCACATATATGAAGACTCAAGTCACAAAAGCAGACAACATTTGAGTACATCGAACCAGCAAGCCTCAGCATCAACAAAACCAAATTCATTGAACTTGAATGACCAACCAGAAAGGATGCAAACAAAATATGCAGTGCATACTTCAAGCCATGGACAGGTCGAAACCATTAAACCAGACTTCTAATGATACAGACCAATGAATGCACCAGAAATACAAGACCACCATACAAAGACCACAACAAACTATGTAATCCAGGCCAGTTGATAACAGCAATGCAGACTTGACTACAAGAATAACTACAACAGATCAGGGAAGCAACAATTGTACAGAGGCAAAAAGCATCTCAAAGAAATACAACTGAAGTCAATATGATCGAGTGCAACAGTGAACAGTGCAGCATCAAGAGTGGATGTACAAAGCTCAAGTTAAATCCCAAAGCAACCAGTAATGACACAGCAACTACCATCAACTACAAGCCCAAGTGTACAGAGAAGTGGCACAACAATTTTTGAGAAGAACCAACAGAACAACCATGTATCAATAACAATGCAACACAGTGGCAATCACAAGCTACAAACATCAAATGTCGACCAGACGCAAAACAAAATCAAACAAGGCCAGAGGCGAAGCTCGCAGGGATGAAAAACAGTGATGGTCAAAGTAATGCAGAGTCGTGGAGTGGTATACACGAAATCAGTAACAAATTCATGGCCGAAGTAAACACTCAGTATCAAGGCCGAAGTGACAATGAAATCGCCATGTCAATGTTGAACAAGTCAAAGTAAAAAATGCTAGAAAACAAAATACCGTGGTAGCCAAGAAATCAACACATGAAATATACGAATATGACAAAGTCAAAATTAAAGCCGGTGTCATCACGAATTTGAATCAAACAGTGCCGTGTTAACCAAGCATCAAAAATACGAAATTGACAAAGTCAGATCAAATCCCAAGCATCAAAACATAATTAAGCGGCCAGAGAAAAGAATTTGATGAATTCAATCAAATATATACGAACGCAAATATAGGAATTCGACCTATATAAATGCCTAATAATCATCGGCAATCAGGCATCGAGTTCAAGTACGAGAATCATAAAAGCACAAAAAGGAAAATACATACTGAAGCAAACATCGAACTCGATCAAGCAGCAGTGAGGAACTCAGAAAAATAATCGATCGACATAGAGAGGAGCCAAATTCAATCATACGATCGAGCAACTATCGGCTGCTTATTTCACAACCCTAATTTGAAACAAAGAGCGCAAGGAGCAAAAGCCCCAAATTCGCAGAAGCCCTAATTGAGTTGGAAAGAGGAACGGCCACCATTGCATAAACGAAAACGAACGGAGCAAATAAAAGAGACGGGTCGAATTACAAAGGGAGCCGGCCTATTTTATTTTAAAAGGGCTTTAGTATATTTTTTTTTTAAAATAGGATTATTTTTTTTTAAATTGTTTTTAATTGTATTTTCTTTTTAAACCGTTTTAATTTTCTAGTCGTGTGACTAGGGGACAGGCTACATGGCGTAGCTTGAGAATTCGCAACTCAGTGGCTGAGTTGTGGCAGGGTTTTGAGCGTAGAGTTAGATTTAGTCGATAGCGGGTGTCGCGAGTTTACGTGTGTAAGCGAGGGACTATCTAATTTCTAGTAGAAACCTTGGGGGCAGCACGTAGGCAGGGTTTTGCCGAAGCTGGATTAATTCTGTGTCGTTCTATTTCTGCATTTATTATTCTGCTATTATCTGTGCTGCTATTGTTCTGTGATCTGTGTTGAAATTATTTTATACGCTTCTGCGATTAATTTCTATAATTTATACTATCATCCTATTCACCCCCCTCTAGGGTGAAATCGATCCAACAAGTGGTATCAGAGCAGTTCAAAAGCCGTTTTTGTTTCAAAAATTTGATTTTACAAAAACAAATTCTTGTTTCAAAAATTTGATTTTACAAAAACCAATTTTTGTTTTAAAAATTCGTGTTTCAAAAATCAATTTTTTTTTTGTTTTTAAAAATTCGTGTTTCAAAAATCGGTTTTTGTTTTAAAAATTTGAATTTTTAAAATGGCTTCTTTTAATGATAATTTTGAGGATCGTTCCAATATTATTCCTTCTATTTTCGATGGAACATATTTTTTGAATTGGAAATTGAAAATGGAATTTTATTTAAAATCTGTTAATATTAAATGTTGGAATATTATTGAAAATGGGTGTGACATAACAGATAAGAAAATTATCTCGATTAATGCTCTTGCTATGCATATATTATATTCTCATATTAATCAAGATAATTTTAATTTCATTTCTCATTGTGAAAATGCACAGGAAATCTGGAATACTTTCGATGCAATATATGGTGCAAAAGTCAACTGCAATGAGAAGTCCTCCACAACTGACTCGGTTTAAGAAATGTGCTTAACAGGATTGGTAAATAGCAGTTGTGATGAGGATGATGATGATGGAGCAGCCGAGCTAGCATTAATAATGAAAAAATTCAAAAGGTGGAATCACAAATACGGAAATCCAGCTCTAAATAAAAAATTAAAAAGCAGAATAATCAAAGCACTGGACAACTGAGAAGAACACGGGATCATTTGCAACAAACCCGGTGATATCAAGCCCAATTATCCCCGATTTCAACTCGACAAAGAAAAGAAATCAAAACGAAGATGTTTTACAGCCACGTGGAATAAAAGCAATAGCAGTGAGAGTGAGAAAGCAGATATGTGCCTTCATGGGAATATAACCGATAGCGACGAGGACGAGCCAAGCGAGGTATCAAAACTTACTCACTCTGAATTACTTATTTATTTCCACGAAGTAAATGGCTGTTTTGAACGACTTAGGAAAAAATACGCCAAACTTGAATCTCAAAAGGATACTTTGATAGAATGCAATGAACAACTTGATCAATTAGTTAAGAACTATCAACGTAGGATCCCTAAGTGTGATAAGTGTCCAACATTTGAAGAAGAAATTAAAATATCAAAAATCAATATAAAATCACTTGAAAATGAAATTTTGATTTTAAAAGAGAATGAAAATACTAGGAGAGAGAATTCTATTAAAAAGTGCACACAGTTGTTAAACGAAAATGAATCTCTCAAAACACAAGCCCAACAATTGTCAACGACTTTAGATAAATTTTCAAAAAGCGAAAAATCGTTGAATATGCTATTAGGAAAGCAAACTTCTAATATAGTTAGACAAGGACTTGGATATAATAATTCGAAAATTGTTGAAAGAAATATTAATCAAGTTAATTCTATGTGCACAATTTTTAGAAAATTTGGACACGATCACAATAATTGTTGGTATAGACCCAAACGTGTGAAAACTATACCGATTTGGGTTCCAAAAGGCACAAATATAAAATCTCTCAAAGTTAAACAAATTTGGGTGCCGAAGGGAACAATTATAAATAGTTTTGGGTCTACACAAAATTATTTTTCAAAATTTTCTGCCACTAACAACCATGGACCTATAAAAACAAATAGGTCACATAAATCTTTCATCATGTAGGTGTGGTGGCAGGCTAAGGAACAACAATAGTGTTCTCTGGATTTTCGGCTGTTCCAGAAACACAACGGACGACAAAGCAAAGTTCCTTAGCCTAGTTCAAAGGTGACAGAATCACAATAGACAACCATGAAAAATATCGTAAAGGTAAAACAGGTAAAGGTATATTAATTTGAGCGATATATTAAATGTGATAATCTGCACCATATTCTGAATTAAAATTAGCCAATATTGAGATGATGAAAAGATGATGATTTTGACTCTGACTTATTCAACATAGTTGGCCAATTATATTCTTATGCCAAAAACACTATAATAATCTCTAGATTCTTTGAATTACTTCATATATATCATTCTGGATTAAAAATAGTGTTTTGTTGGATAATAATACAATTGGTTATAATTCGGCTAACTCTATATTCATGGTTTTTGATTATTTACATGGCTTCATTTCAAAAGAATGTCATTTGAATTGCTGTAAAAATTGAGTTTCAAATCTTTGGTGCACACTTCATGTTTTGGTCTATAAAATTCAATTGATGATAATTTTGAATGAAAGAGAAATTCAGATGCAGATTACACTGGTAATCTAGTTGATAGAAAAATTACTAGTGAAACGTGATTTTTTTTGTTGAGACATTTAGTAACTGCATCGTTTTTTTTTCAAAGAAAATATCTGCATGTTTTTCATTTCAAATAATTTTCAAATAGCAAAAAAAAAAATCTTTTAAAACCCCCTGGAGAAAATCATTTTTGACCATAATTTCAGATTAGTCATTTTTGAAAAATTAATTTCATAATTATTTTTGAATTTGATTTTAAATGACTATATTGACTGATCTGACTCCCAAATGATTATCGAAAAGAAAAATAGTTATTGAAAAAGTGATGAGTGTTGATATTGATCATATATTATAACTCGAGAAAGTATAATTAGAAAATTTCTTTAGAAATTTAAACAAGAGTTATAAAATATTTTGTTGGTAAAAATTCCATGACCATCACTCATCAAAATTCTATATAGTTTGTCAATATGTGGTACTTTAAACAGGAATCGTTCGTTTTTCATTTTCACATTTTAAAAAATAATAATAATAATAATAATAAATAAATACCAAAGTATTCACTCTCATTTAAAAGTCCTCACTGTTATGCATGGGTTAATTACTTGGAATTTGTTATGTGCTTCCATGCTCATTTAAAAGTCCTCACGGTTATGCATGTATGGAACGCATATCAAAAGTTGATTTTTAAAATAAACAAGTTGATTCTAATCCCATTTAAAAGTCCTCACGGTTATGCGTGGTTAGAAGATACTTGAATTCATTTTTAAAATAAAATTGAAATACTACTAATCTCATTTAAAAGTCCTAACGGTTATGCATGGTTAGTAGATATTCAAATAGCTGATATAAATATACCACAAATAGAAATAACTATATGGTTTTATATGATGACATCATTTTTATAATTCTAAAAAGTGGAATATGCGCCTAACAAAATATTTATGTTTTTTGTTTGATTTTTTATTGAAATTTAATATTTATATTCAATTGAGTTTTAATGTTGGATTAATATCGATCACTTTATCTTTATTTTCTCTAATACTATTATTCTTTTGCTGATGACAAAAGGGGGAGAGAAAAGTTAAGATTTTGTCAAATAAAATCAAGCAAAGGTCAAATAATTTTCTATTTGCATCTAGGCTCATTTGCATATTTTTATTTGTATGCATATATGTAGGGGGAGCTTTGTGTAGAGAGGAAGCATTTAAATAGGGGGAGCAATTAGAGCACATCAATGATCAAATACATTTAATATATTCAAAATCTTAAATATATGTTTGTTATCATCAAAATGGGGAGATTGTTGAATATGCGCTTATATGATTTTTGTTTGATGATAATAAACATATATACATTCGTTTAAATGTATTTGTTAATATACTATTTATTTTCACACATTAAATAAATATTTGCTGAATAAAATAAATAACACAGATTTTGAATTCAAACAGAAATTGTATTCAAACAAATATTTTACAATTTTGAATAGTACAAATTCAAGCTCTCACTATTCACTATACAACTTTGATACAAATTCAATTACATCACTATTTTACATTTACAGTTGACCTCACTACATATCACTCACACTCGTATTTTTATCTTCAACTTCTTTCCAGTTTTTGAATCCAGCATCTGAGCAATCTGCAAAAATATTCACTAACGCAGTGAAATTGAAAAAGAAATATTTTTGCAATATAAAATAAAATATGTTTTTTTTGAAAATAATATTTGCCTCAGTTATTTGGGTTCATTCATATTTGAATTTGTCATACACGAACAACTTGTGACATACACAGAATTCGTCATGCCACAAGGCCGTGCACATCGATATACACTTGATAATGCTACAGGGACAGGTGTGCACAAGGTCAAACCCAAATGAAAAGTCGGGTTCAACTCACGTGCAATATATTTAAAATCACGACACAAGCACAAGGTCAAACCCGAGTTATTGAAACTGGATTCAACTCAAGTGAAATTTCTCAAGCCAACTTGAAACAAGATCAAGTCCAGCTCCACACAAGGAATGAACACATGAAAATGGAGTGCAACTACAAAGATGCAAGCACACTCAAACCAGAAGCATGCTCGATGCAAAAATCCAAACCAGGTTCAAATTTTACAAGCTCCAGAAGGACAATGCATGTACAAGACTTAGAGACCAGGCAATGAACAACATGGATGCAACAGATGTATGGTGACGCACAAACGAAGCTAAAGCAACAATAAAACTGAAGCATGGCAGATCAAAAATGAAAATCAAAGCATGTACAAGTTGTAATATGCATATCATCAAGCTGTTATTCAACACAGTGTAGCATATACACAATGTCAACCAAAACAGATGAAGACTACACATATACAAACCACAGATGCAACCGATCAGTTCGACATGTACATGAAGGCAGCAAAACAGTGGCTCAACAAGAACACTTGCAACAGCGGTGATGCAGTGGCAACTACAGAATGCTAACTAGAGAGGAAATGAAGTAGCACCAGACAAAGACCAATATCAATGCCCAAATTCAAAACTGTATATATGCACATATATGAAGACTCAAGTCACAAAAGCAGACAACATTTGAGTACATCGAACCAGCAAGCCTCAGCATCAACAAAATCAAATTCATTGAACTTGAATGACCAACCAGAAAGGATGCAAACAAAATATGCAGTATATACTTCAAGCCATGGACAGGTCGAAACCATTAAACCAGACTTCTAATGATACAGACCAATGAATGCACCAGATATACAAGACCACCATACAAAGACCACAACAAACTATGTAATCCAGGCTAGTTGATAACAACAATGCAGACTTAACTACAAGAACAACTACAACAGGTCAGGGAAGCAACAATTGTACAGAGGCAAAAAGCATCTCAAAGAAATACAACTGAAGTCAATATGATCGAGTGCAACAGTGAACAGTGCAGCATCAAGAGTGGATGTACAAAGCTCAAGTTAAATCCCAAAGCAACCAGTAATGACACAGCAACTACCATCAACTACAAGCCCAAGTGTACAGAGAAGTGGCACAGCAATTTTTGAGAAGAACCAACAGAACAACCATATATCAATAACAATGCAACACAGTGGCAATCACAAGCTACAAACATCAAATGTCGACCAGACACAAAACAAAATCAAACAAGGCCAGAGACGAAGCTCGCAGGAATGAAAAACAGTGATGGTCAAAGTAATGTAGAGTCGTGGAGTGGTATACACGAAATCAGTAACAAATTCATGGCCGAAGTAAACACTCAGTATCAAGGCCGAAGTGACAGTGAAATCGCCATGTCAATGTTGAACAAGTCAAAGTAAAAAATGCCAGAAAACAAAATACCGTGGTAGCCAAGAAATCAACACATGAAATATACGAACATGACAAAGTCAAAATTAAAGCCCGTGTCATCACGAATTTGAATCAAACAGTGCCGTGTTAACAAAGCATCAAAAATATGAAATTGACAAAGTCAGATCAAATCCCAAGCATCAAAACATAATCAAGCGGCCAGAGAAAAGAATTTGACGAATTCAATCAAATATATACGAACGCAAATATAGGAATTCGACCTATATAAAAGCCCAATCATCATCGGCAATCAGGCATCGAGTTCAAGTACGAGAATCATAAAAGCACAAAAAGGAAAATACATACCGAAGCAAACGTCGAACTCGATCAAGCAGCAGTGAGCAACTCAGAAAAATAATCGATCGACATAGATAGGAGCCAAAATCAATCATACGATCGAGCAATTATCGGCTTCTTATTTCACAACCCTAATTTGAAACAAAGAGCGCAAGGTGCAAAAGCCCCAAATTCGCAGAAGCCCTAATTGAGTTGGAAAGAGGAACGGCCACTATTGCATAAAAGAAAACGAACGGAGCAAATAATAGAGACGGGTCGAATTACAAAGGGAGCCGGCCTATTTTATTTTAAAAGGGCTTTAGTATTTTTTTTAAATAGGGTTATTTTGTTTTAAATTGTTTTAAATTGTATTTTCTTTTTAAACCGTTTTAATTTTCTAGTCGAGTGACTAGGGCACAAGCTACGTGGCGTAGCTTGAGAATTCGCAACTCAGTGGCTGAGTTGTGGCAGGGTTTTGAGCGTAGAGTTAGATTTAGTCGATAGCGGGTGTCGCGAGTTTACGTGTGTAAGCGAGGGACTATCTAATTTCTAGTAGAAACCTTGGGGGCAGCACATAGGCAGGGTTTTGCCGAAGCTGGATAAATTCCGTGTCGTTCTATTTCTGCATTTATTATTCTGCTATTATCTGTGCTGCTATTGTTCTGTGATCTGTATTGAAATTATTTTATAAGCTTCCGCAATTAATTTCAATAATTTATACTATCACCCTATTCACCCCCCCTCTAGGGTGAAATCGATCCAACAGTTATAGGTAAAGATATATGGATGCATTCATGTGCCTGTCAGTATTTCCTTGTTGTGCTCTGTCCTTTGTTTGCATAAGCAGGTGAGTAAATTAACATTTTAAGCTTGAAATTTGTTAACTTTGATTGTATGTGAGGAGCTTAAAGCATGTTGTGGAAAAAAAATGTTTGCAAAGGTCTGCGTGCATATTTATAAAACGGGATTGATTGATTCTGAAGGTCTGTATATAAATTTGTGTCACTGTTCTTATTATCATCAGACCAAAAATCATTTCAAAAATCAATTACTTACTTCTCAGTCTCCTATAAGTTATAATCTTTAAAGAAGATTTGGATCTGATAACCAAACTTGATTTTTAAAATTATTTTTATAGCTTAATTAATGATTTATTTTACTGAATAAAGGAATTTCTGTGAAAATATTATTCAACCTGGAAAATCGATTCTTTTTATTTCATAATTGTATTATATAAACTAACTTGTATTGGAAAATGGTAAATTTTGAGATTAATTTCAACGTTTTTAAGTGAGTAAATCAATAGGAAACTCGAGTTGAACGAATTTTGGCTTTCGAACCATCTCTGATGATAGGTGAGGTTAGGAGTCTCGAGGTCAGCACTGAAGCAAGTAGGGAAGATGGAGGTCACGGCAAAAATGAAAGGTGGGTCGTCTGATGGACGTGGCGCCGGGGTCATTATGAATTGGGTTCTAAACCTATTTTTCGTCAAGCAGGGTAATTGAATCACTGTCTTGCCTCTGGTGATTCGAGTTACATATTGCTCTAGGAAATGGAGGTGTGGAGGGTCGGCAAACCATAGCCGGAGTTGTGGCAATTTTCGTGACTGGAATTGTGGATTCGTATGATTTTCCTGATGATGGATTTGGGTTTCCATTCATCTGGGTTGCTCGATTTTTAATCAAGGCTGGAAATGATGTTTGGGTGATCGTTGTTGCTTGCAGGGGTGTTGAGTGACTTGACGATGTTGTCGTCGATGGTCGGAGTAGTCTCTCGTGGTGGTGCATGTGCACGTGATGGTGGTGCGTGTCTGAGATTTGCGGCTGTGAAGGATCTCGAAGTTAGTTTCGAGCATTTGAACGGGTAGCTCTAGTTCATGCTCGCGTATATTGGAAGTGTTTTTCCTGTAGGAATTGGAATTTAAATTTTAATCAGAGCTTTAATAAAAATAGGAAGAAGATAAACTCAGGATTGACTCGAGTAAGTTTCGAGTTCGACCCAGAGAATGTTAAACGGTTACAAGGGTTTTAAAAGTTCTAAACTTGTTTTTTGAAATTTTAAATTTTAAATTGGTTGGAAACTTTCTACTTAATGTTTAATAAATGTTGCTTAAACATTTTGATTTAAGAAGTTGTTAAGTGGCAATTAAGGTATTTATAAGATAAGTTTTAGGTTATCAGGTTTTGAGAATAGTTAGTATAATTAATTAATTTGATAAATTAATTACAAAGTATTAATTAAGTGATTAATTGAGAATAATTAATTTGTTAATTAATAATTAAGTGAGGGTTATAAATCGATTAATTAAAAGTAAATTAATTGTAATTAAGGATTATTAATTAAGATTGTAAATTAATGATCAGAGGTTAATTACTTGAGTAACTAAGTAATTAAGAATAAACTAATAAGGTAATTAAGTTTGGATTAATTAGAGAGTTTTTAATTAAGTAATTAGAGGTTATTTTAAAAAAAAAATTAAGAAGCACTTAATGTGTAATTTAAATATTACTCAATAAGTTAGGTTTTATTAATTAATACTTAATAAATTAATTAGTATAAATTAAGGGTTGATTAACAGTTTAATCAACTGGTGATTAAGGATTGATTAATTTGTAATTAAGGTTGCTAATTAGTAATTAAGTTATATTAATTAATAAGTAAGATACAATTGATTTGTTAAATTGTGTGAAGAGATATTGATTAATAACTATAGTTATTAATCAATAGTTGATGATTAATTAATCAGTAAATTAGAGGTTAATTAATTAATTATAAAGTAAATTAAGCATTGATTACTTTGTAATAAAGGACATTAATTAATAATTGAAGATTATTAAGTGATAATTTAAGGATAATTAATCCATGATTAGAGATTGATTGATTGATTGATAAGAAAATCAAGGAGTAATGAAATTAATTAAATAATTATAATTAATTAATGGTTGATTTAGCAGATTAGATGATTAATTTTGATATGAATTGATAATGCTTGCTTATGGATGATTATTTGTTGAATATCTTAATTGAATGATAACTATTGGATGATATCTACTGGATGATATACTATGACATTCTGTTGATATGATAAGGGTTATATCAATAATAAATGGGTGATGTTTATCTGTGTTATTGTCGTATAAAAGTGACATTCAGTATTTGAATTTAATCACTTAAATAACTTTGGTTAAGATGACATCAAATTCGAAGAGACCGGAGTCGGGTATTAGTAAATACCCGAAACCACTTCGATTCTTTATAGATTGATATGCAGAAGCAATAGGCTGATATGGGATGATTTAAATGAATTGGATCATTTAATCTAAGTTTTGGCACTTTGATGTTGATGTGTGAAATAAGTGATGTCTATAACAACTTGTGAAGTTGTAAATTAATATAAGTCACCCAGGTTATATATAAGCTGTATGATTTTGTAATTCATGCTTGATGGGTTTACTCACGCTGGTTTCCAGCCTGACTCGGGCGTTACTTTGATGTAATGCTCGGGTTAGACCGAGTATTACAGATTTTTAGGTAAGGACGTTCTGAAGCTCAGGAGGCGAGCTGGAGGACAGAAATGTATGGAGGGTATTCCGCTGTGTTTATTTATAGCTTATCTGGGCATGTTGAATTAAACTGCTCAGTGGTGTGTAAATATTGTAACTCTGATACATTAAAGTGTAATTTGACCAATACAGTTTTCCTTTGTATAACCGCTATTTATTTAATATTATATTTTGATCTGCTGCAAATGTGAGAATCTGTGTTTTGGTGTTTCTGTTTTCTTCCTTTTCTTCTATCTCTTTCTTCTTTTTCATAACTATCTGGAGTTTTCAGGATCGAAAATTCCGGGTCGTTACAACTTTCTAGAATTTTATAAGTGTGATTATTAAAAGTAACCTTGTTTAGTTAATTTTTAACTACCTTTATATGTTAACATATTTATTAAATTGTGTACGTAAAGGTGCAACAACAATGCGACAACTTTTAAATCGACAAAATATTGATTTTTGACAAAATGTTTTATAGTCACATTTTGACGTTTATTTTAAACTATTTATTTATGTAAACCAAATTTAAAAATAAAATTGTATAATATTATTTAAAAATATAAACATTCATACATAAATTAAAATAATTAATTAAACCATTTAAACTTACTTTTCTGAAATCATGATTTTGTCTCTTTTGTCGATATAAGCAAATATTACAATTTTTATGTATATTTCTATTTCCATATCCTATCTAATATTGTTTGAATCATAAAACCTTTTATATTTTATATTTAAAATCACTTTAATCGTTATATTTGAAGTGGTTAAACTTTTGGGTCGTTACATTGCATCTCCCTTGTTTTAGTCATTTCTAGTCGATGAGGCCTAAGGCTATGATTACGTTTCAAGAACATTTACATTTAGAATGCTCATTTCCCTCCATTGAATATGTGATGGTAACATTCATCAAGTCCGTTCTGGGTCTGAACGAAACCGAAGGCACTATTCCTACAACATCCATTTTGGAATCACCCTCGGAATCAGTAGCGATTAGCCCTTGCACTTCACATCTCTATCTTTGATTCCATGATCTTCACGATGTCTTCACTTCGAAATGCATTCGTTGGATCGAAGTGGTTTTCGGATAACATATCTGATCCCGGTCTCTTCAAAACACTTTCTGGTAAATTCAACCCTGATTCGTTAGGAAATAAACAGTCAAAGATAAGATCAGAGATCACCTTCTAACTGTTAAGTGAACAGTTTTCCTTATCCTTATCCTAGGAGAATCAAATGAATTATTGGTGAAAAGAATTGTAAGAATGCAGACAATATGTAGAAAGAAGCTTGTTTAGAAATAGAGAGGACAATGTATGGTTAGACAAATAATATCCATAGGAAAAGAAGGAGAGAACAGAAGGTATATATGAATTCAATGACATCCTCATGTTTCAGAAAACAATAGAGAGTGAAGTGGTAGGGTAGAGGACTACCGAGTATGAGGTTTTAAGTTCGAGTGCTAGACTACACTTTTTTTTGGAAGAAACTATGAATTCTCCCTTTTTTTAAAAGTATGTATATATATATATATATATATATATTAAAAAAAATTGAACTTATAAATCTTTAAGAAAGACGATACCAAGTTCTCGCCTTAAATTAATGAAAGTATTTTCATTTAACAGTTTTGTAAAGATATCTGCCAATTGTTTGTCAGAGGACACATATTCTAGATTTATTAAATCTCTTTCAATATTATCACGAAGAAAATGGTGACGGATGTCAATATGTTTTGTTCGTGAATGATTTACAAGATTTTTACATAAATTTATAGCACTAGTGTTATCACAATAAATAGTTGATTTACATAAATTAAAACCAAAATCTTATGGTGTTTGTTGCATATAGATAACTTGAGCACATGCTAGAGCTGCAGAAATATATTCTGCTTCACATGTCGACAATGAAACACGGTTTTGTTTCTTACTAAACCAAGATAAAAGAGACCGTCCAATGAAGTGACAAGTCCCACTTATACTTTTTCTATCTATCCGGCTTCCTCCAAAATCAACGTCACTATAGGACACTAATTCAAAAGGACATTCCTTTGGATAGAATAGTCCAAAGTCCTTGGTTTTATTAAGATATCGTAGTATGCGTTTCACTGCTCGTAAATGCTTCTTTGGGATCTGCTTGAAATTATGCACACAAACAAACACTCATCGTTATGTCAGGTCTACTAGCTGTTAAATATAGTAATGACCCAATCATACTTCGATATAATTTTTGGTCAATACTTTTACCATTTTCATCTTTATCAAGATGTATGGTTGTACTCATAGGAGTTGGTTTGGTAGAAGTATACTCCATACCAAAGCATTTAATTAGATTGTTACGATACTTTCTTGATTAGTAAAAATACCACTTTCCAGTTGTTTTATTTGTAAGCAAAGTAAATAATTTAACTCACCCATATGTGACATTTCAAATTCTTTAGTCATTATTTTAGAAAATTATTGACAAAGTCTTTCATTTGTAGATCCAAAAATAATATCATCAACATATATTTGAACAATTAAAATATCATGTTTATTTCTTTTAATAAAAAGAGTTTGATCAACATTTCCAATTTCAAAACCAGAATCTATTAAATATCTTTTAAGACGATCGTACCAAGCACGGGGTGCTTGTTTTAAACCATATAAAGCCTTTTTAAGCTTATAGACATGGTTAGGAAACTGTTCATGTATGAATAATGGAGGTTGTTCAACATAAACATTTTCTTTTATGAAACCAATTAAAAAGGCACTTTTGACATTCATTTGATATAATTTAAAGTTATGAAAAGATGCAAATGCTAGTAAGATTCGTATTGCTTCTAGTCTAACGATTGGAGCAAATGTTTCTTCATAGTCAATTCCTTCTCCCTGGTTATATCCTTGAGCAACTAATCTAGCTTTATTTCTAATAATATTTCCTTGTTCATCTACTTTATTTTTAAAAACCCATTTTGTACCAATAACTGATTGATCACTGGGCCGTGGAACTAAATCCCAAACGTCATTTCTTTCGAATTGGTTTAGCTCTTCTTGCATAGCGATTGACCAATTTTCATCGGTAGATGCTTCTTTAATTTTATTAGGTTCAATATTAGATAGAAAAGCTACATTACCCATTTGATCTAATTGACTTCTTGTTCTAACAGATGAGTTGAGTTCTCCAATAACATTAACATAAGGATGATCTCTTAATATTATAGGTGGAGATCTTAATTCATTGTTATTGTGATCAATGGTTTCATTATTTTCAATATTTGAAATTTCTGTGTTTTTGATATTATCAGGAAATTCTTCATCATCTCTTATGCTTGGGATTTGTTTAAAATTTTCATCGAAAGATACATGAAGTGTTTCTTCAATGATATTTGTTCTTTTATTATAAATTCAATAAGCTTTGCTTCGATCCGAATGTCCTAAAAAGATTCCTTCATCGGATTTTGGATCGAATTAACAAGCTGATCTTTTGTGTTTAAAACAAAACATTTTGAATCGAAAACTTTAAAATAAGAAATATTTGGTTTTCGTCCATTAAGAAGTTCATAAGGAGTATTCTTAGTTAGAGGTCGAACAGAAACACGATTCAAAACATAACAAGCTGTTGCAACTGCTTCAGCAAAGAAATGTTTTGGTAACGTACTTCCATTTAACAAAGTCCTTGCACATTCTTGTAAGGTTTTATTTTTACGTTCTACAACTCCATTTTGTTGTGGAGTTCTAGGAAACGAAAAATTATGGAATATTCCTTTTTTCTTACAAAAATGTTCAAAGGCTTCGTTTTCGAATTCACCTCCATGATCACTTCTTATGTTTTTGATTTTCAAACCTTTAAAATTTTGAATTCTTTTGACAAAAGTTTTGAAATTATAAAAGTATCGCTTTTATTTTTCATAAAAATAGTCCTAGTCTATCTAGAAAAATCATTAACATAACAAACACATATCTACTATTATTGATGGATTGTACTTGTGTTGGTCCAAATAAATCCATATATAGTAATTCAAGTGGTTGTAAAGTTGAAATGACCTTTTTAGATTTAAAAGATGACTTAGTTAACTTTCCTAACTGACATGCATCACAAATATGATCAATTTTAAAATTCATTTTTGGTAGACCTTTCACTAAATCGTTTTTAGAGAGCTTGTTTATAGTTTTGAAGTTAATATAACAGAATCATTTGTGCCATAACCAAAAATCATTTTCTTTGGCTATTAAACACAAATCTGAATTATGGTTTGTTTTTATATTCAGAACATAGATGTTTCTGTCTTTATTTCCTTCAAAGATAAGATTTTGATCAAAAATACTACACTTGTTTTCAGAAAAAGTGATTTTGAATCCTTTTGTCACATAATTGGCTGATACTAAGTAAATTATGTTTTAAATTTTTGACAAGTAAAACATTTGAAATAAGAGATAAATTTGAAATACCGTTATTGCTCACATCGCCTTTGCCGATGATAGCCTTTGGAGTTGTCTCCCAATGTGACGGAGCCTCCATCTGAGTAAGTAATATTTGATAGCATATATTTGCCTCCTGTCATATGTTTTGAGCAACCACTGTTAATTATCCATTTTCCTCTTTTCTTGAGTGGGACCTACAAAAAAATAAGAGATAATATTGGTACCCACTTTTTCAATAAGGTCCTAAAAGTTAAATCTTAGGGAACCAAACCCAAGAGGGCTCAGTATCCCATTTAAAAATGTAATCTTTATTTTCATGAACAATTTCAAAAAAGGTGTTTATATATTTCTTCCTAATCAAACTGTTGTTTGTTTTAGGAACCCAGATTTTTATACTTTTTGAGTTAGAATTCCTTTTTGTCTGTTCAATAGTAGAATTAATATTTCTTAATTTTCTTTCTAGGTGAAATTGTTGTTTTCTTAACATATCCTAATCCTTTTCTACTTGAAACAGATGGAGAGCTATTAATAATTTTAGATAAAGTTTCTCTTCCTTTATTAAAATTTGAAACATTTTTGGTAACGCTTTCTAAATTAGCTTTGAGACTACTATTATCCAACTCTATCAATTTTACCTTAGTTTTTAGTTCATGATTTTCAGAAACAAGAGCATCATTCTTTTCTTTTTGAGTTTCAATTTCATGACTCAAAAGAGTAAGTTGAGAATTTATATTAGAGAATGATTCTTATAATTTTTCAAGTTCTTCCTCTAGTATTTTCTTCTCATCTTTAAGCATATCTCTTTCGAATTCTGCTTTGTTCTGATGTTCACGAGTCTCCTTATATTTTCTTTTGAGTTTTTTCAATGTATCAACTAGTTCTGAATTTATCTCAATCATATCATCAAAAGTGAAATCACTAACCTCGTTTTCAGTAGCCATGAAGCAGACATTTGCTTGCTCATTTTCACTTTCACTACTGTTATCTGATGAAGAAGTATCTAAATCATCCCATGCTACGGAGAATGCTTTCATTTTCTTATCTTTTCTGCTCTTGTTGAACTGTTTTTTCTTTAATTCTGGACTTTCTGGATATGACCTTTCTTATGGCAATTAAAGCATTCTAGAATTTAAGATGATGGTTTGTTTGGAAAGTTCATTTTTCCATTATTTCTGTTGTTTTTGTTGAATTTCAAGAATTTTTTGAAATTTTTGGCAATAAATGCTAGATCTTCTACATCCGAATCTTCATTATTTTCTTTTTCAGCATGGAAAGCTATGTTCTTCTTGTCTTGTGCTTGTACTCTTGCCTGCAAATTCACTTCATAGGACATTAGATTTCCTATTAACTCTTCAGGTTTTATGGTAGAGAGGTTATTAGCTTCTTCAATAACCAAGACTTTTCTTTCCCATTCATTCGTTAAAGAGCTTAGGATTTTTGATACAATATCAAAATCAGTGGACTTTTCTCACAATCCTAATAGTGAATGATAGATGTCTTGAAATCTAGAGTACATATCATTTATGGATTCATCTTGTTTCATTTTAAAGTTTTGAAACTGATTTTTAAGCATGGAGATTTTGCTTTGTTTAACTTTGTTAGTTCCTTCATGAGTGTTTTTAAGTGTTCTCCAAATTTCATAAGCAGTTTGACATATGCTAACACGATTAAATTCATTTCTGTCTAGTGCACAAGATAACATGTTCATAGCTTTAGCATTGGCAGTAGCATCTAATTTTTGTGTGTTTGACCAAGTGGAGTATTCTCCTGTAGGAAGAGTGTATTCATTTTGTGTAATATTCCATGATTCAAAACTATTGGATTGCATATAGATTCTCATACGAGTTGCCCATAATTATAGTTCAGACAATTGAAAAATGGAGGTCATGCAGTAGATTGACCTTCAATAAAGCTAGTGTTATTGATAATGTTATTGGTAGTGATGGTGTTGTTTTCCATATTAGCAAGATATCAAATAACTTTGTAACGGTTATAAGAAGCCTCTCTCTGATACCAAATGAAAAATTACTACAATGGCTAGCTATTACTGAAGATCGTGTAATATGGAATATAATTAAATCTAAATGCAGAAACAGATGACAATAGCAAAGTAAATAAAAATAAAACAAGCACACCAGGAATTTTTATACCGGTTCGAACTTCCCGTTCTACGTCCAGTCCCAGACTCCTTCTGGAATTTCAACTACAACAACCCTCACTTAACCCGAAGGAATAGGTTTACACTGCCTGAGCAACCGAACAAGACTTCACCCGCCTAAGCAACCGAATAAGACTTCAATATAAATAACAAAGATATTTGACTGTAATGTGTTCTTAAATAACATTGGTAAGTCAATTGAGTACAATCTTCTTATAATCTTCTTCTTTATGACATATAGTATGATGTGCTTCGAGAATTATGGAAGATAAAGTGATCAATGATCAAAGTATGTAAGTAATTTGAGTGCTTCTTGAAAGCTTTGAGAATAGATGAGAATTCAAGAATGCTAAAAGTAAATTCGGTGATTTGTTTGTTGAATTCTATAATTTATTTATAGTATACAAATACTTGCATCTTTAAATGAAAAGTTATATTGAAAAGAACAGATGCAACTGTTGATTTAAAAGAATGTTTCCCTTGGTGAAAAGAAGTGACTTTTAAAAAAAAAGCAGTTGGGGATATTCAGATGTCTGAATAAAAAAATTCAGACTTCTGAAATAGATTGAAACACAAACGGTAAGGAAATAGTTCATTTTTGACCTCATTCAGACGTCTGAATATTTTAGTTCAGACGTCTGAATATCATGAAAACAATATTCTTGTTTCAGTACTCAGACGTCTGAATGAATGGTTTCAGACGTCTGAGTTTTCTATTTTGTACATGTATGAGCATGTGTGTGTGTGTATCATTTAAGGAGAGATTTTAACAAATTTTCTAAGTAATATATAGACTCTAGACACATAATATACAGCCATAAACATCTGTAGATGAATCTGCAATAAATCTCCTGCAAAGATGGTTTAATATACACATAACATTTTATATAGGTAGTTATAATCAAGATCGAGAGTCTAACACTCTTCGCTTTCTACGTCTTGCCTTCCATTCTTTACTTTTAGCCATCACTTTCTCTTAGGCAGGATTCTAGTGGGACTTCCTGACCTATATTAGACTAGATAAGTAGAATTCCAACTTTTACTCTTATTTTCCAAATATGTACATATATTTTTTTTTAATTCATTAATGCAATAATATATTTCGTTACACACCAAGTCATACTTTCAATTTAAACCATTCTTGGTTTTAATTCAAAACAAATTCCTTTTAAAACAACTCTTGTTTTAAAATAAGATTCCTACATTTAAAAATATTAGTTATTATATCTTTTAACACTTTGAAAAATTTTAATTTTTTGGACTTAGATTTAAAACTTCACAATTTAAATTCTTTTTCAATTTATAAATCATACTTATCTAAGTTGTTACTTCCTTAAAATATTCAATTTTTCTTAATCATTAATTTTTATTAGAAAACAAACATCCCATTATTAGACACACAGCCATTTATGATAATGACCAAGATTATCATATTTGGAAACAGTTCACCATATATTATCAATAAAATCAAAATAACTTAATTTAGCATTCTAAAAACACTTCTACAAATTTCAAGATTTATTTTCTGGTTTGAATCCAATTTAGCTCAACTTATTTGCATAATTCATTTTATCCAATTCCTATTTGGATACATATATACATACATACATACATACATACATATATATATATATATATATTACCACTTAATTCTTATTATTATATTTAATTTCGATAATCAACAACCAATATCTTAATATATATAATAATTAGAAAAATTATTGCTTTATATATCAAAATATAAGCTTATACAAAAATCATTTTTAAAATTGTTTTTAAAATCATTATATAAGAAAATAATAAGTACGTTCTTATATAATACACTCAACTCATTCTAGGGTACTATTGACCCTATCTCTAATGAGTAACTCTCACCAGAGCCAAGGTTCTCGCTTAACTTCTGCTCTGATACCAAAATATAACGACCCGAAATTTTCGACTTAAAAAGTTCGACACTATTACGATCACTATAGAAGTGTCGAGCAATCGAACGTCGAAAATTCCAGATTGTTAGGTTAAAGAAGAAAAGAGGAATAAGAAGAAACAGAAAACAACAGCACAGAATCTCACAAATCGCAGCGGAACAAATATAATATCAAATAATACTATTTATACTCAGAAAAGCTGTAATTTTCAATTTTCATACATATCAGGGTACATTCATAATAATTCGGACAGTTATGACAACCTGTCAAGAATACAACCAACAAAAAATCTATTACATAAAGAATTATAGTAGCTACTAATCAAAGTGGTTCCAGATATCGCTGATATCCGACCCCAATCACTTCAAATTTTTAATCCAAACAATTCCATTTAACTTCAGAATGTTCTATTCACACAGAGATTCAACACAGATAACTATTCAAATAAATGTCTCACATTTATTAACAGTTCAATCCAAAGCATTTCATATCATAGAACATCATAGATTAACATACCAAGGATATTAATCCACCCAAACATTCAATACAATTAATCATCCATGAGCAAGATTAATTAACCATACAATTTGTAATTAATTACTTAACCAGCTTAATTATCATTGATTAATTACAAGCCATTTTATTATTATTTTAATTAATTATTGGAATGAATTAATTATCATCCATGATTACGTAAGACCTAATTATTTAAAGTACACACCACTTATCTTAATCATTTTACTGAATTATCAATTAAATTTATTTTGGAACTAATTTATTACTAACATATAAATTAACAAAGATCCTTAATTTAATTAATAGTCAAAAACATTTTTACTTCCTTTATAACAACTACTTAATTACACCATTTAATTTCATTTAATAAACTTAAGAATTAATTTAAAATAATAGGTATATAATAAAACACGTTAGTTTAATTAATTTTAAAATAATTAATTTTATAACCTTAAACTAACCCAAAACTTAAATAAACATTTATTATCTAAAAGAATTAGTTAAGAAAATTTGTTTTAAAAACTTATTTTACTTTATCTTTTAAAAATCTTGGTTAAAAACAATTTTTCTCCATCCTACAAAAACACTCGGGACGGGCTCAAGAAAATCCCGATCCAACACTCGAGCCAATCTCCATCTTTCCTGAACCCTTCCTTTTTTATTTTCTTTATAAACTTTGATTTATTTAAAATTTAAAACTGTTGCACAGTAAAATACTCGCGTAGCCAAAATCACCTTTCCCTGAGTTGAACCCGTGACCACTCCTTCTTCTTCCTTCTACCCAAATCCTACAGCCATACAGATACACATTGAACCACATGCATGTGCACAAACGCACGCCAACCCTCCGACCATCGCCGCTCTCGCCAGCAAGTCGACCACGACCTCCATCTTCAATTCCGACCACTGGAGCATCGAAACAAACATGAAATCGAAAATAAGCAACATCGACTACCATCTGGAACGAAACGAACACCCAAGAACCACCTTGAGTAGCCACCTACGGTCATCAGAACCTTCGCCACCGCGTCTAGACCTTCGTCGTCGACCCATACTTCCATCTCCCCTACTCCAATCAAGTCTGATGCCCGTACCACGATGAAAAGGCCTCGAAACCCATGTCGATCAAAACTGGTCCTTAAACCCTGCTACGACGTCGTGCTGCCACCACGATGATCGATAAACTCTGCCACCACTTTATCACATGCATCAGGTCATAGAACAGATTAAAGTTTAAAAAAAAACAGTCTACTCACCTTTGATGCTGAATAGAGAATGTAGAATTGAGAAAAGATTTGATTCCTGGAAACTTGGTTTGAATCTGTAACTTGATCTTGATCCTACTTGTTAAAGTTTGAATTTTGATTCCTGACCTTGCTTCAGTTTGAAAACTTGAGAGAGGTTGTTTAATTTAGTTTTTCTTTTATTTTTGGTTTAGGTTTCCACTTTTGAAAGATGAAGAAAAATGAGATATATATATATATATATATATATATATATATATATATATATATATATATATATATATATAAGTGTATTGCCTTGTCTTATTTTATTTTCAAAAAAAATGAAGAGAATACTTAAGCTTGACACTTGTATTTTTGCATGCTTACTTAGCTTAAAAATGTCTTTTGCATGCATTTATGTTTATTCATGTTTTTATGTTATATTTTATATTTTTATTACTACATTCTCTTTTTATTTATCCTTATTTTAATTTTAAACTAAGATTATAAATTTTTTGCATCAATATCTAAATATATATACTTGCATTAAAAAATGTAAAGTTTCAAATCTAATTATTTTAAAGATATTATTTTTGAATTTCAAATCAAAGTTTTATTTACAATCTACATATAAACAATAGTAATTTTGAAAACACATATTTATCTTTAGTTTTTTAAAATATAGAATTTAACTTTAACTAGCTTTTGAAAATTATTACATTGAATTCAAATCAATGCTTCTCAATCACAATATATATATATATATATATGCATGTATGTATGTATATGTATATGTATATATATGTGTATGTATGTATATGTATATATATTATAATTAGAGTATCTTATGTGAATTTTTGATATTATATATATATATATATATATATCCACACTTTTACAAACTTCCCTATATTTCATTTCATAGACATATATACACTCGTATACATTATAAAGCTTGTATATATCGATTTATATATATATATATATATATATTATCTTGAATTAAATAGTGAAATATATTATTTATTTATTATAAGATTTATCATCTCAACAGATTTTATAATTCAGCATTTATCATAGTTTCAAGTCTATATATATATCCAGATATTTATTAGAATATTATTTGTTCAACTAAACAAAATCAGTTTCTCAATAGTAAAAATCAGTTAATAATCCAATTATCAGATGTCCAAAAATCCGGGTTATCACATATGGCCACCCATGACCCACCATCTCGCTTTCCAAGGTCTGTTGCCGCCGCTTATTCGAAACCTAAATCAATTTTGGCAATCGATATGACCACCACCTGACTGAATGAATACCATCGATGAAATCTCCATGCTACTCTCCATAAAACCGTACCCTTGATTCGTCGATCGAACGAAGTTGATCAATACGCGATGAACGACTATGAATGTTTTAACCAATTCTAACCAAACCATGATCCAAATCGAAAAACGAATCACAGATTTGGATTGCGCTCGTCAAGATCTTCAAATCGGTATGTAATTTGATATATTTGGAGTAATTTGGTTTTGGTTGAATTTGAATTAGAACTAGATTTGCAGCCATTAGAAGGAACAAGAAGCAGATAGATGCAGTTGTACATACTAAAATTAGAAACCGAGAAACAATTATGGTGTATAACAGGTTATATATAGACAGATCGGAAATAGGAATGAATGGACTAGATTGATTTGGATTGAAACGATAACTACGACTCAAAAGCCCGTATAGTGTGACGACCCGGAATTTTTGAGCCTTTGAAATCGAAATATTTAATTTATTTTTAATGTTTAAAGGTTTAATTTTTAACTTGAATCCAAATATCATGATTTATTTGATGATTAAATTATTAAAATAAATAATTTGAAGTTGGGTAAAATGCTAAATCTGGAGTTCTAAGCCTGTTAAAAATAATTTGAAGGCTTAAAAAATTTATATTCAGAACATTGAAGATAATAGAAGTGTTAAGATTGAATTTAAAGGTGATTTGTTCAATTTTGAAAATATGTCATTTAAATCGATATTTAAAAATAGCTTTCTGATGCGCAGTCTTGGAATATGACGAACCCAGTTCCATTGGATCCGTAATATTGTATTATTATAGGATTTCAATTTTCGTAGTATTTGGAGTGATCTGTGGTCTTACGGTTTGTAAACGTGCAAAATTAAATCAAAAATTCAATTTTATAACTGGATTCAAAAAGATATCTTCTCCATACGATCGAGTTAGGGCTCGAAACCTTTTCCGTTGTGTTCGGAATAAGGGTATAACATTATAAATGCCTAGCGGCACGTCTAAATAGGAGTTCAAATTTTTACAGTATGTAAGTTGAGATATTTTGAAAAAATAGATATATATATATATATATATATAAGCAAAATCAAATAAACAGAAACCTTCTCCCACACGCTTCTCCAACTTTATATCTCTTCTATGCCTTATCCTTTTCATTCTTTTAAAACAAATCGAGAGTCAGGAAAAAAAAGGGTTCTCCAAATCAAAAATCAAATCGAGCAATGGAAAGAAACTCGTGGCCTTCAAAATTGACAACCGTGAATCCTTTCCCTTCCTCCTTCTAATCGATAGGGAATCTAATGTCTTTCCCTTTTTCTGCCAATCGAATCAGCGATCCCTAAGAAAAAAATTTAACGAACGAATCGATCGATCGAAGGAGCCAAGGAAGGCGAGCAAACATTAAGCAAAGGCTGATCGATCGGCGAGTGGGATGTGCTCATGCTCGCGAGCAGTGATTGCGTACGGCCAGGTCGACGTGGATGTTTTGTCGAGTTGCGATTACTTGTAGGGGGTTAGCGAGTCGGCGGTAGTCGCAACTTCGGGCGAGCACGAGGAGGGACGACGCAGCAAGGGTTGGAGCCACGGTGTGGGCTGTTGTGGGCGGTGCAGTCGAGGCTAGGCTAGGGTTTCATTCATTCTCGAACTCGTCAGTAAGGTATAATTTAAATTTTCTTCAATTAAAATTAATTTATATATATATTTGTATATGCCCAGTAAAGTAAAAAATCATGTTTTGCTTATTTACGAAAGGAAGTATAAATGTAAATATTATATATATATATATATATATATCTATGTATATAGTTAAGGGAAGTATATACATGAAAACATAAAAATAAAACAGTATGATTTAAAACAGTAATTTTAGTAGTCGGAGAAAAATATGTAGTTTATATATATATGCAGATAATATATATATATATATATATGTTTTCATCTAAAAATATAAACAAGAATATATTTTTATTTAAAAGGATATTGATTATTTTTGTAAACAGTTTGAAAACGTAAAATAACGTAAATATACCTATTCATATTTCATTTACGTTTGGTGAAAATTTATTTGTTTAATTAAATCTAAATTATTTTACATACTGAGGATAATTTATTAAAAGAAAATTTGCTTAGATTTAAACTACTAGTTAATTAAATTTATTAAAACGAAAATTTACGGTTCAATTATTTCAAATACTTATAAATCATATAAATTGTTTATTCAAGGTCAAATCGGGAAAACCATAGCCATATTTGAAGTGGACTGCAAATAAAATCAAAGGTGAGTTAATCTCACTTAGCTGAATTTAAATTTAAATTTAAATGATTAAATTTAAATAATTGTTTGAATGGTTGAATTGATTGATGTGCTATAATATGGTATATTTTGGAATTGGTATTTTATATTGTGCTAATGTCTATGGGTGTAGGGAAAACAGGTTGGAGGGATCCAACTTGATCCCTCAACATTTATTTAAATTATTCAATATCCTCTGTTGTGATTATTTGATATTCTATGATGAATTATATTGGAATATTGAATGCTATGGGGTGATTTAGTATATTCGGTTATAATGAGTTACCAGAAATATATAAATTGGATTTTGGAAAGAAAATAAAAGAAGTGAATTTGTAAGTAAAATAATTATAGATATTTGAATAAATTTAAGAATGAATTGGAAAGGAAATAAAATGACTTCAAAATTTTAATAAATAAATCTCGAGTATAGAAAGGGAAATTTTAAATAATCAGAAGATTAATGAATTTTAAACTTCAGTATTATTATTTAAAAGAACAAAATAATTATTTAAATTTTAAGATTTAAATTATTGAAAAGAATAAAGAAGATATTGGGTAAAAGCTAAAATTTGTATATTTCAGTTAAAAGATTTAAAATCAAACGAAAAAATAATAATAATAAAGTCCATAATTAATGAATTTTGAAATGAACTGAGAAAGTAAAGAAATTTATTTCAAATGGAATAAATTGGGAATCAATTTGGAAAATCGATTTAAGTGATTGAAGTTGGAATTTTTCTCTGGATAACCAAGTACGTTTTTTTAAAGTACATTTTTAAATATAAGTTAAAAGTTTTAAAGTTGATTTAAAAAGCAAGTTTTGAAAAAATTATTATTTCTAATATTTAAATTGTAAAGTAAGTATTTTCTTTAATCTATTATAACAGTAATTATTCAAAGAGTGACTTAGTATTTTATTTTATTTTAAAAGTGAAAATCTAGTTTTATATTTTATTAAGTAACCTTATTTTCAAATATTCATATAGTATGTATGTTTAATAAATTATTGAAGTAGTTTAAAATAAATGTTTTAAAGTATATTTCAAAGTAAAGTGTTTTAAATTATTTTAAAAATCTAAGTTTTGTACTTGGTGATCCCAGAGGAGACAAAAATATTTGGGAAAGTTTATTCTGAAAAAGAAAGAATGGTTTGAAACTATTTTCAAAGGGTTGAAAATAGAAATATATCTTGTGAAGATATTTTGAGGTCAATAAATAATTTGGAAAATTATTTATTGTTGGATGGTAGTTTGTGATTATTAATTGATAGTTAAATAACCGCTATCAATATTGGACAAATGCATTGATTGTTTCGAAGCGACGAGATCAAGATTTATTTCTCCAAAACCACTTTGATCCGGTTTGTATGTTTCGTGGAAACGAGTGTGGATTCGAAGATGGAGCAGTGAAGTGCAAGGGCTAGTCGCTACTAATCCTGAGGATATTTCCAAAATGGATGTAGTAGGAATAGTGCCTTCGGTTCCGTTCGAACCCGGGACGGACTTGTATGGATGAATGCTTTCAGAACATCGTCAGGTGGGCGATGAGCATTCTAAGAGATGTGTTCTAAAAAGGTAACACTTAACCTCAAGCCTCATCAAAGGGGAACGACTGAAAATCAACAAGGCTAGGTGGGTAGCACCCAAGCAGGGTGAGGTCATCCCTGCCTAGATGTCCCTTTTATTTCGGCTTAGTGGGAAGTTGTTGATCCCAACCGCGGGGTGATCTCACTCGGGATTATCCAGTAAGGGGTAGTCCCGGTCTTGTGCTGTAGGGGAGCGGGCGTACTCCTCGGTACTGTGATCTAGGCCACGCGCTGTGATGGGTGGTACCCCAGTGCCTAGTCATTAGTTGGAAATCCATTTTCCCTACGAGCCTTGTACAAGTTTTGTTTGTATTACCCACTCTGTGGCTAGTAGCTGGAATTTAATGAATGTAACAATTTCGGCTATTTTATAAGAATTTGTATATAGACCCTATTAGAATATCAGAGGATTTGTATAAAAACCGTTTTAGCTATCATAAGGTAAAAACCCGACATGTTTATTTGTGGCGTGGTCTTACGAGATGCTTTCGTTTTCAAAGGATTTTGAAACTTTAATAACCAATTGAGTGTGATTTTCTCATGTTGGTATTCCATACTGACTCGAGTGTTATTTAACTGTAATGCTCGGGTCAGACCGAGTATTATAGGATACAGGATATGATGCTGTGGAGCTCAGGAGACGGGCTGGATGACGATACGTACTGTCGTACTTGTTATATATATATATATATATATATATATATATATATATATTCCACTGTATTGAATAGCTGTGTATCCGTTTGTATGTTCTTGATGTTGAACTATGATTGATGTACTCTGATGATGTAATATATAAACAGATATATCTGATTTTGAGTAAAGATCATTTATTATCTATTATATTTTATTCCGCTACGATGGTTAGATTCTGATGTTGTTTTCTATTTTCTTCTTCTACCTCTTCTTCTTTAACCCAAATGGTTCGTATTTCTGTTCAACATGAGTTAATTTATGTAGGATAGTGTTGACTCAAGGTGTACGGATTTGCGGGTCGTTACATTTGGTATCAGAGCTTAGGTTGGTGATAACCTTGGCTCTCGTGGGAGTTACTCATTTAAATTAGAGTCCGTAGTACTCAAGAATGAGTTTGAGCATATTAATAGATATGAGTGCGTATTTGTTAGCGAGTATAAATTGTTTTGATATTGTAATGATTGGTTTATTGAGTGGCATATAAACCTTCGTTGGCACAGTCTGGACAACTGTATTGAAGGGGTTTCTAAACACTTGAATAGAATAATCGACACGGTATTGTTTTAAATGTTGGTGAATGAAATAATTTTACCCAAAATATATTTTTATATAAAGAAATTTTTTTGTAAACTATTTTTGCTAATATACGGTTGCTTGGATGTTAGGAATGATGATATTTAAATCATTATCACTATTGAGTGGAAATTTAACTAGAAATTGAAAATATAACCAAAGTTTAAGGGAATAAATTCATTATAAAATGAAATTTATAAATATGAATTAAAAATGTAATTTATAAATTAGAATATAATCAAATGGAAATTTGTATGAGCATAAACTATACAAATGAATTATAGTTAAAATTGATTTAAGCAGGATTTGGAAATTTAAATTCCGGAGATTTGGAAGTATTTTGAAGATAAATAATAGCATTATAGTTTTGGAGGTATTTCTGGAAGGAAATATTTTTTGAAGGGATTTTGAAAGTGATGTAGTGTTGAAATCACTTGGATTATTGGAAAATAATTCTGATGATGACGGCTGCATCGTCAGTATTCATTTTCAAATTTCTAAGTGACAGACTGCTGCCAAATATTTATTTGTTCCGAAAAGCTAGTTGTTTTTGAAAATTTCTATGGAAATTTGTTGGGAATAAAACCAGGATTGGTTTAACTTTTAAGGAATGTGATTTGAGATGTTGGAGATTTTAAAATGATTTGAAACCAAAGCCGGGTGTTTAAAAATCATGATGAGATAGGTTATAAGCTTATAAATTAAGATGATTCTTAAATCACGAAGGAAATATAAGCTTTGAATGTTGGAAATTTAAAATTAAAATGAAAAGTTAAAAATGAAATTAACTTGGATTGAGAAATAAAAATTTAACTGGATTGAAATTAATTTAATAGGCTGAAAATAATATCCAGTTGTATTTAAATTAAGTTGAAATCGAATTGAATTGGAATAAAAATTCAATTAAATTATTGAAATGGAATTAGATTCTTACCTGAATATTGGAAAATAAGTTGAATAAGGATTGGATTGAAATAAATAAATTAGAATAACTTATAAAAGAATTAGAAATCCATGATAATTAAAATATGCTTGAGCTATAAATAAGCGTGAATCTTGAGTTAAAAATAAAAGAAGAATATATTCAAGCCTAGAATGAATGGAAATGTGTAAAATAATAAGCTGTGACTTATAAAATTTGAAAGTGAAATAGAAAACCCAAAATAAATATTTTTGATGAATTGAAAAATAAAATGAAAATGAAAATTTGGATTATAAAATAAATTGAACCGAAGAAAATTTTATGAAGAGATTTTGAGATTAAAAGCAAGTTCTGAATTATAAGTTGGGGAAAGACTATTTAGATAATAAATTAGATAATGAAATATGTAATGGAAACCTAATGTAGTTAAATAGAAGCCGAATTGTGAGTTTATGATGAAGTTGGAAAATAAAACTCAAGTTATAAGTCAAATTCGGCTTGAATCATTAGTGAAGAAATATAATTGAAGTGGCCTTGCAATTAATTAAATGAATTGAGAATGTAATTGAATTGCGAGTTCATGAAATTGGGTGGTAAATTGAAAATGGATAGTGCATTCAGAACTTGAGTTATAAATTAAAATTTAACTTGAAATGTTAACAAATTAAATATAATTGAAATGTATCGAATAAAAATGAAAATGGATTAAAATAGTAATGGTTTGAATTGCAAATAAAATCCAAATAAGTGGAAATACATTGGAAATGGCCTTGTAACCAATTAAAGGGCTAAATCTGAAAGGTTAAATTTTATAATAACTAATCAAATGAAATTGAAGATTTAGAATGAGATTTGATTGTGATAAATTTAAGCTGAATAGAAAAGAGAGTTTACTTGTAAAATGAAAATGAGCTTAAGTATAAAATTCGAATAAATTGAAGTAAATTGACTTAAGCTGAATAGACGGAGGAGAGTTGAACTAAATTCAACTTAAACCAAGTTTAATGATATTGGGTTGGATTTAAATCAAGTGAAAATAAATTTCAACCGAAATAAAATTCGATGAGTTACCGATAATATTTAATGGAATGAAAATTCTTAAATAAATAATTGTAAACCATTTAAATTGTTCAAGAATTGAAATAACTAGAGACAATAAGGAAAATAGAATGTTTTCAAGTTAATAGAATGGTTTTAAATGGATGCGGATAAGAAATGAATCGCAAATGAATAGATCGTAAATAAAATTGAAATGGCTATTGAATGAAATAGCCTGGATTGTTTTCGAGCTAAATAAAATAATCCGGAATAAACAATTTTGGAATGAATTGTAAATGAATGGACTGTGAATGGAATTTAAACATAATGTGTCGAGCTAGATCAAATGGTTTTTAGTGGAACCTGTTTGAATAATGAAGTGAATGGATTCAAATTTGAAATGCAATGAAAATAAGAATATATGGATTGTGAATAAATTTATAAATGGAATAGAATTATGTACAAATTGAGTTGAAATCAATTTAAATTGGTTATAAAACATAAGTACCTATTTATTCACATAGATCTCGTCAAATTGCATAGAATAAATTGTCATTTGATGTAAATGGAAGTAATTAAAATTCTATGAATTGATAGGAGTAAAATAAATTGATTTTGATATCAATTGAATTAAATATGAGCTCGTTTTGCTTAAAAATAAATTAATCTAAGCTTGTGAGTTGTTAACCATTAGGATTAAGTAAAATGATATGTGATTGGTTGTAAGCAATTAAAATTAATGTTGGAATATTTAAATTGCTTATAAAAAAATGTTTAATGTGCATTGCTGTTTGAATTCATGTGTTTAATATGTTTAACTATTGCAAATAAGTGAAACATTGTTAAACTTCATATATATGGCACTTACATGTTTAAATTGAGTAAGTACAGGTGCCTGGAAGCCGTGTGGCTGGATTTTGGGCACGCTAACTGCTAAATAAATAAGCTGTTTGCTTAAAAATGCTAAAATAAGGTACGCCTACGCAATAAAAATAGGAAATATGAACTGTTTTTGGTTTTTTCGAGCGTGTTGGTCAATGTATATATATTTATATCTTTTGTCAAATTGCAAAAGCTCCTCCGTACAAAGGGGTCTCTGCCAAAAAATTTCGAAAATTTTGGGAGTTAGAAAATTTTGTTAACAACAAAACGATTTCAAATTGGAAGTTGAAATAGATTAGTAAATAAAAATGATTTAAAATAATGACATGAATAAGTTATAAATGGAAAAAAATAAAATTTAAATATTCAGAGTTAAAGATAAGTTGAATTCATATGGAAATGAAAGAATCAATTTGAATAGAAATAGATATAAACTAAAGTGGTAAAGTGAAAATAAATATAAGAAGCATATAAAATGCTTATACTAACTTAAGAAAAGAATGGTGCATTCGTAATTGGGAATTGAATACAAATATATTCTGAGTTAATATTTGAATGAATAAATATTGACATTTGGAAGGAAGTCGATAAAATGTTTTTGGAATATTGTGATTGGATATTAGTGCTAAGTAGGATATGCAGGTATTATAAAGAGAAAGGAAAATTGGTTTTGATTTCAGATGGTAAAAATTGAATTGCCCGACCAAAAAGGTATGTGTTTAAATTTCTATGGAAATTTGATTGGGTTTTTGGATCTAGCCACTTGGCTTTTGCTTTCTTTTGGAATTTAGGTGCCCGTGGAGGCCTTTTGTAGTTGTACCGAGCTAGCCGCACAAAGGATACGCTGGCGAAATTTTTCGAAATTTTAGGGAGTTAGAAAAAAATTTGAGAAATTTTTGATAATTTACATTTGGTTTAAACTGAAATTTTAATGATTGAGAAAATAGTATAGTTTGAAAACTATGGGAGAGTTGAGAAGTTAATAAGAATGATAATGGGTCTTTTATAAAAAGATAGTTGCTTAGATGTTGAATTGTTTGGTTTTGGTGATAAGTAAACGGGTATTGGACTATTCTTCCAAATTAGTAATTTCGGAGACGAAATTCTTTTAAGGAGGGAGGAATGTGAAGACCCAGAATTTTTCAGCATTTGAAATCGGAATATTTAATTAATTTTAAATATTTAAAGGTTTAATTTTTAACTTGAATTCAAATAACACAATTTATTTGATGATTAAATTATTAAATTAAATAATTCGAAGTTGGGTAAAATGCTAAATCTGGAATTCTAAGCCTGTTAAAAATAATTTGAAGGCTTATAAAATTTATATTGATAACATTGAAGATAATAGAAGTGTTAAGATTGAATTTAAAGGTGATTTGTTCAATTTTGAAAATATGTCGTTTAAATCGATATATAAAAATAGCTTTCCGATGCGCGGTCTTGGAAATTGACGAACCCAGTTCCAATTGATCCGTAATATTGTATTTTTGGATTTCAATTTTCGTAGTACTTGGAGTGATCGTGTGGTCTTACGGTTAGTAAACGCGCTAAAATTAAATCGAAAATTCAATTTTATAACTGGGTTCAAAAAGCTATCTTCTCCATACGATCGAGTTAGGGGTCAAAACCTTTCCCCTTGCGTTCGGAATAGGGGTATAACATTATAAACACCTAGCGGCACGTCTAAATAGGAGTTTAAATTTTTATAGTATGTAATTTGAGATATTTAAAAAAAATAGATATATATGTAAAAGAAAAATCAAATAACAGAAACCTTCTCCCACATGCTTCCCCAACTTTATATCTCGTCTATGCCTTATCCTTTTCATTCTTTTAAAACAAATCGAGAGTTAGTAAAAAAAGGAGTTCTCGAAATCAAAAATCAAATCGAGCAATGGAAAGAAACTCGTGGCCTTCAAAATTGATAATCGTGAATCCTTTCCTCCTTCTAATCGACAGGGAATCTAATGTTGTTCCCTTTTTCTGCTAATCGAATAAGCGATCCCTAAGAGAAAAAAAATTTAACGAACGAATCGATCGATCGAAGGAGCCAAGGCATGCGAGCAAAGATCGACCAAAGGCTGATCAATCGGCGAGTGGGACGTGCTCGCGCTAGCGAGCAGTGGTTGCGTACGGCTAGGTCGAGGTGGATGTTTTGTCGAGTTGCGATTGCTTGTAGAGGGTTCGCGAGGCGGCAGTGGTCGCGACTTCGGGCGAGCACGTGGAGGGACGACGCGGTGAGGGTTGGAGCCGCGGTGTTGGCTGTTGTGGGCGGTGCAGTCGAGGCTAGGCTAGGGTTTCATTCATCCTCGAACTCGTCAGTAAGGTATAATTTAAATTTTGTTTAATTAAAATTAATTTATATATATATATATTTGTTTTGCTTATCTACGAAAGGAAGTATAAATGTAAATATTATATATATATATATATATATATATATGTATGTATATGTATATAGTTAAGGGAAGTATATACATGAAAACATAAAAATAAATAATACTGTTTTGAAGTGGACTGCAAATAAAATCAAAGGTGAGTTATTCTCACTCGGCTGAATTGAAATTTAAATTTAAATGATTAAATTTAAATAATTGTCTGAATGGTTGAATTAGTTGATGTGCTATAGTATGGTATATTTTGGAATTAGTATTTTATATTGTGCTAACGTCTGTGGGTGTAGGGAAAACATGTTAGAGGGATCCAACTTGATCCCTCAACATTTATTTAAATTATTCAATATCCTCTGTTGTGATTATTTGATATTCTATGATGAATTATATTGGAATATTGAATGCTATGGGGTGATTGAATATATATGGGTATAATGAGTTACGAGAAATATATAAATTGGATTTTGGAAAGAAAATAAAAGAAGTGAATTTGTAAGTAAAATAATTATAAAAATTTGAATAAATTTAAGAATGAATTGGAAAGGAAATAAAATGACTTTAAAATTCTAATAAATAAATCTCGAGTATAGAAAGGGAAATTTTGAATAATTAGAAGATTAATGAATTTTAAACTTCAGTATTATTTTTTAAAAGAACAAAACAATTATTTAAATTTTAAGATTTAAATTATTGAAAAGAATAAAGAAGATATTGGGAAAAAGCTGAAATTTGTATATTTAAGTTAAAAGATTTAAAATCAAACGGAAAAATAATAATAATAAAGTCCATAATTAATGAATTTCGAAATGAACTGAGAAAGTAAAAAAATTTATTTCAAATGGAATAAATTGGGAATCAATCTGGAAAATTGATTTAAGTGATTGAAGTTGGAATTTTTCTCTGGATAACCAAGTACGTTTTTTTAAAGTACATTTTTAAATATAAGTTAAAAGTTCTAAAGTTGTTTTAAAAAGAAGTTTTGAAAAATTTATTAATTCTAATATTTAAATTTTAAAGTAAGTATTTTTTTAATCTATTATAGCGGTAATTATTTAAATAGTGACTTAGTATTTTGTTTTTAAAAAAAATGAAAATCTAGTTTTATATTTTATTAAGTAACCTTGTTTTCAAATATACATATAGTGTGTATGTTTAATAAATTATTGAAGTAGTTTAAAATAAATGTTTTAAATTATATTTCAAAGTAAAGTGTTTTAAATTATTTTAGAAATCTAAGTTTTGTACTTGGTGATCCCAGAGGAGACAGAAAAAAATTTGGTAAAGTTTATTATGAAAAAGAAAGAATGGTTTGAAACTGTTTTCAAAGGGTTGAAAATAGAAATATATCTTGTGAAGATATTTTAAGGTCAATAAATAATTTGGAAAATTATTTATTGTTGGATGGTTGTTTTTGATTATTAATTGATAGTTAAATAACTGGCTATCAATATTGGACAAATGCGTTGATCGTTTCGAAGAGACCGGGATCGAGATTTATTTCTCGAAAACCACTTCGATCCGGTTTGTACGTTTCATGAAAACGAGTATGGATTCGAAGATGGAGCAGTGAAGTGCAAGGGCTAGTCGCTACTAATCCTGAGGATATTTTCAAAATGCATGTAGTAGGAATAGTGCCTTCGGTTCTGTTCGAACCCGGGACGGACTTGTATGGATGAATACTTTCAGAACATCGTCAGGTGGACGATGGGCATTCTAAGGGATATGTTCTAAAAAGGTAACGCTTAGCCTCAAGCCCCATCAAGTGGGAATGACTGAAAATCAGGGGCTATGTAGCAAGGCTAGGTGGGTAGCACCCAAGCAGGGTGAGGTCATCCCTGCCTAGATGTCCCCTTTTATTTCGACTTAGTGGACGGTTGCTGATCCCAACCGCGGGGTGATCTCACTCGGGATTATCCAGTAAGGGTTAGTCCTGGTCTTGTGTTGCAGGGTAGCGGGCGTACTCCTCGGTACTGTGATCTAGGCCACGTGCTGTGACAGGTGGTACCCCAGTGCCTAGTCATTAGTTGGAATACGAGCCTTGTACGAGTTTTGTTTGTATTACCCACTCTGTGGCTAGTAGCTGGAATTTAATGAATGTAACAATTTCGGCTATTTTACAAGTATTTATATATAGACCCTATTACAATATCAGAGGATTTCTATAAAAACCGCTTTAGCTATCGTAAGGTAAAAACCCAACATGTTTATTTGTGGCGTGGTCTTAGGAGATGCTTTCGTTTTCAAAGGATTTTGAAACTTTAATAATCAACTGAGTGTGATTTTCTCACGCTGTAATCCAGACTGACTCGGGTGTTATTTAACTGTAATGCTCGGGTCAGACCGAGTATTATAGGATATAGGATATGATGCTGTGGAGCTCAGGAGACGGGCTGGATGACGATACGTATTGTCGTACTTGTTTTATATATACATATTCCGCTGTGTTGAATAGCTGTGTATCCGTTTGTATGTTGTTGATGTTGAACTGTGATTGATGTACTCTGATGATGTAATATATAAACAGATATATTTGATTTTTAGTAAAGATCATTTATTATCTATTATATTTTATTCCACTATGATGGTTAGATTCTGATGTTGTTTTCTATTTTCTTCTTCTACCTCTTCTTCTTTAACCCAAATGGTTCGTATTTCTGTTCAACTTGAGTTAATTTATGTAGAATAGTGTTGACTCAAGGGGTATGGATTTGTGGGTCGTTACATATAGCTTCCGAACGAAAGTGGCTCATCCCATATATCAAAATAGATGTTTTTGATAAATTTAACCTCGATGAAACATGTTTCAAGTCCAAATTCCATTGTATGAAGGTGTTTGCTTAAAATTAGCTTATTTCAAATTGATTTCAATTAAATTGATTTCAATTAAACTGATTTCTATGCATTTCGTGCCCATACGATCAAATGACAAGTTCGATCGCTACGAAACTTGAAACTTTATAATAATTCACCATTACGGTTCTGATGAAACTAGTTTCATCAGAATCCGAGACAATGGCCAAAATGGCCATTTTCACGTTAATTAAGTAAATTAATATTAAATTAATGAATCGCTTTTTAATTCAATATTTATAAACTAACCAATTTCATCATTTTTGATTACTTAGACATTTATAATAACTTGAAGCAAATTTACATATCAAATTCAGTGTTTAATATTTTACTAATTACAGTGTTCAATTTCAATTATAATTAAATCCAGTTGATTATAATTTAATCCTAATAAATTTATTAAATTTGATTTCAATCTTTTTATTTCATCCAATCATTATTTTAAGGACAAAGTTACATTGGTTTATATCTTATTACATTGGTATTCTGCAATTACCATCTTTTGTTTATTAATTTCAATTTTCCAATTATATTGAATTTTTGTCGATTTTCACATTAAATAAAATTTAAAAATCCCAATAAGTTGATTTATCTTGATTTCACTCTTTTATTAAATCAGTGATTGCGTTATGAATAAAGTTAACATTTCTATACGTTTTATTAGATTCACAATTTGCAGTTATTGTCTTAACTCACTTTAATGTAACATTTATTTTACATCTAATTGCAATTGATTAATTAAATTGGCAACAAATAACAATTATCACCATTCTGCATTTAATAACATTTGTAAGTTTATTAGTTACAACAAAAGTTATAACTATTACTACAACACTAATTTTATTTAAGTACAATTTATTTCACATTATTACATAAATCAATCAACATTTAAATTATCAAATCCTCTTTAAATCAATTATCCATTAATACATACATTACTATAATTTATTTATAGTCCATACCAATTATTAATCTTTTAATTCTTTTAATTAATTGAAATTACATTTTAAATCGGTTTTCAGTTACCTTTAATTAATACTATTGCATTTCATTCCAATTATATTCTTATTATTGAATCAAAAAATTTCATTTCTTCCAACATTTCATCACAAACCTTACTAAATTAACAATTTTTAATTATTGAAAATTACGATCGTTACAGTATACTTGGATCTACACATGTTCATGTTTTGTTGAGATGTATATGTTGGACATATTATGTGTATTTTTGATGATAGTAGGCATTTGACTATTTTGTAGACCCACTTGGACTCGTGTATATTTATATTATATGTTATTGCTACAATGATGGCTTTATGATCTATGTGATTTATTTTATATTGTGCATTGTTCTATCTTAGAGATGCTTGTGCTTATTACTTTGTGTCGACGCTATGTACGTATAGGTAAGTTGTTTATGATTATTGAAATACGTACCGGTGTTAGCCCAAGAGAATATTCAGATGTGTAAGCCCAATATCACCTCATTCTCCATATTATCAGAAGGTATTACAATATAATACTCTTTGGTAGTATAGGTACAAAGGTGGGGTGTTACATATGGTATTAAGGATGGTTTAGAACAATATAGAGTATAAGAGACATGAGTCTTGGCCTTAGATGAGACTCAGAATCTTTGTCCCGGTGGGTGTATGTAGACTATTGTTTATAATTAAGTATGAGTATGCGACAATTATTGGGGTAATCACTATGGGACATATTTGTAATTTTATTATTATATAATATTTTTCTTCTACTTTTTTCTGAGCATTAACCTTTATATGAGTTATAGAGTAGTTGATGAAGGTAATGAAGGCAGAAATGGTTAGCCCGACGAGCAGTGGCGGCGTTGATGATGATGAATAAACATCTGTGCGGCTTGGATGTAAATGAATTAATTCGGGTAGGGAAGCTGTAAATGACCTTAATTTGAATCTCGTATTGAATACTTCACAAATCTATGTAGTGACGAGGCGAGATGATAAGATGATCCAATAGTGATCAGAGTTGCGTAACAAAAACTGATTAATAGTTATCCGTTGGAGGCATTTATTTGCTTGTTTGGAAATGTATGTATTGTTGTGTAATGCTTATTTGATATTAAGATGGTTTGTATTATTATTAATGGTTGTTGAATTGAATATATATACAAGTTTTGAAAATAAACATTTTTATTCAAGTAAACATACAATTTAATAAAATAGTGATACCATTTTATAAAGTGATTAAAATTCATATTTTTGATTGATGTTTGAGATTTTGGATAATTAAATAAATATATATAGTTTGAGATAAGATGAACATTAATTTGAAAGTAACTAAAATTTTGGATGATAAATATTAGTAATGATTTTGGTAAAGGTGGTTTGAAAATAATATAATATTTTAAAGCAAGCATATTTTATGATTGGAACATTTTCAATTAAAGGTACATATTTTTGTATGATATTAGAAAATGTTTTTGTTTTGCAAAAAATAGTTTTCTATATGAAAACATTTAGATATATTTATTTGAAGAAAATTTTAAAGCTGATTTCGTGTTAATTTGTCCGTTGAGTGATTCAAGAATTTTGATCGACGTGTCTATCGATTGAGATTTCTAAACACTAGAACGAGATAAATAGACACAAAGTTTTGAAAAGTAATATAATATTTTGGATAAAATAATAATACTATAAAATATTTTAAGCTATATAGAAATCAATGTTTTGAAATAGCATTTCGAAGAAGGTTATATTCATTATTTTGAAGAGATTTGTGTGATATGAAGAATATTTTGAAATGAGCAAAATGTTTGTGAAATTGAAGAATTATTATTTCGAAAGAAGTATGTAATTTGAGGAAAAACAAAGTATAAGTAATATTTTTTAGAAAAATATTTTGAAAATGAATACAATATTTTTAGAATGCGAATTTTGAATTTAAAATGAAGCATGGTAGTTTTGAAAATTCTTTTTAAAAGGAATTAGATGAATAGTAGTAATAATAATAATAATACTAATTTATTTCATGGGTATAGTATGAGTACGTGAGAAGTATTTCGTGTACGGATGTCAACTGTTAGTGTAAAAAAAATAAAAAAAAATAAACTCTTAATATAAAAATGATGATAGGTAAAGTATTTTAGGAAGTGAAAATAATAATAGTATTAGTAGAAGCAGCAGCAGCAGGTGATGATAAATTTATAGGGATAAGCGAGTTGAGATTATTTGGTGTGATTTAAATAAATGATGCAAGTATATAAATTTATAATGTAAAGAATATACTAAGGTATTGAATGGAAATATATGAGTTCCACTTAAAACTAATTTCAAAATAAGTATGCTATTTGAATTATTTGAAAAAGGAACTATTCTATAAAAAACTTATTTTTTCAGTATGATTATGTTTAAAATATGATGAAGAAAAAAAATAAAGGTGTTCGATAGAGCCCAAATTAAAATGAACTTATAACTAGTGATTGTTAAGTGTGGTGAAGAAAAATGTTATTGAATGAAATCATTTATAAAAATCTCATATTGTAAATATTTTAAAAAGACAAAATATAAAATATAAATAAGATAAAGTAAATAATATGAATTAGATATTATGGAATTAAAGGATTTCAAATTTTATTAAATGATTTTTGGAGGACTTTGTGAAATATTTTTTGGAAATAAACTTTTATAAGGTATTATTGTTTTGTTTTTAGAAAAAAAATTATACATGATGGGATTGTGGAAAGTGGTAAAAAGAAGAAGTGGTCTTTGACAAGAAAAGCTTGTTAAACATTAAATGAGATTTTTATTTATTGAGGTTTTAAAAATTGAAGTGAAGCATACTTGATGTTTTGTAAAGTAACTGGCTATTTTTTTTCTATTTTATGTGTTCTACTAAAATTACCATAACTTTTGTCTCACTACTCGAAATTGGCTTAACATTTTTTAGATTAAAAGATATTCATGTAGGGAACAACTTTGATGTTTATCATTTTTTTAAAATATGAAGTTTTCTAATGGCTAAATGTGTTTGAAAACAGATTAAAACTCGGCCCATGCCTGAAATTTTCTCAGCCGAAGCATCAGGATATTTTGATCAGAACTTTTGGCTCTTTCATCTGATGTTGATTATATTATTCTTATTTGAACGCAAAGATAATAAGGAACAATTTTTATTTTGAAAGTTTTGTAAAATTTTTTTGCTTGCAAGGTCAAAATTGTGTTTTAAAGGAACAAGCCTGGATTTTAAAAACCATTTTAGTGTTTGAAATTATTTGGTAAATCCACCGCAACTTTTGATGGAAACCACATTTTGAAGATTTGAAAGTTGTTTGGGAAGGCTAATTGGTAATGCTACTGGTTTTCTTTTGAATGCATTATGTAATTTTTGTGTTTTGTCCTTAAATTTAGTAGAAAAGTAGCTATTATAAAAATGCAATATTATTATTTCGATATATTAATGCAATACCACTTCATGTTTATATATGAACTCATATAAGTCATTTGAGTTGAGCTTTGGCACAAGTGGATGTCTATTTTGGGTTGACCTAATGCAAGCATACTTTTTCTCGCATAGTATGACACAAAATCGCTTAAGTTTGCAAATGAGGTATGTTTTACAACTTTGTATATCGATATATGTGACATTGTGTTATGTATTGTGAATCCGATCATGTTTTGGTCGTATATACTTATATATTCATATTATGATTTTTTAAAAGCCACTCCATACAAAGGAGACTCTGTCGGAATTTTTCGAAAAATCCGACACTTAGAGGAAAAACATTTACAAATAAAATTATCGTATGCAAAAATAGGTCGTTAATTGAATCTAGTTAAAATTATAGCATACGATAAAATGAGTTGGAGTGTGTGAAAGGCATAGCAGATTGCACGGTTTAAGTTTGATAAAACTTTGTACAATACGAAGAAATTCCATCATATGAATCGTGTATGAATTACGAGGACGTAATTTTCTTAAGGGAGGAAGTCTATAACAATCCTACTTTCTAAGCCGTAAACTAAATAAATATAATTAATCAAAAATATTCGAATTTGATTTTTGATAATTATTATTTGACAATAATTTCTTATTTATTTAAAGTCTATTTAATAAACGATTTTGTTTTAATTAATTAAATTAATTAGAAAATTCTTTTCAAATAATTTACTAAATTGAATAAAATGTTTGAATTGAATGCAAAACATTTTTAAAGGTGGAAGTTGTAACAGCCCGCAAACCCATACCCCTAAAGTCGACACTATTCTCCAACATATCAACTCAATGAGAACGAAAATATGAACCACTGGGGTTAAGAAAGAAAGAGATAGAAGAAGAGGAAACAAACAACAATAGAATCTTACCATTGCAGCGGAATAAAATGTAATAGATAATAACACATCTTTACACAAAAACAAATACATCTGTTTATACATTACATCATCAGAGTACAGCATCAGAGTTCAATACAAGCAACAACACAACTCAGGGCGGTAATAATATCCCGTTCTTCCCAAAACTGAATACATAGTGGATTATTCCATACAAATACGGAAGTACGTATCGCCATCCAGCTCCACGGCATCATTTCCTGTAATTTATAATACTCGGTCTGACTCGAGCATTATAGTTAAATAACACCCGAGTTAGTCTGGAATACCAGCGTGATAAAATCACACTCAATTTGATTATTAAATTTTCAAAATCCTTTGAAAAATCAAAAGCATCTCGTAAGACCATGTCACAAATAAACATGTCGGGTTTTTACCTTACGATATGAAAAGACGCGCCTTTTTATCCACAGAAAGATGCATCATTATTAAGAAAGAAAGAGGTAGAAATAGAATAGATAGAAGAAAAGAACTCAACAATATCAGAATCTCACAGCGGAATGGAAAAAAATATAATATATAACATAGCTATTACATAGTCAATTACATAGCAGAGTTACGCAGATACGACAACACAAGATAGACAGTTATAAAAGTCTGTCTATTATACAACTCAAATACAACACATACATCATAGAGATACAACACAGCGAAAACACAACATAGCTACAAACGCTGAAGCCTCATGCTCCATATATTCTCCAGAATTCGTCAAAGCTAACCTGAATCCCCTGGCTACTCATAAAAATTTAAGTACCCAAGAGTTTAAGAAAAACAGAATAAACTTCGGGTCAGACATGGGTCTAGTGTGAGTAAACGGGTTAAAGTTGCTTAACTTTTAAAAACCTTTGAAAACAAAAGGTATCACGTAAGACTCCCCATACATAAACATGGGTAAGTTTTTACCTTATGCTAACCAAAACATTTGATAGGAATCCAGTGATGTTATAATAGGGTCTAGGGTTTTCAAGTAAATAGAAAATAGCCGAAATTGTTACATTCATTAAGTTCCAGCTACTAGCCACAAAAGTGGGTAATACAATCAAAACCATAAGGGCACATAGGAAGAATGGGTTTCCATCAATGGCAGGGTTACTGGGGTACCGCCCCTCACAGTACGTGGCCTAGATCATCGTACCGAGGATCCACCCTAAATCCCCTGCAACAAAAAGCCGGAACCATTCCTTACTGACCAGTTTCGAATAAGACAACCCCGGCGGTTCTAGCTAGCAACCGCCCACACACCCGAATAAAAAGAAACATCTAGACAGAGGTAAATCTCGTCCTACTTGGGCATGAACCACATAGCCTTGGTGCACCTCCCCTGTTTTAGCCATTCCCGGTTGATGAGGCTTGAGGCTGCGATTACCTTTATAGAACACATCTATCTTAGAATGCTCATCGTCCATCTGACGATGTTCTGGAAGCATTCAATCCATACAAGTTCGTTCCGGGTTCGAACGAAACCGAATGCATTATTTCGTTACACTCAATTTGGAATCACCCTCAGAATTAACGACAATAACCCTTGCACTCTGAAACTCCATCTGGAACCTGGAAGCACTATCTTTGTTATACTCGTATTGGAATCACCCTCAGAGTTTTTAACGACATATAGTTCTTACACTTCGAGTCTTCACCTCAATCTTCACTTGAATTCACGACCTAACGTTTACTTGGATCGATGTAGTTTTCGGATAGTCAAATTTGATACCCAGTCTCATCGAAATCCAAACGTATCTTAAAGGCCAAGTTGTTTAAAGGTTTAAACAATTCAATCCAATTCAATTCAATTCAATGCTTTGAATTCACACAGCATTAACACAGATAAATATCACACATTTATCATTAATATTACCAATATCATATCACAGAATGTCACAACATAACATCAATAGATATCGATCCAAAAGATATCATCCAATTCAGACATTTAACAAATAATCATCCGTAAGCAAGCATTATCAATTCATATCATAGTTAATTTAATTACTTAAATTAAATTAATTCCCTAAGAATTAATCACTTAATCCTGCTCATACAATCATTACTTAATTACTTACCTTAATGAATTAATTACTCCTTGATTAACTTAGTTAATCAATTAATTAATACCTAATTCCGGATTAATTACTCTTTAATTATCAATTAATAATCCTTAATTATTAATTAATCTCCTTTAGTACAAAGTAATCAATCCTTAATTACTTTCATAATCAATTAATTAACCTTTAATTAACTGATTAATTATCCATCAACTATCAATTAATAACCTTAATTATTAATCAATATTCCTTAATACAAATTAATTAATCCATAATTACTTTTATAATTAATTAATTGATCATTAATTAACTAATTAATTATCTCTCAATTATTAATTAATTAACAACTTAATTAAAGATTAATTATTCCTTAATTACCAATTGATAACCATTTGATTAATCCTTAATTAATTGTTAACCCATTCTTAATTAATAGTTAATCAATCCGTAATTACCATTTGATCAATCCTTAATCACCATTGATTAATCAATTAATTACCATTTAACAACTTCTTAAAAAATCCTTAATTATGGATTAATTATTCTTTAGTTATTAATTAATAAAACTTACTTACAAATTAAGCACTTCTTAATTGCTAGTTAAGTAACCTTTAATTACTTAATTAATAACTCATTAATTACTTAATTAATAAAGCTTAATCAATTGATTAATTAAGTTTAATTACACTTAGTTACTTGATTAATGAATCCCTAATCATTAATTAATAATCTAATTAATGATCTTTTTAATTACAAATTAATTAACCTTAAATTAATTAACTTTAATCCTTAATCATTTATTAATCAAGTAAATTATTTTCCCTTAATTAATTTCTTAATCAATCCTTTGTAATTAAACTAATTAATTAAACTTAATTTTCTTAAATTAATTTAATCAAAATCAAGATATTAAAACCTTAATTAAGATAAAACATTATATTATAAATGCTTTAATTATCCTTAACATATTTACATCATTTATCTTTATAACTATCTTTACTTAATTAAATTATTAATTAAGTTTTTAAAATAAAATAATCATTTAACTTGATAAATTAAAGTTGTCAAAACACAACTTTAAATAACTTAAATATTTATCCATTTATAGTTTTAAAAACTAGTTTCAATTTGAATTTAAAACTTGTCTTTTTATATAAACTTTTAAAATTACTTTTGTAACTCAATTTTAAATATCAATTTAAATTACTTGACAATTTTTAAATTTATCAAACTTCAAAATTTCTTAACCAAAATAGTTAAGAAAACATTTATTAAATATAAAGTAGTTTATATAAAAAGGTTTTAATCCAATTTAAATTTTAAATTTCAAAAAAACTTGATTTCAAAACTTTTTAAATATGCACAACTTATAGCTTCGGGTCATACCCGAATGCCATTCGGGTTTAAACCCGAGTTTTCTTCCTCTTCTCCCCATTACCTTACTTTATGATTTTAAAAACTTAGAATTTGTTGAAGTTAAAATCAGAAGAAGCTAAATACTCACGTTCCATAAGACGTACTCGAGAAAACTGCTGAAACCCTCGAGTTTCCCCTCGAACCACTTCCTCTACCCAATCACTGACACCAACCCCCACTTGTGCACCTGCACAGGTGATCGTGGCGATACTGACCACCGGCGATGCCTTCAACCTTTTGACGTTCATCACCTCTTGCAATTTCGACCCCCAATTCTACACTACAAGCCCTAAACGAAACGAGCTACTCATGTCGAATCCTGGAAACACAGCATCACCTAAAACTTCACCGAACCCTCGACTCTGATCATCAGAGAGTATGCAACCATGGCCACACACTCACAAGCCTTCCATGCTACTTTCCTCCCATTCTCGAGTAACTCGAACCACCCAAGATGCCACAACAGCCTATACCACAACCATGAGAAAAACTGGGTGCTAAACCCTACCTTAATCGATTTCTGATGCCAGGGTGATTAATAAAGCGCCAATTTCTTGGCCTCGGCAACTGTCCAACAACCTCCGGCAGCAACCGCGAGATTTCACCATTTTCCAGTCAACAGAAAATGCCCAGAAACCAAAAATCAATCAACTCAAAAATGCTCTCTATCAAAACATAGCTAAAAATTTAAATTTTCATCTTAAAAATCATATTTTACAAATTCGATTCTTGATATAAACTTGAATCAGAAATTTACAAGATTTGAATTACCATGCTTTAACATGTCTACTGTAAATTCTTTATCCCAGCAGATTCTCAGTCCCATTATGTTTGAATGTATGTTTCAAACATAGATTGAGTTTAAACTAATTTAACATGTTTAAATATCATAGTCTAACTGAGATCTGATACAAAGATTTTGAATTTTTATCAAAGCCATAATCTTTGAAATAATAACAGAGGTGATTAGAATAAACAAATATGTACACTATAACTATATACAAAGGCTTACTTATATACATACACGCAAACAATTATCATCACAGGAATTCACATGCACATATATTTATTAACCTAAATTTTAATTTAAATGTTTACTCACCTTAAAAATGCAGAGAGTTTTCGAACTGGATGAAAACTGAAGCCCTTTGAAAGTTTGAATATCACTGTTGTTGCTTTTGACTTCTGAAACTTGTATTGCTTGAAACTTGAAGACTGGAAAGCTTGGTACTTGATTGCTTAACTGGAACAAGGTGATGATGAATCCAAACATTGATAACCTGTTTGGTTCCAGACGGTGTTCCAGGTTTTTGATAACAGAAGGTTCAAGCTCTTTTCTTAATGCTTCTACACGCTTTGATATAAATTGGTTACAGGCTTTGAAAATGATTGCAGTGTCTTGATGGCAGGCTTGATAAAAGAGGATTACAAAGTTGGTTTTTGAGAAAATGTTTACAGGATTGTAAAAATGTTTCATGCTTGAGGTTATAGGGTTTCAAAAATCTGATGTTTTGATTTTGTTTTGCTGTTGAGAAGATTACAGGCTTTGAAATTGTTTCAGAGGAGATAGTTTCGGGTTTTGATCTTTGAACTTTCGTAAAAATGTTTTCAGTTTGATTTTGAGGAATTGAATACAAGAGTGGCCATTAATTTCTGAATTGAAAGAAAAAGAATGAAGAAGGTAATGGGAGTTTATATTTTATAATTTGTGGTTTATCAAAAATTAAGAAGAGAAAGACACATGTTCAATTTTGTTTACATTTGTCATTACTAATCCTAATCTACTTACACAAGTTAATCCTTTAAAATTTAACACTTATTCTTTCTTATTTTTAAATTATTTTTAAATGACTTATAAGCCTTTATTATTAATTTTCCTAATATGTATATGCTTTTATAAATTTATGAACGCTTTTTCTTATCTTATAAAAATAAAACTTTTAAAAGAAAATCAAATAAAAACCAATTAGATTCTTAATAAAATCATATAAAATTATTTGATCCATTGTAAATGCCAATTTAAATGCTTTTTCATTTATTTACTATTAAATAAATATTTTCCAAATTTATATAAATAGAATTCTTTTGTTTTAAATTAATATAAAACAAATCTTATTATTTTTTTAAATAAAAACTTTATTCATAAATCCTTTTATATCCAAAATTATTTTCAAGATATAAATTCCTTTTAAATTTCAAATTTCAATTCAAATTTCAAATTTTAAATCCAAATTCAATTTAAACTTCAATTTAAAATCAAATCAAATATATTTATATTAGATTAAACAAACACATTATTAAATCTTGAAATATTAAATTCTAATTTTCTTAAAGTTAATTTTAAAATAAATATATATTTAAACAGCACTTATTAAATTGAAATGTTAAGCCTATTAAAATCAAATTTACAAAATAACACAAATTAAATAATTATTCTATTTAAAATCAATTTATCTCTAAATTTAAAAACATCACATAAATTTTATTTTGGTTATTTATATTTGAAGATAACAATTTTATCAATTTTAAATGATTTAATTAAGAGATTATCACCTTTTAAATTCCCTGAAATTCCGGGATATTACATTCCTCCTCCCTTAAAAGAATTTCGTCCTCGAAATTTAAAATAAGGATAATCCAAAGTTTTTTATTTCAATTTAACCATTCAAGCATACTTATCAGCCAAACATTATCAACCAACGACAATCCATCCAAACAAACAGTTTATTTAACAAACAATTCATTCAATCAAACAATCCTAGCTATCCGGACATAGATCCAGATAAGTCTTCCTAAAACTATTCAGAGTTTCTCAAAAGAAACTCTGAAATCCTAATTCCACAGCAAAAGATAAATCATTCACGTATTTCCCAGATGAGAAACGTGAAAATCAATGTGAATTCCAACCATCCAAACTTGGAATTCAAACTTGAAGACTACAACACTAATCTTCTCATGATAAGCTCCACCATCGGAGATACCTCACATACCAAAACTGGACCAAGAACCAGACGATCTCCCGACTCTTCCCAATAGAATGGAAATCTACAAGGTCTTATAAACAAAGCTTCTTAGGGTGCCATCTAGATACTCGCCTGATAACTACACGTGAATTCCATTCAATAAAGATGATCCTCCCAACATCCATAAAAATCCAAAACACAAGCTCTCTCAAATCCCTAGAATTTGGTCAGCCTTTCCGTTGGTCTGGGAATGATAGGTTGTATCCAAATTTAATCTCGAACCCCAAGCTGATCCGTAAAGCCTCCCAAACTAGCTGGAGAAGATAAGATCACTATTGTTAACAATGCTGACTGAAATACCAAGACGTCGGACAAACTCTTCTAAGAAAAACTCAGCCAAAGATGCTACAAAACGAATTGCCTTAACCGGAATAAGATGGGTGCTCTTGGTTACCCAGTCGGTCTACAATCATCTATATTCCTTTATTTCCCTTTTTGGTCCTTGGTAAACCATCGAAGAAATCCAAATAAATCATTTCGTACTTCACTTCGGAATTTCCAAAGACTACAACAACTGCGGTCTTCTACTGATCACCTCCACTTGCTGACAGATCGCATATCCAAAGACAAAAGCAGCTACATCCCTCTTCAAGCTCGGCCACCAGAAAACTCTCTTCATATTCATATATCTCTGATCATCTTGGGCTGGTCACTCAACCTGGAGCGAAGACTCCCTCCCAAAACTTCTTGCTTCAAAATCCAGAAATTCAGAACACAAATCCTTTTCGATGATCCTCAATGCTCCTTGGCCATTAATCTCAAAACTGGAACACCGACCATTCTTTGACTCATTTCATCTATCTCAGACACACATAAATGTCCGAGCAGATCTCAAACTTATTCTTGCCATCAGAGATAGCTAGAATAGGCACACTAGTCAAACTTGCCTTCAAATCTGAGAAAATCTCTACATACTCGGGTCCACTTATACTTCTTGTAGAACTCTGCCAAACCAGAAAATTGTGGTTGCTTCTACTCCTGAATAGTAGCTATCCAGGCTGGATTTACAGAAATACCATCGCCAAAACAAAAATGCTTCCTCAAAGCCTTTAATCCTAACTCCAAATGTCGCTTTCTCTCCTCTTCAGACTTGGAGTAGACAAGAAAAACATTGATGATCACAAGAACAACTTATACCACACATCTCAAAACTTGGTTCATCAAATTCACACAGAATCTCAAAAATACTTATCCGTCTAGGCCACAAAGACAATAGCTGAACTCCAACTTGGAAAACCTAGACTGAACAACATGCACTGCCTCTGAAACTAAGACGATCCAAATCTCTATTTTCTGATGAGGAAAACCTTCGCTCCCTCGGTACATCCGGAAAATTTCTAACCAGTCAAGGACTCTAAACCTCCTGGAGATGTCTCGACTTTATGTAGAAGATTTGTCAAAAGAACTCTGGCATCATCGCAAGTCACTTTTACGGTCCTTCCCAACTTAGCCTCCAAAGATACAATCCTTGCTTCACCATCAAAATAGTCTAATACTATCCAACCAACCCAAAACAAGATCAAAACCCTTTAAATCCAATAAAAATGGTCTCCAGAAAACTACGGGGGAGAAAAGAAAATCTTAAGCCTCTATAGATCTGATTTATCTCGGTTGCTTCATCTATAGGGTTAGATACAAAGATAGGATGGTCAACTATACAAAGAGAGAGATAAAACTCCTCTAGAACTCATGTTGGAATCTGAAAAGATACCCAAAAAATTTATATAAGCATATATTTATATAAAATTACAAATACACGCTCTCAAGATAGACACCACTCCAGAGTCTAGGTATTATCTCAACCTATGCTCTAATACCAAGTGAAACGACCCACCTTTCTCTCCACAGAAAGACGCATCATTATTAAGAAAGAAAGAGGTAGAAATAGAATAGATAGAAGAAAAGAACTCAACAATATCATAATCTCACGGCGGAATGGAACAAAATATAATATATATATAACATAGCTATTACATAGTCTATTACATAGTCAATTACATATTAGAGTTACAAAGATACAACACACAAGATACACAGTTATAAAAGTCTGTCTATTATACAACTCAAATACAACACATACATCATAGAGATATAACACAGCGGAAACACAATATAACTACAAACGCTGAAGCCTCCTGCTCCATATCTCCTCCAGAATTCATCAAAGCTAACTTGAATCCCTTGGCTACTCGTAAAAATTTGAGTACCGAAGAGTTTAATAAAAACAGAATAAACTCCGGGTCAGACATGGGTCTGGTGTGAGTAAATGGGTTAAAGTTGCTTAACTTTTAAAAACCTTTGAAAACAAAAGGTATCACGTAAGACTCCCCACACATAAACATGGGTAAGTTTTTACCTTATGCTAACCAAAACATTAATAGGAAATCCAGTGATATTATAATAGGGTCTAGGGTTTTCAAGTAAATAGAAAATAGCCGAAATTGTTACATTCATTAAATTCCAGCTACTAGCCACAAAGTTGGTAATACAATCAAAATCGTAAGGGCACGTAGGAAGAATAAGTTTCCATCAATAGCAGGGCTACTGGGGTACCGCCCATCACAGTACATGGCCTAGATCGCCATACCGATGATCCACCCTAAATCCCCTGCAACACGAAGCCGAAACCATTCCTTACTGAACAGTTCCAACAAGACAACCCCGGCGGTTCTAGCTAGAAACCGCCCACACAGCCGAATAAAAAGGAACATATAGACAAGGGTAAATCTCGTCCAACTTGGGCATGACCCACTTAGCCTTTCTACATCTCCTCTGTTTTAGCCATTCCCGGTTGATGAGGCTTGAGGCTACGATTACCTTTATAGAACACATCTATCTTAGAATGCTCATCGTCCACCTGATGATGTTCTGAAAGCATTCAATCCATACAAGTTCGCTCCGGGTTCGAACGAAACCGAAGGCATTATTTCATTACACTCATTTTGGAATCACCCTCAGAGTTAACGACAATAAGCCTTGCACTCTAAAAACTCCATCTCGAACTTGGAAGCACTATCTTCGTTATACTCGTATTGGAATCACCCTCAGAGTTTTTAATGACAGATAGTTCTTACACTTCGAGTCTTCAACTCGATCTTCACTTGAATTCACGACCTAACGTTTACTTGGATCGATATGGATTTCGGATAACCAAATTTGATACCCGATCCTGGTCTCATCGAAATCCAAACGTATCTTAAAGGCCAAGTTGTTTAAAGGTTTAAACAATTCAATTCAATTCAATGCTTTGGATTCACACAACATTAACACAGATAAATATCACAAATTTATCATTAATATAACCAATATCATATCACAGAATGTCACAACATATCATCAATAAATATCAATCCAAAAGATATCGTCCAATTCAGACATTCAATAAACAATCATCCATAAGCAAGCATTATCAATTCATATCATAATTAATTTAATTACTTAAATTAAATTAATTCCCTAAGGATTAATCACTTAATCCTGCTCATACAATCATTAATTAATTACTAACCTTAATTAATTAATCACTTCTTGATTAACTTAGTTAATCAATTAATTAATACCTAATTCCGGATTAATTATTCTTTATTTATCAATTAATAATCCTTAATTATTAATTAATCACCTTTAATACAAAGTAGTCAATCCTTAATTACTTTCATAATCAACTAATTAATCTTTAGTTAACTGATTAATTATCCATCAACTATCGATTAATAACCTTAATTATTAATCAATATTCCTTAATACAAATTAATTAATCCATAATTACTTTTATAATTAATTAATTAATCATTAATTAACAAATTAATTATCTCTTAATTATTAATTAATTAACCTAATTATTAATTATTAATTAATTAACAACTTAATTAAAGATTAATTATTCCTTAATTACCAGTTGATTAACCAGTTGATTAATCCTTAATTAACTGTTAACCCATCCTTAATTAATAGTTAATCAATCCTTAATTACCATTTGATTAATCCTTAATCACAATTAATTAATCAATTAATTACCATTTAACAACTTCTTAACAAATCCTTAATTACGGATTAATTATTCTTTAATTATTAATTAATAAAACCTTAATTATTAATTAATAAAACTTAATTACAAATTAAGCACTTCTTAATTACTAGTTAAGTAACCTTTAATTACTTAATTAACAACTCATTAATTACTTAATTAATAAATCTTAATCACTTGATTGATTAAGTTTAATTACACTTAATTAATTGATGAATGAATCCCTAATCATTACTTAATAATCTAATTAATGATCTTTGTAATTGCAAATTAATCAACCTTAAGTTAATTAACCTTTAATCCTTAATTATTTATTAATCAAGTAAATTATTTTCCCTTAATTAATTTCTTAATCAATCCTTTATAATTAAACTAATTAATTAAACTTAATTTTCTCAAATTAGTTTTAATCAAAATCAAGATATTAAAACCTTAATTAAGATAAAACATTATCTTATAAATGCTTTAATTACCTTTAACATATTTACGTCATTTATCTTTATAACTATCTTTACTTAATTAAATTATTAATTAAGTTTTTAAAATAAAACAATCATTTAACTTGATAAATTATAGTTATCAAAACACAACTTTAAATAACTTAAAATATTTATCCATTTATAGTTTTAAAAACTAGTTTCAATTTGAATTTAAAATTTGTCTTTTTATATTAACTTTAAAAATTACTTTCGTAACTCAATTTTAAATATCAATTTAAATTACTTGACAAATTTTAAATTTATCAAACTTCAAAATTTCTTAATCAAAATATTGAAGAAAACATTTATAAATATAAAGTAGTTTATATAAAATGGTTTTAATCCAATTTAAATTTTAAATTTCAAAAAAACTTGATTTCAACACATTTTAAATCTGCACAAAATATAGCTTCAGGTCATACCTGAATGCCACTTGGGTTTAAACCCGAGTTTTCTACCTCTTCTCCCCATTACCTTACTTTTTGATTTTAAAAACTTAGAATTTATTTAAGTTAAAATCAGAAGAAGCTAAATACTCATGTTCCCGAAGATGTACTCGAGAAAACTGTTGAAACCCCCGAGTTTCCCCTCGAACCACTTCCTTTAGCCAATCACTAACACCAATCCCCACTAGTGCACCTGCACAGGTGATCGTGGCGATACTAACCACCGCCAACGCCTTCAGCCTTTCGACGATCATCACCTCTTACAATTCCGGCCCCCAATTCTACACTGCAAGGCCCTAAACGAAAACGATTCTACTCATGTCGAATCTTGGAAACGCAGCATCATCTGAAACTTCACCGAACCCTCGACTCCGATCATCAGAGAGTATGCAACCACGGCCACACACTCACAAGCCTTCCACGCTACTTTCCTCCCATTCTAGAGTAACTCGAACCACCCAAGACGCCCCAACAGCCTACACCACAACCATGAGCAAAACTGGATGTTAAACCCTACCTTAATCGATTTCTGATGCCAGGATTATTAATAATATCAAATGTCATTTTTCTAGGCCTCGGAAACCTTCCAACAACCTCCGGCAGCAACCACAAGATTTCACCATTTTCCAGTCAATAGAAAATGCCCAAAAATAAAAAATCAATCAAATAAAAAAATGCTCTCTCAAAACATAGCTAAAAAATTAAATTTTCATCTTAAAAATCATATTTTACAGATTCGATTCTTGATATAAACTCTAATCGGAAATTTACAAGATTTGAATTACCATGATTTAACATGTCTACTGTAAATTCTTGATCCTAGTAGATCCTCAGTCCCATTATGTTTGAATGTACTTTTAAAACATAGATTGAGTTTAAACTAATTTAGCATGTTTAAATATCATAGTCTAACTGAGATCTGATACAAAGATTTGAATTTTTATCAAAGCCATAATCTTTGAACTAGTAACAGAGGTGATTAGAATCAACAAATATTTACACTATAACTATATACAGAGGCTTACTTATACACATACATGCAAACAATTATCATCACAGGAATTCACATGCATAGATATTTATTTACCTAAATTTTAATTTAAATGCTTACTCACCTTAAAAATGCAGAGAGTTTTGGAACAGGATGAAAACTGAAGCCCTTTGAAAGTTTGAATATCAGTGTTGTTGCTTTTGGCTTCTAAAACTTGTATTGCTTGAAACTTGAAGACATGAAAGATTGGTACTTGATTGCTTAACTGGAAAAAGGTGATGATGAATCCAAACATTGACAACCTATTTGGTTCCAGACAGTGTTCCAGGTTTTTGATAACAGAAAGTTTCAAGCTCTTTTTTTTAATGCTTCTACAGGCTTTGATATAAATTGGTTACAGGCTTTGAAAATGATTACAGAGTTTTGATGGCAGGCTTGATAGAAGAGGATTACAAAGTTGGTTTTTGAGAAAATGTTTACAGGATTGTAAACATATTTCATGCTTGAGGTTACAGGGTTTCAAAAATCTGATGTTTTGATTTTGTTTTGTTGTTGAGAAGATTACAGGCTTTGAAATTGTTTCAGAGGAGATAGTTTCAGGTTTTGATCTCAGTTTGAACTTTTGTAAAAATGTTTTCAGTTTGATTTTGAGAAATTGAATACAAGAGTGGCCATTAATTTTTGAATTGAAAGAAAAAGAATGAAGAAGGTAACGGGAGTTTATATTTTATAATTGTGGTTTATCAAAAATTAAGAAGAGAAAGACACTTGTTCAATTTTGTTTACATTTGTCATTACTAATCCTAATCTACTAACACATGTTAATCAATAAGCTTTAAAATTTAACACTTGTTCTTTCTTATTTTTAAATTATTTTTAAATGACTTATAAGCCTTTATTATTAATTTTCCTAATGTATATATGATTTTGTAAATTTATGAATGCTTTTTCTTATCTTATAAAAATAAAACTTTTAAAAGAAAATCAAATAAAAACCAATTGGATTCTTAATAAAATCATATAAAATTATTTGATCCATTTTAAATGCTAATTTAAATGCTTTTTCATTCATTTACTATTGGATAAATATATTCCAAATTTATATAAATAAAATTCTTTTGTTTTAAATTAATATAAAACAAATATTATTTTTTTAAATAAAAACTTTATTCATAAATCCTTTTATATCCAAAATTATTTTCAAGATATAAATTCTTTTTAAATTTCAAATTTCAATTCAAATTTCAAATTTTAATTACAAGTTCAATTTAAAATCAAATCAAATATAACTATATTAGATTAAACAAACACATTATTAAATCTTGAAATATTTAAATCTAATTTGAAATGTTAAGCATATTAAAATTAAATTTATAAAATAACACAAATTAATTAATTATTCTATCTAAAATCAATTTATCTCTAATTTAAAAACATCACATAAATTTTATTTTGGTTATTTATATTTGAAGATAACAATTTTATCACTTTTAAATGATTTAATTAAGAGATTATCACCTTTTAAATTCCCCAAAATTCCGGGACATTACACGATAGCTAAAACATTTCTTATAAAATCCTTGATATTATAATAGGGTATATATACAAATACTTATTCAAATAGCCGAAACTGTTGCATTTATTACATTCCAGCTAATAGGTATACAAACAAAACCGTAAAGCCACGTAGGGAGAATGGATTTCCAACTAATGACTAGGCACTGGGATACCACCTGTCACAGTACGTGGCCTAGATCACCGTACCGAGGATTACTCCTAATCCCCTACAACACAAGACCGGGACTACCCCTTACAGGATAATCCCGAGTAAGATCACCCTACGGTTGGGATCAGCAACCGCACCACTAAATCGAATAAAAAGGGACATCTAGACAGGGATGACCTCACCCTAATGGGTGCTACCTACTTAGCCTTGCTACATAACCCTTGATTTTCAGTCATTCCCAATTGATGAGGCTCGAGGCTAAGCGTTACATTTTTAGAACACATCTCTTAGAATGCTCATCGCCCACCTGACGATGTTCTGAAAGCATTCATCCAAACAAAGTCCGTCTCGGGTTCGAACGGAATCAAAGGCATACTCCTACTACATCCATTTTGGAATCACCTCAGGATTAGTAGCGACTAGCCTTTGCACTTTACTGCTCCATCTTCGACTTTCAACTCTTGTCTTCCTTACAAAAACGTTCAAACCGGATCGAAGTGGTGTTTTCGAAAAATAAATCCCGATCCCGGTCTCATCGAAACGATCAACGCATTGGCCAATATTGATAGTCGGTTATTTAACTATCGAATAACATTCACAAACATCCATCAACACAAATAATTTCTCTAAATTATTATTATTCTCAAAATATTTTCGCAAGATTTATTTCCACTTTTCAAACCTTTTTGAATACAGTTTCAAGCCATCTTCCTCACACGGAATAAATTCCTCAAATATTTATTTCCACTGAAAACACCAAGTACAAAAACTTTAGATTCTTGAAATAAATTTAAAATTCTTTATTATAAAATATCCTTTAAATATTCAAATTAAAAACTACTTTATTGAAAATATATACTTCAACAATATTTAAAATAAAGCTACTTTATAAAATATAAACTAAAATTTTCTCTTTTAAAACATAATACCAAGTCAACTTTAAATAATTACTACTATAATGAATTAGAAAAATATACTTACCTTAAAATTTAAACATTTAGAAATAATAGCTTTCCTAAAACATACTTTTAACAACTAAATTTTTTTACTTATAATTAAAAATTTGTTTTGAAAACGTACTCGGCTATCCAGGGAAATACGCTTCTCTTTCACATCTTTTAAAAATAAAACACTATTTATTTTTAAAAAATTTACCCATTCCTTTAATAAATTTCCACCTTGAATTTATTCTTCCAAATATCTACTAATATATTACTTCACTTTTATAAACCCAGCTTATAAATTTCTTAGTCCCATCCCCTTTTAAAATTTCAATCTCAAACACTTAAATCAATTTTCAAATTGATTTTCAAGTTACTCCATTTTGATGTAAATTCCTTTACTTACTAAATTTACTTCAAAACCCATTAAATTCAAATTTTTATTTCTTACTTATGATTTAAAATCTTTTAAGTGAAAAATACCAATTTAAGATTTCCAAAATTCCTTCTTTATCCTTCCAAATAAATTTAAACCTTGGATTTTAAAGTAAATTCTTTATTCTTTAAATAATATCACTTAAATTTTACAATTCATTATTTTCCTTTTTATTCAAAATCCCCTTTTACCATACTCGGAGTTATTTATTAGAATTTTAAAATCACTTAAATTCTTTTCCAATTCATTCTTAAATTTATTCAAATTCTCTATAATTATTTTACTTAAAAATTCACTCTTTTATTTTCTTTCCAAAAATCCAATTCTATATATTTTGATAACTCAGTGTACCGAAATATATTCAAGCAAACCATAGCATCCAATATTCCAATTATCAATATAATTCATCATAGAATATCAAAATTCATAACACAGAATATTAAACAATATAAATAATTTTGAGGAATCCAGTTGGATCCCTCCAACATGTTTCCCTGCATCTACAGATGTTAGCACAATACTAATTCCACTTCGAGGTGGAATATCGCGGTATATGGGATTAATATAATATCATCCGCTATAATGCGATGCATAGGATCTCATCCGCTATAAAATGCGGAAAATCAATCACTCCAATATATACTATATACTACTATATATAATATAGCACATCAAATTAATTCAATCATTCAACCAGTTATTTAAATTTAAATCAAACCCACATGAGTGAAATTAACACACCTTTGATTTTGTTTGCGGTCCAATCCATCTTGACTATTTTCTTCACGATTTCGGACCTTGTATGAATATTACAAGGTTTGTTAATACTCTAAAAAAATAGAATAGTTATTTACCATTTATTAATTTAACTAATGATTTAATTTTTAAACCAGTAATTTTCCTTTTGAAACTACATATACTCCATTTAGAAATAAATTATAGATTTCAAAATCAAACCTTTTTATAAGTTCTTCAAACATTTTAATATCCTTATATTTTTTCTAAAATCTTATCTATAAAAATAATTTCTGATTAATGGACTAAAAATCAACAGATTAAACTCAGGTTTAGACTTGAGTAGTATCAATTTAAAAATGTTCAAACTAAATTTAACACTTCATCACAATTTATTAATTTGTAAATGTTCATTTTAATATGATATTATAATATATAAATCACTTTAATACTTCTTTAAAAATAAATAGCAAGATTAAAAATGTGCATGTGTATATTTAACTTTTTTTTCCCTATATACGTAACAAACCAAAATTTTCATAAACTTATATATTTTTCAATTTATGTATTTAAATCAAGTTTAATCGAAGAAGAAAAACGAATACCCTAAGCCAACGCTGGCTATCGTGCCTTCTCTGAATTTGGCACACCCTCATTCACGTCCCCGACCTCCAGCATACCCAATTACGACTCCATCTATCCTCCAACTGCTAGCCTCGCGCTCGTGCTCCCCTCTCGCGGTCACCACCTCGCCTCGTTCGCATCGCGAACGCAAACCCTAGCCTTGACAATAAGCATGAATGTGATGCCCTACCTCTATACCCACGCTAGCCAAGGACACTACGGTGTAATGCCGTCAACTAGCACAGAAAGTAAGGCTGTTGAGGAGCGACCATCTGTATAATTGCTTTGTGCGAGTACCGATATGCTAGATAAAATATAACTTGCATTCTTTTCAAGAGGAAATCCGACATACCGACACAAACTCAAAGCTACTACACAGTGGCTATAATGTCTTCAGAAACAAATATAGAAATAAACATAACATAAATCAGTCATAGATAATTCATATCACAAAGGCGAAAATAGACATGAATATATATAACACATAAAATTGTTCATCAAAGCAGTGGTCTAAAAGATCCACAATGACACAAAAGAATAGCAACCTGTGCTATACAAAAGAATAAGTACACAACTATGAGTCTTTATCTCAACTGTATACAACCACAAACTACTAATCTAAGTAGTTAACCAAAAGTTAGAACGATGATCCCTGGTGAGAAGTTAAGCAGAAGCACCTATAACATCCCGGTCTAACCTGAGTATTATTTACTAAGAAAATAATAAACGGATCAGTCTAGCTATAAATATCAGATGAAACGATATAGAATAAGAGATATGACTAAACGTATAATAATCACAATGCCAAGCTGTGATAAATAAGTAATTGAAAATCAACAAGAGATTAATCAATATCAGAAAAATCTTCTCAAAGATCAAAGGAATGTCATACTCCTTCTTCCATTCACCAAGCCACAAATATTGACAACATATAAATGCCAATCATAAAATTGGTGAAATTCAAATTCTAGAAATCATCGATAGAAATCCAGGAATCAAAAAAAGGGGGAGGCCTATCATAGAACGGGAGCATGAAAACTCACCAACACGTGTATCACAAACGGGACGCTATCCCATGGTCGCTAACCATAGAGCCGGTCCAACGACGTAGTACAATATCGGTACGCCCGAGGAACCTAAAACTCGAATTGATGGAACATCGACGTAGTACAACGGTACGTCTAATGAACCGAACTCCATGAAGTAATATGGGTCGCTAGCCCACAAGAATTGAGTCGAAACTCCAAAATAAATAGGTCGTCAGCCTATAATAGAAATGAGACGAAGCTCTATAAAACGAGGTACCGTCCCTCCATGGACAAAGAAACATAGCATGACGCTAGTCTAAATCACAAAAATGATCGTCATGATCATCAAGAAGTGTCAATTACACTAAGCTAGTAAATATATGAGCTTAGCATCATGTCCCATAACCACTAGTTTAACTTAAATATTTACGAGCAAATTGTAGATCTCCACTAGAAAATTGTCACAAGAGATTCAATCGAACAAGTCCAAGAATTAACCGACGAAGCAAACGCAAGCGTTTCATACCACTCGTTTTACTAAGTCTTTTAATTGGATTTCTCATACGAGTGAGGTAAGGGTTTGTATATACTAATAGATTGGAAAACGGTTTGAGAAACGAGGTTTGTAATAAATTAGTGTTGAAATCGTTTTGAAGAAAGGGTTTTGATATTTACTACTAGTATTGAAAATCTTTATATTTTGAAGTGACAAATCACAAAAATGATTGTAAAATAATCAATCGCTGAAATTCACATTCGAAGACGTGAATAAAATCCAAAGAAATCGATATGAAATCTATCAAAATGGATATTTCGAAAATTCCCAAAGAAAATGTCATCAAAGTCGATAATAAATGATAAAAACAAAAGGGAAACAACACGAATCGATTAAAGTTGGAAATTCAACAAAATAGGCAATATAGGCAAAAGTGGCAAATAGGAGCAGGTCGGTCAACCGGACTCCCTGAGTCGGTTGATCGAACCAAAGATGGAAGTGCACGGGTAGCAGGTTGGTCGACCGGACCCTGAGCTCGGTCGACCGGAGGCTGTAACCTGCACTTCCAAAACAGAGGCAGGAAGTGCTCGGGTAGCAGGTCGGTCGACCAGACCCTGAGCTCGGTCGACCGAAGCCTGTTGCCAGCAATCCCATGCCTATCTAATGAATGCCAATCCCTTCCGAATTGCAATCGATCGAGCAACGACCCTAAGGATTTACGCGATCGACTATCCGGCCATAGAAGCTCTTCGATTCATCACCAAAAACATGATCAAAACATCGAAGTTAGGATTTTTAAAGAATTGAACTCAAAACACTAAAAATTGGAATAATCACCAAATTAATCCAAACCAAAAGCAATTGCACAAGAATAAGTGTTAGGAATTCATACCTAACAATCGAAGATAGTTATAGACTAAGCTGTGAGATAAAAATCTCACCTTTTCACAAAAGCAACAAAGAAGAAGCTCGAAAGCAAAAGGGAGAATCAACCACTCTTCAATACAAGCCAAACGAGCTTGAATCTATGCTCAAAAAGAAGAACATTCCCAAAGTTAGGTGTAGGAATTTCCGAAATTGATAAGAGAATGAGTTGGAGAAGAAGAAGAGGCTTACCAAAGTTTCTTTTATTTGTTTGGAGCTAGAGCTTGATTTGCAAAAGAAAACTAGGGCTTGAGTTTCAATTTCCCATTCCACTCTCCATTGTTATAAAAGCTTGAGTATTAGGAAAATAGAAAGGAAGTAAATGAAGAGGAGAGGGTTGGGACTGAGTTAATAAGTGGGACTATAGGGCTCAGCCCAAACCAATGCCCTAAGTGAAAAGTGGCAAAATTCCACTAACTCCAAACATATTAAAGTTTGTACTCAAAAAGATCGCAAACGGTGTTCTGAACTCAATGGAAGTGGTCCCGAGTCCTTATTCGATCGTATGCAAAAAGTAACTTTTCGGACTAAATTCCCAGTATCGATAAAATATTTAAATATAAAATCGATAAATATGCGGGTTGTTACAGCCTCCCCTCCTTAAAGAAATTGCGTCCTCGCAATATTTAAGAAGAAGATATGTAGTAACAATCATGAGAGCATATTCATCACAAAAGAAATTTGAAATAAAAGGTTCACCTTAAAGAGCACGGGAAAGTAAGTCCGGATGTGTTCGCTCGATGAACTCTCTAGATTCCCAAGAGCAATCTTTAGGATTTAGGGACCATTGAACTTTCACAAGCGGAACATCTTTATTTCGAAGTCGTTTGAATTCCGAAGTAATAATATGAGTAGGATGTTGCTCAAAAGTTAGATTAGGCGAAACTTCAATTTCTCCCACAACACCGGGCTCAAGAATAGAATTCGAATCTCGAAGACATTTCCGTAATTGAGAAACGTGAAACACGTCATGAATAGCAGAAAATTGAGCCAGTAATAAAAGGCGATAAGCCATGGTACCAATACGTTCGGTGATAGGAAATAGCCCAATATATCGAGGCGCTAATTTTCTCGATCGACTGAAACGTACAACACCCTTCATAGGTTAAACACGAATAAATACAAGATCTCCAACAGAAAATTCTAACCTCCTTCTTCGGTTATTGGCATAAGATTTTTGTCTACTTTGGGCTTCTTTCATCCTACGACGAATAAGATCAATCTTTTAGGTGGAATCACGAATAAAATCTGGACCTAAAACCAGCTTCTCACTGGCCTCAAGCCAACAAGAAGAAGAACAGCATGGCCTTCCATAGAGTGCCTCAAAAGGAGCCATACCAATACTAGATTTGAAGCTATTATTATAGGAAAACTCAACGAGAGAAATATGATCTTCCCAACTTCCACCAAAATCAAGAACACATGCACGAAGAAGATATTCAAGAGCACACACTCGGTTTGTCCATCTGACTGAGGATGATAAGCGGTGCTAAAATTAAGCTTCGTTCCCAAAGCTTTTTGAAGACTCTTCCAAAATCCACTAGTAAACAATGGATCACGATCACTAACAATAGAAGTAGGAACTCCATGCAATTTAACAATTTCTTTGATAAAAAGTTTGGCCAAGAGAAGAACGGTTCGATTGGACCGAACTGGAATAAAATTGGCGGATTTAGTGAATCTATAAACTATCACCTATAAGCTATCATGACACGAACGAGAACGGGGAAGGCCGTCTATAAAATCCATGGAAATTTGGTCCCACTTCCAAATTGGAATTTCTAAAGGTTGCAATAACCCACAGGGCCTTTGATGTTCGGCTTTGACAAGTTGGCAAGTCATGCAACACTTAACAAAGTTAGCAATATCAGATTTCATTCCCTCCCAATAATAAAGTCGCTTCATATCCGCGTACATTTTACTACTACCGGGATGAACTGTAAATTTGGAACGATGAGAATCTTCTAAAATGTCTTTATGAAGATCACTAATATTTGGCATAATAAGTCTACCAAATTTTCGAATGCCGCCACGAGAATCGATATCAAAGTCTTTCAAACCTTCAATATCAATTTTATCCTTAATATTTTGGCCAAGAAGAGCCAATTCGGGATCTAGCCTTTGAGCTTCAAGAATGCGGTCTAAAAGAGAAGGATGAGCCTCAAGGTTACATAAAACAAGAGATGAACATAAATCGAAAACACGGTCTCGAGTTTCACAAGTGGATAAAACCTCCAGATCATTCCATTCGGATATCATCATGGAAACAACCACTTGTTGCTTGCGACTAAGTGCATTGACAACTCGATTTTCTTTTTCAGGAGTATAAAGAATATCAAGATCATAAGATGCAAGGAATTCGAGCCAACGCTATTGACCAAATTAAGTTCCTTTTGAGAGAATAAATATTTCAAAGACTTATGATAGGTGTAGAGAATAAATTTTTCTCCCAATAGATAATGACGCCAAATTCGAAGGGTGAAAATGATAACCGCAAGTTCTAAATCATGAGTGGCATATCTAGTCTCAGCTGGCTTCAATTGCCTAGAAGCATAAGCAATAACACGTTCTTTTTGCATAAGAACGGCACCCAAACCAACGCGACTAGCATCAGTATAAACAATAAAATCTTGATTCCCCTCGGAAATAATAAGAATAGGAGCATCGGAAAGGAGTTCTTTTAATTTCTGAGAAGAAGTTTCACATTTGTCCGACCAAATGTATTTAACACCTTTCTTAGTTAAGCTAGTGAGAGGAACATCAATTTTTGAAAAGTCCTTGATAAAATGACGGTAATAACCCGCCAATCCAAGGAAGCTACGGATTTCCGTCACACTCTCCGGTCTCTTCCAATCTTGAATCGCTTCAATCTTTGAAGGATCTACGGAAATTCCGGATTCGGAAATAATATGGCGTAGAAACTTCACACTAGATTGCCAAAAATGGCATTTAGAAAATTTTGCTTTTAATTGATTACTCCTAAGAGTTTCCAATACAATCCGAAGATGCTTTTCATGCTCCTCCTCAGTTCTTGAATACACAAGAATATCATCAATAAAGATGAGAACAAATCGATCGAGAAAATCTTTGAAAACTCGATTCATAAGGTCAACGAATAAGTCGGAGCATTCGTTAAACCAAATAGCATAACAAGCCATTCATAAGATCCATATCGAGTACGGAACGATGTCAAAGGAATGTTATCCTCTACAATACGAAGCTGATGAAAACCAGTTGCCAAGTCCAATTGTGAAAAGACTCTAGCACCACTAAGTTGATCGAATAGGTCATCAATCCGAGGTAAAGGATATTTATTTTTGATAGTAAGATCATTAAGCTTGCGGTTGTAACGACCCAGAATTTTGAAAAATTTAAATTTGAAAATATTTAATTAATTTTAAATATTTGAATGATGGTTTGGATTGAATTTTCAATATAGCTTTGAATTTGACGATTAAATTATAGAATTTAATCTATTGAAAATTGAATAAAAATTTGAATTTTTAATTTTAAGCTGATAAAAAAATATTTCAAAGGCTTTTAAAATTCATATTTATAATACTGAAGATAATAGAAGCTTCAGAATCGAATTTGAAAGTGTTTTGTTCAGTTTTGAGCTATACCGTTTAAATTGATATTTAAAAATAGTCTTCCGAGGCACAGTCTCGGAATTCGACGAAACCAGTTCCATTGAGTCCGGAATATTGAATTATTGCCGGGTTTCAAATTTCGTAGCATTTGGAGTTTATATGTGGACACACGTTGAGTAAACGCATTTAAATTTGAATCAAATTTAATTTGAATCAAATTTAATTTGAATTTAAATATACCCATTTGTCAACATCAGCCACCCTACTTTCTTTAAGCAGACCTATTTCCTGAACCATCACGTACTCTTGTTCCCCATCTCTCTGTAAAATTCACACCAGTTCAGAAGAAAAAAAAAACAAAACAAATGAACAAATTTTATTTCGTTCAAACTTAAAAACAATGGCCGCTCTTGATTCAACAGCAGGTCGTTCGAATTCATTTGAAAGCGAAGAAAAAAAAATAAAAATAAAAAGAGATCACTCGAATCGAAAATCATGATGGGGGAGGAGGCTAAATCGCGCTCGCGCTCGCGAGAAGTTGGGCAGCGAGGTGGAGGCAGTGCAGGCTAGGGCTTCGGTGGCGTCGACGTTGTTCGATTGTGGGGGGAAAACTCGAGCGCGGTGCCATGGAAGTTCGGGCGCGTGAGGCGTCACGGCGGCTATTGGAGGCTGGAGCGGCGAATCGAAGATTGATCGAGCCGAGGTGAAGGCGGCTACGACTGGGAGGAGCGAGCAAGACAATAGCAGTGGGGGTGACCGCAGAAGGAAATTGGGGTTCGCGACTCGGCAAGGGGTTCGAGGCGGCGGCGACTCGTGATATGATGGTGGCTGTCACTCACGTGCGTGTGGGTGGCCGTGGGTTCGTATGCAGGCAGTGAGGTAGTTTTATTATTTTGAGCATTTTAAATTTAAATGTTCTCAGGTTTTAACTGGAAAAAAAATATTGTTTTAAATTTAACCGTAAGATAGATAGACAATTTACTTCAATTTAATATATATGTTGCAGTGAAGAAAATATCCATTTGTGAAAAGGAAAATGTTTATCATGCCTATTTTAATTTAATTTTATTTAGGTAGGTAGGAAGATTATATGCAGAAAGTATATAAACTTATCTAAATTATTTAGCTACTAAAAAAGGAATTGTAAAGGAAAATTTGGTTTAACTAAATTATTAGTTGATTAATCTATTTAATTTTATATGATAGATTAAGAAAGCATAAATATGTATATATGGTGACTGATTTGTTTGATAAGCATATTTCATCATTTTAAATGGTAAAAATATTTTATTTAAACGGGAAATCATTTGTTTAAAATTAAACTTTTAAGTTAAATAAAATTTATTAAAAGGGAAATTTGTTCAAAATAAAACCACTGGGAAATTTACACTTAACAAATGAAATTTAATTTATTCGATTGATCCGAATATTAATAAATTGTGTAAAACATTTATACAAGGTATAAATCAAGGGAATCAAGCCGGAATTGGAAAATGGATTGCAAATAATAGCTAAGGTGAGAACTTCTCACTCAAAAGGGTATTTAAATTTTAAATAGTTATATTTAAAATTTGTTGATTGATGGATTGTCGTTTGATCGTGATATTAGATATAGTAGGATATATATCTATATATAGCAATATATATATATATTGGCATATGTATATATTGCAATTGATTGATTTCCCGCATTGTATAGCGGATGAGACCCTATTGCGCCGCCTATTAAGCGGATATATATTTTATAAATCCCATATACCGCGATATTCCGCCTCGAAGTGGAATTGGTATTGTGCTAACATCTGTGGATGCAGGGAAACAGGTTGGAGGGATCCAACTGGATTCCTCACAAATATTTATTTGTTTATAGATATTGTGTGATTATTGATTATCATATCGATATATGATATTTGTGCCATGATTGACTATTGGATGCTGTGACATTATCGGATTCATTTTTTTAAAGTTAAAAATAACGATTTTTATTTTTAAAAGGATTTTAAAGTGATTCTTCCAAAGTATATGTTTTATTTAAATTTTTGAATTGATTCACCTTAAAATAAATAAACATATAAGTTTTTATGTTATAAAAAAAAATTAATACTTTTATAAAATATAACCCAAAAGGAAAATTTTAAAATAAATAGATTTATAAAATAGTTAAATTTGGGTTTTGAATAATTATCATAAATAGTTATATGAGAGATTTTATAAATCGATATTTATAAATTAAATTTATTGGAATTATGAAACGAGTCTATTAAGTGTTGAGTTGATGTATAAAATGAATTTCATTAAAATTTATAGATTTATAAGTTGTGAAAGTTATCAAATGAATAGATGTTGAAAATAAAAGTTTTATAGGAAATTAACTTATAAAATGGATTTTGGGCATTTAAATGAGATATTTATAGAAATTGTAAATAAAGGAATTTTTTTAAGTTGAAATTGTCATGGAATATAAAAGAATCTTATAAGCAATAAGATTTGGAATTTGTGAAGCTTAAAAAGAACGATTTGGTAAATGAATGAATGAATTATAAGTACTCAACTTATAATATGGACTTTTGGTATAAAATTAAATTTTATAAATTGAACTGGATTGATAAAGGAAATTTATAAATCAAAGTTATAAATAGGGTTGGAATTTATAAACATTGTTTATAAATTCGAAAATCAAATTTAATTTGATAAATTTAATATTAAAATTTATTAAAGGAGCTATATTCACAATTTTGAAGAGTGAATATATTATTAAAGAAAATGGATATATTTTGGGAAAGGAATGTTTTAAATGGAATTTAAAACGATTAAAGGTGTTTTAAAATGCGTTAAGTATCGAATATCTAGATTTCAACATTTATTGTTGAAATAGACGTTTTCGAGAAATAGAAGGAAATGAAAACATAGATTTCAACATTTATTGTTGAAATAGACGTTTTCGAGAAAATAAGGAAATAATGGACTATAACACTATTGTTATAGTAAATGATTTCCAAAAGGAAATATTTTTGTATAGTATTGGGATTTATATATCTATTTTAATTTCGAATCCCTATACTAGTGATTTTGGGTTGTCGTAACGATGTTTTACTCAACATTCGTTTTGACCCAATTAAATGTGAATTAAAGAATGATTTTCTTAACGAATGAAATATATACTTAACTATGGGTTAAGTATATTGAATATTTTCAAATTGTTGAAAATAAATGAGATTTATGAATTACTTATTTTTAAATAAGTATGGAAATGCTTTTCCAATATGAAATGAAACGTTTTGAGAATTTATCTTCTTGAAGATAAATTGGAATTGAATAATCGAACCTATTGAAAACTGTAGATCAATAGATAATTTGAAATATAAATTCACTATGGAATTTATAAATGGAAAGGGAAAATTGGTTTCAAAATAAACGTTATTTATTTTTGAAGTGTGGAAAATTATATATCTTGTAAAGATATTTTTGGGAAAATAAATAATTTGAGAAATTATTTGGAATCTGGTGATGTTGCGCATCTTTATTGATAGTTAAATAACCGACTATCAATATTTACCTTTAAATGGGTATTTGTTGTGATTGCTTGAATTTGGATGCCACGCTTATTTTTAAATAAGCGCTCACTATTCGGGTTAACCGGGAAAGGACCATGGGGTCGTATAACCCACTCCGAATAGTGATACGTCGTTATGAATTGCATTTGAAGACCGGTGTTAAAGACCGGATATTTGTGAAGACGGATGGATTACCGTCGAGTTACTCTGCATCGGCTGATCTCCGATATAGAGGTTTTATCACCCTTAGTGACAGGATGTCCGGACGTGATTAGTGAATATCCGGATTTGCAAGGGCTTCTTTGGAAGTTCCTTCGGTTCTGTTCGATCCCGGAACAGACTTGTATGGATTGTATGTCTGACGTTACAATTTGAGATGTAAAGCTGGTTTCTATCAAATATATTTCTGTTGGTGGCGGAGAATTTATTCTCTTAGCTTAACACCCTTCTCTGAGACGTACGAGCTCAGAGGTTATATAGTTGATGGTTACTAGTGATACATTCCCGAATTGGTAATGTGGCATGCTGAGTGTTGCTGTGAAATGATCGTTGAATGATCATTTGTGATAGGATCATTTGTTTGATCGTTTATCTTGATGATCATTGCTTTGATCATTTGTTGACCCAAAGCACTGCTTTTGTAAAGCATGGCTTTGTGGACGAGACTTCATCGAGCCTCACACCCCGGAAATGGTCAAAACAGGAAAGATGCAGCAAGGTTATTAGGGGGTAGCGCCCCTTTAGTGTATGTCATTCCTTCTGGATAGAGGTGGTATCATGGTATGGAGCCCAGATACTTAACCTATGTGGTTACTGCAAATTTATTACTTTGTGGTTGTTGGAAATCGGGGATCCTTGGATATAGATCAGTTACGATCGGGGAATGACATATTCGTGTCAGTTGTTACCCAGTTAGGGGTAACCCGGCCTTGTGTTGGTAGAGATCCGGTTAGATTCTCGGGACGTCATTCCAGAGGCGTTTCCATGTGGCAATGTGAAGTTCCTTGGCCTGACCATTTGTTGGAAATCCAAACTCCAATACGCATCTTGTACGGTTTTAGTTGTAGAACCTGCCATTTACTTATGGTGGTCACCACTGTTTAGATGGTAGCTATAATAGGCATACGATAATGGTCGTATGTTGGCTAAGATTTATATTCTATTTTCGAAATGTATTTTGCCTACACTATGCACTAGTAATAATATCAAATGTTCTTTTTAATGCGTATCAAGCATCTTTGACTATCATAAGGAGAAACCTCCTCCAAGTCTGCGTTTGCATTGTGTGTGTGGCGGGAGACCTTATGGTAGTTTCATTTTCAAAAAGCATTGCGAATTTTCTTTTAAAATTATCTTATTCTTTGTTTTAAAGATAAATAATTGTTTTAGTTCTCACACCAGTCTTGCTTATGCTAGGTGATATGTGATGGGGGGTTCTCGCTTCGCGGTTTGGTGGCGAACAGGAGACTCTTACCCCCACACGTCCTCTTTACGGGGTTGGTTAGGCGAAGCCGTGACATTCGAAAGGGTGGCCGTAAAAGCAAGTTTGGGATATCAGTGTAAGCCACGGTGGGGCTGGGATGGTTGAAAAGCCTATCGGTTGTGACCACTTACGTCGCGTATGTTATTGTTCCCTTCCTAAACTTTGAGTGCCCACAAATTTCCACACGGGCAGTCTAGAGTTAGGTTATCAGGTCATTCTGGATTCAGGTGTTGCTACAGATATCTGGAGGCGAGCTGGATGGCATAGTATATTATATTGTATATAGTATTTCTTTTCCGCTGTTTGTTGTTGTTTGTTGTACACTCTGATGATGAAATGAATGTAATGTGATGTATATGTATAAAATGAAAAGTTCTTTTGTTTTAATGATTATTCATTTATCTATTATATGTTGTTCCGCTGCGATTGTGAGATTCTGATATTGTTCTGTTGTTCTTTCTGTTTTGTTGTTCTGTTTCTCTCTTTTTCTCTCTTCTTCTACCTCTTTCTTCTTTCTTAAACCCTCATGGTTCGATTTTCCGGCCTTCGATTAGGCGGCATTTGATACAGTGGGCGTATTAATGTCGATTTTTGGAAGTCGAAGAATCGGGTCTTTACAAGTGGTATCAGAGCATATGGTTAAGCGACAACCATGGCTCTGTTGGGTGTTACTCATTAGAGATGGAGTCAGTAGTACTCTAGAATGAGTTTGAGTGTAATAATAGATATGAGCGCGTATTTGTTAGTGAATATGAAATTGTTTTGTATTGCGTTGACTTATCGGTTGATTGTTTATAGATTCTGGTCGGTGCAGTCTAGCTAACTGTGTCGATAGGGGTTTCTAAACTCTTAAACAAGATAAACCGACATAGTATTGTTTTAAAAATCGGGTAAATGAAATAATTTTGCCCAAACTATTTTCGTATATAAAAGGAATGGTTTTCTGTAAATTATGTATATGGATGCTTGGATGTTAGGAATTGATAACATTAAAACTATTACCATTGAAATTGAATAAGAAATTGAAATCATAACTTCAAAGATAAGAAAATAAAAACCATATACAAATGAAGTTTAAGAATGAAAATTATAAATGTGATTTATAATTGGAAATAAAATTCCAGAGAAGTTTAGGAAATGTTTTTGAAAGAATTTGGAAATTTTAGAAATTAAATTCCTTTTTGATTTGAAAATGATTTTCAAAAGTTTTGAAAAGTATTTTGAAGAGATAAAAGCTCTAAACTCTTTTCGGTCGCTGGAAAATAACTTCGGTAATGACTACAGCATTATCGATGTTCATTTTCGGGTTTCCAAAAGAGGAATTGGTGCCAAATATTTTAAATGAAAGTTGTTTGGAAAATTTGGGTTTGGTTTTGGAAATTCAAAGGATAATTTGAATTATTTTCAATAATGGTTTTGAAAAAAGTTGAAAAAAGACTCTGGAATCCTATTTAAAATATTTTTGGAATAATAAATGAGTTGATAACTTATACAACTTAAATGTTGATAGAATAAATTTAATTTAAAGAATAGAGTTAAATTAAAGTATGTATAAGTGAATAAATTCGGATAAAAGTAAATTCGAGAATTTAATCTAATGAACTCAATGAGTTGAGATAAAATGAAACGGTGAATGAACAAATGAAGCTACATTCGCAAATAAATGAAATTGGAAATTGTTTACAAGGAAATGAACTTGAGTTTGAAGTGAACTAGCTTAAGTAAATTCGAGATGAATATGAATATGGAATGTAAACAAAATTGAATGGAATCAATTGCAAATGAAGTAGAATTAAAATAAATTGAATTGGTATCAATTTAAATTAGTTGTAAACTAGAATGAATATGAATTCGTTTTGTTTAAAAAAAATGAATCGAATATCAAGAAACTGCATTGTAAGCCATTGAATTTAATGTAAAATTTGATGAAAGCGACTAAAATTTGTATTGAAACTTGATAAATTGCAAATTGAAGTAAATTAGTGAATGAAACTAATTCAAACTAATATGAATCAATTGTAAATGAGAGCTGCAATTGAAAGATAAAAATCCAATATTCAGAAGTTAAATTGAATTCAAATGAAATTGAAATGTAAAATTGAATGAGAATAAATATGTAACTTCAATAGTGAAGTAAAAATGTATAAGAAGCATATATTGAATATTTTGTAAAGGAAATGTGCAAAATGGTTTGAATGTTGGAATTGGATACTACTACTAGCAGGTTATACAGGTGTTATAAAGGAATTGGGATTTTGATTTCAAAGACAAAGAAATTGAATTGCTCGACAAAAAGGTACATATTTCAATTTTAGTATGAGATTTGATGATTTCCTTCTCCAGCCACTTGGCTTTCTCTTTTCTTTTTGATTCTGAGGGGCCATGGTGCCATTTTGTAGTCGTACCGATCGAGCCGCGCAAAGGAGACGCTGGCGAAATTTTTCGAAAATTTAGGGTGTTAGAAAATTTTGAGAAAATTTTGAAAGTTTAAAATTTGAATTTGAATTTAAATTTGAATTGTGAAGTAAACAATATTGTTGAAACTTATAACTTAAGTTGGAAAGCTAGTTGAAATGATGATGAATCTCTAATAAAAAGACTTAGGTTAGTAAGTTGACAAAACTATTTGAATTGTGGAAAATAGTAAACCAGTTAAGGACCATTTCTTCCTAACTTGCAATTTCGGGACGAAATTCTATTAAGGGGGGAAGATTGTAACGACCCAAAATTTTGAACAATTTAAATTTGAAAATATTTAATTAATTTTAAATATTTGAATGATGGTTTGGATTGAATTTTCAATATAGCTTTGAATTTGACGATTAAATTATAGAATTTAATCTATTGAAAATTGAATAAAAATTTGAATTTTTAATTTTAAGCTGATAAAAAAATATTTCAAAGGCTTGTAAAATTCATATTTATAATACTGAAGATAATAGAAGCTTCAGAATCGAATTTGAAAGTGTTTTGTTCAGTTTTGAGCTATACCGTTTAAATTGATATTTAAAAATAGTCTTCCGAGGCACAGTCTCGGAATTCGACGAAACCAGTTCCATTGAGTCCGGAATATTGAATTATTGCCGGGTTTCAAATTTCGTAGCATTTGGAGTTTATATGTGGACACACGTTGAGTAAACGCATTTAAATTTGAATCAAATTTAATTTGAATTTAAATATACCCATTTGTCAACATCAGCCACCCTACTTTCTTTAAGCAGACCTATTTCCTGAACCATCACGTACTCTTGTTCCCCATCTCTCTGTAAAAATCACACAAGTTCAGAAGAAAAGAAAAAAAACAAAACAAACGAACAAATTTTATTTCGTTCAAACTTAAAAACAATGGCCGCTCTCGATTCAATAGCAGGTCGTTCGAATTCATTTGAACGCGAAGAAAAAAAATAAAAATAAAAAGAGATCGCTCGAATCGAAAATCATGATGGGGGAGGAGGCTAAATCGCGCTTGCGCTCGCGAGAAGTTGGGCAGCGAGGTGGAGGCAGTGCAGGCTAGGGCTTCGGTGGCGTCGACGTTGTTCGATTGTGGGGGGAAAACTCGAGCGCGGTGCCATGGAAGTTCGGGCGCGTGAGGCGTCACGGCGGCTATTGGAGGCTGGAGCGGCGAATCGAAGATTGATCGAGCAGAGGTGAAGGCGGCTACGACTGGGAGGAGCGAGCGAGACAATAGCAGTAGGGGTGATCGCAGCAGGCAATTGGGGTTCGTGACTCGGCAAGGGGTTCGAGGCGGCGGCGACTCGTGGTATGACGGTGGCTGTCACTCGCGTGCGTGTGGGTGGCCGTGGGTTCGTATGCAGGCAGTGAGGTAGTTTTATTATTTTGAGCATTTTAAATTTAAATGTTCTCAGGTTTTAACTGGAAAAAAAAATATTGTTTTAAATTTAACAGTAAGATAGATAGACAATTTACTTCAATTTAATATATATGTTACAGTGAAGAAAATATCCATTTGTATCATGCCTATTTTAATTTAATTTTATTTAGGTAGGTAGGAAGATTATATGCAGAAAGTATATAAACTTATCTAAATTATTTAGCTACTAAAAAAGGAATTGTAAAGGAAAATTTGGTTTAACTAAATTATTAGTTGATTAATCTATTTAATTTTATATGATAGATTAAGAAAGCATAAATATGTATATATGGTGACTGATTTGTTTGATAAGCATATTTCATCATTTTAAATGGTAAAAATATTTTATTTAAACGGGAAATCATTTGTTTAAAATTAAACTTTTAAGTTAAATAAAATTTATTAAAAGGGAAATTTGTTCAAAATAAAACCACTGGGAAATTTACACTTAACAAATGAAATTTAATTTATTCGATTGATCCGAATATTAATAAATTGTGTAAAACATTTATACAAGGTATAAATCAAGGGAATCAAGCCGGAATTGGAAAATGGATTGCAAATAATAGCTAAGGTGAGAACTTCTCACTCAAAAGGGTATTTAAATTTTAAATAGTTATATTTAAAATTTGTTGATTGATGGATTGTCGTTTGATCGTGATATTAGATATAGTAGGATATATATCTATATATAGCAATATATATATATATTGGCATATGTATATATTGCAATTGATTGATTTCCCGCATTGTATAGCGGATGAGACCCTATTGCGCCGCCTATTAAGCGGATATATATTTTATAAATCCCATATACCGCGATATTCCGCCTCGAAGTGGAATTGGTATTGTGCTAACATCTGTGGATGCAGGGAAACAGGTTGGAGGGATCCAACTGGATTCCTCACAAATATTTATTTGTTTATAGATATTGTGTGATTATTGATTATCATATCGATATATGATATTTGTGCCATGATTGACTATTGGATGCTGTGACATTATCGGATTCATTTTTTTAAAGTTAAAAATAACGATTTTTATTTTTAAAAGGATTTTAAAGTGATTCTTCCAAAGTATATGTTTTATTTAAATTTTTGAATTGATTCACCTTAAAATAAATAAACATATAAGTTTTTATGTTATAAAAAAAAATTAATACTTTTATAAAATATAACCCAAAAGGAAAATTTTAAAATAAATAGATTTATAAAATAGTTAAATTTGGGTTTTGAATAATTATCATAAATAGTTATATGAGAGATTTTATAAATCGATATTTATAAATTAAATTTATTGGAATTATGAAACGAGTCTATTAAGTGTTGAGTTGATGTATAAAATGAATTTCAATAAAATTTATAGATTTATAAGTTGTGAAAGTTATCAAATGTATAGATGTTGAAAATAAAAGTATTATAGGAAATTAACTTATAAAATGGATTTTGGGCATTTAAATGAGATATTTATAGAAATTGTAAATAAAGGAATTTTTTTTAAGTTGAAATTGTCATGGAATATAAAAGAATCTTATAAGCAATAAGATTTGGAATTTGTGAAGCTTAAAACGAACGATTTGGTAAATGAATGAATGAATTATAAGTACTCAACTTATAATATGGACTTTTGGTATAAAATTAAATTTTATAAATTGAATTGGATTGATAAAGGAAATTAATAAATCAAAGTTATAAATAGGGTTGGAATTTATAAATATTGTTTATAAATTCGAAAATCAAATTTAATTTCATAAATTTAATATTAAAATTTATTAAAGGAGCTATATTCACAATTTTGAAGAGTGAATATATTATTAAAGAAAATGGATATATTTTGGGAAAGGAATGTTTTAAATGGAATTTAAAATGATTAAAGGTGTTTTAAAATGCGTTAAGTATCGAATATCTAGATTTCAACATTTATTGTTGAAATAGACGTTTTCGAGAAATAGAAGGAAATGAAAACATAGATTTCAACATTTATTGTTGAAATAGACGTTTTCGAGAAAATAAGGAAATAATGGACTATAACACTGTTGTTATAGTAAATGATTTCCAAAAGGAAATATTTTTGTATAGTATTGGGATTTATATATCTATTTTAATTTCGAATCCCTATACTAGTGATTTTGGGTTGTCGTAACGATATTTTACTCAACATTCGTTTTGACCCAATTAAATGTGAATTAAAGAATGATTTTCTTAACGAATGAAATATATACTTAACTATGGGTTAAGTATATTGAATATTTTCAAATTGTTGAAAATAAATGAGATTTATGAATTACTTATTTTTAAATAAGTATGGAAATGCTTTTCCAATATGAAATGAAACGTTTTGAGAATTTATCTTCTTGAAGATAAATTGGAATTGAATAACTGAACCTATTGAAAACTGTAGATCAATAGATAATTTGAAATATAAATTCACTATGGAATTTATAAATGGAAAGGGAAAATTGGTTTCAAAATAAACGTTATTTATTTTTGAAGTGTGGAAAATTATATATCTTGTAAAGATATTTTTGGGAAAATAAATAATTTGAGAAATTATTTGGAATCTGGTGATGTTGCGCATCTTTATTGATAGTTAAATAACCGACTATCAATATTTACCTTTAAATGGGTATTTGTTGTGATTGCTTGAATTTGGATGCCACACTTATTTTTAAATAAGCGCTCACTATTCGGGTTAACCGGGAAAGGACCATGGGGTCGTATAACCCACTCCGAATAGTGATACGTCGTTATGAATTGCATTTGAAGACCGGTGTTGAAGACCGAATATTTGTGAAAACGGATGGATTACCGTCGAGTTACTCTGCATCGGCTGATCTCCGATATAGAGGTTTTATCACCCTTAGTGACAGGATGTCCGGACGTGATTAGTGAATATCCGGATTTGCAAGGGCTTCTTTGGAAGTGCCTTCGGTTCTGTTCGATCCCGGAACAGACTTGTATGGATTGTATGTCTGACGTTACAATTTGAGATGTAAAGCTGGTTTCTATCAAATATATTTCTGTTGGTGGCGGAGAATTTATTCTCTTAGCTTAACACCCTTCTCTGAGACGTACGAGCTCAGAGGTTATATAGTTGATGGTTACTAGTGATACATTCCCGAATTGGTAATGTGGCATGTTGAGTGTTGCTGTGAAATGATCGTTGAATGATCATTTGTGATAGGATCATTTGTTTGATCGTTTATCTTGATGATCATTGCTTTGATCATTTGTTGACCCAAAGCACTGCTTTTGTAAAGCGTGGCTTTGTGGACGAGACTTCATCGAGCCTCACACCCCGGAAATGGTCAAAACAGGAAAGATGCAGCAAGGTTATTAGGGGGTAGCGCCCCTTTAGTGTATGTCATTCCTTCTGGATAGAGGTGGTATCATGGTATGGAGCCCAGATACTTAACCTATGTGGTTACTGCAAATTTATTACTTTGTGGTTGTTGGAAATCGGGGATCCTCGGATATAGATCGGTTACGATCGAGGAATGACATATTCGTGTCAGTTGTTACCCAGTTAGGGGTAACCCGGCCTTGTGTTGGCAGATATCCGGTTAGTTTCTCGGTACGTCATTCCAGAGGCGTTTCCATGTGGCAATGGGAAGTTCCTTGGCCTGACCATTTGTTGGAAATCCAAACTCCAATACGCATCTTGTACGGTTTTAGTTGTAGAACCTTCCATTTACTTATGGTGGTCACCACTGTTTAGATGGTAGCTATAGTAGGCATACGATAATGGTCGTATGTTGGCTAAGATTTATATTCTATTTTCGAAATGAATTTTGCCTACACTATGCACTAGTAATAATATCAAATGTTCTTTTTAATGCGTATCAAGCATCTTTGACTATCATAAGGAGAAACCTCCTCCAAGTCTGCGTTTGCATTGTGTGTGTGGCGGGAGACCTTATGGTAGTTTCATTTTCAAAAAGCATTGCGAATTTTCTTTTAAAATTATCTTATTCTTTGTTTTAAAGATAAATAACTGTTTTAGTTCTCACACCAGTCTTGCTTATGCTAGGTGATATGTGATGGGGGGTTCTCGCTTCGCGGTTTGGTGGTGGACGGGAGACTCTTACCCCCACACGTCCACTTTACGGGGTTGGTTAGGCGAAGCCGTGACATTCGAAAGGGTGGCCGTAAAAGCAAGTTTGGGATATCAGTGTAAGCCACGGTGGGGCTGGGATGGTTGAAAAGCCTACCGGTTGTGACCACTTACGTCGCGTATGTTATTGTTCCCTTCCTAAACTCTGGTTGCCCACAAATTTCCACACGGGCAGTCTAGAGTTAGGTTATCAGGTCATTCTGGATTCAGGTGTTGCTACAGATATCTGGAGGCGAGCTGGATGGCATAGTATATTATATTGTATATAGTATTTCTTTTTCGCTGTTTGTTGTTGTTTGTTGTACACTCTGATGATGAAATGAATGTAATGTGATGTATATGTATAAAATGTATAGTTCTTTTGTTTTAATGATTATTCATTTATCTATTATATGTTGTTCCGCTGCGATTGTGAGATTCTGATATTGTTCTGTTGTTCTTTCTGTTTTGTTGTTCTGTTTCTCTCTTTTTCTCTCTTCTTCTACCTCTTTCTTCTTTCTTAAACCCTCATGGTTCGATTTTCCGGCCTTTGATTAGGCGGCATTTGTTACAGTGGGCGTATTAATGTTGATTTTCGGAAGTCGAAGAATCGGGTCTTTACAGCGGTAGTCAACGCAAAGCCTAAGTGTGCTATCGGATTTCTTCACAAAAATAGCCGAAGCTCCCCAAGGCGAGGAACTAGAGCGAATAAATTGCTTCGTTTCCAAATCGTATAATTATATGCGCATCTCCTCATTTTCTTTATTGGACAAACGATAAGGAGGACGAGTAATAGGTTGAGCTCCAGGGGTAAGATTAATTCTGAACTCAATTGATCGCTTAGGTGGTAATCCTAAAACGGGCTCAAATATATCGGAAAATTCACGAACAACGTGAATAAGAGAAATGACGTCTTCCTCATCATCATTATCATCATCACGAGGATTTAAAGAATATAAAGATGCAGATAAAGTAGAATCGGAATGTTTGAGAATAATAGAAATCTGCTTAACAGATTGAGGATGTCGAAGATGAATAGTCCGCTCAAGGCATAGGATATGAGCTTCATAACGGTTAAGCCAATCCATTCCCAAAATCATTCCAAAGCCTAAGTAACGCATGACATGCAAATCGGCTAGGAAAGAAAAATCACACAAAATAATCTCCACATCTTTACAAAGCAAACTAAGCATTGCGGATCCACCAACCGGATTCGCAATTCTAAAGAAGTCATTAAAGTAACAACACTTGAAGAAAAAGTATCAACAAGCTCTTTTGATATAAAAGAATGGGATGCTCCCGTATCAAAAAGAACTCGAATAGGTTGATCACGAAGTATAATGATGCCATCAAGGATAGAATGAGACATACCTTGACCACGAGATGCGTTTCCAGGGGCTTGAGCAACATTTAACCTTCCCTCCTTCTTGCCTTGAAGTTTGGAGCATGAAGATAAAAGATGACCCGAACTTTTGCAATAGCGACAAAAGAGAGGTTTCGGACATCTATTGGCATAATGGTCTTTAGAACCATAGTTATAACACTGCCCACTACTAGGGGTAGGAGTCTTTGCTACAAGAGTTGCTTGTTTTCCTTTCTTCTTGGGATTAGGGCCTTAGAATTTAATAGGCCTTTTCTTGTTGTTATTGAAGTTTGGCTTGGCACCCACAACTTCAACATCACTCTCCCTATCCGCCTCTTCAAGACGAAGAGCGATATCAATGAGTTGATCAAAAGAAACTTCTAATTTTAAAAGTAACGGCTTCTTAATATTTTTGTTCAAGCCATAGAAAATCTTTGGTTCTTCTTCAATGGGGTGTTTATGTACTCAACCCCGTATTTAGAAAGCGATTCGAAGGATGCAACATAATCTGTCATGGAGGATTCACCTTGAACAAGGTCTATAAAACGGCGAGCCAAAGTCACCTTCTCAGCTTCTAGCACAAATTATAATTCGAAACGTTCCCGGAATTTCTCCCAAGTGAGATCTGCTTCATTTATTTCAGAAATCAGAAGCTCGTACCAGTCTAATGCTCTTTCTTGGAGCATACTAGAAGCCACCTGAACATGGTGAAGATCGATAAGATTCATGCGAGGAAAGATTCGATCGCATGATCTTAACCAAGCCTGGACTTCGGTAATAGTCTTAGAACCTTTGAATGGCTTCCTACCCAAATTGGTGTAATCGCTGCACAAACGTGCAAATCCTGACCTAGGGTGAGTAGACTCCGGATTAGATCCGGCTGCTTGAGCATTCCTCACAAGATCAAGAAGCTGCTGGGCAGACATAAAAACTCCATCTTGGTGAGTAGCACTAGGTTGACCGGCGCTGGGACGGCCAGGTCTAACCATTTCTCTTCCTTTAGAACGAAAGAAAGAAGAAAAAAAAGGTTATTCACCAAATGAATATCAAGCAATCTTGATAGATAAAACAAGGAATCATAAAGAAAATAGGATGAATCGGTACGAAGACTCGAATTAAATCCTAAGGCACGACTCCTAAGAAGGACTTAGGACGATGATCCTTGTTAAATTATTCTACATTGTTCCGAAGTTTGGCTCTGATACCAAGTTGTGACGCCACACCTCTATACCCACGCTAGCCAAGGACACTACGGTGTAATGCCGTCAACTAGCACGGAGAATAAGGCTGTTGAGGAGCGACCATCTGTATAATTGCTTTGTGCGAGTACCGATATTCTAGATAAAATATAACTTGCATTCTTTTCAAGAGGAAATCCGACATACCGACACAAACTCAAAGCTACTACACAGTGGCTATAATTTCTTCGAAAACAAATATAGAAATAAACATAACATAAATTAGTCACAGATAATTCATATCACAAAGGCGGAAATAGACATGAATATATATAACACATAAAAGTGTTCATTAGAGTAGTGGTCTAAAAGATCCACAATGACACAAAAGAATAGCAACATGTTCTATACAAAAGAATAAGTACACAACTATGAGTCTATATCTCAAATGTATACAACCAAAAACTACTAATCTAAGTAGTTAACCAAAAGTTAGGACAATGATCCCTGGTGAGAAGTTAAGCAGAAGCACCTGTAACATCTCGGTCTAACCTAGTATTATTTAATAAGAAAATAATAAACGGATCAGTCTAGCTGTAAATATCAGATGAAATGATATAGAATAAGAGATATGACTAAACGTATAATAATCACAATGCCAAGCTGTGATCAATAAGTAATTGAAAATCAACAAGAGATTAATCAATATCAGAAAAATCTTCTCAAAGATCAAAAGGAATGTCATACTCCTTATTTCATTCACCAAGCCACAAATATTGACAACATATAAATGCCAATCATAAAATTGGAGAAATTCAAATTCTAGAAATCATCGATAGAAATCCAAGAATCACAAAAAGGGGGAGGCCTATCGTAGAACGGGAGCATGAAAACTCACCAACACGTGTATCACAAACGGGACGCTATCCCATGGTCGCTAACCATAGAGCCGGTCCAACGACGTAGTACAATATCGGTACGCCCGAGGAACCTGAAACTCGAATAGATCGGAACATCGACGTAGTACAACGGTACGTCCAATGAACCGAACTCCATAAAAGAATATGGGTCGCTAGCCCACAAGAATTGAGTCGAAACTCTAAAATAAATAGGTCGCCGGCCTATAATAGAAATGAGACGAAGCTCCATAAAACGAGGTACCGTCCCCTCCGTGGACAAAGAAACATAGCATGACGCTAGTCTAAATCACAAAAATGATCGTCATGATCATCATGAAGTGTCAATTACACTAAGCTAGTAAATATATGAGCTTAGCATCATGTCCCATAACTACTAGCTTAACTTAAATATTTACGAGCAAATTGTAGATCTCTACTAGAAAATTGTCATAAGAGATTCAATCGAACAAGTCCAAGAATTAACCGACGAAGCAAACGCAAGCGTTTCATACCACTCGTTTTACTAAGTCGTCTAATTGAATTTCTCATACGAGTGAGGTAAAGGTTTGTATATACTAATAGATTGGAAAACGGTTTGAGAAACGAGCTTTGTAATAAATTATTGTTGAAATCGTTTTGAAGAAAGGGTTTTGATATTTACTACTAGTATTGAAAACCTTTATATTTTGAAGTGACAAATCACAAAAATGATTGTAAAACAATCAATCACCGAAATTCACATTCGAAGACGTGAATAAAATCCAAAGAAATCGATATGAAATCCATCAAAATGGATTTTTGGAAAATTCCCAAAGAAAATGTCATCAAAGTCGATAATAAATGATAACAACAAAAGGAAAACAACACGAATCGATTAAAGTTGGAAATTCAACAAAATAGGCAATATAGGCAAAAGTGGAAAATAGGAGCAGGTCGGTCAACCGGACTCCCTGAGTCGGTTGACCGAACCAAAGATGGAAGTGCACGGGTAGCAGGTCGGTCGACCGGACCCTTAGCTCGGTCGACCGGAGCCTGTAACCTGCACTTTCAAAACAGAGGCAGGAAGTGCTCGGGTAGCAGGTCGATCGACCGGACCCTGAGCTCGGTCGACCGGAGCCTGTTGCCGGCACTCCCATGCCTATCTAATGAATGTCAATCCCTTCCGAATTGCAATCGGTCGAGCAACGACACTAAGGATTTACACGATCGACTACCCGGCCATAGAAGCTCTTCGATTCATCACCAAAAACATGATCAAAACATCGAAGTTAGGATTTTTAAAGAATTGAACTCAAAACACTAAAAATTGGAATAATCACCAAATTAATCCAAACCAAAAGCAATTGCACAAGAATAAGTGTTAGGAATTCATACCTAACAATCGAAGATAGTTATAGACTAAGATGTGAGATAAAAATATCACCTTTTCACAAAAGCAATGAAGAAGAAGCTTAAAAGCAAAAGGGAGAATCAACTACTCTTTAACACAACCCAAACGAGCTTGAATCTATGCTAAAAAAGAAGAACATTCCCAAAGTTAGGTTTAGGAATTTCTGAAATTGATAAGAGAATGTATTGGAGAAGAAGAAGAGGCTTACCAAAGTTTCTTCTATTAGTTTGGAGCTAGAGCTTGATTTGCAAAAGAAAACTAGGGCTTGAGTTTCAATTTCCCATTCCACTCTCCATTGTTATAAAAGCTTGAGTATTAGGAAAATAGAAAGGAAGTAAATGAAGAGGAGAGGGTTGGGAATGAGTTAATAAGTAGGGCTATAGGGCTCAGCCCAAACCAAAGCCCTAAGTGAAAAGTGGCAACATTCCACTAACTCCAAACATATCAAAGTTTACCCTCAAAAAGATCGCAAACGGCGTTTTGAACTCAATGGAAGTGGTCCCGAGTCCTTATTCGACCATTAGCAAAAAGAAGCTTTTCGGACTAAATTCCGAGTATCGATAAAATATTTAAATAAAATATTTAAATATAAAATCGATAAATATGTGGGTTGCTATAATGAACGCAGCCTCGCTTGGATCTCCGCTCCACACTAGCACCTACGACCCATCGTCAATCCCCTCTATCTTCGTGCGCAAGCTCTAGGGTTATGAGCGACACCACCGAGCCATGCTGTAGTGCCTCCAAGCGTGGTCCTACCTCGGCCTTTCCCCTCTTGTATTTCCAAATTCGAATGAATTGGGTTTCGTTCATTCCTTAATGATTACGCTTGGCCATTTATTTCTCGATCTGCTTGATCTTTATATATATATATATATATATATATATAATCGATTTCGATTTTCTGAGGAAGAGGAGGATGCGTGAGTTAGACGTGAAGGGTATGGCGTGCTTTAGAAGTTTGGGCATAGGTTTTTAACTTTTCTTTTCCATTATAATATTTTATAATTTCCTTTCTAAAGTATCTCGTTTTCTCAAATAAAAATTTGGACCTCCTATCGAAGTGTCCCATTAGGCATTTATAATTTATACCCCTATTTCGAGCGTAATGAAAAAGGATTTGAGTCTTAATTCAATCGAATAGAGAAGACAACTTTTTGGACCCAATCATTATATTAAATTTTCGATATAATCTCTAACGCGTTTCTATTCCGCACGATCAAACGATAAATCCAAATGCTATGAAATTTAAAATTCGATAATAATACAAGATTATGGATCTAATAGAACTAGTTTCGTCATGTTCCGAGACTATTCCCCGGAAGGCTTTTTTAAACGTCAATTTAAACGATGTATTATTAAAATTTGAAAAAACCATTGTTAAATTCAATTTTACCCCATCGCTTACTTTCAGTATTATCAATATAAATTTTATAAGCCTTTGAAATATTTTTAACAAGCTTAAAACTTCATATTCAACATTTTACTCAACTTCCAATTATTAAATTCAATAATTTAATTATCAAATAAATAGTGATATTTGAAATTCAAGTTAAAATTAACCTTTCAAATATTTAAAATCAATTAAATATTCCAATTTCAAATGCTCAAAAATTCCGGGTCATCACATTCCTCCCCCCTTAAAAGAATTTCATCTTTGAAATTAATAGTTAAGAGGAATGGTCCATAATCCGTTAACTATTTTCCCTAAAACCATTCAGTTCCAAACACATCCCAAAACAATCATTTTATTAAAGACACTTTATCACCCTCACTAATTTTCCAAACCCATCCATAGGTTACCAATAATATTATCCCCTTAATAATTGGCGCAGCGGATAATTCAAAACAAACTTCAGTCGATGGAAGTAGCAATCGGTGGATTGATGAATACCAAAATGCCCAAATTCGTTGATCCGAAGATACCGAATTCTAGCTATCTCAAACACGTTGATAGCGCACTATACCGTGTTCAAAGATCTACGATTCTTCGCACGTTGATCTAGCGCACTAGATTCCGTGAATCGGCTTCAACAAACGTGGATTCGAGCGCACTCGAATGACGTAAGTGGAGATAGGAGATTACACTCAACTACCAATTGGAGAAGAAAGCACAAAGCAATCAACAAGAAATTTTATTTCCCAAAATCAACCTCCTTAAAATGTACAACACACGCGTATTTATAGAAGTTTACAACCCTGGTCCTTGAGTCGTCTGCGACTTACGACTCATTGAGTCGGCACCGACTCATTCCCAAGCACGACCCAACTCCTAGAGGCACAACCTGGACAGCTGCGACTCACCAACACACGGCTTAAACGACTCAACTTCAACGTTTTAAGACTCAAGGAAATGCAACAGTCAGCGACTCACGACTTATATTACAACACACACATACACGACCCCAAAATGATACGACTTAATAAAGTACGCGACTCAATACAAGACCGACTCAAGACTTCACCGACTCAATACATGACCGACTCAAGACTTCCCCGACTCAACATACTTCCAACGACTCAAGCTCCCAAGCTTCCTTGCGGCAGATCCCTTCAACCGAGTCAACTCCGAACGACTCATCTAGGTCGTAACCCGTCCCCGCCTTATGGCCTTCAATTACTGGAATTCCCTTTTGCTTCTTGACGAGTCGTGGACGACTCATGGCCAAGCAGTTAGGTCGTGTCCGACTCATCAATCCAGAACTATTTAAACTCCCATTGAGTCGTAACTCGTTCCCTTCCTCTGACTCAAGATCTTTACTTGCTGAAACTTTATCCTTCTTCATGTTAAGTCGTAAACGACTTATGGATGAGCCGTTGAGTCGTGTGCGACTCATCAAGCACGAACGACTTAAGCTGTTAAGAGTTGCCACTTTCTCATATGACTCCTTCACCTGAGTCGTGCGCGCCTTACGGGTTAAACCCGAAACTCCTTTAGATCGTGCTACATCATCCTCCCCTGGTTGAGAAAAATTCGACCTCGAATTTGTAAATTCTTCCTCAACAATCTTACCTCCATGATATGGAATTAAATGTTTGACGTTAAAAACATCAGAATTATAAACATCATCTGGTAGCTTTAATCGATAAGCATTCTCATTGATTTTCTTCAAAACTTCAACTGGACCAATTTTTCTGGCTTTCAGCTTATTATAAGTGCCCACTGGAAAACGATCCTTCGTCAACACAGCATACACCAAATCGCCTTCGTTAAATTCAACATTTCGTCGTTTCAAATCTGCAGATTTCTTATATTTCTCATTCGTCTTTACCAATCGTTCCTGAACGATTTTGTGACATTCAGTTAATTCATCGACAAAATCAACAGCCCGTTTAACCGTCCCCTTCGGTTGTGGTACTACTGCTAAATCAAACGGTCCCCTTGGTAAATTTGAATATACAATCTGAAATGGACTGAATCCTGTACTGCGATTCATGGCATGATTATGAGCAAATTTTGCTTGGCATAATTTCATGTCCCAACTTATCAAATTATCCTGTACAAGACATCGCAATAAATTTCCCAATGACCTGTTTACAACTTCTGTCTGTCCATCAGTTTGCGGATGATAAGCACTACTAAATTTCAGCTTCGTTCCCACCATCTTCCACAAACTTAACCAAAAGTGACTCAGAAAACGAGTATCCCGATCAGAAACAATAGTTCTGGTAAACCATGCAATCGATACACCTCCTTAAAGAATAATTGTGCCACTGCATCCGCTGTCTTCTTGCAGGCAATAAAATGTGCCATCTTCGAAAATCTGTCCACTACAACAAATATCGAATCATTTCCCCTTTGAGTTCTAGGCAAACCCAAAACGAAATCCATGCTGATATCAACCCATGGCTTAGATGGTACAGGTAATGGCATATACAACCCTGCATTCGTCGCTGTTCCCTTTGAAACCTGGCAAATATGGCATCTCTCCACAAATCTTTCAATTTCTTTTCTCATCGACGGCCAAAAGTAAGACTGTGAAATCAATTGCAAAGTACGATCTCTACCCACATGGCCTTCTTCATGCAACTCCTTGATAATTTTCATTCTCAAGCTGCCCTCTGGAATACATAACTGATTTCCTTTAAACAAGAATCCATCAACCAACATAAATTCATCGGTACTCCCATCCTTCACTTTTTCAACATATTTCGCAAAGTAAGGATCTTCTTTAATCATCTCTGGCAGTAATTCAAACCCCGTCACTTCAACTTTCAATGTTGTCAGTAAATGACTCCTCCGACTTAAAGCATCAGCCCCACGGTTCGTCACCCCCGATTTGTGCTTAACAACAAAGGTAAACTGCTGTAAATATGCAATCCATGATGCATGTCTCGCTGAAATCTTATCCTGCCCCTGTAAATGCTTCAAAGCTTCATGATCAGTATAAAGAACAAATTCCTTCTGAAACAGATAGTGCCTCCAATGTTTAACAGCTTGCACAACAGCATAAAACTCAACATCGTACGTACTATATCTCATTTTTGCCCCTGATAACTTTTCACTGAAATATGCAATAGGTCTCCCCTGCTGACTCAACACTCCTCCAATCCCAACCTTTGATGCATCAGTGTGTAGCTCAAACAACAACTGAAAATCCGGTAATACAAGAATTGACGCTGTCGTCAACAGTTCTTTGATTCGTTCAAAAGCAACTCCCGCTTCCTCTGACCATACAAACTGTTTTCCTTTCATGCAATCGGTAACTGGTGCCATCACGCTACTGAAGTGTGGAATGAACCTTCGGTAGAATGATGCCAATCCATGAAAACTTCTAACTTCAGTGATAGTTCTCGGCTGTGGCCAATTTCTAATAGCTTCAACTTTACTCTGGTCAACATGAATACCCTTTCCTGAAACAACATAACCCAGAAATAAAACACTGTGCGTCATAAACACACATTTCTTCGTAGCAGCATAAAATTGTTCCTCACGAAGAATGATCAATACTTCCCTCAAATGTTGAACATGCTCCTCCATACTCCTGCTATATATCAGAATATCATCAAAATAAACTACCACAAACTTCCCAATGAATGGTCTAAAGATTTGATTCATCACCCGCATGAATGTACTAGGTGCATTTGATAAACCAAATGGCATAACCAACCATTCGTATAACCCCTCTCTCGTCTTAAACGCTGTCTTCCACTCGTCTCCAGGTCTAATTCGAATTTGATGATAACCACTCTTCAAATCAATCTTCGAAAATATAGTTGCCCACTCAACTGATCCAGCAAATCATCCAACCTCGGCATAGGAAATCTATATCTCACAGTAATCTTATTCAAGGCTCGACTGTCAGTGCACATCCTCCACGTCCCGTCCTTCTTCGGTACCAACAAAGCCGGCACAGCACACGGACTCAAACTTTCCTGAACACGTCCCTGTTCCAACAACTCTTCCACTTGCCTTCATCAAATTTCTCATTAATACGTTGTTCCATAAGCTCGGCTTCTTCTCTTCGATACAACGCTTCAACATTTTGATGACGGTTAGCTCTCCTTGGCGGCATGATTGAATCAACACAACACTTCACAAAACAACAATGCTCGGCTCAATTTTATCTTGGCTTGATCTTCACGACTTAACTTGGCTCGGCTCAAGGTTAAGTCGGCTTCAATTCAAACATAAGGCACGGCTCACACTCTTCTACACTTGGCGCGCAAAAATCTCTTCACAAATTCAAACACTCTCCAACACTTTGATTCAAAATGCTATAGATCAAATACTCCAAACTTGTTGCAACTTCAAGATGAACACGACGAACAACTTCAAATACTTGGCTCCAAGAATCAACTTAGCTATGATTGGCTAAGTATGGCTCTGATACCAATAATGGCGCAGCGGATAATTCAAAACAAACTTCAGTCGATGGAAGTAGCAATCGGTGGATTGATGAATACCAAAATGCCCAAATTCGTTGATCCGAAGATACCGAATTCTAGCTATCTCAAACACGTTGATAGCGCACTATACCGTGTTCAAAGATCTACGATTCTTCGCACGTTGATCTAGCGCACTAGATTCCGTGAATCAGCTTCAACAAACGTGGATTCGAGCGCACTCGAATGACGTAAGTGGAGATAGGAGATTACACTCAACTACCAATTGGAGAAGAAAGCACAAAGCAATCAACAAGAAATTTTATTTCCCAAAATCAACCTCCTTAAAATGTACAGCACACGCGTATTTATAGAAGTTTACAACCCTGGTCCTTGAGTCGTTTGCGACTTACGACTCATTGAGTCGGCACCGACTCATTCCCAAGCACGACCCAACTCCTAAAGGCACAACCTGGACAGCTGCGACTCACCAACACACGGCTTAAACGACTCAACTTCAACGCTTTAAGACTCAAGGAAATGCAACATTCAGCGACTCACGACTTATATTACAACACACACATACACGACCCCAAAATGATACGACTTAAGAAAGTACGCGACTCAATACAAGACCGACTCAAAACTTCACCGACTCAATACATGACCGACTCAAGACTTCCCCGACTCAACGTACTTCCAACGACTCAAGCTCCCAAGCTTCCTTGCGGCAGATCCCTTCAACCGAGTCAACTCCGAACGACTCATCTAGGTCGTAACCCGTCCCCGCCTTATGGCTTTCAATTACTGGAATTCCCTTTTGCTTCTTGATGGGTCGTGGACGACTCATGGCCAAGTAGTTAGGTCGTGTACGACTCATCAATCCAGAACTATTTAAACTCCCATTGAGTCGTAACTCGTGCCCTTCCTCTGACTCAAGATCTTTACTTGCTGAAACTTTATCCTTCTTCATGTTAAGTCGTAAACGACTTATGGATGAGCCGTTGAGTCGTGTGCGACTCATCAAGCACGAACGACTTAAGCTGTTAAGAGTTGCCACTTTCTCATATGACTCCTTCACCTGAGTCGTGCGCGCCTTACGGGTTAAACCCGAAACTCCTTTAGATCGTGCTACATCAATAATTCAATAGTTTAAACCGAAATTTAAACTATCAAATTTTCTTCCTTCCAAATTTTTCTAACCCCTTAAATTTTCGAAAAATTTCGCCAACGTCTCCTTTGCGCAGCTAGCTCGGTACAACTACAAAATGCCTCTACAGGCTCCCAAATTCCAAAAGAAAACAAAAAGCCAAGTGGCTAGATCAAAAACCCAATCAAATTTCATACAAAATTTAAACACATACCTTTTTGTCGAGAAATTCAAATTTATCTTCTGGAATCAAAACCTATTTTCCTTTTCCTTTATAATACCCGTATATCCTACTTAGCAATAATATCCAATCACAACATTCAAAACCATTTTATTGACTCCCTTACAAAATTTCAATATCTATTCATTTAAGCACGTACGACGTACATATATCATCCGTATGCACTATCAAATTCAATCACTCGCTCGAACACACAATTTCACTTCCGGACTAGTATCGTCCACCCGGTTTCCTAATGCGGACTCAAATCTGGTTTCTTAATCAGAAACCGTCATTCTCCTTGCATAGTTCTAAACTATGATAAAGAATGTCCAGAATCAATCAAAAATTCATATCCAGAGTTCATTGTCGAAAATCGAGTGAAAAAAAATCCCAACTCGAACTGGTACACTACCTCGAAATTCTGTGCTCGAATCTGGATCGAACCATTGTGCGAATAAAACAATATACGCACATCCTATGTATTTATATCCATTGATTATTAACTATATCAATTCTCTTTTTATTCACATTCATTTTGATTTCTATTCACTTATCAACTGTTGTCATTTCACATATTTTTATTAAATCTTTACTTAAATGCTTATTCAATATATTTTCCCGACACCCATATTACTTAAGAATTTTACCATTTCTTCTTAAGTTCAATATAAGTATTTTATATGCTTCTTATATTTATTTTCGCTTCACCACTTGAGTTTATATCTACTTCTATTCAAATAGGTCTTCCTATTTCCGTATGAATTCAATTTACCTTCAACTTGGAATATTGAATTTTGTCTTCCATTTATAACTGATCCATATCATTATTTTAAATTAGTTTCATCCACTAATTTATTTCAATTTCCAATTTGAAATCGTTTTGTCGCTAGAAAAAATTTTCACAAAAAAAATTTTAACTCCCAAAGTTTTCGAAATTTTTTGGTAGAGTCTCCTTTATACGGAGAAGCTTTTGCAATTTGACAAGAGATATAAATATATATACATCGACCCACCCGGTCGGGAAAAAAACAAACAATAGTTCATATTTTCTAAGTTTTATTGCGTAGGCGTGCCTCTATTTAGAATTTTTAAGCAAGCGGCTTATTATTTAGCAATTAGCGCGACCAAAATCCTGCCAAACGGCCTTCAGGTACTTGTACTTACTCAATTTAAACATATAAGCACTATATATAAGAAGTTTATACCATTTCTCTTATATTTAAATAGCTAAAACATGGATTCTATAACAATGCATGTTATATACTTTCATAAGCACGTATGTAAGGTTTCTACACTTATTTCGAATGCTTTCAATCAACTCTCTATCCATACTATCGAATTTAAGTGATTTACAACTCACTTGCATGTGATTCATTTTTAAACCAAACGAACTTATATTCATTTCAATTGATTCAAAAATCAATTTTATTTACTTCTATTAATTCATAGAATTTTATTTAATCTCATTTTCGTCAAAGGACAATTATTTCTATGCAAACTCAGCGATATTTATGTGAATAAACAATTTCTTAAGCTTATAATCATTTTAAATTGATTCCAATACAATTTATATTAAATTTTATTCCATTTTCAGCTTGTTAAAATAATATCCAAGCACATATTTAACTCATTTATACTCGAATTGGATTTTATTTGCAACTCAAATCAGTTCTATTATAATCCAATTCCATTTCATTTGACAACTTCGATTCATAATTAATCCACTTACAATATGCGATGAATATTATTTATACTCAAGTTCTATTTCTATCATTTAATTCACAAACCAATTTTATTAACTCACAATTCAACTTTTATTTAACCAATTTAAAATTCCATTAACACACCTACTTAACCAACTTATTCAAATTAGTTCATTTCCCAAAATACAAACAATTTTATTTTGGCTTATTTATTCCACTACTAAGTTTTATATGTCGCAACTTATTTATATCCATACTTTCATCCGTTTACTATCAATCCCATTCTCATTTTACTTTTTAACTCGTGATTATAAATTTAATTTAGCCAAGTATATGTATTTTTATTCAACGGGTATTCAATTCTTTTATAAGCCATCGAAATCTATTTATTCCAATTCAATCTTATTTAACTAAACTCCAGTCAAATCTAGCCTCATACTATTCTTTTGACTTCACAATCCATTTAAAATTTATTAAGTAAGAACTTAATTTCATTTAATGTATCCACCACGTGATACAATTCCATCTCTATTATTTTTCAACTTTAATCCTAATCCAATCATAATATTATTAAACTTAGCTTAAGTTCCTTTAGTTCGGCCTACTCTTCTAACTTATTAACATTTTTTTACAAGTTAATTCCATTCCAGGAAATTTTCAAACTTTATAAATTTCCAAAACTTTTTATAATCCATAAACCTTTTTAAAATAATTTCTGGAGTCTCTTTCAATCGATTACTCAATATTTTAAAATCATTTTTTTGAAATCAATTATATCCAAACTAAATATTCCTTTGCATTACAAATCAAAACGGTTTCACCAACCAAAACTTCAACAATTCAAAAACCATTTTTTTTAAATCCATAATTCAATTGCATATCCAATTGTTCCTTGAATTTTTAAAACCAACCCAATTTTGCAAACAACTACAATTTAAAACAATTTGGTAGCTCTTGGAAACTCGAAAATAAACATCGATGATGCTGTAGTCATCACCGAAGTTACTTTCTAGCGACCGAAAAGAGTTTAGTGCTTTTATCCTTCCAAAACATTTCAAATATCTTTAAATTCCAATTCTCACCAGATTTCATATCCAATTCAAAAATATTTCGCAAATAGTATTACTATTATTTCTCCGAAACCCTTAAAAACCATTTTCAAATTCAAAGGAATATAAGTTTTCCAAATCTTCAAATTGCAAACCCTTTCAATTCATATTTAAACATTACTCTTGAATTTTCATCACAAATTATTTTCAAATATTTCTCTGGAATTCTATTTCAAATTATAAATCACATTTACAAATCCCATTTGTATATGAATTTATTTCTTAGCTTTTGGTTATGATTTCAATATCTTATTCAATTTTACACAACAATGATAATAATTTAATATTATCATTCCTAACAACCAAGCAACCATATATAACCATAATAATTTACGAAAAATTATTTCCTTTATATACAAAAATAATTTGGGTAAAATTATTTCGTTTACCCTATTTAAACAATACTGTGTCGGTTTATCTTGTAAGAGTTTAGAAATCCCAATCGATGACATGGCATCCCACACATCGACCAGAATCCATAAACACCCAACCGATAAGTCAACACAATATAAAAAAAATTTTATGTTCACTAACAAATACGCGCTCATATTTATTAATACACTCAAACTCATTATAGAGTACTTACGGACTCTATTTCTATTGAGTAATTCCCACCAGAGCCAAGGTTATCACCAACCTAAGCTCTGATACCACTTCAACAGCCCGTAAACTCGTACGCCTTAATTCGACACTATTCTCTAACATATCAACTCAAATAGAACAGAAACACGAACCATTGGGTTAAGAAAGAAAGAGATAGAAGAAAAGGAAACAAACACCAGAATCTTACCATCGCAGCGGAATAAAATATAATAGATAATAACAGATCTTTACACAAAAACAAATACATCTGTTTTTATACATTACATCATCAGGGTACAGCATTAGAGTTCAATACAAACAACAACACAACTTAGGACGGTAATAATATCCTGTCCTTTCCCAAACTGAATACACATCGGATTATACCATACAAATACGAAAGTACGTATCGCCATCCAGCTCCACAGTATCATTTCCTGTAATCTATAATACTTGGTCTGACCCGAGCATTATAATTAAATAACACCCGAGTCAGTCTGGAATACCAATGTGAGAAAATCACACTCGATTTGATTATTAAAGTTTCAAAATCCTTCGAAAAATCAAAAGCATCTCGTAAGACCACGCCAAAAGTAAACATGTCGGGTTTTTACCTTACGATAGCTAAAAAAATTCATATAAAATCCTCTTATATTATAACAGGGTCTATATACAAATACTTATTCAAATAGCTGAAATTGTTACATATATTAAATTCCAGCTAATAAGTATACAACCATAAAGGCACGTAGGGAGAATGGATTTCCAACTCATGACTAGGCACTGGGGTACCACCTGTCACAGTACGTAGTCTAGATCAGCGTATCGAGGATCCACCATAAATCCCCTGCAATACAAGACCGGGACTACCCCTTACTGGATAATCCTGAGTAAGATCACCCCACGGTTGGGATCAGCAACCGCACCACTAAGCCGAATAAAAAGGGACATCTAGACAGGGATGACCTCACCCTAATGGGTGCTACCCACTTAGCCTTGCTGCATAACACTTGATTTTCATTCATTCTGGGTTGATGTGGCTCGAGGTTAAGCGTTACCTTTTTAGAACACATCTCTTAGAATGCTCATCGCCCACCTGACGATGTTCTGAAAGCATTCATCCATACAAGTCCGTCCCGGGTTCGAACGGAACCGAAGGCACTACTCCTACTACATCCATGTTGGAATCACCTCAGGATTAGTAGCGAATAGCCCTTGCACTTCACTGCTTCATCTTTGAATTCCAGCTCTTGTCTTCCTCATGAAAACGTTCAAACCGGATCGAAGTAGTTTTCGAAAAATAAATCCTGATCCCGTTCTCTTCGAAACGATCAACGCATTGGCCAATATTGATAGTCGGTTATTTAGCTATCAAATAACATTCACAAACATCCATCAACACAAATAATTTCTTCATATTATTTATTATTCTCAAAATATTTTCGCAAGGTATATTTCCACTTTTCAAACCTTTTTGAAAAAAGTTTCAAACCATCTTCCTCTCATGGAATAAATTCCTTAAATATTTATTTCCACTGAAAACACCAAGTACAAAATCTTTAGATTTTTAAAATAAATTTAAAATTCTTTATTATAAAATATCCTTTAAATATTCAAACTAAAAACTATTTTAATACTTTATTAAAAAAAATTTAAGAATATTTAAAATAAGGCTACTTTATAAATATAAACTAAATTTTTATCTTTTAAAACATAACACCAAGTCACCTTTAAATAATTACGGCTATAATGAATTAGAAAAATATACTAACTTTAAAATTTAAACATTTAGACATAATAACTTTCCTAAAACATATTTTTAACAACTTAAACTTTTTACTTATACATAAAAATTTGCTTTGAAAACTTACTCGGCTATCTAGGGAAATGCGCTTCTCTTTCACATCTTTTAAAAATAAAACACTATGTATTTTTAAACAAATTTACCCATTCCTTTAATAAATTTCCACCGTGAATTTATTCTTCTGAACATCTACTAATATACTGCTTCATTTTTATAAACCCAGCTTATAAATTTCTTAGTCCCATTCCCTTTTAAAATTCCAATCTCAAACACCTAAATCAATTTTCATACTGATTTTCAAGTTACTCCATTTTGATATAAATTCCTTTACTTACTAAATTTACTTCAAAACCCATTAACTTTAAATTTTTATTTTTTTCTTATGATTTAAAATCTTTTAACTGAAAAATACCAATTTCATATTTCCAAAATTCCTTCTTTATCCTTCCAAATAAATTTATACTCTGGATTTTGAAGTAAATTGTTTATTCTTTAAATAATATCACTTAAGTTTTAAAATTCATTATTTTTCTGTTTATTCAAATTCCCCTTTTTCCATACTCGGAGTTATTTATTATAATTTTAAAATCACTTTTATTCTTTTCCAATTCATTCTTAAATTTATTCAAATTCTCTATAATTATTTTACTTAAAAATTCGCTCTTTTATTTTCTTTTCAAAAATCCAATTCTATATATTTTGATAACTCAGTGCACCGAAATATATTCAAGCAAACCATAGCATTCAATATTCCAATTATCAATATAATTCATCATAGAATATCAAATATTCCTAACACAGAATATTAAACAATCTAAATAATTTTGAGGAATCTAGTTAGATCCCTCCAACCTGCTTCCCTACATCCACAGACGTTAGAACAATGCCAATTCCACTTCGAGGTGGAATATTGCGTTATATGGGGTTAATATAATATCATCTGCTATTATGCGGTGCATAGGGTCTCATCCGCTATAAAATGCGGAAAATCAATCACTCCAATATATACTATATACTACTATGTATAATATAGCACATCAAATCAATTCAATCATTCAACTAGTTATTTAAATTTAACCATTTAAATTTAAATCAGACCCAGATGAGTGAGATTAACTCACCTTTGATTTTGTTTGCAATCCATTCCATCTTGACTATTTTCTTCACGATTTCGTACATTGTATGAATATTATAAGGTTTTTTAATACTCTAAAAATATTAAATAGTTATTTACAATTTATTAATTTAACAAATGATTTAATTTTTAAACCAGTAATTTTCCTTTTGAAACTACATACACTCCATTTAAAAATAAATTATAGGTTTCAAAAATCAAACATGTTTATAAGTTCTACAAACATTTTAAAACCCTTATATTTTTTCTAAAATCTTATCTATAAAAATAATTTCTGATTAATGGACTAAAAATCAACAGATTAAACTCAGGTTTAGACTTGATCAATAACAATTTAAAAATGCTCAAACTAAATTTACCACTTCATCACAATTTATTAATTTGTAAATATTCGTTTTAATATAATTTTATAATATATAAATCACTTTAATACTTCTTTAAAATTAAATAGCAAGGTTAAAAATGTGTATGTGTATGTTTAAAAAAAAAATCCTCTGTACCTAACAAACCAAAATTTTCATTAAGTTATATATTTTTCAATCTGTATTTAAATCAAGGTTAATCGAAGAAGAAAAACGAATACCTCAAGCCAACGCTGTCTATCGTGCCTCCTCTGAATTCGGCACACCCTCGCTCTGGTCCCCGACCTCCAGCATACCCAATTACGACTCTATCTACCCTCCAACTGCTAGCCTCGCACGCGTGTGCTTCCCTCTCGCAGTCGCCACCTCACCTCGTTCGCATCATGAATGAAAACCCTAGCCTCGACAATAAACATGAACGCGACCTCGCTTGTATCTCCGCTCCACTCTAGCACCTACAACCCATCGTCGATCCCCTCTTTCTTCGTCGCAAGATCTAGGGTTACGAGCGACGCTGCTGAGCCATGCTGCAGTGCCTCCAAGCGTGGTCCTGCCTTGCGATTTTCCTCGGCCTTTCCCCTCTTATATTTTCAAATTCGAACAAATTGGGCTTCGTTCCTTCCTCGTTGATTTCGCTTGGCCATTTGTTTCTCGATCTGCTTGATCTTATATATATATACACATAAATGATTTTGATTTTCTAAGGAAGAGGAGGATGCGCGAATTATGCGTAAAGGGTATGACGTGCTTTAGAAGATTGCGCATAGGGTTTTAACTTTTCTTTTCCATTATAATATTTTATAATTTCCTTTCTAAAGTATCTCGTTTTCGCAAATAAAAATTTAGACCTCGTATCGAAGTGTCCCACTAGGCATTTATAATGTTATACCTCTATTTCGAATGCAATGAAAAAGGTTTTGAGGCTTAATTCAATCGAATGGAGAAGACAACTTTTTGGACCCAATCATTATATTAAATTTTCGATATAATCTCTAACACATTTCTATTCCGCACGATAAAAAGATAACTCCAAAAGCTATGAAATTTGAAATCCGATAATAATACAATATTACGGACCCAATGGAACTGGTTTCGTCAAATTCCGAGACTGTGCCTCGGTAGGCTATTTTGAACGTCAATTTAAACGATGTATTATTAAAATTTGAACAAACCATTGTTAAATTCAATTTTACCCCATCGATTACTTTCAGTATTATCAATACAAAATTTATAAGCCTTTGAAATATTTTTAACAAGCTTGAAACTCCAGATTCAACATTTTACCCAAGTTCCAATTATTAAATGCAATAATTTAATTATCAAATAAACAGTGATATTTGAAATTCAAGTTAAAACTAACCTTTCAAATATTTAAAATCAATTAAATATTCCAATTTCAAATGCTCAAAAATTCTGAGTCGTCATAGAAATAAAAATTTTATAATTGAAATAGTTGAAAAATAAAATAATGAAGTATTAAACTGGAACAAATATGTAGTTATCGAAATGTAATTATAAGAAGAAATGTAAATTAATTTATATTAGGGTGAAATTTATTTAGCAATAAATTAAATGAACTATTAAAAGAAAAGAGTAGAAACTAAAATTTTACTAATTCATGATAGAACCCAAATTAAGGCCAAAGCTTAAATTATCTCTCCTTGGTTCTAGAAAACTCTCCCCGTTTCAAATTGAAACCCATACCCGCATATTCCAAAGCCGGTTCCCATTTCATTGTCTTAGAGCCCTAATCCACTTTTGGAATTCAAAAATCGCACCAAATAAAAAAAAGAAATTGCACAAAAGAAGCACGATAAAAGAGACGAACGGGTAAGGGAGTCGTAACACTTGTTCGCACACACAGGAGAAGGAGAAGGGATGAGAACTTGGCCGTCGAGGGTGGCGCCTACATAATGGAAAGAGGCGTGATTGAGGATTGCTTCTTGTCAATTGGTGCTGATGCGACATTTTTGAAAGGTGACTGGAGCTTGCAATGGGAGGACCGACACATGTAGGAGAAGAACAAGACGTGACCTTGGTTGGTGGCTTTAAGAAGAGATTGGTAACGGGGAACTTGCCCACCACTGGTTGATGGTGACCGTCTATTAGCTCGGGTTGTTTTGGGGAGTGGGGGCTGTGTTTGGGTATAGGAACATATTTGTTAAAGGCAAGAGTTGCTCTAAAATTCTTGCTTGCATTTATCTTTTCGGTAAGTAAATTACTGACTCACAACTATAATCTAGAATAATTTTTCTATGATTTTCTCGAATTATTGAGTGACAAATTCGTTTGATTGATGATGAGTATGGTTGGTATGTTTTGAATTGGTTAGAATTGCACTGTGAACAATGATTTACTTGCTATTGTGATGATTATTGGTTGATTGCTGATTATATATCCATTGTGCGATATTTAAGTAATAAATAGATGTTATAAATAGTCGAATGACATTAGTAGTTGATCGAAAGGGAATGAATAAATTATAATGGAAGGCTTTGAAAAAAATTAAATTATTTATGAAAAATAGTGAACATTGAAATGATTTTCTTATTTAATACTAATGATATTGTAGTTAATGAAAAATTTGAAAGTGGAATAATTTTGAGGACTTTGTGAATAGAAATTACTATGAAAATGATGAATTTTAGGATTTCATTAAATAAGTGAATTTTTGAAATTATATTTTTATTTATCGATGATTATAAAAATATTTAAAGTGCTTAAAAATAACGGTGTTTATAATTCTCAAGTGATGAATTAAATCTATTTGGATTTAATAAATGGAAAGTTTGAAAAAAAATTAAGATAATAATAAGTTGTGTGCTAATTTATTTATCGCATGAGAAGTTTTATTTATAGGATTTATTATATTTTATTAAGAGAAACTTTGACAGTAATTATAGTATTTGATTATTTTTAAATAAAAGGAAAATCAATTTAAAAGCATTTGGAATTTTTTTTATAGAAGTGTTTGAAGTCAATTACTATGGAAAGGTAATTTAGGGTTTTTTGTACAAATAAATTGTTGCAAATTGACAATTTTGCGTCAAATCCTTAAAAGGCTTTATATAGTGACGAAGTACTTTATTTAAAAAGAATTTGAAGTGTAAATACAAGCTTTAAAAACATTGGATTTGTAATTTTATAATAAGGCTTTGGAAAATTATTTTTAATTGAAAATCCTTATTTGGAGTATGGGATTAATTAAATTTATTGTTTAAAAATAATTATTTTGAAATCTCCTTGGTATTAACATCATTGAAGAATAATTCAACGTTTATGAATTATTTCAAAACTAAGTTTAATGGATTTTGAATTGAATGAAGTTTTAATCTATAAATTTCCTTGTAACTGAACAAGAGGTTCGGAAATATTTATTTATGAAATTGTAAATGGATTTTTGAGGAAAGAATGAGAATTTTATAATTTAATTTCTTTAAGTTGAATATTGGTTTTTGAAATTGGACTGAAGATTTTGGTAGAGTATTCTAAAGCCCCTTCCAAATCAATAAATTGTAGTACTGTTTGTTTTGAATGATTTATGTTTCTATGTAAAGAGAAATTAGAATAAACGGAGTTATAGTACCATTTAGTATGATATATTTGGGAGTATTATTATGGTTACTCTATTAACTCATGTTATAGAATTATTGTGTGAAGGTCGATATAGTGAAAGCTTTTAGTAAATGGATTAATAACACCGTGGCATGAGACACTCAACAATATTATTCTAATTCCTCTTTTTCCTTATGGTATATGATGTTATTATATGTAAGGAGTGTAGTTTACAAGCATGGAGTAAATGAGCAAGTGATACAGGTGGTATCAGACGCATGCGTGACATTATTTGATTACTTTCTATAAGTAAGACACTTTTATTGTATGGGTTAATGTCTTCAGGAAGGGTCAGTTGTGTTGACAATGCGATAATATGATTTTTGTTTGATGATAATAAACATATATATTCGTTTAAATGTATTTGTTAATGTACTATTTTTTATTTTCATAGATTAAATAAATATTTGCTGAATAAAAAGAATGACACAGAATTTGAATTCAAACAGAAATTTTATTCAAACAAATATTTATTATAATTTTTGAACAGTACAAATTTCAAGCTCTCACTATATACAATTTCAATTACAATACAAATATTGATTACATCAAAAATTTCACATTTACATTGCACCTTACAACATATCACTCATTCACTCAACTCGTACTGATCTTCAACTTCATTCCAATGTGAATCCAACATTTGAGCAACCTGCAAAAATATACATTGACGCAGTAAAATTGAAAATAAAATATTTTTGCAGTATAAAATAAAATGTGGATTTTTAAAATAATATTTTCCTCAGTTATTTAGGTTGTTCGTCATCATTTAATTTTGAATTCATCATACACGAACAGCTTGTGACATACATAGTTTATCACTGTATATGCCACAAGGCCGTGCACACCGATATATACACTTGATAGAATTACAGGGACAGGTGAGCATAGGTCAAACCCAAAACGCCGGGTTCAACTCAAGTGCAATAAAAATAATGTCACAATATTCATCATAAGGTCAAACCCGAGCTACAAGCTAGATTCAACTCAGGTGTAATTCCTAAAACAAATCCAAATGCAATAAAATGGTTGGAAGCAACCTCAATGCACAGCAAGTATACAACAAAGGCCATGCAAGCTACATACAGTCTCAAGTGAAAGGTTAGACAGTCCATTCAGACCATCAAGCAAATGCATATCAGATGATGTCAACGACTCAGCATGTACACGAAGGCAACAAAAACTCAAACCAGCAAAAACAGATACAACATAGTGAACAGGTCGAAATCAACCCATGAACAAGATTGCATCAAGAAAACAAGATACATACAAATACGCACAACAACAAAGTCCAAGACCAGTGAATTGAAATGGTCGACCAGACAGTGACAATGCAAAATGGTGCACATCTAACCAGAGCCTAGGCAAGAGAAATGAGAATGCAACCCACTACAAATATAAGTGCAGACAAGCTACAATGAATGGCCAAGAATAAATGAAAATACAGAAGTATGGTGAAGTAACAAAACTACAACATCAAGTGATACTGAGTACACATGAAACAAATATGAAAGACCAGGCAACTATACTTAAAGCCCAAACAAAACAAAGTAAAGCTCCAACCAAGTGAATATGCAAGTGAATGCAATTCTGTGCTCAATGCAAAGACCAGTGATGCAACTCAAGCCAGCATATAAAATTTATACAGCAAGCTCCAGATGGATAATGCAAGTACAGAACTCAACTAGACAGTACAAGTTAATGACATGAACAATGCCAAAACATCATCTAAGTTCAAATAAATATAGACAGCAAGCTCCATATGGTACACAAGTAAAAGACCAACAATGCAATTGAAATACAAACTGTCTCGAAGAGTGATACTAGAGACTACAAAGAAATAGAGACTGAACTAGACAGCAGTTACATGAATGCATACACACATTAGAACCAGAAAACAACGACTAACCAGAACTGTTCAGAAATCAAGTGAACAAAGCTGCAAAAGACACCAAGAAGATTGTACATGAATCAAATGCAAGTATCAGTTTCAAACAAGATAGAGAAACAGAAGTTAACAAGCACAAAGAACAAAACAAGTCAAGTATGCTACAACATTGAATTAAATCAGTGTCTAAGTTCAGTGGTGTCGAAGATGGTAATATCAAAAATCAAGTCAAAGCCATGAGCAACTAACGGAAGTCAAAGGAAACAAAGATCGAAATCAACATCAGCACAGTTCAAATTCGAAACCGTGGTGGCCAAGTAAATTGACCAAGTCACGAATTAAAACCGTGAGTATCAAGTAACAATTATATGATTTTGACAAAGTCGGATAAATCATCAACATCAAAACATAATCGAGTGGCCGAGACGAAGTCAAGCAAACTATCAGACGAACAAAAAAATATTAGGAATTTGAATCTATATAAAAACCCAATCATCATCGGCTTTAAGATAAAATCCAGTTCAAGCATTCAACTAGGAGAACAAAAAAGGCATAAATTACATAGCAGAGTCAAAGTCGAACTCGATCAAAACGAGGAGCCATATTCGAATTGAAGAAGGAGTCGATTGCCGAAGCAAGACATAGAAATACCAATCGTAATCGACCATCTACCCATCGGCTTCATCGATTTTCTCAAGCCCTAATTTGCAAGCAAAGGAACAAAGGAACGAGCCGCCATTATACAGAACAAAGAGTAAAAGGAACGACCGACATCGATAAAAGAAATAAGGCCACGTTTGTTTTTTAAATTAGGCCGGCCTTGTTCTTTTTAATTGAGTTTTAGTTAGGGTTTGTTAGGGTTTTTTTTTTAATTGAATTTTCTATAAAAAATTGTGTTATTACTAGTCGTGTGACTAGGGGACAAACTACGTGGCGTAGTTTGATAATTCGCAACTCAATGGCTGAGTTGTGGCAGGGTTTTGAGCATAGAGCTAGGTCAGTCAGTAGAGGATGTCGCGGGTTTACGTGTGTAAGCGTGTGACTACTTAATTTCAAGTAGAAACCTTGGGGGCAGCACGTAGGCATGGTTTTGCCAAAGCTGGGTAAATTATGTGTCGTTCTATTTCTGCATTTATTATTCTGCTATTAGCTGTACTGCTATAATTTAGATATATCTGTGTTGAAATATTTTATAAGCTTCCACAATAATTATAGCATCACCCTATTCCCCCCTCTAGGGTGAAATCGATCCTACAAGTGGTATCAAAGCTAGGAATAGAAGTCAACTTTTATTTTTAAAAAGTTTGATTTTTCAAAATCAATTTTTGTTTTAAAATTTGAAATTTTGAAATGGCTTCTTTCAATAATGCTTTTGCTGAGGGTCAGTCTATAGTTAGACCACCAATGTTCAATGGTGAATACGCCTACTGGAAAAATAGAATGAAATTTTTTCTAAACACCATTGACGCTTGGAATATTGTTAAGGCAGGTTATAGAGCACCAACTATAACTGTTGATAATCAGGAAATAGATAAACCAAACGATCAATTGACAGAACTAGAAAATAAATTACAAAATGCTAATGCTAAAGCTATGAATTCTATTATCTGTTCATTGGACCAATTTGAATTTAATCGTGTCTCACATTGTCTAACTGCACAGGAAATATGGCATACACTAAAAGTGACTCACGAAGGAACATCTCAAGTTAAAGAATCTCGTCTTGCCATGCTAAGTAGCGAATACGAGAATTTCACAACGGCGAAGGAAGAAAATGTCAAAGAGATGTATGGGCGACTTTTCAATATTGTATACAAATCAAAAGCTCTCGAAAAATCATACGCGGAATTGGAAATAGTCCAAAAAATCCTCAAAGTCCTTCCACAAAGTTTTGAAGCCAAAGTGACAGCCATTCAAGAATCAAAAGATTTAAAACAGATGAAAGTTGAAGAACTCATCGGAAATCTCACCACTTATGAACTATAAATGAAATTCAAGGAAGAGGGTGAAGGAGGTGACACTCGAAAGAAATCACTAGCTCTTAAAGGAACAACAAAAAGTGATGGCGATGATGATGATGATGGAGCATCAGAATTGGAGCTGATAATAAAGAAATTCAAAAGGTGGAATTACAAATACGAAAATCCAGCTCGAAATCAAAAATTGAAAAGCAGAATAGCCAAAGCACTAGACTACTCAGAAGAACAGAAGATCATTTGTCACAAGTGCAACCAACCCGGACATATCAAGCCCAATTGTCCTCAAAATCGACGAGACTTCGAAAAGAAATCAAAAAGGAGAAGATTTGCAGCCACGTGGAATACAAGTGATGAAGATAATCAAAGTACTAGCTATAAGAGTAAGAAAGTAGATATGTGCCTTCAAGGTAATATAACTGATAGCGACGATGACGTGCCAAGCGAGGTATCAAAACTCACTCACTCACAACTACTTATATATTTCCACGAAGTAAATGGCTGTTTTGAACGACTTAGGGAGAAATATGCTAAAATTGAATCACAAAGAGATAGTTTGATTGAACTAAATGAACAACTTGAACAATTAGATAAAAACTGTCAAAATAAGTACCCTAAGTGTGACAAATGTCCATTATTTGAAGAAGAAATTAAAAAATCAGAAATTAATATAAAATCACTTGAAAATGAAATTCTGATTTTGAAAGAAAGTGAAAATACTAGGAGAGAGAACTCTATTAAAAAGTGCGCACAATTGTTAAACGAAAATGAATCTCTCAAAACACAAATCCAAAAACTGTCAACGACTTTAGATAAATTTTCAAAAAGTGAAAAATCGTTGAATATGCTATTAGGAAAGCGAACTGTTAATACAGTTAGACAAGGACTTGGATATAATCAATCTGAAAAAGTTAAAAGCAAAATTAATCAAGTTAATTCTATATGCACAATTTGTAGAAAATATGGACACAATCATAGTAATTGTTGGTACAGACCCAAAAACGTGAAAACTATACCAATTTGGGTTCCAAAGGCACAAATATAAAATCTCTCAAAGTTAAACAAATCCGGGTGCCGAAAGGAACATATATAAATAGTTTTGGGTCGCCACAATTTTTTTTTAGAATATTCTGCCGCTAACAATCATGGACCTATAAAACAAATAGGTCACAAAAATCTTTCATCGTATAGGAGTGGTGGCAGGCTAAGAAACAACAATAGTGCTACTTGGATTCTGGTCGTTCCAAGGACACAATGAGTGACAAAGCAAAGTTCCTTAGCCTAGTATAAAGGTGACAGAATCACAATGGACAACAACAAAAATATCGTAAAGGTAAAATAGGTAATGGTATATTTATTTGAACGATATATTAAATGTGATAATCTGCACCGTAATCTGAGTTGAATCAGCCAATAATGAGATGATGAAATAATGATGACTTTGATTTTGACTTATTCAAAATTGTTGGCCAATTATATTCTTATGCCAAGAACACTATAAAAATCTCTAGAGTCTTTGAATTACTTCATATATATTAGTTTGGATTAATAATAGTGTTATAGTGGATGAGAATACATTTGGTTATTTTACGGCTAACTCTATATACACGATTTTTGATTATTTATACGGTTTCAATTCAAATTCAAGAGAATGTCATTTAAAAAGCTGTTAAAATTGATTTTGAGTTTTTTGTTGCACATTCATGGTCTGGTCTATCAAATTCAATTAATGATAATTTTGAGTGAAAGAGAAATTCAGATGCACATTACACTGGTAATCTAGTTGAAAGAAAAATTACTAGTTGAACGTGATTTATGTTGAGACATTTAGTAACTGCATCGTTTTGTCAAAGAAAATATCAGCATATTTTTCATTTAAAATAATTTTCAAATAGCAGAAAATTTTCTCATATAACCCCTTCTAGAAAATCATTTTTGATCATGTTTTCAGATTAGTCATTTTGAAAATTTGATTTTATAATTATTTTTGAATTTGATTTTAAATGACTATTTTGACTAATTGACTCCCTAATAATTATCAAAAAGATAAATAGTGATTGAAAAAGTGATAAGTGTTGATATTTATCATATATTATGACTCGAGATGGTATACTTAGTAAATTTCTTTAGAAATTTAAACAAGAGTTATAAAACTTTTTGTTGGTAAAAATTCCATGACCATCTCTATTTCTATCATATTTCTAACGACCATCACTCATCAAAATTCAATATAGTTTGTCAATATGTATACTTTAAATTGGAATCATTCGTTTCATTTTACATTTTTAAAATAAATAAAAAAATTAATAATAATAATAATAATAAAATAAACTAAAATAAAATCCAAAGTATTCACTATCATTTAAAAGTCCTCACGGATATACATGGGTGAATTACTTGGAATTTGTTATGTGCTTCCATGCTCATTTAAAAGTCCTCACGGTTATGCATGTATGGAACACATATCAAAATTGATTTCTAAAACAAACAAGTTGATTCTAATCCCATTTAAAAGTCCTCATGGTTATGCATGGTTAAAAGATACTTGAACTCATTTTTTTTAAGTAAAATTAGAATACTATTAAACTCATTTAAAAGTCCTAACGGTTATGCATGGTTGGTAGATATTCAAATTACTGATATAAATGTACAACCAATAGACACAACTGTATGGTTTTATATGATGACATCATTCCCATCATTCTAAAAGTGGAATATGCGCCTAACAAAGTATTTATGATTTTTGTTTGATTTTTTATTGAAATTTAATATTTATATTCAATTGAGTTTTAATGTTGGATTGATAACGATCACTTTATCTCTATTTTCCCTAAACACTATTACTCTTTTGCTGATAACAAAAGGGGGAGAGAAAAGTTAAGATTTTTTTCAAATAAAATCAAGTAAAGGTCAAATATTTTCTATTTCCATCTAGGCTCATTTGCATATTTTTAATTGTATGCATATATAAAGGGGGAGCTTTATGTAGAGAGGAAGCATTTAAATAGGGGGAGCAATTAGAGTATGTCAATGATCAAATACATTTAACATATTCAAAATCTTAAATATATGTTTGTTATCATCAAAAGGGAAAGATTGTTGAATATGCGATTATATGATTTTTGTTTGATGATAACAAACATTTATATATTCGTTTAAATGTATTTGTTAATGTACTATTTTATTTTTTCATAGATTAAATAAATATTTGCTGAATAAAATAAATAACACAGAATTTGAATTCAAACAAATATTTTATTCAAACAAATATTTATTAAAATTATTGAATAGTACAAATTTCAAGCTCTCACTATATACAATTTCAATTACCATACAAATTTTGATTACATCACAAATTTCACATTTACATTGCACCTCACTACATAACACTCATTCACTCAACTCGTACTGATCTTCAACTTCATTCCAATGTGAATCCAGCATCTAAGAAATCTGCAAAAATATACATTGACGCAGTACAATTGAAAATAAAATATTTTTGCAGCATAAAATAAAATGTAGATTTTGAAAATAATATTTTCTTCAGCTATTTGGGTTGTTCGTCATCATTTAATTTTGAATTCATCATACAGGAACAGCTTGTGACATACACAGTGTATCACTATATACCACAAGGCCGTGCACACCGATATATACACTTGATAGAATTACAGGGACAGGTGAGCATAGGTCAAACCCAAAACGCAAGGTTCAACTCAAGTGCAATAAAAATAATGTCACAATATTCAGCACAAGGTCAAACCCAAGCTACAAGCTGGATTCAACTCAGACGTAATTCGAAAAACAAATCCAAATGCAATAAAATAGTCGGGAGCAACCTCAATGCACAGCAAGTATACAACAAACGCCATGCAAGCTACATACAGTATCAAGTGAAAGGTTAGACAGTCCATTCAGACCATCAAGCAAATGCATATCAGACGATGTCAACAAGACTCGGCATGTACATGAAGGCAGCAAAAACAGATACAACATAATGAACAGGTCGAAATCAACCTATGAACAAGACTGCATCAAGAAAACAAGCTACATACAAATACGCACAACAATAAAGTCCAGGAGCAGTGAATTGAAATGGTCGACCAGACAGTAGACAGTGCAAAATGGTGCACATCTAACCAGAGCCAAGGCAGGAGAAACCAGAATGCAACCCACTGCAAATATAAGTGCAGACAAGCTACAATGAATGACCAAGACTAAATGAAAATATAGAAGTACGGTGAAGCAAAAAAACTACAACATCAAGTGATACTGAGTACACATGAAACAAATATGAACGACCAGGCAACTATACTTGAAGCCAACACAAAACAAAGTAAAGCTCCAACCAAGTGAATATGCAAGTGAATGCAATTCTGTACTCAATGCAAAGACCAGTGATGCAACTCAAGCCAGCATATAAAATTTAGACAGAAAACTCCAGATGGATAATGCAAGTACAGAAATCAACTAGACAGTACAAGATAATGACATGAACAATGCCAAAACGTTAACTAAGTTCAAATGAATATAGACAGCAAGCTCCAGATGGTACATAAGTAAAATAGACCAACAATGCAATTGAAATACAAACTGCCTCGAAGAGTGACACCAGAGACTACAAAGAAATCGAGACTCAACCAGACAGCAGTTACATGAATGCATACACACATTAGATCCAGAAAACAACGACCAACCAGAACTGTTCAGAAATCAAGTGAACAAAGCTGCAAAAGACACCAAGAAGATTATACATGAATCAAATGCAACTATCAGTTTCGAACAAGATAGAGAAGCAGAAGTTAACAAGCACAAAGAACAAAACAAGTCAAATATGCTACAACAATGAATTAAATCAGTGCCGAAGTTCAGTGATGTCGAAGATGGTAATATCAAAAATCAAGTTAAAGCCATGAGAAACTGAACGGAGTCAAAGGAAACAAAGATCGAAATCAACATCAGCACAGTTCAAATTCGAAACCGTGGTGGCCAAGTAAATTAACCAAGTCACGAATCAAAACCATGAGTATCAAGTAACAATTATATGAAATTGACAAAGTCAGATAAATCATCAACATCAAAACATAATCGAGTGGCCCAGACGAAGTCAAGAAAACTATCAGACGAACAAAAAATTAGGAATTCAAATCTATATAAAAACCCAATCATCATCGGCTTTAAGATAAAATCCATTTCAAGCATTCAACTAGGAGAACAAAAAGGCATAAATTACATGCCAGAGTCAAAGCCAACTCGATCAAATCGAGGAGTCATATTCGAATTGAATAAGGAGTCGATTGCCGAAGCAAGACAGAGAAATACCAATCGTAATCGACCATCTACCCATCGGCTTCATCGATTTTCTCAAGCCTTAATTTGCAAGAAAAGGAACAAAGGAACGAGCCACCATTATACGGAACAAAGAGTAAAAGGAACGACCGACATTGTTAAAAGAAATAAGGCCGTGTTTGTTTTTTAAATTGGGCCAGCCTTGTTCTTTTTAATTGAGTTTTAATTAGGGTTTGTTAGGGTTTTTTGTTTTTAATTGTATTTTCTATTGAAAACTGTGTTATTACTAGTCGTGTGACTAGGGCACAAACTAGTGGCATAGTTTGAGCGCAACTCAGTGGCTGAGTTGTGGCAGAGTTTTGAGCATAGAGTTAGGTTAGTCAGTAGCGGGTGTCGCGAGTTTACGTGTGTAAGCCTGTGACTACTTAATTTCTAGTAGAAACTTTGGGGGCAGCACTTAGGCAGGATTTTACCGAAGCTGGATAAATTCTGTGTCGTTCTATTTCTGCATTTATTATTCTGCTATTACCTGTACTGCTATAATTTTGATATATCTGTGTTGAAATAATTTTATAAGTTCCGCAATAATTTTTATAATTAATAGCATCACTATATTCACCCCCCTCTAAGGTGAAATCGATCTGGCAAGTTGTATGCCAATTTGTGTTATGTGTTGTTTATCCAAATAGACTAAAGTCCATCTTAGTTGGTTGACTGTGGGGTCATGCCCTAGATTCATGGCATCACCTTATTATACGTGTTGTATGCTAATATCTAGATTTATGATGATATGCCTCCATGCCACACTAGCTAAACGGCCTGTTACTATTGGGCAGTAGGCTCGTGACCATAGTGCAAAGATGGATGTAATATCATGATGGCCAGGAGGAACTAAGACTGTGGATGTGTTGTGTGTTGTAAGTACTGTCCCCTAGAGCATGCTATCTGCTGAGTAGCTCCCATAAGTAATATGTGAGATTATATGATACTATATTACTTAGATGCCCTTTCTGAACATCTATTCAGAGGCAAGGACCTCTTAACCCATCGGAGCATGTTCTGTGCTATGAGGCTTCCAATTGGATTATGTGACTTGAGTTATATAGATGTACAATACAATACTTATAACACATCATTTGACTGTGTGCTTGTTGATAGTGATTCCCTTTTGTGTTGTGGGTGTGTTGGTTGATGATTTGATATTTCGTTCGGCCGCCATGTTTTGGTTTTATTAGTGGGTGTTTTGGTTGGATGGTTGGATATATGGATGTCTTGTTTACCTATGTGATGTGATGTTTATTTTGACGGGTGATAAATAGTGCATAGTATGATATATGTGATATACTTTGAGATGTTCACCATGTTTGTTGGATGTATTTGTAGCACCATGCTAGTTATTATCGTACATTAACATCTACATTCTAGACATAGTCCGTCCCGTATGTTGTTTATATAATATTAGGGTCAGTCCAAGACATTTTAGGTTCAAAGACAAGTTCGCCAGTTTGTGAGTGTTAGTCATACATAAAGGATAAAGTATTTGAATATAGTTTGTATATTGGCATCTACATGTGTTGTCAAGATGTATAAGTTGAACATATTATGTATATTTTTGATGATAGTGGGCATTTATCTATTTTGTAGAGCCATTTCGACTCATGTATATTTTATATTATATGTTATCGTTGCATTGATGACTCTGTAATCTCTATGATTTATTTAATATTGTGCATTTTTCTATCTTGGAGATGCAAGTGTTTATTGCTTTGTTCCAATATTTGCGTACATATATGTGAGTTGTTTATGATTGTTAAAATTTGTACCAGTGTTAGCCCAATTTAACATTCACATGTGTAAGCCTAATATTGTCTCATTCTCCGTATTATCAGACAGTGCTACACTGTAATACTCTTTGGTAGAGTGGGTAAAAAGGTGGGGTATTACATAGAAAAGTTATGTTGATAAGAGACGTAGAGATATGGAGTTCTTTATCCGTTATATATTGTTTGTTAAGATTTCTCCATTGAAGAGTGTTGTTCGATCCGATAGAAAAGGAAAGTTGGCACCGAGATTCACTTGTCATTTTCCGATACTGGAGAGTATTGGGAACCAGCATATAGGGTCGACTTACCTCAGAAAATGGCAAGCATGCGCAACCACTAGTACAAAATATGCCTATTGGCTCGCCTCATTTGCTTCGATTGTGCTCACAACCGAAGAAAATTGTGTTATTTGCATTAGTTCCTTAGAAATAAAAGCAAATGAATCAAAGCAAATAGTGTTATTTGCTTTGGTTGTCCTTATGACCAAAACAAATAACTATTTGCATCGGTTCCTCAAGAATCGAAGAAAATAGTGTTATTTGCTTCGGTTCTTTAGGAACCGAAGTAACAAATGAATCAAAACCGCTATGTTTTGGTTTTATTAGTGGGTGTTTTGTTTGGCTGGTTGGATATATGAATGTCTTGTTTACCTATGTGATGTGATGTTTATTTTGACGGGTGATAAATAGTGCATAGTATGATATATGTGATATACTTTGAGATGTTCACCATATTTGTTGGATGTATTTGTAGCACCATGCTAGTTATTATCGTACATTATCATCTACATTCTAGACATAGTCCGTCCCGTATGTTGTTTATATAATATTAGGGTCAGTCCGAGACATTTCAGGTTCAAAGATAAGTTCGCCAGTTTGTGAGTGTTAGGCATACATAAAGGATAAAGTATTTGAATATAGTTTGTATATTGGCATCTACATGTGTTGCCAAGATGTATAAGTTGAACATATTATGTATATTTTTGATGATGGTGGGTATTTATCTATTTTGTAGAGCCATTTCGACTCATGCATATTTTCTATTATATGTTATCGCTGCATTGATGACTCTATAATCTCTATGATTTATTTTATATTATGAATTTTTCTATCTTGGAGATGCAAGTGTTTATTGCTTTGTTCCAATAGTGCGTACATATATGTGAGTTGTTTATGATTGTTGAAATTTGTACCAGTGTTAGCCCAATTTAACATTCACATGTGTAAGCCTAATATTGTCTTATTTTCCGTATTATCAGACAGTGCTACACTATAATACTCTTTGGTAGAGTGGGTATAAAGGTGCGGTATTACATAGAAAAGTTATGTTGACAAGAGACGTAGAGATATGGAGTTCTTTGTCCGTTATATAGTGTTTGTTAAGATTTCTCCATTGAAGAGTGTTGTTCGATTCGATAGAAAAGGAAAGTTGGCACCGAGATTCACTGGTCATTTTCCGATACTGGAGAGTATTGGGAACCTAGCATATAGGGTCGATTTACCTCAGAAAATGGCAAGCATGCGCAACCACTAGTACAAAATATGCCTATTGGCTCGCCTCATTTGCTTCGATTGTGCTCACAATCGAAGCAAATTGTGTTATTTGCATTAGTTCCTTAGAAATCGAAGCAAATGAATCAAAGAAAATAGTGTTATTTGCTTTGGTTGGCCTTACGACCAAAACAAATAACTATTTGCATCGGTTCCTCAGGAATCGAAGAAAATAGTGTTATTTGCTTCGGTTCTTTAGGAACCGAAGCAACAAATAATTTGTAATTACTAACTATTATAAATAATCAATAATTATTATTTTTGTTAATAATTTATTATAGTTAACTATTAATTATTAGTGAATTATAGTTAATATTTATTAATTATATTTAATAATTAATAGATATAAATAATAATTAATAACTTATTAAATAAGTAATTTCAAATAATTAATATTCAAATATAATTAAGAAGTAATATGTAATAATTAATAATTGATGAATGGGAAAAACTGTTTAGGATGATGGTCTTCAAAGATGAGCGAGCCTTAGTGTATGGGATTATATTCAAAAAAATTGTAAGACTTTTATAGTTGGAGAGAAATACCAGGATTTTCAATCCTTGAAAAAGCATGAACATTAAACAACTAACAAACTTCATCCTACTTGAGGCGAAGAAAGACCTAGATGATGTGAATATCCCCTGTGATCCATGAGATGGAATTTGACATATGTGTTCTGTGGTCACTACATGCTTCTCTGTGTAACCATGTTCCCTCTTTAGTGTTTTCCTTCTGTTTTTTCTTTTCTCCTTTTATTTTTTGGTCTTCTTATTTGATCCCCCATCCTTCAACCCCTTTGTTTGGTTTTATTGTTTTGGTTGTTGTTGTTTGATCGATTTGTAATTTATTTTTTTCCCATGGTGGATCAATAAAACGATAAGGGTCCATTCAACTCTATCGGCATTGCAAAAAAAAATTAATAATTAATAAATATGAAGTAATAATTAATAACTAATCATTATTATTTAATAATTAACAATAAGAAATAATATTTCAATAAAATTTTAAAATTTCTGTAACACGTTAAAAACAATTCATAAAGTTCAAAAATAAAAATTTAAAATTTCACAAAATTTCAAAGTGAGATAGAATTAGCACTTTTAGAAAAATTTAAAATTTTATAAGATTTAATAATTTATATAAAATAATTTATTGTTGGTAATTATTAATAATTACAAAATTATAGTTAATATTTATTAATTATATTTAATAGTTAATAAATAAAATTGATAATTGATATTTAATAATCAATAAAATAGAAATAAATAAGTAATAATCCTTAAATATATTTAATTGTTTATTATATTTATTATTATTAATAAGTAATAGTTAATAAATATAATTAATAAGCTAGAAGTAAATAAGTAATAATTAGTAAACACAGCCAATTACAATTAAGAAGTAATAAGTAATAATAAACAAATAATAGTTAATAAGGTAAAAGAAAATTAGTAAATTATAGTTAATAAACTAGAAATAAATAATAGTTTGTAAACTAGAACTAAATTGGTAAATTATAGTTAATAAATTGCGAAATCGATAAATAATAGTTAATAAACTAGAAGTAAATAATAGTTCATGTATTATAATTTATTATTGTCGATTATTAAATTATAGTTAATATTTATTAATTTTATTTAATTCTTGGTAAACATAATTGATAATTAATAATTAATATTAAACTGTTACAATTAAGTGATTGATAATTGATAATTGATAATATATACATACCAATTTAAATATGGTAATTACTATTTAATAATTAATAATTACCATTTTTTAACTAATAAAATATACATAATAATAAAAATTTAAGAGTTAATATTAAATTGCAATTAAGAACTAAAAATTAATAATTAATAAACAATAGTTAATAAACTAAAAGTAATACTAAAGCTTTTCATTTTTCCTCCAATTAACATTTCATTTCCTGCCATACTTTTCATTTTTCATGATTTTCTTATTCCCGTCGTCTTCTTATTCCTATCCTTAAATCCATTCTATTTCATTCACAAACGTTCCCGCACCATTATATACACAATAATCCTTCATTTATTCATTAATCCTAGATCTCGCTTTCTTCGGTTCTTTCAAATTCTAAAACATGCCACTGATGTATAGAAAACCTCCAATTGCTCTCTCTCCTCGCCGCTTTGGCTCAAGGCGCTGCCTGAAACCCCTTTCTAATTCTATTCAAAATCCACCAGGTAACTCATAAAAGATTTGAACTTTTTATATTATGTCAATTAAACACTGTACCCTATTTCTTATTTGTAACATCCACCATTCAGAGGCCAAAACTAACGGTTATGGATGCTGCAGCCATTCATAATTTTTAACTCTCGTCGACTAAATATGGCTATGTAATTCAAATAATAATCATAAGAACGTGAATACGAAAAAATTTCAGACGTGTTTTAATAAAAAAATTTCATTTCATTTCACAAATGATACTTCGTATTCATTACATAATCCCATTCGTAAACACACGTTTAGATAAAATATAATTATTATAAAATACTCCAAGAGCGACATATGAGGATGCCCCCTTGGTTGATTAGAGTCAAATACTTGGCAATTATACAACTTTGTCATTACTTCCAAATAGACAAAATCAAACTACATAGAGAAAACAGATATAGTTCCTAATATCTAGATTGCCATATGCATGTCTCCTGAAGCTTATTCGCCGAACTGGAACCTAAAAGCCTTTACTCCCAACATGCTCAAATGAGAACACGAGAGTTTTAGGGGAAAAACAAAAACTTTGGTGAAATAACAGTCTAGTGTGAATAATAACCTACTATTTCATACCAAAATAGATTTCTAGTGAGACCATGCCGCTGAGTTGGATGAGTTTTCCCTCACAGGTATCTTAACTAAAACATAACAACCACATATTATGCTCCTGCAACCATAATGGTTAGAACATAGAAAATAACATTTATAATCATGCAACATATATTGGATTACCCATCCCAATTTATTAGATTGTCCATCTTAATTTCATATGACTATCCTTCACAATTTAAACCGACTACCCGTCTTATTTTATTCTGACTACCCGTCTTATAATTATATGGGCTATCCATCTTACATATAAGAATGTTCAAAATTATGTGGACTATCCATCTCACAT